>OY982553.1:12263348-13513348 GCA_963859965.1 Ceramica pisi | reverse complement strand
GCCAGTTTTGAATATTCTAAATTCAAAACCAACAATTCAAACATAGAACATAAAACGTGAACAAGTGAGAAACAATAAAGCTGACGATTTGAAATATTTGAACCCAAAAGTGACGTTTTGAAAAGTTTAGACTAAAAGAGTGATGTGCTAAGAATGGATCTCCACGCTCCTCAGTTGGTAGTCCATTCCTATGAGCCTCATGCCCCTCTCCTTGAGGTGGAAGGTTTGGATCCTCACAGTCCTCAACATAAGGTGCTGATCCATGCGCCAACGTTACAGAGTCAAGAGTTGATGAGCAGTGACCACCGCAACGGAGGTGAGCAGAGCTACGGTAATGATTACAACTTTTCTACTTTTTATATTTTAAGTTATTTTTGTATAGATATTTCTGATACAGTTACATTTCATCCTGTTATATAATTTTTTGAAATAAAAATTTATACATCAGAATATTTCTCGGTGCAATGTTATTGAATGTAGACCGGGAAAATTGAGGGGGAGCTTTCGTCGTGGCTTACAATAATAGTATATTAACATTCGGACGGTTGAGTTTTTAGGGTTCCGTAGCCAAATGGCAAAAACGGAACCTTTATTTTATTTGAAACTAGCTTCTGCCAGCGGCTTCGCCCGCGTGATCCCTAGGGAACATGTTCCCGGGATTAAAAGTAGCTTACGTGCTATTCCCGACTATAATCTATCTTTCTTCTAAATTTCATTAAGATCCGTTAAGCCGTTCTGGCGTGATTGAGGAACAAACAACCAAACTTTCACATTTTCATTTTTTTTTTTTCATTTTTTCTATTGATTGTAGCATGATGAAAAGTATACTATAACCTGCTCAGGAGTATGAATAATAATTGTGCCAAGTTTCGTTAAAATCCGTCGAGTAGTTTTTGTTTCTATAACAGTTATACAGACAGACAGACAGACAAACATTTTACTGATTGCATTTTTGGCATCAGTATTGATCCCTAATCACCCCCTGATAGTTATTTTGGAAATATATTTCATGTACAGAATTGACCTCTCTACAGATTTATTATAAGTATAGATGAAGATACGATGCTGCTGGTATTGTAGCCAAAAATAGCAGAATAAAAAACATTTCTAGTAGAATAAGTATTTTGGGTTTAAAAATTCACAGTCGATTATACGTTTAAAAAATTATACTTTTTGCTATCTAGACCTTGTCTGATTGGTCGGAAAAGCAGCAGATGTCTGCTGATTCAGTGGTTAAGTATGGGGGAGACCAATGGCCTAATGTAGGACAGTAAAGCTTGTAAAAATACTGTTAATGTTCCTTTTAATTTTTTTAAAATTAAAACCTCGATAAAATATTATTGAGAGCAGATGTGTCTGATCTGACGTAGAGTACGACTTTACAGATGAGCAGTACCACGCGCACAGCAGCAACCAGAGCGGAGACGGTGAGTAACTACCCTTACATTCAATTAGTTTTGTAAGAACAATTGTTTAATCGATCATATCGGCCACTTTTAATGTATTAATTGTGTTCATCGGTTATTTTCAATGTATTGTCCATTAATAAAAAGGACAAACATTTATGAAAAAAGTGCCAATAGGCAGGCTTATCGCACCGGAAAATTTCTTACAGACAACTTCATGAGCATTACTGGATATTGACAATAAAAAGAAATGGAACCTATCTAAAACTAGTCCTTTCAAATAAAATAATTTTCCAATTCAGTTAGAATTATATTTGACCACTGATATAGCAAAAATAAAAATAGATCCGAATTGATAACTCGGAGATAGGAACTCCGAATTGATAGAACGGAGTTATTTATATTGATAGTCACGCGTTTGACCACTATCTCACCTGATGGTAAGCGATGATGCAGTCGAAGATGGAGCACGCTTGCCTAGAAGTAACCTATTCACTCTTGACTTAAAGACTCCCAGGTTGTAGCTATCAAGAAACACAGACTTCGGCAGGGAATTCCACTCCTTAGCTGTACGCACGCACTATAAATATGTTATATATGCAAAGTAGGTTGTACTTTTTTACATATTTAATTGATTAGATTAGTAATGTCTTGTATGGTCTGAATTAAAGATTATTAGTTATTTATTTATTTAAGGCATCAATACAATTTGTTCATGTCCTATCTATCCATTAACAAGTCTGTACCACCTCAATTTATTTGCATTCCCCCATCTGCACTCGTAACAGACGTTTGTAAAGAACTAATTCCATTAAATTTCTTAGCGTCGCATCTCGATTCGGTCTAACTTTTTGCGACTAACATTCTAGACTAGACTTGAATAAAAAAAAACGATAGACCTGTCACCTGTCACGTTGCAATAGAGAGTTTTCAGACTGTGTATCGATTCGTTAGGCTGTGGTTTTCACTGGGTATATGACATCGTTTATAATTGACTAGCCAAATGGTCTGTTAGTCATGACGTGTCGTTCATTGGTGGTATCAATGCAGTTTTCAAGTGATGTTTTTTACATTTAGATATAATAATATTATAAGACAGAATTGAATATGTAAAGTATTCTACATAATAATATGACTTCTAATACCTCCAAAAATATGTGCACAAAGTTTCATGATGATCGGTTAAGTATTTTTCGCGTGAAAGCGTAACAAACAAACTTACATTCATATTTATAATATTAGTAAGGATTGGGTTGGGTTTGTGATTTTAATTTTAATATTTTTTATTTGAAGCAATTAACTGTTTTTGTCCTAAAACCAAATAAAATAAAAGCTTTAGAAATATAAAAGCTTCTTACAATAAAAAATATGTATGAAGGTACAACGTGGAATAATAAGGGGATGGGAAGAACTCATAGGATATCGAAAAAGTTGAAAAAAACTTAAAAAAAAAATACAACCGACTTCCAAATAAAAGAAAACACTACAAAGTAAAAAATAACTTTAATTTCGGAAGACGCTGTTTTTGTTAGTTTCTTCGTATTTTGACACCGACTTCCGAAATTAAAGTTAGGTGTTTTCACTCGTAACAACACCACTGCAAACTCGCAGAAAAGCAAAATACGCAATTTTGTATTACTTGGATGAAAAAGAAAACTATCATACAAGTAAACGAATTCCAGCTATTTCGATTTCAAATCCAAACTTCCAAACCGATTTTGATAAAATTTAAATGGAACCAATCTGCAAGTAGTATTTATCCTTTCAAATAAAACAAGAATTTTTCAAATCGGTTCATAATTGACGGAGTTATGACTTATGGTAACAAACATAAAAAAATATATAACCGAACTGAGAACCTCCTCCTTTTTGGGAAGTCGGTTAAAAAAGTCAGGCTCATCATTTCTGAAATTAGTTCGATTTATTTAGTTTTTAAACTGTAAGAATAAACACTTTATTTGCATTATTTTCTACAGTATTTCAGTGTCGTGATTTTTCAGTCAGCGACTTTCTTAAAATAAATAATAATAGAACCGTGAAATACTTATAATCTCTAATCCGTAACTTGTCTACAAAAATAACAAGTAATAAAAAATAAAATGCTTCTCTCTATTAAAAATATAGATTTAAAAGAACAAAACGAATTGATTTTTCATGCCGATTAAATAAAACACAAAGTAAGAAACTACCGGTTTCTGAAAGCCGATTAATTCATTTTTATCTGTTGTCAAAAGTTATGTTACCTTGGTATACCTACCTTGTTGCTATTCCACCAATTCGCTCTAAGCGTTTCCAAGCGTCTTTCATAATGCGCACAGCAAAGGAGTGGAACTCTCTGCCTGCGTCTGTGTTTCCGAACGCTTACAACCCTAATCTCTTCAAAGTTAGAGTGAACAGGCTCCTTCTGGGTAAGCTCGCTCCATCTTAGACTTTGTCTCTGTCATCTCTGACCAAGACCAGAGTCAAGTGCAAACCCATCACAAATAAAAAAATTAAAAAAAAACATTTGGATGTATTTTACCGACTTCCCAAAAAGGAGGAGGTTCTCAATTCGGTTGTATTTTTTATGTTTGTTACCTCATAACTCCGACAATTATGAACCGATTTGAAAAATTCTTGTTTTATCTGAAAGAATATACTTGTATTGTAGATTGGTCCCATTTAATTTTATCAAAATTGGATTGGAAGTTTGGATTTTAAATCGAAAAAGCTGGAATTCGTTTACTTGGATGATGGTTTTTTTGTCATCCAAGTAATCGAAATTGCGTATTTCGCTTTTCTGCGACTTTGCAGTGGTGTTGTTAGGCCACTAAAAAGTGAAAAATAAAAAACTTTTTACTAAAAAATACAACCGACTTCCAAGTTTATTCGTGTTTTGACACCGACTTCCGAAATTATAGTTTTTATTTATATTTGTTTAGGCTAGGTTAGTCTCTATTTTGGTTTTCTACAAAAACGAATATTCTATACAGGTCACACAAATCTAGGTTTCAGCTTAACTTTTGAACTTTCAAATACGTAAGCAGTAAAGCTAAAGCTGAAAGTTAAAATGTGATTGATACATTTTTAAAGAGAAACATGAACTTTTATCGAACTATCTCCAATCCAAAAGATGTGGAAAAAGTGTTGAGGATCGACTAGTTTTTTCAATGGCACTCACACAGAGACAAATGTTGTTCACACGGTGTCGTTTTGTTTGTGTGTGTGAGTATAAATATCATCGTAGTGTGGGCCCAGTATAAGCGGAGCGAGTGTATGAGCGTAGCGAGTTTATTGTTTAAACGTTTGCAGTGAAGGTTTAGCTATTTGTCTTTGCATTATTCAAAGGTAGAGTAATAGAGAATGACTGTAGAAAGTCGGCGTGTGTAAGCTTGCGTGCAAAGAGTATTAGATAAATAAATAGTTTTAATTTGTGTAGGGTATATTTTAAATTCGTCGTAGATGTGACTGTTGAACATACTGAACTCCCTGGTTAGGCAGAGATTTTAATGTAACTCGGAGTCTGAAATGTTTCCCCGGTTTACGGCAAGAGCTTCATTTTCTATTTTAGGACAAAATTGAGCATCTATCGGGCGCAACTGAGCCCACCCGAAGGCCGAAAATTTTTTGTTTCGTCTACTGTCCCGTACGATATAAGACCGGTTAATTTTTGAATTACAAATTCAATTTAAACTATAAGCTTTGTAAACTAACGAGTGATCCCAAATATATGCTCAACAAACAGACGGTTGGTTTCGTAGCTAACCTGGGACTACATTACAGACAGTACCACTCATTCCCGCTTTCACTAGAACCTCACCCAACGTACACGCGGGGCGACTGTCCGAACTAATTTCACACTGATTTAGTCAAGTGTACTTGCGACAAAAAAGCCCCCATTCACTCTGCGATGTGATCGGTAGACGTGGTCCGACAGTGAAATTTCGATGAATGAGAACCGAGCATCATGGTATTTTGGAGAATGGGTTTCGTTAAAGGGGTAAGCAGATGTCTTAGACTGTTGCATCATTGACTTACTGAGATGTCAACAGCCAAAACGCTAAAAAAAATTGTAGTTTTTAGCGTTTTGGCTGTTGGCATCAAACGATTGCCTTATTGCCTTAGAAAAATGCTCTTTTAATCACTCGATCTTAATTTATAAAATTCTTCCCTTACTGTTGACTAACTGAGTGGCTTACAGATAACGCACAGCTGAAACTACTAGTCGTGTATAGCTGAAATTTCGTGTGTAGGTTCCTTGGAGAGTTTAGAGAAGCCACTATTTGTCTCTACATCACCCAAAGTTGGACTGGTAGAGAATGCCTATGGCATTAAGTCCACCTCTGTAAATTTGTGCTTAAAGTTTCAAGCACAAATGTATAGTTACAGTCATGTTAAGCTTAACCCATCTACTGAGTAACAACTAACAAGACATCTCTTGGCAAGAATAGTATCACTGTTGTCTTTAACGACAACTTAAGTCCAAAAGCTGCATTATCAAGCACAAAACCCGAACTCTACACCTCAACAAAGCCTATATAAAAGTGAATAGCCCGTTCGACTCACGCGCCGATCGAAAGGGAAACTCGCCAGGTTGTCACAAAAACTGACCAAAAAAGTCTCGACCAGATGTTTGGATGCCTGGTAGCCTGCAGCGTTGGTTTCATCTGATAACTTTGTATCAATCAATTGGATGTGTGAATCAATTGAATGTGTGTATTGATTGAATTAATGAATCAATTAGGAAGACACTATGGTTTGTTTGTTGGATTCGTGACTATTAATTAACAGCCACACGTCTTTTTCTTCATGGTTAAGCAACACTGGTCGAGGTCGGGTTTTGGATGGGTGACCATTTTAAAATATCGAAGGCACGTTAAGTAGTTGGTCCTGACCGTCTGCTGCAGATTTATGTCAGTCGTGCTTTTGTTGAGGATTCTTATGTTTTTTGTTATTAGACATGGTTATATTTTGTTAAAGGTATGCTGGAGCACTTTTGAAACTATCTAGGGAAGTAGTTACTTTGTTTTGCCTTTTTTGCTCGTAAGCAGTATGGACGGCTCCGCAAAAGCCATCCTAGGAAGAGGTGGCGAGACGACCTAGACGCCAACTGCAAGGGCTGGTCCGTGAAAAGAATACCAGGACGGATTTGGGAGAGGCCTTTGATCAACAGCAGGAGAGCAGAGGCTAAATTTTAAATAACAATTTGGTACATGTCGGTTTTGTGGATACCATTTTTAATTAGTACGTAAGCAATACTGGCAAATCCTATTAAATCTATTGCAATAACAACTAAAGTCGACCGGAAATGGGTGACCCACCACTTCGCCCCTCTCCTCAATCATGTTGTATCTCAGACGTGCGCTTGCGCCGGTAACAGATACGTCTCGCAGTCAACCGCAGCCACTTCCTTGGGAACCTGCGAGCTCAGTGGACGTCTTTTTTGTTTGGTTAAGACGTGAATGGATGTAGTATTTGTCTAGTGAATGGGGATATTGAGAATTGATATTGTTAATGGAACCGTGGGTTTGAGAAAAAGGATTTTATTTAGTTAATGCTAATTACAGTGCACATTTAAATTATAACAGATAATATTAGGTACTCCACCCACAAGGTGGACCAATGACCTGTGTTAATTTTAACATTCGCATCTCAATCGCAAACTGTCAAAAATGAATGGAAATGAAGGCTTTTTTGACAGTTTGCGAGTCTCTGGTGAAAGTCGCGGGTAGCCGATGGATGCTCTCACACAGGAGTGGTTGTGTTGGAGACCAGCGCGGGGCGGCCGCCTCTAGCAGTGGACGTCTTTCGGCTGATGATATAACTCCTCGATTGATTTATCTTTCCAATGCTTTTTAGTTCATGGGTGTGTGAGAACCTCATCAAATCTCTGTAAATCATTCATTACGTCGCATTATTCTTTTGAACGTACCGTACTAACCACGTTATCCTAATTAATAACATTCTTCCATTACTGAGTGACTGGCAGACAACGCACAGCCGAAACTACTGATCGTAGAAAGCTGAAATTTTGCATGCAGCATCCTCAAACTCCGTGGGGAAGCGTAAAACTGGTGGATGCCAAACTACACAGCTTGGCTCATCGCCGCAAGGTTGCCAGCTTGTCGGTCTTCTGCAGATTGTACCACTGCCACTTGCCACTGTCACGATCCTTTATTTTTTAGGGTGGCTGGATTTAAAAAAAGAAACGATGAACTTAAAAGTTAAAAAATATAATTTAAATTTTGGAAAAAAATAAAAAAGAATAAAATGAGAGGGTAGTAAGTAAGGCCGGTCAAAGGTCGGACCACGTAGGAGGCCGTCAATACCGCACTCTCCTGCTTGGTGCCAGTCGGTGACGTCGGTGCCAGCCTCGAATTTAGTCGAGCAGGTGGTCCAGTGAGGTGGTCCAGTGGTGCTGGTCCAGTTGTGCTGGCGGCGTCCAGGAGCGCCTTCCAATCAGCCAGCTGCGCTGATTTTCAGCTGCATGGAAGTTCCCAGTAGTGTCGGGAAGAACACTAAGCACTTACTAATTACTTCAATTACAAGTTATTTAGTTTTATTAGGTGAAGCCACTAGGTCGTTTCTAGTTATTAGATTAAAAAGTTAAAAAAATTACGAGGGAGCAGAGGTAGGTACCGTTCTGACAACTTTTAGAACGCGTGGTTCCACGATGGCCGATTGAGTGTGTGTCCATAGCAATTCATATATCACGTGTTTTCAGAATTTATCCAAGAACTCCACGACCTCATCCCACCAACCCCCTTCAACCATCGGACATCCAGACGCACTGCAACTTACCATCCCTACCTTGTTGCTATTCCACCAATTCGCACTATACGTTTCTAAGCGTCTGCCATAATGCGCACAGCAAAGGAGTAGAGCTCTCTGCCTGCTTCTATGTTTTCGAACGCTTAAAACCCTAATCTCTTCAAAGTTAGAGTGAACAGGCTACTACTGGGTAAGCTCGCTCCATCGTAGACTTTGTCTCTGTCATCTCTGACCAAGACTAGAGTCAAGAGCAAACCCATCTCAAATAAAAATCTAAGAGAGGGAAAGCTAGTGGCCTATATAAGGTTATACTAGCTGACCCGCGCAACTTTGTCTGCGTCACATTTTCCATTACTGCTCCGCTCCAATTTGTCTTAGCGTGATGATATATAGCCTATAGCCTTCCTCGATAAATGGGCTATCTAGCACTGAAAGAATTTTTCAAATCGAACCAGGAGTTCCTGAGATTACCGCGTTCAACCAAACAAACAAACAAACTCTTCTGCTTTATAATCTTAATATAATAAATCTCGTGTCACAATGTTTGTCCTCAATGGACTCCTAAACCACTTAACCGATTATAATAAAATTCGCACACCATGTGCAGTTCGATCCAACTTGAGAGATAGGGTAGCTTACATCTCAATTTTTTGTTGCAATATTATTTAGGAGCGGAAAATGTGACGCAGACGAAGTTGCGCCGGTCATCTAGTATTATAAGTATATAAGTATTGATAGATGCCTGGAATGGCTTCTTGAGTAGATCTGTGCTGATGTCTTGACAGCTAGCATCTATTTTTTCTACGTATCAGTATCAGTACCAAACTCTTCGTATATGTAGCTCAACCTGGAAGAAAATCTGAAATATTTCGTGGTAAATTGAGGGTCTGATGATGGAACCGAAATGTGGCAAAGCAATTCCTCAACCAAATGAGGTAGCACGATCGTGTTTGGACTCATTGGATTTGTTGATAAGCGATGTTACACGATGGTCTATTCCATCAACATTTCATGGTCTAAACTTAAGAGTTAGCACGAAATGAACTGCTGGTCGATTCTGTAATCATGTCGAAGTGTAGGTGTGGGTGAAGTGAATACATTAAATCAAGATGGAATGTCAGCTCACTTCGAGATCACTTCACCTTTCACCTTTCAGCTTTCACTTCGAAATGATTACATAATCAACTGCTGTAAACATGTAGAAGTGAATGCTTAGGTGAAGTGATCACGAAGTGAGCTGTCATTACATTTGGATTAAATGTTTATGCTTGATAGCTCACTTCGTGTTCACTTCACCCAAACCTTCTATTCGACATGTTTATAGAATCGCTCTGCTGTCATTCTATCAAGTCTGTATGAATTGACAGCTCACTTTGTGATCACTTCACCCAATCTTACACGGTGAGATGTGTTTGTGAAACGAAATTCTGATATTGCCCAGGGTCTGATTATGAAGCCGGTAGGTGGCCATAGCAATTCATAAACATGTGTTTTCAGAATTCATTTAAACTAACTTCTCGAAAGTGTTACATCAAGTTCGTGTTACGTCAAAATATTCCGTTGTTCCGTGAGTGACTTAGCGACAGCCGCAACTGCTGGTCGTAGAAAGCTTCCTTTGGGAGTGTAGGGACAGGAAATTCCTACGGGAAATTTCTTTTTAATACTAATTTTCAACTATTACAACAAGTTATTCATACCAAATAACCAACCGCGTGGTCTAACCAATATTACCAAACTTACCTTAAACATACTTTCTCACAATCCAGTGATGCCACGTCGGAACCGGTCGGGTTGTCGAGTCATGGCCATTAGTTCCGCGCCGGGAATCGAACCCGCGACCTGCTACCGACGGAAGTTGATGTTTTTTGACAATTGTCGGGTTTTTAAGTTTCAAAACTTTTAATTGAGTGGGAATTTTTTATTATTCAATTGTTTATTGAAATTATCTTTTTGATATTATCTTTTTGTTTTTTTTTTAACTATGCTTCAACCAGAAAAGTAAATCCTTACTTCACTACATATACCTAAAACAAAGTCCTCCGCCGCGTCAGTCTGCCTGTTCGCGATAAACTCAAAAACTACTGCACCGATTTTCGTGCTGTTTTCACCAATGGATACAGTGGTTCTCGACGAAGGTTTTGGTATATATGAGCAGGAAAAGACGCGGGAATCAGCTAGTATATTACAAAATGCGAAAGCTATTTAGTTTGGTAAACTTTCACGCCTAAACGACCAAACCCATTTTGTCGAATTTTGGTATTGTGATAGATAGAAGGCTAGAGAACGCTACTAGGACGCAAGCGAAGCAAGCCGCGGGGAAAAGCTTGTGTTTTTTAAAAATATGGCATAGCCCATGAGAGGCAGTATTTTCATGGGATGGTGGTAGGTCGTACTTACTCTTACTCTATGTGTGATTTCTGTTGAAATTGAAACAAAAATCTAGTTAGCTTAGGTTACCTATGTAAGTGTGTATTTTCTTAACTCAATAAATAAAAAAAAAATACAAGGTTGTAAGTGTATAGGTACCTATTTTCTAAAATCCAACGGCTCCAATGCACCGGCTCAAATCATAATGTTGGTACCTAAGTAAAATAATGACATGCTAGATTAAATGTTCTTTAAACCTACTATCAGTACCTATTACATTCGGTTTCGGCCATCCAAACCCACTTGAAATATTCATCGTGTTTTGTACAATTAAACATAATCTGCGGAACTACTACCAAACTGACCATTGACACGCAGTACCCCAAAACTTCCCGTGCGAAAGAGACAACCATACACACAACGTTCCGCTCGATTAGAACCGCCTTGTTCGATATTTTGACAGCAGCCAATCAGAATAAATTTGTCCGCGCAGACTAATTGATAATACAACGTCAAAAGATCTTATAACACAATACTGTCATTGTAATCTTTACCTTGTTCGGTTGACCTAAGGTTCAGTTTAGATTGTGCCATAAAACTAATGAAACGTAGTCAAAAAAGCCCAAGTCGAAAGCAAAGCATAAGAATATAAGCCTTATCACAATGATTTAAAGTTTGATTTTGCCTGTTACACTAAGATTTATTTTTCGTTTTTAACAGGCATTTTGCCGGACGGAAACTGGTGACATGTACAGTATTAAGATTTTTGTGTTTAATGAGTTTGTTTGACGGTAGTGATGATGATAGTGAATGCATAAATTAAATGGCGTTGTGATTTGGACACATCCGTTGTGATACACCAGATTTTTAAAGGGGTTACTATGAAAGTAAGCATCTTTTGTAGTGGGAATGGGTTCGTGTTTTCGATGCAAACAGTACCTATTTCCAATGGATATCGTAGGAATTTTTCTTTTAGTTTTGTTTCCGGAGGATAGAAAAGTAGTCGCCCGGCTACTAAATACTCTTATTTAGTTGCATTTAGACGGAAATCCGACTAAAACATTGTTTGGGAGTTAGAAACATAGGCGGATGATGATTATTGAGAGAGTAAGAGGAAAGAAGTAGCACACTTTTTATTACACAATTATAATTTCATAAAAATCTACATAGTTAAAAATGAAATTATGTCCACTTACACCTCTTTTGTTTGCTGCGACAAAATTTTAAGATGATCAGATTGTTAAGTAAACCAACACGAAGCAATATGAGTCTTATCTCTTGAACACCAAAGTCCAGCTCACCATAAATTCCATCTGATAAAGCTATCAATGAACATCGGAGATGGTTCTATGCATTGTGAATTGAACCTTATCAAAGGGTAAGTTAAGTTTGGTATTGAGTAATGAACAGTTTGATTAGTTTTTTTTTCGGTTTTTAATTAAACGGAAGAGATTGTTTTAGACGAATGAAGGCAGTTCCTTCAAGTACCTACATTTTGTACTTATCTAACTCTACCATAGACATACTGGTTTGTAGGCTCCAATGGTTCAGTGGTTGATAGATGGACGTTTGCGTTACAGATCGCGGGTTCGATTCCTAGTTGTTTTTTTTTTGTGTGGTGAACATTGTGAGCACACTCATACGTTCAACGTTAATTTTTTGTGCTATGCAGTAATTAACAAAAGGATCCATATTGAAGAATATACAATAACAGTGATTTCGAGGATCTTTATTTTAAAGACCGCTGTCAGATTTTCTGGCTTCTGACTATCCGTAACGACTGCCACAGATCTCCAAATGACTGCCGGGACCAACAGCTTAACGCGCTTTCCAAGGCACAGTGAAACTCGATATGTTAAGATGGTCACCCATCTACAGATCAACCTTGGCAAGCGTTGCTTAACCTTGAAGATCGATCTGTGCGGATAATAGATATACCTAGATATAATTTATATATCTAGGTATATCTATTATCCGCATTATATTACTCACATAATCATAATACATAGTTTACTATATTCCACTAATCTTTGAAGCTCTACAATGCTCCATCCATTATGATATTTTAGGTAATGAACCATAAGATCCACCATACACGAAACACCATTTATTAATTCAGTTAAAATAGATCAGGGCTGTACCGCCACGAAATCTATGGACTTGGACAAAAAAAAAATAGCAAAAAAATGTTTTAGTACCTATAGCAGCAGTGCGATTCTGTAAACATGTTGAAGTGAACATTTAGGCGAAGTGAACGACAAGTGAGCTGTCAAACCATACAAAAAAGATGGAATGACAGCTCACTTGTTGTTCACTCCACCTAACTGATCACGGTGAGATGTCGACAGAATCGACCAGCTATTTTCAAGCAATTCTTGACGAGCAAGAAAGCACTAAAGATTCAAGATTCAAAGATTCAAGATTCAAGATTCAAGATTCAAAGACTCAAGATTCAAGATTCAAAGATTCAAAAATTCAAGATTTAAATATTCAAGATTCAAAGATTCAAAGATTCAAGATTCAAGATTCAAAGCATTTATTTCAAATAAACCATTTACCTACAGGCAGTTTTGAATCGTCAAGGTCTGTCAGTCAAAAACATGAAGCTACATACTCGTATTTGCACGTTCCATAGCGTAGAACTCTATGGAGATTTGGAGAAGAACGTGCAAGAAACGTAAAAGCTGTTGGTCGCTGATCTTTTGCAGACTTTTCACAATCGTGATGTGGGAGACAGAAAAAGATCGGTCCATTTTTAAAATACACCACAGATATGAGTTTATTATGTAATTTATTGGCCGCAAAACACGACAAATATGGATTTTCATACAACTTTTGGCAGCCACTGCTCGGCCACTACAGCAATTGCGATTTGTCTCGAAGAAGATTGTCAAAATAATGCTCACATTTATGTACCTGTGAGTTTGAAATTTGAATTTCCGAATTTTCCATTTATAAGGGTACAACAAAGTTTATGCAGTCTTAAAATTATAATAAACAAACAACGGCATGTCCAGAAAATATTATAACAATCCAATAATTATTATTAATCTAAAATTTAATTAACTCACTTTACGAAAGTATGTTACGTATTATTTCTCTATTACGCTGTTAATAATTAAAATAAGTAAATACAAGTTATTTTACATCGATCTTCTAACCGGGTCATAACGGTTGACAAATTGGAAATAAACTTTTATAGCAAGATTAGGTACGTTCGTCAATCGACATTGTTGTCGATATTCTACGTAAGTAGCACATCATATCATTAACTCACGTAAGAACCAAGCCTATCAACAAGATTGGTCCACATTAGCCCAGAGATTATTGTAGGTATTTTATGAATTGACTTGACATTATTTTTTTTTAACTTTAAAAATTATTTTTGCATGTTTTTTATTATTTTCTGTTACCTACTACCTATCTTTTTCTATTATTACCTATCTAATAATGTCTAATGGTCACTGTGTTTAAAAAAAAAACATTTTAATTTTTGGATTTGAAACGATTTAAATATGGATTGCATGGATGTTGATTATTATAAATGTATTTAGTCATAGAAATTCAGACACGATGTAAAATTGTTGTTAATTAAATGAATATTTTTTTATCTGAATTTAATATGTTTAATTTTTATTTCATACTACGTTTATATTTTTACAATTAAATTTAAAAAAAAAACTCTTAACTAACTAAAACTAAAATTAAAACTGACATAATATGGCGTCGAAAAATGAATGAATTGAATTGAGCCGAGAAGAATGGAAGAAAGTAAGGGAGGCCTTTGCCCTGCCAGTGAGACAAAAAAGGCTAAAAATAAGTCTATACTAATATACTAATAATATTATAAAGAGGTAAAATTTGTTTGTAAGTTTGTATGTAGGGGGTAATCTCAGGAACTACTGGTCCGATTTGAAAAAATATTTCAGTATTAGACAGCGCATGTATCGAGGAAGGATATAGGCTACATATCATCACGCTAAGACTAAAAGGAGCAGAGCATTAATCGAAAATTTGACGCAGACGAAGTTGCGTGGGTCAGCTAGTAGGCTATATTTCATCACGCTAAGACTAAAAGGAGCCGAGCATTCATGGAAAATGTGACGCAGACGAAGTTGCGTGGTTCAGCTAGTAGGCTATATTTCATCACGCTAAGACTAAAAGGAGCCGAGCATTAATGGAAAATGTGACGCAGACGAAGTTGCGTGGGTCAGCTAGTAGGCTATATTTCATCACGCTAAGACTAAAAGGAGCCGAGCATTAATGGAAAATGTGACGCAGACGAAGTTGCGTGGGTCAGCTAGTAAGCTATATTTCGTCACGCTAAGACGAATAGGAGCGGAGCAGTAATAGAAAATGTGACGCAGACGAAGTTGCGCGGGTCAGCTAGTAAATAAATAAATGAATAAGGTTGGAAGTCCTCAGTTTATGTACTCACTCCTTACATAATACCCACTACATACATAGAGACAAAATCAATTTGTCAAACACACAATCACTTGCATTAGCCGACATGTCGGTAATGGCTTGTGCTAATTAATAATCTCATCAATAGGCTTTTGGACAAAAGCTTTTGTATTGAGAAATCGTTACTAGCTACTGAAAATGGTTTCACCTGTGTTAATGTTGAAAATAATGCCTTGGGAATATATTCCAGAGATAAAAAGTAGTCTCATATTGTATTTATTCAAATACACATGCATTTTACATATTTTATGTTGATGCCAACATAAACTCTTTAAAAATTTACTGTGCAGCAAAATCATCGACAGCATAATTTTAACAACTCAAGTAGGTATAGTTTACGCCAGATAAACGTGGAATAAAGTACATTGACCTTTCCCTAACAACACCCCCCCCCCCCTTGTTTACTAGAACAATAAATTAAGAACTGTTTTTCATTACTAGAGAACGTAAAGGATCACGACAGAAGTCGATTCAGGACAGCTTTATGTCATTATTTTTTATTTTGATCTTAAGAAAGTCAATAAATGTATGTGGGTCAATGTACTTTATTCCAAGTTTATCTGGCGTAAACTATAGTAAGTTAGGTACAAAGTAACAATAACAAACAAAAAAATAACCTACATCGGGTTTATGCGAAAATATCACTTAAATACTACCGAGCGCCATCAGTTACCAATCTGGTCGTCCATCCTTAGTACAAAACGTGCTAGAAAGTTTTTAAAGCGTCGTAACTTCGTCAATTTTGGTTCCCGTAACAAAAGAAAAAATACGGGTCAAATATTTTTGATAATCTGACTGACGGACTTATCAGATTTTTTCAGGACACAAGCACATTGTCTGATAAAAGATGATTCCGTGCTTCGGAAGGCATGTATAGGCCGGTGGTCCCGGCCGCCAAATGGCGGTCGTTAAACCATGTCAGAGGCCCTTGAGGCGGTTTAGAAACACTGACACTAGAGTGTGTGGGGTTTTAGACCTTACTGCCCACACTATATAAGAAGAATACTTAATCACACCAGAATGGCTAAACGGATTTGAATGGCACAGAGATAGATTATAGTCTTAAGAGGGCGCATTCCGTCCACTAGCGCCGCCAATCGTTTTTGTGGTAAGACACGTAGATAAAAAACCGCTCTGTAGTGCACTGAAGAAATGTATCTTTTATTTTTTACAGCTATTTTTAATACATAACTCAGGGCTAAATAGCCAAAACGGCAATTATTGCTAAAAGTGGCCACTTTTAGCAAAAATATCGACTTTGGCAACTATTTATGTTCTAAAGTACAAAACATAACTCTCAAAAAGTAATAAATACATTTCTTCAGAACACTACAGAGCGGTTTTTTATCTAGGTACGTGTCTTAAAATTATCACAATTAATAAAAAACGATTGGCGGCGCTAGTGGACGGAATGCGCCTTCCTAAGACTATAATCTATCTCTGTGCCATTCAAATCCGTTCAGCCATTCTGTTGTGATTAAGTCTTCTTATTATAGTGTGAGCAGTAAGGTCTTATGACCCGACACACCCCAGTGTTAGAGCTTCTAAACCGCCTCAAGGGCCTCTGACATGGTTTAACGATCACCATTTGGCGGCCGGGACCACCGGCTTATACGTGCCTTCCGAAGCACGGAATCATCTTTTATCAGACAATGGGCTTGTGTCCTGAAAAAATCTGATAAGTCCGTCAGTTAGATTATCAAAAAATATTTGACCCGTGTTTTTTCTTTTATTACGGGAACCAAAATTGACGAAGTTACGACGCTTTTAAAATTTTCAATACGTCACACCTTTGCATAGTTTTTAGTGAGTCGTGACTTCACGAGCCCCCACTCCCGAGCTTTGACGCGTTTTATCTTTGTCAATATTCATTGATTTACAAAAACAAAAAATACGTGTCCATTATTTATCAATACTCTAACTGACGGACTAAATAGTTTTGCAATTTGTGGATGATGGGATCTAGCCTATTATGTGATTCAAGCCTGCAATGTCCTGGCCAAACGTTTGTATGCTTCCCGTAGGAATCGGACCCACGACCACCGGGGATTAAGTCACAAACATACCGCGTGTATCTGACATCGACGCACAAACGATTTCCATGGGTCCAGGGCATGACTCTGGACACCCCAGGGTGTCCAGAGTGTTGGAATTTTTCGTCGGTTCTTTTCTCATTTTTAATTTTTTTCAAGAGTACCACAAATAGATATGAGAGATATGAGCTGATATCTATTTGTGGTGTTATTCAGATTGCTCTTTTTAGTGAAAGTAGTTAATTAATTATTTTTTTATTAAAAATCTCATTGGGTTAGGTCAGAATAACGATTATGAGGAGTCTAAAGTAAAAAAAAACCCTTAAAAGTTCTAAGTCCAGGGTGCCCAGAATCATGCCCTGGATCCATGGAAATCGTTTGTGCGTCGATGTCAGATACACGCGGTAATATCCATCCAGACTGTCGCATTTGTGTTAGAAAAACTCGCGCAACTTCGTCTGCGTCACATTTTTCGTGAATGCTTCGTTCCTATTGGTCGTAACGTGATGTTATAATATAGCTTATAGCATTCCTCGATAGGCTCATCATCCTCCTAGCCTTTTCCCAACTATATTGGGGTCGGCTTCTAGTCAAACCAAATTTTAGCTGAAAACCAGTATTTTACTTGGAGCTGCTGCCTACCAGACCTCCACAACCCATTTACTGGGTAACACGGTTCTCCTTGGCAAGACTGGTGTCAGATTTTCTGGCTTCTGACTATCCGTAACGACTGCCAAAGATCTCCAAATGACAGCCGGGGCCAACAGCATAACGTGCTTTCCGATGCACGGAGGAAACTCGGTATGTTAAAATGGTCACCCATCCACAGACCAACCTCAGCAAGCGCTGATTAGCCTTGAAGATCGACCTGTGCGGCTGTTATTATTTTAGCCACGAGCTCGTTGATAGGCTCTCCAACACTAATTTCAATTCGCTCTACGCGTTTCCAAACGACTTTTATAATATCTACGGCAGCAAAGGAGTGGAACTCTCTGCCCGCGTCTGTGTTTCCAAACGCATTCAACCCTCAACTATTCAATATGAGTGAAGAGACTTCTTTTATGTAAGCTCGCTCCATCATAGACTTTTGTCTCTGTCGTCTCTGACCTAGACGAGAGGAGCTCGTGGCTAAATAATAACAGCCGCACAGGTCGATCGTCAAGGTTAAGCAACGCTTGCCGGGGTTGGTCGGTGGATGGGTGACCATCTCAACATATCGAGTTTCCTCCGCTGTCTTTTGGAGATCTTTGACAGTCTGAAAATCTGACACAGGTATTCAGCTGAATCTTGTTTCACTGGAAGCCGACCCCAATATAGATGGGAAAAGGCTAGGCAGATGTTGATTTCTGACTTAGACTAGAGTCAAGAGCAAAGATATAAAATAAATAAAAAAAAACATAAATACACGAAAGTTTTCCATCGCTTTTCCGTCTGAAATAACAACTATACCTAACAAGCTTCAGTATTATGATAAAGATATGCCCGTCCTTATCACTACAACGACAGATAACTGAGAGGACGCCAGAGGGGTGCGCGGGGAGCGGTGACGTCACAGGAAGTTTATTCGGAAATCTTGTAGCGCGGTTCTGGCTGGATTATTTTAATAATTTCGGACATTTTGTACTTTTTTTTCGATGATTATTTTTTTTGGGATTTTGTGTCATGTCATTTTCTTTTTTTTTTTTTAAAGTCGGTACTCCTACTGAAAGTTAAATAAACAAGTTGGTTAGTGATACATCTGTAATGCGAATTAATATGGTTTAGCTCACAGGAACAAATATAAGCAAAAGTTAGGTATTCATTACTGAATACTCTCGTATATACGTATCACAGTGTCTACGCTAGCAAAAGCAAATGATATGGTCAAATAAAATGATCAATCAATGAATCAACTACGATCTGTACCTTTGTAACTACTATTAAGTGTCAAAAGCATAAATAATATTTGAAGTTTTTGCTGGTCTGTTCCTTGAACGCAAAACGATCTTTATGACAAATCGAAACCTATATAATGCTGACAATTAACATATACGACGTACTATGTTCAAAGGATAGAGTAGGAATACAATACATAATATGAAGAATAATGTTTTTTTTTTCTGATCATTGGGATAAATAAAAAAAATTAAACCCAATGATCGGAAGTAGTCATTCGCTAATTATTCACTTAATTGAGTTTCTATAAATGTAATTAAACGGTCAAGATGCAAATTATCACGCGACTGCTCATTGTCTCGTCAATGATTAACTCATCGATAGTTAATTGCGGATTACTTAAAGTAATTTAAGTATTTGAGAAGCTTATAGTAGCAATGGCTATACAGATTCCGCCCAGTTCAGTTATTTTGGGAGATTATGTAGTAGTTATTATAGTTAGATAAAACGCTGTAAAATAATATTAGTTCAACTTTTAGGAAATCTACTTTTTTCAAACATTTAAATTATAGTTACTTTTTTTTATAGCCATTATAGCTCATACTGCTATTATAACTGCAAAAGTAACTCTGTCTGTCGGTTTCATACGTCTTCACGCCGTAACGGCTGAAAAAATGAAGGTAAAACCTAGCACATGGATAGAAAGACCATGTTCTAGAATAGCTCAAAGGATAATTTCTATCCCGGAACTACTTTCCCTTGACATAATATTCGTGAATCCGCGGGCAGAAACTAGTAATTAATAAACGCCTAAAAAATACTGAACAATAATCACGATTAGCAATGTTTGTACAAAAAAAAAAAACATCCCACACAAACCCTCTGCCAAAATCCAAAGATGGCGGCTAAAATCTCACCCTTTGGGGTAGAATATTTCGGATCATCTCGCCACGTGTCGGCAGTGTATCCGCGGCGGCCGCGCGGTTCGTTGTCGCGCCTCTATGCCGCGACCCCGCGACAGGCGACAACGCGACGCGCGATTTTTTCTTCGAAAATCGCTGGAAAATTAACATTAGTGGCCAGTACGTGCGGTTTTTGTTATAAAAATCGCTGGAATAAAATTAACGTGATTTTTATTTGAATTTTGAATGACAGTGATTTTTGAAAAAGGACCATGTTTTTTCGGATTTTGTGATTGTTGGTGATTTTGGATGTGATTGGTGAAGTGGATACATAATAATTTAGGTTTGAAAATAATTTTGATTGTGCTTGTAATTCGAATGATTTTATCGTTGCTGAAAATTCTGTGAAACGATAATCTTTCTCTAAAACGTCATCACCATGTTTTTTTGTTTTTTATTCATGTTTGTAATAGTAATTTGCAATTTCTCATTGCTCAACGTCAACTTACTGCACAGTTTAATCAAAAGCCAGAACCAAAATTAAAATAGAAAACATATTAAATAAACGTCAGCAAAAAAAAAATACCCAAATTCTAACAAATATTATTTAAATCAGTTATTACACTATTTATTTACCTATTCCAAAAACACTCGACAACCGACTATACACAATACTCAAACACTAACAAAAACCTTTAAAACGAGCCAGCACATAACACAATCGTTATGTAAAACTATCCGGCATGTAATACCGACACCGTATCACCGGACCCGCCGGATCGGATGACGTTACTCGCCCCGTGTGAATGCTACTTGCTTGTACGCGAGATACGAATCTGTTGGTGATAGAGAGACATCACTCGGAGGTGAAATTGATGTTAATCTTGCGTCTAAGTAACAGCCCTGACAGTAGAAAGGTACTGAGGAGCTCGTGGCTAAACATTAACAGCCGCAAAGGTCGATCTTCCAGGTTAAGCAACGCCTGCAAAGGTTGGTCTGTGTATGGGTGACCATCTTAACATATCGAGTTTCCTCCGTGTTTCGAAAAGCACGTTAAGCCGTTGGTCCCGGCTGTCATTTGTAGATCTTTAGCAGTCGTTACGGATTGTCCGAAGCCAGTAAATCTGACTGCAGTCTTGCTAATAAATACCGTGTTACCCAGTTAATGGGTTGTGGAGGTCTGGCAGGCAGCCGCTTCACGTAAAATACAGGTATTCAGCTGAATCCGGTTTGACTAGAAGTCGACCGAAATGTAGTTGGGAAAAGGCTGGGCAGATGATGAGCAGAAAGGTATACTTGTAAAATGACTAAACTCACATTTTTGTACCTACGTCTTGCTTCTAGTTTGAGTTGTTAGTTAGATGAATTAGATGCACCATAAAGTGGCGCATCACCGAATCTACAACATTTAGTCCAATTACGAAAGGGCTTGACGAAATTAAATTGTGCAATTCTAATGCATGTCTTGTCTATATTAGCTACACCTAAACCTTCCTATAAAAAATAATAAATAAATAATAATAATATCCTTGCACATTTCATACAAATTAATTCATTTCACTATATCTATAACACTAGCTGACCCGCGCAACTTCGTCGGCGTCACATTTTCTATTACTGCTCCGCTCCTATTTGTCTTAGCGTGATGATATATAGCCTATAACCTTCCTCGATAAATGGACTATCGAACACTGAAATAATTTTTCAAATCGGACCAGTAGTTCTTGAGATTAGCGCGTTCAACCAAACAAACAAACAAACAAACAAACTCTTCTGCTTTATAATATTAGTATAGATTAGTCCTTTGCACTGAAAACGCCTTCATACACGATATAGCCCGATTAAAACAAAACATCAGAGTGCCAATACTACTAATTTTCACATTCGCATCGCATTCGCATCTTAATCGCAAACTATCACAAATGTATGAAAATTAAGGCTATTTTGACTGTTTGCGATTGACATGCGAATGCGAAATTTGTTTAGAAATTAGTAAAATTGGCCCTTTAATCTTTTGACGATCTCTCATCATCGATGATTCACAAGTTAAGATCATGCCTACATTGCAAAATGCAAATCAAAAGTCATTATCAGACCTTTTTGAATATCAAATATTTACAAAAAGATAGTTCCTAAGAACGCACACCCATCATCAGTTCCTTTTGCTTTAATTAGTACTAGTTTATGCCCGCGGCTTCACCTGCTTGACAAATTAACTAAAACCTTCCTTGAGAACCACTCTATTCATTGGTGAAAACAGTATGAAAATCGATGCATTAATTTTTGAGATTAACGCGAACAGACAGACAGACAGACGCGGCAGAAGACGTTGTTTTATTAAAAAAATATATAATTATAAATAAACAAAATTAAAATATTATAATATAAAATGTCACATTGATTGAAATTAAATTATTAAACTAAAATGAATTAAATTGAGTTCATTGTAATACGGTCAAATAAATACAATAAAATAAAATTTAAAACATGTACCTATGTAGGTATGTATTGATAGTGATACTGAAGAGAAATAGCGCAATGATAGGTACACCTTAGCAACAAGAATACATTGGTAATGGGTCTAACTTCATCATACTGCTAATCAAGATCAACGAGTTCTGATACAAAATGATGATCATTTACGAAATAAATTACTACTTGAAACTTAAATCTAGGTCGAGCATCATGAATGAGATGAAATTAACATAATTTCCTCATTATTATTTAATTATATCGCGGTGAATAATTAATTTGAGTTTGGTGATGTCTACAGAGGTCGTTGCAATCTGCTGGATGCAAGACTACATTTGTTGGAGGCAGCAGTGTTTTATCGGAAATGATATCTGCAGTGATAGAAAACATAGCCAGAAAACTGGTGAGGAAAAGAAAATTGGTAGAAACCCAAAACTTCGAGGACAACCAAGCTTCATTCAGCCTTCGTGGCGGATGACAGCCCGATCACAGACAGAAAAAAAGCATATTTCCCAGCTGTGGGAATATTTTAAGCTGTTGATGTTGTTATTAGTATTTAACTGGCACTGAGAAGACTGTTCCGTAAAATCTCGAGAGCACATATTTTTTTGTTTAAAGAATAAATCAGTTCATAAGCTAAATCTGCCATTATATGGCTCTCAGAAAATATCCGGTGATATAGGCATACCCAGTTAAATTTGGCGAGACGAGCTTAACGCCTATCGACATGATTGGTCCACACTTGCCCAAAGCCGAGATGAATGTGAAAGGAAGAAAGGGAGGACCTTTGCACTGTGGGACAGAACAGGCCAAAAAGTAAATTATGTAACTAAGATTTATTCAGTCATTAGCATATCAAATTAAAAAATTAAATCAAAACAATCCCACGGACTTAACATAACAAGAAACCGATCCCTTGTCACAATCCATCGATTATGTCCATCAACCGTAAAATATACCTCAAAATCGAGACTAAGTTATCTGTGCTCGATTGTCCGGCGATCGATTGAGACGTGTTTTAATCGAGAAGTAAACGGTTTTGTTTATTTTAAAATATAATTTATTTTTTTTCGTTTTAAATTTGGAAGTGTTTAGAACTAGTAGCCAGTAGTGAATGTAGTTGAGTTATTGTTTTCATACTGCAGTGCAAAATACGTCTATGTGTTATTTCTATTAAAAAAATGTCGGTATCATGCAAAAAGCAGCTTTAAAAGTCTAAACAAATACTCTGAGTACGAAACTATAAAAAATAACAACTGAAAACCCTACTAATTTAACCTAAATTGTGGCAAAAATTAATTAATCCATCAAAATCGATAATCGCGAAACACAACAAAACAATCGCAAACTACGAAAGCAGATCAAAATCACCCAAAACATCGACTTTCGCCGAATCACACGAACAATAACCAAACTATACACCTTAATTGCGACTTCCTCTTCATAATCGTTTACTTATTAAAAATCTTCCTTCTCGTGAGAAAAACATCATCATAATACCCCCACCTGCCTCTATTGAACCGGAAAACTAGTGATCAAACACCGGAAAATCGTACAAATCGTCGAAAAACCGGCGAAATTGATCCAAACGAATCGTTGTTACTGACCAATCACGGCTACGATTTTCATGCCGCTTTCACGGTGACTTCTCAATTTTTTGTTTTTCGAAAATCATTAGGGCATTGAAATTAACCAAGTAGTTTCGACAAATAGGTATTTTTTACAACTTTTCCGGTTTTTTTCCGTTTTTTATTTTTCTAAATCTGCGAAGAGCAATGAGTCGTTACGTTCTCAGTTTTAAGTCAGTTGAGCGTTGGCGATGGTCTAATTATAAGCGCAATCAAGTTTTCCTCATGAAAAATAGTTATTTCAGTGTCTTCAGTGCCAAATATAACTTTCATTAAATATTAAAAACAATAAAAAGTGATGCTGTGAAAATAAAAATAAAGTGATTTAAAAAACGAACATGTAAAAAAATCGCGATGAAAATTTCGAACAAACTAGAACAGTGACGTGCCACCAAAAATTCAAAGTTCGAACTTCAAAAATGGCGTCCGCATAACGTTATTTTATGTCAAAAATCAAACTTTTTTAGTGATTTTCTTTTGTAAAATAAGTATTTAACTTAATAACTAGTGTTGTGCCGTAAGTGTTCAAACTGGAGGGGCAGAGTAAGGCCACTTTTGCGGCCCTTTTTGGCCTGAGGGCCGGCGGAGGCGTGGATTTGTCCGCCGCTTACCGCTACAACCAGAATATGATGGAATATTATACATGTAAGTTGGGATTTTTTGATAAATCTTGAGTTAGGAGGTCAAAGATAAAGTCGTTCTATGTAAGAATACTGGTATTCAACTTCATTCAGAAGCCGGAAGAACTGGAGAGGTAACAAAGAGCCGTAGGTACAGTTAGGCATATAGACTTACTTTAACCCTTAAGTATATACCTAGATATCTTATCAAAGCTTTCGCATTTATTACATAGCATGGATTTAAAAAATGACATCTTTCGCATTTATTGTAGGTATTGTAATTATTAGTACCAGCTGAGCGTAATTTTCCTTAAGAACATCAACACAGTCAATTGCTGAAAATACTTAGATTTTCTAATACTGGCATTGCTGAATTGATAGTTATAAAATCGTAAGTATACTACCTAATACTGTAAATCTGTGCTGACAGCAAAAATATTGGGAAAAAGGCAGGAAAATGATGAACTATAATAATAATTATAATGAGACTGCATTCATTCTCAGTCAGGGCTATTATAAAGAAACACAGATGGGTTTTAGTCAGTAAGAATCTGATTCTACGTTCCGCTTCGTCTAGGGAAGCAAGAGTCATTTGATCCCTTCCAAAAAATGGGTATTCATTCTATCAAGCTCCTGAGCTTAGTAGAATGAATTACTTTTTCAGGCAACGAAGAGACAGGTCACTTCGTTGCATAAAAAAAAATGAAGTGTTAAGCAATTATTTCAATCAAATTTACTCTGGAGATTCAAACATTTGTAAAAAGTATTACCTATATATTGTAATCAAATCAAAGAATTTTGTTAGTTGAATTTTTGAAGGAAATATTCGAAACCTCTGAAAAAGTACTGAGTGTTGTCTCAAAAATGCTTGAAGCACTGTTTTGGCTGTTATTTTTTCCTGTCGTGCAGTCTGTTGAGCTTTAGGTATGTCCTAAAGTGCCTCGTCTTTATATAAACCATAACCATAAAGCTACATATAAAAAACCCTTTTAACCGAATCATATTCCATTTTCAAAAAAAAACATCCCTAAAACAAACGAACCGCCATCCGAATCCCTCAAACGACGTTATCCAGTCATTATGCAAAAACGCTTGTGCCATCCATAACGATATTATCATAAATACGACGCATAAAAACTCAAACCCAACATAAAATACGTAAAATACCTAACAACCATCTGCAAAGCCCCGAGATTTCATAAAACACCCGAAAATTTTCCCTCCGAAAAAGATCGTTACAAAACCCACCAATGACAGCCCTCGAAACGCGATGGAGGGCGAGGGAAACCTTCTGATTGGTCGTTTTGGAGAATGGCGCGCCGTGATTGGTCGGTGTGGTTGTGGGTGGGGCGTTGTCTCTGTGTGAGTGGGTGCGTTCGGTTTAAGTTAATTGTGAGGCGTTTGGGCGCGTTTGCTACATGTGTTGGATGCGTCTAGCAAATTGGACGTCGAGCCTTTTATTAGATTGGCGGATGGTTCTATGTAAATATGTTGCTTGGTTATATTAATTTGCGATGTAGAATATGAATGCGAGGTTTTAATAGCGTACGTTGACATAATTTTGCAGATCATTGTTGGTTTTTATATTAGGTAATAATGCTAAATACTTAGGTAATTCTGATTCAGAATAGAATAGAATAGAATCATCAGTCATGTTACGAATTCTGATACGTAAAGAATAATTTTCTGCATAATGAGAGGCCAAAATTCAAATCAAACTAAGTACGTGATGCTTGTGATGATTCATCAATTCAATTTAATTTTTGAAGTAGATAATTATGTAGGTAAGTGTAGTATTACAAGATTAGGTACTATTTTTTACTTTTATTTTTAATAAAAATCAGGATTAAGTTGAGTTTTCATGTGTAATCTAAGGCAATGTAAAGTTAGACCAAATTACAAAGAAAACACTCACAATAAAACCAGGACTAGGTAAATAATATTGAAACAGTAACTAAAAAGTGAGTTTACTCGTTACTTCTATATAAACAAGAAGAGGGATTCAAGGAATTAAGTAAGTTAGAAATCAGTCATCATCTTCCTGCCCTTATCCCATGTTACTAAGGGTCGGCGGCGCAACGATTTCGGAACACAAAGGGCAATGAAGGAACATGGATGGGTTTTAGTCAGTAAAAGTCTGACACTCCCTCCCGCTACACCCAGAGCGGGCGAAGTCATTCGATGATTACCCATTCCTAAAAAAAAAAAAAAAACAAAAAAAAAGTGTCGGTGCAACACGTTTTTTCTTCCACTCTGCCCTAGGTAGAAATCAGTGTTACTTACAAAAGATACAAATCACAAACCCTTTACACCGCAGTTAACAGTTGCATATATACAACTACATCTGTTTACACCACATAGTTGCACAGCGTGACGAAGCATATGTTACATTAAATATCTACTAACATATAAGAGAGAAAGTTATATAGCTCAACATAGATAACGATTTGAATCTTTATTTAATCATAATCATTTTAATTAAGAAGAAAGTTAAAACTGGCCTTCTCGTTAGAGAGACTTTCCAAAAACGGTTTTAGGTGGAGAGAAAAAAAAATGTGAAAACAAAAGACGGTTGGCGATTTTGTTTGCAAGATTGTGTGACAGTAGGGCATGGATAATGACAGGACTAAAGATGGTTGGTGTGGACGAAGTGAAAAATTTGACCAAGGAGTAGAATTCCCTGCCGGAGTCTGTGTTTCCTTATGGCTACAACCTGGGAGTCTTTAAGTCAAGAGTGAATAGGTTACTTCTAGGCAACCGTGCTCCATCTTCGAACACATCATCGCTTACCATCAGGTGAGATAGAGGTAAAAAAAAAATTGAAAAAAAAAAACACTTAAAAAACAAGCTTTTATACATCTTGGATGGGCCACCATATTTTGGATTTAATGTGGCGTTGTATTACTTTGCGTGTTCTCATCAGCAATTTTTAATCATTTGATATACATAGTGCAGAACAATAACCAGTCCGCCATTTTGGATGATCCGCCATATTGGAATTAGAATGACGTCACATAGCTTACTATACAAAATTTCAGCTGATTTAAAATTCAGTTGCAAGATTCCACCCGGGCAAACATACATACATTGCAAGTTAATTGAAAGCTTGTAAAAAAAGAGACGAGTATTGAAACAAATTAGAACTTGAAATAAAGTAGAATGATAAAATAGGCTGAGCTAAATGTAAAAATTAACGATAAAACAACAATTAACTTCTTTATTGTCATGATTAAGTCTTTAGAGTAATGAGTGCTGTCGAAATGTCAGTTACTTGGTTGTGATTGGCTGCCCGACAAATAATGACAGCCAATCAAACCTCTCAACAATAGACAAAGGAATTGTTCTAGCAAGAAAAGAGACAAGAGGAAGCATTAACAAAACCACTAAAATTTAAAAACGTAAAGCACAGAAGTTTTTTCCTCATATTACACCAGAATTTAATGAGCAAATAAATCATGTCTACGCCAGAACAATAACACATACTACGAAAATACTTAAAAAATCGTCATCGTTTACTAAAATACAGGAAACATTCAAATCATAAAGCACGGCCGCCATTACGATGTCGCATCTAAACAATAAAATTAGGGCACACATACAAAAAACTACCAAATTTCATACTTCCTGCAAGTGACTCAACTGTCCATAGATCACGAAATTATACTTATGTAGCTGTAGAGTGAACGACATCACTGAACCAACACACAGAAAACAATACATAACCTTCTATTTCCATCACTCAAAGTTGAAATTCGAACGCAGCAACTGTAAATACAACTTGGTATGTAACATGAGACTCACGCACACATCAACATAATGACACATACGCGTGTTCTACACGCGTTCGTGATTCAAAAGTAACACATTCAAACGCAGGCCTCTGATTGGTCGACGGCTATGCGCTCACGCATATATCAAGTAGATCTTTTACGTTTTGAAACCAGTTTTGCCGGGTAATTGTCGAGATTTTAGAAAGGCGGTCTAGCTGGTTACGGTAACCAACTGGTTGGGTTGCGTCGCCCTCGTATGTGTTATTAACATATATATTTTTTATTGCCGGTTATGTAAAACGTTAATATGTATTGCAAGTTATAGCTTTGCATAGTTACATTAAGTAGGCATTTGGTTTGCATAAATTATTTAGGTAAATTATCACCATATTTCGATTGCAAGCTCAAACTGCCAGAATATTGATTCTGCTCTCCAGAAATTTCCAGCAGCTGCATGTACTTATAAATAGTAAGAGAACAACAACGAAGAAATAACTTTTGTATTACTACATGACTTACTTACACAAATATTTTTATTTTATTATGTACGTACTTTATCGTCACCTCATAACAAGCACGTGAAATACAAACCATCAAAAATGAAATAATCGTCTACTTTATATTTTAACAGGGAATAAAATTGCTTTCCTTTATTGTCAATAAAAATTTGAAATCAGCAGTAAAAGGAATAATTTTTCGATAATTTTTTTGACACTACTAAATTGTCGATCTCGATTATAGCTACATCTAACTTATTTATTTTGCACGTCCTCGATTTTATTACAATAACTGTGCACTTGTGCAGTTAGGAGAATCAGCCTTTTTCATAAGAGATGCAAACTTTGCCGATGGATAGTGCCCAGAACGGAGTCTCAATATCAATTTAACGCAATTTCTATCAAATAGATCGGGTTTGAGATTGATTGTGTTCGGGTGGCCTCACTGATCGTCAATACTTCCCGCCCTGGACATCATTATCTGACATTAACCACATTCAATAGAGATGTTTGACCTTTAGTTTTATAGAATTTATTTTTGATGTGTGACCTTTAGTTTTATAGAATTTATTTTTCAATTTAAACTACATCATATTTGTATGCAATTAAATAAAAAAAAACTTAACAAACTAAATCTAACATTACATGGCGTCGAAAAATTCGATCGCGTTGATAACCACTGGTAATGTTTTGCTGGCAGCATTGCCACGTTGTATGGCAATGCTTATCGTGTATCCGAGGTAAAAGCCAGCCCTTGGGTCACGCGAAGTGTCAACAAAGCGTCTTGACAGATCTTTAAACAAGTTATGGGCACCCAGACCCCACGGGCCCGAGAGTTTCAATCCCAAATGGCTCGATAATGTAACTTCCAATGAGGTTATTATACCGCGTGTATCTGACATCGACGCACAAGCGATGTCCATGGGTCCAGGGCATGATTCTGGACACCCCAGTGTTGGAATTTTTCGTCGGTTCTTATCTCATTATTTTCAAGAGTACCACAAATAGGTATCAGCTCAGCTGAGCTGATATCTATTTGTGGTCTTATTCAGATTGCTCTTTTTATTGAAAGTAGTTCATTAATTTATTTTTTTACTAAAAATCTCATTAGGTTAAGTCAGAATAACGATTATGAGCAGTCTAAAGTAAAAAAACCCTTGAAAAAAATGAAAAAATGAGTAAAAAGCCGACTAAAAATTCTAAGTCTAGGGTGTCCAGAATCATGCCTTGGACCCATGGAAATCGTTTGTGCGTCGATGTCGGATACACGCGGCATTTCCGCCGCTTGAGGTCGTCTCCTGTTTATACCATTTTCATTTTACCTTGCAATAAAACTCTTACAAACTAACATAATTGATACCAAACAGACGAAAGTAATCCACTTTATAATCAGTAATCTAAGCGATGCAACGTTGTAGCAAGTTGTGAAACATCGCAAGGCTGGCAGTCGAGAATTATTTTATCTAAACTTAATTCTTCTGGTTGCTTAAGACAAACAACTTGTGCTTAATTACTTACCTACATATCAACTAGGTGTATGTTCTTCTGATAAGGTTGTAGCAATGATTCTGCTGCAATGATCTTATCTTCTCTAACTAGTCGTACAATCCTACTAAAATTATAAATGCGAAAGTTTGTGAGGATGGATGGGTGTTTGTTTGTTACTCTATCACGTCAGAACGCCTCAAAGGATCTTCATGTAATTTGGCACAGAGGTAGATTATAGTCTGGAATAACACAAGGTTTTAACTCGGGGATATTTTCCCTAGGGATCATGCGGGTGGAGCCGCTGGCAGAAACTAGTTTACAATAAGTCGCTTTATCCGTCTGTACGCATATATCTTTTAAACTACGCAATGGATTCTCATGCGGTGTTCAGCAATAGACAGAGTGATTTAAGAGAAAGGTATAAACCTTTCTCTTAAATCAGTCTGTCTATTGATTTAATAAATGTCATTCGTGATAATCGTCCCAAAATTCCTGTGGGAAAGGAAAAATGGTTCATACGCTTACGAACTTACAAATCAGCTGGGTAGATTTAATTATAATGTTCTTCTGATAAGGTTGTAGCAATGATTCTACAGCAATAACTTTTTGTAGGTATTATAAATGAGAAAATGTGTTATTTGTTTTTTTTGCACTTCTACGCTTAAATCGCGGAACTGATTTTGATGAATTATATTGTAGATAGGTGATGTCGTTGTTTTTTTTTTCATAAATACCGCGTGTATCTGACATCGACGCACAAACGATTTCCATGGGTCCAGGGCATGATTCAAACAGATATCAGCTCAGCTGAGCTGATACCTATTTGTGGTACCTACACTTGAGAAAAATGAGAAAAGAACCGACGAAAAATTCCAACACTGGGGTGTCCAGAATCATGCCCTGGACCCATGGAAATTGTTTGTGCGTCGATGTCAGATACACGCGGTAGAAAGCCACAGTTGTGAGAGTGTCATCTGCCAGGGTTGTGGAATTTGTTCGAAAGAGTCACCGCGGCCCTGGAACGCAAAGGGCACTAAGAGGAACACAGACGGGTTTTGTCAGGAAGAGTTTGAATTTTACAAACAATATTATATGTATGTATTTTAGTTCTAAGTTTCCTATTGTATTTAATTTTTGGTGTACAATAAAGTATATAATAAATAAATAAATAAATAAAGTATATAATAAATAAATAAATAAATAAAGTATATAATAAATAAATAAATAAATAAATTATATAATTATTTTTTATTTATATAGGCATTCAAGCTAATGATTCGATGATCTAAAAATACCACACATATCCCACAACAACACACAAAACGTTACAAAATATCATCAAAAGCTTTTTACGTTTAATTCAAGATGGCTGACACAATGGCGTCGGGCTCGCATCCGGTCGCCGCATGGTAATCTCACTTCCGGTCGGACCCTGCTCGTCTGCGGTTTATTATCTCTGCCACTTTATTATTATTGTGTTTTATTAACGTTAATATTTCCGTAAAAGAAAATAAGGTTTTTGTGGGAAATTAAAGGTAGGATGGTTAGGCTTAAGAGAAATATGGTAGAAATTAATTGGATGAAATTGTAGTATGAAGATTATAATTGGTAGAAGATGTTCATCAATGTAATGATGAAATAACAATCGTGTTATACTTGTTTTAGGATGGGGAATCATCAAATGACTCCTTCCGCTCTGGGCGGAGCAGAAGGGAGTGTCAGACTCTTACTGACTAAAACCCATCCGTGTTCCTCCTAGTACCCTTTGCGTTCCAGGGCCGCGGTGGCTCTTTGCACAAACTGCGCAAACCTGGCTGGAAATATTGGTATACTCACTTTCAGATGCCACAAATGACTACTTTACTTACTGCTTACGTTTTTATTAATCTGCATCTGCTCGACGTCCATATGCCACTATCGGGATCTGGCAGAAAAATTGCGTCACGGTTATGTGACTGGTACATGCTGAGCTTATAACTCCCATTTGGGGCAACTTGGATACCTACACACTTTGGTAGCACAGCCATAGTGTTTCCCTAATACAACCCGTCTGCCTTCAAAGCAAGAGTGAACAGGCATCTTCTGGGTACGCTCGCTCCATCATAGACCTCATCCATCAGGCGTGATCGAGGTAAAGAGCAAGGCCATTCCACTACAAAAAAAAATGTAGGTTGTTGTCGACCTCATCCCGTCGGCCCCCTTTTACCATCGGATATTCAGACGCACTGCAACTTACTATCCCTACCTTGTTGCTATTCCACGAATTCGCACTAAGCGATTCCAAAAGTCTTTTACAATGCGCACAGCAAAGGAGTGGAACTCTCTGCCTGTGTCTGTGTTTCCGAACGCTTGCAATCCTAATCTCTTCAAAGTTAGAGTGAACAGGCTCCTTGTGGGTAAGCTCACTCCATCGCCTCTGTCATTTCTGACCTAGACCAGAATCAAGAGATTTTTTTTTTGTCGAAAATTGTTTCCTTAGCCAGTAGCAGTGTTCTCGAAAACTGCTCCATTAAGTCGTCGTTCTCGGAAGAAAAACATATATTATTCTGTAATTTGGATCACACAAGACAATTCCAAAACCCCATAAGCACACACCATTACCATATTTTCCTCACCCAAAAACCTCTACAATAAGTCTAAAAATATTTCAGCAGATGCGTTTGGAACATAAAAAAGGCGCATTCCCATAGAATTCCCATGAAACAAAGGACCCTCCCCGTCATGGTTCGCAAACCATACATACTTAGTTTTATAGGATGCCATGATGCTATGGTTATCGTATGGAGTTATAAGGATAAAGCTTGGGAATAATAACATTTAGATAGTTATCTTTTCATTTTAAGATTGTTATGGAATCAGAAGTGTGATTATGTTTTTAGTATTAATTGGTTTGTTATGTTATTCTTTAACGGCTTGGGAAGCTTTTCAATAATTATAGAAGGTGATAATCTTGGAAATGTCTCATTCTTTATCCCTTGCCATTACCACGGGTGGCAGAGCATAGATAAGATCTCGGACGGAATGATTTTTTGCGTCATCCTCAATAATTATTGTTATTTTTCAGCCAATTCACACAAAACCTTAATGAGTTATACACTTAAAACTTTCTCATTAAACACTCTGTGTATTTTTTTATTAGTGAAAATTCTATGAGAATCCGTTCGGTAGTTTTTGACTTTATCGCGTACATACAAACGTTCTGTGATGTATTAATATTAACTATCAAAATTTTACTTATGCATAATCGATCTTTAGATACACTGGCTATCTTGAAAGTCAGAACTGTGAGATGATCAGATGACTTCAACCGAAAACTACTGCTATGACCAAATCTATACTTAGCTGCGGCATGTTGAGGATGTAGACGTGTATCTCTGTACTTTGAACCCACATGTTAGCTACCTTCGAACACATCCCATCTTCTACATTTACCTCATATGCTATTTTATTTTATTATTTCGGGACAAGCCCGCCACATATGCCCAACCACTGTAACTCCTGAAAGCCAGAATCAATAGTGGCGATTACATGAAAAACGCCAAGCTTCATCGCCGGGAACCCGACCCGATGAGTCCCGGAGAAACGATTCAACTGTCTTCGATCCCGCAACGAAATTAATCAGAAAAGTACAGTGGAGCAGTAGGAAAAATTAAATAAATTTTCCACTCATATGCTAGTCTTAGAACTTTCGGAATTGGTAAGAGGTTCTACTTCACTTACCACATTTTAGAGCCAGTTGCTCATCCTGCCTAAACAAAACCAACTTTTACGAAGCTACATTTCACAGTATTTCATACAACACACATCGATCAGCAAAAATACATTACAACCACTAAAAATATCAACAACACCCAGCACGAACCAGCACAAAAACGCCGCCATTTCTTCGGAAAAGTTAAAAAAATACCTGCGCACAACTTGGAAAAAGGCTGCTAATTATAAATGCTCACAAAAAGTGACAGGTTACCGAGGGGGTGCTCCAGAGCATGACCGCCGTGTCCTTGCACCTGTATGCTGCTACCCTCGAGGGGTCGATGTCTGGAAGGCCATAGCTACCATCAGTTTTTGAGACTCTTGTTGAGACTGGTCAATTTTGGGATGAAGATTTCGGAGCAATGGGATTTAGCTTTTTAAAACATTGAACTCAAAGGCGTTGTTAAAGAATTCCCTGTTAAACTATGAGACTCTGAATTCTGGCATCAACAATTATCTCCTAAACATGTCAATCCAAATGAATGTCTGTCGCCATAACAACAATGTTAACAGCATTGTTGTGTTCCGGCAGTTAGAGGTATGATAGCCAGTTCCTCTGTGTAAGAGGATTCTGGGTGAAACTCGCTTCCATCTTCGGCCTAATCATCACTTTCCATTTTAGAGAGAGAGAGAGAGAGATTTGGGCAAAGAGTTTCCCCGTTTTGTATAAAAAAACAATTAAAAAAATACAAAATATACAGAGGTAGGCATAGATTTGAGACACAATGAGGCAAGTTTGGAAGTCGCTCCACGTAAAGTGCTGGTATTCAGTTTCATCGGCTTTGACTGGAAGTCGATCTCTATACAGTAAGGAAACAGGCTGGGCAGATGATGATATTGAGGCGAGTATAAAACTCTTGATGGTTACTTTAAAATTGCTCACATCAAGAAAGTTATAAAGTTACCTATGAGAAAGTTCCATAACTACTTCCACCCTTATCTAAAACAGGATTCTTACATTAATTACAAGGGTGTGATCTGATGCATAACGTCTCTACACCTGCACATTTCAACCCCTTGGATGGAACAGTGCGGAACGCGTCTTTGACAATATCCTTAGCATATTTTTCGCATTCAAAAACTTGTAGCTTGTTTAACTTATCATCATCAGCCGAACGTCAACCACAACTGGACATGAGGCTCCCCGTATTGACTGGTTCTATGCGCCTAGTACCCAGTAGATTCCCGCAGCTTTCAGCACGTCACCGGTCTACCTTGTGGTTTTCCAACGCTATTGCTGGAAAGCAATGCGTTGGAGAGGCTTCTGGTCATCTCCAAAACTGTACGCGACCCGTTCTGCGAGTATTTTTTTCTGTCCACTACCAGTTAAAATTGTCGATCGGGCTATGTCAGTAACCTTGGCTCATTATCCACATTCACTAGATTAACTGGAAATAGAGCTTCTCTACATCATCTCGACGACATCATCATCTCCAGATTATTGTGTCTTTAACGACGACAGCACTAAAAAGCAATTACCGATATTGGCCAATAGAATTATGAGTGATTTTAGTCATCAGTTTGTGGAAAACAAACGGCTTCACAGTCCTATGAACCACATGTAATCTTTGCTGATTGTTTAACTATTATGTGAACTTGTTAATAATTGTATACTTTTGTTCAACTGGGCTGATTTTTCAATAGTCAGATATCGTTTATTGGAACAATAAATACGCGACATATTTTGCATACAAAAGTTGTTAGACGGCCATTTCTATTCTTCAGGTAAAAGTTATTGAACTATTGAAAAATCAGCCCTAAGCATAGGGATCGAACTAGTGCTCAGGATATTTCCTTACTACAGGTAATATCATCAGAAAGCACCTACAATAAATGCCCATAGACACAAAGGGCACACTATGCACCTATGCTGTGACGTCAACGCTCGACGTATCGAGGGGGTGCGCCGGCGCATGACGGGCGTGTCCTTGCACTTGTGCAGTTATCGGTAGTAATAGTGTATTGGAATTATGCTGTATGCCCTTTGAGGTGGGGAGTTTTTAGTGTCGGGATGATTATCAATTTTTTTTAAAATAGTCAGTTTTTTCAATAGTTCCATCTTAACAGAGATTAGGTACAATTTATTATTCAGAACAAAAACCGGTGATGTCGCAGGTTTGATTAATTTTAAGTTATTTAATTGATTGCCTGCCCGCTAACCTATATTGTCCCACTGCTGGGCAAAGATCTTCTCTATAGCCGTCCACTCTTCCCGGTGTGTTCATAGACGCCATTAATGCCCGGTTTCTGAGGTTTATAGATAGCGTTAACAGACAGATAAACTGTATGTTAACGCTGTCCGCTCCTACTGGTCTTAGCGTGATGATATATAGCCTATAGCCTTCCTCGATAAATGGGCTATCTAACAATGAAAGAATTTTTCAAATCAGACCTGTAGTTACTGAGATTAGCGCGTTCAACCAAACAAACAAACAAGTATAGATTATAGTATTATAGCATATTTAAAATAACCTTTTTAGCCTCATCGTTCCCGTTCCCGTGAGATTTCCGAGATAAAAACTAACCTTTGTCCTTTCTCGTGTCTCAAACTATTTTTGTACAAAATTTCATCCAAATCGGTTCAGTGGTTTAGGCATGAAGAAGAGACAGAATTACTTTCGTATTTATAATATTAGTAGGGATCAATGCAAAAACTACCCAAATACAATTATATATGGCAACAAAACAAAATTCAAAGAAAAAATTCAAAATGAGAATTCCCCTCTCAACGGAAGCGGCACCGGAAGTCCTCCCCCCTCATCTGAATTGGATGCGCTGTCCAGTTTTATGTTATGGGTCCATAACTAAACATGCTACATGTTTATGGACACTTTTATGGGTATATGAAGCCTGGGACTTGTTTATAGTATTTGATTTTGAGTGTGTGTGGGTGGAACGTGATTTGAATCTGTGTGTTGTGTGATTTAATTGATGATGATTTTACTTTATTTGAATCTTATTTGTGGAGTTTTCCGAGGGTCACAGTTTGAAAAGTCAATGATACTTGTACTACTCTTCTAAGATATGTGAACACTTTCAAAGTTTTGAAGGTACAATCCTATCAATATTATAATAGGTATAATTGAAGACTTATCATGTGGTCCTTTTCGCTTATCGTCAGGTGTGATTGTGGTCAATTGTGTGCCTATAAATAGTAATAAAAAACTTAGTCGAAAAAAAGCTAGTATTGAAAACCCGTTCATAATTTATTGTTCGGGTATCTCCGATGAGATATTAGAGAAAGGTCAATGTGCTTTATTGCAAGTTTATGTGGCGCCTACCAGAGGTAGTTTCAAAACAGATGCTTGGGCATGGTTCGATCGGTTTGGTTATTTCCTATATAGAACAAACAAGAAACACCACGGTCACACTCTTAAAACTTGTTGTTCTTGCAATGAAAAAAATCCATACTAATATTATAAAGCAGAAGAGTTTGTTTGTTTGGTTGAACGCGCTGATCTCAGGAACTACTGGTCCGATTTGAAAAATTCTTTCAGTGTTAGATAGCCCATTTATCGAGGAAGGTTATAGGTTACATATCATCACGCTAAGACAAATAGGAGCGGAGCAATAATGGAAAATGTGACGCAGACGAAGTTGCGCGGGTCAGCTAGTAAAGTAATATGGAGATTACAGTATCTTTACATAAAAACTTCTTGTTTTTATTTGAGATGGGTTTGTTCGTGACTCTAGTCTAGTTCAGAGATGACAGAGACAAAGTCTACGATGGAGCGAGCTTACCCAGAAGTAACCTGTTCACTCTAACTTTGAAAAGATTAGGGTTGTAAGCGTTCGGAAACACAGACGCAGGCAGAGAGTTCCACTCCTTTGCTGTGCCCATTTTGAAAGACGCTTAGTATCAGTACTAAAATTACCTCTAAAATATACCCGGCCTCCAAAGAAGTACTCTCGACGTTATCCTCGCTGACCCAGATCCATATTTTCTGAAAGCTGTTAGATGTCTCTGCGAGGGGGGGAACGTGGCTGAGTGCCTCAGAAGCTGGACAACTGGCGAGAGGTACTGTGTAGTGTTGTAGGCGTCGGGACGTGTTGTTAGGTGTGGGGTACTACTAAAAAGTGAAAAATATAAAACTGTTTTACAAAAAAATACAACCGACTTCCAAATAAAAAAAACACTACAAAGTAAAAAATTACTCTAATTTCAGAAGTTGGTGTCAAAATACGAAGAAACTAACAAAAGCACCGTATTCCGAAATTAAAGTTATTTTTTACTTAGTAGTGTTTTTTTTATTTGCAAGTCGGTTGTATTTTTTTGTAAAAAGTTTTTTTTCAATACACCTTACAAAGCTTTATCGACAGGCCAATTCAACCAAAGTTTTCTAAAATACCTATAACTATTATAGCTGTACACAAAAATAAACTCACCAATGTATTAAACTAATTTATTCCTGTATCACCTTTACAATCTGTCGGTACCGTCGTCCCCAGCTTCCGGGCGGCCATCTTGTTCGCTATTAAGTTTAATTACCTCCTAAAATACAGCCTCATTTGTGCTTTGACTTATTTTACGTGTTTACTATTTATTTATTTAACAATTTACGCACACAAATGCACAGATGCCAAAGGCATTCTCTATGAACCGACCAAAAGTGACAAGTTCAATTTGTCTTCATAATAGGTTCTTTTTAGGGTTCCGTACCCAAAGGGGTAAAAACGGGACCCTATTACTAGACTTCGCTGTCTGTCTGTCTGTCACCAGGCTGTATCTCAAGAACCACGATAGCTAGACACTTGAAATTTTCACAGTTGATGTATTTCTGTAACTGTGTGCCGCTTTAACAACAAATAGTAAAAAACAGAATACAATAAATATTTAAGGGGGCTCCCATACAACAAACTTGATTTTTTTGCCGTTTTTGTAGATAATGGTACGGAACCTTTTGTGCGCGAGTCCGACTCGCACTTAACCAGTTTTTAACCAACTTCCCAAAAAGGAGGAGGTTATCAATTCGGTTGTATGTTTTTTTTTATGTTTGTTACCTCATAACTCCGACAATAAAATTATGAACCGAATTGAAAAATTTTTGTTTTATCTGAAAGGATATACTTGCAGATTGGTCCCATTTAAATCATATCAAAATCGGTTACGAACTTCGGATTTTAAATCGAAATAGCTGGAATTTGACTATTTAGATGATTCTTTGATAATCGAAATTGCGTGTTTTGCTTTTCTGCGATTTTTCAGTGGTGTTGTTAGGTGTGGGGCACCACTAAAAAGTGAAAAATAAAAAACTTTTTACAAAAAATACAACCGACTTCCAAAAAAAAAAACACTACAAAGTAAAAAATAACTTTAATTTCGGAAGTCGGTGTCAAAATACGAAGAAACTAACAAAAACACCGACTCCCGAAATTAAAGTTATTTTTTACTTTGAAGTGTTTTTTTTTTTGGAAGTCGGTTGTATTTTTTTGTAAAAAGTTTTTTTTATTATTTTTTTATTTCAGATGATTTTGCTCTTGACTGTAGTCTAGGTCAGATATGACAGAGACAAAGTCTACGATGGAGCGAGCTTACCCAGAAGGAGCCTGTTCACTGTAACTTTGTGCAGAAGATACTTGTTTCGAAAGAATATCGATTGGATTTTAGGGTTTTAAGCCTAAACCAACGGAACTTTGCTACTAAGATTCCTCTTCCCACCCTTTTGTCTGTCAGAGGAATATATTTGTCTCATATGGTCATAAGTAGATAATTGAGTGTTTTACAGAGTGTGAATTACAATTGTCGCTACAACAACAAATAATATTTTTGTGTTGTTTCATATCTAATAACAAGATACATGATTTTCCCTTTTTTTTTTAGGGATGGGAAATCATCCAATGACTCCTCCCGCTCTGGGTCTGGGTAGCGGGAGGGAGTGTCAGACTTCTACTGACTAAAACCCATCCATGTTCCTTCATTGCCCTTTGTGTTCCGGAGCCACGGTGTCTCTTGCGAATAATCCCGCGACTCCGGCAGGCGTCGGCCCTTTCGGGCCCCTCTGTGTTGCTGACTCTCTTTGAGGCGCGCGTGGAACACTAACGCGCCGTCGACACGGCCTGTCGTCACTAGACGGACGGACGGCGAGCCACCCATAGCTCGCCGTCCACAGGCCCGCGCTTACGGTGGCCGGAGGTCACCAGGTGGCCCCCGACGCCCGCGGCGTCCACCACGGCGGCCGGGACGAGAGGGTCTCCTCTCCCGCTCCGCCACCTCCTTCGCTAGCATGACTGCTTCGCAGAAGGAGGCAACGGAAGCAGGCTCTTCAGATCTTATTCAGCAAAGTTTTTAAATTCTTTACTATGACTTTAGATTAAAACTCTTCCGAGGTCCAAATTAAGCCCTCTGTGTTGAATCAAAAAAGCCCTCTGTGTTGCTGAATGATTTTTTTTTCCCTTGTGTTTGATTCTTTATAATGAAGTGTTAATTCAGCAAAACATTGAATGTATTAACGCATGAAATTATTAAATGCTCAAAAGTTTTTTAATACAAAATTTTTAATCTTAGCAATAATTCGATGAAAACTAAAATGTAGCAAATTAAATAAGTACTACATAGTCCCAGACAGGTAAAACAATAAGGTACAAAATAAACAATGTATAAATAACCAAATTACGAGCGGATGATAATAAATAACACTATTTTGGCAACGTTCGCGGTTCAGCGTTATTTATTGTTTACAAAAACAATTCTATTTGTACTTGTATACATATAAAAGCCTTTACATGGTGCCACGTATATTAAAGTTAAAATCTTATATTTGAAAACAGTAAAGTTGGAATGATAACAGCAATATTTTTTTCTCAAGCTGCTAAAGAGCATTCTTTACAATTTTCGTTGCATCTATACTAATATTATAAAGCTGAAGAGTTTGTTTGTTTGAACGCGTTAATCTCAGGAACTACTGGTCCGATTTGAAAAATATATCATCACGCTAAGACAAATAGGAGTGGAGCATTAATGGAAAATGTGACGCAGACGAAGTTAGTCAACTAGTTTCGAATAAAGCTCATTAGTTTAAGAACTTCGAGCAAATAATAGTAACTAACTCTTGATAATAATATCGAAAATATTCGATCTTTAACAAACCATGCAAGACTAACTCTAGCTTTATCAATCTCTACTTAAAAACTAATAATAGATATAAATGCGGAAGTGGATGGTGGATGTTTGTTATCTCACGTCAGAACGACTAAACGGATCTTGATGAAATTTTACACAAAGAAAGATTACGTTCTGAAATACGTAGGATAGTTTCTATCTCGGGAGTATATTCCCTAGGGACAAATTTCAACATACACGCGGGCGACAGCTAATATTTCAATAAATCATAATGTAGGGTCACTAAAGTCTCCGAGGTCATATTCTAGCATTCATTACAAAGTGCGAAGAAAAAGCTGATAGAGTCACCCCGGCCCTGGAACGCAAAGGGCATTAGGAGGAGCACGGATGGGTTTTAATCAGTAGGAGTCTGACATTCCCTCCTGCTTTACCCAGAGCGGGAGGACTCTTTTGATGATTTCCCATCCTAAAAAAAAGGATCACTAAAATCTCTGAGGTCTACGAAAAGTCCTCAGTCATGATACTAATATAACACAGAGTGCAAAGAAAAGGCAAAAAACGGTTCGGAGCATATTGTGACAACAGATTCTAAATTAAAACACCACATCTCACAAATCAACAACCTTATCACTACGTCCCGATAACAAACAAAACAGCCGGTTTCGCCCGGATTCGTCCGGGTATCGACCGCGGGGCGTGTCGGATCGATCGTCACGCCTCATGCCCACCCCAGCCGGGCAGGGAGTCGAGAAAGTGTAACGTTAGATGAGAAGGGATGTTAGCTGTGTTTCCAGAGAGTAACGTAGTGTGTAGTTATTTCTTACCTGCTTGGAAAGATAGTGGAATACAAGATGTATGTGACCTTGCTTAAAACTGTTTAGTAACTTGACGAAAATGTATATTTTATTAATGTTTATTGTAATAACAAATTAACGACACCAAAAATACGAAAGTCTTTAATTTAATAACTTAAATATCATCAAAAAGTTCGAGTAGCGAGAAAAAAACAGTATCCTTTATTTTAAACTAGCTGACCCGCGCAACTTCGTCTGCGTCACATTTTCCATTAATGCTCCGCTCCTAGTTGTCTTAGCGTGGCTATGATATAGCCTTTCTCGATAAATGGGCTATCTACACTGTTTTTTTGTTTTTTGGCTTAAAATGTTATTATTTCATTTTAAGCAAAAAACCTCTTCAGTTTCGAATTATCATTTTTGATAAAAAAAAATCAGTAGTCTTGTTTACACTATCGACAACACGGTTAGCGCAGTGGTTTTGCGATTGGCAGCTATGTTGCGTATCACAGGTTCGATTCCCACTCAGAAAATATACCGCGTGTATCTGATATCGACGCACAAACGATTTCCATGGGTCCAGGGCATGATTCTGGACACCCCAGTGTTGGAATTTTTCGTCGGTTCTTTTCTCATTTTTTCATTTTTTTCAAGAGTACCACAAATACTCAGCTCAGCTCGAGCTGAGCTGATATAATTAGCCCTCAGTACTGGTGAGCTGGTGCTGGTAGAATTGGCCCTCAGGTCATCGGCCTACCTTGTTCCCGAGGCCTTCCAACGTTGCGTCTTCCGGCACGCAGATTAGCAGCCAGCTCACCTAAAAAAATAAATACAGACACAGATCACAACCAGAAATTCCACCAATCAAATTCGACGTCATCATCTTAAAAACAGCCCGAGCATTCGACTCTAAATGCTCAACTCCACTAAGCATGAAACGGTTACATCACGCTACTGAGCCGCAACCATCGATCGGGCCGGTCTACGCCCGCTACGCCCGGATACGTCCGGGTACCAGGGTAGCTAGACCGGGTACGCTCGATACCCGGTTCACGGCCGGGGCCGCATCAATAATGTACGCCTTTGTATTGGAGATTTGACGGTATGTTGGGGCAATATTTTGAAATGTTGGAAGTGGAATATAAAGGCGAGGTTTTGATAGTTTGAAGAATTTGTTAGTACAGTTTACAATATGGCAATATTTACCGAAAACCTTATAAGCAGAAAATAATTTGACACAGTTTCAAATATATACCTAATCTTTAGTAAGTAAGGGTTTAGTACATAAGTATGCATTTAAGTAAAGATTGGAAGCCTAGCCAGTATGTCTTGGTGTACATTCGACGTAACTATGTATTTATAAATCTGAATATAAAATTGTATTTGATTATTTTAAATGCTAAATACTACACATTCACCATAGCTTTTATTCTGGACTGCTGGATGATTGCACTTGTCGACTTCAAAGCCACTAAAATGCAAAGAATTACCAAGTGGTAATGATGAGATTTCTGTATCGTAATTCTTGTTAGTAGTTGCAGTTGGATTTCAACCTACATAATAGGCTGGTTTCCACCATCAAACCCGTCAGTTACAGTATTAAAAAATAATGGACGAATATCAGTTTTTTGTTTTTGTAAATCAATAAACATTTAGGGCGAGTTGTTTCAACTACACTTAACGCACGCGTAAACGTTAAAAATGGTGCTACCTATCGTCAAATCAAAAAATTGGGTTGTTTCACAAAATGTCAGCGTTAACGCACGTAAAATATAACGTTTACATTAACAGATGATCTGAGCACTGATTAACGTAACTTTAGTTGCGTCAAATAGAACAATATTGTGAAATTTCTTTTGAATTCCTCAATACCAGTTCTTCTGATGACCCAAATTAGTGGTTGAATGCAAAAAAAGCTGTTTAGGTAGAACCCGTGTCAATAACTTAGCTATTGGGATGAGCAGGAATTTATACCAGAATGTTTTGAAACAACGCTTCTAATTTATCGAACGTCAAACATCGTCCGTAATCGTAACTTTTTGACGTACGTATGTTACGTTAACCAACTGTTCGATACAACCCGCCCTTAGAAAGATAAAACGCATGAAAACTCGGAGAGACTCGTGACGTCAGAACGCACTAATCATTATACCACAGCGTGACGTATTGAGAATTTGAAAAGCGTCGTATCTTCGTCAATTTTGATTTACGTAACAAAAGAAAAAACATGGGTTAAATATTGTTTGATAATGTAACTGACGGACTAATTAGATTTTTTCAGAGGACAAGCCTATTATAGAGGTTTTTTTTTTATTTTTGTGATGGGTTTGCTCTTGACCTTAGTCTTGGTCAGAAATGACAGAGACAAAGTCTATGATGGAGCGAGCTTACCCAGAAGGTGCCTGTTTACTCTAACTTTGAAGAGATTAGGGTTGTAAGCGTTCGGAAACACAGACGCAGGCAGTGAATTCCACTCTTTTGCTGTCCGCATTATAAAAGACGTTTGGAATCGCTTAGAGGTATACTCGTATATCCAAAATACGGCGATAAAAATTATAAAATGAATGATTTTTTCAAATTTGAGTTCGGCTCGCCTTTGTACATAGGTTTTGATAGGTTGTTTTGGTGTACAATCAATAATTAAGAGTAATTACTTTGTCACAAGGCTGAACCGCAAGCCAAAAAAAAAAACAAAAAGCGTACCAGAAGTCTGAACCGAAACTCCTCGCTTTAATCATATAAGCTACAGTATCATAAAAACTAAAACTCCATCTTCTTTCCTCAGGTCACGGCGGAGTAAATCAATTAGGAGGAGTATTTGTAAACGGGCGACCACTTCCAGACGTCGTGCGACAGAGAATAGTCGAGCTGGCGCATTCAGGGGTGCGACCGTGCGACATAAGTCGACAGCTGCGCGTGTCGCACGGCTGCGTCTCGAAGATTCTGTCGAGGTGAGTACCGCTGGTGATTGTATAGACAACTTCCAGACGTTGTACGACAGAGTATTGTGGAGCTGGCGCACTCGGGGGTGCGACCGTGCGACACAAGTCGAGAGATGCACGTGTCGCACAGCTGTTTCTCCAAGATTCTGTCAATATGAGTACTACTGGTGGTTGAATAGGCTTTAAGACGTTGTACGACTGAGTATAGTCGAGCTGGCGCATTCAGGGGTGCGACCGTGCGACATAAGTCGACAAATACACGTATCGCACAGCTTTTTCTCCAAGATTCTGTCAATGTGAGTACTACTGGTGGTTGTATAGTCTTCCAGACGTTGTGCGACTGAGAATAGTCGAGCTGGCGCACTCGGGGGTGCGACTGTGTGACATAAGTCGACAATGCACGTGTCGCACGGCTGCATCTCCAAGATACTGCCGAAGTGAGTATCACTGGTGATTGTAAAGACCACCTCCGGACGTTGTGCGACAGAGAATAGCCGAGGTGCGACCGTGTGACATAAGTCGACAGATACACGTATCGCACAGCTGTTTCTCCAAGATTTTGTCAATGTGAGTACTACTGGTGGTTGTATAGGCTTCCAGACGTTTTGCGACTGAGAATAGTCGAGCTAGCGTATTCCAGGGTACGACCGAAATCGACAGCGGCACGTGTCGCAGGACTGTTTCCAAAATACTGTGTTGAGGTGATTACTATTGAATATTTTGAGTCTTTTCAAGTGTCGACTGTCGGATGTGGTGCTTAGATCTTCAGTATTGTGGGAAAACTTTTTTCTGCCGTTATGCATTCAAGTGACTCTATGACAAATGTCGATGTGCCAGACAGAATAGTCGAGCTGGCGTCGATAAATCGACATTTTTAACACTCTAAAACTATAATCAATAAAATTCAAAGTTCTGATTGGTCCTCGTTACTTTAAATACAGAACATCATCCATAATGCTATAATAACAATGGTATATTTTGACTTTGACGTTGAGATCCTTCCCCGCTCTGGAAAATAGAAATCTTTCTGGTAGTTTATTTTAAAATTGGAATCACCAAGCATTCACCTCTAAACTCTCTCAATCAATTAAAACCCAAAATGACTCCGTAAAAAATCCGTATTCCCATAATTCACCAGGAAAACCACAACTCAAACTGACTACCGAATCTCAAAAATCTCGTACCAGCCATCCTTTAATTACACCGTATATTAACCCCACCCACACACACACACAACTAGCGGAGGTGGTATACCTACACTCATACAGTGGCCGCACTGCTGTGTGCGTGCCCCCGTTCCGCGCAATAACTCCGGCGTGTGCGCAGGTCCTCTGCTGCTAGACAATACGCTTATGTCATTTTCTTTTGTTTCTTGCTCTGTTACTAGCTAGGGTACCGTTGGGTGACTGTAAAACGGTTGAAGATTTTTTAATTTTTAATATTTTTCGGATATTGAAAAAACATGATAATGTGACAACATGAATGTTTCTGGTTTTGTTTAGTTTTTAGTCTATGTTTTCTTTTAATTATGTGTATTTTTATTGTCTGCCGCTTCAGGCGGAGTAAATAAATTTTCTTTCTTTCTTTTTTTTTTGTTAGCTAGGAGTCTCTTTAGTATGAAGCATCAAGTTGGATTTGGTTTTTGTGAAAACATACGATCCCAAAAGATTTTGAATGAGGAGTTATGTTCGAAACGCACCAGACCACCAGTACCACCACCAGTACCAGCCAGTACCACCAGTACCCGTAACCAGTATGTAATGCATGATGTGCTTACCTGTAAGAGATTGATACACTAGACCCGAATTTGATTGTTTGTATTCCATAATTGTATGAGTGTACTCAATTGTTGGTGAGCCAAATAAATAAAATAAAATAAAATAAATGAAACTAATTAATTACAAGCCAATCTCGTTTCTTTTTATGGTTCAAAATTGATTTTGCAATAGTTAATGATGCTTAAATCTGTCCCAAATAGGTACCAAATACTTACTTGCCATCATAGTTTATAAGTTGTTAACCTGAATGAGAGTGCAGCAAATCTCTGCAATATCAAAGTTATTTGTATTTTCTACATCCTGTGGCTCATACAGAAAAATACAAATCTCTGCAATATCAAACATATTTGTATTATCTCCATCTCTTGGCTCATACAGAAAAATAAAGATAAAACTTAAAAAAAAAAAACACAAGAACCGCCGGCTACTAACATAGACACTAAAGCAAAATAAATTACAATAATTTTCTACGGAACCATCGCCCATTTAATAGCTTACCACTCTGTATCTCCCAGCAACATCTAATTGGCGTATTTATAACTAGCTGAAGTATCTCTACATCGAATGATGATTGTGATTCCGTTACAAAAAATACAATTTAAATGACGGAACTTGCTTTGCGATTTAGTATGAAATTAAAGTTATAATAATTACACTGATTGATGTGGAATTATCGTCATAATAATTATAACATAAAATTACTGTAATAATATATCTGTGCGCTCAAATTAAAAGAATAACAGTAAGACAATGGGGGCCGAGTCACCTGCGTCCGTAGAAGAATACCCTTCAGCGAATCCCTACACGTGGTCCCTGGGTGGTACTAAACAGGTGACACTAACCGCCTCCGTGGACTCGTGGTTATACCACCTGATTCAGACCCAGAGGTCCCGGGTTCGATTCCCAGCGGGGGAAAATTTTTTGCTCGGTTTGGTTGGTGGTAGGACTTGTTCTAAGTCCGCCTGGCAAGCTACCACCATCATGTCTAAGTCTGTCGCCATAACAACAATGTTACCAGCATTGTTGTGTTCCGGCAGTTAGAGGTATGATAGCCGGTTCCTCTGTGTAAGAGGATTCCGGGTGAAACTCACTTCCATCTTCGGCCTAATCATCACTTTCCATCAGGTGAGATTTAGGCCAAGAGTTTCCCCGTTTTGTTTAAAAAAAAAAATACAACTTTGTCCAAATCTGGTCTTAAGCCCAATAGGCCCAATAGGGACAAAATAAATGTTCATTTTCTAGATGTAGCTAAATACTCATCAATTCATCATCTGCTTAGCCATTTCCCATCTACTTATATTAAACTCGGCCTGCAGACAAACTGGATTCAACTGAATACTAGTATTTTACGTGGAGCGGCTGCCTACCAGACCTCCACAACCCGTTAACTGGGTAACACATTAGTTCTTGGCAAGACTGAGAGTTAGACTAAGATTCACTGGCTTCTGACAATCCATAACGTAATCGTTAATTTCTAGATCTTTGGTAGTCCAAAGATTTAGAAATTCCAGCCAGAAACAACGGCTTAAAGTTTTCCGAGGCACGATGGAAACTCGGTGTTTTAAGATGGTCACTCATCCACTGACCAACCTTGACAAGCATTGCTTAAACTTGAAGAGCGACTTGCAAGGCTGTTATTCTTTAGCCGCGAGCTCGTCTCCAGTCTGTAGATGTTACTGAATAATTTTATGTTGGTTACATAAAATTACTTTTATCAAAAACAAATCTCAGCTTTTTTCTATCACTTTAACGATCTTATCATTTCTAATCAGAAAGTAGTAAAAGCCAGTTAATTATAACCGCCAGTTTAAAAGAGTTCTAGTTAAAACTAATTATTTAAACTTAACAACGTAACAGCTGAGTTAAACGCTCATCATTTGTGGTTAACCGATGTTAAACAGCGTAGCTCTACCGGTTAACTGTGCCAGTTAATTTGTGCTTAGTTAAATATAATGGGAGGATTATTTAACTGGTGTTTACGCTTGTTTAATGCTGTAGTTTGCTGTTATGTGTAGTTTGTAGCTGCTTTGACGTGGTCTTCATAAGAAGATCATTGGGAAGATATACCTACGTCACTTTCGCGCAAAACGGCCATCTTTCAGCAGTCAGCACAACGCTGGGACTCGTGTCCGAGACAGAGCCACAGCGCTGGTTTTTTATTGCACTAATTGGGATAAGATAAAATAAATATTTAAAAAAAAAGGAAAGTTACATTCTTGTGCTAAAAGGGCCAGGACATCCAATACATCCAGAAATCTTAACAGAAAAAACAATTCATTCAGACCTTTCTCATTTTCATAATAAATTCAAAACGAAAATGGTCCCATACATTTTAATTCCCGCTACGAACGTACAACACAGTGGCCGCCATTATGCGAGATACTCGTAGAGATGATTTGACGATATTATTGCGATATAACTGACAATGACGGGAATGGAGCGCGGGACTCCAGCTGACCATTGTCCGATTTAAATTGAAAACTGTGAACAGTGTTGGGAAAGGCGGGGATTTTCGCGGGATGTTTTTTAGGTCCGGGATTTTGAGGCTGAAAGAAACATGTGCTACCAGTTTGGCTGACATGCAGCCTTTCGATATCATATCGAAAAGCAAGCAATATTCATAAGTTCCCTAGCAGAGCACAAAATTCACCTACAACTCCATTTTTTTAGACTCTCGATCCAGTTGTTTCCAGATATAAACTCAAACTCACTTAAGCCATAAAGTGCTCTTATCAAACAGCACTAAATCCACCCATTCATGTCAAGACCCAAGCACTTTCACACATCAGCATATTCCGCTCTACAAATCAATCGATACAATCCCGGGATGCCCATCCCTATTCCCAAGAGGCCCTCAATCGGCTCGCGTCGAACATTCGCTTTTCAATTTATCCCGCTCGTGCAATTCAACCCTATGTTTTGTTTTCATCCCCCCAGCGGGTTCATTTTTGTCTTAATGACAATGTATCTGTATTCGTGTTGGGATTTAAAATGTGTTCTTTGGATTTGAGAGGGCAATGGCTTGATTCTGAGAAAGTAGGAATGTAGGTTAGTTTGGTTTTATTAAGGTTAGATATTGAATGAAGACTGATAAAGTTGGCGGTCTTCTTCAATGTACCAGAGTCTTGTCTATTATATATATCTATAATAGACAAGATTCTGGACTATATATAAATCTACACTAATATTATAAACAGGAAAGATTTGTTTGTTTGTTTGAATTGAATAGGCTCCAAAACTACTAAACCGATTTGAAAAAATGTTTCGTGTTAGATAGCCCATTTATTGAGGAAGGTTATAGGCTATATATCATCACGCTAAGACAAATAGGAGCGGAGCAATAATGGAAAATGTGTCGCAGACGAAGTTGCGCGGGTCAGCTAGTAAATAAAAATGAAAACTAGATTAGGCCAGCGGCTTTGCTCGCGTGTTCCCTAGGCAACATAATCCCGGGGTAAAAAGTAGTATTTATGCTATTCCAGATTTTAATCTATTTCTGTTCCAAATTTCATCTACTCATTGAGTCTTTCTGGTGTGATTTAGTAACAAACATCCAACCATCTATCTATCTTCACAATCTTTCGCATTTTTTTTAATATTTATTTGTTATTTATTTATTTTTCGGAAGACTTACAGACTAATATTATTATAATGACAAAATAATATCTAAATTGCTAATAACAAGTCTCCACAGATAAATACAAACTAGATAATTCCTTCATAGACCAAGTTACATCTTATATTTTCTATTAAACTTAGAAATTCCCTCAAAGTTAAGCAAAGCTAAGATTGGTTTCGTAAAGTTTTAAGTAAGTTTGTTATACAGCAATTATATATTATGTAGGAAGTAGGAAAATATGTGGTAATTTTAGCCGTAAAATGGGATTTTAATCTTCATATTATTATGCGATACGTAGCCAATCAGTCACTATCACGATGTTGCACCCTACCTAGGTTAAATGATTATTAGTTAGGACAACGTAGGTTTTGAAAATATCTATCTAGTATAGTTGATCCGCTTTTCCTCGTGAACACCGTATGTTGTGGTTAAATTACCACCTTGGTGATGCTACAAATTCTGTCTGCCCAGAACATCCTGGACGTTATACTGCCTTTTAGAAGTTCATCAACTTAATTTTTCTCTAGTACAGACTTATATATCTCTGTCCAGTAACAGAATTCATACCACTCTTATTTAAAGCACATTGTACTGGGTCGCCACGGTCTGCGGCGCATCGGCGCACGCGCACGTATAGTGTGATAGCCACAGAGTACGAAGACGCCACAGTGGACACTGTTTGTGCCTGTACTTGCAACTATAGCGTAGTTGCAAGTACAGGCACAAACGCGCTACTTTTGAGTTACGCTACTTTTGAGTTACGCTACTTTTGAGTTACGCTACTTTTGAGTTACGCTACTTTTGAGTTACGCTACTTTTGAGTTACGCTACTTTTGAGTTACGCTACTTTTGAGTTACGCTACTTTTGAGTTACGCTACTTTTGAGTTACGCTACTTTTGTTTTATGCTACTTTTGAATTACGCTACTTTTGAGTTACGCTACTTTTAAGTTACACTACTTTTGAGTTTCGCTACTTTTGAGTTACGCTACTTTTGTTTTATGCTACTTTTGAGTTACGCTACTTTTGAGTTATGCTACTTTTGAGTTACGCTACTTTGGAGTTACGCTACTTTGGAGTTACGCTACTTTAGAGTTACGCTACTTTTGAGTTACGCTACTTTTGAGTGCTACTTTTGACAAACAATTGCCTGATCATCATCATCATTTAAGCCGATAGACGTTTTCTGCTGGATGTAGGCCTCGTACAAGCGCTTCATCGAACGGTCCTATATTTCTTGTTTCCAGCGGATTTCTTTTGCCTTCTCCAATGCTCTTGCGAGCAATGCTCTTTTGCTATTATCTCAATGCAGGGTAATTGTCTTGTTCTGCCTTTTCTGCATAGTTCTCAGTGAACAGGCTCTTTCTGGGTAAGCTCGCTCCGTCGTAGACTTTGAAGTCTAGAGTCAAGTCAAGTCTAGAGTCAAGCAAAACCAACTCAAATAAAAAAAAGTTTCTGTTTCTTAGTAGTGCCAGCTAGCCTTTTCAACTGAAGTTGAGTTTATCCAGCCATCTTTGCCTTGGCAAATTGTACTTCGTTTTTACAAAATATGATTAGTACTAGCTATAGAAGTCTCTAGTCGATTTTTGGTCTATGGCTAGCAATGCGTGTGAGTTATATCGCACCGGGGAAGTTCTTATACGGAAACAGTATGACTGACGTTGTTGACTGCGTGATGTATACTATGTGTGAGAGTTCTCAGAAAAAAATGTATTCAGCCACTTGTAGTTGTAAGTGATAGGTTGGACCTAAGTGTTATAAGAAATGGTTTTATTGTATTTCGTTTGTGACGTTGATGGAAACTTATCGTCTTTTTTTAATTTTTGAATCGCACCATGGACTTTTTGTATTATTTAGTTAACTTTTATAAATAGACTTACATTTTATAATTTTCGATTAATTACCTTGGTAAAATAACATTTTTAAATAGCACCATAGACATTTTATAAAAATGTTTGTTTTTTTTTTCTGTTGTTGCTTCCTCTCTTTCCATCATCCCAATCTATCGAGGATCAAATTTTCAGGTCATTTCAAACAAGTCTTCTCTATCTGCCGTCGTCTCATTTGTCATCATCTTCATCGCTACCTAATTTGTGCATTTCTATCAAAACAATATCTAAAACATTAGACACACATAAAAATGTAGCTGCTAATTTCTTCTGTTTTTCTTCGATTAAAACCGTACTATCCGTAGAAAGAGACCGAAAATCATAACATATAATGATTCCAAAAAATGCTTATAAGAACACTCAGACCACCTCAATGACCTAAAACTCAAAACAAACAGTATTACAATTTATTTCATAAAATAAATCAACGCACGCGCACAAACGGAAGCGCCGTCACGCTTTCTGCGCCCGCGCAGACCGATGTAAAAACTAACTAATTATAAACAGATACAGGACTGTATAGCACTTTCATAATGCTCTTCTTGTGTGCTGGTTTTATAGGGGGACAGTACGAATGTAGGTTGAGAAGTATTTTAACTGAAAACGCAGAAGATGAATTATCAATAAAAGACCTGGTCTTTTCTGCTGAATTCTTTATTGTACACTATGGTGCACAATAAAGAATACTTTACACTATGGTTTCAATACTACACACTTTGTTACAACAGCAGCTACAAGCAACAGCAGCAAATAACAGCTTATTATAATATACAGTCATGAAAGTAATTCTGTTTATGTACAAAGCCGAGTCCCGGAAGTTCGAAATCGAATAGTTCGGAAATTAAAATAAACCGTAAAAAGCTTAAAAATAAAGTTTTAAATTAGTTGCTTCAGGTGGAACCAATTTTTCCAGCTCCGGATGAAAGAGGAACTCAGATTGAAATAATCTCAGATAGAAGTGAAAATGGAGGATTGGATTCTTCGCAAAATGTAGAATTTTCTATTTACTTGATTTTGTGTGTAGTACAGTCGAGCCCAGTTAAATTAAAAATAAATTTGATAATGTAGGTGTGTCTTTAAATTTGAAATTATGTCTATATTGACGGGATTATAAATAAATATTTTTTAAATATTCTTTTTCTTAAAAACGCCGAAACAGACGAATAACCTCATCATTTAATGTTTCATTGCGAAAACATTTAAATTACTGAGGGCATATATTTTATGCAGTTGTAACAGCCACATATTTTCCAGAAATTATAAGCAATAACAATAATTATGTAATGATAATGAATGGATTATTAATGATAATTATATTATTATAGTTGTTGCTGTTTATTAAAACAGAAAATTGGAATCTACTTGTTTCTTGTGGATGTTATTATAAACAGCAACAAAATATTTATTCCAAATCAAATATGAGTTTTGCAAAACTATATGAAAAAAATGGTGGAAAAATCCATACCAATAAAATAATTTTCCCATCAGTCGGTCACCGAACACCATACCTAAATCGGTTTAAGTATGGTGTAGCCATAAGCTCCATAAGCCACTCAAAACAGCTACAAGCCGTACTAAGTCCCATATAAGCTTATTAGCCACCGCCCTATGCAGCCTCGTATCTTGATTGCCAATATGTTAGACATTGTATCGACGACAAATTGGCTATAGATGGCATGTTGAGGAGATATTGATTTTAATTTGTGTTGAGTTGAAGGTAGGGTAGGTAGGTAGAGATGACGGATAGAAATCGATGATAATACTGGTTGAGATGTCACTTGACATAGATGTTGACTTTAAAGTCTTACTGTGTAAAGTTTGGGCCTCTTAGTAAACGAAAATGTTTTATTTGTGAGGATTGAGAATATTTTGAGTTTTCATGTTTCGTGTACCTACTTTTTTTTTCTATTGTACCGATCATTGCAATTTTTTGATTTTTTTTAGTCCTTGAGCTTTTGGTATACCGTAATTATTTTAGCAGACAGATCCTTGCTGGATATACATCTATATTTTTTCCTTTGGTCCAAGCATCACGCGTGAACGGCTGGACTGATTTCGCAAATTCTTTTTTTTGTTGTGTTTGTTACTGTCAGGAGAAGGTTCTTATGAAAGAAAAAAAAAATGACGGGAGCGAAGCCGCGGGGGACAGCTAGTAATTTACAAATAAATCAAGCATTATGTAGTTGTTTTTATTTTATTTATATTGATAGGCTCGAGTTTTAAATTTTATAACTGTGGTTCTATGTTGAACCAGTTTGTACTACTTGTAAAACATCTCCTTTTTTGCCTTTTGCAAATACTCTTGAACAAAAATCCCCAACAATAAAAAAGCCTGCAAGTGCACAATCTCCTAAGTACAGTTTTACATTTTGTCAAATTTACCTACAACTCTGGCGACCCCTGCCCAGGGGTAGCGTTACGATAATGTTAGCGATCCCCCACGGATCACAGGCACCCTTGTTTTTGGAAATATGAGGGTAGTCGTGTGGAGAAGTGTTAGGTTTAATTTGCACGAGGATTTGTTTGCGTTTTAGTTCCAGTTAGGAAAAAAGAATATAAATACAATGAAAAATGCGAGATGTGGTTTGTTCTATTCATTTGATCAAGAGCAGTCCTTCTTTCAAATCTCAGTTTTGTATTAGAGATTTTTTTACTAACAACCTTCAATACATATTTGCACACCGCAGTGACCTGGTAGAGTATGACGAAATCTTTAATGTATATTTGCCAATTTGTTATGCTCATATTGTAAATAAGCATTCAAAAAAATATTATTCCTATTGAAAAACTAGCTGACCATGACCCGCACAACTTCGTCTGCGTCACATTTTCCATTACTGCTCCGCTCCTATTTGTCTTAGCGTAATGATATATAGCCTATAGCCTTCCTCGATAAATGGGCTATCGAACACTGAAAGACATTTTCAAATCGGACCAGTAGTTCCTGAGATTAGCGCGTTCAACCAAACAAACAAACAAACTCTTCTGCTTTATAATATTATAAGTATATAAGTATAGATAATGTTTAAAAAATCGCTGTCAAGATGATTCATTTGTTTTAGTACAGATGCCAGCACATCAAGCTACAAAAATGTATCCAATTTCTTCAATGGGTTGTCAACTTTATTTCTCAGGTTTTTAAGGTTGATTAGGAAAATTTTACAGTTTCGGGTAACTTGATGTGCTGGCGACTATACCTAAAATCATAAATAACCTAAAATATTTGCTTTTCTTTCGTACCAGAAAAAAATACGACCACCTTCAGACACTTTACTCTCTCACTGTACTTGAAAGTACCACTCACTTAGGGTGTGATCGCACTCGTAATTGACTTATCACGACGATTGTAATGCTCCACAATGCAGTGAGTACGCACCCTTACAATAAATTGGTTAAGTGCGGTAGTGAGGATAATCTTGTTTTTTTTTTCTAAGTAATCTTGTCGTTATTCTGTGTCGATCTGCGGGAAGTTAAGGAAGAATTTTACTTAAGTGTTTGTTCTCAAATTATGGTTTGATATGTCACCGGAAAATTGTAGACTCGATCTTTATTAGATTATTATTACTCGATATATTATGAAAAAATCGTTTAGTATAATTATATACAAAACGATTTTTTTTTAATATTTATGGGAGCCAGAGGTTATTAAAATCTCACCCAAATTCAAAAGTTTCGAATGTCTGCAATTTTTTGGTGACAGACACATGAGCATGCATTGCCTTATCAAGATTATGGTTTGTAATTTTATATTTTTTGTTAACTCGTAATGAAAACAACTGATGACATTCTAAACCAATCTCTGCAGCGTAAATACTGCAATATTATATGACCTGAGTTTTTCCTAAAGTATTATCGTCTGAAGATAGTTTACATAACTTCATTAAATTGATGATTTATAAACCCTTGATCCGTTCGGAAATTAATTAACCCATCGTCCAGGGCTTTAAAACATATCACGCTAAATTCTCTAATAAACACTCAAACAGGTCATAAAAGACCAAAAAGATCACACCATATTGCAGTTCATATCCAAAACAATAACAACCAAGTGTCCATTTATCATTGTACCATCACGCCCCTGTCCTCAGGGACTTGGCATTAGCAGAAGATAATTAAATTCGTCGAACAAAATAACAGGACCGGTATTATGACAATTGGATTTTAGTGAGACCCCATGAAGGGTGTGTTCTTATGTCGACGATTTTTGATTGAGTTTTTAGTGCTATAGAGTAATGGTTGCTAGTTTTTTATTTTGTTAATGGGATGGGGCTAGACGAAGGAAATGGAAAGGGCTATGCTCGCAGTTTATTTGCGGGATCGAATCAGATCTGAAGAAAGCCGTTATTACGAAGTTGTAACATGGCAGTAGTTGTTCCCAAATAATCCGAAATCCCGGGATTAGAAAAACCGACCGGGAATCGAATCCTCTACGTACGGTACTTAGCTTTCCAGGTACCCTCTTTGAGTAATATTACTACCAGTTTTAACCCACTATCTCTCCCCCAGGTACTACGAGACAGGCAGTTTCAAAGCCGGCGTCATTGGCGGCTCCAAGCCGAAGGTGGCGACACCGCCTGTGGTGGACGCCATCGCCGCATACAAGCGAGAGAACCCGACGATGTTCGCGTGGGAGATCAGGGACAGACTGCTAAGTGAGGGCATCTGCAGCCAGGATAACGTGCCTTCCGTGTCCAGTATTAATAGGTAAGGACATTTAATTATCAACTGATTTTTTTAAATTTCTCTGCGGGATCCAAGACAGTAGTATCGTTTCTCCGGGACTCGTCGAGCCTCAATGGCCCGGCAGTAACCAACGGAACCCTATTACTAAACCTTCGCTCTGTCAGAAATTTGCACAAATTGTGTTTCTATTGCCTCTATCATCTGCCTAGCCTTTTCCCAACTATATTGGGGTCGGCTTCTAGTCAAACCGGATTCAGCTGAGTACCAGTATTTTACGTGATACGGCTGCGTACCAGAACTCCACAACCCACTAACTAGGTAACACTGTACTCCTTGGCAAGACTGGAGTCAGATTTTCTGGCTTCTGGCAATCCGTAACGACTGCTAAAGATCTCCAAATGACAGCCGGGACCAACAGCTTAACGTGCTTTCCGAGGCACGGAGGAAACTCAGTATGTTAGGATGGTCACCCATCCACAGACCAACCTCGACAAACGTTGCTTAACCCCGAAGATCAACCTGTGCGGCTGTTATTATGTAGCCACGAGCTCCTCAGTTTCTTTTGCCGCTATAACAACAAATAGTAAAAATTAAGTTTTATAGTACGGAACCCCTTGTGTGCGAGTCCGACTAGCACTTGGCCGGTTTTTTCTGGTGGTTGCCACTGTTTACTCTGGCTTTTCGGAGTTGCAGTGGTTGGAAATAGTGTGGTAACCCATAAGAAACTGTTTTTATTTGCAATTTGTATTTTCTTTAGTACGTCATCTTCTTGTTTTTGTTATACCAATTATATTTAAGCAAGTTACTCACGATGTGATACAAATGAACAACCTGCCTGTCTATAGATACACGATATATTCCAAACGGATATACTTTAGTAGGTTTCATAAATGTTTGGGTTCTTTTTATGCTTATAGGAAGCCTAGCCAGTCATCAACTTAATGCAGTAGGTAGGCTGATGCTGCTAAAGTTTGCCTGTCATTTTAGTGCTGTCTTGGGCCAATGTCATTTTTGTTTCGTTCATAGGCGACAAAAAACAGCATGCATCAGTTGGCTTCTATATACTAACTAGATTCCGAAAATATTTAGCCTCGATTTCCGAATTGAGAAGTTGAAGCGTTTTTAAAGCTGTGTAGAACTACAATAAGACTTCTTCTTTTATATTTACTCAAAATACTGAATTCAGAAATGGGCACTTAACTCTAAGCATACGATTCTGTGTTTCCTAACGCTTACAACCCTAAACTTTTCAAAGTTAGAGTTAACATGCTACTTCTGGGTAAGCTCGCTACATTGTAGACCCATCTCAGTAAAAAAAACAAATATTATTTCAACTGTTAAAGCGAATATACTTAAAATTAAGATTAAAGGTACACAGTATTTGGAGAAAGTTCCAAACTATACCAAAACTGCTAAACATACTGAAGTAATTCTTAAACCAGAAACAATAGTTTTATAGATTCTACTCACTCGGAATGTAGTAAGAATAACAATGATGCTAAAATGTTACCACTGTGTTTAAGAAAAGAGCCCTTTCTCCGAATGTTTTCTGAAAAACTTTGGCTTGTACTGTTTGAGTTTGAACTCTAAGTTATATGTGTTACGGTGGAGTTTGGTTTGCAAGGTGTAATCGAGGTAAAAAAAAAGTTTGTGTGGCCATGAAAATCTATGTTGTTTTGTGCGTTTTTATGCCTATAAAGAAAGCTCTACAATACATTAAAAAAAATGCATTATTAGGTAAAATTGCAAAAAACGTAAGAAATTAAAAATTCTTGTTGCTCTAATAAAAACTGAATCCAGTTTTCAAAATTCATAATTATTATTATTATGTGATAATTGTAATATAATATAAACTTCCATCAAAAAGGAACAGCACAAAAAGTTGCGCCCAACGTTCCATCAAAAAGGAACAGCACAAAAAGTTGCGCCCAACGTGGGGCTCGAACCCACGACCCTGAGATTAAGAGTCTCATGCTCTACCGACTGAGCTAGCCGGGCTGTGATATCTGAACGAAAACTTATGTCCACAATCCCTGTACAATGTTAACTAAAACAAAACAGTCAAAAAGATGTTAAAAATAATTATGTTTGTCTACATCTACACTATATAATCTACATCTACACTAATATTATAAAGAGGAAAACTTTGTTTGTTTGTATGTTTGTTTGTTTGATTGTTATGAATAGGCTCAAAAACTACTGGACCGATTTTAAAAATTCTTTCACCATTTGAAACCTACATTATCCACGAGTAACATAGGCTATATTTTATTTTGGAAAAAAATAGGGTTCCGTAAGATATTTGGGTTTTTCGGACACAAGGTGTAAAAATCAACCAGAAAAGTTACTTATTTTGCGTACGCTGCCTAAACTATAAAAGATAGAACCATAAATTGGTATAATTAATTGTAGATCTTATAAATATCTACAAAAAAGTGCGCGACACACTATACCTATCTATGTCGAGTGAGGCACAAAAACCATTTTTTAATTTTAAAATATTGATTTTTTTTGGACTACATTTAAACGCGTTTATTTTACTCATGCTATTAATCCTTATCAAAATAAAGAATTTCATCACTAAGTACAGTTTATGTAGATAATATTTGGTCTTTGAATGACTAAAATCGGACGTTTGGTTTTGAAGTTATGGCGAAATAAAATATTACGATTTCTGCTGCACGGCCCGTTGCGAAGTGGACGTCACCAAAGGCGCGTGCGGGAGGGGAGTTTAGATCTATGAGTAAGGTACCCGCGCGGCTCAGACGCGAGGTAACAGTTTTTCTGTAGTGTATTTAGTATCAGCATTGAACCCGTGCGAAGCCGGGGCGGGTCGCTAGTACGAGATAAAGTTATTTTTGGATCAATTTCAAGGCCGCAATATCACATTACGTAAAGAAGAAAATAAATAAATAATATAATAAATATTACGGTAGTTTTCTATGTACATATGAATAATTTAAATACTGGTAAGTCAATCTTTTAATAATAGCTAACTAGCTGTACCAGCGGCTTTTCACGCTTGTAAGTAGGAAAACCACCCCAAAGATGAAATTATAATTATTCTATTTCCTTCTCTAGTACAAAGGTGTCATATGTAAACTCAAGTAACATTTTTAGGTCTAAAAGGAGGCATAGAGTTCAGTTTTGATACACAAACAAATAAAATACGAATAAAGAAAAGCTCAAAATCTTTTCAAAGTCTCAACTCGCACTTTTCATGGCCCATCAAGGGGTTGCGTGATCAGAACCGGAAACGACTCGGATGGGGGCGCAAAGATGGCGTACCGGAAGTAGAGACACGTGCTCTCGCGCTCCGGACGTCCTAGCTGCCATTGAATTATTATTCACTTCTAACATCTCTACATTATTATAGAGATGCTCTACCAAACTCTACTTTTCCATAGAGCGGCTTAATATTTATTAATGGTCGAGTGGAGATATAGAAGCGGTCCATAGAGATCTGTCGCTCTATATTTTAGGTAGATTTTTCTTGGCTATGATTGGTTATGGATCCATAAATCAGTTTAAAGGTGCATCCACACCGTCGTTACTTTGTGTAGTGCAACGTTTCCAAGTGTTTGTGGTTAACATTCTATAGCAAAAAGTTATTTGTTGTCAGTATATAAATTTAATGAAGTCATAAGTTGAAGAATGTTACATAATGTTGTCGTGTTGCATTCTGTTGCTCCACAAAAAGTAATTGCAGTGTGGATGCACCTTAATAATTATACTATAGAGAGTCGCCCTATATTTTAGGTAGACCTTTCTTGTATGATTGGTTATGGATGCTGTTTCCGGTTACCAGAGTTTTCGATTAGTATTGTTGGTTGAGGTTGAGATATTAATGGATATCATTCAGTAGATATAAATTTATAGCAATAAATCCATTTAGTGATCTGTTTTGTGTGCTTTGAGTTATCGCCATATTTCTCGGCTCTTTTATTACTGCTGCTCTATTCTCTACGTTTTGGCACAAAGCCTCTTGCAAAGCTTTCAATATTACTTCTTCACCCCTTCATAAATTAACGAAAAGAAACTTTATCACATAGGCTTTTTAATTTGTGATGGGATTGCTATTGACTCTAGTCTTGGTCAGATATAACAGAGACAAAGTCTACGATGGAGCGAGCTAGCTTATCCAGAAGGAGCCTGAGGCCTTAGTGTGAGTTTTTAGGAAATTAGGTTCTACAAGTGACCACCAGGTGGCACTATAACTAAGTTCCCATACTAAATTCTAACGCGCTCGCAATCGAACGCGTTCGAACGTGAGTCGAAAAAACTCACACTATGGCCTCTGTTCGCTTTAACTGTTTTGCGTGAAAGAGCAATGAACATGCTTTTATCGATTCTTTCTCACACACTTCCGCGTTCATAATACTTAATCTGTCTAAATCTATTAATGAAACTAGTTATACACCGTGTTCCGGACGATATACTTAAACTTTGACTGGATGTTCAAATCACGGAAATAAGTATTTTTCGTTATGGACACATTAATCAATTCTTACTTATTTATTTATCGTTCATTTTCAAACAAACTAAATACCTTGAAGTAACCCACCCGATATGCAGGCCTCTTTATCCGAATTGGCAACGAAAACAAATTAACTTCAAATAGCAATTTATATTTTCATTTTAATTGCACTTAGGCCCTTTCATACTGCATAGCTCAATTAAATGAAATCAAAAATATCTTTGTAACGAAGCCTTTTAAGTACAACTTCCTTTGTATGATTTGATTTAGTAAAGCTATAGAAGCGTTTGTTAAAGTTTATGGATAATGTAAAGAACACGGTGTATTCAAGCAATATTTTGAACTATTATAACACATCATAGAATGTATCATCCATATCTATTACTCATTCGCATCAATAATGAAATTAAACCATTATTACACCATCCATTTAACCAACCATAACATTACCACACTAACAAACAATTTCCCCAACCAGCAGATAAACAAATAAATATAACTCCCCTAAATTAATAAACGGTAGCATAACAGATCAAATAAAAAGATTAAACACGTCGGCACACTAATAACCGGGAATTGATAAAACTCCCCATAATCTAGGGAGAATTATCTTATCTGGCAACACGCAATTAGCCGCGGATTTAAGCTGGCAGCACTTGTGGTTGAGTACTTTCCGGATATATCTTTTAATATTCATTTCCACGATAAAATTAGATTGGCAGGAAAAATAATGTAAACGTGTAATGAAACTAGTGTTTTTTGTAAGAGACTATACCTCTACTTATAAATATTTTTCCAGTTTGGTTTTTTGCAATAGTGTGTTGTAAGGTAAGGTAACATACAAAAGTCATTAGGAAGGATCTTTATGCCAAAAATTCTGCTACTAGCAATAATAATTAAAACGCTTAAAATATTGTTTGTCTTCATCAGAATCTACTTTTTCGAATGGCCAATAGAATCACTTTTTCCATAATCGAAAGGCATCCAACGTATCCTTATTAATAAGCCTCCACTGTCCGTAAGTCCGTACGTCTGTCTATCAGCGGGATATATCTCAAGAACCGTAATAAGAGACATTTGAAATTTAAAAAAAAAAACAATAAAAATTAATATTAAGGGGCTCTCAGTTTTGTTTTTTTTTTGTTTATGATACAGAACTGTCCGTTTGGGAGTCAAACTTGTATTTGACCGGTTTTATTACTTTAAATTTTGACGGTTTTGACTTGATTTGGAAATGATCACGAAGATTCACTGATATTTCAAACACAGCAATGTTTTGCCATTATTATTGGAAAAAACTGCGAAACCTATTTTAGAAATAAAAAAAAAACGCTCCGCTCCTTTTGTCTTAGCGTGATGATATATAGTTTATAACCTTTCTTTATAAATAGGCTATCTAACACTGAAATAATTTTTCAAATCGGACCAGTAGTTCCTGGGATTAGCGCGTTCAAACAAACAAAACTCTTCAGATTTATAATATTGGTATATATTTCAGTGTCTATGTCCAATAACCTATGCAAGGTGATAAAGTTTATAAAACTAATCATTATTGTTTTTAAATTTTTTGCACAAATAAATATTTTTTCAAAGCCATGTGTCTAGAACCAGTCACTAATATTTGAAACTTATACCTTTTACAGCCTCATTTGTCCATAATCTCAAAAACAAACCCTTTTCCCGCTGGTCCATCAAAATGTACTCGTAAGTGCAGAACCCAGTGGGGTGCAATGGGGTCCATTATTGAACAATAAGCCACGGTTATTGGTATCAATATAGTTCAGAGGGGTGAATCTAATGGCATTACTTTGAATTCGTATGAAAAAATTCTGTAGTTGAAGAATTTATTTGTATAATTTATATTTTATTCGCATGTTTAGTTATTTTTTTTGTATTTCCTCCTTAAATCATGCTGTGAGTCTTTGACTTCATATATAAAATGGCATTTTAAGAGTTGTAAAAAATAAAAACATTTCAGAATAAACCTAAATGAAAGACAGCAGTGCAATTCTGTCAACATGTCAAAGTGAAGGCTTGAGTGTACTGATCACAAAGTGAGCTGGCTTTCAGATTGAAGACAGCTCAGCGGATGTTTTTACAGTATCTACCGGCTGAACTGCTGCAGTTGAAACTAGCACTGTGACAACAGTTTGAGCAACTGTAATTATACCTGTTACGATTATTAAATTATATGAAAAACATTCTGTATGCCAAATTTCAAAGCAAGTATATCAAAGGCATCTTCTGGGCAAGCTCGTTCCATCATAGACCTCATCCATCGCTTTCCATCAGGCGTGATTGTGGTCAAGAGCAAACCATTAAATAATAAAAATAAAAAAACTTTCATTGACTCTCAGGGCCATTAAACATAATAATCACATCGTAAACAAATCAAATTGAAAACCCAAATTTCCTTAATCAACACACAACAGATCCAATCAAAAGTGAAAAATACCAAAACACAAGAGTCAATTTTAAAGCCATCCCTTCGCAATACGAGGGTGATTCCCACCCCGGCACGCGACTAGCACGTCCGCCACGCGGCCAGCACGAGACCGGCACGTATACGACACGGATACGGCACGTGATCGTAATGTAACAGTGACGGAACTCGAAATATACCGCATGCGAACCAATGGTGACCGTTTGAGTGGAAGTGAGAAGTTTTTGGAAAAGTGTTTATGGGTAGTTTAGGGTGATGATTTTTGAGTATGGGTCAATGGTTAATGCAATTGAGCTTCATAATCAGTTTGAAAAAGCAAAATATTTATTTGCTAGCTGTTGCCCGCGACTTCGTACTTGCTTATCCTGTTTTTTCACATTCTCGTAAAAATTTTGGGAGATCCACTCTTAGTCCTTCGCTACGGAGTGTAGGGAAACTATATGCCAAATTTCAGCTTGATGGGGGCCGAGTCACCCGCGTCCGTAGGAGAATACCCTTCAGCGAATCCCTACACATGGTCCCCGGGTGGTGCTAAACAGGTGACACTAACCGCCTCTGTGGTCTAGTGGTTATACCACCTGATTCAGACCCAGAGGTCCCGGGTTCGATTCCCAGCGGGGGCAAATTTTTTGCTCGGTTTGGTTGGTGGTAGGACTTATTATAAATCCGCCTGGCAAGCTACCACCATCATGTCTAAGTCTGTCGCCATAACAACAATGTTAACAGCATTGTTGTGTTCCGGCAGTTAGAGGTATGATAGCCAGTTCCTCTGTGTAAGAGGATTCCGGGTGAAACTCTCTTCCATCTTCAGCCTAATCATCACTTTCCATCAGGTGAGATTTGGGCCAAGAGTTTCCTCGTTTTGTATAAAAAAAAAGAAGCTTTCTTGTGTTGTCTGTCAGTCACTCATACACTCAGTGATAGAAACATTTTATATTTTAGGAAGGATTCGCCAAATTATAATTACATGACAAACATTATAAAATAAGACGTGTAGATACAATGGGCGGTCTTATCGCACAGGGCAAAATCTCGTAAACACACTTTTTGTTAGACTGAACGTAAGCAGATAGATTATAAATAATTGATAAGTTCTTTGAAATCACAAATGTTGACGATCTTAGAGTCAAATCTGATCTTTGTCAAATGATTTCCATGACAGCATCCGTTCTTAGACTTTGGTAAGTTTACATTGAAGGACGACTTGTTCTACCAGTTATTAAACATGTTCTGCTATCGAAATGGGTCATATTTTAACTTATGTGTTTAATCCTAATAGAAATAAATTTACATAAAGACGATTTCAGGTCAATTACTAGTAGGTTTTCAATAACAACATCGACTATAGTAGACAAGATACTTATGAAGGCCATAAAATGAAAAATCGAGACCAATTTTCAGGACAACAATACAAAGTGCTGACAGTTTCAGTATTGTTAATACATTCAAAGGTCAGCGACCTGTCTATCGCAGATTGTATTGATTGTTGGCACAAAGGTCACTGGTTGCCGTATCGACAAACATAATTTAGTAATACTTCTGAATGTTAATAAGATCACAATGCTGTAGGTTTCCTAACTAATATGAGTATTGTTCAGTTATCTGCAATATTATTCACTCGTCAAAATTCCGAAACTTCAATTCAGACCATTTTTATTGAATTTGACCATGTGTCCATATTTTGATAAAAACAGCTACACATTTATAGAGTCAATGGGAATATTAAAAAAAAATCAATGAAAATAAGAAAAAAATCCTAATAAATAAAACCCCCATCCGACCTCATTGCCATTTCACATTTTAAAACTCAGCGAAAAACCATGAACCGCCCTTTAAAATAAAAACATAAAATAAAAAAATACACAAAAAAGCTTACTAGGCAACACTAAGACATTTTAATCGAGGGACGGGCGGGTAATTGAAGCCATAACTCTGGCAACCCCACTTTGACATTTAGATTTTTTTTGCCGCGCAAACCGAGTACGTTGGAAATAATTTAAGAGGGTGTCAACGCGTGAATGAAAGCTTGTTCTATTTAGATTATTTTAGGTGTGAAATTAGATAAGACTTGTTTATGAATAACAACGAAATTGATGTGTTTATAATGATAGGTTTGATGCTTATTGAAGCAATGTTGTTCATTGTTAGGAGTTGGATATTAAGTTTCGCGTTGATGTAGTCATATATTACAAAATTTAACGTAGATAAGGTAGCACACACGATATAAAAGAAAAATATAGAGTACCCAGGTATTGCAGAAGCTTTTTGAGGTACAGAAAAAGATTAGTAACGAAACAATAATAAATAAAAAACGGAAATCCATCCACTTAATTCTCTAAATCAACATTATGTAAAGTAAATTACGGGAAAACGGACAAATAAATCAAAAATATTCGCCAACGAGTCACTCGTATGAAAAGAGGGGTAATAAAATACTAAAGGGTAAAACACGGCCGGTACTGGTAACCCTTCCTAACGGAAGCGGATATCATAACCTTGCTTTTTGCGGTCACAATTGTTAACATTTTGCATTTTTCGCAAATTTATTTGTAGGTTTTTACGAAAAGATAAAATTGTGGTTATGGCTACTCTGTTCCTTCCTGGTTAGTGTTTTATGTGAGGTTTTAGAATATTATTTAAGTTTATGTTACTTGGCCATAAAAAGGTCACGGTGGCTTTTCTGTGGGTGAATGTTTGTGTGACCATCCGGATATGGGGTCTGCCATAAATAAACTGTATGACCGGAAAGATAATTTGCAAAAACAAACCACTTTTTTGAGCAGACTCAGCCAGTATCTTATTTATTTACAGTACAGTCGATATTTTTTTTTTTTTGTATGCGAAACGGGGAAACTCTTGGCCCAAATCTCACCTGATGGAAAGTGTAGATTTGGCCGAAGATGGAAGCGAGTTTCACCCGGAATCCTCTTACACAGAGGAACTGGCTATCATACCTCTAACTGCCGGAACACAACAATGCTGTTAACATTTTTGCTATGGCGACAGACTTAGACATGATGGTGGTAGCTTGCCAGGCGGACAAGTCCTACCACCAACCAAACCGAGCAAAAATTTGCCCCCGTTGGGAATCGAACCCGGGACCTCTGGATCTGAATCAGGTGGTTTAACCACTAGACCACGGAGGCGGTTAGTGTCACCTGTTTAGCACCACCCGGGGACCACGTGTAGGGATTCGCTGAAGGGTATTCTCCTACGAACGCGGGTGACTCAGCCCCCAAAAAAAATTCATTGTCTTTTACCTTCACTCCCTTGAATATTAACAAAAGAATCAAAAGTACCTACCCCCGTATTGTCATATCCAAGCTAGTCATATTATTTCTATAACCTATTACACTACTCATCCCTCTAAATAACAGAAATACAAGTCACCTCCCAGCAACGTCAAAAAACTACAAACACAGCATCAATCACCAAAATCCCCTCTCAAACTGATGACTCTATTACAAGAAGCTAATAACACCTTTTTGATAACTTTTACTAAACAATTTTTGCATATGTCAACCCCGAGGAGGCTGGCAATAATTCACCGGAGCGCGCGATCCATCATGGCGGAATGAACTGTCACTCGCGGCAAAATGGCGGCAGGATAAAATGGAAGTCATTCTTGTAGGTTAACTTTAGCGGGCTTTGGGCTTGGTTATGTAAATAGAGATTAAATAAACACGTTAATTTATGATTTAGATCTGGTTTTCTGTTAGTAGGTAAATAGATAAGAAGTCATCCTAGATATTGGGGGAAACACTCAAAGAAAACTCTCAATCAAATTGCTACTAATTAATTACGAAGCTTCTTGGAGAGTTCGTACATTTCAGTGTGTAGTAGTATCTGCTTAATATGATGTTAAAATTAATATTTCTGTCTTTTTGTCACTTATTTCGATTATTTGCTTCATCCAATTTAAATACAAAGTTACTACAAATTGTGTGGCTATTGGCTTGTAGTGAACATTCCAAATATACACTCTCAAGGAAAACCTTTTCTAATGAAAGTCGCTTTGCCTCTATTTTACCAAACTTATTTTTTTGCTATACTATAATAATTTTCATAGCCCAGCCTCTCCCTCACTCAAAACTTATAAGATCATCTTCTATAATTAGAGCAAATGACATGAATAATCCATTACAAGTCCCCTAAAAAAATACTTCTGCGACTAAAAAGTCGCTGCGACAGTTTCCCGTGGCATGCCGCAAGCCACAATGAGTTATGCGCCACGCGACTCGACATCCTTTTGCAATATAGCGAGCAGTCGCCGCGATTTGTCGCGCTTCCGATGCGCATTGTCGCTAAAAAGCCGTCGTTGGCAAATTGTTATTGTGCATCATGCATATAAGGTTTTTAATTGGGTCCTTTGAAATATTATGGTGACGAAAAATACGAAGCATCAAGTAAGTTTAGTCATAAATACTATCATCTCTACAATATAAAATAAGTGAGATACTGTCATTATTTAATGGAACAGTTTTTAATAAATAAAATAAACAAAACAAAAAGATCTTTATTAAGTCATAAGTCATTTATTAATTTGTTAACATAGGCTTCACGTATCTTAAGATCGAGAGAATCTATGCAAAAAAAAAACTTTAATAAAGAAAAAAAACAGCGGTTACATTGTAGCATGCTTATCTCGACACATAATAGGATACTGTATTTCTTTAAAATTAAAATCGTCGACTAGAAAAACATGAAGATGAACAATTAATATGTAATTTGTCTGTCTGTTTGTCCTCAGGATCGTTCGCAACAAAGCAGCGGAGAAGGCGAAACATGCGCACAATCAGCAGCAACAGCAACAAGAACAGGAGATCAGCTCAGCGCAGGGCAGTGTTGTTTCTGTAAGTATACCTACCACGGACACACCGACGGCGGTGGAGGTGTCATGCTCACTCAAAAGCCTAGCTGATGGTGGCCTATGCATTAAATTATTTGGCTCCATTCAAATTGGTTGAGACGAATGGGCCTGGCGCATGTCATGGCGCCGTCAGTTGGGACTGGTCATTTCTCAGCTGCCATGGTTTATCTTAACTATTTCTTTGAATTGTTCCTTTTTTAGTCCGGAAGTTTTTATCATGCTCGTCACATTGTTCTCACATGTATGTATAATTTCAACACGATGTCAACAAAACTTTGAAACAATTTATTATTTTTAAAAGAGTGTCCGTGGAGTTTCTTGCACGTTCTTCTCCATAGAGATCTACGCTTTGGAACGTGCAAATAGCTTCATCTTTTTGGACCGACTGACCTTGACAATTCAAAAGTGCCTGTAAATGGTTTAATTGAAATAAATGTTTGAGTTTGAACGATGTCAGCAATGACTTATTTAGTTCAAGTCAGATGACTTGAACTAAATAAGTCATTGCTGACATCGTTCTAGTTGATAAAACATACTATCGTACAGGCTTTTCGGTTACCCAAAGCAGACAATTTCCCCTCAAAAAAAATAATAAGCTACTACGTTATTTTCCTCCACCAGGTGATAACCCACGCAGGCAACGCACCCGGCACGACAGCAGTCCTGTCTCCGACGACAGACCAGCACGTCACTAACACCGGCAGCTACAGCATCAATGGGATCCTGGGTATCGAGCAGGTGGAAGGGCTGCATAACGGGAACGCTACGGGTCTGAAGAGGAAGAGGCATGAGGACCAGGGTGAGTTGATGAGCTGCTCTAGTATAGCATAAGTTTAGCTGGACGCTGCTTTCTAAAGTTGCAGTCATGGATTTGTTCCGGATGTGGAGTTCAGACAGAGATTTAATCTTAATATGGTGGTTAGTATCACGTTCGTGGTTAGTTCACTACTACCCCTTATTTCCGAATAAGATATTGATTATTGTCAAACTCTGCTTTAAACAGAAAAAAAAACAATGGGTTGCACTCCGGGAGTGCCGGCAGAAATGAAAACTTGAACATTGACGTTGTGCATTTTTTAATCATCCGTCTTACGAGTTTTTGATCTGGGGCCCGAGTATGCTATTTTTATAAATTTGTCATTCCGACACGATCCCATTGTCATGCCATTGTCATTTTGCTAAAAGTTCGTAATCTGCTAAATTCATAATCGCACGGTCACTGGGACGTCAATGGTCTCGTAATAGAATTGCGGTAGGAATGCCATATTGCCATTATTATAAAACCGAGCTAAATTTGAGCATTTATTCATGCCAGATTTTATTTATATTTAGTTTTACATATTATTTATTTGTGTTTTAAGCAATCTGAAGTAGTGAGAAGTTCGTAAATACTAAATCTGTCATTATGTACGAGATTACCATTCATATGGCTTTCTTTCAATGGCGTGTCAGTGGTTGATCATTGGAATGTCATAATGACGCCATTATGATGCCATTATGTTAGTAGATTACCAAACTTGTCAAAATCAACCATTTTGAAATCAGTGATCGACCATTCTGACACTATTGTAATAGCAGACTCGGGCTCCAGGTCACGTGTCCTGACGCGTCATCTGACTTACGAATTTTCGATCAAGTCATGAGTCCTCACGCGAGTTTAACATTTTATACCCATCCCAATAAAAGTGCTCAACGCCACTAAAGAAGTTTTCACTTAAAAAATTACAAACTTTGCCAATAAAATAGGGTTTGACGCAACTACTCAAATCTGAAATTGTATTTTTCTTGAAAGGACATGGTAAAAAGTGGCCTATGAATCAACACATGCGAAACCTTTACCATTATTCCTAGTTTTTTTTTTTAATTTCATTTTAATGATTAGAATAGAACGGACACTTTTTAATTACGAAAACAATTTTAAAAGTAACTCACTTGGGTTTTATAACGCGGCGCCATTATTTTAAAATGAAACAAAGCAGTCTCAGCGCTGTAAGATTTTTAGTTACCTACAAAAAGAATAAAGCGATTAAAGCGCTGTATGACACGAACACTATTGACACTGACAGTCGATGAAATGACAGTTGACACTTTGATGTAATTTATTTTGCACCTGATGTCAGGGAATCGGCCGTCGACCTAAGTTACCACGCTTTCGTATGTTAGAAGAACATAGTAACACTACTCTACACCATTTTTTGGTGAGATAAAAAGTCTGGCAGCTCTGGGATCTTAGTCTATTTGGTATGTTTCTATTGTTTGGTATGTTTTATAACCTCAAAATCCGAAATCATTTTGGATTTTTTACAATTCTGAAAAGTGTCCGTGATTGTAATTTAGTTTCAGTCGAACATATGAATTATTTAAAACACAGATAGTAAATTCACGTCTCTGTTGGTTCTTAGGCGAACGATGTATGGGCACTGAACAATGTCCTTTGTAGACTTCAATATTTAGAAGATGATTTGGTTTTGGAATGATTTTGGTTTGGTAGCTTTTGACAAATTCTTAATATAGGGCCTTTTTCTTGTTCTGGATCAGAATCTTACCACATAGAAAGCAATGTGAGTTCACCTTTCTCAAGAAACTATGCATATACACGGCACACAAACATAAGAACTATCACTATTGTTCTACCAAGAAACTATGAGAAAAATATCTGCAAGCAAATTTAACCCCTCTTGCGCGATAAAACTTATACTCCCATAAGTTACATCTCCTAAAAGTGTTCCCTCCAAACTCTAGCGAGTCAAGAGTTGAATTTAATAGAAGTTATAATATTAAGGTCACAATTTGTGCAGCGAACTTAATAGCTCAGTAAATCTTAGCGGTTTCGGTTCGTGCCCCCCACTACGGCTGAAAGGATGCTAGTGATGTGCTGAACGGAAAAAAGTTATCGATTTTTTTTTTCTGTTTTTTCTGTAACATTTTGTAAAGTCTTGTTTTCGAGTTGATTACTGTTTAGATTGTTTAAGCCGAGTAAGTGGCCACGTGAGTTGCAGCATCGGTGGTTTTAATTCATCATCTGCCTAGCCTTTTCCCAACTATATTGGTGTCGGCTTCCAGTCAAACCGGATTCAGCTGAACACCAGTGTTTTTACGTGGAACGGCTGCCTACCAGACCTCCACAACCCATTAACTGGGTAACACGGTACTTCTTGGTAAGACTGGAGCCAGATTACTGGCTTCTAACAATCCGTAACGACTGCCAAAGATCTACAAATGACAGCCGGGACCAACGGCTTAACGTGCTTTCCGAGACACGGAGGAAACTCGGTATGTTAAGATCCTTCCACAGACCAACCTTGGCAAGCGTTGCTTAACCTTAAAGATCGATCCGTGCGGCTGTTATTATTTAGCCACAAGCTCCTCATCGGTGGTTTTAATTAAATCCCTGAAAAGACAGGAGTATGGACACTTGGGGCACTCTGCCATGTTGCTTATTTTCTGAACAGGTGTACCGCAAAAACATTGGGTCTCCGAGCTTTCCGACTTTTGTAGGATGATGCTGTGCTGATGTTGTAGAAGTATTTTAATATGATGATATATTTATTGTAAATTAGTATTTCAATGTCGTTTATTCAATTGATACGAATGTTATTCATTTAGATTTGATCTTAATCAATTTTATGTGGTTGGCTGACAAAGCGTTAAATTTATTTAAATAATAATGTGAATTTATTATTCTAATCAAAAGTGATCAATTTATTTTGATCATAATTAGATGGAAACAGTAATTTTATTCGATTAATTATCAGTTTGATTGATGATTATATTTAGTGTGATAATTTTTATGTCTAGCGGTTTTTCTGTATTGTATTTGGTTGTTTTTTATACCTAAACTAAACAAATTACTAACAAGGTTTCAATAATATTTTTGATTCAGAAGAAAAAAACCATTGCCAAAAACATCGACAAAAACTATCGATAACTCTACCTCCCTATTAACTTTAGGGGCATAAAACGGGCCTCGCCGGGGGAGGTTGCGAGTATTTCACTGCCTATACTCTACTAACATCACTTACAACTTTTCCCTATGTGCTCTACATAGAGTCTGGTAGAGCAGCAGTTTTGATAAAGGGGTTCAAGTTTAAGATTAATTTTAAAGACTGTTCAACTTTGCCTCTGACTCTACTCCTGGTTTAAAATTGTAATTGACTCTATATTTCTGAATGGATCATTAATTATTCAGACTATACATAGAGTAGGTACTTCTACGTATTGGCAATTTTGTATTGGTAAATAGAAGTTACTTTGCCAATATGCGGTTGTAATATTAGGACTTTTGTTAGTTTCATAAATTTGTTGACTCTGCTTTAGTAAAAAGTACAAACGTTAGACAAAATGTACTAAGTTTTCAGTTCATCACATAATACAAAACATGAAATCTGATGTAGGACAAATAACCGAACCATGAGCCTTGTATAGTTGTTCATACAAAGCAGTGGGTTGCAGTCGCACTTCGCAGTCGCCGGTCGCGGTCGCGCGTCGCTGTCACCAAGATCGGAATTGTACTTTAAGCTTATGCTAAGATGCAGGTGACGCAGCACAATACAGATTTTGCAGGGCAGGGCAGGCAAGACAAACCTAGGCGTCTGCGTCGCACGTGCCTACGCCGCAGCGTACGCGGCTCTTAGTACTTTCATTTATTACAAAATAGCTCAGCCTTGCGCTGCGTGGCCCTGCGTCTCAGAATATTAGGCTGATCCAAAACTAATGATAATCAGTTATTTTTATTTTTAGTCGGCGCCAAGGGATCCTTCCTCAAGAATTTGCGCTATGATGTGCAAAAAGTTTTTTCTAATCCAACTGGTAGTTCCAGAGATTAGCACGTTCAAACATCCAAAAAATCTCTTCAGCTTAAATATTAGTATAGAAAATATATACCGATTTATCATAACATTTGGATCAGCCTACTGATAGCCTTATTGATTTGATGCAATTGGACGTTTCTAGAAATTCTGTGCTTGTGCAAAAGACTCCTTCTAGCAGCTGAACTTAGAACTTAGAAGTTCACACAATACTTATAACACGATTAACAAAATATATCGCACCTTTCCATCCTTATCATCTTGCTGCACATTCTCAAGCTCCTTTCAGACTACACTATAATATATAGCATAGACTATATAGCTCATAGCACAACAATATCACGCACCATACATTGTCAATAATATATAGTAAACTACAGTGTAAACGTGTCCATAACAATGTATGGTGCGCGATATTGTTGTGTTATGAGCTATAAACTTTATGCTATTGTATTATAGCGTAGTCTTAAAGCAGCTTTAGAAACAACCGTGTTACTGGTGGATATTTTCTGAGCGCGTCATGCAAGAAAAAATACTAAACATCAAAATTATTGTTTCAGATGAAAACCGGGACTTCAACAGCCATTCGGAAGACGATGTGAAGAGACAAAGAAGTCATTACAATGGCGATCAAATATACTCTAACGTAAGTACTTAAATAAATTCTATCCTTCACTAAAAAAAGCGTGATAAATATAAATAAATGAAAATATAGGCGTTCATCATCTCTTCTGCCTAGCCTTTTCCCAACTATTTTGGGGTCGGCTTCCAGTCAAACCGGATTCAGCTGAATACCAGTATTTTACGTGGAGCGGCTGCCTGCCAGACCTCCACAACCCATTAACTGGGTAACACGGTACTCCTTGGCAAGACTGGTGTCAGATTTTCTGAGTTATGACTATCCGTAACGACTGCCAAAGATCTCCAAATGACAGCCGGGACCAACAGCTTAACGTGCTTACCGAGGCACGGAGGAAACTCGGTATGTTGAGATGGTCACCCATCCTCAGACCAACCTTGGCAAGCGTTGCTTAACCTTAAAGATCGACCTGTGCGGCTGTTATTATTTAGCCACGACCTCTCGAAAATATAGGCGTTCAAACTTCTTAATGAATTTCTCACGAAACGTTTTGGGAACACATTCTTTGTGCGTACAGCTAAGGAGTGGAATTCCCTGCCTGAGTCTGTGTTTCCTGATAGCTGTAACCTAGGAGTCTTTAAGTCAAGAGTGAACAGGTTATTTTTAGGCAAGCGTGCTCCATCTTAGACCGCGCATCATCGCTTACCATCAGTTGAGATGTGGTCAAACGTATGCCTATCGATAGTAAAAAAAATATGAGTAGTATCAGCCTGAGAGTATAATTTAGAACTAGTGGCAACAAAACATCAATCATTTTTATATTTGTCCTTCTCTTTTACCTACGGTGTTGGAGACAGCTCCTATACCGGAGCACTACAGCCCAAATCAAAGAAAATAATAAAGATACTGCCTTGTTCAGAAAACGATTGCAGTTATCGATATTTAACTGAATAAACTCTATCTCATCCCATTCATTTTCCATCATCACCAATCCAAAAACAATCCACTGTTTGACAGCACAAGAACAAATTCACTCTCACTATTGCACAACAAAAAGGCGCATTCCATTCGATGCCAACCCACAAAATTCCGATACACAACAACCATCCAAAAATCACGCACGATTTAATTGTACTTTTATACGCACGTAATGGCCGGCGGAAGTGACGTCATTAGCGCTCAACCGCCGCCATTCGTCACTGAACAAGATGGCCGCTGAATTTACGCGCCAATTCGCGCCAACGTACGATCGTACCAGGCTTAATGTGATGTTAGTGCGATAGTTAATTTGTGCAAATCTATGGCTGTCTTCGTAATTATCTTTACGGTTTGCTTTGGTAAATGGTGGGTGGGTAGATCGGGAGATAAGGGGGAAAGGAGTTTAGAAGTTAGCAACGTACCGAGATGACTAGACAGGATCTTTGTTTCTGCGTCGTTGGCTGTGCTCGGTTGCAAAGTCACAATGATGAATGAACATTTGGAAATAATGTAACCTAGGAATAATTTATAAAACCCCAACCAATAAGACCACCATCAAATTAATAGTTTCGAAATCAAATATTTATAACTAGATTTTGCTAGCGATAGTCAATATATATGTCACCGGAAAATGGCATACTCCGCAAGATTGTAAAATATCGCGAGAAATTGTAAACTTTTTTTTCTATAATATATGAAGCCGCTTTCAGACTACGCTGTAATATAATAGCAAATAGTTTATAGCTCATAGCACAACAATATCGCGCACCATACATGGACACGTTCACACTGTACTCAACTGTACTATTATTGACAATGTATGGTGCGTGATATTGTTGTGCTATGAGCTATAAACTCTATGCTATATATTATAGCGTAATCTGAAAGCAGCTTTAGATACAGATATAGCAGAAACTGTTGAATTTGGATGGGATTTATATACAAAACGATTTTTATGGGTTTGTCATTTTCCGGTGACATATATAACCCACGTGAACGTACTACTCACATGCTATCATCCTATTTTTAATCCGTTGAGACAATGAAAATTTGTTTGATAAACTAACATCTCGACGTATAGATTTCTACCTTTATTGAAGAGGAAGTAGGGTATCAAATGCATTAAACGCGCTCCAGCAAAAAGTATCAGGCTAGATTATCAAGACGCATAAACCTAATGTAAATGTACCCATTGTACTGTTTGTGTATTTATATGTTTTTAAACAGACCCACGATACAGGAGAAATTTCTAGTGTGGGGCAACGTTTTATAAAAATTAAAAAATTGTATCCAACTTACCTTTTATTCAATATCAAAACTACTACAAAAAGTTGTATTATTAGTTAACTAACAGGCCTCTAACTACTTATTTTCCCTTGCAGCTCTGGTCATCCTCAAAATGGAGTCTAAAAGACGAATACAAGCTGTTATCAGAGCTTGGCGGAGCCGCTGGTGGTGCAACAGGGTACTACGGAGAACTGTTCGACACCCCCTACGAGCACGCAGCGCACCCTCATTATACACCACATTCAGGTAAGTACCATCAGTGCTTGGAGATGGAGTGGTTTTAAATAGCAATACGATCCAACACATAATGTGCCAATTCTACAAATTTTCATATTCGCATCGCATTCGCAAAAAAATAAGGCTTTTTTGATAGTTTGCGATTAACATGCGAATGTGAAAGTTGATTAAAAAGTAGTAGAATTGACTGACTGATTGTTGATTGATTTTGATGGTGGATCATCAGTCCACCTTGACGGAAGCTTTTCGACTCTGTGGTTTACGGTCGCCACTCCAGAAGCTTAGGGCTCTATTAAATATCCGTTCTGCTATGGCCCCACTGCCACAAAGTTTTTTTGGCCATTCTTCGGGCTCTTCGGGAATTCGCTGATTTCCAGATGCTGATGAGAACGGGTTGATGTGGCGACACTTGGGGAAGGTCTATGTTCAAAAAATGTGAAACTTTTTAACACGTTTCTAGAACTAATGATGTCCGTTAGACTTTTTAAGGCACCTTACAGCTAATCAGCCTGACCACAAAACCACTGACTCAGAAATACACTGTACTAAGCTAATCAAAAATTAATGATTATCGTTTATTTATTTTTTTCTCGGCACATAAGGGTCCTAGCGTGATGTTAAATAGTCTGTAGCCTCCTTTCTCAACAATTGGGCTATCTAATGCAAAAAAGATTTTGCAAATATGACTGGTATTTCCAGAGATTAGCACGTTCAAACATACAAAAAACTCTTCAGTTTTATTATTAGTAGTAGTATAGAAAAAAACTTTTTACAAAAAAATACAACCGACTTCCAAAAAAAAAACACTACAAAGTAAAAAATAACTTTAATTTCGGAAGTCGGTGTTTTTGTTAGTTTCTTCGTATTTTGACACCGACTTCCGAAATTAAAGTTATTTTTTACTTTGTAGTGTTTTTTTTTTGGAAGTCGGTTGTATTTTTTTGTAAAAAGTTTTTTATTTTTCACTTTTTAGTGGTGCCCTACACCTAACAACACCACTCCAAAATCGCAGAAAAGCAAAATTCGCAATTTCGATCATCAAAGAATCATCTAAATAGTCAAATTCCAGCTATTTCGATTTAAAATCCAAAGTTCGTAACCGATTTTGATATGATTTAAATGGGACCAATCTGCAAGTATATCCTTTCAGATAAAACAAAAATTTTTCAAATCGGTTCATAATTGTCGGAGATATGAGGTAACAAACATAAAAAAAAAAAAAAAAAATAAAAAAAAAAAAAACATACAGCCGAATTGATAACCTCCTCCTTTTTGGGAAGTCGGTTAAAAATATAAACTGATTATATTGTTGTGTGGCAAGAGGCAAGAGGTATGATAGCCAGTTCCTCTGTGTAAGAGGATTCCGGGTGAAACTCGCTTCCATCTTCGGCCTAATCATCACTTTCCATCAGGTGAGATTTAGGCCAAGAGTTTCCCCGTTTTGTATATATATATATATCATTACTTTTGGATCAGGCTGATAGGGTGGGAAAACAAATTACCAAAATGAACTTTGACCTTTAAAATTATCTTGGAAAGACACCACCACCCTGATTAAATATACCATAGTAAATTATAGTCATACAAGATCATAACCATTTTGCGATACAAATATTCCCACATGATATATTATGGTGTAAAATAATCAATACCGTGATTGTTGAGATGGCCCGGGTTACCACGTAATGGCTTGCGGTTAAACGGAGGCGATGGGAACCGGTCGCTTCCATTCATTCATACGTTTTGTTCATTCATTGGTATTTTGTGTCTTATTGCTTCTGTTTGGATTCTTCGTAGAATTGTTGTGAATGAAATTGATGATTTGATTTGTAGTGGAGAATACTAAGCTATTCAAATTCATTGAGATTAAACATTCTCTAAATACTACAGTCCTCCAAAACTCAAGAACATTTGATGAACACACCCAAAAACATAGTCTTATCTAAATACAATTAACCAAAATTGGACTCGTATTGATCAGTCAACAGCCAAATAACATAATTTGGACAATCATTATTAAAAATTCATCAACATACTTTTTCCAAAAAACTCCAAATATCCAGTCAAGATCGTCTTCTATTTAATATTTATTTATTTAATGTCTCGCAAATGGAGCATTTCTTAAAGCTAGAAATGATTAGAACTAGTACAGCCGGTCGATTCTGTAAACATCGTCAAAGTGAAGGCTTGAGTGAAGTGATCACGAAATGAACTGTTATTCCATCTTCATTACATGGATTGACAGCTCACTTCGCCATAACTTCACTCAAGGATTCACTTCAACATGTTTACAGAATTGCACTGCTGCCGGTTGATTCTGATGACATCTCACCGTGATCGCGTAGGTGGAGTGAACGACAAGAGAGCTGTTATGCCATCTTGTCTGTATGGTTTGACAGCTCACTATTCGTTCACTTCGCCTAAGTGCTCACTTCGACATGTTTACAGAATCGCATTGCTGATGGCTACCAGCGTGCCTAAAAAGGCCACTTTAGTAGTGGTTCAAACGTAAGAATCTTTTATAGCAGTTGAAAACTCATCAACGGATTCTATAGAACTTCACCAAGTCTCTTTAATCCTGTCACCACGAACATCCATTGACCCCGTCTTAAAACAAAATCAAAGAGAAATACTTTCTTTCTCCCACAAAATAGATCCGACCACATCCTCGTGTGTGAATGGATCGCGCAGATCCCTCTCAGTAACATTAGATGCGTCGGCGCATATCATGACGTATGTAACTCGATGCGCACGAGTTCTATTGTAGGTGCACGGCCGATTTCCTTGGATAAAAGCTCTGTGGTTTATATTGTTACTTAGATGAAACAGCAGCTCAACAACATGTATCTAGTATATGGCATGTTGTTTGCTTGGTTTCAATGTTGTAATGGCACATGGGTAATTTTATGGAAATTTACTGTAGTTAATTAAACAAGCTCGTTTAAAAGCCAGTCATTCCTAGCGATGGCTTAATGTCTCTAGATAGTGTTGGTTAAAATTGCTAATTCTATTAAAAAAAATCGATCATCTTAACATCTAATTGTATTCAATCACTTCATGTTTTATCATTTTAGACGAGACCAAACTCTTTGGTTTAAAATAATCTAGTACATGGGATTTAAAAGTTCTTTTCAAAATGACTTTTTTCTTCCAACTTCCAATTGATGCACCTGCCATGTTTTCTGGTAGATACTACACTTTTTTGATTAGTAGAGAAAATCTTGGAAATTAATTTTATAATTCTAGCTATGTACAAGTCTAAATATATATAAAAGTGAAATTGCAAACGATTTCTCTCGAGATCATAAATCGCAATTTCGAGTACCAAATAAGGCTACAACAACAGTAAAATACAATTCAACACAAACAAAAACATCAAGTACAAAGCTAACACTCAAACCATTCAATCAGGAACAGTTAGAAACAATCAAGCTGACAAAAATAACGGCTACAAACTTACCATTTCGTTCAACTCCATAATTTGCCATGGAAGAGCCATCATTACCCCATCGTCTGTCACGCCCTGAAAATTGCCTGCGGTGGCATGAGGACTGCCACCATAACTGTTGGCTTGACATGGATTTTGTGGGGAATCTCTAGGTTAATGGGAATTTGGGCTATGGTGACATTGTTGGTTGAGGTAGGAATATCTTAACTGTCAAATTCCTTAGGAGTCCTGATTAGAAATTTAAGTGAATTGTTTTTACCTCACAGAGGGAAAGGCTTACACGATCGTATAATTTATTTACCCTCGAACCGATATCCGATTTTCAATTTTATTATTTCATTGTATACTAGGGGTGGGTTGTATCAAACAGTTGGTTAACGTAACATACGTACATCAAAAAGTTACGATTACGGACGATGTTTGACGTTCGTTAAATTAGAAGCGTTGTTTCAAAACATTCTGGTAAAAATTCTTGCTCATTCCAATAGCTAAGTTATTGACACGGGTCCTACCTAAATAGCTTTTTTGCATTCCACCACTTATTTGTGTCATCAGAAGAACTGGTATTGAGGAATTCAAAAGAAAATGTCACAATATTGTTCTATTTGATGCAACTAAAGTTACGTTAACCAGTGCTCAGACCATCTGTTAACGTACACGTTATATTTTACGTGCGTTAACGCTGACCTTTTGTGAAACAACCCAATTTTTTTATTTGACGATAGTTAGCACCATTTTTAACGTTTACGCGTGCGTTAAGTGTAGTTGAAACAACCCGCCCTAATAGAAATATAATTATGATGTGTTTTCACAATATTGTAAGCTTTAATTCTCAAAAGCATATCTATCATTCTGGCTCGACCTTGGCCACCTTGGCCTTTCAATCCAATAAGATATAACGTAAGTCTCAAAAAATCTGTTTGATTTTCCAGCCATGTCTGGATTGGTTTCCAATCTAACCAAAATAACAGCACAGCTGAATAAGGTGCTACTAACTTTGAAATTATAATCTTCCCACCAAGTACAAGACAATAGTTATCCTGGAAATCAACACAAAAAAAATACAACGTACTTCTAAAAAAAGACACTACAAAGTAAAAAAATAACTTTAAATTCGGAAGTCGGTGTTTTTGTTACTTTCTTCGTATTTTGACACCGACTTCCGAATTTAAAGTTATTTTTTTACTTTGTAGTGTCTTTTTTTAGAAGTCGGTTGTATTTTTTTGTAAAAAGTTTTTTATTTTTCACTTTTTAGTGGTGCCCCACACCTAACAACACCACTACAAAATCGCAGAAAAGCAAAATACGCAATTTCGATTATCAAAGAATCATCTAAATAGTCAAATTCCAGCGATTTCGATTTAAAATCCAAAGTTCGTAATCGATTTTGATATGATTTCAATGGGACCAATCTGCAAGTATATCCTTTCAGATAAAACAAAAAATTTTCAAATCGGTTCATAATTGTCGGAGTTATGAGGTAACAAACATAAAAAAAATAAAAAAAAAATACAACCGAATTCTAAAAAAAGATACTACAAAGTAAAAAAATCCTCCTCCTTTTTTGGAAGTCGGTTAAAAAAAACAGATAGCACTAAATGGATTGCAGATCGAAATAAAATTATTGAACACAGGCAACAAATAAAATACAATCCATGCAAAAAAATCATCAATAATAAATCTCTCAAAAAAATCTTTTAAATCCTTTATAAACCTGACCACACATAAATTGTAGCTGAACACAAAACGCTTCGATGCCAACGTAAATCACAGAAAGTTAACCTTTTTCAGGGATTCGGTAGAAAACTATTCGTTTTCGGCCCAAACAGTATTTCAGGAGCGATTTAAAATACGGATCGTTTTGCCGGGGATTCGGGAAGGTTGCTCTTTTTGTAGACAGATATTTGTATGCATTGTTTCTTCTTATAATAGAGAATTAATGGTATTTTAGGTTTTTTGTAAGATTTTGTTGATGACAATGTTGCCACTGAGGGTCAAACTTGAATAAGACTGGCCCAGGAACGTGGGGACGGCTCCGTAACCGCATATCCCGTTTTTTCCGAATTTCGGAAAATTCTCTCTCCGTGCACCCCTATGGAGTGTATGGAAGCTACATGACAAATTTCAACTTGAAAGTAGTTTCGGCTAATCATTGATTTACCTATAAGTCAGTGATTCAGGTTTGCCTTTAAAATAATATATAGATTATATTACTCAGCTACTAATGTTGGCATTGTGTTAGTGTATTTTTCCATCTGAAATTCAACACTGGCAGCCTGATTTTCAAAATTGTTTCCACTTAATAGCAAATAGTTTAATTTTGAATTTTGAATTTTTGAATTTCTACTGGTCCGATTTAAAAAATTATTTCAGTGTTACATAGCCCATTTATCGAGGAAGGTTATAGGCAATATCATCACGCTAAGACCAATAGGAGCGGAGCAGTAATGAAAAATGTTATGCAGACGACGTTGCGCGGGTCAGCTAGTTACGAATAAAGTTTTTAAAACCCGGAAGATCTCCATCACGTCTTGACGTTTCAAGAGCAATCTTTATCAATGACAATAAATCACGGTGTCTAGCGTTGTTGATATAATTATTCTCGATTACTGTCAAGCTCTAATTAACAAATGAATAATAATATGCTTTACTTGTGACTGTGATAAAGTTATTACTTGTACGGCTCATACAATTACTGTTGTCTTAAAACTGATTTGCATATCTCTGATAGTGTTAACTCTGATGTAAATGAGAATTTTGAGCAACAAAGATTTCATATTACATAGTATTTTGAATGTCTCGTCATGATTATTTTGCCCTTAATTTATTTGGAATTTATTCACTGTACTACATTATCAAAAACTTTTATGATGAAACCAATCCCAATTTCTTTCGCGATTTTAGGGACATCTTTTACACTTGCAATCAAATTAAACCATCATAATTATTAAAATTACTTAATGGTTGTTAATACGGAAACAAAGCGTTAATCTGTGGTGTCTCTCCTAGATTAGTAAGATCTCGAGGTTTTATAAAATGAGCCATCTTGTGGAAAATACAGATAATAAACTTATCGTACCATTTTTGCCATAGGTCAACAAGTTTTTTTAAAATTCCACTCACTCGTACTCATAATCTGAATTATAAATACTGTGTACTATTTTAAGTCCTCTATATTATAGACCCTCAATATCAGAGTGTCTTCGTCCACCATCGGACACATTGATAAATTAATAACATGTAGTTTCCTTTTTGGCAGCGCACAATCGCCTGCCTGCGTTAGGGCAAACATCTCTTCAACCACTGTGTAAGCTTCTTTATGTACAGTGTATTTTTCTTTAGTTGGTCAATTTGGTATACAAATCAGCAACTACAAAAATTCAAACATTTTCTGTTGAAACTAAATGTAAACTCCTTCTTTTTTATGAGAAGCATTGTCTTCAAAATCATCTTAATATAAAAACCATATTTTCATCTATAAATGAATCTTATGACGTCGATATTTGATTACCAAATCGGACAAGTAAAGAAAGACACACACCTTATTGCAGTAGTTGTAGATAGAGCAACGAATCCTAAGCTGTTGGTTTTGTTGCAGCAACAAACGACTCAACGGGTTCGAACGGGGGCGCGGGAGGGGAGCCTCCGTCGGCGGCTGCGAGTCCTGACGCAGCAGCGTTAGTGGTGTTACAGCCACCTGCACCTCCATACCCTCCGTATGCTCATTATGATGGTGAGTTATAATATCTACATAATCTTTACTTTACTATAAATCCGAATTATTTTAAGAGATAATCATAGTGCCATTAAGCAAAAACAGGGCTCCATAACGCTTCAGTTATGATGCCACGTCAATGGATTATGCGAGTGTCATTTACTATTTCTAATGTATAAAAATCTCGTGTCACAGTGTTTGTTATCGAACTCCTCCAAAAAGGCTTGGCCGATTTTTTGGTTGTGTATATTTGGTAGGTCTAAAAATAGGTCGTAGGCTAGTTTTTATTTATGTGGCAAAACAGCGTTTGTCAAGGGAGCTAGTAGGTATATGAAAATATATAGCTAGTATTGAATACACAAAAAAAGAACACAAAGTAGGTATATCGTTCACTATGTATCAAGACATATTTACATGAGTTGTTTTGATAGATACCTCGATCTTATTTTATTTGGTTTCTTGTAATGGCTATACATAATATACTTCTTACGTAACGATCGTAGATTGTGCTTAGGACATAAAATAGACACAAGGACTAAGTTAGGCACTTTCTTTAATAGGCTATATTCATGAAACTCCGACGTAAAACATCCAAGTATTCATAAACATAAAACATACATTGACATTCTAGAATGTAAAGCCCGTAGAAATTTAGTTCAGAATAAGACAGAGTATATATTAGTAGGCATGGCATGGAGCGCCTAGTCGACGATAACTTACAAAATGAATTCAATATTTAACAGATGCAAAGATATCTCTTAATACAGCTTTTATGAATAAATGTAGGCACTTTTGGAAATGAAAATAACGATAATTTACACAAAAATATGTTAGTATCCTCTTACCGCTTAGACTCGACAAAAGCACAAAAAAGCGACAAATAAAATTGCGTCTCCCCCTCAATAAAGATCCACGCACAGAAATAAAACAATGAAAGCTAAAACAAAAGTGGCCGAACAGATAAACAGCAAGAATCACTGTTGAGAAAACAAAAGCGAAAAAAGTCAGGAAAGCTTTCGACAAAGTCGAGTGAGCCACTCGGAGCCACTCCGACGGAAATCTAATTTTCTCCTTGGACCCCGCAATACTCTCTGTGTTATAACATCATAAAATTTCATACAGCGCCCACAGTTTTAGCACTTATGCATATTAAAGAGAGATTCTAAAATGGAGTGCCACAGGGAGCAGTGTGGGGGCCGCTCTTTACGCTTCTGGTCTTTAATCTGCCGCAATCTGCTTATCTTGGTAGAGGGTGGCGAGGGGGGCACGCAGACATCTTTAATAGCTCATTCGGGGCTCTATGCAAATAATTTTAGAGGGGGGACGGTGGGGGATCATACGGGCTTTGTCTGGGCTAACGAACCGGCACAAGAGGCTGCGGAACAGAAGTGCTGCTAGCTCAAACGGGTTTAGGCTCACGTTTATAAATATTAAACCGAGGGTGGGAGGGGGTTGCAAGTGGTTACGCGTAAGTGTGCAGGGGGCGTGTTAGTGTGAAATTTGTTTGAGGCGTGCCGCTTTGGGCACAGCCTATTAATGTTGAGTGGTGATTTTGAGTGATCAAATTGGATGATGATAATAAATAACGTAGCGGTTGCATGTAATGAGATCGCTGATTTTGTGAATAAATAATGCGTAATGTAACACTCTGTTTACATAACTGTCTAAAGTGAATGGGTTGTCTAACGAGCATAGTCCTTGTGTCATTAGGTTTAAAGTTCGATACCTGCGTCATCCTACTAAAATATGATAAATGCGAAAGTTTGTGAGGATGGATGGTTGTTTGTTACTCTTTTACGTCGGAACGCCTGAAAGGATCTTCATAAAATTTAGCACAGAGGTAGATTATAGTCTGGAATAACACAAAGCTACGCGATGTACATCCTGGGAGTCTGATTCCTAGGAATTACGCGGGTGAAGTCTCTGGCAGAACTAGTATACAATATGATTCCTTTAAACTTTAAAACCAATCATAAAACGTATTTAAGTGAACTATGCAACAGATATTATTTTTACTTTGGCTATACTCTTTCAATAGCTACACCTAAATCTGAGAAACTATAAGTACATACTTCTCAAAACTTTTAAGATTGCACCTACCAAAACGATTATCTCATTATCAAATTTGAGAGAACAATAGAAACCGCCCATAAATCATTAGATGACGTACCTCCTTCAGGCGATGAAGGAAGGAGGAAGCCAGTACTCGAAGGACAGGCTAAAGTAAATTCATTTATCTTTTTACCGTTTTTTTTCTGTGTTTGTATGGCAGGACGTATTTTTATTTGGATAGGAAATTACGTGCGACTGATTATACTAAGTTGTTAGGCGTATAATTAGTGAGTTTAATGCTAAATTGGGCTGAAGCTTTATAAAAAATCAAAAGATATTTTTAACCTTAATATTGTGTTTTGAAATCAATGACTTAGAGATTTTCACATTATTGTAGAAAATAAGTTTACGCGAATATTTCTAACTGAAATGATAATTATACACAAAAATGTATTTGAATTACTATAAGCATATTTCTAATGTGTTTGTTTCTGAAATTCCAGGTACGACAACATTAGCCAGTGAATACGCGTACGCGGCCCCCTACTCACAATACTCGCCGTACGGAGGACCCTACTCGCATTCCGCCGCCACCGGCTTACTGTCCAAGTGGTATGTATCACTCGATTATTAATACAACCTTCTGCATCTAGAGGAAGAATTGGTCGCTCGACTTGTAGGGGAAATTACTACGGCTCTATTCTGTAAACAACTCTCGGTTAAAACTTAGATGGAGTTATAGTGCTTTAGGTTTCTGTTACACCACAATTCATTCCATATTCATATTCATTTCTCCTAGTTTCCATGATGGGATTTGTGTATGAAACAGAGTCCCATGTTCAGCATTATGATGACAGGTGGATGATGATGAAGTTACAACTCTGAATGTGAGGTGACAGATAAGTAATTGCTTCCTGACTATCACAGAGATTTATAATGTAGGTAGCTTTTACAAACAAACCAATCGTAGACTTAAAATCAATCAATTCAACTTTAATCATTGTTCTATGTACAAATCATAGAGTAACTATTTTAAAAAGTTACTATTAACGCTTTTATTTTCACCATGATAATCTATCTCTGAAACGTTTACACTCAAAAATAAAATTCGACTTTACAATCCTAATTAATTGCACAAGCACAGGTGCTAAAACGCTTCCCTGAGGTGCACCCTCTAAAAACTGACCGTTTCAACCTGTTTAAGTGATAAACGAGTGAGATTTATTCCCAACACATCGCCATTTGTTACTCAGAGGCTGCTAAACGAGCAACGGTTTAAAGGCTTTAAAAGTCGGTGAGCAGTTAATGTATGTGGTGGTGTCGAAGGCTTTTGGTAATCCCTTGTGGATTGATTGCAGGCTTTTTTATATTGCAATTATACAAAAGCTGTTTTTATTTCGTTATTGCTGTCCTAATCGGCTTATTATTAACTAAAGCCCGCGATTTCGTTCGCACATTTCCCGTTTTTTCCCGTTTCCGTAAGAATTTGAAGAAATCCTCTCTTAGTGCTCCCTAACACTCCCCAAGGAACCTACATTGCATGTTTCAGCTTTCTACTGCAAATAGTTTCAGCTGTGCGTAGGATGTCAGTCACTCAGTAAAGGAATAATTTTACATATTAGGATAAAGAAAAGAGCTAATAAGACTTTTGGTCTTGACATAATATTTACCGTTAACCATTGAACATTTAATTTTGCTCGTTTAAATGTAAGTCAAGGAAGATATAAGAAATATTCAAAGCACAAAGCCATATTCTCCATATCAAAATCTGTCAAAGTCATAATAAAAACTCATTGCCCTTCAAATCCCTCGGAAAATTCACTGGCAATCCGACAATTTTATTGGAATATAAAGAATCGCTCGTTCAATATACTGTTTTGATTCCACCATCAAATTACATACAAATTCCCATTCCCATAGGTGCTACATCAAAGCTACTGTGCTATACAAACTTATTTCTGATTCAATAAACCCAAATAGTATACGAAAATGATCTTTAAATCCAGGCGGATAAAGTCCATTATTATTTTTGGTAACAGCATTACATTTTGGTTTTGATATTCGTATGGGGTCGAATTTGTCGCAAATTCTGTGTGGATTCACATGTTTTCGATTAAAAGAAGTTCTTTGTTTAGTGATAATATAAAAAGGGATCTGAATGTGCTTATAATTTTATTATTTGTTGGAGTGTGCTGGGTATATCAATTTGTAGAAGCACGATCAATTAAATTAAATATTGTAGTATCCTTTATCCAATCTTTCAAGCGAATGTTTTTTTTTTCGTTTTGTTTGCTATATAATTACTCTTTAACTTCATGCGTCATGCTACATATAGTTAAAGAAAGCTTCATTTCCTTCTGAACTGCTGAAATAAGGAAACGGTAAAGACCTTAATAGCGCAGAATAAAATCAGTTACTGTCGTTCTCACAAAAAACTAAACAAAATATTTTTCTTTCATATTAGTCTTCAGAGTCATAAAACGTCAACTGCAAATCACTTACAAATTAAAACAAAATGTCACTTCATAACAGCTGTAACAGTTAAAAATCAAAAGAGAAAAAAAAATAACCCTGTCATCACAAGCACAAAAAATATCATTACAACTAAATTAATCGACAAAATATAAATCAGGAACACAATGGGGCCACACTAGCGCATTTGTTACCCTGTCCCAGTATTTGTCCCAACGGACTCCAACAAAGGGCAATGGAGTCCCTCAGGGCTTGGATAACTTACAACGCATTAAGTTTAAGTGATTCCACTGCGAACACTTTTAAAGTTTAGGGGAAGTGCTTTCAATATGGCGAATGTATAGAACGAATTGATTGCATAGATTCGATTGTTCGGTTAGAAATTGAAGCTTGATTGAGGTTCTTAGGAAAACCGATGTGGAACATCGGCGTGGTCTTGTAGTCAATTGTAGTTTGCTAATATGGCAAACTTTCTGGACGTCGCTGTCTCTTCATATGAAAGTTGTAAGCGTTGAAATGTAGGATTTACTTATTGACGACATTTGACAGGCGTTAGCCGGTATACCAGCCGGGTCGACGGCGCGTTGTGTTCCGCGCGCGCCTCAAAATCATATCAGCATAATAGACAGGCTCACTAGGGCCAATGCTTTCCAGGGCTGAGGCAAATGTTTGAAAGAGTCACCGTGGCCTTGCACCTTGACACGGATGGGTTTTACTCAGAGTCACTGCATTCTGCTCTGCCCAGAGCGGGAGAAGACATTTGATGATTACCCATCCTTAACTACCAGTTAACAGATCGAATTCTTATTTATTTAAACTCTGGCTACTACGGGCTGATTTTCCCAACGCCAGATAACTTTATCGGAGGAATAATTTTGAATTTTTGACAGTTCTTCCATACAAAAACTGTCAAACGTTAAATTTATTCCACGAATAAAAGTAATCTGGCGTTGGAAAAATCAGCCCTAAGTCACGAATATTCACGTTTGGTTTTCTTTTGGTCAATGTTATAATTGTAAAGTGTTGTAAGTTTAAGAACCTCACGGTTTTCGAAACCATAAACAAACTTTATATTTTCTTTGTTTCAGATATCAACGTACGCCGTGCGAGTAGTAGTCGGCGGATAACAACGAAAAAATATAAGTGATAAAACGGACACTAAACATTAATGTATATCGATCGATCATGTGAGAACTTAGTTTTATTTCCTATAGACAATCTCCTTTTGTAGATAAATTAATATATTTGTACAATCCTTAATAATATTCTATTTTATTTCCTTAATTTTAACCAGGTCAGTACCGCTTTGACTTTTGCTTTCTCGAACATTTAAGAAATTTATTTCATTTATACTCATTATCTTTAATTAAATGAACGTTCAGAAAGCCAAAGTTACTTCACTACGTTAAGATGTAAATAATGTATTTTAATGAAAACTATATTATGTAATTCATTTAATGTCATTATTAGGATTAAGGTTTATTCTCTTTTTTTACCTCAGCATAGTTACAAAGTAGTGAGTAATTTTGTGTAACATTTAATTTTTAAACTTCCATTTATTTTTATTTAAGCTGTCCTGTGTGCACAATGGAATGAAGATTTTACATTTATTATACATTTAAAATCGTTATCGTTTATATAAGTTATCTAATTTATTTCTTTTGTATTGTTATTAAATATTACTGCTTCCAATGAAGCATTATAACAAACTATGCAAGTCAACTGCTTAGTATATTATTTAGATTATTTTTTGAAATTACTATGAGATTATTCGTGTTTTTTTTGTACTTTTTATATAAAATGGTTAGTTTTTAATTATACGTGTATGGCATGTTCAAATGAGCACGCTGTATGCCATAATTATATAAAAATAATAAGTTCAAATAATTGTTTTATTGTGAAAAAATATTAGTTATGAAATCTTATCGTTTCCGTCCATTTATTATTATTATTGTTTATTATTTTCTCATTATTGAGATTTTTTTAATGTAAATATTTTTCTCAAATCCGATGAGCATGCTTTTAATATTGTTTTAAAACATACGTCATACAGTTTAGAGAAACGCCAAAGACTTAAAAAAATATTGTAACGTCTTTAGTATACAGTGCAGTGTAATAATAGTTTATATTTTATATGAAAGAAAGCAATAACTTTTCGCCAAAGATACAAATAGCGGGCCTTTTTCTGATAAAACAAAAAAAGAAACTCCTAAACTTTTGATTATTTCTAATGAAACGATGCTTTAAACTGTATTTGATTTAACATACTATTATATCATTAAGTTCATATTTTTTTAACTTTTTAACAATCATTTTCTATAATTTTTTCGCTATAAATCTTTGTATTTATTAGATAAAGGTCTGAGCTGTATAAGTATTCTACTCATTTTTGTATTATAATAATTATATTTTGCATTGTAAAATCTTCCTATTTATTAAATAATATTTGGTGTTGCTTTTAATTTCTGGAAGCATATCGTTTAGTGATCTTCATAATAATAGATAAATGATTAAAAAAACATGGAATTTTCTGTTTAATTTTTAATAAGTATATTTGTAAGGCAAACGCACCAGTACGAAATAAAGCATATGAGTTTATAAAAGAAAATCTTTTCATTATCCTGAGGTTGTATTAGATTCAATGTTTGTTTTTCTAACAAACAATTTAGATACAATACATAATACATCCTAATAAATGTCAGTTTGTAACCAATTGTTTTTAGGATTCCGTAGCCAAATGGCAAAACGGAATCCTTATAGATTCGTCATGTCTGTCTGTCTGTCCGTCCGTATGTCACAGCCACTTTTCTCAGACACTATAAGAACTATGCTGTTGAAATTTGGTAAGTAGATGTATTCCGTGAACCGCATAAAGATTTTCACACAAAAATAGAAAAAAAAAACAACAAATTCCATCAAACCCATACGTGTGGGGTATCTATGGATAGGTCTTCAAAAATGATATGGAAGTTTCTTATATAATTTTTTTCTAAACTGAATAGTTTGCGCGAGAGACACTTCCAAAGTGGTAAAATGTGTGTCCCCTCCCCCTTAACTTCTAAAATAAGAGAATGATAAAAATAAACAATATACGATGTATATTACCATGTAAACTACCAGCGTAAATTGGTTTGAACGAGATCTAGTGAGTAGTTTTTTTTAATACGTCATAAATCGTAAATCACAACTTTGGTTTATAATATAATATCTACAAGTTCGTACGGAACCCTCAGTGCGCTAGTCTGACTCGCACTTGGCCGGTTTTTTTGAAAGATGAGAAATTATCAAACTATGTACTTTTCCAGTCTGGGCGGAGGACTGTCATACTCTTACTGACGAAAACCCGTCCGTGTACCTCCTAATGCTTTTTACGTTCAAGAGCCACGCAACTCTTCCGAACAAATTCCGCAATCCTGGCAGGCACCGGCCCTAGCGGACCTCGTCTGCTGACATCTCTTTAAGGCGCGAGTTAAGGAACCCCAACCTACCAATATTAGCTTTGTCAGACAATAAGTATTTACTAGATTATTATTTCTCAATTTCCCCACTGCGCGATCAGCATTTATAATTATCTAGAACATGCGTCAATCTGATCACGCTGTGGATGTACTACGTTAGCAATTAAGTTAGTATATAAGATCAATATCTTGTTAGATGAATTCAATTACTGTTTCGCTGTAACTCTGTCGGAATAAAGTTATTTTTTAACACTTCCGTTGTCGCTTACTTAATTGGCGCAGCCGGTAGGATCTCTGTAGTCAGTTTGCCGTGTATACAATTCTACGTGGAGTAGCCGACGTCCGTGTCTACGGTTTAGCAGAGATAGCCGAACAAATAAATTCATTAAGGAGCCACTTCGAGTTACGGAAGAGGACCAGCCACAGCAGTAATTCAGGGAGCATGGAGCTAGCTGCGGAATTGTGAGTAAATCTTTTTCACCTTCCTCTCAGCTCTTCCATCTATATCCCAACCTTGTAATAGTCTATGTGTTTGTGTATTATTAGGGATTGGACAACGCCGTAATAATATTTGCATAGATTTTAAACGTACTAATATTTTAGAATAGTGATAATTTAGTAGCACATTAGTGTGATTTTTTTTTCTCTCCGCGTTTGTTTCTTTCATAACTTTTCACAATGGAAAACGTAACCCGTGTCCCACAGGAATTGGTTAACATCATACCAATATTCAGCGGCGACACTAGAATGTTGCCTTTATTTATAAAAAAAAGTGAATACATTTTGTCTACGTTCTTAGGAACCGCAGCCCAAAATGAATATTTATTTCATGTAGTAACTAGTAGGTTATCAGGCGAAGCAGCCAGTTTGGTAGGCGAAAGAGAAGCTATAGGTACGTGGGACGAGCTGAAGAAGTTGTTAAACCAACACTTCGGTGATCCACGCACAGAGGATTGTTTAGCAATGGAATTAGAATCGTGTAGAATAAATAAGGGTGAAAGTTATTTAGATTTTTGCCATAGAATACAGCGGATGAGAAGTGTTTTATTTGCTAAAATATCAGAAACTATCATTGATGAATCTCTACGTAAGGCAAAGCAAATCATTTATAGTAACAGAGCGATGAATGCTTTCTTGTTTAATTTACCGCCATTTTTAGTTAGATTAGTTCGTTTGCGCGACGTCACAACGTTAGAGGATGCATTAAAAATAGTTTTAGAAGAACAAAACTTCCAGGCAGTCTATGAGTCGAAAACAAACGACAGACGTAATTTTAGCAGAAATAACAGACCCAATTTGCCTAATAACCAAAATGCAATTGAATCTAATAATCAAAAGAAAGATTCACATAGCATATCAAGTACACATGTACCGAATAGTGCTACAAACAGCACATCTACACCGAACAATTCGCATCAGCCCAGACATTATAAACAACATAATAATATTCAAAGAAATCAAGACAATTTTAATCGTACAAACAACAATAATGCGTCACCGCAGTCAAGTAGGTCATTTGTTCCGATTGCACAACCGAACCAACAGTTCGCGGCACATGCACCGAGCACGCCGTCTTTTGCAGCGCAAGCATCTACGTCGGGTGCGAATACTGATGTCACCATGCGTACTGCAAGGTCGCGACGTGTTAATTACATAAATAATTCTAATAATAATGAACAGAGTTCAAGTTATTCGTACAATGAGTGCCAAGAATTTTCTCCTGAAGAACCCGGGGCGGGAAATTTTTGCATAACGGCCTCTACCCTAGAGAACGAATAAAAATAAATTGTAATAAACGCTTAAATTTACCACATATAGTTATACCAGAATTAAAGGCAGTTTTTATGATAGATACGGGGAGTGTTAGATCGTTTATAAGCCCGTATATAGCGAATAAATATTTTAAAAATTATCTACAGTATGAACCCTTCGAAGTTGTTAGCACTCACGCATCGAGTGTTCATAGTGAAACGGCTATTATTCCATTACCGGTTACCTTTGGAAGTCAAGAGTTCCATAAGTTTTATGTCTATAGTGTCGACGATAGGTATGATGGGTTAATAGGTAGCAATTTGCTGAAGCAATTACAGGCAAAGATTAATATGGAAAATCAGATATTAATTTTAAAAAATACTGATATTCCTATCATATATTCACCGCCTATGAGAGGGGTATATAATCTACCATCTCGTAGTGAACTTAGAGTAAGACTCCCAGTCAACTTACTGAACGGGGAAGCTGTGTTAGATTTTAAGCAATTTACGGAAGGGATTCGAATGCCCGCTGCATTAGTTACGTGTATTGAAGGCTATGCAACAACTGTTATTCAGAATTATAGCCATGAAAATAGAAAATTAGTAGTTACGGGACCTTTTCAAGTGGAACCATACATACAGGACCCATCTGTTAGTGTTAATTTCATAGATAATAATATAGAAGTGGACAGCTTGCTAACAGAGAATTTAGACAAATTGCAGTTAAATCATATGAATTCAGAAGAACGAACGGTTATGGAGGGACTTTGTAAAGAATACAAAGATATATTTTATTGTGAAAATATTCCGTTAACCTTCACAAATCAGGTTAAACATAGAATAAGAACAAAAAATGAAGACCCAATAAACATTAAGGCACATAGATTGCCACCTATTCAAACAAAAGAGATCAGTAGTCAAGTCGAGAAAATGTTAAGGGATAACATTATCCAGGAATCTCATTCTCCCTGGAGTGCTCCCGTACATTTAGTGCCGAAAAAATTAGACGCGTCAGGCCAACAAAAATGGAGGATGGTAGTTGACTATAGACGGCTCAATGAAATCACAATTGATGATAAATACCCTTTGCCCAACATTAACGATTTATTCGACATGCTAGGTAATAGTACATACTTTACGACCCTCGATTTAGCTAGCGGGTACCATCAATTAGAGGTTCAGGAGGAAGATAGAGCTAAAACTGCGTTTAGCACACCTTCAGGTCATTATGAATTTAACAGAATGCCGTTTGGGTTAAAGACCGCACCCGCAACTTTTCAGCGAGCGATGGATAACGTCTTACGAGGCCTTCAAGGCTTACATTGCTTAGTATATCTCGATGACGTCATTATTTTTTCTAAAAGCTTGCCTGAACATGTAGAAAAACTTAGGGCAGTTTTTGACCGCTTCCGTCAAACAAATTTAAAAGTTCAATTAGATAAGTCTCACTTTCTTAGAAAGGAAGTACTCTACCTAGGGCATACTATTACAAGTGAAGGTTTGAAACCAAATAATGATAAAATAGACGCTATTCTTAGGTATCCTATACCGGAAACGGTTACACAGATTAAAAGCTTTTTAGGACTAATCGGTTATTATAGGAAATTTATCAAAGATTTTGCCAAAATAACTAGACCATTAACAGCTTGTTTAAAGAAAGGTCGCAAAATTGTAATTAATGGGGAATATAAAGAATGTTTTGAGACATGTAAAAAGCTTTTAACAAATGCACCTTTGTTACAATTTCCTGACTTTAGTAAAACTTTTATTTTAACCACGGATGCATCCAATTTTGCGATTGGGGCTGTATTGTCACAAGGAACGATAGGCTCAGATAAGCCTGTAGCCTATGCTAGTAGAACCTTGAGTGACACAGAAGTAAAATATAGCACTATCGAGAAGGAACTCTTAGCCATAATATGGGCAGTTAAGCACTTTCGACCGTATTTGTATGGTAATAAGTTTACCATATTTACAGACCATAGACCATTAGCTTGGCTGTATTCATTGAAAAAGCCCAATAGTAAACTCACGCGATGGCGGTTAAGGTTAGAAGAGTACGATTTCGAAATAAAATATAAGAAAGGCCCTCAAAACACGAATGCAGATGCTTTATCTAGGATTAAGATTAATGCAATTGACGACGATTTAGATTCAATATTCGTAAATATAGGAGATAGGCAGGAACGTATACAAAAAATTATAGAAAGCGAATTGCAAGACCCCGAAACTCCAATAGAAACGATAGAACTTTCGGATTCTGATGATGGGGTGTAGTGTGTCTTATTGTTTTGTACTTACGCTCTCTATAAACTTCCTAGATAAATTAATACATAGCTGCATAGCCATAACTTGATTCCTAGATTCCTTTTAATTTGTATTTTCTAAGTTTTTCTGCAAATTAGCTATCTTCAATGCTTTGTTTACATTTCTTGTTTTATGACATTGTCATTTAGACAGACCTAGTTTTCTTTTTATTTGTATTCTGAAGTTAGCTAGGAGTTTTAGGTCGCATATGAAACTGTCATCAGACCTTCATAAAGTCAATTTTTCCTTTTCCATCAAATTCTAGAAACTCATATCAAATTCAAAATAAAAGCGAGCCTTCATTTTAGAGCCGTCGTAAAGAAATAGTCAGTCTACGTTTGGAGCTGAGATAAGCAACAACTCGGAAAAAGTCCTTAAGAGTGACTGAGAGGACAGTTTGCCTCCTGAGAACCAGAGAAGTCGCCCTCCCTCCTATATTGAGAGTAGACTTAGAGGAGGACGTTTCCAAGTTTACCTCCTCGAACCTGATAAGTCGGCCTCTCTCCTTGCCGCCTTTAAAGGACACCTTGATGCCTGGGCTGAACGAGCCTGGGAGGAAGACGTTACTCGGCCCATCCTCTCCAGCCCATTGAAGAGTGACGACCCTCCAGTCCTCCGGTTCTTCAACGGACCCTGCTGGTCCTCCGGTTCTTCAACGGACCCTCCAGTCCTCCGGATCTTCAACGAAGATTTCATTTCCATCTCACGTCCACTCATCCTTTTCTTTCATCATCCGTTCTTAAGTTTTGTAATCATTAAATCTTTATACTATTTATTTGTCCTTTTCCCTTTTAGTACGCATTCCCCTCCTAGGTAGGTGAGTGCTATATGTGACCTCACATTTTACAGGCTCCCCCTGTAAAATGTAACGTTACAGGGGTCACTGCCAACTCAGTTTCAAATAGAGAACACGAAGGCATTCCTAGTTTAAACGAAGCTGTCGATACTAAACCAAAACAGATTTTAATTCATTCATGGTTTAAAAATAAATTAGACGTAAAAGATATTTCAAATAATAAACAAAAAATTCTCGAAGTTCACTTACCGACAAATAACGATATATTAGTTAAAGACTTTTTGAAAGAGTATATTGATCCAAAACATAAGTACTTTATATACTTCGAACACCCATCTTTTAGAAAAATTTTTTCAAACATGGTAATTAAGTTATTTAAAAAGGATTCAGTTAAGTTAACCGAGTGTACAGAAAGAGTTATAAATTTGACAGGATCTGAAGAAGATCAAAAAGAAGTTATTTTAAAATACCACGACGGGAAAACATGTCATAGAGGTATTAAAGAAACTTTAACCAAACTTAAAAGACATTATTGGTGGGCAAACATGAAAGAGACAGTCACGGCAATCATAAATGCTTGCGAAACATGTAAACGCATGAAATATGATAGAAAGCCGATTAAACCCCACATTCAGTTAACACAAACCCAGGATGCCCCTTTTCAGGAAGCTTTTATGGATTTATTATATATTGAAGGGAAATATTATTTAACTATAGTGGATGCATTTAGTAAGATAGCACAAGCCATAGAGGTACCGAATAGGAGTACACCAGAGATAGTTAGGGCATTGATTAAATATTTCAGCAGGTATGGTCTGCCTAGGAAAATTAGTTGCGATTCCGGTACAGAATTCAACAATACTTTGATTAAAGAAATGTTAAGCTTTTACAAAATTGAACTTCATATTGGGACGCCAAATAATCCCAGTTCAATGGCAATAGTAGAAAGGTTTCATTCTACCATTATTTCGATTTATGGCCTACATGTATTTGTTCCGAGTCTGGGTGTTTTCTATCTATTATATGTATGTATTTACAAAAAAAAATGTATGTAAGTAGTTTATCAGCCATCTCGTTACCATAACACAAGCATTAAGTTGCTTAGCTTGGGACTATATGGCGTTGTGTGGAATGTCCAAGGATATTATAGGATATTATATCGTATAGCAAAATACGATAAAAGCGATTTAGATGCAGCATCAGTTATGACTTATGCCATCATGGCTTATAACAACACCATACATTCAGCAACAGATTTTACGCCTTTTGAACTAGTATTTGGTCACACTTATTCCGAAAATGTATTTAACGTGGATAGAGAGAAGAACTTAACTCAGAAATTATTGTTAGATCATAGAAAACGCCTTAAAATACTCTATGAATTCATAACAGAAAAATTAGAATCCGATAAAATTAAAATAATTAATAAAAAAGGTGGCGAAACGACACCGATACTCGAACCAGACGATAATATTTACATGAAAGACACTAGGATTAGAAAAGCTAAAGAAAAACCTCGATATGAAAAAGCGAAAGTAATAGGTGAAGTTGAAAGAAATATAGTCCCAGTAGAAGTAAAGAAAAGGAAAACTAGAGTAGCCTTAAAAAATGTAAAACGTCCTCCACAGATCGTGCCTGGTACTTCTGGTGCTAGTGGTGCCAACACTAACGCTGGACCTCCAAAACCTCGGTCAGAATCCGGGGATAGCAGCGATAAAGCGGGGAGTAGCAGTGAAGAGGAATAGTTATTGGACAATATACAAAATTGTAGATTTAGAATCATTACACTTACAAATAGATAATAATATTCGGGATTTTATTAACTTGAAAATTAAAATTAAGGAAAATAGTCTTAGTAACGAAACTATAGGAATAGAAAGCCAAATAGAATATCTTATTAAACTAACTAAGGATAGATTTTTTCAAATCTTACCTTTCCATTATAGAAACAAAAGAGCTTTGTTTAATCCATTAGGCTCACTTGTAAAAGCTATCACAGGAAATTTGGATGAAGACGATGCAATTAAATATGATAGAGAAATCCAAATGATACAGAACAAAGAGCATGTGGTCGAACGTAAAGTATCATCAATGCAAAAAGCTTTTGATAAATTAGTAAATGACTCTGAAATAATAAATTCAAATATTAAAAACTTGGGTTTACATACCAATGAAATGGAAAAATTAGTTGAACATGAGTTCAGGTTTAACAAACTTTTCCAAATATTAAATACTATGTATCAAATTTTAAATAACTTTCGAACCTGTTACGAAAACATACAAGAGATTGAAACGGCAATAGCCTTTAGCAAACTGAATACATTGCACCAATCCATTATAAATAGTACAGAATTATATAATACGTTAGAAGTCATTGCTAAACATGCTAGAACAATATACCCAGTAAACAAACATAATTTAATAAAATTAGAACGTAATATCATACTTAAATCATATATAAATAACAACAAGTTAGTTTTGGTTTTAGAAGTTCCCCTAATAAATAACGAAACATATAATTATTACAAGGTTATACCCATCCCTATATTCCATTCTCCAAATACCTTTACAATAATACCCAAATATCCTTACCTGATGGTGAATAGATTGAAATACATGCCCGTGGTAAGCCCATGTACTGAGATTGAAAATGGAAAATTCCTTTGCGCTGAAACTAATTTAGCCCAGTTTCCAACCGAGACCTGCATTGAACAAATAATGCTGATGAAGAACAACTACAAAAACTGCATACAGAACCATATTGAAATAGAAAAAACTAAGATACAGAAAATAACCGACAACCAATGGTTGGTTTACTCAGAGGAAAATCTCATCATCACCGAGAATTGCAATACAGAAATCCTGAAGTACACTATCCTTGGGACCTACATCGTGACACCTGGCCAACAATGCGAGACACAAATAGGCGAAGTCATCATTGCCGCCACCACAAACACTACAGTTTCCAGTCTCCAGCTGCCATTGATCCAGATGCCAGACCTACAACAGGACATCCAGAGAAGATCAAAGAAAGTGGATCTAAGAAATGTGGACTTCAGTGATGTGAAAGAAGTGTTACAAAGTGCAAAATTTAGTGAAATAGACGATACGACACAAACAGTGACAATAGAAATTAGTATATGGACCATCTTAGAGTATGTGGTTATTGTAATAGCAATAGTTATCTTTATAATGTATAAATATCAGTTCATAAACTTTTGTCGAAATTCTCCGAAACCGTCTGCGACACCTTCGGATAATTTCTCTCTTAGGGAGGGAGGAGTTAAGGAACCCCAACCTACCAATATTAGCTTTGTCAGACAATAAGTATTTACTAGATTATTATTTCTCAATTTCCCCACTGCGCGATCAGCATTTATAATTATCTAGAACATGCGTCAATCTGATCACGCTGTGGATGTACTACGTTAGCAATTAAGTTAGTATATAAGATCAATATCTTGTTAGATGAATTCAATTACTGTTTCGCTGTAACTCTGTCGGAATAAAGTTATTTTTTAACACTTCCGTTGTCGCTTACTTAATTCGCGCGTGGAACACAACGCAGCGTCAACCTGGGCTTGGATCTTGGGGGATACTCTCTAAGCCCGACGTCCGTAGTTTCGGACTTAGTTGCGGGCGTATTCTACTCCGTATTACCTACGAATTTATGATTAGTCTCAAACTCGAACTAAAAATGAACGACAATACGATTTGATAGTAACTGTCAAATCGTGTTGTAATTAATTCTTAGTGGTTAAGTGATACGGAGTAGAATACGCCCGTAACTAAGCCCGAAACTACGGACTTCGGGCTTAGAGAGTAGCCCTCCTTATCGGATAACGAGCCACCCCACACTCGTTGTCCGCAGACCTGTGTCTATGGTGGCCGGTAGTCGTCCTGTGACTCCCGTCACGCGGGATGTCTCTTTCTGTAGGTCTAACCGAGTACTTTTTCGTACCGGTAGTAACTTCCCTTGGGCTTCCACCTTCTCCTAGGAAGTAAATCAACCAAATTAATGGTAATTCAACAAAAAACTGAGATTGCAATCCACTGTAATTTTCTTAATTTGCTAATTTATTTTAATCATCATCTGCCTAGCCTTTTCCCAACTATTTTGGGGTCGGCTTCAAACCGGATTTAGCTGAGTACCAGTATTTTACGCGGAGCGGCTGCCTACCAGACCTCCACAACCCATTAAATGGGTAACACGGTACTTCATTGCAAGATTGGAGTCGGATTAACTGGCTTCTGACTATCCGTAACGACTGCCAAAGATCTGCTAACGACGTGCTTTCCGAGGCACGGAGGAAACTCTATATGTGAAGATGGTCACCCATCCACAGACCAACCTTGGCAAGCGTTTCTTAACCTGGAAGATCGACCTGTGCGGCTTGTATTATTTAGCCACGAATTTATTATAATCATAATATAATAATAATATCCTTGGACATTTCACACAACGCCATATAGTCCCAAGCTAAGCAACCTAATGCTTGTGTTATGGTAACGAGATGGCTGATAAACTACTTATATACATTTTTTTTTGTAAATACATACATATTATAGATAGAAAACACCCAGACTCGGAACAAATACTTGTAGGTCGTACAAATATTTGTTCCGTGCGGGAATCGAACCCGCGACATGCTGCGCAGCAGTCAATCGCGCAACCACTGCGCCAACCGTGTCGTCAAATCATACTACGCAAAAAGGAGATGTTTTGATCAAACTTCTACTTTTCGCGGTGCATCTGTTCCAGTGACTGATCGACTCGAGCTACTAGGCATGGAGCTGACATCTAGTCTCCACTTCGTCGCCACCATTGACTGCAAATCCCAAAATGCGGCCATAAAGATGGGTTTCCCAAATAGGTTTAAGCACCACTTCAAGCTTGGACAGTATTTAACTCTATACAAATCACCAGTCCGATCCTGCATGGAGTATTGCAGCCACCTTTGGGATGGCTCAGTTAAGTATCAGCTTGCCGCACCTGACTCGGTGGAACGCAGAGCTAAGAGGCTCATTGGCGACGTAAAACTGGTGTATGCCAAGCTACACAGCTTAGTTGCCTGCTTCTGGGTCTTCTACAAATTTTACTTCGGAGAGTGTGCCGAAGAACTCCACGACCTCATCCCACCGGCCCCCGTCTACATCCAGAATCACTGCAACTTACCATTCCTACCTCGTTGCTATTCCACCAATTCAACCGACACATTTCCAAGCCTCTTTCATAAAGCGCACAGCAAAGGAGTGGAACTCTCCGCCTTTTTTTTTTTTTTTAGGGCTGGGAAATCATCCAATGACTCCTCCCGCTCTGGGTGTAGCGGGAGGGAGTGTCAGACTTCTACTGACTAAAACCCATCCATGCCCCACCATTGCCCTTTGTGTTCCGGAGCCACGGTGTCTCTTGCGAATAATCCCGCGACTCCGGCAGGCGTCGGCCCTTTCGGGCCCCTCTGTGTGCTGACTCTCTTTGAGGCGCACGTGGAACACTAACGCGCCGTCGACACGGCCTGTCGTCACTAGAAGGACGGACGGCGAGCCACCCATAGCTCGCCGCCCACAGGCCCGCGCCTACGGTGGCCGGAGGTCACCTGGTGGCCCCCGACGCCCGCGGCGTCCACCACGGCGGCTGGGACGAGAGGTTCTCCTCTCCCTCTCCGCCACCTCCTTCGCTAGCATGACTGCTTCGCAAAAGGAGGCAACGGCGTTCCATTCTGTCTCGCTCCGGACCATGGCTTGGACCAGGGCTGGACGCGAGAGGTCGCCGCCGATCGCCGTTTCGAGGACACGGTGGTGCGCCGCCCAAGCGGGGCACACCTGCACAGTGTGCTCCACCGTGTCCTCCGGTCGATCCACGCAGTGGTGACACCCGGGCGTTTCCTCCCGCCCGATTCGGTGCAGGAACCTCCCGAAACATCCATGTCCGGTGAGGACCTGCGTCAGGCGGAAGGTGAGGACGCCGTGGCGCCTCTCTAGCCACTCCTCAAAGAGGGGACTTATCGTCACTGTCGTGGCGTGCCCTGGGACTCTCCGCCTGCGTCTGTGTTTCCGAACGCTTACAACCCTAATCGTATCAAAGTTAGAGTGAACCGCTCCTTCTGGGTAAGCTCGCTCCATCGTAGACTTTGTCTCTGTCATCTCTGACCAAGAAAAAGTCAAAAGCAAACGCATCTCAAAAAAAAACTTGCTGACTCGGCAAATTTGTTTTTCATATTTAAAAAAAATACCTATGACCTATTCTCAGACCTACACACAAAAGATGGGGCTGAAAAGTTCTGGAGAGGCGACCGCGTACCGGAAGACATAATATTAGATCTTCTTCAAGGTGGACCAATGACCTGGTGAAGGTCACAGGTAGCCGATAAGCCGAACATATAAAACTAAAAATAAAACTAACATATGGCGTCTAAAAATTCGTCCGCATCGCTAACCACTGGTAATGAGCCCAAAAGGTATTTTTTTTTATTTAATTGTGTAAACATGTAGTCTGAAATAAATATTATGTGCGAAACATATAAAATAATAACTAAAATTAATTATCTACTAAAGTTGGCTGTCAACAATACCACCCAACCTCCATTGTCAAGAAGAAAAAGATAAAAAGTAACACTGAGCCTTTTTTAAAATATGTCTTTGGTCAAAACGTCAAACAAGAAAAGAATTTTTTGGCAAAACGAAAATTAGAACTGTGAAATTTTTATTTCGGAAAAAAATACTATATCTCAGTTTAAATTTAAAGTAAACCAAAATGTAACGTAACCAGGATCAGCTTAATCTGAATTAGAAATCCAAATTGAAATTACTTTGTTCCCGTACATTTTTCTTGCCTCGATTTGAGCAGAAGACTGAATACAATGCCTGCTAAAAAGAAAAAGAATGAACGCAAACCACTGGTTCTTCCTGCCACTGCATCACCAGCAGACGCACGTCACGGACCCGGTCATGCTGAAGAAGAAAATCCCTTACATCCGGATAAGAAAAAACAAGGAAGCAGGCCTGACCCAACAAAGAAGCTTATTCTCCATAGAGGCAAGACAAAAGAAGAAGAAATAAAGTTAAGAAAATAATGCTACTGAACTAAAAATCCCTCACTAAATAACCAGACATAATATGCCATAGAAGAAATAGCATACACCATTACAACTTCAAAAAATAAAACTATAAATAGAAACCAGAATCATGTTCCGCATAATCAAAGAGCTGCTAAGAATTTGGGCAGCATTATACATTGAAACAGCAAAACAGATGTGTCTTATGGCAAGCAAAGTTAAAACAGTCTTGAAAAAAAAGCTTTTCAATAAAAGTAGTAGAGCAAGAAATCACAAACACTACAGATTGCTGAGACATTAACCTTATTGGTGAAAATTATCATACGACCAATTATGTCGCTTTCTGCATTTAAGATTTCTCCTTTACTAAGAAATTTAATAATCTACGTATCTATTTCTATTATAGAAGCGTATGAGTCTAGAAGATCAGATGACAATGACGAAGAGGAATCAAGACAACACCCAAAACTTTTCTATCAGCTTGTCTTTCTTATAACATTAACTTTCTTTAGACTGGGACTATTTATTAAAAACAAATTATACGTTGAATAGTTTCCCAGTACTTTGAACTCTAATAAAGACCTTGACTGTTTGAATTCATTTTGTTTGGTTTGTATTCGTTTGCTTAGGCACTTGTCCTAACCTGATAAGGATTTTATTAGCTATTGACTATTTTCTCGCGGAGGAAACTGACAAGTTATATATATCCTGTGTGAGGTACTTGTCCCACCGCCAATGATCAGCGAGAAGCTATACACTAATTACCAGTAGCGAGACGCGAGTGAGTAGTTCCGATAGTTTTGACGCTCGGCTATAAGCACGTGCTCTTGTGCGACGCCTGATTACTCCACCACTCGCTCCGACCGGCCAAGAGATATATTGCGCAAACCTCCACGTGCTACGAAGCGCTGAATTCATAATAAAATATTAGCTAGCACTCAGATCCGCACTACAGGTAGCAAATGACCACCGGTTGGCCTATCCGCGTGAGTTCTGACCAAACGAGTATCAATGAGAGCGAGTATCGCTGAGCGTGTTTTATCTTTCATAGCTCTGGTCGCTGCGACAAACTAGTGGTAAGACAGTTTTCGGCGGTAGAAAAATCGAAAAATTAATCTGCGGTTCACTTTCAGTCGCAATTGCAAAAAATCATGTATACAATTTTTCTTCTTTCTGCAAAATAGCTGAGAACCTAAAACTATTTCAAAATAGCATTAATAGTTCTTGAGATATCCAGATGTGACAGATGGACAGACTTAGTCACAACATAAGGGTTCCTTTTTACAATTTTAGAACGGAACTCTAAAAAAAAGGTGGCTGGCAGCGGGTGGATGCAGACAGCTCAAGACCAGGATTGTTGGCGCTTTTTGCACTGACGTCTAAATCAGCTTTTTGGGGGGGCTTTGATCGGTAAATGGCTGATGATGATGTTATAACTCCTTGATTCAAATAAAATAAACCAAAGTAAACCTTTTATATTCTGTGAAATTTTGTGCTATCTAGGTGCTGTCACAGATGTGACAAATCAACAAACATCATCATCAAACCAGCATTCAACAGTGAAGTTAAATAGTCTCAGCTTAAAATTTCATTAATTTACGCCAAATTTTTTTGTGAAAGGTTAAGAATATCAAATTAAAACTCCAGGCTCATCCAAAAATCTTCTGACAGGACAGGGACGAAAAGAAAAACAGAGAAGTAACTAATGGCAGAAAAGAAATGCCCTTCTGGGACATTCCCCAGAAAGAATAGTACAGCTTGTGATTCAGCCAATAGTATCCCACCACGAACAGATGATCGTCGCGGCTGCCCCCCTAAAAGAAGCTTTCCTGGTCCTGGGGCCTGCCCCCCTAAAATAAGCTCACCTGCCCCCAGAAAGAAACCAGCCAAAAGTGCCCCCCCACCAAAAATTGAAGATGAACCAGCCCCTGAAATAGAGCCTCCTGTTGTTGAGGCAGCCCCTGAAGTGGTAAAACCCAAAGAGAAAAGAAAGGCATGTTTGAGCCCTAGAGATAAAGAGGATCTAAAGTTAAGGCTCAGGAGGGAAAGTGAAGGCTGTGGGAGAAGTAAGAGGCAGACATCTGGCCAGAACAGGGCATCACAACATGGTGAAGACAATCCTTGTGTGAACAAGAAGAAGCCAAAATAGACCATTTCGAATGCTCAATAAGAAAAATCAGCCATGTGCGACTCGAACTCTAATACGAAGGGTTTCGTACCACTGAACAAAAAAAAAACAGGTTTCTTGTATGGGAACCCCCAGTTTATTTTTTATTATTTTATGTTATAGTGGCAATAAAAATACACATTTGTGAAATTTTCAACTGTTAACCTATTACGGTTCTTACAGCCCGTTGAGAATACAGTACTATATCTGACTCCAATCTTGCCAAGGAGTACCGTGTTACCCAGTTAATGGGTTGTGGAGGTCTGGTAGGCTGGCGCTCCACGTAAAACACTGATATTCAGCTGAATCCGGTTTGACTGGAAGCCGACCCCAATATAGTTGGGAAAAGGCTAGGCTGATGATGATTTTGTGCGTGATTTAGGCACGGAAGGTCTGAGAATAGATTGTAAAGTATTTTTTTTTTTTTTTGGTAAAACAATGTTTGCCCGGTCAGCTAGTATTAGTATAGCTACGGTTCCTGATGTTATGTTAAGCATGAGCGCTAATGGTTTAAACTAAAACTGTAAACATTTAAGTTGCACCCATACCGCAGTTACTTTTTGTGGAGCAACAGAATGCAACAAAGATTCAAAGATTCAAGATTCAAAGATTCAAAGCATTTAACTATACTAATATTATAAAGCAGAAGAGTTTGTTTGTTTGTTTGTTTGGTTGAACGCGCTAATCTCCGGAACTACTGGTCCGATTTGCAAAATTCTTTCAGTGTTAGATAGCCCATTTATCGAGGAAGGTTAAAATGTGACGCAGACGAAGTTGCGCGGGTCAGCTAGTTTCAAATAAACCATTTACAGGCACTTTTGAACTGTCAAGGTCAGTCAAAACATGAGGCTATTTGCATGTTCCAAAGCGTAGATCTCTATGGAGAAGAACGTGCAAGAAACTCCACGGACACTCTTTTAAAACATGTGATATTTTACAAAAAGCTTAGTTACATGTACTTGCTTCTTCATGTGAGGACAATGCAAAATAAAAAAATAAAAAAACTTAAAACAACAACTTAAATATAAAGATCAAAATAAGCCGGTGGTGTTTAAGAGATGACCAGTCTCAACTGACGGCGCCCGTTCACGAACCTGACGTATGTATCGGCACCATTCAGCTCAACCATTTTTACGATAACATTAAGAGCGTGTATTCCGTCCACTAGCGCCGCCAATCGTTTTTTATTATTTATGGTAAATTTAAGACACGTAGATAAAAAACCGCTCTGTAGTGCACTGAAGAAATGTATTTATTAAGTTTTGAGAGTTATGTTTTGTACTTTAGAACATAAATAGTTGCCAAAGTCGATATTTTTGCTAAAAGTGGCCACTTTTAGCAATAATTGCCGTTTTGGCTATTTAGCCATGAGTTATGTATTAAAAATAACCTGGTGGCCTCCGGCCACCGTAGGCGCGGGCCTGGCTCGCCGTCCGTCCGTCTAATGACGACAGGCCGCGTCGACGGCGCGTTAGTGTTCCACGCGCGCCTCAAAGAGAGTCAGCACACAGAGGGGCCCGAAAGGGCCGACGCCTGCCGGAGTCGCGGGACTATTCGAAAGAGATACCGTGGCTCCGGAACACAAAGGGCAATGAAGGAACATGGATGGATTTTAGTCATTAGAAGTCTGACACAACCTCCCACTCCGCCCAGAGCGGGGGAAGTCATTTGCTGATTTCCCATCCCTAAAAAAAAAGGTGTAGAGTAGGTACCTGTAGACAACCATTTGACAAAAAAATCAGGAAAAATACTTTACAAAAGTTTTAGTAAAACTAAGAACAATCGAATACCTACTTAGTCTTAGCAGAGAAATCAGAAGTGTTTAGTTAAGTTATTAGTAACAGTTAAAAAAAATCTTTAGTAGTGCAGTGTGGCAGCCGCACATTGTTCGCAGAACAGATGGTCGCTGGGGCTGAAAAATTCTGGAGTGACGACCACGAACTTGAAAACGTAACGTTGGTAGGCCTCCGACAAGGTGGACTGATAATCATAATCATTTTATTATCAGGCAACTGAGGCCCATAGACAAATACACAAAATTAAAACATACAAAAAAAAAACAATAATAAACTAATACATATTGATAAAATAGGTACACGTTATGTTGTCGACGTCGTGTTCCACTGCATCGTGTCGCGTAACCTTCCTCGGAAACGTCGAAATACGACACCTTTCGGCCAAAAGTCCTCCATCAAGAAGATCTGTAGATGGTGGGTTGGAACTCGAACCAGGAACGACTTAAAGTTGATGTTGTGACACGATTCCAACCTTTCGACCCTCAGAGTCCCTGATTCAGATTCAGATTATTTATTTGTAAACATAGGTTACAGGTACACAGGTGTATGAGATGTTACATTTTTTGTAAGTGCTCTATGCTTTGCCATTATGCGTACAAATGTTTATGTCAAATTTAATTTTTGTTTCCTTATTAATTTGACAAAATCAAATATAGATAAATATCCACTTGGTCTTCTCTTGCAAGTATTGCACGACTTCCTCAACCTTTGTGGAGTGATGCAGACGCGATATATACAGCTGCGTCGAAGGCACAGCAGGGCGCAGCAGCATGTTGGGTCCTCTCGGTGCGGTACCGAACTGGTTACGAATGGATACTGTTGAAATGAAGAAGAAGAAACCTTGTTCTCGAAACAAGGCTTTCTTCTTCTTTTGTACTTTCGTAAAGCCCTCTTCATCAAATAGCCCCGTCCCTGGCAAGGAGCTACGACGACCTGGTGAGGGTCGCAGGTTGCCGATGGATGCGAGACGCACTGGATTGGTTGTTGTAACGACACTTGGGAGAGGCTTATGTCCAGCAGCGCTGATGCTAACCTGTTGCAACTCAACCAGTATTTTATAAGAAGGAGTCGCTCTATTAATTCATATTTAGCTATGAAATACAAACCCAGTATCTTTTTATTAATTTTTTGCCTCAGAACCAGTCAATCAATAAAAAAAGTAGACATACTTTTTGGTGGCTAATTATTTTTAAGAGTAATTAGGTATGAGAACAATTGACGTTTTTCCACTTGTCACGCAAAACCACCCGTCATCGGTTAAAATCAGTCATGAGTACCGACGTTAAAATATGAAATTACAAAAACATTTTTTTTACAACAAGCCGCTAAACCCTATCAAAATGTAACCAAACAAGGCCGAAGCCAAATTTCGATTGACTCGATCCAAAATATTATGCATCCGGAAAAATTGGGTATTGAAGATCCTAATGTTGATTCTATCTTCAAAATTCTAGATCAAGACACTGAAACTAATGAAAACGCCGTCAAGGACCACGATTGTTCATCAAAATCACACAATTTACCTCTACCGAGACAATTAGAACAAGCCAACGAGGGAGAAATAAAATCCATAACATTTTTTGAAGCACCACAGGATCCCGGATGCCCCAAATCACCACTCATTAATGAAACAATTTCTGCAGAGATTCCCCTCAACAGCAACTTACCGTGTGATGATAAAGACTTCACAAGCAGATACAGATATTGCAAAGAAGTTATCAAGCCATTCCTACAAGATTATCCTCCTCTCTGTCCCGATTCCAAAGAGTTACTCCTCAAGGATGCTGTTATAAAAGCCACCCTAGATTTCCCTGTAACTCCGCTCTGTTACAAGTGCCCGCCACCACCGTGCCCACCTAAGTGCCCACCAAAGTGCCCGCCGAAGTGCCCTCCAAAAAATCTTCTAAAAATTTGTCAAGGTGAGGACGGACCAACTATTTGCATAGAGTGTACCAAAGCAACTTGTCCCACTTTTGTGTGCCCAAAACCATACTGCCCTCCACCTCCGTGCCCGCCACCACCTTGCCCACCACCACCTTGCCCGCCACCACCTTGTCCACCTAAGTGCCCACCACCTTGCCCGCCACCACCTTGTCCACCACCTTGTCCACCTAAGTGCCCACCACCTTGTCCGCCACCACCTTGTCCACCTAAGTGCCCACCACCTTGCCCGCCACCACCTTGTCCACCTAAGTGCCCGCCACCTTGCCCACCACCACCTTGTCCACCTAAGTGCCCACCACCTTGTCCTCCTAAGTGCCCACCACCTTGTCCACCTAAGTGCCCACCACCTTGCCCACCACCACCTTGTCCACCTAAGTGCCCGCCACCTTGCCCAAAACCACCTTGCCCGCCACCACCTTGTCCACCTAAGTGCCCACCACCTTGTCCACCTAAGTGCCCACCACCTTGTCCACCTAAGTGCCCACCACCTTGCCCACCCCCGCCTTGCCCACCTAAGTGCCCACCACCTTGCCCGCCCCCGCCTTGCCCACCTAAGTGCCCGCCACCTTGCCCGCCCCCGCCTTGCCCACCTCAGTGCCCACCACCTTGTCCACCTCCACCTTGCCCACCTAAGTGCCCACCACCGCCTTGCCCACCCCCACCTTGCCCACCTAAGTGCCCACCACCTTGCCCGCCCCCGCCTTGCCCACCTATTTGCCCACCACCTTGCCCACCTAAGTGCCCCCCACCGCCTTGCCCACCTAAGTGCCCACCACCTTGCCCACCCCCACCTTGCCCACCTAAGTGTCCACCACCTCCTTGCCCACCTAAGTGCCCACCACCACCGTGCCCGCCTAAGTGCCCTCCTAAGGGCCCTCCTAAGTGCCCACCTAAGTGCCCTCCTAAGGGCCCTCCCAAGTGCCCAAAGTGTCCGCCACCACCGTGCCCACCTAAGTGCCCGGTTCCGTGCTATAAAAAACCGTGCCCACCACCAGCTTGCCCACTACCTTGCCCTCCCCCATCAAGTCTAGAACAGCTATTAACATCACTAAAAAGATTAACAGGAGAGACAGTCGTTTGTACGTGTAAGAAAATGTCAGATCCACCAAAGTGCCCGCCACCGAACGGTCCGCCTCCATGTCCTCCACCGAACGGTTCACCTCCATTTCCTCCACCGCAATGTCCTCCTCCATGTCCTCCACCGCAATGTCCTCCTCCCTGTCCCCCTCCTCCCTGTCCTCCTCCTCCGTGTCCTGCAGCAGGCTCTCCTCCTCCTCCAGGACCGTGTTGCCCTCCGCCGCAGCCGTGTCCTGCTCCACCCCCTTGCCCACCGTGTCCTCCACCTCCTAAGTGCCCACCTCCACCACCTTGTCCTCCACCTCCTAAGTGTCCACCTCCACCTCCTTGTCCTCCCCCTCCTAAGTGTCCTGAGCCGCAACCTTGCCCTCCTCCTCCATGTCCTCCTCCTCCTAAGTGTCCTGAGCCGCAACCTTGCCCTCCTCCTCCATGTCCTCCTCCTCCTAAGGATTCTGAGTCGCAACCTTGTCCTCCTCCTCCATGCCCTCCACCTCCATGTTGCCCCGGACTAACTATAGAAAGAAAGGACTCGCCCTCTTGCGGTGAATCAAGAGCAACAAGAAAATTTTTGTGCCCGAGTGAATGTCCTAATTCAAAAACAGGCTCTAAATCAGGCTCTAAATCAGGCTCTAAAACCTCAGTGGGGCCAGCACCAGCAAAAAAAGCATCCGACACTCAGTGTGTATGCTCCAGCGACGAAAAACTTCAAGCAGCTCTTCAAGCACATAATGAAACAATGGCAACACTAAAATGTGCGATGACAGATCTCGTCTGCAAAGCGTTTAAGTCAACGCAAGAAGCTGTAAATATCATCAGTACCGAAAGTGCTAAACACATTGAAAAGCTTAAGAAAACTGCATCCAATTTATCGTCAGAGGCTCTTGGTGGGACCAAAGATAAAACAGACTGTAAGCCGAAGAAGGTAAGCCATATTCGCAGCGACAACAATTTGAGGAGATTCAGCATTGTGAACTTAGATACGACTACACAAGAAAATGCTCAAACAGAAACGAATTCCCCACCAGAACCAAAACCAGAACAGGGGTCGCCAGAATCATCGAAAACCCCTCTGGAATTTATTTTTGACAAAGTAGATTCTGCTGTATCTATGATAAGCGAATCTCTAGTTTTCGAGTTACCAAGACCGTTCATGAGATCTTTCAATGATAAAAGTTCGAAATACGATGTGCCTACCCCTCCAGTACCTGAAAGCCCTACAGATGTGGAGAATAGGATCCCTGCAGGCGGCACTTCGCAGTTGTTTTCATCATTTAAAGAAAAGATATGGTCAATGTTCACCGATGACGACGATAAAACAAACGTAACATCAAGAGCTTCATCCACAACAACTTTGGCTTCTGAAAGTGATACTGATTTTTTAACCAGAATCATTGATTAAATCTACGGGTAACTGCTGATTTTTCTTTTATTTACTTCTAGCTGACCCGCGCAACTTCATCTGCGTCACATTTTCTATGAATGCTTAGCTCCTATTTGTCTTAGCGTGATGATTTAGATTTTTTGATTGAAATAATTTTTCAAATCGGACCAGTAGTCCGCCCATGTTACACTGTTGTACATAAAGTTTAAATAAATAAATAAATAGTAGTTCCTGAGATTAGCGCGTTCAACCAAATAAACAAACAAACTCTTCTGCTTTATAATATTAGTATAGATTAAACATTTCAGTTTAAGAGACCTTTTCTTCCACAACAATGCAACGAGCTTTTCCACGCTCACCCAGTGTGAGTTTACGGCTCCACACTAAGACACTAGTAAAACCAGACACTTGCCCATTTTCACTGACACAAGACTTGAAGTTGACACGAAGAATATAAAGGGTTTTCCAATAAGGCTCAACTCACACCAAAAGAGCGTCGAAGCGCAGTGAAGCGGAGCGCAGTTTCAGTGTCATATGAATTTTAACTTTATTTTCATTACTATAATATTTATTATTGCATGAGAAACTCGAACGAGTCGCGCGAATGCCCGTGGCGCTTCGGGAATTCCAGCAAATTCCGTAAACGGAGCCGCGCGACTGCGCGAGAAGTCGCGGGAAGTCCCGAGAATGCTCGAGCAGTCGTCAGCGGCCGCCGGTGGACGGAGCGGACAGGAGAGCGACCCGTGAATTCTCGGGACTTCCCGCGACTGCGCGAGAAGTCCACGCGCCTTCTCTACCGAGCGGGTCGCTGCGCTTCGCTGCCCTTCGCCGCTCTTTCGGTGTGAGTTGACCCTAAGAGGAAGAAAAATGTAATTTCTTAATAGAAATAATCGGATGTTTTCATTATAAATAGGAAGGTGTGCCGTTAACAGTGAAAAATAACATCAGGCAAATGACCACCACGACCACGCTTACAGGACCATATCCTTTTCATGTTTTTTTCCATAACCAAATCGCGAATGCGCTATCGAGAGATGATTAATTAATAATTTGTTTTGGCCGGAATTGGATGTTATTGATCTAGTCAACGTTTACTTTCAACAAGACTGCGCTACATGCCACACAAGCAACGAAACCATTGATATTTTACGGGAAAAGTTTCCGGACCGTGTTATCTCTCGAAGAGGTGATCACAATTGGCTACCGAGATCTTGTGATTTAACACCTTGCGACTTCTTCCTTTTGGGCCACGTGAAAAAAAAGGTCTACGCCAACAGCCCAGCGTTGATTCAAGACCTCAAAGATTGAATTCGTGAGGCTGTCGAGGACATTGGGCAGCCACTTTGCGATTTGGGGAACATTTCATGAAAAGGATATGGTCCTGTAAGCGTGGTCGTGGTGGTCATTTGCCTCATTTTATTTTGCACTATTAACGGCATACTTTCCTCTTTATAATGAAATAAACTTCCGATCATTTATATTAAAAAATGGCATTTTTCTTTGAATATCAAAATAACACCTCTTATTGGAAAACCCTGTAATTTAAAAGCACTCTGTTCGGTTTTCAATTCTAGACTCATCGCCTTGTAGTGAAAATCCAACTGTTCAATAAAATAGTAGTAGATACTCTAATTTGTAATTGTTTTGTTTTTAGGGTACCGTAGGTTCATCGAAAGGAAAAAACGGAACCCTTATAGGATCACTTTGTTGTCCGTCCATCCGTCTGTCTGTCTTTCAAAACCCTTTTTCTCAGGAACGCGTGAAGGTATCAAGCTGGAATTTATATCAAATACTTAGATCTACTGTCCCTTGGGAGCTGTGAAAAAATCAAACTTCTAAGCTAACGCAATCAATAGATACAGCCGTTTATGCCGCTTTCCTCATGAAATTAAATTGAAATAAATTGATTTAATTGTATTAAATTTTAATTCATATCAAATACTCAAGTCTATAATACCTTTAAGCTGTAACAAAATCCTATGTCAACCCAATCAAAAGAAACAGCAAATAATTAAGCCGCATTTTTTCAAACTCGCAACTATTTGCAAGGGAATCAAAACCTAAAGGGTACTTCCAGTCGATCTAAATCTTGAAATTTGGCATGAAGCAATGTTTTATAGCACAGATAAAGGAAAAAATCCGAAAACCTTAAATTTTTAGTTACTCGATTGTCGTGATGGGTGAAATTTTACTTATATACCTACAGGTTTGTACGGATTCCTCGCGGGCCTCGGTGTGCAAGTCCAACTCGCACTTGGCCGGTTTGTATTCTTTTTACTATTGATAGGCACACGTTTGGCCACTATCTCACCTCATGTTAAGCGATGATGCGGTCTAAGATGGCACAGCATAGCCCGCCTTGCTAAAAAGATGGTATGGTAGGGTGTCGACACGCGCTGCATCTCACACCAAAGGCCTACCCACCTTCGAAGACATTATGGTTATCCCATTTTTTATAGCGACATGACATAAATCTTGTTTCTACCACAGGAGGCCAGAAGCATCGCCTTTACCATTAGCGTGATAATGACATCATAACCAACCTCTTTTATCAACAAACCAGAACATTAGCACTGGCCAACATAATCGTTGACCTGGCAGCAAGTTTATGACACATGCCAAAAAATAACAGCCACTATTGCAGCACAAAATCAAGAAAGAACACCTCCAAACGAAAAATGTCTTGTCAAAATTAAGAACCAATCCAATCCCTATGTCTGAGGAAGAGCCTTGCACGAAGAACTGTAAAAAAAGGAAGAACAAATGTCTTGCCTGCTTGGAGACGTACCCTACAGAGTTGAAAAGTGAGGAAAAACACCCGGACCAGAAGTTCCATCAGACCCATAGCCCTCCGGAGCCATCAGAATGCCAGTGTACTTTGGAGAACCCCTGCTGTGCTAAGCCAATACCCCAGCATCCACACAGAAAGTCTCACTGTCATTAAAATCTCCTTCAATTATGCTATGAACCTAAAATGATATACCCTAGCTGCTTCAATCCGGACCTAACCCAAAATAAGATTTTATGAACAGGTTAGTTATATTATTGTTTCTCTTTCTTCTTAGTGTGTCAAAAGCAATTTAGCTTATGACGCTACAAGATCAGCATTTTATTTATTTATTTTACATTTTTAGGAAAACTTATTGCTAAATATTTTCATACAAATGAGAATAACAAAAATAAGGCCAATTAAAAGTTTTCACAGATAGCTTATAAACATAAAAAAGTACAATCGAATTGTGAACCACCTTTTTTTGAAGTCGGTTAGTGTAAATAGTTTACGCCATCAAAGAAGAAATTGCAGAGTCCTTTTTAATTTTAAAATGCCAGTCAATACTGGCGACAGTAAATGACTAATAGTATTGCGGCAAAAGGACGAAGGAATCCACAGTTCAACTCTGCTCAGCAATTCGGGAAGCTCAGTTGAACCATTAGCGATTCTAAATAAGAACGTCAAGTAGAGTTTATCTTGTGCATGAAATCTTGCAGCGTTTTTTGAACTGTAGTGTAGTGAACATATGCGAACGAATTTGATTGAAACTACTTCGGGAAGGACTGACCTTAACAATTAGGTTAATTTAGGAATACGAAAATTTTATCAGCCTAGGTCTCTGACCTCCACAACTCATAACTGGATAACACTATGCCTACCACTAAGCAAGACTGGTGTCAGATTTTCTGGCTTCTGACCACCATCTTATTCCAGGATCCAGAAGAACTACCACCAGAAGACTTCCAGTTCAAATTTTTTTCTATATCCATACAACTATTTTCTTCCAGCAATCATCAAACGCAATGTCGCGATATCCACAGTATTGCAGCCTTTTTCAAGGCCAGGAATATAAAACTCCAATACCGTTTTACATCTGCCACAACAGAATAAAGAATCCAACATTTGGTAAAGTAGTTATTTTCTATTTCCTGCTTAGTTTAGCATCAGTAGTAGAACTCTTTTCTAAGGTTCATTTGGCAAGTTAGTTTTTTTCGTGTTGTTCATTATCCTCACCATATTAGCCGAAAGACGTCCACTGAATATAGGCCTCCCCAATTGTCGCCACAACAACCGGTCGTGAGCCAAACGAATGGGCCTGGTGCATGGCGCCTTCGGTTGGGACTGGTAATTGCTTAGCTGCCATGGTTTATTTTAATTATTTCTTTGAATTGTTCCTTTTTTATTCCGGATGTTTTTATCATGCTCGTCACATCGTTCTCACATAATAAATGTATAATACGGACCTTGTAGAAACCAGAACAAATTTCCGTGCGTTCAGGCGATTTTGCCATACTGGAATCAAAAGTAGCTCACAATTTAGGACCCCTTTAATTTCAGTGTTAGTATATAATCCGTGGTGCTTGGCAACTGGGCTTAACCCAGTTGTATATGTCCCTTGGTGCCTATTGGCCTAACTCAAATCAGTCTCCTGCTTGATAAAGAGGGAAGTGGAAATTATATTTATTTTATCCTACTCCTCCGAAAACTCTTCTGATTAATTTCGATGCGGGATCCAAGACAGTTAAATCGTTTCTCCGGGACTCGTCGGGATTCATTAGCCCGGCGTTTTTCTGGTTGTCGCCACTGTTGATTCTGGCTTTCAGGAATTGCAGTGGTTGGGAATGTGCGGCGGGCTTGTCCCAAAAAAAATGTATGTATAATTTCAACACGACGTCGACAAAACTTTGTAACAAATTATTATTTTTAAAAGAGTGTCCGTGGAGTTTCTTGCACGTTCTTTTCCATAGAAATCTACTTTTTGGAACGTGCAAATAGCTTCATCTTTTTGGACCGACCGACCTTGTCAATTCAAAGGTGCCTGTAAATGGTTTAATTGAAATAAATGTTTGAGTCTTAGTCTTTGAGTCTTTGAGCGTCTCTCATTCACTGAGACAGTTAAAATAGGGAATATTTTTGAAAAAAATATTTATTATCGATTATAATGCATCGATAATAAATATTTTTTTTTAAATATACAAAAATATAACACTAAGGCTAAGAACTCACGGAGCGATTTTCACCCGCGACCGCCGCGGTTGCGGGTCCGCAGCTTCTGTAAAAACCGCGGGCATAAATCGCGTCGTGAGTTGTGCTTTAATTTTTAACATATATATCTGCTTTGTATAAAAGCTGCGGGCCCGCAACCGCAGCGGTTGCGGGTGAAAATCGCTCCGTGAGTTCTTAGCCTAACAGTGACAATAGAATCGAAATTACTCTAATAAAGGAGATCTAATAATTTTGAACAAATATATCTGTACCTCTCGCGAAAACACTGTTTTCTATCGCAGCTGTATAGGCGTCATGGACTTTGTCGTCAACGTTCATGTCGGACTTCTCTTTCTTCTCTATATTTGAAGCTATATAACTTAATCGCTGATGAAGGTATTTAAAAAATAATTACATCACTGTTTACTAGTGCTAATAAGTATTTCATTTTACAAAAAAATCTCATTAATTAATATTCCCTATTCCTTAAGCCAATACTTTAACATCTGAGAAACAACTGCAACCTACAAGCAGGTCTAGAATTACAGTCACATAAAAGAAGAACCAGCTTGGTCTCTTGAATGGCAATGCTTCTGTACTATCTCATCATGACGACACGGTTGGCGCAGTGGTTGAGCGATTGACTGCTGCGCAGCATGTCGCGGGTTCGATTCCCGCACGGAACAAATATTTGTACGACCTACATGTATTTGTTCCGAGTCTGGGTGTTTTTCTATCTATAATATGTATGTATTTACAAAAAAAAAATGTATATAAGTAGTTTATCAGCCATCTCGTTACCATAACACAAGCATTAGGTTGCTTAGCTTGGGACTATATGGCGTTGTGTGAAATGTCCAAGGATATTTATTTATATTTATTTATTTATCTTTCGTATTATTTTAAACTTTCATGGTCACTAACATTAGAATAAATCCACACACACCCGCAAGGTCTTCAGTTAGTCCATGATCACGGCGCTTGCAACAGTGCCGAAATATCGGAAACTCGAAAATAAAAAGGCACATGGTAGCAATCCCGTCATAAACTATTCTAATCTCTCGTATTTTTCTCTGAGCACCTCGCAATAACAATTACTCGAGCCGCGATGGGCTTGTTGCCATTTTTTGTAATGATGTGGGTTTGCTAATTTGAAATAGATTTTTGATTAAAATACATTTTTCCCACATGGGACATGAACCTGGGTTAAGTTATAAATAAGCTTTAAATGAAAACAATGACTTCTCGAATCAGGTCTTTGAATTAGTTCTCAACATCACAAGATAATAAGTATTAGGTCCTTGCCAATATTCGACTAACAGAGCTCTTTTTTTTTTTGCAGCAAGTTGTACAGTGGGATCAGGTACGAAATACTCTGCTAACTCACCAAACCATGAAAAAACCGGTGAAGAAAAACAGAGCCCAGGTCAAAAATCTTCTAATCTTATATATAAAAATTAATATTGCTGTTCGTTAGTCTCACTAAAACTCGAGAACGGCTTGGCCGATTTCGCTAATTCTTTTTTTGTTTAGTTCGCCAAAATACAGGGAAGGTCTAAAAGCAAAAAATATTTGATGGGAGCGAATCCGCGGGGGACAGCTAGTCTATATAAAAATGAATTGCTGTTCGTTAGTATCACTAAAACTCTAGAACGGCTGGGCCGATTTCGGTAATTCTTTTTTTGTTTAGTTCGCCAGAATACAGGGAAGGTTTAGAAGCTTAAAAAAATGGGTAGGTAGGGTAGCCAGTTGACGGGAGTTTAACCGCGGGGGATAGCTAGTATAAAATAAAAAATGTGGGTGTGTGAATGCTACTTGTAGGTAGACTAACAAAATAAAGGTGTGAAGAAAGGCTTGTGTTCTCCTAATAAAAAAAATAAGTTAAGATTCGATTTCGGGCGCCTTGGAGACCACATCAAAATAACTTATGCCGGAAAGTATCTGTCGGAAGAGTCGAATCTTTAATCTGCCGGTGGGTAGCTGAATAGAAAAATAAAACGAATTAAACTCTTTAGTCTTTCTCTATTCATATGCCAGTAGCTTCCAAATTACAGGGCTTTGTAAGATTTAAATCTAATCTTATAGTTAAAGTTTTAGACTACTTTATAGATACTATTGATTAGGGCTAATAATGATTAAGGATAGTATGGCATCTTCATGTTGTAAATGTTATTGAAAATAGATTTAAATTTCATACCAGATTACTAGGTTTATAAAAAATATTAAGTTAACCACAGGTGACTTTTGAAGGGAGTTTCGTCTTGGCATGACAGCACGTCTCTGCTCATGTCATGAAAATCCAATGGAAGAAAATAAAGAGTTTCCTCTTGGCATGACAGCACGTCTCTGCTCATGTCATGAAAATCCAATGGAAGAAAATAAAGAGTTTCCTCTTGGCATGACAGCACGTCTCCGTTCATGTCATGAAAATCCAATGAGAGAAAACAAGGCCACAAGAAAAACGGGGTTTCCTCTTGGCATGACAGCACGTCTCCTCATGTCATGAAAAATCCAACTGAATGAAGAGTTTCCTTTTGGCATGACAGCACATCTCCGCACATGTCATGAAAATCCAATGGAAGAAAATAAGAGTTTCCTCTTGGCATGACAGCACGTCTCCGTTCATGTCATGAAAATCCAATGAGAGAAAACAAGGCCACAAGAAAAACGGGGTTTCCTCTTGGCATTACAGCACGGCGCCGCTCATGTCATGAAAAATCCATTTGAAGAAAATGAAGAGTTTCCTTTTGGCATGACAGCACGTCTCCGCTTATGTCATGAAAATCCAATGGAAGAAAATAGAGTTTCCTCTTGGCATGACAGCACGTCTCCGTTCATGTCATGAAAATCCAATGGAAGAAAACAAGTCCATAAGAAAAACGGAAATGGAAACGCCAAAAAAATGTGCTGGCTGAAACAAAATTACCAGATTAACTACCAGAAGATTACCAATTTACAAACACGTGGCTACGTGCGCCTTTTGTACAAAAACTTACCGTTTCCTTATGAAATCGTCACGCAATCACTACGCGCCTCCATATACGGGCTGTGTGCGTTGTTTTAAAGATAACAATATCTGAAAATAACAATTTAATTCGTAATATTTCCGTTGGGTTAGAACAAGACATTTTGTCTAGAAGAATTCTATCTTACCACAAATTACGGCAATATCTCCATAGTGTCATCCTGGGTAGCTTTTTCAAGCTTATCTATTGGACGTTTAAACTGTCCCAAAATAAACAGGATTCCTCAAGTTTAATTAAAATTTTAACCAGATGAAATCATTGTGACTTCTTCGATAAGTGGGGGCCGAAAAGTGAAACGTCAAACGATTCGCATACCACAGATTATAGAATAAATAACTAGAGATGTGCGTTCGGAAAAAGCATCTGACGATACAAAAGAGCTCGTTACAATCTACTGCAAACTATGCAATAGATTTTTGATTAAAATACACTTGTCCCACATGGGGTTGACACGTGGGATCAGTTATTTTTTAAATAAGCTTTAAATTAAAACAATCCCTTCTCGAATCAGGTCTTTGAATTAAATCTCAACATCACAGTATTACGTCCTTGCTGATATTCGACTAACAGAACTCTTTTTTTTGCAGCAAGTTGCACGGTGGGATCATGCACAAAATACTCTGCTAACTCACCAATTCATGAAAAACCCGGTGAAGAAAAACAGAGCCGAGGTATCTGCCCATGGTCCCATAGAACAAGTGTATCATAATCAAAAATGTATTGCAAATTATGCAATAGATTTTTTGTTAAAATACACTTGTCCCACATGGGGCATGACGCGTGGTTTCAGTTATTTTTAAAAAAAGTTTTAAATGACAATGACTTCTCGAATCAGGTCTTTGAATTAAATCTCAACATCACAAGAGAATATTAAGTATTACGTCCTTACTGATATTTTACTAACAGAACATTTTTTTTTGCAGCATGTTGCACGGTGGGATCATGCAAAAAATACTCTGCTAACTCACCAAACCATGAAAAACCCGGTGAAGAAAAACAGAGCCGAGTTTTCTGTCCATGGTCCCATAGAATCAAGAACCCTGAATTCTACTACTAATCTCTTGTGGGCTGTAATCAAAGTTTAGACTCATACCGAGCAATATAAATAATTGTTTTATAGTTTTTGTTTTAATGACATACGTTTGATCCAGACTTGAGAGCCTGGGGTGCTTGCTTAAAAGGCCACACAAAAATCTGTCAAATATCATTTTAATCTTTATTGCTAACGCATTACGTTCAAGGTTGATTGAGAAAATTTGACAGTGACGGGAGCGTGATTTGCTTTGTGATTCTGCTAAAGTGGCCTTTTCAGACCCCTGGACAACTCGTAGCCCAGTGCAGCTCGCACCCGTATTTTTTTAAGGATTTTAAATCATCAAATGACTCCTTCCGCTCTCAATATCAATCATCTACCTATTAAGGTTCATGAGAAACATCACTGCCTACTGCCAGATAGGCGGACGGACAGCTGAAGCTTAGTGATAGGGTCCCGTTGGCCTTTGGGTACGAAACCCTAAAAAGTATACGGTGGAACTCGTATGGTGTATGTAGGTAGACAACAGAGCTATATATCTTTTCAAATCCTATATTGCCACGTGTCTATCGCCTGTATTGATGATGATGAAGAAAATCTTGGTTCATAACCGTAAGGCCGCGGACACGAATTTAGCGGGGGCGGTGGCGCGGCGGAGCGGCGGGCGGCGCGGCGGGGCGGCGGTGCTGGCAGTTCCATAATTATTCAGAATTTCTTCTTTTTTCTTTTAACACTTTCTGTTTTTCTGTCGACCACCACTATGTATAATCCGCGCGCAATCAGAATGGGATGGAACATTGTCAAAGTAATCTATTTTACAGTTTTTCTTCAAGTAGCGTTAGAAAAATATTCTGAATGTTGATAATAAATTCGTTTATATGATAGATATAAACGAATTTACTTAATTAATATACGTAGCTAAATAATAAAAGCCGCACAGGTCGATCTTCAAGGTTAGCAACGCTTGCCGAGGTTGGTCTGTGGATGGGTGACCATCTTAACATATCGAGTTTCCTCCGTGCCTCGGAAAGCCACGTTAAGCTGTTGGTCCCGGCTGTCATTTGGAGATCTTTGGCAGTCGTTACGGATAGTCAGAAGCCAGAAAATCTGACACCAGTCTTGCCAAGGAGTACCGTGTTACCCAGTTAATGGGTTGTGGAGGTCTGGTAGGCAGCCGCTCCACGTAAAATACTGGTATTCAGCTGAATCCGGTTTGACTGTAAGCCGACCCCAATATAGTAGGGAAAAGGCTAGGCAGATGATGATATGATAGATTGTAGATATAACTTTATTATCAAAATTCAGAACATTTTTGAAGAAAGAACTGTAATTTTCGATTTACTTTGACAAAGTTTCAACCCATTCTGATTGCGCGCAGATTATATCCCTCTCTATTATACCTCTTCCTTTTGTTTTTCTCAAAATATCTTTCCCTGCTTTCCTAATACAACCAGCTATTCCAGCTTTCTTTCACACTTTGATCATCCATGTCTGCCATTTCTATAATTTTGTCTACCACTTGCTCTTTAAATTCCTTCGTCCAATCATTCTTCTGTAGCATAATGTTGACACTATTGCGAATGCTTAACGAGTTTTAATAGAAACAAAAGGGCTGATTAGAAATGAATGGTGTTTAGTGCCTGAGGAGGAGAAGAAGCTTGTAGCTTAAAAATAGCAGTCCCACCGGTCGATCTTCAAGGTTCAAAGCAACGCTTACCAAGGCTGGTCTGTAGATGGGTGACCATCTTAACATTCCGCAACTGTTGTGCCTTGGAAAGAACGTTATGCCATTGGTCTTGGATGTCATTTGTGAATATCTGGCAGTCGTTACGGATGGTCAGGAGACAGATAAGACACCAGTTTTGCCAAAGAGTACCGTGTTAACCAGTTAATGGGTTATGGAAAATAGGCAGTTGCTCCACGTAAAATACTGGTACTCAGCTGAAATTTGTTTGACTAGAAGTCGACCCCAATATAGATGGGAAAAGGTCAGGCTGATGATGGATTTGATGATGACTGACGATGAACAATATGTTGTTAGTCGTGGATGTACCACTGGGCTACAATTTATTTTCGGCTCTCATCACTAGCCATTACAAAAAATTATATGTACAGCTAAACGTAAAATCATATGAGTACCTACAATACTACTTCTTCTTATATATCAAAATGAATTACTGTTCGTTAGTCTCGCTAAAACTCGAGAACGGCTCGGCCGATTTCGGTAATTCTTTTTTTGTTGTGTTTTTTACTGTCAGGAGAAGGTTCTTATGAAAGAAAACAAAAACGAAAGTTGCAGTTAAGTAGACGGGAGTGAATCCGCGGGAGACAGCTAGTACCTATGCACTAAATAAGATTTATTAATTTAAGACAAAAAATATTTTTTTAAATCTTTATTCAATTTCGACCTCCAGAAGAATCCAGCAATCAATTTTTTTTTTTATATTTCTTGTCACTGTCAATCTGTCACTTTCTAGCACATATCAAACACCAAATAATATAAAATTTTACCAAAAAAAACTTAATAATTTATAATGAAATCATAAGCATAAGGTTAAATACTAAACCATGATCTAAAAAATAAACCAAAAATTAGACTGCATATAAAACGATCAATATCTCGAAATGTGGACAAGTATTCGGACTCCACGGCCTTAGGCTGCCCTTTTTACCAGTAATGTTCTATGCTGCGAGAGTGTAAGACACTTGTAAAGCGAGTAAAGCTAGAAACTGGATGTGAGTTAGAACAGCGAGGAACGAGTGTGTAGTCCCAATAGTTTTGTCGCTCAGCTATTACTGACTGCATGTGTGCGACGGGCGATCACTCGCTGCAGCCCGCACTGCAGTTTGAAATGACGGCTGGTTGGTCTCTTGGCGTCAGTTTTGACTTCTAACCACCAACCGGTTATCGCTGAGCGACTATCGCTGAGCGAGTATTATCTTTGATAGCTCCTAGTCACTGCGACAAACTAGTGGTAAGAGAGGTCTTGCTGAACGTGTGAAGAGTCACTGTTTTAACTTTTATGGTCACTAACATTAGAATAATTAATACCAGGATTGATGCTCCGTGATCATGGCGCTTGCAACAGTGCCGAAATATCGGAAACTTGCAAATAAAAAGGTACATGGTAGCAATCCCGGTATTAACTATTCTAGTGTGAAGAGTCAGCTATCAACTATAGATGTATGTGTATCTGTTACTCACACGGGATAAAATAGCGATAAAATAGTTCATAGCTAATCGCTTCCTAGTCGGTGGTGAGACTAGTGTCTAATAGCTAAGCAACGAAACTATGTGATCGTTTCATATTACGGAGCGAGTAAGATGTGCCATGAAAATGCACCGCCGCAAGGTAGCTGTGCGAGAAAGATGCGCAGCTCGAGCTTTGCGACTTATCGATAATAAGGAAGGCACATACTGCTCCGCCGTGGTAGACGCCGCGGGCGTCGGAGGCCACCTGGTGACCTCCGGCCACCGTAGGCGCGGGCCTGTGGACGGTGAGCTATGGGCTGCTCGCCGTCTGTCCGTCTTATGATGACAGGCCGTGTCGACAGCGCGTTCGTGTTCCACGCGCGCCTCAGAGTCAGCACACAGAGGGGCCCGAAAGGGCTGACGCCTGCCGGAGTCGCTGAACTATTCGAAAGAAATACCGTGGCCCCGGAACACAAAGGGTACTGAAGGAACATGGATGGGTTTTATTCAGTAAGAGTCCGACACTCCCTCCCGCTCCGCCCAGAGCGGAGGAAGTCATTTGATGATTTCCCATCCCTAAAAAAAAAGGCACATACTGCTCTGCACATTACTATACAACTCGCAACCATCCATAGCACGCATCCATAGCTCGCATCCAGGGCAAGCATGTGCAGCACGCATCCTACCAAATAAAAAACGTAGCTTAGTTGAATCAGTTGCCACTAGTGCTATGTTACTGTACCAATCAATCAAATTCGAGGATAGCAACGTTGCATAACACATCTCTGGTGAAAAAACAACCTTAGAGATTCAACTACAAACTGCCCAAAAATATATTATTGCCGAGAAATTGTGCCGTTTGACGTTAAAGACAGGCCATGGTTTCCGAGGCCGTCCACAGCTTTTTTTTAGGTACCTAAATGACTTTGAAAAGATTATTTAATTTCCACAGAAAGTTATTAAAATAAATTAGTCCATAAAATTAGCATGTATAATCTTATAAAAAAATCCAAGCCAGCTCAATCAAGCCTGGACACACCACGTACATTAGAAGAAGATGATGAAAAAGAGAAGACTGAAGAACAGAAGTCTAGTATTAATGGTTTACCAATCTGTCCGGTGAGTGGGGACTCACCTGGAGCATGCAAAAGGCATGCTTGTATCAGCAGAGCAAAAGTAAAACACCCAGATTACATTGTTTATACACCAAGACCGTCATGCGTCGTTACCAGAGAGCTACCTGGTCGCTCCCGATCTGACATGATATACGACAAAGTACCCAAATATTCTGACAAGCCTTTGCTGAGGTCTCCACAACCGTTGCCCGCGTTACCACCTAAACGAGATCCTTATGAAGAGCAACAGCGACGAGCTTTGCTAGCCGAATACAGGAAAAGACTGAAAAGATATGAAGATAAATGAAAATTGTTTTCCAGGAGTCCACGTCACTATTTTTTATTAAATGCTAATTGATAAATCACAGAGAAGGAGTCGCGAGCACACATACAGAAGAAGGCACTCTCAAGAATACATTTACTACTAATAACTTGAGATTAAGAAAGCATGTCCAACGACTACTGAATCAGAAATAATTCTGTAACTACTAATACCCATAAAAGAATCGGGTAACAAAATTCTAGCTAAAAGATGGGTGATAAAGAAGATGTCTTCTGCTACTGCAGAACTGCAAGATACTGAAGACACATTTTTTTTAGTGCTCTTCGATTAAATATTTTTTTTCGATTGGCAGCCTTTTTTTTTTCTTATAGATAGTGACAGATTTAGAATCCCCCCAAACTACCTCACAACATATATACATTGTTTGTTTCAGTCCAGTACAAACCCGCCAAGTTCAACTGTATCAATCGAAGATTTTTATCATATTGCTGACCAGTTTACAAAAACTTAGTCTAATGCACACTTGCTTTTCCAATTTACTTTTGACATTGGCAGAATAGTCGACATCGGCTCTACTTACCATTAATAAAAAATAGAATAGAACATACGTTGAGCTCCTAAAGTTCTAAATTTGAGCTACACGATACCTGGCAAATGCTTGCACTGTCTGGACAGGTCCAATCAAATCTGTGTGGCACTTTCCTCAAAATACCACTTCAGACATTAACGTACATGGTTCTCATATGATTTGACCAGTACGATTGTATGGTCTTTAAAAGAGAAACACCGAACACCGAAACAACGAAACACCGAAACAAACTCGGAGGTCTTTTTCGGTGTTTCTTCTCAGAGCAGTCGGCTAGGAAACACCGGCCTCATCTTGTTACCAAAAAAGATGAGACGTGTAAAAGTGTTATTTACAACCTACGTACAAAAAAAATATCATTTATTTTTTATCAAACTCTCTCTATCTCAAAAAATGGGTCTCTTTTAAAGTCCATACAATTATACTGGTCAAATCCATGTAGGTTATTGTCTGAAGTGATATTTTGAGGAAAGTACCACACAGATTTGAGTGGACCTGACCAGAGTTTTATTTCTTGGTAAGGTTTTAATACTTCCATTAGAATCTCTTTCACAAATCTGGCAGGCAAGTTCTCATCGTTATTATTATTTGGCTATCTGACACATTGAAGAGATGACAATCACATAACCACAGGCGCCTTCAAAACCACAAAAATATGGAAATCAAACAAATTACAGTATAATGTTCATGAAAAAATGCATACCAGACTCTATACCTCCAGTGGAAGAAGGTAACCTTATTCGTCTTAACTATTTTTTGTGGTAAGTTATGATGAACGACAAGTTGATCAAGGTTATGTTGTGCCGACGTAGAAGGGTACCCTGTGGGTACCGTTAATTCTCCGCACCTCAGAAGGCTTGTAAAGAGCCATTCGTCTAGTTTATCATCCGTGAATCTTTGAAGGTGGCAGGTTCGCATAAAAAGTATTGTTCATCTTCTTGATTGATGATTTAATAATTCAAATTAAATATATCACAGCAAATTAGCAGTGTAGTGGTGATAATCGCTCTATCTCAAATACTTGTAACAAATGCTTCCGATCCCCCTCTTTTTTTTTTTTTTTTAGGGATGGGAAATCATCCAATGACTCCTCCCGCTCTGGGTGTAGCGGGAGGGAGTGTCAGACTTCTACTGACTAAAACCCATCCATGTTCCTTCATTGCCCTTTGTGTTCCGGAGCCACGGTGTCTCTTGCGAATCATCCCGCGACTCCGGAATAATCCCGCGACTCCGGAATAATCCCGCGACTCCGGTTCCGATCCCCCTCTGTCATTAGAAAAATCCACTGTGTTTGCATTAAACAAGCCTCCCTCTTCTTCAACGTATATCGAAGGTAGATTCTAATAAGTCTCAACAAGTGCGTCTTTTTCTAATCGTGTCAGCAGTAAGGTCTAACGACCACACACACCCTAGTGTCAGAGTTTCTAAACCGACTCAAACTCTGACATGGCTTAACGACCGCCATTTGGCGGCCGCGACAACCGGCTTATACGTGCCTTCCGAAGCACGGAATCATCTTTTTATCAGACAATCAGGTGATTCAAGCCTACAACTTTACAAAGTATGCTTCCCGTGGGAATTGAACCTATGACCACCGCAAGTGCCTAAACCGCTCGACAACAGCACCTATAAACAATAACCTAGAATAACTTGACAGTAAAAGTGGAAACCCACCGCAACGCACGGAAAGGCTACGCACGCGTGTGAGGTTTCCTTGCATGAAAATGTATGAGATTGTTTCCATTGCAACCCACGGACACGCTACGCATCAATTGACGTCATTGGCACACGCGTAGCTAGCTCGAATATGGCGCCCACGTAACTCAACACTGTCAACGTCATGCAGGCTAAGCACGCGGTGCACGCTATACACGAAAATGAACCCACGACTATATTAAAAACATAGTCTTGAAAAAAAACGTGCTAAGCCTCTCCGTGTGCCGCGGTGGGCCACGCTACAGTTGTTCATAGTCGTGGGCATGTAGCGTGTACCGCAGTAGAAAAGTAGACCCACCTTGTCAAACAAATGAACCCACGCAGCTAAAATGCGAGCGTGGATAGCGTGCACCGTGGTGGGTTCGCGCTGTAATTGTTATTATTTTTTGTGGTTTTTTGGAGTTTCCTAACTTTATCCGTATTTTCACAGTGCCGCCGGTTTGCCCGCAAAAGAAAACCAAGAAAAAATGTCCTAAGAAGCCAGTTGAACCACCGCCAGTTAAACCACCACCAGTGAAGAAAATTCCCTGTAACTATGTGCCCTGTCTTTGTATAGAGAGAGTAAAAAATCCAAAAGTAGGCCCCAAAACAGCTTTGGACGATCCACGTTTTGTGTGCGCAGTTAAACCACAGTTGCCAGGAAATAAACGGTGCCAGGAAATATTTGACTTGAAAACACGTAAACCTGAAGAGCCGTGGCCCCGCTGTCCGCCACCCCCACCACCTCCTGAACCTCCAAAGCTTGATCCTTGCGAAGAACAGGATAAAAGAGAAAAAATTGCCGAATGCAAAAGGAGAATGAAAAGATATCTGGAATAATGGCAGACGACGATACAGCGAACAACATTAATAATATGATAGAAAAGTTAAAGTATGACGTCATCACTAACTCTTGTGAAAGTATTAGATTCAGCAGCTCGTTTTTATTGAAATCGCGGTCTAAAAATGTTAAAGAAGAGGGCCACGATATCGACGGTGAAATAACTGAACTAGAGAACATTATAAAAAAGTTACAAGCTGAAATAATACAGATGACCCTAACAGCTAATAAGCCTTTACCCGTATCTTATTGCCCTCTTATTTCTAGTGAAGGAAGTAGTTGTTGCAATTATGCGGCAGGTCACGCATCACCTAAAATCTTAGACAAAGTAAAAGAGCCGGAACGTGATGCTAGCTTTCCCGAAATAGAAAATGACGAAGGCCTTTTAGAAGAGGTAAAAATGTTGGCAGAGAGTCTTTCGACCTTAATGAATTCTTCTAATATCACAAACGTACAAAAAGAAGCTTTGAATGATGTCAAATGGAATTTCTCAACACTATGGGAAGACGTTACAAATTCGAGCAACAGTAATTTAGAAATTGCCGAAAAAACAATAGAAGATATCAGTAGTAAGTTGTCAAAAGCATTTGATTATTGTATCATGCATTCATCATTAGATACAAATAAACCAATTGGCGTAAACGCTACTACGATAGAGTCTATAATTGAATCATCAATTGAATCTAAAAGTATTAAAACGGAAATAAGTCGTTGTGATGAAGTTACTGAGTTTTTTGGTCCAAATGATAAAGATACCATAAATTATACTCATGAAGACAACCAAAAAACGAGTTCTGATTTCGAACATCCTGGAAACTCCACTGAGTATGATGAGATCTCTGGAATCACCAATGAAAATGGGGCTGACGACAATATTGCTCCAATAATGTTTAATTCCGAAACTACTTATAATTTAACAGACAATGTGCAGATTAATGAAGTTAATATTGAAGATGAAACTTTTTCGGAAGAAAACACCAGCGATTTACCAGGCCGCAACTCTGTGGAAGCTCTCAAAGCGACAATTATGAAAACATCAGAAAACATTTTTTCTGATGAAACCAGTGCTCCACAGCTTAGTCAAGTAATTCCCTTACCAACTTCTTCCGACTTTCCCGAAACGCAAACACAAAATGATACTTGTGAGGCTATGCCAGAGTCAGACAGTATATTAAAATGTACGAATACAAGAACTCGTAAAATTGTTGGAAGAGACAGTGAAAAATCAATTTCTAAGGACGGACATAACAATGAAGGCATGTTTTTAATGGACAAAAACCTTTCAAAAGAATTTGTGAAAGCTTTTCCGAGATGCAAGAGTGAGCCAAAAAAATGTAACGATAGCTATTTGATTAAGCCAATAAACAACATCATTGTTTTAACTCAAGGCAGCCTTAATAACGTTACCAATTTTTCATCAAACCCTGGAACCAACAGCTCAAATGACGCTAGAAATAAAAGCAACGTTGAAAAAACTGGCTATACAAACAAACAAGATGCTGATCATCCCGTGGACAGTGCAATAGCAGACATACAAAGCAAAAACTATGTGCAAACACACCTTATAACCACAGAAAATAGACTAAAGCCTATTAATTCTCCTGACGGTCCTCAACTTATAAACACTGATAATGTTATCGATAACCCTGATATTACAAAAAAGAACCTAGAACAAAGCTTGGACGATTCAGAAAGTCTAAGCAGTGGTACCAATAGCATAGTGCCAAAGGTTATCGATCCAAACCTTAAAATTGAGCGACCTCAAGAAAGCATTATGAAAGCCGAGTTGGAAAGTAGACAAGGAAAGAAGAAAGAGGAACTTTTTGCTACGGAGAACGAACAAGAAAATGAAGAGAGAGAGTTTGAAGATGACGGCGATGATATGAGTACTTATGACGTAGACTGAATAGACAGAACAAGAATACCTTGCAACATTCGGAAGTTTTTTCTTTAGTAATATCAGAACACATTGTTTTTATTTTTTATTTTTATTTGAACTGAAATAAAACACAATAGCTCAAATCCATTCCAACAATGTATTCACAATAACAGGTATAATTCCATACAAAATACATTATTTAAAATATTTTCCATACTAAATAAACATTCACGTTAAAAATTAAGCAAGCATTTATGACTAGAATTTACTCAAAATAATACCCATACAACTTTACACAATAGTTTCATTTAAACACGTCTATATATTTATCAATAAACTAATTTATTTCATAGCAGAAAATATAGCAATATTTATTTAAGGCGATTAAAAATGTTTTGGCACAATTTTCTCTTCTATCCATAATAAATAAGGCACATAGCCACTTGATTACAATATAATTCTGTATACTATACATATTAAAATTTTCCATTTAAAAATTCACTCCTTACCACAAAATATTTTGAACCCCATAGGGGAAATTTTTAGAAAAAACACAGGACCATAAGCCAAAAGCTATCTTTATTTACAAAATTCTTCGAAAAATCAGTATTTTGTCCTCCTGTAGCCCGAGGTGCATTAGACCTGCAAGCCCAGGCGTGGGCAACAAACCTTAGCGGTAGTCAACCGCTAGGGTAACAACTAATCCAACTATATTTGTCGTTGAGTCTATTTTTTCCTTGGTGGGGGCTGCATCGGAGGCTGGTGGAATGGATGATATTGCCTAGACAATATGCTTTCCTGTAAAATAAAAGTCGAAATTCAATGCATTGTAGATTCTATAATATCGAAAGAAAGATTTATTTTGTAACCACAAATATCTTAAATCTTTCTCCTTTAAATTCCATGTCACTTGGGGTCGGCGCAACACGTTTTTTTGTTCATCCACTGTGCTATCACAAATATCTTAAATAATTCTAAAAATGCAGTCACTTTAACAGGAATAATAGTCTCATTATGGTAGACACCGGAAAATTTGAAGTAGCTGTCATTGACCTACCTACATTTATCGGTATACTTAATTGCGAAAACAGAAATAATTACATAAAACTGTCACGAATCGATATCTATCATGGATCCTTTCCTTTTTAAGTTGAGAAATTAAGGAAAGTGTAATGAATTTTATTGCACATTTATCTGGCACCTACTATAATAGTATGAAATCAATCACATTTCGCTATTCCTCCACCAATGGGCCAATCATACCTGTAGTCAAAAATCATGCTAAGTTTCAAGTTAACACAAATAACTTACCACATCGTTGGGCCTGCTTTGGGCAGCTCCCATCCTTCTTTCTTGTAATATTATTTGATTGGCAGCGCTGTAAACATCGTTCTACATTAGTTCATATTTCATTATTGTAATTTCATGAGACTGAATGAATTCATAAGGAGTCATCATCAGATATTATAAATAACTAGCTGACCCGGCGAACTTCGTTTCGCCTAACAGTTGATTCTTTAATTATTTTTTTTTTTTTAAATAATCATACCCTAAGTTACTCCTTATTACATCAGCTTCCTGCCAATAAAAGTCCTGTCAAAATCGGTCCAGCCATTTCAGAGATTAGCCAGAACAAACAGACAGACAGACAGACAAAATTTGTAAAAAATGTTATTCATAATACCCATATACATGTAGTAAAAAACAACTGTTATTTCAATATTACAAACAGACACTCCAATTTTATTTATATGTATAGATGTATCGGCTTCACACGCGTGATCGCTAGGGAACATACTCCCGGAATATATATAACCAATTTACCCGCATATTTCCCGTTCCCGTAGAATTTCCTGGATAAAAACAATCCTATGTCCTTTTTCGGGTCTCAAACTATCTTTGTACAAAATTTCATCTAAATCGGTTCAGTGGTTTAGGTATGAAGAAGAGACAGACAGACAGGCAGACAGACAGAGTTACTTTCGCATTTAGAATATTAGTAGGGATGTTCTTGTAACCACTTTGTCCCACTACTGGCTAAAGGCATTCTCAAAATTCTTTCATGTACTTTTCTGCCGTGATTCCTCAAACCAGTTATTGAGGTGCGTATCTTGGTAATCTGGTCATTTATGCTCTCCTTAGAGAGTCTTAGAGCTACAAAAAGGCTACCCTTCCTTCCCTTTGTCATCTTTTCTCTCCTCTGGCTCCCTTCATCTCTGTTCACCTACCCTATTCTTTTTGATCTCTCTCTTGACTCTTTTCTTGTGGCCGCCTAGTCGGCTCTTCATTTCAGACTTCCATTAAATAGAAATCACTTTTTTTACTCCGGCTAAAGGCCGCCTTTATATCCTTCCTGGAATTCTATTTTCGACCCAGCTCGAACCAGCCCTTACAGTGAGCATTTAAATCGAAACGCTTCCATTCTTAAAAATGGGAATCTTTTTATCTGGTCTATTTTATCGCACTGCTGGGCTGCAAAGACTTCTCTCTATCTTTTCCACATAACTGTCTTTTGCTATGTCGGGCCAGTTCATTCCGTAAGAGTCGAGCACGTTCCACAATCTTCGCTTTGGTTTGCTGCGATGTCTTTTGGCATTTAATTGATAAAAAAGATTGTACTTCGGTGAATGCCCCAGAACTCCACGACCTCATCCCATTGGAAATCTAGACGCACTACATGTTACCATACCTATCTCGCTGCTATTCCAACAATTCATCATCATTCTTAATATATTTTTTTTATAAATATTTGATTTTGATTTGATTTGATTTGTCTCTGTCATCTTTGACCTAGACTAGAGTCAAGAGCAAAAACATTTCAAATAAAAAACGGAATATAAAAGTATATAGCTCACGTATCCATCTCCTCCTGGGTGAGGTCGAGCGCCTCCTGCATCTCGCGGGAGGTGCTCTGGATAAAGTCCTTGTCACAGTACTTGCCGAGCCCCTGTTCCGTCAGTACCTGTGGACATAACGTCAATGGTTTGAACAGGGGATGATGATAGGGCCAGGTATAAATGAGCTAAACCTGAGGACCTAACTTTAATTGTGCAGGGGTTGATTTTAGAGCCAGGTATGTAACTTGGCCAAGAAGAAACATGCGAACATGGCAATTAACATGTTTTAGATGAATTTACAATAGAAATATTTGTACACCGTAACAAATGACAATAAGAGCTTAAAGAAATACAGGTTACAATAATGGACCTTATCAATGAGCCATATCATAACTTGGCCAGAAAGAAACATGCACATGGTACTAAACATGTTTTAGATGAATTTAGGATATAATGATGTAATATCGTGATAGAATAAAAATACTGGTATACCGTAACGAATGACAATAGGATTTAAAAAATATAGGGTGCAAAGAACGGTTAGTGTAGTGCAGATTTTTGTAAATTAAATAATAGGCAAAAATACTGCCTTGGTAATATTTAAGAAACAACAGTAACACAAAAGTTCAAATAGTTACAAGGAAACATCGTTAACTGTAATAAGTTAACGTTTCTACAAATTAATAAAAAAAACAGTCGAAACACAAAAAAACTAAAATACCTACATAAAATGTATAAGAAAGTTGTATCATCTTGTTTATGAAATGAATAATAAGTATTATGTAACTACAAAAACTACTTCTAACTACATTTTTACGAAGTAATTTTATATTAATACCTAGGTAATGCCCCATGAGGTAGCTTGAAAAGACAAAATTGATCATTATAACATGCTATGGCATTAACCACTGCAATCCGCTCATAGATTCGCATAATTAGATTTTCATAATCAACAGGAACTCCAGATCCATTGCTTCCATTGCAGAAGTATACAAATTCATTAGCTTCAGCTTGATAACGTAAACCACTCAATATACGTAACAATGTAAATGAAAAGAAACGTCAAACTTTCAGTCTTTAATGGAAAAGTTAGCCAGGTGTTAATGTTTTTGAACAAGTTCGTAACTAAAAAGTCCTTGTTAGGAATTTGGTTGTAAGTCTGCCGTTGTGTCTTTGAAGTTGCAAGACGTTTATATTTAAGACTGTTTTGCAAACAATACTCGCGCTATGTTATGTTAATTTAGCTCATGCCTGCACTTTTCTTTCAATAACTATAAAACTATCAGAACGAGAAGAAAATCAACTGAACTGCACGCACTGCTCGCAATACAGATGGTCGATGGGGCCGAAAAATTCTGGAGAGGCGACCGCGTACCAGGAGACGCTACGTTTTAGACCTCCCAAAAGATGGACCGATGACCAGAGGGCCAATTCTACTAATTTTCACATTTGCATCTCAATAGGCTAGGTTCCATCATCCACAAATTGCAAAACTATTTAGTCCGTCAGTTAGAGTATTGAAAAATAATGGTTAAGTATTTTTTGTTTTTGTCAATCAATGAATATTGACAAAGATAAAACGCATCAAAACTCGGGAGTGGGGGCTCGTGACGTCACGACTCACTAAAAATTATGCGAAGGTGTGACGTATTGAGAATTTTTAAAGCATCGTAACTTCATCAATTTGGTTCCCTTAACAAAAGAAAAAACACTGGTCAAATATTTTTTGATAATCTAACTGACGGACTAATTAGATTTTTCAGGACACAAGCCCATTGCAAACTCAAAAATGTATGAAAATTAAGACCTTTTTGACAGTTTGCAATTGACATGCGAATGCGAAAGTTGATTAAAAATGAGTTAAATTGGCCCTCTGATGAAGGTCGTGGGTAGCCGATGGATGCGAGACGCACAGGACCGGTTGTTGTAGCGACGCTTGGGGAGGCCTTTCGGCTGATATGAAGAAATAAGAAGATGAAGAAAACCAAGATAATACTTACTCGAGTAATAAGATTCTCCGCTGGATTCTCTATGCAATAAGGCACGTTGTTGAGAGGTCTCGTCTTTTTGTCACGATCTGAAACATATTTAAATGGGGGATATTAGTTCAGCTTCGTACATAGACATAGACACATTTTTGGCTTTTGCCCAGGAGGTAGGTGTACTAGGTATCATCATCTGCTTAGCCTTTACCCAACTATATTGGGGTCGGCTGCCAGTCAAAGGATTCAGCTGAATACCAGTACTTGACGTGGAGCGACTGCTTACCAGATCTCCACAACCAATTAAGTTACACAATATTATGTATTTCATGCCAAGGGATAAGCATAAACTACAAAATTCCATCTACTGGCCTTCGATACTCCTGCTTATTTTCTTCTAGTTTCCGTTATTTTGGCACTGACGTGGCGAAGGTTTTTTTTGCGAAAGGCAGACTTCGCAGTTTCGTTTTCTCGACCCTTTTAGTTTAGTAAAAACTCTGGAACTGTAAAAATGTCAACGAGAGCAAGCTTGATTTTAAAGCCTGCCGGTCCGTTTGGTCCAGTTCTAGGTAGCCTATCAATAAAAATTGTTCTATTGCATTATTTCTTTTAGTTGTATTGTTACCACTATATTCGTACATGATCAGAGACCTGCATTAGTAGGTAAATTCAATCATCATCTGCCTAGCCTTTTCCCAACTGTATTGGGGTCGGCTTCCAGTCAAACCGGATTCAGCTGAATACCAGTATTTTACGTAGAGCAGCTGCCTACCAGACCTCCACAACCCATTAACTGGGTAACACGGTACTCCTTGGCAAGACTGGTGACAGATTTTCTGGCTTCTGACTATCCGTAACGACTGCCAAAGATCTCCAAATGACAGCCGGGACCAACAGCTTAACGTGCTTTCCGAGGCACGGAGGAAACTCGATATGTTCAGATGGTCACCCATCTACAGACCAACCTCGGCAAAGCGTTGCTTAACCTTGAAGATCGACCTGTGCGGCTTTTATTATTTAGCCACGAGCTCCTCACCAATTAGTACATTCAATATAGTACATTAATTGGAAATAATTTAATTCATAAATGAATAAATCTCATATCAGCCCTGAAGGAAGTTCATGCATAAACAGGCATTCACAACAACTTTATTTATTTTCATTCTTAGCGCAACATCTAGATCATAACAGATAAAAGAAAAATGTTCTGTAGGTATACCTACATTATAATTTGATTAACCTGGAAAAGAAGAAGCTACTGCAAAACAAGTTCTTATTGCCAGTTTACACGATGCGAGTTACTGCACTGCAGCTGCTCGCACGCTAGCTCGGAATGTGTAAACTTGCCATTACACGTCTGATAACAATGCCAGATATTCTTGATTCCTACTGATACAAGTTAATTGCACACGTATGAAGATAGTCCATGCAATAGCATTGTGTTAAAACATAGCAAAAAATAAATAGGTAACTACACAATCAGAACACACTAAAACGGACTTACAGTTCTTTCTCATAGTCTGCATTAAATCGTTGGACGTTTTTCTGCGAATGTTATTTTTTAGTTATTCTTTTTAATAAAATATTATACAGATTAATTTTCAAAGAAGAGCCAATAAAAGACCACTAACGCCATCTGTCTTAACATATTTAAAACTTAGTACTAACGCCATCTATCTTGAAATCTTTGAATCTTTGTAACGCTAGTTAGATGCATCAATATAAGACGTGTTGCGCTAGTAGTTTACTAACTTAACAACAGATGGCGCTTGAATAAAGGATTATGACAATTTAAATTTTAGGTTTGACTGGTGTTCTGTATAACATTTTTAGAACATAATTTTAATGTGCCATGATTTAAGACAAAATTAAAACATTGATCACGACACAGAATAAACGTAAAACTTTAAGAAGCTATTGCGTTTGGTACGACAGATACTAAAATTAATACAAGTAATCAAAATATAACTTACTCTATAGCTTTGAATATCTTTTCGGAGTCCTTGCCATGGAGAAGAGGTTGCATTGCGATTTCCTCATCGCTTTGGTTGCCATCTTCATGTTTTCTGATTAAACAAGTAAGTATTTAAATATTGAACCCTCGAGGAACATGGTGACTTTTCGAAACTCGTTCAAAACAATACCAAAAGTACTTACAATTCCTCTTCCGGTATTTGGCCATCCATTCCAAGTTCTCTTCTCATCATCGTACTCAGCGATTGACCATCTTTGTCAACTAAAAAGAAAGTATGATAAAAGTCAATTATACACCGTTCACCATCTGAAAGTGTCGCTAATATGGATCAATTCCTGGGAACTAATAACACATAGCAACTAAAGAGATAGAGATATTTTTTGTTAAGTGGTTTTTGCAAAGATTTTTTAAGCTACGTTGTTGTTTTGTGAAGACGTACTTAGTACGCAGAAATGACTGAGACAAATCTGTTTCTAAGGCCGCTTTGGGCAATCATCCGACATATTTTTGCTATTTTACTAGATAAGATTAGTAACCGTCTTTCCAACAATCACATATTTTGCTATGGAGGCGGACTACTCAAGACCGGGATAGTCGGCTCTCGTTGGGGGCTTACGTTCTGCAGTGGACGGCAAATTGTCTGATATGATGATGATGACATATTTTGCAGCTATTTTGAACTAACTTCTGCCAGTGGCTTTTTCAGAGCATGTCATTTTTTTCAGGACACGATCTACCCTTATGCAAAGTTTAATCCAAGCTTTTAAAACGTGAAGACGTAAGAAACAGACAGGTTGACAGGCAAAGAGTTATTTTGCATTTATAACATTAATAAGGATAAAAACTTACCGCCATTGACGTTATTCCTGGGAGACGGCAAATTCTGCATTTCAGTTCGTCTGTCTCTACCGTAGAAACTCTCTCGTCCATGTTTCTTGATACTGGTCCATACTGCGCCGAATAAAGTGTGGTTACGCTGGAAAAGGAAAAAAAAATGTTATTAACTTCAACTGCTACTAAATATCTCGTTGTTTGGAGTTGATGAATAGCGTAATATTTTTCAAGCTCAACTTTTGCATCCACTGGATGAGTGTGCTCAAGTCTAATATCTGGTCAAATAAAATAAAATATATGTCCCTTCGTAAAAATTATCTTGGCCTATGCAATGAAGGCCACACTTAGGCACGGTAATTGTCTTAACGCGTATTGGGTATCAATATCTATTGAAAATATTTTGGTTTCCTGAAAGTATAGCTCTAAGGAGTGTGTGTTCTACTCACTCTATGCATAGGCTCCACGACCTCTCCAACACACTCGTCCAGGTTGCCAGATATAGCTCTCTTGAGCTCAGGTCCAGCTTCATGCAGCGTCCTCAATCCAGCTTGTAACGTCATCTGGTTGTTCTGCAGGGAGGCTGCAGCTGCTTGCTCCTTGCGCTTCCTGAATCTGTTTGTTTGTCGATGGGGAAGCATTGAAATCTTTTGCCGTGGAGTCATTGTTAGTAATCTTTTTTTTTCGTTGTGTGTGAAAACACTTTAGTTTTCAAGGCTTTTTTGTAGTTAGATCTTGACATTTTTATGTGTCTTTGTCGTAATCTAATCACGTCTATGCACACGCAACACAGCATTTCATACTTTTATTTACATCTGATCTCAGTCAGCTATTTCAAACAGCTATTTAATGGAGTCTATCGTCTATCAAACACTACGTAAATCTCTGTTTGTAAGTGTGAAGGAATCAAACACAAAAATGGTGATTTGTGGTTAACATCCCAAACTAGACCAAACATGTCTCTCTGTGCCACGAACTTACAACCATTTGCCTAAAATTATTTCACTTTATGTTAAAAAGCCAATTTATTTAGCCCTCACCTTTTCCATGCGTATAAACAAACATCTGACAAAAACACAAAAATTAAATCAACTCCACTCAAAATAGGTCAGAAAAAAGGTATAAATGAAGACTGTGCGTTTTAAGCAAGTGATTGTAAATACACAAGTTATTACACGGAGGAAACATGCTTCGGAGAACTCGAAAAAATTATCTTGTCATGCTGTCAAAAAGTATATTTGGTAAATGCATTGGATTCGACGATAAAGAACACCTTAGAAAAGGTGATGAAGCTGAAATCAACAAAAAATGTCTTGTGAATCATACAATCATCGAAATATATTCTAGAATCAAACAAATTAAACATAGAGTTAGACAGAATCAAATGGTCTCTAAAATCCAATCTTACTTCGTTAAGATTTTGTTACGGATGATCGTATGAATCTAAAATCCCAAATTAAAACGAAAGAACTTCATGAACAAAACTTCAGAAAAAAATCTCTCAAGCGGCCTCCTTGGCAATAAAACTAGTAATTCTGCCAAGAAAGCAAGCATAAATACAGCATTTGTAAAAAAAAAATCTTCGAATGTTGCTTAGTACTCGTGAAACGACTTACGCATGGTTCCTATAAAAATAGAAATGTTGATGTTAATGATAGTGCTTACAAAGAAAATAAATTAAATTAATTTGAAGTGAGAGATGAGGTGAGCCCTGTTATAGAGAACAATTTAGATGATAAAACCGAAAAATACATAATAATCATCCATTTGATAATTTTCTACATAACAGTAGGATACATTCGTTTTTAGACCTCCCGTTAGGTTATCATCAGGTTTCAAACTATTTGAAGGATCTTATTTGTCCCTATTTAAACAAAGAATCAGATCGCAATTATAATTTTTTTTGTATAAACGGTATTAATTAAAATCATTATTGAATAGATTATATCGACACTCAAATACTTCTTTATCAAATCATGTTTTAAGTTTACCTAGACGACATACTACTTCACTCAATAAGTTTCAAACTACTCTCAAGGTTGTCACACACACTTAAACTGACCTTCTGAAATAGTCTTGGATAAGGAATGTGGCGTAGAATTTCCCTACGGTGATCTCATTGGGGTCTCCTGGTGGGGGCACCACCTGGTCCAGGAGTTTCGGGGATGTCCGCTTCCATACTTTCTTGATTATCGCTCGAAGTTCCGTGTTGCATTCGTCAATTACACCTGGTTAGAACAAAATATTGTGGTTTGAATTATAGTATAGGATTGTTTTGAACGGCCTATTGGGATCCAGCCTGTCTTTTTGCATAGTCTTATTTCTTTGAATTTTGTTAACAAATTGTTCCCAAATGTGTTTCTCATTGCCTGGCATTTGCATGTTTGACTTTCTGAAATCCGATTACAACGTTTTGCAGCAGTTAAAATTGTTCGTGTCATCGTTGTCAGAATTGAATTGGTTAATGTCGTCCAATAAACGCTGAGTTGTTAATTATTTCGGTAACATACACAGCTTCATTTCGTCGTATCCTACGAATAGGGGCGTAACTGCATAAAAGCTACTTTTGAGGAGACGCTTTTTTATGTTTATTTCAAATAAATATGAACAAATAGGTACTGGTGGTTTCAAATAATGTGTATTGGTATCTTATGGTTCCTCTAGGACTATTTTCAATAAATTAACTTCATATTTTATACGCATTTTGTCCCTTAAATCCTTATTCTCTGTTGTGTTAAGGCGACGTAGAGCTGGACTTGAGTATTAAGTTGCATTATGCCTTTTATCACCGGAAATGTTGTGGCCACAATTGCCTTTATGTCATTTTTATATTATTCTGATGTGGATATGTATTCTTATTACATAAGAATTTGTGTATGATAACTATTTATTCATTACTGGGAACATAAGTAAATTTAATAAAAATAATAATAGAATTTTAACATTTAATTTAATATTAAACATTAACATTAGAAGCTTATAAAAAGAATTGTCAAATAGAAGAAAATCACAGTTATTAAAATCAAATTAGACATAATCAAAATTAGTCCTTAAAATAAAATAACACAAAATACAAATACAAATCAATACATCATTTCAATTTTAAAATCCTTTGAGCTATAAAATGTTATTTAGATTTATTTGTTTATATTTTCGTTTTATGATTTCTGATACTTTCATAACAAGATTCTTTTCCAACCAATTCCACCAACTTACGTCCTCGGCGTTTCATAACTATTACAAAATATTATAACGGTCTATTTATTAATTATGTAAATAAACTTTAGAAGTATACGTCATAATGTTATTTAGTTTTTAGAAAACAAATTACGCAGCTATCAATCTCCGCATTCCGCCGAATAATGGCCGAACGGCGCTAGCACGCTCTCCCCGCGCCCGCGCACCCCCACTACTCGCGAAAAAAAAAGGACGCGACGGCGTTTGTGGCTTTATTCTTCGTTAAAAACGTAGTGCTTGAAATTGTGGCTTTTAAAAAAACCGAATTATTTGATAACCTGTACCGTTTTTAACTTTTCTGTTGAACTGGTTATATGTGGTATGATGAGCAGAATTAAATTATGCAATAATCAAATAAAGCCCTTATGTTCGTTAGGGCTCTCTTCGTAGGATACGACGATTTTATTAAACACGTTAACTTCGATACTTTTATTTACCTTCTTGATTTTTTTGTTGTGCCCGTGTTAATTCACTGTATTCTATTCTAAAGCCACCTCCAATACCTTAATAGTACACAAACCTGTGGTTTTGATCTGGAGCTGCGTCCGGACTACGGCAAATAGCGTAGCGTTGAAGTTAACAGTGCCATCTGAATTGAGCGGCATGTTCATGGACACGAGACGTTTGCAGGCTGTCCGATGAGGACAGAGCTTGCCGAAACCTGAGAATAAGACAAAAATAAACCTGAAAATATCGAAATAGCAGATGATTACGATAACTAATTTAATTAACCAAATCTTGGCTCAATAGACATATCAGTAAGCAGTCTTGCAGCCGCTCCAAAAATGTAACTATAATTTAATTTTACAATAGTACCTAGCGGTGGACTGATTTTTCGTAGAAGCGTCACAACATCCAAATGCTTGATTCTCCCTTTCGCGTCTGGGTCGTATTCACTCCATAATCTGTAAAATATTTTACAAAACTTTAAAACGTTGTTCACTGACTGTATGGCATCGAAAATAAAAGTAACAATATTTTGATGTGATTTTTCTTTGTGCCCTCGATCCTACCTTTTTTTGCGATGGGAAATCATCCAATGACTCCTCCCGCTCTGGATGGAGGGAGAGGGAGTGTCAGACTTCTACTGACTAAAACCCATCCATGTTCCATCATTGCCCTTTGTGTTCCGGAGCCGCGGTATCTCTTTCGAATAGTCCCGCGACTCCGGAAGGCGTCGGCCCTTTCAGGCCCCTCAGTCCCTCGATCCTACCTTATGTAATGTCATGATTTCATGAATGATATCTACTATTAGGCGTAGAAGATGTGTGTTCTACTATGACGGCTGACGGGTCAAATTATGTGGCTTTGACACACTTTACCTGCGCGCATACAAATCTAGTGAAGAAGTGCTAGTGGTGTTACCTAACAAACTCGTCAAGATGATGAGGTCCCAAGATAGACCAGTCTCTAGTCAAGTAGTCGAAGTTGTCCATGATGACAGCTACGAACAAGTTGATGATCTGTAAACAAATTTCAATCGTATACTCTAACGGGTGTAAGGGACAGCCCTCCTCAAACTGATAGGGTGATTTCAGTATATCGTACTAAGTTGACCGGTACATGAAATTATTTCAGGAACTTTATGGGAATCCAATAAAACTGATTTGTTTAATTACCTCACTCGCAATGTATCGCTTCTCAAAACGCACACAGCGAACGGCAGCGCAGCGAGCTTTCGAAAAGATAGCTGCGCCCGCGCTACGTTTTAACAGCTGATTTCATGCATCGTTGATAAGATTTCTTTTTTTTTTTTGTTGTTTTTTCATTTTAGCAGTGTTATTTACATTAATGGAGTTCTGCATACAGATAATGTAACTTTGCATTGAAATAAAGCACAAAAAATGATAAATCGAAAAAAAAATAAAAAAAAATCCTGAGGAAATTTCCACTGGAATATGATTCAAAATAAGGAGCTGATTGCACCCTGTTAATTTGTGGAAGGCTGTCCCTTACACCCTGTATAGTTTTATATATATAGTTTATTTTTATTTTTTATTAGTTGTTATTATTTAGTTCTTATTTTTTTTTATTTAGTTTATTATTAAGTTTATAAACTTAGTATAAAACTGAAGGTAGCTATTCTGGAACTAGTGATAGCCTACTAGTTCCAGAATATCTGAATCTTAAAATCATTTGAGAGCAGCTAGAGAGCAATAGTAGCTTAAGGTGATCGAATAAGACAGCAGACTGAGTCTTGAGTCATTTATGACCACTGCTCGAAAAATGAAGAAATACCTGTACCTACATATATGAATTTCAAGAATGTGACACCAGTTACCGGTCTCGGCGTATTATGGCTCAACATAACAGGCTGATATTTGAAAACTTACCAAGAAAGTACAAAGCAAGGAAAACGATATGAAGTAAGGGAAAGCCATCCAGTTGCCGCAGTTCTGCTTGTCGGCTTCAGGTTCGAGGTCAGAGTGTCCCGGCAACATGCAGTGTAGGGGTTCGTCGGGTCGTTCATCCGTGTTCGGGGACAGCGCCATCATTATGTCTTGCCAGGCCTCTCCTAAAAATTGAAAATGTAGTTGTAAAATGTAAACACTCTTGACGCTTTGATTGATTAGAGATTAAGGGCGGGTTGTATCAAACAGTTGGTAAACGTAACATACGTACGTCAAAAAGTTACGATTTACGATGTTTGACGTTCGTTAAATTAGAAGCGTTGTTTCAAAACATTCTGGTAAAAATTCCTGCTCATTCCAATAGCTAAGTTATTGACACGGGTCCTACCTAAATATACCAATGATAGAATGCGCGGTTATGTCTCTCCAGCAGACTGTCAGGTATTACACAGATAGGAGCACGCCTGTGTATGCAGCCTTTCTTGATCTCTCCAGGGCTTTTGACCTGGTTAGGTATGATATTCTCTGGCGTAAATTGAAGTATACAGGTGTACCGGGTGAGTTAATTAATATTTTTAAATATTGGTACGACCATCAAACTAACCGGGTCAAATGGCTTGGTGAACTCTCCGACGAGTACGGGTTGGAGTGCGGAGTGAGGCAGGGGGGGTTAACATCTCCTTCGCTCTTCAACTTGTACGTGAACGGGCTGATTGTTGAGCTGAGCGACACCGGAGTAGGATGCTCGATTGATGGTCACTGTGTCAACAGTATTAGTTATGCAGACGATATGGTGTTGCTCAGCCCATCAATAGCCGCGCTCAGAAAGCTGTTAGGCATATGTGAGGAGTATGCGAGGGTACACGGTCTCCTGTACAATGTTCAGAAGAGCGAGCTCCTGGTATTTCAAGCCAAGGGGTCGTAAATTGGGGGATGTGGCACCTGTGCTGCTTAATGCTGTCGCTCTTCGAAGAGTAAGTGAATTTAAATACCTCGGCCATGTGGTCAACGAGCATTTAAAAGATGATGCAGACATAGAAAGGGAGAGGAGGGCGATGGCGGTCCGCTGTAATATGTTGGCACGCAGATTTGCGAGGTGTAGTTTTGAGTTAAAAATCACTCTGTTTAAAGCATTCTGCCAAACTCTCTACACCTGCAATCTGTGGGTCAACTACACACAGCGGGCCATCAACGCTCTCCGAATACAATATAATAACGCGTTCAGGGTGCTGGTGGGGCCCCCGCGCTGCTGTAGTGCGTCTGCGATGTTTGCGCACGCGCACACAGATGGCTTTCATACTGTGCTGCGACGCCGCATCGCTTCGCTGATGTTCCGTACGCGTGGGAGCGCCAACACCATCCTGAACGTGCTCAGCCACAAGCTGGACAGCCCCCTTCTGTGGCACTGGGTTCAAGCACAAGTGCGTGTGCCCGGGGCCCCAGAGGGTGGTAAATACTTAAATTAATTTTATTTATATATGCAACTAACATAGTTTTTGAGGTGTACTAACAATATTATGGGCCTAATGCCTGAAATAAAAAGATTTTATTTTTTATTTTATTTATTTAAATAGCTTTTTTTTGCATTCCACCACTTATTTGTGTCATCAGAAGAACTGGTATTGAGGAATTCAAAAGAAATGTCACAATATTGTTCTATTTGACGCAACTAAAGTTACGTTAACCAGTGCTCAGACCATCTGTTAACAACGTAAACGTTATATTTTACGTGCGTTAACGCTGACATTTTGTGAAACAACCCAATTTTTTGATTTGACGATAGTTAGCACCATATTTAACGTTTACGCGTGCGTTAAGTGTAGTTGAAACAACCCGCCCCAAAGCGCACGGCCGTGCGCCAGTCATGTTTCAGCCTAACGCACGCAGTATGTATATTTACACGAAACATTTCGAAACTTGGACCATTTAAAGAACAGAGATAGAAACTTGGATTTTTAATCACTTTTATACGGTTAGGATAGGTTCAAGCTCTCTGTTCACATGGTATTCTCAAAAGACACATGTTAGATTCATGGCCTATTCTGAACTTCTGAAATACTTGACCTACTAATCTGACTACTTTTAAAGGCCGAATATTTGGGGAAAGAAACTTGGCTTTTTTCACATTATTTTTGTTTTTTGGGGGTTTTACCAGCCGACTTATGAATACGGGAACGACAGCCTAACCTTTTCATAGATGACTCTGGCTTATCTGAAGGTATCAATGCTGAAGCATAAATTGGAAAAGGAAGATAAGAACTTACCTGTAGCAGATCTGAATAATACCATAAGTGCTCCTCCAAAGGTCTTGAAGTTATTATTGCTGCTGATCACATCACCATCCGGGTGTATTTTACCGAATAGCTAAAAAATACACAGTTGCATTTAATAACTAATATAACTAGAGACGATATTGAGTTGCCAGTAAACAGAGATGTATCAAGGAAGAAAACGACACTCAACACCCAGTTCAATTAATATGAGATTAGAAAGAATGAATCATCATCTGCCTAGCCTTTTCCCAACTATATTGGGGTCGGCTTCCAGTCAAACCGGATTCAGCTAAATACCAGTGTTTTACTTGGAGCGGCTGCCTACCAGACCTCCACATAACACGGTACTTCTTGGTAATACTAGAGTCAGATTAACTGGCTTCTGACAGTCCGTAACGACTGCCAAAGATCTAAAAATGACAGCCGGGACCAACGGTTTAACGTGCTTTCCGAGGCACAGAGGAAACTGGATATGTTAAGATGGTCACCCATCCACAGACCAACCTTGGCAAGCATTGCTTAACCTGAAAGATCGACCCGTGCGGCTGTTATTATTTAGCCATGAGCTCCTCGACCTAATTCCTTTTCCTGGTCCTATCGACCAAATTTATTAAATATCTTAACACAGGTGGAAAAAACAAGAGTTGAGCCTGAACCAGCCTTACCTGCATCCCAACCACAGCATAGATGAAGAATAGAAGCACAATCAACAGAGCTACATAAGGCAGTGCTTGGAAGGACTTGATGAAGGTCCACAGGAGAGTCCTGATCCTCTCTCCTCTCGACAGTAGCTTGATCAAACGCATGGCTCGAAACAGACGGAAGAATGTTATGTATTTGAGGAGGTTGGAGCCCTGGAAGAAGATTTAAGTGTTATTGAGAGTTAAACTAGCAGGCACCTTTTTGTGACAAGTATATACAAAGATAATGGACTACTTTTATTATTTTTTTATTTATTTATTTTATTTGTTCATGTTTTTAATTGTAATTAACACTTTAAGCATGATAGTTGAGTGGCTTTGATTAAGATTTATGTATTACGTATCTGTCATCCTAATGATTTTTTTTCTATGTATCCTACCGCTTATCTGTGAACAGCGTTGTGGGCTACAATATTGTTTTTTTTTTGCATAATTTTGTGTTTTTTGATTTATATTGTAGCTGTTTGTAGTTCCTTTTAAATAAAATAAAATAATATAATGGATTGAATAATACCCTTACAAAATTAACTACTCTGAAGGAATTTGAAGGCACCAAAGCGACTAATACCGTTTTTTTTTTCTCAATTTTCATGTTTTCTTACAAAATGTATCCGATCCACTCCTGCTAGTCTAGGACGTATTCCAATCAGAACTTTAGCAAAAAGACTACAATACATTAAGGTATAATAACCGGCACGATCTCGGTCGTGAGCACACTCGCCATTGGTCGGTTTGACGACGATAGCTCTGACGCTTCACGTATTTAGTTCTACTGCGCCTGCAAGTTTCGTTCGCCCACCGTACATTGGCGAGATCACCCTGCTACTATAAGAATCATCTCGCCTGTAATTTTATCTCTAATCTTGCATAATTTTATTACCAGTTCTTACCTCTCTATCAACGACTTTGCTGAAGTTCTGGGGCAAATGCAATCCATACTGCAACAGAAAAGCAATAACAATTCATATTTTTATCAACAAAATGTAGTTAAGTATACAAGATATATTTCAAAACTAGCTTCTGCCAGCGACTGCGTACGCGCATATCCCGTTTTGTTTCCGTTCCCGTAAGAATTTCTGGAAATCCCCTTAATGCACCCCTACGGACTGTAAGGAAGTTACATGCCAAATTTCAGCTTTCTTCGACCAGTAGTTTTGGCTGTGTCGAAAAGTCAGTCAGTTTCTGCTTTTATTTATCTATGCATATATCTATACATCTATACATACATACATATACATACATCCATACATTCATATCTTAATATATATAAATCTCGTGTCACAATGTTTGTCCTCAATGGACTCCTAAACCACTTAACCGATTATAATAAAATTCGCACACCATGTGCAGTTCGATCCAACTTGAGAGATAGGATAGTTTAAATCTCAATTTTTTGTTGCAATATTATTTAGGAGCGGAAAATGTGACGCAGACGAAGTTGCGCGGGACAGCTAGTACATACATAAAAAGTAAAATTGGAGTGTCTGTTTGTAATATTGAAATAACCTTTTTTACTACATGTATATGAACATAATTATATACGGTACATACACCATTTTTTTTTTTTCAATTTTTGTCTCTCTGTCTGGCTGTCTGTTTGTTCTGGCTAATTTCTGAAATGGCTGGACGATTTTGACGGGACTTTTACTGGCAGGTAGCTGATGTAATAAAGAGTAACTTAGGCTACGTTTATTTTATAAAAAAACAGAACTAAAAAATTAAAGGAGCGACTGTTAGGCGGAACGAAGTTCGCGCGTTGATGTCAGCTAGTAATCTATATAGATAAATTATAAAATGGTTGCTTACATCAGGAGGTGGTTTGTTCTCGTTCACCTGAGTGACTACGATGTCTATAATACTACCAACTACTAAAATGAAGTCGGTTGTATTCCATGCGTCACCGAAGTAATTCTGAAAACAGAAGTAAAACTCGTATCTTTATTTCTTGGTTGTATACGTCACCGGAAAGTGCCAGACATTGTAAGATTGTAATAAATCTTGATTATATTATAATTTATTTATTTAAACTTTATGTACAATAGTGTTACATGGGCGGACTTAATGCAACAATGCATTCTCTACCAGTCAACCTTTGGGTTAAATCGAAATTTTATATTCTGAATAAATTGTTTTGTATAAAATATATCCCATACAAATTTAATAGTTTCCAATACATCCGTGTCTTATTTATAAAAAAAAAAGAATTTTATGCGATATTTTACAATCTTGCGGAGTTTGCCACTTTCCTGTGACTTATACAAGGTACCATACACTGGGACAAAGGTCGTTACTATTCATGCTGTATAGTCAAAAGTAACAAAAACTACAAACAAACAGAATGGGTTCCGCTTTATCATACGGATTTTTAGAACCCTTTGTTTTAGGGATGGCAAATCATCCAGTGACTCCTCCCGCTGTGGGTGGAGCGGGAGGGAGTGTCTGACTTCTACTGACTAAAACCCATCCATGTTCCTTCATTGCCCTATGTGTTCCGGAGCCACGGTATCTCTTTCGAATAATCCCGCGACTACGGCAGGCGTCGGTCCTTTCGGGCCCCTCTGCGTGCTGACTCTCTTTTTGATGCGCGCGTGGAACACTAACGCGCCGTCGACACCGGCTGTCGTCACTAGACGGACGGACGGCGAGCCACCCATAGCTCGCCGTCCACAGGCCCGCGCTTACGGTGGCCGGAGGTCACCAGGTGGCCTCCGACGCCCACGGCGTCTACCACGGCGGCATCTTTGAGAACCCTAATTAAACGGTTAGTACATAACAAATCATCATGCCTAAATTTCGCGAAGTCACCGACCAGCCATATATCCAGATTCAGGGCTGCTACTGGCTGCAGAGTTAGTTCGAAAGAGTTACGGCTAAACGCAAAGGGTATTTGAGGAGTGTTTTAATCAGTAAGAGTCTTGACACTCACTTCCAGAGAGGTGAGTGTCTCTCGGGAGGAGTCATTTCATGATATCCTATAAAAAAAGAGCCTGCTGCTCAGAAACTCCAGGCTCCAGATAAAACCCAACAACTCCTTGCCTGACAAGGGAATTAAATCCTGGATCTCATGTTAAGTAGAGTACATCACAGGGTAATTAAAAAAAAAACAAGGCAAATTTATATTATCCGTAAATTAAACTAACCTTAAATCGAAATGCAGCAAGCTTGAAGACAAATTCCAGCATGAACACGGTAGTCAACACCATATTGACGTAATCAAGAACCTGTGAAAAATAAAATTTTATGAATTAACAAATATATCATCATCTGCCTAGCCTTTTCCCAACTATATTGGGGTCGGCTTCCAGTCAAACCGGATTTAGCTGAGTACCAGTATTTTACGAGGAGCGGCTGCCTACCAGACCTCCACAACCCATTTACTGAATTAACATATACATATTATGACACCGGATACTTGCAAAATACGTAAGATTACAAAACATCTTGAGAGATAAAAGTAAACTCTCGATAAATTGTCAACTGAACATTTGGAAAACTGTTTGTACGTATCAAAATTTGATAGTCTATAATCTCGACTGCTGCGCTGCGTGTCGCGGGATTTGATTCCCGCCCGGTACAAATATTTGTATGGCCTACAGATAGTTGTCCCACGATACAGGACAAATTCCGAGAAATTGTGGACTGAAATTTATTTATTTACCTATTTATTGGTTCACCAACAATTGTTCACACTGCTTTGATATTACCTAAGGATATTACAAATAGAATGCAATAAACTTGTAAACATTAGTGCAACAATCACTTATAGGTGACATAAAATACCAAATAAAGAAATGAAGTTTGGATTATGTTAGAGATGATATGATTCTCGCCATTAATAAAGAAAAAGATTAGCCATTAATATAGTTAGTTAATTTTTTGAATACCCACATAAAATATAATTTGATTTTGATTATCAATTTATTACGTAATTATTATTATTCCGAAAACTGTGTTGTTCTATTTATTTATTTATTCGGATCTCCAACAAAAGATACACACATCTAACATAAAACACAGTGATACAGTGGTTCACTCAAGTGTGCTCCTTCAGTTATAGAAGACCACGTACAGCATGCACATATAACTAGGTTTACAAACCTACAAAATAAAAATAAGATTTTCACAAAATTAAATGAAAGTTAGAATTAGAATAAAATTGATTAATTTATATTATGTTGCTATTATTTTTCTTTGATTAATTTGGTATCTTGATCTCATTGTAAATCTTGAACTCATTGCATTTTATTGATTTTATTATTATATTTAGTACCTTGTAATTTTATTATTGTGTTATTACTAATTTTGTCAATGTTGGTTAACCTTTAATTGGCGACTGTATAAGGATGAGGCTTGTATAACTTATCCTAAGAAACACTTTATACAGAAGCTGTGGTAAACCTATTTAAATAAATAAATATAGAAGCGCTAAGTATAGGAGCTCGTGGCTAACTAATAACAGCCGCACAGGTCGATCTGCAAGGTTAAGCAACGCTTCCCGAGGTTGGTCTGTGGATGGGTGACCATCTTAACATACCAAGTTTCCTCCGTGCCTCGGAAAGCACGTTAAGCTGTTGGTCCCGGTTGTCATTTTGGGGATCTTTGGCAGTCGTTATGGATAGTCAGAAGCCAGATAATCTGACACCAGTCTTGCCAAGGAGTACCGTGTTACCCAGTTAATGGGTTGTGGAGGTCTGGTAGGCAGCCACTCCACGTAAAATACTGGTATTCAGCTGAATCCGGTTTGACTGGAAGCCGACCCCAATATAGTTGAGAAAAGGCTAGGCAGATGATGATGAGAAGCGATATATGCGTTCATCATCATATCAGCTGAAAGACATCAGCTGCTCCGCCAAATGTCGCCAAGACAACGGGTCCTGTGCGTCTCGCATCCATCCCCTACACGAGACCCTAAGGCCACAAGCAGGAACACAGCGGGCGCGGGGTGGCGGCATCGGCGGCGCGGGCGCGGCGCGTTCAAATGCATAGATTTATATGGAACTGTTCACGAAGGCAGCGGCAAGCGAGCTGCGCGGTAGCGGCGTAAGAGCGGTGACCGCGCGAAAATTTGACAGTGGCAGGTAGCGTGATTTGCTTTCTGATTCTGCTAAAGTGGCCTTTTAAGACCCGCAATTATTTTCAAATTCAGGAACTTTGCTAAATTATTTCTACTAGACTCGTATTAGACTAGGACGGCACAGACTAGGACGGCACGGTTGGCGCAGTGGTTGAGCGATCGACTGCTGCGTCGCGTGTCGTGGGTTCGATTCCCGCACGGAACAAATATTTGTATGGCCTACAGATAGTTGTTCCGGGTCTGGCTGTTTGTGTAAGTGACTTTGTATGATTGTAAACGCACTCACGATACAGGAGAAATTCCTAGTGTGGGGCAACGTTATTTAAAAAAAAGACTAATTCTATCAATTAATGTTGTAGGTCCTCGACAAGCCATGGCAAAAATAACTAACCTTCTTATACTCAGGCGGGGCTCCATGGAACTTCATCATGAGAGCCACGGTGTTGAGGACAATGAAGAAGAAGATGAAGTACTCGAACCTCTGCGATGTGACAAACCACCAGGTCTTGTACTGGATCCTGTGCTTTGGGATGTATCTGGAAGAAACCATGACAAATAATTAAGCATCACGTATTATAATTTTTAACCGACTTTAACGAAAAAAGGAGGAGGTTCTCAATTCGGTGGGTTTTTTTTTTCTTTATAATAATAATAATTCTTTATTGTACACCAAAACAACTTTTATGATACAGTCATAATAAAGTACATGTACAAAGTTGAGTTTTCTCCCAGCAAACCTTGAGAGTTCATCATAGAGGGTAGGATCCAGGGGTTTTCTTTTATGTATGTACAACAATTACTACAAAGTTTCTAATCCGATTTCTGTGATTCTTTATTAATTGGATGCAGCATACTTGCCGTTTTGTCCCGTAAAAATTTGATTATATTTCGGCACAGTAGTTTTAATTTTATGAGCATTTTTGCTATTTCAATTTCTGCGTAGACGATGACGTCGCCCAAGTTTCACCACTTAAAAGTGAAAAATAAAAACATTCTTATTGTAGTGTTTTGTTTGGAATTCGGTTAAATATTTTTTTGTAAAAAATTTCTTTTCTAATTCCATAACGGTCGAGCTTTTGACGTAATTATCGCCTGATGGAAAGCGACAGATGAAGTTTTTTTTTTAACATGGGAAATCATCAAACTTTCACTCTGGGCGGAGTGGGAATACTCTGCAGGACAGACTCTTCCTTGTTTATTGTTACAACCCATCCTTGTTCCTCTTAATGCCCCTTGCTTTCCAAAGCCGCCGTGACTTTTCAAACAAACTCCGCAATTTTTTTGGTTTTTTTTTTAAGGATGGAAAATCATGAAACGACTTCTCCCGCTCTGGGCGGAGCGGAAGGGAGTGTCAGACTTCTACTGACTAAAACCCATCCATATAATATATCTAGAGTCCGTGCAAGTCCTTTTTATGCGCTCCCTTAAAACGTATATATGCATTGTAAACACTTTCTTTATCAGAGTTTGACACTCTGATGAAGAAAGTGTCAACAAATTTTCACATTCGCATCGCATTCGCATCTCAATCGCAAACTGTCAAAAATGTATGAAAATGAAGGCTTATTTGACAGTTTGCGATTGACATGCGAATGCGAAAGTTGTTTAAAATTTTGTAGAATTGCTCTGGTGTTTGTGGTTAACTGTCAACCACTTACTCGAAATCCTTACCTTCTAACAGGTTTAGCCTTCAGTGCGAACTCAATGCAGTTCCTCTGATTCTTGTCCAGTTCGCAATCCTTGAATTCCTGTTCCCCCTCCTTCTGGAATGTTACTATGACGAAACCTACGAAGATGTTTACCTGAAAAGTAAAGTTGCCAGTGTCTTTAAAATTAACTTTTTCAAACAGCATGGATATCATCCGGACTTTATAAAAGAAGGGGTAAGCAAATAGCCAACTTTCTGCCAACTTCGTCAACTACCTATAAATGATTTTATATCCCAGTTTTCAAGTTCTATTTCCACAACCACATTTGAAACTGATCTACAGTACTTAAAAAATGTGAGGCGCTTCAGACGGATATCAATACGGTGGTAATAAGAAGGAGTAAAGTCAACAATAAATTAAAGAATTTAACGTCTCTAAGAGCTGATTTTTCCAACGCCAGATAACTTTTATTCGTGGAATAAATTTAACATTTGACAGTTTTTGTATGGAAGAACTGTTAAAAATTCAAAATTATTCCTCCGATAAAGTTATCTGGCGTTGGAAAAATCAGCCTTTAGGCACTTATCTCACCGCCAGCGATCAGCGAGTAGCGAGTAAAGCTTCAAACTCGAAACGAGTTTGCGAGTAGCGAGTGAAAAGTTTCGATAGTTTTGACGCTCGGCTTTTGTGCGACAGGCTTCTACTCGTAATACTCGCTCCAGCTCGCGCTATATGTAGGTAGAAATTATCACTGGTTACTCCGGACCGGCAGCGAGTCTGCTGCTGGTGCCTCGGGGTGCCTGTTCGTGGCTCTACCGTCACGTACCTTTTTTTTTTTTTAGGTGTGGGAAGTCATCCAATGACTCCTCCCGCTCTGGGCGGAGTGGGAGGGAGTGTCAGACTTCTACTCACTAAAACCCATCCATGTTCCTTTATTGCCCTTTGTGTTCCGGAGCCACGGTATCTCTTTCGAATAGTCCCGCGACTCCGGCAGACCGTCACGTACCCTTACGACTCGATAAGCCTACGTACGCACTAGCGGTTGAACAACCTAGTGGTAGTCCCCGCGGCTGGCCGTTTTTACAGTTTTTATAATGCAACCGCTAGTGATTATACCCATTAAATGACGAGCGGTTGCGTATAAAACTGGAACCGCGCGGTTGACCGCTATTTGCGCACGTAGTCTAGCGGTCCAAGCGATTAGTTTGATGAACGCCCAGATTACTCAGAAACCGGAAATCGATATGTTTACGTGCACTCACAGATCGATGATCAAAAATACTTTTATCTTTAGTTTTTAAGATGAATTCTATGTAATTGGTCTCGCATCCATCGGCTACCTGCGACCCTCACCAGGTTATCGGTCCACTTAGTGGGAAGCTTTACAACCGCTTCTTGCGGTACTAAGAGGTAGACTGAGATTTTTATTTTCATTTTGAAGTGAGCAGAAATATTCCTTGAACCAGACGTGACCGTTTTAGGCGTGGGTCAAATACAACAGGCGTCTGGCGGAGTCGAGGCGCGAGCGAAGCGCGGGCGCGACGCCACTTCTTTGATATTTCATACAAAATGTATAGAAGAGGTGGGGCGCAAGACAATATACTGACACTGGAGCGCGGGCGAGGCGCGGGTGGGGCGCGGGCGTGGAGCGGGCGCCGCTTCCTCACCCCCGGCGCACCACAAGAAGACGTCATGTTGCCGTGATAAAATCAAACACTAGAATGCCCCAAATGCATCCACTGTGTTCGCCCGCGCCACGTCTTTCCGACACCGTTTGCGCGCCTTTTCTGCACTGCACCGGCGCCGCGCCCGCACCTCGCCCGCGCCACGCCCGCGCCTCGCCTCCGCCCGACGCCTGTTGTATTTGTCCCACGCCTAACTTGGTCGTTAGGTACAGACGCCCGAAGTCTAACAGCCAATAGTACCAATTATTATGGGCATCATATTATTACGCAGTAGCTGTATAATGTTGTGGAGGACAGTTTTAAAAAATGGGGCAGAGCAGAAGGGACTATCAGACTGGCTAAAACCATTATATTTATTTTTCCTACTCCTCCGCTGTACTCTTCTGATTAATTTCGATGCGGGATCTAAGACAGTTGAATCGTTTCTCCGGGACTCGTCGGGCTTCATTAGCTCGGCGTTTTTCTGATGGTTGCCACTGTTGATTCTGGCTTTCAAGAGTTGCAGTTGTTGGGAATGGGTGGCGCGATTGTCCCAAAAAAAAAGACTAAAACCCATCCGTATTCGTCATAATGCCTTTTGCGTTCCAGGGCCACGGTGACTCTTTCGAACTTTCACAAACCTGGCACTAGCCCAAGCCACCTCGTCTACTATGCAGACATCTAGAGACATGTTATGTGATCGCTACATGTTAAATACTGGCATTCAGCTGCATTTGATTAGACTTAAAATCAACCCTTAGTTAGGAAATGGCTAGGCAGATGAAAGTTTTGAAATCTCACCATGAAGAACGCAATAACAATAATGTAACTGATGTAGAAGAACGCAACAAGGGGCCTGGAGTTTTCTATGGGACCGTGGTTTTCTGTATTGGAATCCATAGACGTTGACAGCAGTCTGCAAAATATAATAATAATTTAATAATTAATTAATTTTTACTACCATTTTATAATATATATTTTTGTATTTAATTTATATTAAAGCGAATTTGAACATCTTCGACAGTCGTTACTGGTAGAGAGAAACCAGAAAATGTAAAAAAAAAATCAGATAGTTCTTTTTTGCCTATAGGTTTTCCTACATTACAGGAGAACCTATAAAAAGTCTATGGTTTGAAAATAAAATGTTGTAAAAAGAAGACAAAACCGACTCGCACTTGGCCCTTTTTAAAATAATAATCATAGTTCATAAGAAATGAAAATGTTATAAATATTCATACTAAAACCCTAAAATAAACGCAAGTGTAACCGCTTTATTACTACATAATGCAATGAATCAGCAGTTTTGTGAGTGAATACGCCATTTTGTGATAGGACTCTTAAGTTACACGTACTTTGAACCAATCTGTACGCAGCATTACAACTTACCCCGGCCACCCTTCGAAGGTGGAGACTGTGAAGAGTGTGAGCATTCCATTGAGCACATCATCAAAATTAAACTTATTTCTGATCCACAACCGATCTTCTATATCAGGCTTCCCGTTCTTGTAAACTAAATAAGTTCCACTGAAATTAACGTAAATATATGCTAATAAACAACTGTTGTTCTGGGGGCTACTCTCTAAGCCCGAAGTCTGTAGTTTCGGGCTTAGTTGCGGGCGTATTCTACTCCGTATCACCTACGGACTTATGATTAGTACCGAACCCGAACTAAAAATGTGTGACAACACGATTTGACAGTAAGTGTCAAATCATGTTGTCATAATAGGCTAGATTCCATCATCCACAAATTTCAAAACTATTTAGTCCGTCAGTTAGAGTATTGAGAAACAATGGACACGTAATTTTGTTTTTGTAAATCAATGAATATTGACAAAGATAAAACGCACCAAAACTCGGGAGTGGGGGCTCGTGACGTCACGACTCACTAAAAATTATGCGAAGGTGTGACGTATTGAGAATTTTAAAAGCATCGTTTCTTCGTCAATTTTGGTTCCCGTAACAAAAGAAAAAACACGGGTCAAATATTTTTCTAACTGACGGACTAATTAGATTTTTTCAGGACACAAGCCTATTCTTAGTGCTTAGGTGATACGGAGTTGCATACGCCCGCAAAAAGCCCGAAACTATGGACTTCGGGCTTAGAGAGTAGCCCCCTTGTTTAATTTGGCATTGCATAACTATTTAAAATATAGGGGAAATGATTTTCAAGTAAGAGAAAGAAGAATTAGTAATTTATAGTCTTTCGGGACATCAGCAAACAACTTGTCGACGGTTCACGTGACCAGAGGGCTGGGCTTTTCTTCGGCCAAAGAATCAGCATTGCCATTCAACGTGGCAATGCTGCCAGTGTTCTGGACACTTTTGCCGTTGACAGCGATGTGGATTATTTTTTTGATGCCCAATGATTTATTTTGTTATTTTTATGCGTTTGTACATAATGTAGATACTGTAAACATTGTAATTTAATAATACCCTAAATAAATTAGTAATTGTATTTTAAAATAATCAAATAAAAATTCAGCTTTTAGATAATACAAACAAAATTTCAATTTCGGGAAAAGAAATCAAACATGGCACCATGTTTAAAAGTAAAACCTGTTTTTTCATACTCACTCGCACTCTTCTTTCGTCACTTTCGTGATATCTGTACATCTATAGAATTTACCCTGAAATCATAGTAATATTCAAACAAAGTAATTCACAAAATAATAATGTTTTACACTGGCTTCTTTACATTTTATATTTTTAATAAAAGAGTCAAGACTTTTTTTTCGTAAAAAAATATACTTTTTATTTCATAATTTAATTCATATTAAAATTATCAATAAACCTATTAAATCACCTGACCTCGCTTACTACATAACGCTTAGCCAAGCACATAGAACAAATACAAATTAGTACATTTTGAGTTATTACATAGCTGGCACTACATTATTTTTCAGCATTTCTAAAATATTTTATACTACCAACCATACCTGTTAAACCGACTACATCGAAACGAAGAGTAATATAATTACATTATATATAATAATATATTATTATATTCTAGATTGGTTTATTCTGTAACTTTATTCATAAATTTATGAATAAAGTTACAGAATAAACCAATCTAGAATAAACCTGAGACTCAAGCCACAAGGTTCTTTAAATAACCAAAAAAAAAACTGTTTAGGGATGTCCCGAAACTCAACGTCGTTGACGTTCTAGTAAAAAAAAAAAAAATATTTAAACTACGAGTATAATGATAATAAGCATATTTTTGAAAAAGTTTAATTCGTTCCCGGTTAGACATTTTCACAATTTCACAGGGATCTGTATTAATGTTTTCCTTGCTAAATCCTAAATCTAGTACCCCCTTAACGTTGAATATCGGGAAAAATATAGTATGGTTGACAGTTCTACTCATAAAAATATAAAATCTATGGTTCTACACAAATAGTTGAGTTTGAAGAAACCAAGACTGGACGATTCTTATATTTCAAGCAGTCACTTATGAACTAAGAAAAAATACTAATATACGTACCGAGTCTTCTGACATCTATAGTAAATAAATGTGATGGAGTTCTATCAGAGAGTCAGCCAAAAAAAATAAATATATAACACAAAATTACCTTAAACAATTGTATACCGACAACAGCGAACATAAATTGCAACATATGGTTTATAATAAATATATTCCCAATAGACTTTATAGAAGCGAACACACACTTGACCACATACTAAAGCACAAATAATGCAAAAAATGTTAAAGCGGGCAAAACAGTAACGTTACCCAATCGCAGTGTATTATAGTATTTTTTGTATTTTTATTTTTCGCCCATTTGTCCCAATGTGCGTTTGTGTAGGTGTATGCAAACCACGTTGTATAAAGTTGTGAAAAAAAAACAAAATGCAAAAATAAATAAATGTTAAGAAAAAAATCACAAAAAACTGGGGATCACAAAAAGGTCGCCTACTTACATCGCGTTAGTCCTTGGTTTTACGGAAACAAAAAAAAAAACTTTATTCGCTTTTGTACAGACACGTCAGTGTCCTGTTCTGACAGTGACATTTCGAACAATAATAAAAAAAAAAACGTAAACATAGTAATAAACCAAGTACCTCACTCCTAGTTTTCGAGTGAAATGTCAAGGTAGGGCATTGTGCAACAGAAACACACCGAAGCTCACTTAACTTTGAGTCCAAAAAATCACAAACTTCGAAAAAAAAAAACAAAACTTGACGAAAACATCACACAACACCTTTGGGCTAATTTAAAATTGAAAAAAAAAGACAAAATGAAGCATGCAAGCTCCTAGATAGAAAAAAAAAAACAAAGGAGAAATTTTTTGGACCCACGGCAGAAGCGAATAAAAAAATTTGTTAGTAAACTAATTTTTTGTTTTGCACGTAAATAAGCCTCACACAGATTAAAGTAACGAAATCAGATGATTTTGCATAAATTCTTTAGAAAAAATAACTAGTGCAAGTATATTTTCCGAGTGCATAAAAATACTTACTTCCACAAACTTATGTAAATTGTAAATAAATTGACCCAAAGGTGTCGCTCAGTGAGTAAAAAAAATTGTAATTTTATTTTTCAATTTTTTCTTCCTCCCTACCTTGAACATTTGCACTCCCATGACAGCAAACATGAACTGAAGAAGATTTGTCACCAACAAAATGTTTCCAATCGTCTTAATAGCGACGATCACGCATTGAACTACATGCTAAAAATTGATAAAAATATTTGAACATCTCTTTGACTATAAAATGGGGTAAAAGATATAGTGGGGTGAAAATCACAAGAAAAACAAACCTTCAATCCTTTTGCTCTGTTGATAGCCCTCAAGGGCCTCAGTACTCGGAAAACTCGCAAGATCTTTATAAAAGATACTGTATTTGACCTAACAGAAAAAGAAACGCCATGTTACAACTTGACAAACTTTACAAAAATCTATCTATTTAATTAGGCTGTCTCATTGCTGTTCAAAGGCTTCCCTCTCTCCGCCTATCTTAATAACATTGCGGGGCAGTAAAAAAACAAAAACTGCTAAAGGTAGGTACTGACTTATTATTTTTGACGCATTTTTATAATGAAGAAAAAATTAATAGATTCCACTCACCCATCCAAAGATATCAAAGACACGATGACGACAAGCAAATCCAAGAGATTGAAGGCAGATCTGCAGAAGGCATCCTTATGAAAGATAAAGCCATAAGTGATGACCTTCAGGAGAAGCTCCAAGGTAAACACGGCGGTGAAGAAATAGTCAATTTTACGCAGAATCTGTAAATGATAGAACAGTCATGGTACTGTGAACAAAGAAATCAAAAACAAATGCCATTAAACCCAATGAATACAAAAAATTATTGCAACTCTGTGTACGAAGACGTTGAGAGTGGAGTCAGTGTTACAAAAAATAGAATAAGGAAATCACGCTTTCATCTCGATGGGCCTGTGAATTGTTATAAATGGGGCAAAACGGAAAAATCCTCCTAACTTATATTATAAATGCAAAAATGGTTTCTTTGTTACGCTTTTACATCTCACCATGCTTAGGGTTCCGTACCCGAATGGTTAGCAACGGAACCCTGGAACGGAGCCTCGTGACAGACGGAAGGTAACAGCGGAGGTTTAGTAATAGGGTTCGGTTGATTACCCTTTGGGTAACCCTAAAAATGGTACATCCATTACCTCTGTCTGGTATTCACTATCCTTGGTGCCTACTGGGTCTTCCATCGCCAACATAAGTGAAGACGCCAGGATGCACAGCAAGATCAAATTCTTGAACCACGAATTCTTCTGGGTTTTGTAACATGTTACTCGGAACCTTAAAGTAAGAAAATATAATTAAAATTCTCACAGTCAGCTCTTTCATTTGATATGTCACAGAATACAGTTTGATAAACTTTTTTTTTTTAATTTTCTAGTTCGACCCCCAAAAGTGACCCCCATACTAAAAATTTATTTACTTAACGAGTCCATGTTTGAGTCACAAAAGTCCATATATATACCAAATTTCAGCGGAATCGTTCTTGTAGATCCGGAGAAAACTGGCTGTGACTGACAGACGGACAGACAAACAGACACCCGAGTGATCCTATAAGGGTTCCGTTTTTTACAGATGTCCGGAACCCTAAAAATTACTAATATTACAAACGTACCAATTGGTATTGGAGAAAATAAAGAAACTGCTTGCTTCTGGCATAGGTTTGTCCTCGTTCTTCATTTCGACGTCAGACAATCGCCGAGGTCGAGCTGACATGCCCCCCACCTGGCGCTTAGGTGAATCTTCTTTCTTTATGTCGCCTGTAAAAAGGGTATGTGACAAATTGTACAAAAGTTTCATAAATATGATTGTCCTGCGCATCAGTTTAGTTCGCAGATCCTTAACGAACTAAAGTAGCTGTTTTAGTTCGCCAGCTCCCGACTGCTTGAGACGGAAGCTGAGCTTAAGAGAAAGCCAGATCATTCGCTTGCTATGGTTATTTTACTTTAGATATCTAAAGTAAGTCTGCCTACCCCTAAGGCAAAAAGGAAAGAGTTTTTGAATGTACTTATATACGCTCTAAAACTTCTTTTGTTTTATTTCTGAGACTTTTTAAGAATGATGTTGATCTTCTATTAAATAAAAATGAACTGCTGTTCGTTAGACTCGTTAAAACTCGAAAACGGCAGACCGATTTCGATAATTATTTTTTGTTTGTTTGTTATTGTCAGGAGATGGTTCTTATGAAAGGTAACCTAGGAAAGTTGCAGTTGATGAGGGCAAAGCCGCGGGGGACAGCTAGTGCAAAATAAAAATCAAGATACAACTCAACTGACCATTTTGTTGTTTCTTCTCGTTTCCTACTAGATTTTCGTTGGCTTCGTCTCTGACACCTTGTCCTTGCTCCTGTTCTTCAACATCTTCTTCGGATCCTGTCTCCTCATATTCATGGTCTGATCTGAAAGCATATTTACCAAACTCAATAGTACCAAAGACCACAAGACAGTTCTTTAGAACATACCGATTGTCATTATAAGTTCAAGAAGTTCGTTAGCTTTCTTAACGCGGTCGGAACATTATAAAGATAAACCTTAATTCGAAATTTATAAGTTGTATAGAACCATCAAAGGACCGTTAGCCTTAGCCTAGTTTCACACGGCAATGAAACAATGACCTGAACAATTTTTCGAGTTTTTGGTTTCCTGGGGATAATAAAAGTGCGCGCAGAAATTACGAAGATAAAACGCACCAAAGATTGGAGTTGGGGCTTGTGACTTTCCAATAATAATGTATCGGAAAGCCGTCGCACAAATTTTTGAATGCACTTTTTCATCTTATTTTTTTGTATATGTGAAAAAAAGAAAAAAATCGTGTACAATATTTTTCGAAATGTATCTGACGGACTCCAAAAAAGTTTTTTTTGTCCAATAACTTATTAACATGCCTGAAAATGCGAAAAAAATAATTACAGCAGCAAACATTTATGTGCGCATAACTCGACCAAATATACTGAACAAATATTTTTTTCTTTGGCCCGGTCCCATAATAAAAGTTGTTCAAAATGATGAGTACAATGAATCCTTGCGTTCATCTGGTTACACCTTGTATATTAAAAATGTTTCCTTACCTGGGTACCCTCTTATATTTCTTGTAAGGCCGGCTGTTAGTAAAAGTTAATTTGCACGTTATTAGTTGTCATTAGGCAAAATAAAATACAAAAAGTTGACCGTATTCAGTTGATTCTTAGGCTGCCTCTCCACTTGAAAGCAGCTCACGTCCAATAAATTACATAGCGGGGCATAACCGAACGAATGATCACGTTTACCCCAATAGCTCGTAACGTAACGCAACTTGCGTGTGAGTTGCTTGCAAGTGGAAACGCTGCCTTACATTATTAAGAAGGTTAACTACTGTTTATGTCATATTTTGCAGATTACAGTCTGCTGGTTTCTTAACTTATTTTTATTTAAGATAAATGTCTAGTCTAGGTCAGAGGTGACAGAAACAAAGGAGTGAGCTTACCCGTTAAAAGCCTATTCACTTTAACTTTTAAGATATTAGGTTTGAATGTGTTAGGAAACTCAGACGAAAGTAGAGAGTTCCACTACTTTGCTGTGCACATTATAAAAGACGTTCGGGAGTTAATCTTACCCTTCACTCGAATACCCTTCTTCTTCGTTCACGTATTCGTCATCAGTCTCGCCTCTCTCTTCATCTAGTTGAGGATTACCTGCCTCTGCATTTTCCGTTGCTTCCGCCTAGAATCAGACATGAGAATTGAAATAATAGCATTCATTTTTAAATTCAAAATGAGAATCATGAATTAATTTATGTATAATTCTGTAAAACATTTTTATTGAGTGACTGACAGACAATGCAAAGCCGAAACTATTTGTCGCAGAAAGCATACATTACCAGAAATTCCTACGGGAACTGAAAAACACAGGATATGCCTGTACGAAGTTGCGGGAAAAAACCTAATATTTTTATACAAAATAATGCTGTCTAATCTTGATTAAAAAATTAATCCTAAATTAACTTACATCTTTCTCCTTTTGTATTTCATCCAACTCTTCAGCGTCACCTAAATTGTCGACAGCGATGGCCAAGAACACGTTTAGCAAGATATCTGTAGTAAATGGTTAAGGAAATAAAACTTTTGCATTGTAATTCGATTGTAGTTTTAATTTTGACCAATAATTAATGAATATAATATTTTATTAATTTTTATTAGATAAATCATTGACATGAAGATCCCTAACAACTAACAACAACACTGTCTAAAAAATCAATTTATATTTAAGGAAAGTGATTATTATATATTTCAAAATATAATCATAATATAATCATAATACGCTTAATTTTGATTAAACTAGAAATATATAATGATCCTGAAATGTAATGCCCGAAGTATTGCCAAACTGAAGTAGCAGTGGGCAGGGCACATTGCTCGCAAAACAGACGGTCGATGAGACCGAAAAGTTCTGGAGTAGAAAGAAAAAGAAAGAAAAATGTTTATTCGGGACTCGCACAATACACATAAAAGTAAAATATATAAAACTAACTGTTATAAAAATAAGTTGGCACAGTTAAGCTACATCCTGAAATACTAATACTAATCTGTGCGAGGCCAAAAAGGTCCCTGTCTCAGCGTAGGCTGCGATATGATATGAAATATCACAGCGCTGGTATTATGACAGCGCCTGAAAGTGATGCCAGTACGGACACACATACGGAGCACATGACTTATGCAAGTAGCAACCGCGTATCGAAAGAAGCAGCGTTGGAAGGCCTCCCACATAGTGGATCGATGACCAGGTGATGGCAGCTGGATGCAAGACGCACAGAACCAGTTGGTTGATGTAGTGACACGCGCGGCGAAGCCTATGTCCAGCAGTGGACTTTTTCGGCTGATATGATGGTGGTGATGATTATAATGATCTAAATGTCTCATGACAATCATTTACCAACATATCTATACTTATCTATACTAATATTATAAAGCAGAAGAGTTTGTTTGTTTGTTTGTTTGGTTAGACCAATAGGAGTGGAGCAGTAATGAAAAATGTAATGCAAACGACGTTGCACGGGTCAGCTAGTTATTCATAAAACACATTTAAAAAAAACTCGCCCAAGTACGAATCGGCCTCGCACGCAAAGGGTTTCAAACACCTTTTTTTACAATCGGGCAGCCAGTCAGTGAGACAGACAGTCACACGATTTTTTTTTTACGTACTTTTGGCATCATGATGATTCTCTTCGAAAAGGATACAGTTACCACAGATGAATATAACGATGAAATAAATAGAGGCCAACACGCCAGGAGTGCCGACACCGCCGTAAGCGTTGATACCGTGATACATGACCACGTTCCAATCTTCACCAGTCAATATCTGTAACAGAAATAAATACAGTCAGACGACAAATTACTATCGACAGATAAGAAGAGCTATATACGTCATCTCTTCTATACGTAACTAAACTAATACTGTTTCTGTTTTAATTTTTTGCAAAAATTGCGACTTCTGGAAACTAGTATCAATTTATTGTGGTGACACTAGAAAAGCGAGGCAATGAAGCTTGATGAGTTCCAGGAAAAAATAAACGGTTTTGAATTCTACAACTAAATTAAAAGGAAGTAAAAGAGACTAACAATAAAATACAAACAGACGAACTTAGAAACTTTCTAAAGAAGTCGTGTAAAATATTCTAAAGATAACTCTGACGAACTACAATATCATCGCAGGCCATGAGAATGAAAACGATACTAACCACAAAATAACAAAACAGTGAGGATATAATAATATAGAGTTTGATGGCATACAGTACAAAGTTCAAATCACATTGTAACCGAAACTCTTTCAGGACCTTTTAAACGATCATTTGAAATAAAAAATAACTCTTGAATTGGTGGAAAAAGATACCGCGTGTATCTGACATCGACGCACAAACGATTTCCATGGGTCCAGGGCATGATTCTGGACACCCCAGAGTTGGAATTTTTCGTCGGTTCTTTTCTCATTTTTTAATTTTTTTCAAGAGTACCACAAATAGGTATCAGCTCAGCTGAGTTGATATCTATTTGTGGTTTTATTCAGATTGCTCTTTTTAGTGAAAGTAGTTAATTATTATTTTTTTTTTATTAAAAATCTCATTATAAAGTAAAAAAACCCTTGAAAAAAATGAAAAAATGAGAAAAAAAGCCGACGAAAAATTCTAACTCTGGGGTGTCCAGAATCATGCCCTGGACCCATGGAAATCGTTTGTGCGTCGATGTCAGATACACGCGGTATATTTTTTTTTTATTTCGAATTAAAATTTCATATATTATTATAGTATGTATTAAAACGGGGTGAAGAGAAACGCTAGGGTCAATAGAAACAAAACTGTATCGGGGATTTTCACTTCTTACTTTTCATTTACACTTGTACCATTCAAAGGTTTTTATTCCAATTCACCCCTGCATTTCTATTCACCCCGTTTTACCAACATCTACCTGAAACATAGTCAGCACAGCTTGCCAGAAAGAGTCAAAGTTGTGCCTCTCTTTCTCTTCTTCAGGTTCATAGTCAAATTTTCCTCCGAAGACTTGCATGCCGAGCAGAGCGAAGATCATGATGAACAAGAAGAGTAGCAGCAGCAGAGAGAAAATGGACTGGATGGAGTTGAGAAGCGATGCCACTAAGTTGGAGAGAGAGCGCCAGTACCTGCAAAAGTAAACAACAAACTAAGACCTGCATAACGATTCTGTAAAAATCTTGCTGTGGAAACTGAGGTGAGCTGACAACCGATCTAATCAAATGTGGAATGAAAGTTCACTTCAATCTTACTCTGTAGCGGCATCGATTGCGCCACAGGAAAAACTAACAAAGCGTTTGTAATACAAAAAAAAAACGCAGCGCCATATATTCTGCCAGCAGCGAAGTACTGAACGTAATCCGGCATCATGGTATCAGAGTTTTCCGTGTGATTTGAACATACTACAGTCCAAATTTCAACTATCGGACAGTTGCCCACCAGACTCAGCAACCGTCTTTTCGGAAGGTCCTTTTCATTTGAGGTTTGCGGGACTTAACACCCAATTCCGCATCAACTCCACCAAGTTGTTGTGGTAATGTGCTTAAAGGACAGCCGGCTGTAGGTCTATTCTGTCACAATCTCACCATAATAACTTAGCTGCCGTTCGATTCTGTTAACCTGTCGAATACGCTTCAGTTGTATATAGTCGTGGGCGTGTAGCGTGTACTGCAGTGAAAACGTAGACCTACGTTAAACAAATGAATCCAACGCAGCTAAAATGCGCCGCATGGCCGTGGATAGCGTGTGCCGCGATGGGTTCCTGCTTTTGAGTGAGTTGTCATTCCAATTGATACTAGTGATTGACAACTCACTTCGAGCTCACCACAGCAGTGTGATTTTGTAAACATAATATTATTATCGAAGTGATGGCTTGGGTGAAATGATCACAGAGTAAGGTATCATTTCATCTACAGCTCACTTCGTGATCACTACACCCAAGCCATCACTTCGTTGCTGCGTTGGATTCATTTGTTTGACGTAGGTCTACGTTTCCACTGTAGTACACGCTACACGCCTACGACTAATATACAACTGTAGCTTGGCCCAACGTGGCACACGGAGAGGCTACACACGTTTTTTTTGCAAGAGTTTATTTTTGACATAGTCATGGGTTAACAGCGTGTAAACAGCACAGCGTTGAGCTACATGGGCGCCATATTTGAGCAAGCCACGACCGTGGGTTGCAGTGGAAACAATCTCATAGATTTTCATGCAAGGCGAAGATTGAGGCATCGTCGCCTCTCCGTGCGTTGCGGTGGGTTTCCGCCTTTATGCTCACGTCACCTACTTTATCATGGTGATTTTTATACAGAATCGGTTGACTGGCTAACATATTATGAATGTTGAAAAATGTAAGGACATTTTTTTTATTTTATGGACTGGTAACATTCTGATTCAATTAAGACATAATGTCAATGCAGATGAATCCATGTCACAACCAAATAAATAGCAACTTTGTGATTATTGATTCTGCGGAACAAAACAATAACCGCGAGTCTCCGACCGACAGAGACTACATAGTCATGGACGTAAGTAATTTATCTCATCTGCCGCTAAGTTGGGACATATTGTAGTTTCTACTTGATATTGAGAACGTAATTGGCGTATATTATGCTATTTAGACTTGCAAGGTACCCTAAAAATATTTGACATTGATCCTTCTGTGTTGACACCTTCTGTTCCTGCATGTTGCCTTAAGTGCGCTTACACGGGCAATGAAACTTGATCAATATTGGTCAGTTTGGCACACAACCCTGATCTTTTCAAAGTCAGAGTGAATAGGCTACTTCTGGGTAAGCCAAACCGATATCAAGTAAAAAAAAAAACTTTCGATGATTATGAATAATCTAAAGTATTTTTTTTTTGTTTCAAAATCATCCTTTTCGATTCCCGGGTTGGAAAAACGAATTCTCAAAATTACATTGATGCAGTTTTACTTTTCATCAAAATCGGGCTCGAAACTCTTTTCACTGTTCTTCGATCTTCCCCATAGTTTTGGATTTGCCCCTGAAGGCTCAGTTAAAAAAATCACCCTATTTATTTAAGTACTTACTTGGTCACTTTGAAGACTCGGAGCAGACGGACACACCTCAACACAGAGATGCCCAGCTGTGGAATAGTGTCCGAGAGAGTCAGCGCTAGTTCCACGATGGAACACAACATGACGAAGCAGTCGAATCGGTTGAATAAGGAGACGAAGTAACCCTGGAAGAAACGGACTTAGATTACTGCCTGGACAGAATACTGTCTGGACAGGTCCACTCAAATCTGTGTGGTACTTTCCTCAAAATACCACTTCAGACATTAACCTACATGGTTCTCATATGATTTGACCAGTACGATTGTATGGACTTTAAAAGAGACTTTGACCTCTGAGTTTGTTTCGATGTTTCTTCTCAGAGCAGTCAGCTAGGCAACACCGGCCTCATCTAGTTTAAAATGACCAACAAAGATTGCCGTGTAAAAGTGTTATTTACAACCTACTTACAAAATAAATATGAGTTATTGTTTATCATTAAAGTTTAAATCTTCAGTAACCAAAACTACAGCACCGTAGAAAATACAAATCCTTTATTGTAAATAGACCAAGTTACAGGCACTTTTGAATAGTCAATATCTGTCAGTCAAATAGATGAAGCTAATTCTGCCGTGCTAGTGACAATGAGCAGCAAGTTGTTCTTCAGCAAAACACACTCACCGACCCTATCATAAGTTGCACGTTCGGAGTAGATTCTATGGAGAAAAACGTGCAAGAAACTCCATGGAAAATCAGCGCCGTGCTTTGAGTTCACCCATGGCACAGCATCATGCTCAAATGTTGGTTTTAATGGTTGTCTTTACTAATATAATTTAAGTTCTACTAAAACTATCGTTAAAGAATTTTAGTATTACTTTGTAGTGTTGTAAGGCATCACTTGATAAGAGTTAGTTTTTCTGATAACAATGCATATACTGGGATCATTAATCTGTTCTTGAACAGAGTGACGTATCATTGCGGTATCAGGCTATGGAACGCTATATAGACCATTCGAATTATAAAGAGTTATATTTTATGTTGATATTATTTCATTTATTAACTTTCTTTACATATTATTTAATTTTTGATATGGGTTTGCTCTTGACTCTAAAAAAGGTCAGAGATGACAGAGACAAAGAGACATTAGTTAATATTTACGTATTAAAGACAGTTAAAACATAAAAAAATAGTAGCCCACCGGTATCGGCAACAGGGTTGAAGCTACCGGTGGTCAGGTTGTAAAAGATAACTATTCTTTGGAAATAACATTATTTCACTGGAGAAAACAACAATATTGCTAAAAGTCAGCTCGAAAAAGCACGATTTCTGCAGGAAACAAATTCGCGAGAAAAGCTTACAGAATAGTAAAGTACTTACTTGTAAACCCAGTGCATACATCTTCACTAACATCTCCATAGTGAAGAGCACTACGAATAAATAATTCGCGTAGTTCTGAAAGTGATCTAACCAATGTGGCTGGCTGAAAACATCACAAAAATATTCTTGTTTAGTATTAAAGTACACTGACTCTTATAACTGATTGCGTAAGGCTGATTTTTCAATAGCCAGACAACTCTTATCTGAATCCCTTCACGTGGTCCCCGGGTGGTGCTAAACAGGTGACACTAACTGCCTCCGTGGTCTTGTGGTTAAACCACCTGATTCAGACCCAGAGGTCCCGGGTTCGATTCCCAGCGGGTGCAATTTTTTTGCTCGGTTGGTTTGTGGTAGGACTTGTTCAAAGTCCGCCTGGCAAGCTACCACCATCATGTCTAAGTCTGTCGCCATAACAACAATGTTAACAGCATTGTTGTGTTCCGGCAGTTAGAGGTATGATAGCCAGTTCCTCTGTGTAAGAGGATTCCGGGTGAAACTCGCTTCCATCTTCGGCCTAATCATCACTTTCCATCAGGTGAGATTTGGGTCAAGAGTTTCCCCGTTTTGCATAAAAAAAAACCTGAAGAACAGTTGCCTGTTTGGAAAACTGAACTGTTTGGAGGCTGTTGCACTACCAGGGTTGCGGAATTTGTTCGAAAGAGTCACCGCGACCCTGGAATGCAAAGGGCAGTAGGAGGAACACGGATGGGTTTTAGTCAGTAAGAGTCTGACACTCCCCACCGCTTCACCCAAAGTGGGAGGAGTTATTTGAGGATTTTCCATCCATAAAAAAGGTAGGCTTGCTGCAAATACAACTTGGCGAGATAGGGTTTCATAAACCCGTTGGATACTCAATGTGAGTGCGGTGGTCCAGCGGGTTCAAAAAGCCACTTTAGCAGAATCATATCAGAATCATAATATTAATCACACAACAACAAGGTTGATTGGGAAAATTTGAAAGTGACGGGAAGCGTGATGACGTGATTTCTGATTCTGCTAAAGTGGTTTTGGATCCCTGTTCAGAACATGAGCCACATGTTAGAGTGCTCCAAGTTTCCATCTTACTTTGTTACTTTGCGATATTTAATGAATTTCACCTATGCAGCAATAGGCTAGATTCCACAAATTGCAAAACTATTTAGTCCGTCAGTTAGAGATTAGAGATTATTTTTTGTTTTTGTAAATCAATGAATATTGACAAAGATAAAACGTATCAAAACTCGGGAGTGTGGGCTCGTGACGCCACGACTCACTAAAAATTATGCGAAGGTGTGACGTATTAAGAATTTTAAAAGCGTCGTAACTTCGTCAATTTTGGTTCCCGTAATAAAAGAAAAAACACGGTTCAAATATTTTTTGATAATCTAACTGACGGACTAATTAGATTTCTTCAGGACACAAGCCTATTAACGTTGTCACCTACTGGGCCTAAACGACCTAGGGAGTGGTCCATCGATTCGAAAACATAAGAAGAAGCTCTAGGGTAAAAAATACATAATTAAAAGTATTATTTGCTTATTGAAAAACCAGCCCTTGGTCAACTATTTATAAAAAATCTGGCACCTGCATGTCTACGTGAAAAGTTCAAAATATTGAAAAGTTTTTAAATAAAATATAGAAGAAATTCCAAAAGTGAGAATTTTCCATGCTTTCATGCATCATTCCGAAGTTTGTTGCTGCTGTAGCAGAAAACTTTTACCTCGTCTAAGCAGTTGTCGGCTCCAATTTGCAAGAAAAAACTAATTACAATATATATTGTAAATCATTTTTTTTTTTTTGTAGTATATATACAAGTCACCGGATAATATTGTGGACTCCGAAAGATTTTAAAACATCACGTGAAACATTAAAAAAAAAACTCAAGTGTCTCCCTATGATACGAATACTTGATATGAAACTATGATACGAAAACTCTTGAATTCAGATAGGATTGTATTCAATATGATTTGATCATGATCTTCCGAGGAATTATAATCCAATATAGCTTTATTACAATCTTACGGAGTTTGCAATTTTCCGGAGGCATACACAACGGCTGAAACTCACCCGTGATGTTCTGTAGCTAAGACCAGAGTATTTAGAAATACCAGCACAATGATGGCCCAATAAAATGTTTGCGATTTCACCGCTTTTCTGCATGTTCTCCGTAACCTTCGATTTACCTGAAATAATACATTTAAAAATAATTTATTGAAATTATAATCACTGAAGAGAAATCGCTGAAAAGATTTTGATGAATTTCGGAACAAAGATGGATGGGAATCTGAAAAAGGTTACAGGCTACTTTTTTGGGAAAATAAAACGAAATGTAGTTGTTTTTAAACTCAAAGACAAACTCAAGCATTTTTTTCAATTAACCAATTTACAGGCACTTTTGAATTGTCAAGGTCGGTCGGTCCAAATAATTTGTTTAATAATTTTTCAACAGTTAACAGCTTTCAACGTTTCAACCATCTTCAGGGTATCATTTGTTGTGGTACGATCAAAGAGTCAAGACCTTGGAACGCAAAGAGCTTAAAGATTAGGAGGAACACGGATGGGTTTTAGTCAGTAAGAGTCTGACACTCCCGTCCGCTTCGCCCAGAGCGGGAGTCATTTGATGATTTCCCATCCCTAAAAAAGGTTACTTTTATTTTAGAGGTTTCCAAATTCATCAAAATAAGTCTGCCTGAGTCTGTGTCTCCTGATAGCTACAACCTGGGAGTATTTAAGTCAAGAGTGAATCTTACTTCCAGGCAAGCGTGTTGCATCTTCGACCACATTATCGCTTACTTATCAATTGTATGTATTTTGGGGGCCGAATCACCCGCGTCCGTAGGAAAATACCCTTCAGCGAATCCCTACACGTGGTCCCCGGGTGGTGCTAAACAGGTGACACTAACCGCCTCCGTGGTCTAGTGGTTATACTACCTGATTCAGACCCAGAGGTCCCGGGTTCGATTCCCAGCGGAGGCAAACTTTTTGCTCGGTTTGGTTGGTGGTAGGACTTGTTCTAAGTCCGCCTGGCAAGCTACCACCATCATGTCTTAGTCTGTCGCCATAACAACAATGTTAACAGCATTGTTGTGTTCTGGCAGTTAGAGGTATGATAACCAGTTCCTCTGTGTTAGAGGATTCCGGGTGAAACTCGCTTCCATCTTTGACCTAATCACCACTTTCCATCAGGTGAGATTTTGGCCAAGAGTTTCCCAGTTTTGTATAAAAAAAAAGTAAAACAACACAAATAGGTTCAGTGATTTTGCCGTGAATGCGTAACAAAGTCAGGTTAGGATTGACAGCTAACGCACGTGTTGACCATAGTTTATTTAATAACTGAGCCACATTGGAGACCTAAAAAAACTAAAGAAGACTACAGAAGGAAACAGAAGAGAAGTACAGACAGGATTATTGTGTGTTGTTTCATCCGAAAGATGTCCACTGCTGGACATACATACTACATAAGCCCCCCAAGTATCGCCACAACGATCGGTCCTGTGCGTCTCGCATCCATCGGCTGCTGCGACCCTCACCAGCTCATCGGTCCACCTTGTGGGAGACTATCCGTAACGACCAATGACATTATAAGTAAAAAGGTGTAGATAGGTTATAAACGCTCAGCAAGCGACACGTTAAAATGTGGCTAACTAGCCACACTTGACCTCAGCGTCGCGTTGCGCCGTCAACGGACACACGTCACGTAGGTTTCACGTTTTTGAAAATCGAATGTTATATAGGTAACCTATCTACACCTTTTTACTTATAATATCATTGGTAACGACTGCCAAAGATCTCCAAATGACAGCCGGGACCAACTCCTTAACGTGCTTTCCGAGGTACGGAGGAAGCTCGGTATGTTAAGATGGTCACCCATCCACAGACCAACTTGACGGCACGGTTGGCGCAGTGGTTGAGCGATCGGCTGCTGCGTCGCGTGTCGTGGGTTCGATTCCCGCACGGAACAAATATTTGTATGGCCTACAGATAGTTGTTCCAGGTCTGGCTGTTTGTGTATGTGACTTTGTATGTTTGTAAACGCGCCCACGATACAGGAGAAATTCCTAGAGTGGGGCAACGTAAAAAAAAAAAAAAAAACCTTGAAGATCGACCTGTGCGGCTGTGATTATTTAGCCAAGAGCTCCTCCAAAAAATGTTTATTTTTTTTATTAAAGGAATAAAATACTGGTCCTAGGATAGTACCTTGTCGAATCTCCTGCAATAAACTTTACAAGTTGATCCGTGTCCTTGGTCTGTGCTCGTATTCACATTGCTTTGAGAACCTTCGTTGCTTTTTCTATCTTTTTTACCTGAAATGTAAATCAAGGTGTATTAAGATTTCGATTCATATTATCTGGAAGCTAATTCATTTAAAATGAAATAGTGAAAACTTTTGAGAAGTCAGCGTGAACTGGACATGAAGCACCTAAATTATCTCAGTGAGTTACAGCAGTGCGATACTGAAAACCTCTCACCGTGTAAGCTTAGGTGATGTGATCATGAATTGAGCTGCCAATCCATACCAAAAAGATAGAATGACATTTCACTTCACGCTCACTACACATACGTTTACAGCCAGGCGATTCAACAGAAAAGAAATCCGTTCTGTGTTAAATTTGGACATCTAATTTAAATTTTGACATGGCAATTTTGAAGGTAACTTTATTTTTATTACAATTTCTATTTAATTTTACTTTTTTTTTGTTCAACTGGTTTTGTACGCCTTAAAAGACAAAATATGTAGCAACCTCGTCATTAGTTTTAAGATCTATGTGCTGTACTCATGTTTTACAAAATAAATATAATAACTATCTATCTATGTATCTGATATATATATATCACCGGAAAGTAGCAAACTCCATAAGATTGTAATCAATTTTGATTATATTTTAATTTCTCGATATTTTCTCCAAAAAATACGATTTCTATATAATACCTACTAGCTGACCCACGCAACTTCGTTTGCGTCACATTTTCCATTAATGCTACAAACCTCACGGAGCCCGAGACCTTTCCAACGAATGCAAAACCGTGGAAATCGGTTCGTGCGTTTTGGAGTTAAAGCGTCAGGAAGGAAAACTCGACATAATTTTGTATTATAGATTATCCCATCCAAATTCAATAGTTTCCAAAGAATCCATGTCTTATTTAGAAAAAAAATACAATTTCACGCGATATTTTACAATCTGACGGTGTTGGCCATTTTCCGGTGACATTTACACAAGATACAGTAATGTTTTCGCTGCTTTAATATCAAACGAAAAAAAATCAAATCTACCTTGGGAATCTTGATCATCTTCTTTTTGCCCCTGATCGTTTTCAAGGTCCAATTCTTCAGCTACTGTTATCCAATTTAAATATCCTTTCAAATCTTCTTCAAACTGCTGTCTTTCGCGGGATTTTTGGAAATCACCTCGATTCTTCGCTTTTTCTCTTTCTTTTGAGAATTCTCTGTAAAATGTAATTAGAATCTTATATAAATTCGATAACACCAATTAAGCATATTAAGTTGTTCACATCTATAATTAATTTATCTTAAAAACTATACTTCAAATAAAAACTCTTAACTAAAAATATTTGTGGCTTCAAAAAATTCGTCCGCATCGCTGTCGACTGGAACTGAGCCCAAAAGACTGGCAACATTGTCACGTTGTATGGCAATCCTTATCCTTTGTCCGAGATAAAAGCCAGCTTTTGGGTCACGCGAAATGACAACTAAGCGTTCAGAAAGTGTCTGTTGAAGTATTAAAAGTAGCAAAGAACCATTCTTCTTTGCTAATTTTATACAGAAGAAATATTGTGTTTTACTTCTACTGTTTTTAGATCACTTACCCAGACAACACACCGAGAATCAAGTTCATGACGAAGAAATTTCCGAAGATGACCAGCGTCACGAAGTAGATCCATGGCCATGTGTTGCCTTTGACGTTGGCGATCTGAAATACGTAATACAATCCTTCTATGATATAGAACATCACAATAAATACGGAACCTTTGACGTCTGCTAGCACGCTGGCACAGAAAAGGCTCTTAACCGGGATTTGAAGCTGGGATCCCACAGAGGTCAAAGTAATGAAAGCCAAAATTCCATCATCAGCCATCATCTGCCTAGCCTTTTCCCAACTACATTGGGGTCGGCTTCCAATCAAACCGAATTCAGCTGAATTAACTCGGTAAAACGGTATTTCTTGGTAAGACTGGAGTCAGATTTACTGGCTTCTGACAAGCGTCCATCATCAGTAAGTAAGAAATTTGCCCTCACTGTTATATTTTAGGACAGGGAAACTTGAAGGTTAACGTCCAGCCTGAGGCATTCTTTTGAAAAGAGCATCACACTTATTTTAGTGGACCTGCAATGTAATTCTGTAAACATGTCGAAGTTGTAGTGTTTCTATCTATTTAATAGATATTTACATTGTCTTATACATTATACAACAAAGAGGGCGTGCAGTTAACCGGCCAGCAGTCTGTGGCGAGACGCGGTGAGGGTAAGATGTGCGCTTGCGCTTGGATTTGGGTGTAAGAAGTAAGCCAGTGTATCCAGTGAGCTCTCTTTGTTATGATAGTGATCACTACAGAAGTGAAGGCTTGGGTGAAGTGATCACGAAGTGTGCTGTCAATCCAAGTAGTCAAGATGGAATGAGAACTCGCTTCGTGATCACTTCACCCAAGCGTTCACTTCGACATGTTCCCAGAATGGATCGGCTGTACACAGTGCAAGTGTAAGTCAGTTACCGTGTAGCTCAACTTGGAACTTCATAACTGGTAGACCACTAAATATTTCCATTGATAACCTGATCAGCTATAGATTATGTGTACTGCGAAGTGTGTGGTGTACTTGATGATGTTAAACACTTATTAATGGATTGTACTAGGTATATGAGAGACAGGGAATCTCTGGTGCGTGAATTTAATTATGATGGATGTTGGTTTTTTTTTAGTAATATTAGCAAATCCTCTTCTTCTGCGGCTCTCGACCTATTTAAGATGTACACGCGTCAGTGAGGTCTTGTTATTTTTTTTGTTATCTATACTAATATTATAAAGCCGAAGAGTTTGTATGTTTGTTTGTTTGGTTGAACGCGCTAATCTCAGGAACTACTGGTCCGATTTGAAAAATTATTTCAGTGTTAGATAGCACATTGATCGAGGAAGGATATACCATCACGCTAAGACCAATAGGAGCGGAGCAGTAATGGAAAATGTTACACAGACGACGTTGCACGGGTCAGCTAGTTGTATTATATTGTTGCTGTATTGCTCAGTTATGACTCAACGGGGCTGACATGTTCAAAGAACAAAATTCCCTAAAAATAGATTTAAAAATAAATATTATGTAGGTATAGGTAATACTCACGGCATACATAATATCTGTCCACCCTTCAAGAGTGATGCACTGGAAGACTGTGAGCATAGCGTAGCCAATATTGTCAAAGTTGGTGATTCCATAGTTGATGCCGGGCCAATGTCCTCTGCAGACGAAGTCATCGGGACAGTGGTAGCCTACGTCACCTGGCTCACTGTTGCACGGCTTTGGATCGTCTATCAATTCATCTAGAAATATGCACAAATCATCATCAGCATCATCCTGTCCACAGGTTCCAGAAAATAACTGGCTTAGTGCGAGTCGAAATCGCATGCAAAGGGTTCCGAACCAATTTTATTTTTTTAACCATGATATTGTAACACATCAGACTTCTCAGAGGTTTTAAAGTGACTCCCATACAAAACATTTATTTATTTACGTAACGCAACTGTGTTTGGGTCACAGAACTCCATTATGTATACGGAATTTCAATAGAAATGGTCCACTAGATCCAGAGACAACTGGCTGTGACAGACGGGCTGACAGAAATCTGAGTGAACTTATGAAAAGTTTTATTGATGTAGAGTGATTTTCCTTTTTTTTTTAATCTTGAGCTGTGTTAAAGATGGATGAAAGAAGATTGCATGTTTTTTTGCTATATTTGAGATGGGTTTGCTCTTAACTCTAATCTACATGGGTCAGAGATGACAGACAAAGTCTATGATGGAGCGAGCTTACCCAGAATTAGCCTGTTCACTGTAACTTTCCATTTACATGACGCCACTTTTGCTGATGGATTTTGTGTTTCGTTATAGTTACAACCTGTGAGTATTTAAGTCCCTATATTATTTGGGCCTAGGCAAGTACTTTTATAATGTGCAAAGGAGTCGAACTCTCTGCCTGCGTGTGTCTTCAAAGTAAGAATGAACAGGCTTCTTCTGCTTTTGACTGACTTTGCCCCTGTTATTTTTGACCTTGACTAGATTCAAGAGCAAATCAATCTCAAATAATAAAAAACGCAATCTTCTTTAATTCGTCTTTTACACCGCTCAACATGCAGATCTATCCAAATACAGTACGACAGGTCTTATCACAGACTTGTAGATTTTTTCCTTGAACTTGAGAGGCATCTGTGGGTCGCAAGTTGGTCCAGTGACCTGTCTCCATTTAATCAATTCAAAAGTGCCTTCAAATGGTTAACTTGAAATAGACGCTTTTACTTCGACATCCATCTTGAATTTATCCGGTGCGACGTCGCGGTCATCGATACATATCGCCATCCGTCTGGAGAAACGACCCAAAGCACCGAAAGTCAGAGCACTGTGTCTAAAAAGGCCACTTTAGCAGAATCAGAAAGCACATCACGCTAACCGTCAACAACAACCTTAAACCTAATGCGTTTGCGACAAAGATGAAAATTAAATTTGACAAATTGTTGTGTGGTTAATATTTTGATTCTAATAAGATCCTGCTAAAGTGGCTTTTTTATTAGAGTTCCGTAGCCAAATGGCAAAAACGGAATCCTTATAGATTCGTCATGTCGATGTCGGTCTGTCCGTCCGTAAGTCACAGCCACTTTTCTCCGAAACTAGAAAATCTATGCTGTTGAAACTTGGTAAGTAGATGTATTCTGTGAACCGCATTAATATTTTCACACAAAAATAGAAAAAAAAAAAACAAAAAATTTTGGGGGTCCCCCATACACAAAAATGAAACTCAAAAATTTTTTTTTTCATCAACCCCATACGTGTGGGATGTCTGTGGATAGGTCTTCGAAAATGATATTGAGTTTTCTAATTTTTTTTTTTTTCTAAACTTATCTGAATAGATTGCGCGAGAGACACTTCCAAAGTGGTAAAATGTGTCCCCCCCTGTAACTTCTAAAATAAGAGAATGATTAAACTAAAAAAAATATATGACGTATATTACCATGTTATATACCAGCAAAAATTGGTTTGAACGAGATTTGGGAAGTAGTTTTTTTTTAATACGTCATAAATCGTAAATCGCAACTTTTGCTTAAAATACAATATAGGTTTGTACGGAACCCTCGGTGAGCGAGTCCGACTCGCACTTGGCCGGGTTTTAGACCTTCAGACCAGTAGAGGCATTCTGTGTGCAAGAAGTTATTATAAGAGGTTGCTACATACCTTTCGTAGTATTTTTCTTGAAGCAGGTCTCGTGTAAGATTCCAGAGAACAGCTCTAATCCAATGATAGCGTAGATAATAATCACGAAGAGTACCAGAAAGGCGATGTGGAACAACGGCACCATCGCTTTCAATATGGAATTCAACACGATTTGAAGACCTGGAAAGATTGAAATAGGTAATTTATAATAATTTAATATTATTAATTTAAAAATGTAAAATTATTAATATAATAATTAAATATTATTAATTTTAGACTTATTAGAATAGAATAGAATGCATTTATTTGTCAGAATATTGTACAAAGTTGTTATGTATATTATGTATTACGTCCCAAATATTCTGCCGTTTCCGGCGTACAAATATAGTTGTTAAAAATATTGGTTATCATTACATTAACACAAATTTAATAACAGTTGTGAAAGAGATTATATAATCCAAAATACAATAAAGTCAAGGAGATAAAATACAATTTAAAGGCATTAATGACATTCATTTAGGTAGCTTTTCGTTCATAAAAACTTTGCTCTAATAATAACATTTGCTAATATTCTGAGGCTGAGAGTTTTGAAGCCATCAGTTAATTTGTTGTAGACAGTAATGGATATGCAGTATACATTATTAGAAAACAGTTTAATTCTACGCCTAGGAACAATAAGCAATGCATAGACCATCCTGACATTGTTGCCCCGCAGGGATTAGCTCCGAAGTCGGACGCTTAGCATAGACTTAAATAATTGTCAGGTACCTCACCATTTTATAATGTCATATTCATTCAGTCAAATTTATCGCAATAGTCACTAATAGTCAACAATTCTTAAGTCACATTCACCGTAAAAAAATAGTATAATAAAGATAATTTTATTCATTCATCTTAAAAATTGTTACAAGTTATACAGTACTTTAATTGAAATTTTGATATTGGAAAAATAATAAAAATGAGCAACTGCGCCTGAGCTAGGCCGAGCCTGTATTTCAGGACGCAGGATAGACAATAACAATATAATAATTAATGCATGTACATATCTAAAATAAGAATAATAGGTAATATAAAATTTAATAAATTGAAGTATTATGTCAAAGGGTATTATCATTTAGAAATTCACTGACAGTGTAATAGCATTTTTCAACTAGAAGTTTCGTTAATTTTTTTTTTTTTGAATAAATAAGTTGCATCGTTTTTAATGTAGGTGGGAATTTGATTGTAAATAACTGGTCCCATATGCATAATATTCTTTCTAAGTAGTGCTGTTGCTTCTTTTTCACTACATTGTTTATAATTTGTCAAGCGGGCGTCAGCTAGTCTCATATATAAAATTCTCGTGTAACGGTGTTTTTGTTTCAAAATCCTCCGAAACGGCTTGACCGATTTTTATGATATTTTGTGCTGTGTAGGTACACTCAGTTGGTCTGAGAATATGTTTTAGGGTAGGTAATTAGCTTATTATTTTGTTGGAACCTCAGCGTAGAGTGTTTTCAAAACCAACCAAAAGGCGACTTTTCACGTAGACATTTAAATTTATACTCACTTGGGACTCCGGAGACCAACCGGAGGGGTCTCAGCACTCTGAAAGCTCTCAACGCCTTTACGTCGAACGAGTCTTTTGAGATGTACTGCAGGGTCATACTTGCTATACTGAAACACACAAGTTATTCTGGCTTTAATTTTTAACGAAGATTCAAGTTCCAGTGTTAAAGTGTAAAATAGGTATGTTAAGACGAAAAAATATTTTAAGTGGGCCTGTCTATATCAGCGGAGCGAGGCAGCGGAGCAGAGAAACGGAGAAATATTAACCATAAATTATGTCAGTCAAAGTGTCAGTGAGTCACGTGGTGCAGAGATTTTATGCAATTCCATTGGTTAAAATTTCTCCGTTTCTCCGCGCTGCTGCCGCTCCGCTGTTATGGACAGGCAACCTTAGTCTGTATAAGTAAAATTGCATGTCAATAAAAATAATCAGCATAGTTTTTTTTTATTGAAGACTAGCTGACCCGCGCAACTTCGTTTGCGTCACATTTTCCATTAATGCTCCGCTCCTATTTGTCTTAGCGTGATGATATATAGCCTATAACCTTAGAATAATAACGCATACAAACCTAGTACGAGTGCAAAAAGTGAGGCAACTAAAACTTAGCCTAATCCGTCAAACTTAGCCACCAGGCCGTCAGTACTCAATGTCACGTTCCGTCGAACACAGCTCGCGAGTAAATAATTGAAAATGACAGTTTGTTGCGTGAAAGCACATCAGGAAAACAAAAAAATGTGATAAAATAACATTTCACAAATAAGTACTCACATTCTATGCACTATTTTTACGTAAATCGATAAATAAAACAAAATTCTAATAACCTAACTTGTCATAACACAGTGTTGCTATTTGTGAGGAAAAAATACCCACATTGCTTTCATTCATGTTTTCATTTTTGTAATTTTAAAATACAATACTTACTGTTAATTCATATCAAACCCGATGTTTTAACATTGTTTATAATTATAACCCATCAAGCATTCTAAACGCATTGAACAATATCTCATTCTTTATGCGATTTATTTCCTTTTATTTTGAAATAAATTGAATTATACCTTCCGAAAAAATATGTCATATTACATGAAAAATCATGTTTACCTTTTCCAGTTCCCAACAACATAAAATACTTGCCTTGATAGCAAAATAGTAATGCGTCTTCCCATATTTTGTGGGTAACGGCTTAGTAATGGTATCACTGAAAGCTATATCTGTGTGCGTTAGAGGAACGTAGACACATTCGGCTCACGCACACAAAGAAAATGAAGTGGACACACGATTTTGCTCGGGTTTTGTTCTAGACGCGGCTTCTATGCGTTATTATTCTAAGCCTATAACCTTCCTCGATAAATGGGCTATCTAACACTGAAAGACACAAACTTACAAACAAAATAATATGTCAGCCAGTTCCTCTATGTTAGAGGATTCCGGGTGAAACTCGCTTCCATCTTCGGCCTAATCATCACTTTCCATCAGGTGAGATTTGGGCCAAGAGTTTCCCCGTTTTGAATAAAAAAAATAAAAATAATAATAATATTAGTATAGATAAGGTGTACTCTGTAACTTTACTGCTACTGTTCAGTAAATAATTAGAAGCCACTGAACTTTCTGAAGTCACTTTATTATTATCATATTAGTATCATAAAATTAACCACACAACAATCTGTCATATTTCATCTTTATCGCTAACGCATTAGGTTCAAGGTTGATTGGGGAAATTTGACAGTGACGAGTAGCGTGATGTGCTTTTTGATTCTGCTAAACTGGTTTTTATATAGACTAGCTGGTCTTGAAGACAACCATTATTTGCCTCTACCTATTCACTTCAGTTTCCTCTAAAGGAAGTATTTTTTTAGGGATGTAATATCAGATCTAGCGATGCGTATGTAAGTACAGCCCTGAGTTAACCGGCTCTGCTATTTTTTGACTTCGCGAAATGTGACAAGATCAACAATTTTGCTTTTTATTTTTTTTAAGTCCGTACCCTGACCAAATAACCTTGAGCATGTTTTCCCTCAATAACAGCGCAAGAGATAAAATTGCTATTGCGAATACGCTCAGAATGTTGAATAAAATCGTTATAAAATCTAATTTTGGTCGTTTGAAAAAAAAAATCTACCAAAATGCTCATAATTAAATTGCTTATCCATGAGTGTAAGTACAAAATCAAAATAATCTTTAGTTTTCGAGAAGATGTTTTGTATTTGTATTATTTCATGTTTTCAGTAATTTTTCTCATTTCTGTAGTTTTCTTGTGAGGAGATTAATTAAACACTATACTTAATAACTATAGTAAAGTCGAGACTGTTCCACGTATTCCTCAAGTATACTCCCGGGTGGAATAGGCAACCGTACGCAATGATCTTCACAGTAAAACTCACCCAATAGTTTCTATAGTAAAGTCGAGACTGTTCCACGTATTCCTCAGGTAAGCTCCTGGATGGAACAAGAACCCGTACGCAATGATCTTCATAATAACACTATAGTAAAACTCACCCAATAGTAACTATAGTAAAGTCGAGACTGTTCCACGTATTCCTCAGGTAGGCTCCTGGATGGAACAAGAATCCGTAAGCAATGATCTTCATCACGCACTCTCCCGTAAATATCACCATGAATACCCATTCTACTTTTTCCTGAAATCAAAAGAATTACTCATAAACCAACCAAGTAAGAACTTTTTAATGCTTCAAATCAAAATCATCATCATATCATTGGAAAAAAGTCTATTGCTGGTCATAAGCTCCCCAAGTATCGCCACAGCAACCGGTCCTGGTCCTCGCATCCATCGGCTACCAGCCACCCTTACCAGGTCATCGGTCTACCTTGTGGAAGACCTTCCAACGTCACGTCTTCCAGTACGCGGTCACCATTCACGAACTTTTCAACCCCACTAACCATCTGTTCTGTGAGCACTGTGCTCTGCCCACCCCATCAGTATGGCGATTCTTCGGGCTATGTCGGCAGCTTTGGTTCTCTTGCAGCTTTGGATCATTCCTGAGCCAATTACGCAAGGAACTCCAAGCATTGCGCTCTCCATTGCCCTTTGAGTGTTGAGGCCCATTGTGAGCGACTACGTTTCGATCCATTTTTCTGCTTTAAACCTGACTATGATTCCCACGGGAAAACATAATTTGTCAAGTTGTTTTACAGTTTGGCTAGGCCTTTGCAGGCTTGAATCACCTGATTGTCTGATCAAAATTCCGTGTATTGGAAGGCACGTATAAGCCGGTGGTCCCGGCCGCCAAATGGTGGTCGTCAAGTAAACCATGTCAGAGGCCATTGAGGCAGTAGGTATAGAACTTCTGACACTATGTGGGGTCGTAAGATCTTACCGTCCACACGACAAGAAGAAGGTTTTCCAATTATTTTCAACAATACAGTTTTCTATCTGCTCTGCATCAAAGGCATTGAATGAATATTAAAACCAAGCCCTTAATGAACCCTGACACTGTCGTAGTATTCTTTCGAAACTTGCGATTTGTACGACTTTTTTTGAGTAGTAGACTTGTTGGCGATATTTAAAATAATAATACAAAATTACTTACCAATATTTGATTAGTATTATTAGTATCGCTGGACGGATACGGCGTAAAAACTGCTAAAGCTATACAATTTGCAAAAATCGTCGTCAATATCATGTATTCAAATGGTCTGAAAGGATCTAGTTAAGAAAATCTTTGTTGACAATTTCGTCTACGGCTACCACATTCAAATAGTAGATTATGAAACGAGGGGATAAAGCAGTGTCTCATGACAAGGGCGTCATATTGAATATCGAACACAATGAAGGATTCGAGAGTTAACTCTCGAGCATAGCGATGGAGTTTAAAGTTTGACTCACGACCGAAGCAAGGGAGTAAATACAAGAATCTTGAATGCAGCGAGGGATTCAAGCTAGCCCAAGTAAAAGACACCTTTATCTCTGAGCATACTCTATTTTTCACACCTACTGCGAGAAAATAAATTGAGCTCTGGCCATGAAAACAGATGGCGCGCGTCGGCCCCCGCCAAAGGAGCAGGTCGTGCGTCCGATGCTTCAGCCCACTGCCGGGTAATAATATTATACTGAATTTCATAATACCCCCCCCCCCCCCCCCTTCCTAGTGTTTTAGCTGGGAAGACGTGGCGCAACAAAATCCCCAGCAAAACATCGTCTGTTGAGTTGGAACATCGGTAACACCGTAAAACCTAAAACTTAATCATTTGCACTTATAACCCCAAACTCAGTCATCCCATTCTGACCAGTTCAGTAAAAGGCATAATAAGAAATGGCAGAAAATAAAGAAGTTTTTTGAAAAGGATACTTCCATTCTACTATGTCGTAACATAATTTCCTCAAGGGATTCTTAAGTCCTAAGCAGAACAAGCTTCTCTTGGGTTTCTCTGGCTGTGGTTTGCCCCTCGGCCGTGCTTGTTTCCGTGGGGCTGGGGCGGCGGCGGCCTGTGTGGGGTCCACCACGCTGTCCGCCCCAGGAGTGGTGGCGCCCGTTGGTTGGGGCTGGTCTGATGACATTTTTACCTGGAATGAAGAAAAAAATAATGACATTGGTTGGATTCGATTGGTATTGGATTGGTGATTGTAATCATCACAGTGTTGATTTGCTGGATTCGTTTCTCACTTATTATCTGATTTTTTTTTCTGATTGTGTTGCCGTACCAGGGGGGCTGCTAAGCCCGAAACTACGGACTCCGGGCTTAGAGGGTGCCCGAAGTCCAATAATTTCGGGTTTAGTTGCGGACTTATTCTACTCCGTATTACCTAACCAATACGAATTAATGACAACCCGATTTGACAGTTACTATAAAATCGTGTTGTCTTTCATTCTTAGTTCGGGTTCTGGAATAATCGTCCGTAGGTGATAGAGAGTAGAATACGCTCGCAACTAAGCCCAAAACTACGGACTTCGGGCTTAGAGAGTAGCCCCCCAGGGCTGCTAACACTCTTTCGAACAAATTAATAAGATTCCAATTCTCGAACGAAACGTGCCGCAAATTACACGTATGAGCTTAAAAAATATCCTAAAACAGAAAAATGTTATTTAGAGAACTTTGTTTTAATTGTTTGATTGTTTTTTGGCTTAGAGAGTAGCCCTGCTATGTTTTGTACGTGCAGTAAGTACCTTAAAGTTGACTAACAGAAAATTCCTAAGGCATTTATCTAAGGCTTTTAAATAAACAATAAAATAAAATAATACATGAGCATTTGTGGAAGAGAATTAATAGATTGGTAAAACACAAGCTCTATATAGTAAATGCTCCCAATACAAAAATGTTCATTTTCTTTTTGGATGGGGAATCATAAAAATTAAAAAATAACTTTAATTTCGGAAGTCGGTGTTTTTGTTAGTTTCTTCGTATTTTGACACCGACTTCCGAAATTAAAGTTATTTTTTACTTTGTAGTGTTTTTTTTTTTGGAATTCGGTTGTATTTTTTTTTTGTAATAAGTTTTTTATTTTTCACTTTTTAGTGGTACCCCACACCTAACAACACCACTGCAAAATCGCAGAAAAGCAAAATACGCAATTTCGATTATCAAAGAATCATCTAAATAGTCAAATTCCAGCTATTTCGATTTAAAATCCAAAGTTCGTAACTGATTTTGATATGATTTAAATGGGACCAATCTGCAAGTATATCCTTTCAGTTAAAAAAAGAATTTTTCAAATCGGTTCGTAATTGTCGGAGTTATGAGGTAACAAACATAAAAAATAAAAAACATACAACCGAATTGATAACCTCCTCCTTTTTGGGAAGTCGGTTAAAAATAACTACTTTCGCTCTGGGCGGAGCGGAAGGGAGTTTCAGATTTTAACATATGTGTTCCTCCTAATGCGCTTATAGTTACTATCAAATCGTGTTGTCATTAATTTTAAGTGGTTAGGTGATACGGAGTAGAATACGCCCCAGCAACTAAGCCCAAAACTACGGACTTCGGGCTTAGAGAGTCCCCAGAGCTGCGGACACTCTTTCGAACAAACGCTGGTAATAATTCATTTATAAGATTCCAATTCTCGAACGAAACGTGCCGTAAATTCCACATTAGCTTACAAAATATCCGAAAACAGAAAAATGTTATCAAAACTCGTTTTAACGCCTTCGGGTTCTTAAATGCGCAGTTTACGACGATAATGTCGTAAACGTGATGTACGCCGGTTCGTAAACTCTGATGTTTCGACAAGATTATTGGCAAGCCATGTGGATGGATGGATGTAAGATGTCCTGATAAACCGTGTATAGTGATTTTTTGGTCGATTTGGAGGCACTTGGGGTAGAAGTCCAGCAGTGGATGTCTTTCATGCGTCATATTGACCGCAAATAAACTCTTTTTCTCCCTTTCTTTCTTTCAGCTGTAAGGCTGCGATTCCACCAGAGATGTGCGAAAATGTGAAGCGAGGGATTTGCTTGTTAAGAACCAATATAATTGAATAGAATACTTTTTGTTATAAACACCATAATTATAAGTTACAAAAAAAAATTGATGAAGAAAACATTAAATAGGGTGACACATTGAGGTTATCAAAATGAAATAAAATAAATTATCTATTTATTTCAGAAATTAATTCCAGATTATTACAACATTGTTAGTTTCATTACAACTTACCAACTATGTTAGTACCAAAATACAAAGATGTTAGTAACATAAAACTTGACAACTATGTTTAGTAGACATAAACAGTTTAAAGCGATCTTTTTAAGACAACTTTTGGATGGATTTTAAAAAGAAAGGAAATACAGTACTATAGGTAGTCTTAGCTGTACGATTTATATGAATAAATACATAATAGATAAATAAATACAATAATATCCTACGAGTATTTACCTAGCCTAGCTCAACGTTAACGATACTATTCTCCTATTTTTTATTTTTTTTAATGCAAAACTGGGAAACTATCTTGGCCCAAATCTCACCTGAAGGAAAGTGATGATTAGGCCGAAGATGGAAGCGAGTTTTCACCCGGAATCCTCTTACACAGAGGAACTGGCTATCATACCTCTAACTGCCGGAACACAACAATGCTGTTAACATTGTTGTTATGGCGACAGACTTAGACATGATGGTGGTAGCTTGCCAGGCGGACTTAGAACAAGTCCTACCACCAACCAAACCGAGCAAAAAATTTGCCCCCGCTGGGAATCGAACCCGGGACCTCTAGGGATTCGCTGAAGGGTATTCTCCTACGGACGCGGGTGACTCGGCCCCCAATCTAAACAAACAAAACCCTAGCTACACCTCCTAGCACATGGTAGAAACTCAGCCTAATGAAGACATGATGATCATGGATAGACTGTTGAGGGACACATCAGTAAATAATGATAGCCACAAAGGTTGAGGTTATGCAACACTTGCCGACGTCGGGTGGTGGATGGGTAACGATCCGCAATACAAAAAGACTCCTGTGTGTTGGAGAGCACATTCAGCAGTTGTTCTCAAGCTGGCATTTTATGTTTTAGATCTTTGAAAGTTGTTTCAGTTCGGCTCGAAAGCTAGCCAATCAGTCTAGCCAAGGCTAGGTATCGTATTGTAACTGTGTTGTGTGTTTAGACCGCTATTCAGCTGCGTCTAGTAGTTTAATTTGTACGTTTAAATGGATTTAGGTATAGATGTCTATACCAAGATTAGATTAAAGCCGATCAATCGATGTGTCAATCGATGTTTCGACTGATTTGGGAAAACTTTGTATGTATTATCTAGATGTTACGACAGTTAACCAGATCAAAGGTATCTTCCAAGCGAATACTAATCTTTCATTTTAATTTGTCAATAGCAGATTTTCCCGGTGGATGGGAAAATGCCTTCTATTTTTTTGCCGAAATGCGACTATACGCTTTTACTTGGGGCCCAGCTTTGGGGACCACCATAAAAAAATCACGATGTGGGAGGGAGAAAACGCTACATGTATGGTAGCGTAGCTTTTTCAAAAAAATAAAAAATTATGGTCATAATAAAATAAAGGGAATAATACTATCACTAATGAAGCAGATTCAATATTGAACTCTGTGTACAGTAACTGGACTCCAGTGCATATTGTCATAGCTGTGCTGAATTATCTTAGTCTGTAGTCTGTCACTGTGCTTAAAATAAAAAATAATCTGTTTTTTTTTTATTGGAACTGAAACACAAAGTCAAAGTCAACATCTAGTGTAGTGGTTTCGTGAAGGGGTGTGTTAACACATCTTGAGTCGGGAATAGTCTCGAAGACACGCCCACAAAGTCATATTTCGTCTATCGTTGCCAGACATACGCATAGAACTTACTGCGTATCTTAAAATGTCGTATGTTTTACATGTTATAAGATTTTTTCGGTGGTGACGATCTGGTTATGTTTGCGGGGTGAACTTGGCCAGGGATCGCCTAGGATGTTTTGGAAAGACAAAACGGTAGGCTTTTGCCCATCAGAGGGACACAATTGTCAGCCATATTTTTTAGTTAGCCTTTACTGTCCAACTGCTGCACCTTTGCCCAAAAGTTGGACAAAAAAGGCCACCTTATTCCATCTCATTCTCAGCTGACTGTTTTTTTTTTAAAAACCCACTGGTTCGATTCCTGAACAATATTTCAAAAATCCAATTATGCAGTTTTAGTTTTCATCAAAGATAGTCTCGAGACTCCTTGTTGTAATTTTCCATTGTTTCGAATCTGGCTATGAAGGCACCCTTAAAAAATTCACTATGTATACTTGTACAACTACAATCACGGCACAATTGACTTTCTGAAAACATTTTGAAATTTCGGAAATACAAATTATGAGAGTCCCATTGATCATGATATTTTTTTTATTTGTGATGGGTTGGCTCTTGACTTTAGTCTTGGTCAGAGATGACAGAGACAAAGTCTACGATGGAGCGAGCTTACCCAGAAGGAGCCTGTTCACTCTAACTTTACTTTCATGATATTACTTGGATTGAAATTCAAAATTCAAAATTCAAGCATTTATTTCAATTAAACCATTTACAGGCACTCTTGAATTGTCAAGGTCGGTCGGTCCAAAAAATTGAAGCTATTTGCACATAGAGTATATAACCACTAGTCTTTGTATTTGCACGTTCCAAAGCGTAGATCTCTATGGAGAAGAACGTGCTAGAAACTCCACGGACTCTTTTAAAAATAATATTTTTTACAAAGATTTATTTACATCGGGTTGAAATTATACATACATGTGAGAACGATGTAAAAGACGAGCAGGATAAAAGCGTCCGGAATAAAAGAGGAACAATTCAAATAAATAATTAAAATCAACCATGGCAGCTGAGAAATGACCAGTCCCGACTGACGGCGCCCGTTCACGAACATGACGCATACGCCAGCACCATTCGGATCAACCATTTTGAAGGGAGCCAAATGATCAAACGCATACGCCACCATCAGCTAGACTTTTGAGTGAGCATGACACTCCCAACCGCCAGGGTACATTCAAGTCAAAAACATACCTAAAACTGATAATTAAAGTTTAAGTTAAAGGTACACAGTACTCACACATGTGCTGTTAATGGCTGAAATTATACAATGCTAAGTAAGTTAATTCTAAACAATGCAAATTTTTCTTACAATCTTCAGATCTTCAGCCGGTCCAACAATGTTTCCGAAATATTTACAGATTAGTTTGTGCTCCCTAGTGGCTGTGGAGCAGGACCAGCATTCAGCCAAGCATTTTTATCTTAAATATAATCCCCCAACTTATAATATGCTTGCCTGCATAGTGTGCGTTTAATAAAAGACTTGAATTTCGTCTCATTTAGTTCTAATATATGGGGAGGTATCTATTGATTGCACATATTGCCTTTCTAGAAGTATTATCCATGTTAGCTAATGCCTGATATTGACAACAGACTGAATCCTACGCATAGCAAGACGCAAAAGCAAAGGATTTAAGTTTTTACCAAAGGACATTCAAACATATCTAGTAGAAATACGACATAAATCCCAGTATTGTTATTGATACTGTGACGTTGAAAGGAATTTTCTGACATTGGAGAGCGCGCTAAGGGATCCCGGCAACGGCGGGATACCGCGCCATGTCGCGGGATGTTCTGGTAGGCTGCCAGAATGCTGCAGCTAGCATTCCGGCGGTGCCACGGTACCTCGACGTGGTATCTAAGCGGCTAGTGTGCGCTGACTAACAAAATCCTCGGCCTTTCTGGCCGGGTCTGCTTAGCCCATAACCATTTATTTCTTTATTTAATGCTTTACGAACACACATGTACAGAGGCGGACTTATGCTTTAGGCATTTTTTCTACCAGTCAACCTTTGGGTGATGCAGAGAATAATATTGGTAGGTGCAATATGGATAAAGAGAAACAATGAAACGCGATTAATAGTTTATTTAATACAAATATATAATATATATACATATAAATTATACATAAAATAAAATACCATAATAAATACTCAAATTAATAACCTTATACACGAATTACACGAATATATACTTGATTTCCATTTCCCAAGAAAACTTCTTTTCAGCTCAAATACTTAAAGACAGATCCTTTAAAATCACAGATCCTTGAAAGTGAAAAGCCCAGAGAGGTTGAAAAGAATCTTTATACAAAGATATCCAACAAGGGCACTCTGCCAAGCTCTCAAACGCTTAACGAGCGTAATGTCATAACTTCACGACATAGACGAACGACGAATCAATCTGAAGCGATTAAAAGAGATAAGTATATAAAAATGTACCAAAATAACCGTTTTATTGCTCATAAAACTGTCCCTGAAATGGTAAGAGATATAGGCTGGATAAACATCAGATATGGAGCACTTATCTTCAGCTGAAACTGAATATGATATGTCCATAGCTATTCCAGATTTAGTATTAGCACCTCTTATTTACCTGCGGGTCTAAAAAGGCTGCTTTAGCAGAATCATAATACACACACAATGTGTCAAACTTAATTTTCATCTTTACCGCTATACCTTAGATTATATACCTCTAGATGTAGCCATGAGACTGTAGGGAAGTGTGGAAGTGAGAAGCATATATACGAAACAAGTGAGAAAATTGAGACAAAACATAACATGCTCTGTCTCATACGGCGTGCCGGTTTTTTGCTTGGCGAACATTGGAAAGTTAGCCAAACAAAGGCCTGTCACTGTCACTGTCGTGTCAGTTTTTTATGTTTTTAGATAATTTCGGCAATTAAAGTAATAGTTTTAGTACATTTATGAGAAATAGACTCCAATAGTTAAGTGTTTTGTGCATTTTGTGTGCTATATAATGGGATGCTGCAGTATTTTAGGCTGCAAAAGTCGCATAGAAAGAAAGGAAGATGAGAATGTTACTTCTCACTCGTAAGTATGCAAATGTTAATAGTTATTGTGCACTGATTGAAGAAACACATTTGTGTTTATGTAATGACATAGGTTTCGATGAAAATTAGGCGTAATTTTAGCGATATCGTTTATTTTTCTTTCCACATAACCTATAACTTGATATTCATTGTGTTGCCATACCTTGTCATCTATTTTTCCTTAACTCTGTAACAAAAACTGCAAGTAGTTAAATAAATAAATAAAATTCAATAAAATAAATAGTTTGTTCACCAGATTACTTTGAATTATATAGTAAACTTCATATTAATCTAATATATAAAATTCTCGTGTCACATTGTTTGATACAAAAACTTCAATTCAATGTGCAAACAACGAGGCAAAAATAATTCATAAAAAACTTAAAAAAAACACTTCAAAGTAAAAAATAACTTTAATTTCGGTAGTCGGTGTCAAAATACGAAGAAACTAACAAAAACACCGACTTCCGAAATTAAAGTTATTTTTTACTTTGAAGTGTTTTTTTTAAGTTTTTTTAGTGGTACCTAACAACACCACTGCAAAATCGCAGAAAAGCAAAATACGCAATTTCGATTACTTGGATGACATAAAACTATCATCTAAGTAGACGAATTCCAGCTATTTCGATTTAAAATCCAAATTTCGTAACCGATTTTGATAAAATTTAAATGGGACCAATCTGCAAGTATATCTTTTCAGATAAAACAAGAATTTTTCAAATCGGTTCATAAATTGTCGGAGTTATGAGGTAACAAACATAAAAAAATTAAAAAAAAACATACAACCGAATTGATAACCTCCTCCTTTTTGGGAAGTCGGTAAAAAATAGACCTCTCGAGTCTCTGCGATTAGTTTGTTCAATCAAATAAAGTTTTAATTCTGCTTTGTAACAATAGTTACGTAAGTATTTAAAGTATCATAATTATAACATGTTCCAAGATTGTTTAACTAAAATATTACTTACTGTCATATTTATCATTAGAATCCTGTTGGCAATTTTATATGTTGAATAATATAAATAATTTTGCACTCTTCATAGGAATGACATTATGCGACTCATATTAGTACATTAATAATAATTTAGTAGTTGTTACAACGAAACACCCTCACGTTTTTGGTCATATTTAGGGAAAAGTTTCCATAATAGCAACATTGAAGTTTTATAGTGCTGTCTCATGTGCGGCCACGAGGTGGCTACATCTAGAGGTATATAATCTAAGCGCTATACCGTTAGGTTCAAGGTTGATTAGGTTTTGACACTGACGGGTAGCGTAATTTGCTTTCCGATTCTGCTAAATTGAACTTTTTGGACGGGATTATTGCAAAATATAAATGAATTGATATAATTAAATGCCTGTAGACAAAGTTCTTGTTTTGTATGATTTTTGGGACGCTGCTGAATGGAAAAAAATAATCAGAGGGTTTCAGTTAGTATTTTAACTTGTTTTAAGGAACTTTCGCATTCTGAGGAGTTCATGGCTAAATAATCACAGCCGCACAGGTCGATCTTTACGGTTAAACAACGCTTGCCAACGTTGGTCTGTGGATGGGTGACCATCTTAACATTTCGAGTTTCCTCCGTGCCTCAGAAAGCACGTTAAGCCGTTGGTCCCGGCTGTCATTTGTAGATCTTTGGCAGTCGTTACAGATTGTCCAGAAACCAGTAAACCGTCAGGTCCAGGTTCCAGTCTTGCCAAGAAGTACCAACATTTCTGACAAGCTTTTAACATTGTTATCAAATGGATTTTGAACTTTTTTCTCCTATAACGCACAGTTTAGGAAACTGTCAGAAACACAACTAATTTTAAACTACACACATAAACTTTTAACAGAGATTGTCATTGTTTCTCATGGAGAGAAGATTATTTTTAAATTTTGAATTTAATTACTTCTTTGAATTGTTTATTTTTACTCCGGACGCTTCTACAATTCGCTTAAATACCACTAAAGAGGGCCTAAAACGAATGTTTATCACGTAATCTAACGTTAAATTTAACTATAACTAATGTTTTGTGCGAAACGACACAAAATAATTCCTGTAATTGCATTTAACTAAAAGAGTAATTAATATAAATGTGGATGGATGGAGAGGGAGAGGAAGGCCAAAGAAAAGATGGATGGATTGTGTGAGGAGCGATATGAAGGAAAAGGGAGTTAGTGATAGTTTGACGGCTGATAGGGCAGAGTGGAAAGAAAAACGTGTTTGCCAACCCCAAGTAACATAGGATAAGGGCAGGAAGGAGAATTGGATACTATGTAAATTCAAGTTTTCGCATGAAACAAATTGTGTAAGTCGCATAAAAACAAAAACAAAATACTATAGGGTTGTAGTTTTTAACCGACTTCCCAAAAAGGAGGAAGTTATCAATCCGGTTGTATGTTTTTTTTTTTTATGTTTGTTACCTCATAACTCCGACAATTATTAACCGATTTGAATTTTTTTTGTTTTATCTGAAAGGATATACTTGCAGATTGGTCCCATTGAAATCATATCAAAATCGGTTACGAACTTTGGATTTTAAATCGAAATAGCTGGAATTTGACTATTTAGATGATTCTTTGATAATCGAAATTGCGTATTTTGCTTTTCTGCGATTTTGTAGTGGTGTTGTTAGGTGTGGGGCACCACTAAAAAATCGCAGAAAAGCAAAATACGCAACCGACTTCAAAAACAAAACACTACAAAGTAAAAAATAACTTGAATTTCGAAAGTCGGTGTCAAAATACGAAGAAACTAACAAAAACACCGACTTTCGAAATTAAAGTTATTTTTTACTTTGTAGTGTTTTGTTTTTGAAGTCGGTTGTATTTTTTTGTAAAAAGTTTTTTTTATATTCAAAATTCACTCACGTTAACTTTACTACACGTCAAAGCATTCGTGCTAGGTTCTAAACACTGAACCAACCACATGGGTAATTATCTCTTATCTTTTCCCAATCATAGGTAAGAGCTCGCCAGTCCACCAATTACATGACATTTTACTTTGAGTAAACGTTTCGTCCGCAATATTGCTAAAACGCTTACCATGTCCAATGTAACCCGTCTGTCTTCATTTAATTAGTATCTCGCTATCTTTAGGTATTAGTGTTTATTAAGGCAATACCATTTTTAGAAAATCTTTTGTTTATGTTATAATCAGAACTCATAACCGGTCAAAACCAATTTTGACTGCAAAAATCAGGCTAAAGCAGCTTTGACCGATGACATTAGTTAAAAACAATTTTGACTGATTTTCGCAGTCGAAATTGGTTTTAACTAAGGGCGTTGGTCAAAACTACTTTTAATTGCAAAATATTGGGTACCTAATAGTGTTTGTGACCAAATAGAATGGTAAAAAAAAACTAACCTAACCTAACCACCTTAACATTTTATGAATTTTGCATGATAGTCTAAATTTTAAATCAGGCAAAACCACTTTTGACTGGTTTTTGCAGTCAAAACTGTTTTTGACTAAGGGCATTGGTCTTATGACCGACTCCCAAACGAAACACTCAAGTCGGTGTTAAAAAAACAAAGAAACAAAACCAAAAATAGGTACCGACTTCTGAAATTAAGGATATTTTATGCTTTGTAATGTTGTGTTTGGAGGTTATATATATTTTTTTTTTTTCACTTTTACTGGAAACTTTATCACATTTTCCTATTTCAAAACCGACTTTCTAATCTGAGAGTTAACCGCTAGTAGATACTTATGTCACCGGACAATGGCAAACACCGTAAGATTGTAAAAAATCGCGTGAAATTGTAAACATTTTTTTCTTAATAAGACACGGATGTATCGGAAACTATTGAATTTGGGTTGGATACATTATAATTATACAATTCGATTTTTTCATAATATATCGAAAATTTGTAATCTAATCAAGATTTATTGTAATCTTACGGAGCCTACCATTTTCCGATGACAGATACAACAGGTAGGTTGAACTGTCAACCTGTAAATAAAAACACTACAAAATAATAAATAACTTTAATTTCGGAAGTCGGTGTCAAAATACGAAGAAACTAACAAAAACACCGACTTCCGTAATTACAGTTATTTTTTACTTTGTACTTAATGTTTTTTTTAATTTGGAAGTCGGTTGTATTTTTTTTTTTTAAGTTTTATTATTTTTCACTTTTTCTTGGTACCCTACACCTAACAACACTACTGCAAAATCGCAGAAAAGCAAAATACGCAATTTCGATTACTTGGATAACAAAAAACCATCATCCAAGTAAACGAATTCCTGCTATTTCGATTTAAAATCCAAACTCCGTAACCGATTTTGAAAAAAATTAAATGGGTCTCTGCACCTTTCAGATAAAACAAGAATTTTTCAAATAGGTTCATAATTGACGGAGTTATGAGGTAACAAACATTAAAAAGAAACATACAACCGAATTGAGAACCTCCTCCTTTTTTGGGAAGTGTGTTAAAAATAGCATCCATTAATCCCCGATGGTAAGGAAAACAGCCAAATACACTCCCCAGCAACACCGCCAGTACAGAACAAAATAATGTAGACTGAAATGGAAAATTTATTACAGCATCCGTAACACATATATTGCTATTACACTCGTACATCCAACCAATAAAGATAAAAACGTAATGCCTGTAAACTATTTCCCAATCAGACTGTTACTAAATCAAACTATTGATCTTTAAAAAAACAGTCATGTGAGAGTCGGAATCGGTTACTAAGAGTTCCGTATCTTTGAGAGGCCTTGCTTCTTTTGAAATGTCATGATATTATGATATTAGGCTAGGCGTGCACTGGTGACTTTTATCACCGTGACAGTATATATAAAGGCCCTCAGTTAAGTGCCTTCACAATTAACAGTTCCTCTGTTGCACTTCACAATTGCGAAAGAGAGAAATGTACTGTCATGGTGACAAAAGTCAACAGTGCGCGCATAGGATTATAAAACGTCCTCTACACTATTCCTGAAGTTGATCGAAGTTGAGCGAATACGATAGTGTAGAGGGGCACTTCGCTTCACTTCGTGCAACTTCGCCTCGCTTCGGGTGACTTTCAGTCGTTGTCGGTTTTTGCGACCGAGTCAAAGGACTCGAAGTGTCCACACAACAAAAAGTGCGTAGTTTTGCGAGTTTCTAAAATATGTGGCAAAAACCTTGGTGTGCCAATCCGACCAGTACTTGAACGTACTTTTAGTATTACGTATCTTTACGATACAGCAAAACTAACGCTTAAGTCGCCTGAAAATCCAGGTTTCCAAATATTTTCCATTACTTGTTAGGTTTCTTTGAAGCGTCTTAAACAACACACGTGACATACGCTTTTTTATTAAGTATGTAATGGGCTTGCTCATGAAAACAATCATACCTGCTGGAAAGCGAAGGAAGAGTTCTGTGATCGAGCGAGCTTGCCCAGAAGATGCCTGTTCACTCTTGCTTTGAAGGCAGACGAGTTATATGTGGACGGGAACACAGACGTTAGCAGAGATTTCTTTAGCTGTGCGGATAATAAATGTGGAGGAGAAGCGCTGGGTACGACTAGTCAGGATATCGACCAAGTAAAATGATGATTATGATGCTTTGCTTTCCGGAATTAAAGTTACTACACACAGTTACTATATTACACAGTCTAACAGATACAGCCTTTTGACAGACAGATGAACGAGCGGACAGTAGAGGGGTTCTTGTCTACGGGTAATTACGGTACCCTAACAACTTATGAATTAAATCATTCTCTTACATTAGTAACTCTTAACTTCTACTCATTTTAATCTTCACTGCTTGGCACGATGCCATCGAATTTTTTAGTTTAATTGCCAACCAGCTATCCGTCATTTTTATTCGCGATCATCTGAAATCATAGCGTTGAAGTTTATTTAGATAAGACGCCCGCGCTTATGCAATGTCGGAACTTCCGCAAAAGTTTTCAAGATCTAAAGTATGGTGGATATATGATTTATGAATAAGACACTCGTAGCTGAATAACAACAGCCGCAAGGTTAAGCAGGACTTGTTGAGGTTGGTCCATGGATGGGTATTGATATCATCATCATGTCAACTGAAAGACGTCCACTGCTCGACATTAACTAAATTGTAAGTCGGCTACTGAGGGGTATCTGCATTTTATGACATGTTTTAATTAATTCGATTTCTTGAAAAAGTGTTCATAACTAATTCAAATCTTCGCATTTTCCCCACATCTTGCTAATTCCAAATAAATCCCCAATCAACTTGAGATGCAGCGTTGCACGTGGCGTGCATCGCGGTGGCTAACGCTCGACGCCCCGCGTCTCCGTAAACGTGCACTTCAAAAGTTCACGGCCATTTTTTACATCACATTATAATTATGTTACTATGTACCTAAGCAGGACTATAAAATCCAGTTACAAATTAGTTGCCAATTTAAATAGCTTACATATCACCAATTAGCACTAACTAGGTAGTTTGGAACACTACACTGTAATTGTCCCGTCTAGACGAATACGCCCTTGATACGATCATGTAGTTCTCAACTGACTTGTAAGCTCTAGAGGGCGCCTCGGGGCGGTCTGAAATGTAGAGTATTCTATCGCTTGAGATTGTCTATGGTTGTATAGTTTTTCCTAAAACGTAACAGACAGATGTGTTACTGGGCAGTTTGTTGGGCACTTCTTCTCCGCAGCTAAAATACTAGGTGTGTGGTGACGGGCGGGCGTTTTCGGGGACTATCTTTTGTAAAACTTGACGAAGTGCTGGCTCTTAGCCTAATTTGATTAAATGACTTTTGAATTTTTTTGTCAATGAAAATGTTGAGTAGACTATTGTAGGTTATTACTACTCAATATTTTCATTGACAAAAAAATTCAAAATTGTTCTGAGGCTAAAATACTGGCAGCACTTACAAGTGTATTTTGGACTGGCTCACTCACTTTGGTGAAACTCCGGCAAGTTTGAAACGTACTTGCGTGCAAGGGGCGACGAACGAATCAAGTTCTTTCTCAAATTTAAAGATTTGCTGTATTTTATAGGTAAAAAGCTATTTTCTGTATTTTTATAAATATTTGGCGAGATACGAGAAATAATGGTAAGTACTTACCTAAATTTTAATCGAGTTTCTTAAATTTTATAAAAATTATTTATTTAAAAAATTACTCTAGGTACAGAAAGTGGCTTGTGAAAGCCTTTCGAAATACCTACGTCACAGGACACAGTTATAAAGAGATTTTATTTTATTTTTCTATTTAATGTGACCCCATACCCAAAATATATTTAAAATAAAAAAGTACATCGTGTATTGTGTACCTCAACTGAATCGGTGCACTTGTTTCGTAAACAGACATCATCAACATCTGCCTAGCCATATCCAAACATCCTTTTTTTTTTTTTGTCGATGGCCTCTCGCAGCTACTAACTCTAGAAAGTTGCAGCTACTTAACCGGACTTGCTTGTGGTGGCCTAGGTGAATTTAAGGCCCCCAGCCAAGGCTATGTAATATATACTAAAACTCCGCTCGCTGAGGGCACTTCCTGTGGGGTACGGACCTCGACTCAGCGGCATCGTTTGGAGGAGGGCAGCAAGGGACTGGCTGGGTCATGTTTCCATTATTTGGGGAGTTTAAAGCTAATGGCTCAGCTTCGCGGGCTGGCTCATTTGGCAAAAGACGGGGGGGAGATTTACAGGGTCGTCGCGATGGACCTCGGCGGCGAGGTCGGAATACGGAACGCGGTCTGTGCTTGTGTTTATTTAAAGTATTGGTTTCCCTACAACTTTCCTGGAGGAGGGTGATGGGATCGTCAGGTTCTATGAGGGTGTGCCGTGGCCGGTGAATTCTACTAATCTGTGTGGGGGATCCAAACATCCTTAAGCGTCACAACACCAACTTCAAGTCGTTTGTGGTGCGGGTTCCGACACAACATCTCGACAAGTTCCTTAAGGAAGAGTTTTGGCCGAAGGGTGTAGTCTACCGACGTTTCCTGGCAGGCTATGTGACACCGCGCAGCGTAACACGACGCCGTCACTTCGTGTGTCTTAGTATTTCATATTTTATATGTATTAGTTTATTTTTATATTTTGTTGTAAAGGTGTATTTTATTTTGTATGTGCTACTGTTGCCTGAAATAAAGGAATAATAATAATATATTAGGGTCAGCTTCCAGTCAAACCGGATTCCGCTGAATACCAGTATTTTACGTGTAGCAGCTGCCACCAGACCTCCACAACCCATTAACTGGGTAACACGATACTTCTTGGCAAGACTGGTGTCAGATTTACTGGCTTCTGACTATCCGTAACGACTACCAAAGATCTCCAAATGACAGCCGGGACCAACAGCTTATCGTGCTTTCCAAGGCACGGAGGAAACTTGGTATGTGTAGATGGTCACCCATCCACAGACCAACCTGGGCAAGCGTTGCTTAACCTTGAAGATTGACCTGTGCGGCTGTCATTATTTAGCCACGAGCCCCTTTTCGTTCGTAAACAGATGCTTTAGTATTTTATCAGTGCAAATGCGCTGGTGCTCGTAAATACAAAAAAAAATACATATTGAATAGTCCCCAACAACGGTGGTTCGTAAACTTTATTTTAGAAAAGGCCGTTGTTGCTTTATATTGTCTAGACGAGAAGGTTTTGTATTATATGCGATAATGTACTGGTACTCAACATTGCTTGTTCACAGCGGGGACCGCAGCAGGATACTTGGATTGACCAATCTGGGATAGGTATATGGCTTTTAAAGAAGCATGTATGTAAATCACTACATACTCTTCATTATTACAGTAAATGGCTAGTTTTATAATTAATATCTTAATATATATAAATCTCGTGTCACAATGTTTGTCCTCAATGGACTCCTAAACCACTTAACCGATTATAATAAAATTCGCACACCATGTGCAGTTCGATCCAACTTGAGAGATAGGATAGTTTAAATCTCAATTTTTTGTTGCAATATTATTTAGGAGCGGAAAATGTGACGCAGACGAAGTTGCGCGGGACAGCTAGTATAATATATATTTTCATTTCTGTATATACTTTATTTTTATTTTTATTCATATATTTATATATATATTTGCATATGTTATTTGTAAGTATATTTATTTGTTATTTGATATATTTTATATACTGATCCCTTCAAAGTTGCCCAATCATCTTTAATATTAAGTCCGTAAATAGCATATTCATCCACCCTATGTAATCTTAGATAAGTACTTAGTTAAGAGTTGAAAGCTGTTGTTATCCCTAAAAATAAATAAATAAGTAAGTGGAGAGAATAATTAAATGACTTGTACCCTATTCCTGTTAACCCTATCATCTCTAGACATTCTATCCAACGTTTCTGTGGTCTTCCTTTCCCAAGCATAGCTTTCATAAGCATTTATTATAACACTAGCTTTTACCAGCGGCTTCGCTCCGGTCCCCCTACCCCTCCTTATAATCTATGTCACACAAGACCAAAGCAGCTTTCAACTGGTGAAAGAATTTTTGAAATCGGTCCAGTATATTTGGAGCCTTTTCAATACAAACAAACAAACAATCAAATCTTTCCTCTTTATAATATTAGTGTAGATTGACAGTCGGGAATATGCTCGTTTTATTTTTTTAATTATCTATATGCTAAAGCAAGTCTGAACTATTTGCTGAGTTAACTACGAATAAAAAACTTGCCATAAGTGTTTGCAAGCCAATTCTAACTGAAATACTTAAATTCTTAGAAAAACTATACACTAATGTTCTGCTCAACAGTGGGTGTTAAAAACCTGATAAAATTAACATACAACTATGAAATTACATTATTATCCAAATCGATTCACGTCCGATGAACTTTGGATAGGTAGGTACCAACATAATATACTGAAAGCATCGATTAAGTTAAAAGCTTTTGCGTAGAGTGGATTACAACGAGCCAATACATACAATATGCAATGAATTGATAAAGTAGGTACTTAGGTGAGAGTACCTACTTTACCGCACGTTCCATTGTCTGGTGCATAATGTTTAACTTTGGAACAATGTACACAGGCTTCGTAAATGGATTTCTGAGCAAGTGAATTGTACAGTACGATTAATCTATCTTTTCCCATCTGAAGTTAGGTTTTAGCGACGAACGCGCAGGTCCCATCGCGTAGAAAAGTGTTACGTTCGTAGAATATTTTTCTGATTTGTACGATTTGTATTATAAACGAGTAAGAAACACAACCAGTAACAATAACAAGGTCACAAAGTAACACAACAAATATATACACCACAAAAACACACAAAACATAAATGAAACAGTAAGAAAAACCAAAATAAATAATTTAAAACAATAACATCCTTTAACACTTTTCGCGTCAACAGTCGTATTGCATTGAGTAAGCGGAAGTACGCATCGAACGTATACGAGCGACTGAGACGCCATACGCGACCTACCTGCGCATGCGCTGTTCTATGTTTCTTGTCAAATTGACATCTTGCGCAACCAATTGCGACGTACTTCGCATAGGCTAAGATAGAAAAATCGTACTGTAAACGTCATTTATTTCAACAAAACAACACATGCACACAACACACAACATATTTCAGGAACACAGATGCTGGTAGAGATTTCCACACCCTACCTAGCCTTGCGCGTAATAAATGTGGAGAAGTACTGGGTACTACTAGTCGGGATATCGATCAAGTACGGATAGTACCCTTCAGTACATCTGGTATTCCGGTAGTAAAAGGGTTTTAGGGTTCTGTACCCGAAAATAACCAACGGAACTCTGTTACTAAGTCTTTGCGGTCCGTCCGTTCATCTGTCTGGCAGCGGGTTGTTTCTCAAGAACCGTTATAAGTAGACGGTTAAAAATTTAAAATTACCTACCTATTACTTACCTATTACCTATTTCGAATTGGACTAGGTAAATTAGAGAGGGCTACAAGAACGTTTTTTAATCGGTTAATATAGTACGGAACCCTTCGTGTGTGTGTGACCCGCAATTGGCCAGTTTTGTATAGCGCAATATAGCGTATCATTGGTGGCATCTATTTGCATTATCGCATCATGTTGAGTGTTAAAGCTTGAATGTTTGATCACATAATTGACTGTTTTAGCGCTACGCGACCGATAAGACGCGACGCATTTTCCGTCAGATATGTAGCTCGACGCTCCGCCTCTCCGTACACAAGCACTAAGGCCGCGGACACGAACTCAGCGAGCAAGGAGCGGTGGCGGCGGTAGCGCGGGCAGTTCCATATAAATTTATGCATTTGAACGCGCCGCTGCGCTGGTCGCGTCAAACGCATAGATTTCCATATAAATCTGGTCGAGTTCGTGTCCGCAGCCTTAGTGCTTGTTTACGGAGAGGCCCGTCGAGCGTCGCACGCGGCTGGATCAGTGGCGCGTTCTAATCGCCGCTGAGTTCATGTCCGCGGCTTTACAACAGCTGTTTGTGCTGCCGAATCAGTATATATTATTTAGTAACTTGAAATGAATAAATGCGACTCCTACCTTCATTATTTCGTTCATAAACAAGATTCCAAAGCGGTACACGTGGATTCAATTGCAAGAATGCATTATTAATAATTCTATTAATAATACAGTACAATTCATCTCAAAGCATTATACACTTGAAGAAATAAATCTCTCCAATATGAAATTCAAATCGTTAATAATCGTAATGAATCTAAATCATTTATTTTAATGAGAAATGATGGATGAACAAACAATACCGAAGTACCTAAGAACATTTTGTATAGGATGCTCATCCTCAAGGCACCCTAAGCCTTGAGGGTGAGCATCGACGTCGAGTTGCTAGCCTGTCGGTATTCTAGCGGTTGCATATTGGGAGTGTGCGACAGAATTGCATAATTAAATTCCGCCAAGCCCGTTCCATCATCGGACCACACGACGAACGGCGATTCGCTATCGGTACATGGTGGACATCCCACCCACACGCACAAAACGTTTTGGGAACACATTTATAGAGCGTACAGGAAAGGACTGGAATCAAAACCTTTTCCCAGGGGAGGTTGTAGCTCCTGGTGACTTCCGGCCTCCGTAGGCGCGGGCATGTGGACGGTGAGCTATGGGTGGCTCGCCGTCCGTACGTCTCATGATGACAGGCCGTGTCGACGGCACGTTAGTGTTCCACGCGCACCTCATAGAGAGTCAGCACACAGAGGGGCCCGAAAGGGTCGACGCCTGCCGGAGTCGCGGGACTATTCGAAAGAGATACCGTGGTTCCGGAACATAAAGGGCACATGAAGGAACATGGATGGGTTTTAGTCAGTAGAAGTCTGACACTCCCTCCCGCTCCGCCCAGAGCGGGGGAAGTCATTTGATGATTTCCCATCCCTAAAAAATAATAATTGGGGGTTGTAGCTATCAAGCTACAACCTGGTAGTCTTTAAGTCAAGAGTGAATAGGTTACTTCTAGGCAAGCGTGCTCCATCTTAGACCGCATCATCACTTACCATCAGGTGAGATATTCATATTCAAACGCGAGCCTATTAAAAGTAAAAAAAGATGTTTAATGTGCTAGCTTGTCAAAATAGCGTCCTTTAACAAACAACACCGGCCAAGTTATTTTGACTGACGTGTAGAGAAAAAATCGTAAGTATACAGTGTATCATAAGTGCTGGGATAACCATTTCAATTTCGACCCTAGTTTAGTTGATCGCACAGAAATATAACTTGTTTATTATATATATGGTTGATCGTGTAGTACTGACAGATAAAGTGACATTAAAAAGTTGAAACGAGTGACATTATAGAGTACTTTTTCGAGTTCAGCGGTGTTGTTTTCTAAGGGACGATAGTCCTCACATTCATAATGCATTTTCAAGGACTATGAAGAAAAGTGTTTATTTTCTTCTTTGATATATCACAAGCATAATTCATTTCAGTCTCTATCCCATCCCATCTCTAGCCATATGAATCTTTATTATACTGCTAAAGTCTAAAAGTCTAGTTCTAGGTCACCGATGACTAATGTCTAGTTCACCCAAAATGTTAGAAAACCTAGTCTCGATGTAAATGAACTGCCATAGCACAGACATAATAAAAAGAATATCATAGTTATATGGGTTCCCATAACATTATTCCACCCCTCATTTGTATGGAACCCATGGTTGCCATAGAAAATATTATAGTATTTTTAGGAATTTTCATATTAACTTTTACAATGATTTGGCTATTTCTAAGCGAGGCTACAATGGGTTCAAATGAAAGGGAATGATCTTGAGACGTACTGTCGATGAAACGTTTTATACCTATATAACGTTTTATATCTTTAAAACCCTTTTTACAAATAAAAATACAGCCGAGTTCCAAATAAAAACTACTACAAAGTACAAAATAAATTTAATTTTAAAAGTATGTGTCACAAAAAAACGAAAAAACTACACGAGAAACAACGAACTAACTTGAAAAAAAGTCTCTTCACTTTTTAGTGTAACCCCTCCAAAAAATCCAACATATTATCCATAATATATATTTATTTAAGGTGTCTTAATCCAAAGTTCTTCATCAGATATTTCCGAAATTTAAATGATACCATTCAATTCTTCGCAAAAAAAAATTGCAAAGCCGTCGAAATACGACGAAATTCCTCTACTTTTTTAACCGACTTTCCAAAAAGGAGGAGGCTCGGATGTTTGTATTTTTTTTTTTTTTATGTTTGTTCGGGCATAACTCCGTCGCTTGCCAACCGATTTTAAAAATGATTTTTTTGTTGGAAAGGGAATACTTCCCAAATGGTCCCATGATAAGGAAACCAGGATCTGATGATGGCATCCCAGAGAAGTCGAGGGGAACTTTCGAAAATCGTATGGGCAACTAGTGCGTTTGTATTTTGCTTTTCTGCGATTTTGCAGTGGTGTTGTTAGGTGTGGGGTACCACTAAAAAGTAAAAATAAAAAACTTTTTTACAAAAAAATACAACCGAGTTCCAAAAAAAAAACACTACAAAGTAAAAAATTAACTTTAATTTCGGAAGTCGGTGTCAAAAACGAACAAATTAACAAAAACACCGAGTTCCGAAATTAAAGTTTATTTTTTACTTTGTAGTGTTTTTTTTTTGGAAGTCGGTTGTATTTTTTTGTAAAAAAGTTTTTATTGAAGTCAGTAAAAAAAATACAATTCTCGCAAATGTCTTGGAATACTAAGTTTTTCCGGAGTATATGAATGCGTGAAGTCTGTTTATAACCCTGACTAAAGCATAACAAACGAATTGATTTGAGTGTCCAAACCGATCCGTCATAGTTTCATTCAACACGCTGTAGATGAGAGAACTCGATATTCATCTGCCTAGCCTTTTCCCAAGTATATTGGGGTCGGTTTAAAGTCAAACCGGATTCAGTTGAATACAAGTATTTTACGTAGAGCCTACCAGACCTCCACAACCCATTAAATGGGTAACACGATACTCCTTGGCAAGACTGGTGTCAGATTTTCTGGCCTTTGACTATCCGTAACGACTGCCAACGATCTCCAAATGACAGCCAGGACCAACAGCTTAACGTGCTCTCCGAGACACGGAGGAAACTCGGCATGTTAAGATGGTCACCCATCAACAGGCTAACCTCGGCAAGCGCAAGCTTAACCTTGGAGATCGACCTGTGTGGCTGTTATTATTTAGCCACGAGCTCCTCTGTCCACGAGCTACGCATTCCCATCTCGACGAAATCTTTCAAAAATCGGCCAAGTGCGAGTCGGACTCGTAACACGAAGGGTTCCGTTTTATTGCATTAAACCTTAGTTTTTATTGTTTGTTGTTATAGCGGCAATATGAACACACAATTTGTGAAAATTTCACCTGCCTACCTATTTCGGTTCTTGAGATACTGCCCACTGACAGACGGACGGACGGACGACGGACAGCAGAGGCTTAGTGTTAGGGATCTGTTGGGTCCGAAACCATAAAAAGGTCATAATTTCCCTACATTTTTGTCAGATTGTGACTGAGATGCGAATGTGAACGTTTAACATTGAAGAATAGGCTTGTATCCTGAAAAAATCTAATTATTCCGTCAGTTAGATTATCAAAAAATATTTGACCCGTGTTTTTTCTTTTGTTACGGGAACCAAAACTGACGAAGTTACGACGCTTTTTAAATTCTCAATACGTTACACCTTCGCATAATTTTTAGTGAGTCGTGACGTCACGAGCCCCCACACCCGAGTTTTGATGCGTTTTATCTTTGTCAATATACATTGATTTACAAAAACAAAAAATACGTGTCCATTACTTTTCAATACTCTAACTGACGGACTAAATAGTTTTGCAATTTGTGGATGATGGAATCTAGCCTATTGGCGCTCTGACGTAATAGAAACCTCGTTAGTTAAAACAAAAACCGATCACTCTCAAAACTAAATTCAGCTTACTCACTATAACAGAATTTTATTTCTATGACACGCTAATGTCTTCTCGCGATTCTGCTTGCGTACATTCGAATATATATTTATGAACTGTATCACTGTGTGAATCATCAATGCGGGGTAAACAAAACTCTTGGTGACGCCAATGCTTTAGGTAGGTAGATGAATTGGTATTTCCCACGAACAAATTTTCAGGGTTTTTCCTTACGGAGTTTTTTTTTAGGGTTGTACCTCAAAAGGAAATAACAGAACCCTAATAGGATCCTTTGTTGTCCGTCCCTCTGTCTGTCAAGACCCTTTATCTTGGGAACGCGTTGAGGTATCGGGTTAAAATTAGCATACTCAAATTTACACAGTCCCTTGAAGCTATGAAAAAATAAAACTTCTTAGTTATTGTTAAAAAACCGTTCTACCGCAAAAAAACTATATTTCGACACTCTCAAGAAAATCAAAATTAATAGGGTGTTTCCCTTTGACTTAGAACTATGAAATTTCGGTTTAAAGACATTTATTTCTCAAAGAACAAATACAGTTCACTTAAAGAGAAACTTAACTATAGTAACAATAGGTTGTAGTTTACATTACGACGTTCAAGCCATCCAAGAAACCGAACTCCATAGTTTCATCAACTATAAAATACTAGCAGACCACCCCGTCTTTAAACGGGTGCAACATAGATCTATTATACATATAAACCTTTCTCTTGAATCACTCCGTCTGTTGATGAATTTCGCAAGTAAAACCTTCTTATACTACAAATACAGGGATTAGTCTGAAAACTACAAATTTGTAATTAAATACAAATAATATAGCAGGGGAAGGGCGGGTTCTAAAAGGCTCAAGAACTCATTAACATTTTCATTTATATTTTGGGACAAGCCCGCCACAAATTCCAAACCACTGCAACTCCTGAAAGCCAGAATCAACAGTGGCGACCACCAGAAAAACGCCGAGCTAATGAAACACGACGAGTCCCGGAGAAACGATTCAACTGTCTTGGATCCCGCAACGAAATTAATCAGAAGAGTACAGCGGAGAGTAGGAAAAATAAATATAATTTCCACTTCCCTGCATATCAAGAAGGAGACAGATTAGAGCTAGGCCAATAGGCAGCAAGGGACATATACAACTGGGTTAAGCACAGTTGCCAAGCACCACGGATTATATAATTATTAACATTGAAACTAATGGGTCCTAAATTGTGAGCTACTTTTGATTCCAGTAATAGGCAAAATCGCCTGAACGCACGGAATTCTGTTCTGGTTTCTACAAAGTCCGTATAGTAAACTACTCCAGATGTAACCTGAATACTATCTAACATAATATTACATTTTTGTTTTTTATTCATTAATATATATATTTTTATTAAATGTCGGGCTTGCTCTTGACCATAAACATGGCTGATGGAAAGCAACGGCTGTGGTCTATGATGGAGCGAGCTCGCCCAGAAGATGCCTGTTCACTCTTGCTTTAAAGACAGATAGGTTATATGTGGACGGAAACACAGACGATTATCATTCAGGTCCATTGACCCAAGATATCACTACCTACCGATCACTGATGCAATGCAATGTTTCTTTGATATTCTTTTACTCTTGCGACCATCTACATTCATACCTCTCTACGTACATCGACCATCTTATATCCATTCATTATTTACTCTATGATGAAACTAAATTAGAACAACTGTTCCACTTCACACCGGAAACCCATCCATTTCTCAACCTCGCTACACATGGCACGTGCCTCATCTATTATTGTTTAATTACTGCTCGGCATGCACGTGCGTAGAGCTTTCTAGCGCAGATGTTCCTTGCTTACGTGTAGAAACATAGCGGTAATATACTCATGTCTATAAGAACATGTGTATTTTTATGCATAGGTATACCCTCTCGGTGATAATCGTGGTTTGCAAACATGCGTTTGAGAAACAATTTTGAGAAGTGTAAAGCGATGTTTTTGTTGTTATAAACTAGGCTGCGAAAAGTCACATTTCTAAGAATATTAACGCTACGCTTTTTGGTACCTGAGAGCCAATTCTACTAATTTTCACGTTCACATCGCATTCGCATCTCAAGGTTTTTTGACAGTTTGCGATTCACATACGAATGCGACAGATGTTTAAAAATTTGTAGAATTGCTTACTTTATCATTATTATTTTGTCATTAGTTTTAAAAAAATACAACCGACTTCCAAAAAAAAAACTACAAAGTAAAAAAAAATAACTTTAATTTCGGAAGTCGGTGTTTTTTTTTGTTAGTTTCTTCGTATTTTGTCACCGACTTCCGAAATTAAAATTATTTTTTACTTAGTAGTGTTTTTTTAATGTGTTGGTTATATTTTTTTTGTAAAAAGTTTTTTATTTTTCACTTTTTAGTGGTAGCCCACACCTAACAACACCACATAATACGCAATTTCGATTACTTGGATGACATAAAACCATCATCCAAGTAAATGAATTCCCGCTATTTCGATTTAAAATCCAAACTTCGTAACCGATTTTGATATATATATTTTTTTTTGTTTGTGATGGGTTTGCTCTTGACCTTAGTCTTGGTCAGAAATGACAGAGACAAAGTCTACGATGGAGCGAGCTTACCCAGAAGGAGACTGTTTACTCTAACTTTGAAGAGATTAGGGTTGGAAGCCTTCGGAAACACAGACGCAGGCAGAGAATTCCACTCTTTTGCTGTCCGCATTATAAAAGACGTTTGGAATCGCTTAGTGCGAATTCGTGGAATAGCAACAAGTTAGGGATGGTAAGCTGCAGTGCGTCTGGTTGTCCGATGGTAGAAGGGTGCTGGTCGGTTAAAAATATACTATTTCTAGAAGACATAGAGATAGCTATATTCAAATATTACGTTATTTAAATACTGACATAATAGGCTAGTTTTCACAATCAATAAATTGCAAATATATTTAGTCCGTCAGTTATAGTATTGAAAAGTAATGGACACGTAGTTTTTGTTTTTGTACATCAATGAACATTGATAAAGATAAAACGCATCAAAACTCGGGAGAGAATTTTAAAAGCGTCGTATCTTCGTCAATTTTGATTTACGTTACAAAAGAAAAAAAACGGGTCAAATATTTTTTGATAAACTAATTTATTTATTTAGGATCTCCAACAAAGGATATACACAACAATTGACACATAAAAACACTTAAATAAGTACTTAGTAGATTTTTTCAATAGACAAGCCTATTGGCTACCTCAAACTTAAATATAAAAATACCCTGAAAAACAACATTCAAATGACACGTTATAAGCTATCATTTCACGAGGTTGGAACTTTAACAATAGAATCGAGCATTATAATAACAATAGATGGCCCTTCTTGAATTAAATAGCATACTTCTTTTTCTTTCGTGTGGGTCGTAAGGTCTAACGACCCCATACACCATATTGTCAGAGTTTCTAAGCCGCCTCAAGGGCTTCTGACATCGGAGTCGTGGGACTATTTGAAAGAGATACCGTGGCTCTGGAACACAAAGGGCACTGAAGGAACATGGATGGGTTGTAGTCAGTAGAAGTCTGACACTCCCTCGCGCTCCGCTCCCAGAGCGGGGGAAGTCATTGGATGATTTCCCATCCCTAAAAAAAGGGCCTGTGACATGGTTTATTTGACGACCGCCATTTGGCGGTCACGACCATCTTTTTATCAGACATCAGGCGATTCAAGCCAGCAATGTCCTAGCCAAACTGGAAAACAACTTTACAAAGCATGCTTCCCGTGGGAATCGATCCCACGACCACCGGGTCACAAGACAAATGCCAAAACACTCGACCACGGAGGATTTTTTGTGACGCTTTCACTCCTAAATTGCTGAACCGATTTTGAAGAATTTGGTCTCCATGATTTCATATAGATGATCGGACGGTTATAGGCTACTTTGTTTGGCGTAAATATTTATATACTAGCTGACCCACGCAACTTCGTCTGCGACACATTTTCCATTAATGCTCGGCTCCTTTTAGTCTTAGCGTGATGATATGTAGCCTATATCCTTCCTCGATACATGGGCTGTCTATAATGCTGAAAGAATTTTTCAAATCGGACCAGTAGTTCCTGAGATTACCCCCTACATACAAACTTACAAACATACAAACTTACAATCAAATGTTACCTCTTTATAATATTAGTATAGAAGTATAGATTAACCAGAACGAAGCCGCGGGCAAAATCTAGTCATTTATAAGAGGATAATTTATTTAAGGAAAAAATTACTAATAGGTACCTAAGTCTTATTTAAATATTATCTTTAGTCAGATGAAGTGCTTCCCCTAATCATTTTAGGATATTTAGGTAATTGGTTTAACTGGATGAGGGTCATAAAGCCTATTAAGAAAGGTCAAATTACGTAACGAATACCAGTTACGTATCGTACATACCCGTAGTTAAAAGCTACCACAATATGATTTTTTGACAGATTCAGACGGAGATACGATTGTAAAGGATCCCCTCGCAGCGTGTCTCTGTTGTCGATGTTAGTTTTGGGGTGGAAATTTCATAAAATGGAAAAAAAAAATTGATATGGCCAGACTTAAATTTTCGTCACATGATTAGATACACTCTATTCTATGAACGATCTAAGTTTCTGCAATTCAACTCTCAACTCAACTCAACGCAACTCAATCATTTATTTCAATTAAACAGGCACACAAATCGGATCAGAAACGTCGGTGTAATCGGTGTACGTACATAACAAAACACCCACTGAATTGACAACCTCCTCCTTTTTTGGAAGGTCGGTTAAAAATGGCGTGAATCATCAGCTGCTTTGTTTTTAACCGACTTCCCAAAAAGGAGGAGGCTCTCAATTCAGTTGTATTTTTTTTATGTTTGTTACCTCATAACTCCGACAATTATGAACCGATTTGAAAAAGTTTTATCTGAAAGGATATACATGCAGATTGGTCCCATTAAAATTTTATCGAAATCGGTTACGAACTTTGGATTTTAAATCGAAATAGCTGGAATTCGTTTAATTGGATGATGGTTTTATCATAATCGAAATTGCGTATTTTGTTTTTCTGCGATTTTGTAGTGGTGTTGTTAGGTGTGGGGTACCACTAAAAAGTGAAAAAAAAAAAACTTTTTAAACGGAGGTCGGTGTCAAATACAAAGAAACTAACAAAAACACCGACTTCCGAAATTTAAGTTATTTTTTTACTTTCTCTTGTTTTGTTTTTTAGGAAGTCGGTTGTATTTTTTTGTAAATAGGTTTTTTACATAAACTTGTTTACCTAGCCAATAAAGCTATACTCCCATACTAAACATTATTCATACCCACCGTTCCTTTACCCCGAACCGAACACAATTCACGTTCCAGCGGTAACAGTCAAACGGTAACCGCGAACACAAACACTGCCCACTCAAAAACATACAGTCAGCTATATTTAGTTCAAATACGAACTAAAATTCTAACTATTTCCCAAGTGAACACGTGTTTATACGCCAAGCTATAAATACAAGCCGCTGACCCGGTTCTGCTCTACTATTTATGGTGAAAATGTCCGTTTCAGTGGTACCGACCTCATTTTGTAAACGCGATTAAAGATAATGGTGGTCGCCCGTGATGTAACGTGTTATCGTAAATTTGTGGCTACCTGTCACGTATTTTTTTTGTTGAGTTTCCAGTGTTAAGTGACATCTTTACTAACTTTGTACCCAATGTTGTACAATATCTACCAGTAGTCTTTCCCACAGCATCTGGGATAAAAGGATTTATGTACTACATAATATATTTATTGTCATAGCTTAACTGAATTGCCTTAGTCTGTAGTCTGACACCAGTAAAAAAAACAAATATACAAAAACGGCCGTTTAAAACCGAGGTAAAAGCCAGCCTTTGGATCACACGAAGTGTCAAATAACCACTTTGTAGTGGCTCCTATATTTGGAAGTTGGCTGTACCATTACAAGATGAGAAACCAGCAAGTTTCTACTTTATAATAAGAAGCACAGGTAACGCACACGTACTTACTGCGTTCACCAGGGCATCAGCCCAACTTGTGGGAGGCCTTCTAACCGTCACGTCAATCTGTTCTGCAAGCGACGTGCCCGTTTTTAAGGCTAGGAAATCATCAAATTACTCCTTCTACTCTGGGCAGAGCGGAAGGGAGTACCTATCAGACTCTTACTGACTAAAACCCATCCGTAACCCTCCCTTTGCGTTCCAGAGCCGCGGTGACTCTGCCCTTTCAATTGAATTTAATTTATATAATAGAAACCGCAGTTTTCCTTTTTAACCAACCAGCAGACTTTTTCAAAGCTCATGGAAAATTTCTCGAAAACGAAAAAGCCATGACAACAAGGCTCTTGTACATAAATGTTATCAGGGAGATAAGTTCAACGAGTTATCGATTAGCTGCTGTGTACCTTGATAACGTAACGATACGCTAGGTAGGTGGTACACCTACTGGCGGCTAGCTTTCAGATATGAAAGTCGGATTAGAGATAGGAGATATGGATAAGGTTGTATATGAGGGTTGTAAAGGAGGAGGCTATACGCAAGTAGGAAGGTATAATTCGAACCTCGCAAAGTGGGGCTACTGTGACGTATCAACTGCAGGGTGTGGATGTGGGCCGTCACCTCCTTCTGCGAAGCAGTTATGCTAGCGAAGGAGGTAGCGGAATGGGAGAGGGAGAGAACCTCTCGTCCAGGCCGCCGCGGTAGACCCCGCGGGCGTCGGAGGCCACCTGGTGACCTCCAGCCATCGTAGGCGCGGGTCTGTGGACGGTGAGCTATGGGTAGCTCGCCGTCCGTCCGTCTTATGACGACAGGCCGTGTCGACGGCAGACGGTAGAGAGTCAGCACACAGAGGGGCCGAAAGGGCCTACGCCTGCTGGAGTTGCGGGAACTATTCGAAAGAGATACCGCGGCTCCGGAACACAAAGGGCACTGAAGGAACATGGATGGGTTTTAGTCAGTAAACGTCTGACACTCCCTCCCGCTCCGCCCAAAGCGGGAGAAGTCATTTAATGATTTCCCATACCTAAAAAATAATCTTGCTCTTAGTGCCCCAAAACATGCAACCGAAGTGACCTATGTGCTGCCATCAACGAAGCCGTGGAAGAAGCAATGTGTTACCATCCAAATAAGTGCAATCGTACCAGCGACACGAAAAAGAAGCAGATGAAAAAGAAAGGAGGCGAGAGTGGCAATGGTGGTAGTAAGATGGCTGAGGGTGATTTTTTCATTGATAGGTTTGAGTTTGACTTCTATCGTACCAGCAGTGCAATTCTGTAAACATTTCGAAGTGAACACTTAGGCGAAGTGAACGACAAGTGAGCTGTCAAACCATACTAACAAGATGGCATGACAGCTTACTTGTCGTTCACTCACCTAAGTGATCATGGTGAGATGTCAACAGAATCGACCGGCTGATGTTGAGCGATGATCTCAGATCTGGATAAGCATTTAAGACGCATGCCTTGTGCTTGTAAAATCCAAAGAGAACGAGTGTTAGATGTAGACAAGGACAGTTATGTCTTTAATTTGTGCAAGAGAATGACAGTGTTTTGCTGAATCAACTGAAAGTTAAATACCTAAAACTACGTATAAACATGAATTATAAAGCATTAAACGTGTTGGAATAAAGATGTTCTTTGAAAAAAGTAAGTGACTTCGAAGAAAATACTAAAAATCGTTTATGTAAAAATTCAATCAATGAATTTCAGAAAATAGAAAATAATAATGTGATCACTGTTCAAATCTCTACAGAAAATCGTAAGACCATTCGCATCATGACATCACAAAAAAAAAGCGTCCAACACACAAACTATTACAAAAAAAAACCACATAACATTCGCACGAAATAAAAGAAACGACAGATGATTGTAAGACAATTATTTAAACACGGAAACTGACCATTGAATGGGTATTTGGCACAAAACATACACATTTTGTGAGGCAAACGATCGAAATTAACTCGTTATCGGGACCTGGCCTCTACATATAAATAACCTGCTAAAAATACATTCGCCTGCTGATCCGGGAGCTGAGGAAAAGTAAAAAGGAAGCGCTGACAATTTTGCGACTGATGGACTTTTTGAAGAAGACGCTAAGGTTTTAAATAATGGTGTAAAATAATTTGGTTGTGTAGATATTACAGTTATTGGTTATATTCAGGTTTAAATTTCATAAATCAAACGTTATTAAAAACATACGACTGTTTGCATAAATTGGGACCACATGAATCTGTTTCATTTAATTGGGTACAAAACCAAAATTCAAATGAATATCTACTATTAAAAATGTGTGTAAAATTGATGCAACAATTTTTAATGACACCAGTCTTTAAAAGTAAGATTTTGTGATTGTATAATCACAAAATCTTACAGTGCCAGAAAATGAGTGACATCGGCCTAGAAAACGTTAGCTCAAATACTTTGGGCCAATTTCTGAATTGAATGTTTTGTGCGAAGAAAGTGTCAAACCAGATTTAACAGAACAAAAACAGATATTGTGGCTTTCTTTCAGAAATCAAGGGTTAGAGTCGTTCTTAACTGATTGGTTGGAAAAGACAGCTGAGATAATTGAATTAATCAAAGACAAAAATAGAGAAATTATTATGAATATAATTGAGAAGCTTTGGGGAGACAAGTAAAACAAAAAGGAATCATGAACAGTCATAAACAATACTGCTAAAATTAAACAAATCATTAACAAGTAAAACACATTGGCAATCTCCGAGCAGCAAATAGCAACAGAACTCGTTAGCATTCGCTTGTGTAATTGTCTATATGCAGCTAACCATATAATAACGTCAATTCTGGGCCAAGATCTCTCAGATTTCAGATACAAAGACAAACTGAGTCAGAATTGTCTGCCACAGCATCAAGTGAAGTAATTTTAGCACGAGATTCATTTAGCATTCCCCAGACGTGGTAGGAAAGTCCGGGGTTTATGCTATTAGGAGGAAAAAGACACCAAAACCCTTTAAAACTACTTTTTACTGAAATATTTGCTGGTTGTTTGGTGTTAAAGTTGTTAAAGGTATCACGTAATGTTAAATCTGCCAAAAAAAATCTCATGTTTGCATGTTTCTGGGTTTCTTTTTGTTTTTGAGATGGGTTTGCTCTTGACTCGTTAGGTCAGAGATGACAGAGACAAAGTTTACGATAGAACGCGCTTACCTAGAAGGAGTTTGTTCACTCTAAATTTGAGGAGATTAGGATTGTCTATGCCAGTATTATTAAGGATTCAGGAAACGTGTAAACATCGTGGATCGTTTTGGTCAGGCGTTTTCCTATTCAGAACATGAGTCTCATGCTGGAGTGCCCCATGTGCTCATGCACCTGTACTTTGGAGGATTTAATGAATGCCACCGACGTAATTAATGTAGCTTCCTACTGGGCCCAAAAAATGTAAAGAGTTAACCGTCGACTAGAAAAGATAAAGACATTTTCTGACTAAGGGCTGATTTTTCCAACGCCAGATAACTTTATCGGAGGAATAATTTTGAATTTTTTACAGTTCTTCCATACAAAAACTGTCAAACGTTAAATTTATTCCACGAATAAAAGTTATCTGACGTAGGAAAACTCGGTCTTAAAACGATGTAATTAGCTTACAACGTCACCATCAGTTTTTCATTTTTTTTTTGTACACGGCTATGGCTGGGTGCCTCCCAATGATTCCAGCAATCTTAAGGAGGTTTCCAGGTGTGATCCAACACAAAACAAATATAGCAATGACTTTAGCAAGTGAAATAATAGTTTCGTTTTTACCATATCATTAGAAATCTCATCATCATCATCATCATAACCACCGAAAGACGTCCACTGCTGAACAAAAACCTCCCCAAAGTGTCACCACAACAACCTTCCCTGAATGTCTCGCATCGATCAGCTACCCGTGACCCTCACCAGGGGGGCTACTCTCTAAGCCCGATGTCCGCAGTTTCGGGCTTAGTTGCGGGCGTATTTTACTCCGTATTATCTAACCACTTAGAATTAATGACAACACAATTCGAAAGTTACTGTCAAATCGTGTTGTCATTCATTTTTAGTTCGGGTTCGGGACTAATCGTAAGTCCGTAGGTGATACAGAGTAGAATACGCCTACAACTAAGCCCGAAACTACGGACTTCGGGCTTAGAGAGTAGCCCCCCAGGTCATCGGTCCACCTAACGGGAGGCCTTTCAACGCTGCGTCTTCCAGTATGGGGTCATCACTCCAGAATTTTTCAGCCCCATCGATCATCCGTTCTGTGAGCAATGTGTCCTGCCCACTGCCACTTCAGTTTGGGGAATCTTCGTGTCTTTCGATTAGTAATCTGTCCGAACTATACCTATAATGTGTACACCTGTTAGCTCCCAACTGACCTGGGAGCAAAAGGAAAGTATCACATTTGGTCTGCAGCAAACCTCAAAGCTTTGGCAGTTAGGTTTTCCGTGTGGATACCTCCCGCACTCCGCACAAAGTCTGGCTTGGCGGTGAAGGCAGTCCATCCTGATAAGGATGGCGGACCCGGCGAGTTAGCAAAGCAATGTGATGGCTTAGTGCAGTTGAGGTCAAAAGTGACTGCCGGCCAGATACTGCATACCCCCCCACCAGCTGTAGCGGTTTCCGCTCCATTGGGTTAAGGAGAGTAAGGAGAGGGCCTTTTTTAAGGATAGGAAATCATTAAATGACTCTTCCCGCTCTGGATAAAGCAGGACGGACTGTTAGACTCTACTGACTAAAATCCACCCGTGTTCTTCCTAATGCCCTTTGCGTTCCAGGGCCACAGTGACCCTTTTAAGCAAATTCCGCAACCCTGGCAAGCACTGGCCCTAGCGGCCCCAAAGGAGAGGGCACCTGAGGTTGCGCGCCCGCTTGTGCACTGAAAGTATTCCTGCGCAGAAGATTGTTTCCAATATCCAGTCTTCCACAGTATTATTGTACATACCTGAACGGTCGAATCGAATGTAAAATAATTTATGAATATTGTGGTGAGAAAAAAAAGTTATATTATATTAATATTGATCATCATCGTCATGTAAACCTGTTATAACAGACTATCACTTAAATTGTTGCCACTTCAAACCATCACATTGTGTGGGTGTACGATACACGTTCCCCTAATCCATGGATTACGGGTTTGACGTTCGAGTTCAGTTGTTTTGGACATAGATCCTTTTAATTAATTTAGCATTAGGTTTGATGCTCTATTTAACAATGGTAACCTTGATTGGGTTTTTGGATTATTTTTCATAGTATGGTTCGTTAGGTAAGGTTGGGAAACACGTGAGTAATCTATACTAACTATATAATATATATTATCTATACTTATCTATACTAATCTCAGGAACTACTGGTCTGATTTGAATTCTGTGTGTTCTTTCAGTGCTAGATACCCCATTTATCGAGGAAGGCTGTAGGCTACATATCATGACGCTAAGACTAATTGGAGCCGAGCATTAATGGAAAATGTGACGCAGACGAAGTTGCGTGGGTCAACTAGTAATATTATAAAGCTGAAGAGTTTGTTTGTTTGCTTGAACGTGCTAATCTCAGGAACTACCGATTTGAAAAATTCTTTCAGTGTTAGATAGCCCATTTATCGAGGAAGACTATAGGTTATATAACATCACGCTTCGACCAATAGGAGCGGAGCATTAATGAACAACGTGACGCTGACAAAGTTGCGCGAGAAAGCTATTGTTTTAATAATTTCGATTTTATGAAAGCTTGTTTTTGATGGCTTGTCCTAGCCACATCGTAGAATTGGTAGTTTCATGAAGTAGTCAGCCATTTTTTAAATAAGTACTGGGAAATAGTCAAGTACTTCACGTATGTGTTCACTGTAAAAATGATTTCTCACTCAGTCATTACCGAAACTACAGAACGCTACCTACTACGATACGATTGAGTTTTTGAATAAAGTTTGTTTTTTTTTTAACTTTCTCGCTGGAGACCCAGTCCTTTGATAAGCGTACGTGGGGCCTCGTACGCTGTCAACCGGCGATTATCCCTGTATGCACAGTAAAAGTATTCCCATGGACAATCCCCGGTTGGAGCAGTACTACTGCAGAATATGGAAACAAAAGATGAAAAGCAGGGTTTGTGTGGTTTAGTGGACTGATAACTAGGTATGCCTCCGCTGTGCGTCCGTCCGTCCGTCCATCCATCAGTCCGTCTGTCTGCCAGCGGACTGTATCTCAAAAATCGTAATAAGTGACAGTTGAAGTTTTCCCAGAATGGTTATTTCTATTGCCGCTTTAATAACGCTATGCGTTTATATTGTGTTTATTTATAATTAAGTATGTGTTTATCACCCATCCTTACTAATTGACCATTATTCATCCTGCTGTTTTATACGGGAAGTTTGATGTTGAGTATTGCTATTCTTCCGGAGGCCCTACCCTGAGCAAATAACCTTGAGCATTTTTTCCCTCAATAACAGCGCAAGAGATACAATAGCGAATGCGCTCAGAATGTTGAATAAAATCGTTATAAAATCGAATTTTGGTCGTTTGAAAAAAATACTTCTACCAAAATGTTCATAATTAAATTGCCTATCCATTAGTGTAAGTACAAAATCAAAATAATCGATAGTTTTCGAGAAGATGCGTGTTTTCAGTATTTTTTTCTCATTTCTGTGGTTTCGTTGTGAGGAGATTAAACATTATACTTAGTAGGTAATAAAAAAAAAATCTACCATTTTGAAGCCAAGATTATGTAGAAATTTAATGTATTTTTTATTAGTTGATATTTCTTTTTGATAAAGAGTAGATAGCTCCAAAAAACTGCACAAAAAACGGCTAGCGCTGCGTTTTGCTCGGGGACGCGCCTTACCTGGAATATTGACTAGTGCGCTGTTAATGTTTAACTGGTTAATGATTTATGCTGGTAGAATAAGGTTTAAAACAAATTAAGCACTCTCTCTTCAGGAATTGATGTATTCAGTTCATCAAGGCCCAATATCTGATTTTAACCAAACACCAATTTACTCAACAGAATCTTTATGAACATAATTTTATAGAATCTACGTAGCAAGTCAATGAACTTTCAGATCTTCTCATACGCCTGTTATATGAGAATGAACTCGCTAAACCGACAAACAAGAAAATACAGTGAGTCATCATATGCCTGAAATAAAAATTGTATCTTTGAAGATATTTCTTGATGGACACACGATTTATATAACGTCTTTATTATATTTTGGGGCATCGTCATGTGACATTGTATTTTGTCTTCTAAGTTATGTTGTTATTTATTTATTTATTTTTAGCCTATTTTGTCGCACGAAGGAAGGAAGGGACGCCTTTGCCCTGCAGGCAAAGGCGTCCCTTTCTTCCTTCCATTCTTCCCGGCTCTGGGGTAATGTGGACCAATCTTGTCGATAGGCATCAAGCTCGTCTCGCCATCTTTGCCTGGGTCTACTCTACCGCGATGACGCTGGACATTTTCTGGGACCCACATTGTGGTTGCGTTGTAACACCTTTTTTACGGGGACAGTTTTTGATCTGAGTCGAGATTGTTAATCTTAAGAAAAACAGTTGTACTTTTTTATACTCTTGGTAGGCATACCTACGTTTGCGCAATATCTCATGAAATCCACTATACTGATTGTGAGTGATGCTACCTCGTAAAAAATCAAGCCAAGAGCGCGTCGGACTTAAACGCAAGGTTTTCGTCCAATAAACCGAAAAAATCACGTGTCTTGTGTGGAAGCTCCCTTGAATTTTTTGTTTATTTTTTATTACACTGAATATTTCAATCATCTACCTATTCTTGAGATACAGCTACCTCAATTATGGCAAAGTCTCTCACAGAATCTTATCCATCTCGATAAATCTCTACCTCTACCAATCTCGAAGTCAAGTGCCCCAAGATCATCGAACCCATGACGCGTTGCAGACAGAGCCCCAAATAGTTCGATTACAGAGTTCGGAATGTACAAACAAACGAATGACTTGGAAAAACTAACGCGTACCACTGTTTTATGCGGTAGAGTGACGCCAAGCTTAATAGACGTAATTTATGCCGAGCTAAGTGAGCCACTGAAATTACGTTGTGGTCTGTTTTTTTATTACATAGAGGTTTGAATTGCAATTGAAAGTGAATGAATGCTTGCAAAATAATAATAAATAATATTCTTCTTCATTTTTAACAGACTTCCAAAAAACGAAATAGGTTCTCAATTTGTTTGGTATTTTTTTTGTACACACCTTTATATTTTTCATTAAAAAAATCATAGATCGCAATAAATTGCACTGCTCTGAATTTTTGGGATGTCATTAGGATAAATATCAATAGTTTAAAATGAAATTTATTTATTAGTATATTAAATTGTATATATATTATTGTTCATATTTATTTATTTAAATATCAGAATTTATATGAGACCTAAATACTCACATTTAGAGCTCTGTAGCTTGTCACAATCCAGAGAAATCATATTAAAGCAAATGTTCCTCTTGAAGAGATCCATTCAATGCCATAATCTTAACTCTATGGGTGGTGGGGCAGAATTCCCATTCTCCTTTATATGAAATTATTAAAGTTACAAGGTACTTCGAAGTTCAAAGGATGTAGGATGTATAAAACGGTCATTTCATAAGTATACATACATTATTATTAGTCTTTGGGCCAAGAAGATAGTCACGTTATTGGCTCATTGACGGTGTTAGTCAGATCAACAAGGATGCAGGTGCAAAATAAACAATCTATACTTTAATATTATAAAGCAGAAGAGTTTGTTTGTTTGATTGTTTGTTTGTTTGTTTGGTTGAACGCGCTAATCTCAGGAACTACTGGTACGATTTGAAAAATTCTTTCAGTGTTAGATAGCCCATTTATGGAGGAAAAATATAGGCTATATATCATCACGCCAAATAGGAGCGGATCAGTAATGGAAAATGTGACGCAGACGAAGTTGCGCGGGTCAGCTAGTACATGATAAATTCCACCGGTGCATAGTGGACATCCCACCTATATGCACAAAACGTTTTGGGAACACATTCATTGTGCGTATAGCTAAAGAGTGGAATTCCCTGCCGGAGTCTGTGTTTTCTGATAGCTACAACCTGGGTGTCTTTAAGTCAAGAGTGAATAGGTTACTTCTAGGCAAGCGTGCTCCATCTTAGACCGCATCATCGCTTAACATCAGGTGAGATAGCGGTCAAACGTTTGCCTATCTATACTAATATTATAAAGAGGTGACATTCAATTTTGTTTGTATGTTTGTAAGTTTGTATGTAGGGGGTAATCTCAGGAACTAATGGTCCGATTTGAAAAATTATTTCAATATAAGATAGAAGATCATTTATCGAGGAAGGCTATAGGCTATAGCTTATAGCCTTCCTCGATAAATGGGCTCCTTTTTGTCTTAGCGTGATGTTATAACATCACGCTAAGACTAAAAGAAGCCGAGCATTAATGGAAAATGTGACGCAGACGAATTTGCGTGGGTCAGCTACTCAATAGTAAAAAGAAAAAAAATCAAGATCATTTTCCTAGAGGTAGCTAAGTATTAATAACAAATACATTTTTCCTCGGAATACATTAAAATGGTGACAGACTTGAGCATTCATTAGTAACGAGTGTTCTAGCGAATGTTCTTTTGTTTAAAGAAATGAGCAGCGTTTTAGCAAGCATTTTAACGAACATTCTAGCGAGCTTTCTAGTAAAAAATCTCAATTCATAGAATATTTACAAGTCGAGTTCATCTCTATGGAAGTTTATCTCTATGCTCGGCTCTCGTTGTTCAGTTCAACAAATTTAAAAACGACGAATGCTAGATGTTATACTACAAGTAAATGCTCAACTCTATCATACGTGTGAAAATGGGTATCTTATAAACGTAGCATGCAACCCAATGGCAATGTCCCAAACAAGTCCTCCTGGTGAGTAAATAGACGGTCTCTTCGAGTTGCACATAGTCTAGTCGACAAGTTGAAAATGGTACAAAATAGAGATACTGCTCTTAAAATTATGTGCGATAGCTCATTGGATCCGGAATGACGCCTAGAAAATGTGCCAAAAGCGTATATTAGCACATAAAAAATTGCAAAAGTTATAAACAATTAAGATGAAAAAAAAATGGCATTTAGTTTTTTGCCAAAATTTCATAAAATATTAATAATTAAGAAATTTCAAAAATAGATTCTGAAAGAGGAGGAAATTCTCAATAAAAAACTCCAAACTCCCGGAACTCTATCTCCATTATTTATAACTTTAATTTAACGCGGAAAATAGGTCTGCGCGCGACATTCTTAGGTTGCACGCGTGGCGTCAAAAGCGACTACGGCACATTAATCAATTTATTTAGGGTATTGAATTTTTTTTTTATATGAAAAAAATATGGTGTATTCTGAACACTATATATAATTTATTCTCGTTGGAAATTTTACTTAAAGTTAATTTTTCAACAAGTTAAACAATTGTTAATTATCACAATTTTCTCGAACGACCGTCTTAATTGTAAGTGAATCGCTTCGTAGAGCCTTTCTTAAATACATACTTAACAAGATTGCGCCATAAAAGTTAAAAAAATATTTATACTTTGTTTATAATAATTTTTTTACTTGAACAAAAACTGAAAAATCCAAGTAGTTGTTAAATTAATTTTTTTTTTCTTAATCATTATATTATCGTTTTTGATTAATACAATATATTTATTGATCAGCAAAAAAAAAAATTCCCGCCATTTGTTGATATTTTTTTTATAAACAAATTGATTAAATCAATATTATTCAAAAGTTTTTTTTCACAACGTTATTACATTACAAATGTTATGATATTTTTAAATAAAATATTTCCTTAATAGCAATTTTCAATTGTTTATAATCGTTTTTTGTACATTTCTATTGTTTAAATAATTACTTAAGATTTTTTTTTTTAAATCATACTAAACTTTATTTTTATGGTTGTTATGGTTTATTTTAATTCCAGAACAATTCGAGCGCCGCCGGCCGGATCGCCGAGACTCACCGATTAAAGTACTTTTTTAAATCCGATGGAAATCATAATAACGTTGAACCTAAAATCTCAATGCCCCATCACCAGAAAAACGACCCGATCCTATAGAAAAAATATTTTTTAAATATTTTTTTTCCATAGCTTTTCGAAAAATGATTTTTTTTTTGTTTACGGTTACTATAACTACGTAGACATTTCTAACATTGAACATGTAACCTACATCTAACATTGTAATAAGTCACATTTATACAAGGTTGTGAACCGGTACACTCAAGAACGGTTCTGTTTTTGTTTACAATTTTACCCAAAAAACACGAACCACAGCTATCCACAGATTTTTAATGTTAGACAATCAAATTACCAAGTAACACCTACAAGATTTTCTCCATTTGTATACGTAGAAGGACGTCTAGGTGACTTTGTAGTAAGTACGTTGATCCTTACTGATGAGCTATTGTGGTAAATCAATGTTTTGCACACATGGCATTTCTTGCTCGTGCTCCATAGAACTCTATGTTTTGAAACGTGCAAATAAAGAACGTACAACGTTCTAAATTACTGAGTAAATCTATTAATATGAAATCGTAGACTTGCCGTGTCTGTACATTGAATATTTTTGCATAAAAACTATCTAGAATATTTAGAAAAAAAAAAAGACAGAACACAAAAGTGCAATTTATGAATTTTTTGTCTGTTTATCGGTTTGTCTGTTTGTCTATGCATTTGTGGGAGCATCACAAATAAACCACAGATTGGATTCAAAATCTAGGTACTTAAAAATATTAAATGATAACCCGAGTAACATTTAGAGTCTATTTCATCAAAATCACCTCACAAAATGAAAAGATGTTGAATTTTTATGTTTAGGAAGAACAACACATCGAGTCTTATTCCGACATCCACGCGAACGAAATCGCGGGCATCTAGTCATTAATAATTAAAGCGTTAAATATTTTGATACAAGTCCTCCCCACTAATCCCAACCATAGAACTCCTGAGAGCCAGAATAAACAGTGGTGTCCATGGAGGTCCCAGTCGATGAGTCCCAGAGGATCTGTATTGGATCCCGCAACGAAATTAATCAGTAAATAACATTGCATGATGCAGCGATGAATATATCGTTTACCAAAACTTAAGAAGTCTAGAAAGCAATTAATTCAAACATGTTACTGAGATCCTCCGAGTTTTTAGTTCATTTCTGAAACAGTGCCTGAATACTAAGGACAAACAAGAGTTTCTTCAGAAAGGAACAGACCATTGACTGGTGCACATATGGCGAAACGTAGCGCAGCCCGCTAAGTTTTCACATTAGGCGAATTTCTACCCGAGAATGCGCGCGGATGCGCGACACACCGTCATCATTTGTTTTAAATTTTCCTTGAGTCCGAACGTGTACGACTAGAAGCGAATGTGCATGGAGTACCTAGTTGCTTTGATGCTCTATAGGAACTGTTGAGTTAATTTATTTAGATATCATTTCAATGAGAATAATGTCGATAATATTTTAACGGTGAATAACACGTGCGTAGGTAAACGTGCGTAGGAAATGAAAAGGCTCTTAGAATGAAATGTCAACCTTTTTTTTTAGGGATCCACTCTCCTCCCGCCCTGGGTGTAGCGGGAGGGAGTGTCAGACTTCTACAGACTATAACCCATCCATGTTCCTTCATTGCCCTTTGTGTTCCGGAGCCACGGTGTCTCTTGCGAATTATCCCGCGACTCCGGCAGGCGTCGGCCCTTTCGGGCCCCTCTGAAGAAATGTCAACCTGAGTCTGTGTTTCCGAACGCTGTAAGCGTATCTACTCGAATCTCTTCAAATTTTGACTGAACAAGTGTAAGTTCGCTTCACCGTAGACTTTGTCTCTGTCATCTCTGAGCAAGACTAGAGTCAAGAGCCAAAACATCACAAATAAAATAATAATAAAAGGAAATGGTTTTCTAGGAATGATAAAATATCTAAAGAAGAACCCAATACACGTATTTTCAATAACACTAAAATCCTCTCGATTTAAAAATAACGCAGAAACGAATTTAACTTTTGCATTTAATTATTTATACACTTCTCACTTCTAGAGCCAATGTTAGTGCAATAACAATGCTGTCAAAACAATCAAATGTTTCTTGTATTTATTTTACTGAATGTAAAGATAGAAGGAGTCAAACAATCCTTTCTCACAGCTGATCGAGAGTCAAAATATAAATAATCTGCTGATTCTTGTTTATTACAACTTGGCTGGTGCAATCGTTCGCCACTTTAAAAAAAATTGGCATCGTTTGTGAGTGATTTAATTTGGGTTTGGGTTTCTTCTAAATTAAAGTTACGAGTACTAACATAATGACCAGCAGTGCTATTCTGTAACAACATTTTCGTGTCTCGACAGCGGAATCCGAGGTGAGTTTCAAATTCGTATAAATATAAGACCTTATGACGTGTGAAATAAAGTTCACTTTGTAAGCTTAGTCACTCAGGTGAAGTCGATATCGAAATGGTTATTTACAGAATAGACTAGCTGGGCGGGAAGTCTCGACATAGTAACCGATTGCTTACCGACCGAATAAGGTAGATACGTCCTAAGGCCGATTTTGATCGTGATCGAGATTTACACTGAAAATCGCTAGATATTCCCATCCAAAATATAGCGTGATAAAACCAATATTTATTCAAGAACAATTCATTGGAAACAAATCTCGCTTTACGCAAATCCTGAACTCTAGAACGTTTACTAGAAAACAATGAATTTTATGTGTTTACATCAATTTTTATTCTTCGAGAAAAACCGTTTATAATACTGATTATACGAAAACTTATGACATCATCTCTATCTCATTAAATCAAATCAGAAATTTTTAACAGCCGCACGGGTCAAACTACAAGGTTAAGCAACGCTTGCCAAGGTCGGTCTGTGGATGGGAGACCATAACATACCTTGACTCCTCCGCTCCTTGAAAAGTAAGATAAGCTGTTGGTCTCGGCAGTGATTTGTAGATTTTTGACAGTCTTTACGGATTGTCAGAGGTAACAAAATCACCAGTCTTGCCAAGGAGTCCCGTGTCGAATTCCGATGGCGACCGCGACCGGCTACAATGACGTGCGACCGCAAACCCTTCGTGTGAAAGTTCGACTCGCACATGACCGGTTTTTATTCCTCAGTCACAAGATCAGCAGTGCGATTCTGTAAACATGTCGAAGTGAACACTTAGGCGAAGTGAACGACAAGTGAGCTGTCAAGCCATACAAACAAGATGGAATGACAGCTCACTTATTGTTCAAGCGATCACGTTAGATGTCGACAGAATTGACCGGCTGTTCATTAAGTAATTATTCGTCTTTTGAATGTAGAAAATCAATAATAGTGGCAGTTCTATATTTCTTCTTCTTCATAAACTAAGTTAAGGAATAATCGAGAAGAAAAATAAAGTAAAAAGTTGAAAAAGTTAACAAGGTTGAAAACTTTTGCGAAAAATTATTTGAATTCGTGATCAACTCGAGCGAAGAAAATTGCAAACTTGGACGATTTGCTAGCAGAAAAGTCCGGTATATAATCTGGGATTCATAAAGTCCCGTTGTTGACATCTCTAGATTCTGACAAATATTTTAAAATGCAAGTCTTTCTGTTCGCTTGGTTTGTTCTCAAGGTTAAATAAGCGAACTTATTAACTCAACTTGGTTATACAAAATCGATTGGAAAAACACAACTTATTTCCCTTTTTAACCGACTTCCCAAAAAGGAGGAGGTTCTCAATTCGGTTGTATTTTTTTTATGTTTGTTACCTCATAAAGCCATCATTTATGAACCGATCTGAAAAATCCTTTTTTTGTTTCGTTACGAAGTTTGGATTTTAAATCGAAATAGCTGGAATTCGTTTACTTGGATGATGTTTTTTTGTCATCCAAGTAAACGAAATTGCGTATTTTGCTTTCCTGTGATTTTGCAGTGGTGTTGTTAGGTGTGGGGCACCACTAAAAAGTGAAAAATAAAAAACTTTTTGTTTGTAACAGCGGCAATAAAAATACACTTTTTGTGAAAATATCAACTGTCTTCCTATTACGGTTCTTGAGACAGAGTCCGCTAACAGACAGAAGGACGGAAAAAGAGGCTTAGTAATGGGGTTCCGTTGGTTAGCATTTGTGCAGAACTCTGCTGACAGACATTCTGCTTCGAATCCAAATTAAGTAATTGGGAGAAATTCTCTCTATAGCCGTGATAAACTCTTCCTTTTATCTTTGACGTTCACAAATAAAAATGTATTTTTATACGAAAATCTTCAAGGTTTTTAATTTGGCTGAGAGTATTATATTGCCATTGTTTTATCAGTATTTAAGCATGGTTAAAATAGTTTATTTAATGGCAGTATAAAAGAGAATGTCTCTGGCCCATTCTTGTTTCTTTCTGGCGTTGTGCCAGGGTCTTGATTAAAAGGTCCAGACGTACGCTCATGAGACCACTAGTTCCTGTCACTATGTATATTAAACACAACGTTTAGTTTTTCCCTCGGACTGCCTATCCTACAGAACTGTTACCACTAAGAGTTACGCAATTTGTTCGAAAGAGTCACCGTGGCCCTGGAACGCAAAGGGTTATAGTCAGTAAGAGTCTGACATTCCCTTCTGCTTAGCCCATAGTGGGAGAAGTCATTTGATGATTTCCCATGCATAAAAAATGGGTGCACTAAGAGAGGTTTTTCAGAAATTCCCGCTAGCCTTTTTTGTGCGGTTTTTTGGAGCTATATCTATACTCGTTATCCAAACGGAATATCAACTTATCAAAAATACAATTTCTACATAATCTGGGCTTCAAAATGGTAGTTTATTTTATTTTTAATACTAAGTATAATGTTTAATTAATCTCCTCACAACAAAAATACAGAAATGAGAAAAAAAATACTGAAAACATGCATCTTCTCGGAACTAAGGAATATGCATAAAAAAAATATTTATTATCTAAACACTTTATCTAAAAATATACAAAAATATATTACTAACAGTGGAAATAGAATCAAAATTGCTTGAAAAACAAACGAGATATAATTATTTTAAACAAATATATCTGTCCCTCTCGCGAAAACGCTGTTTTCTATGGCAGATGTATAGACGTCACGTAATGTGACGTCAAATTCCATGTCGGACTTCTCGTTCTAAAAGTAATCTTTGAATCGTTATAACTTCATCGCTGATGAAGATATTTAAAAAATATTTTCTAGAGTGTTTACTGGAGCTTATAAGTAATTCATTTTATAAATAAAAAAATGGCGTGCATATTCCCTATTAACGATTAGCAATTTAATTATGAGCATTTTGGTAGAAATATTTTTTTCAAACGACCAAAATTAGATTTTAATAACGATTTTATTCAACATTCTGAGCTTATTCGCTATTGTATCTCTTGTGCTGTTTTTGAGGGAAAAAATGCTCAAGGTTATTTGGTCAGGGCCATAACCGACATTGAAGTATAGATATCAGACAAACAATTTTCGTAAGTACACATATCTGCCTTTTACAAACATACAAATGTATCTATAAACAATAACGCCTGTACCTATCACATCACCACCTAACCTACTCTTTGGGTGGTGTAGTGATGTGATTACAGCAGCAAAATAAATGCATGAAAAAATACAACCGACTTCCAAAAAAAAAAAACACTACAAAGTAAAAAATAACTTTAATTTCGGAAGTCGGTGTCAAAATACGAAGAAACTAACAAAAACACCGACTTCCGAAATTAAAGTTATTTTTTACTTTGTAGTGTTTTTTTTTGGAAGTCGGTTGTATTTTTTTGTAAAAAGTTTTTTATTTTTCACTTTTAAGTGGTGCCCCACCACACCTAACAACACCACTGCAAAATCGCAGAAAAGCAAAATACGCAATTTCGATTATCAAAGAATCATCTAAATATTCAAATTCCAGCTATTTCGATTTAAAATCCAAATTTCGTAACCGATTTTGATATGATTTAAATGGGACCAATCTGCAAGTATATCCTTTCAGATAAAACAAAAATTTTTCAAATCGGTTCATAATTGTCGGAGTTATGAGGTAACAAACATAAAAAAAAAATAAAAAACATACAACCGAATTGATAACCTCCTCCTTTTTGGGAAGTCGGTTAAAAAGAAACACTATCGAATCGATAAACGTTTTGTATGATCTGAAAATCATTGTCTGCCTAGCCGTTTCCCAACTATATTGGGGTCGGCTTCCAGTCGAACCGGATTTAGCTGAATACCAGTATTTCACGTAGAGCGACTGCCTACCAGACCTCCACAACCCATTAACTGGGTAACACGGTTCTCAGGCAAGACTGGTGTCAGATTTTCTGGCTGATTTGTAAGATCTGAAAATCTGACCTTAATAATCTAGTCACTAAATAACACAGGCGGAAATCTTCTTATTGTTCTACTTGTAGTAAAAAGAAATATACATAAAGGATCTATTTAAAAATTAAAATATTAGTACACACTTCGCTGGGCGGTATTTTTCGGATTAATATGTAACCTATTAAACTCAAAAATAACTTTGCCTTCTATTGGTAGAGGAATTTTCGAAATCGGTGCCGTAGATCCAGAGATACATATCAGATGTTTTGATCGCTCATTTCACCACAATTACCGTAATTTTTTTATGGAAATTCTACATTTTTCTCCATGAGAAACGCCCAAAGTTTTAACACGCGTTTAAAACCATACGAATGTCCGATTGTTTTGGTAATAAGACAACTGACATCTCAGTTTAGTCTACCCACCAGATTTAGGGAAGCTCCTTAAATCTGGAGGGCAGACTAAACAAACTGATACCTATTATTATGTAATGGTAAGATAATATAATGAATCATTGAATCTCAGTCTGAACTACATAGCAACAAGACGTCTCGACGAGAAAATTCAAAATTCAAAAGTAATTTATTCAAATTAGGCTGAGACTTTTTGAACGTCAAATATTTACAAAAGACAGTCCCCAAAAACGCCCACCCGTTACCACTTCCTAGTGTTTTAGCTGTGGAGAAGAAATGGCCAACAAACTCCCCAGCAACACATCTGTCTGTTAAATTTTAAGATCTTCATTAATACAAGACACAAATATAAATATATATATTTATCACTTGAAATGACTGCAGTGCGATTCTGTAAACATCTCACTGTGAAAACTTAAGTGAAGTGAGCATAAGGTGAACTGTCCTTCTATCTTGTTTGTATGAATAACACTCACGGGTCTAAAACGTGGAAAAACTGACATTATTATGTAATGGTAAGAAATAATGAATCATCGAATCTTGTTTATTTAAATTAGGCTGAGAGTCAGAACTTTTTGAACGTCAAGTTTTTACAAAAGACAGTCCCCAAAACGCCCGCCCGTCACAACTTCCTAGTGTTTTAGCTGTGGAGAAGGTCTTTTGACAGATTTTTGTTTGATCTATATTATGATTTTCCTAAAGTGGCATTTTTAACCCCCTAGGTCTATTCTGTCGACATCTCAACGTGAACACATAAATGAAGTGAACGACAAGTGAGCTGTCATTCCATCTTGTTTGTATGGTTTGACATCTCACTTTTCGTTTACTTCCCCTAAGTTTTCACTTCGAAAAGTAACAGCAGTGCGATTCTGTAAACATGTCGAAGTGAACACTTAGACGAAGTGAACTATCAAACCATACAAACAAGATGACATGACAGCTCACTTGTCGTTCACTCCACCTAAGTGATCACGGTGACATGTCAACAGAATCGACCGGTTGAATCACACTGCTGCTCACGTCGTGTTCACTTCACCTAAGGTTACACGGTAAGAGGTTTACTGCCGGCCTATTCTGTCATACATCTCAACGTGCAAAGTTATATGGAGTGAGAATGTCATTCTATCTTGTTTGTATGGTATGACAGTTCACTTTGTGTTGACTTCACCTAAGCTTACCTACACGGTGAGAAGTTTACAGAATCGCGCTGCTCTGTGTATGAAATGTTTTGATTCTATGTGATAGCCCCAACACAAGTATTATTAATTACTTACTGGGGATATCTCATTTACAATCCATGTAACTGATTTTGGGACAAATAAACATTTTTCATTTTCATTTTTTCATTTTCTCAGTGACTGTACAATTTGATGGTTCACGACAGTAATTCTGATTTCCGCCTCTGGCTATAATTGCCAAAAGTTGGGGACTGTTTCTATATAAATATTAACGTTCAAGAAGTTTAAGCTGATTTTCCACTTAATTTACATCACACTGAAATGTTCTTTGATTTTAGCGATCAGTCCTTTTCAAGTTAAATCAAATTTCACACTGGCCATTCATCATTTTGGAGATTCGATATATACCTATCTGAATGAAAAAACGGAACTCTGTCGCGATACATATGAGTTCAGTATTTTTATACTCTCACCCATCTACTACATCTACAACTACACTAAATCTACACTTATCTATACTAATATTATAAAGAGGTAACATTTGTTTGTAAGTTTGTAGGTATGTAGGTAGGGGGTAATCTCAGGAACTACTGGTCCGATTTGAAAAATTCTTTCAGTATTAGATAGCCCATGTATCGAGGAAGGATATAGGCTACATATCATCACGCTAAGACTAAAAGGAGCCAAGCATTAATAGAAAATGTGACGCAGACGAAGTTGCGTGGGTCAGCTAGTATTTTATTAAGAGGAAATATTTGGATATTTGTAACGAATAAAGTCAAAAACTGCTAAACTGATTTCAAAAATCTTTCACCAAGAATGCTACACTATCTTCTTTTTTTTATGCAAAACGGGGAAATCTCTGAGTAATATATGTATTACAAAAAAAAATAGGGATCCCGCGCTCAAACACATTCAATATAATAGTGAATTGTCGATTTTCTTACACAATCTTGAACTAAATTACTAACTCAGCCTATATCAGTCCTTTGCTGGACAAAGACCTCTGGGTGGCAGAGGTCTTTGTCCAGCAAAGGACGTCACAACACCCATTCCCACCAACTTTCCAATCCAATTAACTATATCTTCTAAATCTAAATCGATCCGTCTCGACGCAACTAGAAATAGAACTTCTTATCGAAGCTGATTAGACAAGGAATAGGTAGGGTAGGGGAGTGTACCCCACTACATCCCCCCTTTACATAAATATTCAGCAGAATTCCGAATGGTAGTGAGACTCTGTGCCAAGATGGGCTTCCAACCCAAGCTTTGCTGAAAGCTGTCAAGGACGAGTGGATTGTTAATGGGATGGTTCCATAGTTTTGAAATGTTGTCATTAATCATATCTTGAAATATGAACTGATATTTAAAATGTGAAGAATTTCCGATGTGACGATTTTATTTTGACAATTTATCTTGAGGGTTTTAAGCTGAGTATCATTACGTCAGCGAAGTAGTTTAGATTATTAGTACCAACACGCTTACTTTCGCATAATATCAGCTAATTCATTTTTCTCTTACTAAAAAAACGGTCAAACTCAAGTCATGATGTCATCAGAGTTTCGAATATTGATCCTCAAATATTGTCATTTTTTTAAGGGTGTGAAATCATTAAATGACTCCATCCGCTCTGGGCGGAACGAAAAGGAGTGTCAGACTCTTACTGACTAAAACCCATCCATGTTCCTCCTAATGCCCTTTGCTTTCCAAGGCGGCAGTGACTCTTTCGAACGAATTCCGCACACCGCTGAGGCAGAGCAGAAGGGACATCAGACTCTTACTGACTATAAACCCATCCGTGTTACTCCTTATCGCATGAGAATTTCGAACGAGTCGGCGTCGCCGCGGGAATTCCGGCGAATTCCTTCCGCGCGACTCGTTCGAGTTTCTCATGCGATAATAAGTTTTATAGTAATAAAAATAAAGTTAAAATTCATATGACACTGAAACTGCGATCCGCTTCGCTGCGCTTCGACGCTCTTTTGGTGTGAGTTGAGCCTTATAGTTCAAAACCACGTATACACACGTACAACATATTTGTTTGCACATAAAACACGTCTGCGCAGATTTCACAGTTCCCGCGCTATTTCTAAAACGTCATTGACACAATTATGTCATCAAAATGGCGACAAATACGCTGCAGTCTGTTCGAAAGAAAATCGCGAAGTGTGTCACGTTGGTGCTTGTAGCTAATATTGTACAAGGATGCGTGAATGGTGGAAGTATTATTTTTGTATTTTGGAGTAAATGGAGGAGCCAAATAATAACAGCCGGAGGGGTCGAACTTCAAGGTTAAGCAGTACTTGCCGAGGTCAGTCTGTGGATGGGTGACCATCCAAACATATCAAGACTGCTCGGAAAGATCGTAAATCTGATGATCCAGGTTATCAATTGAACATCTTTGACAGTTATTACGGATTGTCAGAAGCCAGAAATATGGACACCAGTATTGCCAAGAAGTACCTACCGTGTTACCCAATTACTCAGTTGTGGAGGTCGCAAAGGTACTAAAGTCGGTTCCAGATAAACGTGCAATAAAGTACATTGACCCACATACATTTATTGACTTTCTTAAGATCAAAATCAGAAATAATGACATAAAGCTGTCCTGAATCGACTTCTATCGTGATCCTTTACCGTTTTCTAATAATGAAAATCAGTTCTTAATTTATTGTTCTAGTATCTACGAAGAGATATTAGGGTAAGGTCAATGTACTTTATTGCACGTTTATCTGGAACCGACTTTAGACGTTTTTTTTATTGTATGGCTAACGACCCCACACACTCCACTATCAGAGTTTCTAGCACTACACGTAAAATGCTTGTATTCAGTTGTTTTCAGTTTGACTGGTAGCCGACCCCAATATAGTTGGGAAAAAGCAGGGCAGATGATGGATCAGTAATTTTAATATATTACAGTTTCAAAGAATTTGGAGGAGTGCTCCAGATATTAACTTTTTACGATAGGTTTTAATTGTTGAAGCGGATGATAAATTAATAAAAGTGGAGGAAAATCATATAAGTGCACATTTAAATGCAGGTGCATTAAAAGAAGCACTACAAAGACGGTTCTAATTCACATCCATACGGACATCAATTTAGCTCCAATTCCAGCTCTGATATATCTCAGCTATGGTAAATATTCTGTGGATATAATTGTGTGACAGATATATTTCAAAGATAAAAACACGACAATCAAAATGTCTTTAAGAGCGTTACTCTCAAGGAGAACCCTAAAAATATATCGCCGAACTTTATCTGAGTCAAGGGCAAGGAAACTGAGATGATTTATTAATAATATTATTTATGTATTCTGGAGGACAGACGACAATCATGTGAAGAAGCGCTCTTCGTTACATGCCTGTTATGAAATGAAACGGTTTTGTTCGTCTATCTATACTGCGGTTACAGCTTGAGAACCACATTTAATGGCATTTATGTAGGTAATTTTCTGTTTACATAAAATTAAGTACCTACAACTACCTTTTTTTAAGGATGGGAAATCATCAAATGACTCCTCCCGCTCTGAGTAAATGTCAGACTCTTACTGACTAAAACCCATCCATATTCTTCCTAATGCCCTTTGCGTTCCAGGGCCGCGGGGACTCTTTCGGACAAATTCCGCAACCACCTATGTAAGTGCGCCTGTTTTTCCGAACACATTCAACCCTAATCTCTTCAAAATTTGAGTGAACAGGCTCCTTTTGGGTAAGCTCGCCCCATCGTCGACTTTGTCTCTGTCATCTCTGACCAAGACTAGAGTCAATAACAAACCTAAATCAAACAAAAAATTGAACTTAAGGCGAGGTTGCAGTACTGTGTGTTTTGACGAACAACAGCGACTGTCCGGCGAGCGAAATAACGCCTAAATTATGATTGTTTTTTCTTCTTGGCGAAAACTGATAAAGAAATAATACAATATGGTTTCAACATTTACTTCAAAATAAAAAGCTCTATCTATTGATATAACTTTTATATATATTCGTGATAAAATCTCTTAGCAGTACACGTTTAAAATTGTAATTTAGTGTCATGTTTGATAAAAAAAAAGTATCGAGCCAATCATTCTAAATCGCGTTTCTATCTTTACGATTTACTTGAGGGTATGTTCAATTTTTGTGTAATGATTTTTATTTATTGAAAAACTCATAATTAATTAGATTTTCAGACGTTCAAAAATCTTTCCCAACCACTGCAACTCCTGAAAGCCAGAATCAACAGTGATGACCACCAGAAAACGCCGAGCTAATGAAGCCCGACGAGTCACTGAAAACCGATTCAACTGTCTTGGATCCCGCAACGAAATTAATCAGAAAAGTACAGCGGAGAGTAGGAAAAAATACATATAATTTCCACTTCCCTCCTTATCAAGCAGGAAACAGAATAGAGAGCCGACTACTTAAACTAACAGACTGTGCATCTAATCTCAAGCATTTTTTCCCATGGATGTCAGCAGAAATATAGAATACCACCTGCTACGATCCCTTGTTTTTAAGGATGGGAAATCATCAAATGACTACTCCCGATTTAGGCGGAGCAGAAAGAAGTGTCAAACTCCTATACTAACTTTTTTTTACTTTTGATAGGCACGCGTTTGACCACTATCTCACCTGATAGTAACCGATGATGTGGTCTAAGATGGAGCACGCTTGCCTAGAAGTAACCTATTCACTCTTGACATAAAGACTCACGCTATCAGAAAACACAGACTCAGGCAGGGAATTCCACTCCTTTTCTGTACGCACTAGGACGTATGCATTCCCAAAACGTTTCGTGCGTGTGGCTGGGATGTCCAACATGTACTGGTGGCTAAAACCCAAGCGTGTTCCTCCTAATGCCCTTTGCGTTCCAGTGCCGCGGCGTCTCTTTCTCACTCTACCACAAACCTGCTAAGATCCCTACTGGCTACTTTTACACATAAATATTAGGTTTTCCTTCACACAAAGCAATTTAATAAATCGACATGAAAAATAGACAGAGGGCCTCATCTTCTAAAGAATTCATAAGTTATTTTTATCAAAGCCAGACAACACACAAAACAGCCGTCCATTTGAACCATTTTTATTGATCTCTAAAAATATTTTTTCATGACAATTCAAACAAAAATAGCCCGCTCATCATCCTAACCCAAAAATGAGTTTATTTGTTATGCTGTCACTCCTAAAACGCTGTACTTAGTTTGATGACCTTTGGTTCAGATATAAATGGGACCTTGGAGACGGTTGTAAACTACTCTTATTTGCTTAAATCTATATAAACGTGAACAAAGCAACACTCACACACAGACTCAAACACTCACACACACATTGCTATAACCCTATTTATGTTTTCTCACTAAGTGAATTTGTAATTCTTTTAAGAAATTAATATCTTTAACCGTAAAGCTGGGGCAAAAGCTAGTTGGCGTTCCTTTCCCGAAGTTAATTTAAATTTGCACAGTGTGTATTTGTATAGCCGTTATAACAAACAGAAAAAATAATTTGCACAGAGTCTGTATTTGTACAGCCGTTATAACAAACAGAAAAAATAATTTGCACAGAGTGTGTATTTGTACAGCCGTTATAACAAACAGAAAAAAATAATTTGCACAGAGTGTGTATTTGTATAGCCGTTATAAGAAACAAAAAAATAATATTTTGCACAGAGTGTGTATTTGTGTTGCCGTTTTATAAAGTAATTTAAAAATCAAAGGGGACCCTGACCCATATTAAAATACGTGTTTTTTTACACGCGAACGAAGTCGCAATAGCTAGTATTAAAAAAATTGCGGAGTGTGCAATGAGTCATTAGAGAAAAATATATTTTTTACCCAAACAGTTTATACAGAAATATACAAAAATATAATACTTACAGTGCAAATAGAATCAAAATTGCTCGAAAAACATCGAGATAATATTATTTTAAACAAATATATCTGTCCCTCTCGCGAAAACGCTGTTTTCTATGGTATCTGTACAAGTGTCATGGACTTTGACGTCAAGTCCATATCGGACTTCTCTTTCTAATTGTAATCTTTAAAGCCTTATAACTTCAAAAGTGATGAAGGTTTAAAAAAAATAATTTTATGATCACCACATATTATAAAAAAAATCCTCGGCCGCGTCTGTCTGTCTTGCTTGTTCGCGATAAACTCAAAAACATCAACACCGAATTTGTCAAGGGTCAGCATCAGCTAGTTGTTTATAAAGAGTGTTTAATTTTGCAAATAAATAAATCAAATGCTAATTCCATATTTAAAAAAAATGGATTTAGGAACTACTAGCTTGTACCTAACAGTGACTTCGCTCGCGATTACCAGTCTATAAACCATGTCCAACGTTCCATCTATCTCCTGCCGGAGTCGCGGGACTATTCGAAAGAGATACCGTGGCTCCGGAACACAAAGGGCACTGAAGGAACATGGATGGGCTTAATCAGTAAAAGTCTGACACTCCCTCCCGCTCCGCCCAGTGCGGGGGAAGTCATTTGATGATTAATTCCCATCCCTAAAAAAAAAAGGTTCCATCTATCTCTGAACCAAATTTCATCAATATCGTTTCAGTGTTTGGGAGAAAAAGCATAACTAACAAAAAAACAATATCACTTTCGCATTGGGGCTGGTTTCTACTAATGCTTAAAAGATACAGAGGTATTTTATTGCTTAACTGACCCAAGTCTTTCTATTAATAGTTTTCTATCATTGTTCCTCTCAAAGAGAGCACCTGCCATCTTATCTCTTCACCACTCTTGGTAGACTGGTAGAGAATGCCTAAGGCATTAAGTCCGCCTTTTGTCGGTTTTTTTGTGCGAAAAGTTTAATTAAATAAGTTGAATTTTACTTTTTCGAAGAGGCTTGCAGCAGTGCTATTCTGTAACAACATTTTCGTGTCTCGACAGCGGAATCCGAGGTGAGTTTCAAATTCGTATAAATATAAGACCATAAGATGTGTGAAATAAAGTTCACTTTGTAAGCTTAGTCACTCAGGTGAAGTCGATATCGAAGTGGTTATTTACAGAACATACGTTTGTATGTACAATTTCTCATCTGCTAGTCTGCAGATGAGAAATTGTACATACAAACGTAATACCAAAATCACTTGCGTATTAAGGCACTTGTGTCACCACCGGCGATCAGCGAGTAGCGAGTAAAGCTTGAAACTCGAAACGAATTGCTGAGTTTCGATAGTTTTGACGCTCGACTTTAAGGCGCGTCCCAGAGCAAAACGCAGCGCTAGCCGTTTTTTTGTGCAGTTTTTTGGAGCTATATACTCTTTATCCAAAAGAAATATCAACTTTTAAAAAATACATTAAACTACATAATCTTGGCTTCAAAATGGTAGATTTTTATTTTTTTTTACTAAATAATTTTTAAAAATAATGTTTAAGTAATCTCCTCACAACGAAACCACAGAAATGAGAAAAAAATACTGAAAACATACATCTTCTCGAAAACTAACGATTATTTTGATTTTGTACTTACACTAATGGATAGGCAATTTAATTATGAACATTTTGGTAGAAATATTTTTTTCAAACGACCAAAATTAGATTTTATAACGATTTTATTCAACATTCTGAGTGTATTCGCTATTGTATCTCTTGCGCTGTTATTGAGGGATAAAATGCTCAAGGTTATTTGGTCAGGGTACGGCCTTAAGCGAGTGATTTTGTGCGAGAATCTCTCGCAATACTCGCTCCGGCTCGCACTGTAGGTGGAAATTACCGCTGGTTGGTGAGTTCTGACTGACAAACGAGGATCGACGAGCGAGTGTCGCTGAGCGAGTAGGTACAAACTTTGATAGCTTTTGTCGCTGCGATCAAACTATTAGTAAGAGGCGCTCGCTGGCAGTGTGGACAGCAAGCTATCGACCATGAATGTTTGTGTCTCTTCTACTCAAACGAGATCTATATATTTTGTCCCTTTCTTCAGCGAGCAAATAGTCGATAGCTAATCGCTTCCTCGCCGGCGATGAGACAAGTGTCTTAAGCATATCTATACTATATATTATATTATAAAGCTGAAGAGTTTGTTTGTTTGAACGCGCTAATCTCAGGAACTGCTGGTCGGATTTGAAAAAATCTTTCAGTGTTAGATAGCCCATTTATCGAGAAAGGCTATAGGTTATATATCATTACGCTAAGACAAGGACAGGAGCGGAGCATTAATGGAAAATGTGACGCAGACGAAGTTGCGCGGGTCAGCTAGTCTATCATATTACAAAAGAAAGTCCCACAAAACCTCGCCCGTCACCACTTCCTAATGTTTTAGATGTGGAGAAGAAGTGGCAGACAAACTCCCCAGCAACACATCATATTATTCAGATAGCATTATTCGGACTGAATTTTCACTGGCCTTGAATTGTGATTGCAAGCCTTCTCCGCTGCACTGTCAAGGTTCAAGAAAAAAGTTCATATCAACGAAAATCAAAAAATGCCAAAATGTTTGGAAATCAGAAATGTTTATGACAGATTAAAGCTGAGGTTAGACTGCAAACGTTCACTCGTTTGATTCGTAAATGATTTTTCAACAATCCAAATGATGCAGATATAGTTCAAATCGAAATCAAGCCCGAGACTCTATAGACTATTTTTCGTTATTCCTCGTAGTTGCAAACGCAAGTTGTAGGCATTTTCGACCGCATCATCGCTTACCATCAGGCGAGAACTGTATCACGCGCAAGTTCGATCGTGTATGGAGTACTGCTCTCATCTTTGGGACGGATCTGCCAGATACCAGCTTGATGCCCTCGAGTCAATTGAGAAACGAGCCAAGAGGATCATCGGCAATGACAGGCTCGTCGAATCGAACCTCCAAAGTCTTGAGCATCGACGCCGAGTTGCTGGCCTGTCAGTTTTCTATCGGTTACATTTTGGGGAGTGTGCGACAGAATTGCATAATTTAATTCCACCAAGCTCGTTCCACCATCGGACCACAAGACGTACGGCGATGCGCCACCGGTACATGGTGGACATCCCACCTATACGCACCAAACGTTTTGGGAATACATTCATTGTGCGTATAGCTAAGGAGTGGAATTCCCTGCCGGAGTCTGTGTTTCCTGATAGCTACAACCTGGCTGTCTTTAAGTCAAGAGTGAATAGGTTACTTCAAGGCAAGCGTGCTCCACCTTAGACCGCATCATCGCTTAACATCAGGTGAGATAGCGGTCAAACGTATGCCTATCAATCGTTAAAAAAGAGGATTCGCATGTGGTTATCCATACCCACTCACAAAATTCACCCTTTAGACAAATCGGTTTTCACATAGTTAACAGCCGCACTGGTCAATCTTCCAGGCTAGGCAACGCTTTCCAAGATTGTGCTGTGGATGGGTGACCATCTTAACATACCGAGTTTCCTCCGTGCCTCGAAATGCACGTTAAGCCGTTGGTCCCGGCTGTCATTTGGAGGTCTTTGGCTGTCGTTACGGATTGTCAGAAGCCAGTGAATCTGGCTCCAGTCTTGCGAATAAGTACCGTGTTACCCAGTTAATGGGTTGTGGAGGCCTGGTAGGCAGCCGCTCTACGTAAAATACTGGTATTCAGCTAAATCCGGTGTGACTGGAAGCCGACCGCAATACAGTTGGGAAAAGGCTAGGCAGATGATGACAGGCCAATAGATATTAGCCCTTAATTTGTGTTACAATAATGTATTCTTACTTCCTAGCCTTGTGGTTTGACTGACTTATAAAATGTTTATGTAATATAAATTATTTTACCATTAAATTCATGAACTATTTCTATTTACAAATTAGAAACATTCATTACGTTATCAGTAGTATTACTGACAGATTATAAATTCACAAATATTCATCCAAAAATATTTGAGTAGGTAACTGATTTTACGTAAGAGCCAAATATAATAACGACAGCTGATTATGACATACAAGTATATCTAAATGAAGAAAAAGCCCAAAATATCATTAATCGCAAAAATACTTCATTAAACAGATATTCACAGAAACAAACCGAATTTTTTTTATTTTCAGTCAATTCACATAACATGACCCCTCCGATGTTTAATGGTACGTTACGCCACTAACAACAACACAAGAATAATTAAGTATAATAATTAAGTATAACTGTCAAATAATCTGATAAAATCTACAATATCCCCATAGTCAATACTCTATATACGTGAGCTTGTCCGTCACAAATACACTACATAGCTTTTCAGCACTCCTGAAAATCCCCAAAATCACGACTTTGCGAAACGTAATCTCTTTATTTATTACAACAGAGAAAAATCTAGCAGAATCCAATGTTTTTGGCACCAAAACGAAATGCTCATCTCAATTGATTCACACTATTTGCTAAAAAACGGAAGGGATTGGTGAACATAAAACTGAAGGTTATAAAACAAAATCCATTGCCTTACCTAAACGTACACAAATTCAGCTGGAGGAACAAATCCAGTAATGTATTCAAATCACTTTCTTCTCTTCATCACTACACCAAATCACTAGCCATTCGTCCCGAAAAAAAATAACGTAAAAAATTCGTCACCTAAATACGGAAAACACAACACTGGCACTGAACACAGCACTATTTTCCAACATTATCCACGAAAAAAGAAAAAAAATACGTTCTTTTTATGAATTTTGATGGCTTTTTTCGGTTTTTCGCGTGTAAAAATTTGGTAGGATTTATTTATAAGTGTTTTAGCGGACGGCCGGGAGCGCGCCTGCCCGCGTACCTCGGAATTCGGATTTAGGTTAGAAATGGCGGGTTATGGCGCCACCCACACATGCGCAGTAGTGTAGGGACGCGGGCAAAGATTATGAAAGTTTCAGACGAGATAATATTGTCGAGTGGTTTTGCGTGTAAGCTTAAGTGGTGGAGTGATGGTGAGGTAAGCTTCGTAAAGCATGATATATTAGCAGAGTATGATAGTAGGTACATAGGTTTTGCTTTTTATTACATAATTCAATTTCACCTCGGAGAATTTCATTTTCGAATCGCTAAATAAATTTTAAAGTAAACATATGAACAGACTTAATTAATTATAAAAAATGGCAATCACTGATTTGTGAGTTTTGATTAAAATTCTGTAAAGAAAACTTAAATAAAGAATCTTCTAATGAGAATGAAATCTAAACTTAGGATAGATTTTTGTCTTAATAAATGTTTACTTTTTTACACACTAATATCACCATTTTTGGACAGTAAACCAATGGCTGCTTTTTTATGATTTCCAAAAAGCACCAGTTTAAGACCAATGTGGGTGATCATGGTTATTTTTTTATATATATAAAATTATCTCGCTGAAGATTAAGTTTCAAAATTGAAACTTCAACAATTACTGTCAAGAAGTAAGTATCTATCTATACATCGACTTCACACGCCAATCTATGCGTGGTCACGCACACCACGGCGCGTCTTCTGGCAGACTCAGCGGCGTTTACGTAGATCGCAGCACTCTGTAAAACTGGAAATACTCCCAGTTACTACGACACTCTGCAGACTCGGGGCTAATGAGAAGTCACTCTTATACTGGAGGAAAGAGTGAGAACTTTGTGCGATCTTTGCTAAGGTTTTAGAAGGGACATGTGAGAACTTTGTGAGATCTTTACTAAGGTTTAAGAAGTCACGGGTCTAAACAAAACCTGTGAATGTACTTTGTGAGTGAGAGTGCGATTTGATAAGTTTTGTCTTAAATATCAATCCCGGTAAGAAGAAAAGCCTTATGAAAACCTGATCGAAACCGTCTGACCTTTGCACCGCATAAAACCTATCAACTTCTTTTAAAAGGAAACCTTAAATCCTGGCCTAGTATAAAATTTAATAACGTACCCGTTAAAAGGAGAGAATCCGTGTGCTACCTCGGTATGCTACTAGAAAGAAACTTTTCATTTATTGATCATATAAAAACAGTAGGAGAAAAAGCAAAAAAGAACTTCTACGCCTTGACGAGAATATCAAAGGCTACTTGGGGTCTATCATTTCAAACCCTAAAAACTATATATGGGGCTACTTACTTGGGTTGTATGTGCTACGGGGCACCTGTCTGGGCCGATAGGGCCACCATAGGGGCGGTACGACGTAAATTACTTCAAAACCAGCGTTTGGCTTTGATATTCTTATGCAAGGCGTATAGGACGGTTAGTACTGAAGCCTTACCGGTGCTGGCGGGTGTTCTCCCAGTCGATCTTGAGGTGCAGCGGCGTGCTGCAATGTACTTCTACGCTAGAAAGATCACGGACCCAGAGTTTTTACCGCAACGCGACCGTGCTAAGATCTCTAGATTATTAAAACCCCAGACTGACGTCTGGGAGGCACTTTTATGCGAATGGCAATGTAGGTGGGAAGATTCCATCAAGGGTCGACACCTCCACCAGTTTTTTCCATCCGTTCGTGAGCGGCTGGAGAAGACATGGCTGGAGGTGGATCACTGTGTTGCCCAATTTCTCACAGGTCATGGCAACTTTAAGAGTAAATTATTTTCCTTTAGGCTTGTGGCCTCACCTTTATGTCAATGCTCTACAGCTGACCTTGAATACGAACAATCCGCACATCACATCTTGTGGGAGTGTATTCTTTGGCAGACTGAACGTAATGTTATGTTAGATAGTATTCAGGTCAAATCTGGAGTAGTTTACTATACGGACCTTGTAGAAACCAGAACAAATTTCCGTGCGTTCAGGCGATTTTGCCATACCTATTACTGGAATCAAAAGTAGCTCACAATTTAGGACCCATTAGTTTAAATGTTAATATATAATCCGTGGTGCTTGGCAACTGGGCCTAACCCAGTTGTATATGTCCCTTGGTGCCTATTGGCCTAGCTCTAATCTGTCTCCTGCTTGATATGGAGGGAAGTGGAAATTATATTTATTTTTCCTACTCCTCCGCTGTACTCTTCTGATTAATTTCGTTGCGGGATCCAAGACAGTTGAATCGTTTCTCCGGGACTCGTCGGGTTTCATTAACTCGGCGTTTTTCTGGTGGTCGCCACTGTTAATTCTGGCTTTCAGGAGTTGCAGTGGTTGGGAATGTGTGGCGGGCTTGTCCCATTAAAAAAAAAAAAAGCCTTATGAAAGTGTACAATTATTTCTAGGAACCTATACCTACTTACTGCCTATCTATCCATCTACGCAATACGCCAATCTATGCGTGGTCACGCACACCACGGCGCGTCTTCTGGCAGACTCAGCGGCGTTTACATAGATCGCAGCACTCTGTGAAACTGGAAATACTCCCAGTCACTACGACACTCTGCAGACTGGGAGCTATGAGAAGTCATTCTAATTCTGAAGGAAAAAGAGAGAACTTTGTGAGTTCTTTGATAAGGTTTAAGAATGGAAATGTGAGAACTTTGTGAGATCTTTACTAAGGTTTAAGATATCAGGGGTCTAAACAAAACCTGTGAATCTATTTTGTGAGTGAGAATGTCATTTGATAAGTTTTGTCTTAAATATCAAGAAAAGCCTTAGGAAAGTGTATAATTATTTCTAGTACCTTTAACTTTTAATTTACATTGAATTCCTCCATCATTTTATAAAATGGTACACACTTTAATTCCAGCAGAGCCAGATAGGTTAGAAACTAAATGAGCGGAAAACCGGTCGACAGATCCGAATTTTTGCTCCGACCTCTCTCCAGTCTCAGTTTTGTCGTTAACAAAACTGATACTTGATAGGTTTCAGTGTGTACCATTTTATAAAATTACTAGCTGACCCACGCAACTTCGTCTGCGTCACATTTTCCATTAATGCTCGGCTCCTTTTAGTCTTAGCGTGATGATATGTAGCCTATATCCTTCCCGGATAAATGGGCTATCTAATACTGAAAGAATTTTTGAAATCGGACCAGTAGTTCCTGAGATTATCCCCTACATACAAACTTACAAACATACAAACAAATTTTACCTCTTTATAATATTAGTATAAATGGAGGAATTAAATGTAAATTAAAGGTACTAGAAATCATCCACTAGAAACTCAAAATAACCTATGAATCTCACGCGATTCCCTCCTCCGCTAGAGCGACAATCTCCCGAGTACCACAACTTCCACCTTCCCGTGACGTATGATGCAGTGATTCAGTCCACACGTGACGAAGACTGACAGCAGCGCAGGGCACGCATATGTCACGCTTCTAACGATATTGTAGTAAGCAGAGTTACAATTTATCGCCGAAGTAAAATAAAATTAAATAAAACTTTATTTCAGACTAGCTGTCCGCGGCTTCGCTCCCGTTTTACCCGCACAGTTCCCGTTCCCGTTGGATGTCCGGGATAAGAACTATCCTATGTCCTTCTTCGGGTCTCAAACTATCTTTGTACAAAATTTCATACAAATCAGTCCAGTAGTTTCGGAGCCTATCCAAATCAAACAAACAAATAAATAAATCTTTCCTCTTTTTAATATGAATGTAGACTACAGTCCATAATTTAGTTAGTATACAGGGTGTCCCAGAAATCAACGTCAAGCCGAAATCGAGCATTAGGCCAAGTCGTAACAGTTATCAGAAAAATATGAAAAAAAATCTTGGTCATGTACTTTTCAAATTATATGTATTCAAAAATAAATCTTAAAAACTGACACCCTGTGATGATCTATCAAGTCCTGTGACTGCAAATATTAACTTTTCGTCATTTTTTTTTCTACCGTATAACTATGAATAAACCTTCTGTCAAACACAGTTAAAAATTAGAATATAACTGCCTCAGTTTCAAATAAAAAGTTAGATTTTTGCCCAACATTGAATGCAAAATAATTACATTACTCAACTTTAACCGACTGTACTGTAAAAAAATGTACTACACTATTTTGGCAAGTAACATAAAAAGATGGCGCGTTTAGTCTGGATTCCAAAATGGTATGACACTTACTAATTGCTTCTTCATAATTAAGGAAAAAAATTTTTTTATGAATGTGACGTGACTTACTGCTTTAATAAGAGTGAGCGAGATAGATAGTGACGGTACCTTGATCAAAGGGTACCACTACTTAAAAAAGTAATTTGTTAGTTTTAGGTGCATTTGAAATAAAATTTAGTCGTTGGGTTTCCTTATGATTTTTATTCAATCAGATATAATGTTCAATGTAACAAATGTTCAAACTGTTTGCCTTCAGCTGCAATGCAAGCTCTACACCTCTTTAAAAATGATCGCGTGATAAGACGGGCGTATCTTTTCGAGTTGATGTATTTAGCGGCTTCTGAAATTCTTTCGCGCAGTTCATCTAAATCTTGGATAGGTTTGGTCTAGTCAAAATAACGTCCCTCTTCTGGTCGCTAATCACGCTGCAATCTATCAACTCAACTGACAGAGACAGTGCTCTAAAAAGAAACGGGATGAATAAATTCCTCTCTTTTCTTTGTAGAGCGGTGTCTCTCTCAGTTGAGTTGATAGATTGCGACGTCTGTAAGCAGCATTCATCTCGGTCGACATTGTATGAAATCCGACTTTATTCAAAAGTTTTTTTTTATTTTTTTTTATTAAGAAGTAGCAATTAGTAAGTGTCATACCATTTTGGAATCCAGACTAAACGCGCCATCTTTTAATGTTAATTGATAGAAAGGTTATTCGTAGTTACATTACAGAAAAAAAACTGAAGAAAAGTTAATATTCGCAGTCACAGGACTTGAAAGATCATCACATGGTGTCAGTTTTTAAGATTTATTTTTGAATCCTTATAATTTGAAAAGTACATGACCAAGATTTTTGTTCATATTTTTCTGATAACTGTTACGACTTGGCCTAATGCTCGATTTCGGCTTGACGTTGATTTCTGGGACACCCTGTATATTGGTGTTAGCAACAATAGTGCTTACGTAAGTAGGTTAGTATTTTTAGTTCATTTAAATTATTTATTTATTTATTTACACCTATGCCTGTCCCCACCCAGTGGTTCTGAAAAGGACAGTCCGGTCTGGCAGCTATCATTTTCAGGATGCTGTGTACTAAAGCGCTTGCACGGTAAGAGGCCGCTTTCTGTCGCATGGTGGCATGAAAACCATCTGTGCAAGCCTCCGCGAACATTCCTGCCGGTCGATTCTGTCGACATCTCACCGTGATCACTTAGGTGGAGTGAGCGACAAGTGAGCTGTCATGCCATCTTGTTTGTATGGTTTGACAGCTCACTTGTCGTTCACTTCGACATGTTTACAGCAGTGTGATTCTATAAACATGTCGAAGTGAACACTTAGGCGAAGTGAAGCACTTCTGCAGTGCGATTCTGTTAACATGTCGAAGTGAAGGCTTGGGTGTAGTGACCACGGGATGAAGTTAGCTGTCAAAAATGCTAGTGATTGATTAATATATCAGAGAATTATATCGATACTTGAGTTTACTGAATTTAATGCTACATCTAAATACCAACATTTTAATATTAATAAAAGACACAAGAAAAAACAATTTTTGAATCCCGGATTGTATAGGTGGTATCTAATGAATATTATGTATTGTACCAGCCAAGTTACTTACCCAATCGTTGCCAAAATTACCCATGTACCCAAGTATTGTTGTGCTCATCCTCACCAGTCACCACATAATTACCTACCTACATGTTTTGTGCACATCGCCACAAAAAAGCATGTTAGACCTCAATGCAAAGTGCATTGCGCATGCGTAGAGTGACAATTGAAACGAGCGAAGTGCACCCTTCACCGAATTCCGCCGATTTTAAGGCAGGTGAGGGGAACACGCGATCGTTCCCCGTGGGTATTCTTTTTTTAAACGTTGAATCTTCCATGATAGCTAAATGACAATTCAAACGCGTGAAGTGTTCCCTTCACCGTATTCCGCTGACTTTAAGGCAGGTGCGGGATCACGCGAACGTTCCCTTCACCCAACTCAACGGGTGCACCCGTTGACAGCGCGGGCATTTTTAAATCATTGAATACCTACCTATAGCGAAGTTATTTATTTATTATTATTTATTTATTATATACTTTATTGTACACCTCATAACAAGTACAGGAAAAACAACAAACAACAGTTATATTCAAAGCTTTCAGATCGTTTACGGTATAAATGTTATTTTTATATTTTTTAATAGCTAGTCACTTCTGTACCAAGCTACTTTTTTCCTAAAGCAGGCAATCAATAAAGGGGGTGTGTGTTTAAACAATAAATAAGATTTTAAAACTCGGTTTGGTGGAATTAAACTCGTCAGATTTATGCATGCTAGCAATTATTGAGATATTTTAACAATGTAACCAACAACAAAATTCGGACGCCTACGTCGGCCGCACGCGTGGCTGACTGACGAAGGGAGGACCATGCGTGTGTTCCGAAATATAACTCAGTCATGAACCCAACGCCAAATATTGTTTGTACCGGTGAGACAAGTGTGACGTAAATATAGTAGTACCTATATCAAGCGTGCTTGTGTGCATGAGACTTTGAGGATTTTTTTATTGAATCAATAGCTATCCCTAGAACCTTCCCCTGATATTTAACGGATACAACAAAAAGTGAAAGCGGCCAGCCGTTCACGCGTGATGCGATGACCAAAAGAAATAGGGATTAATCTATATATATATAGGTTTGTAATATTTGCAATAATGATTAGGTACTGTAAACGAGCACAAACACTATTCTCACTCAATATGGCGTCAATTTATGACGTCAACACACTGGTCAGCATATTTCGGAACGAATCAACAGTATGGCGTCGTCGGATTCATTTCGTCATGAGCACTGGCCAGTATACTGGGTTATATCACAGTTATATTATTATTTCGGAACACACGGGTGACCGCACTGACAGCACAGTCGCCAGCACATCACGCTATCCGAAACTGTCAAATTTTTCCGATCTAATTTGAACCCAATCCCTTTAGCAATAAGGTTGAAAATCCAACAAAGAAATTTGACAGATTGTTGCAGCTTCATGTGCTGGCGACTGTACGTGGCGCTCACTCGGTGAACGATCAAACCATAGAGTAATAAGGGTATTTTGAATAATGGATAGTGTACACAAATGGATCCACAGACAAATTTGGTATTAGAATGCTACAGCGTGCAAACTTAGTGAAAATACACATCTAGCTGCTTTCTAATGGCTTACTGATACGCATAGGTTCAACTGATTAATAAAAAAAGCCTGATTTCATAAAAAAAGCGGCCGAAGCATGAGTAATGCGTGGCTATGAGTTTCACTCAAGGTAACTCATTCTCGTAGTGTCTATGGAAACGCGTGACCAGTGACAGTTAGGTACCTCATCACCTACAGAAAGGTGACAAATAATGTGAACTTTATTTTGGGATTTTTTGAGTTGAGTGGGTGTTCTTCTGACGTAGGTACCATCTGCTGCATAATCAATCCTTTCACTTGATAATTTGCCGGTTTAAGAACCACCTGAAAACTTTAGTTTTCACCTCAAAGCTCCACTTGAAAAACACATTTCGGGAAAACTATATTTGTTTATCTTTAATTCCAACTTCAGTTCTGTGATATGTAGTAGGTCATCGATGCTAACTTCTTTTGTATGGGTACATAAAAGTAAAACCTTATCATGTACATGCATAATTACTTAGGACCATAAACACTTATCTGATTTATATCAACCTTATTCAGATCAAAACAATATTGCCTATCCTTTGTGCTTGGTGAGAACAGAAATAAATCAATAACTGGCGAAATTACAATTTTACTCATTTTTGTACAAATCAAAGAATGCTAATACATCTTCTGGATTTCATGCTAAGTCTTCATATTCTTGAATTTCTGCTGAGGTGCCAATAGCAAAATTAAAAACATATCTGGACACACGGGGTCAGCGGCTGCCTCAAGCTGAAAACAATGCGTTAACATTAATCATTTTTATTCAAATCTATTGGGACTGCTTAAAAAAAGAACTCTTATTTATTATCATTAAAATACCTCAAGTTAATGCAGTTCTTAGTTTTAATAAATACAGCAAAACAAACCCACTGCTTGAGATAGGCCTCTCCGAAGCGTCCCCACAACAACCGGTCCTGTGCGTCTCGCATCCATCGGCTACCTGCAACCTTCACCAGGTCATCAGTCCACCTTGTGTGGGCCCTTCGACCATCCATTCTGTGAGCAATTTGCCCTGCTAACTGCTACTTTAGTTTCCACATCCATCACAAGGAACAATGTTATTCCTAGATAGGATTTACAATTTTTCTTAGGTCTCCAATGCATGGTATATGTGAAAGTACATGTTTTATCACCTGCTGTTCAGCGAAGATGGAGCACGCTTGCCTAAAAGGAACCTATTCACCCTTGACTTACAACACAACTATGTTGTAGCTATCAGGAAACACAGATCCCGGCAGGGAATTCCACACCATATCTGTACTTTAAATATGTTCCTCAAACAGTTTGTGCGTGTGGGTGGGATGTCCACCATGTAGCGGTTGCGCATCGCCGTTCGTCTTGCTTCACAGATCATCATCTGAAAATCATAACACATAATAAGATCAAAATCATGGCAAAATGCTTTATTGTATGCTGTTTGAATTGAAAGTAATGCATGTCAAATAGTCTGCACCCTGCATGCGTACCTACCTATAATCTAGATTTAAGTGTTTACGTAGGCAAAATAATTACATTCAAAATATTTGGCTTAGTACATAAACCACAATTGAATGTAGGTACAATATTATCACATCTTGGAAATTAATTACTGTAGTTTCGATTCGGTTCTAAACACAATAAATTGCGAACATCACACATTTGACAGTGATTATCACTTTTAGTCATTAACATTCCAAACTTGAAGAACTGAATTCTAAGCTGAAGCTGATTCAAGTTCAAGTGATTCATTTGTTTTGTTTTTAAGATTTTACTGATTTTAGTTTAGCATGGCGCCGACATTATTTCGAAACATTTATATATAATATAATAATATCAGCCTATCAGCGACGAGCTGAGTTTATTTTTTTGAGATTTTGCTGTTTTGGCTACTAAGGTCTTTAAGCATCTAATTTTTCAATTTATGGCTCTGTTGCCGGACATGAACGAGATGAACTAGAAAAAACACACATTAGGTGAAGTTATTCTTATTAAAAAACAAAATTTTATAGGTAGGTTAGTACTTATTGCAATATTACTTAAAACTTTATGAGTGTATGTAAAAATCTGTCGGAAATGCATACTTACTCCATTTTTACGGGACTGAAGAATAAAAGAACGCCAAAGGAACACGTAGGGTACTTTTTTTAAATTATTGACGCGAATTTGATATTTACGACTCACCTTTTTTTTAAATAATATAATAACGTTATAAAGTCCAGGCGGCGAGAGGTTAAAAAAAAGAGGTGAATAATTTTTAAAAAAAGTTGCTAGGTACGTGTTCTTTTGGCGTTCTTTTATTCTTGTGAGTGGTTGAGCAGCGAATTCGCACAAATAATTAAAAAAAAGTTGCTACGTGTGTTCTTTTGGCATTCTTTTATTCTTGTGAGCGGTTAAGCAGTGAATTCGCGCCAATACTTAATTTTACGTGTTCTTCTGGCGTTCTTTTATTCTTCAGTCCCGTAAAAATGGAGTAAGTATGCATTTCCGACAGATTTTTACATACACTCATAAAGTTCTAAAGTAATATTGCAATAAGTACTAACCTACCTATAAAATTTTGTTTTTCAATACTAATAACTTCACATAATGTATGTTTGTTCTAGTTCATCTCGTTCATGTCCGGCAACAGAGGCTTGAAAAAATTAGAAGCTTAAAGACCTTAGTAGCCAAAACAGCAAAATCTCAAAAAAAAAACTCAGCTCGTCGCTGATAGGCTGATATGAAAGTTTCGAAATAATGTCGGCGAAAATCTTAGAGAAGAAAACAAAACAAATGAATCACTGGAACTTGAATCAGCTTCAGCTTTGAATTCAGTTCTTCAATTTTGGAATGTTAATGATTAAAAGTGATAATCACTGTCAAATGTGTGATGTTCGCAATTTATTGTGTTTAGAACCGAATCGAAACGACACTAATTTCCTAGATGTTTTAATTTATTGTACCTACATTCGATTGTGGTTCATGTACTACCTAAGCCAAATATTATTTGGAAAGGAATTATTGTGGCTACGGATACGCTCAAATCTAGATTATAGGTAGGTACGCACGCAAGGTGCACACTACTTGACATGCATGGCTTTCAGCATAAAATAAAGTATTTTGCCACGATTGTAATCTTATTAAGTGTTATGATTTTCAGACGATGATCTGTGAAGCAAGACGAACGGCGATGCGCCACCGGTACATGGGGGACATCCCACCCACACGCACAAACCGTTTGAGGAACATATTTATAGTGTGTGCTAAGGTGTGGAATTCCCTGCCGGGATCTGTGTTTCCTGATAGCTACAACGTAGTTGTGTTGTAAGTCAAGGGTGAATAGGTTCCTTTAAGGCAAGCGTGCTCCATCTTCGCTTAACAGCAGGTGAGAAAACATGTACTTTCACATATACCATGCATTGGAGACCTAAGAAAAATTGAAAATCCTATCTAGGAATAACATTGTTCCTTGTGATGGATGTGGAAACTAAAGTAGCAGTTAGCAGGGCAAATTGCTTACAGAATGGATGGTCGATAGGGCCAACACAAGGTGGACTGATGACCTGGTGAAGGTTGCAGGTAGCCGATGGATGTGAGACGCACAGGACCGGTTGTTGTGGGGACGCTTCGGAGACGCCTATCTCCAGCAGTGGGTTTGTTTTGCTGTATTTATTAAATCTAAGAACTGCATTAATTTGAGGTATTTCAATGATAATAAATAAGAGTTTTTTTTTCAAGCAGCTCCAATACATTTGAATAATAATGATTCAGTAATATTAATGCATTGTTTTCAGCTAGAGGCAGCCACCGACCCCGTGTATCCAGACATTTTTTTAATTTTGCTATTGTCACCTCAGCGGAAATTCAAGAATATGAAGACTCAGCATGCAGAAGGCTCAATCCAAAAGATGTACTTATTATTATTCTTTGATGTGTACAAAAATGAGTAAAATTGTAATTTCGCCAGTTATTGATTTATTTCTGTTCTCACCAAGCACAAAAGATAGGCAATACTGTTTTGATCTGAATAAGGTTGATATAAACCAGATAAGAGATTATGGTCCTTAATAATTATACATGTACATGATAAGGTTTTATTTAATGTACCTATACCATCAATCACTAATAAAAAACTAGTGATTGATGACCTATACAAAAGAAGTTGGCATCGATGACCTACACTCCATATAATAGAAATAAAGTTTTAATTAAAGATACACAGTCATATAGTTTTTCAAGTGGAGCTTTGAGGATAAAACTAAAGTTTTCAGGTGGTTCTTATACAGGAAAATATCAAGTTAATTATTAAAGGATTGATTATGCAGCAGATGGTATGTCAGAATACCCATTCAACTCGAAAAATCCCAAAATAAAGTTCACATTGTTTTTTTATTATCGTATAATAATTTCATCATAAATGTAATGACATTTGTTAACACTTCTTCCACATTATTATAGACTTTAATAACTTGGTAAACTGAAAAAAAAAATAGCTAATTTATTGAAAAATAAAAATCCGAAAATGATTTCACTTTTAGTACCTAGCTATAACACAAAACTAGAACTTATTAGAACAAAATAAATATGGTTTTGTGATGTTAGGTAGGTACCTAGGTAATTCAAAACTAGTTAATACATTCCCTGTGGCAAAGTCTTGTTGAGTAGTGTAAATTAATTGTTGCCTATGTTCAAACATTAATGTCAGTTATTTAAGTGGCAGTTTGATAAACAAAATAACAATGTGCCATTTAAGTTGTACCTACCTAATTGAGGCCTTCTTAGTTAACATGGAGATGAAAGCGGGAAAGAGTGAATTATGATTTTTTGAAGTAGGTAATGGAAAGTGAAAAATCTTTGTTTCAAATAGGTTTTCATAAAAATACAAACTTTACCTGCTAGTTGGTACATAATAAAAATTTAGGATTGGCAAATTATATTTCACAAACAACAGTTTTTCACATAACTAACTATTTCTGGGTTCTTAAATATTAAGTCAGTTGGGTCAGTGGGTCGTCTATAAATAATAAAATTGTCCACCACAATGTCGTCTTCTAATTTGAACCGCTTTTGCAAATAAGTCAGCCAGATCGGAAAGCACATTATTGTTTGTGTTAGTGGTAAAATCTGGAAGCTTGTTTTCAGTTCATCATGCATTTGGTTTGATCCTACTTGAGCCATTTTTCATTTGTGTCTGCTCGCGCGTTCTATTACGACGTAACTAAACCTCCCATAAAACGTCACAAATTGAACGAAGTTCCGTTAAAAACCTTACTTCGAACAAACTAAACTATTTTTCTCTCACGCTTGTTTTGAGGGTTGAATGAGAGGTCATTCAACCCTCAAAACAAGCGTCAAAGCAAGTCGGTGAATAACGATTTAGGTATTTTATGTCAGTCTGTTCACGCGTTTCCATAGACTACGAGAAAGAGTTACCGTGAGTGAAATCACGGTTCGGCCGCTTTTTTATATGAAATCAGTCTTTTTTATTAATCAGTTAAACGTATGTGTATCAGAAAGCCATATAAAAAGCAGCTAGAATTGTATCTTCGCTAAGTTTGCACGCTGTAGCATACTATCACCAAGTTTGTCTGTGGATCCGTTTGTGTACACTATCCATTATTCAAAATACCCTTATTACTCTATGGTTTGATCACTCACCGAGTGAGCGCCACGTACAGTCGCCAGCACATCAAGGTACAACAATCTGACAAATTTCTTTGTTAGATTTTCAACCTTATTTCATACAGGAATTGGGTTCAAATTTGATCTAGAAAATTTGACAGTTTCGGATAGCGTGATGTGCTGGCGACTGTGCTGTCAGTGTGGTCACCCGTGTGTCCCGAAATAATAACATAACCCAGTGTACTGCCAGTGCTCATGACGAAATGAATCCGAAGCCATACCTACTGTTGATTCGTTCCGAAATATGCTGGCAAGTGTGTTGACGTCATAAATTGACGCCATCTTGAGAATAGTGTTTGTGCTCGTTTACAATAATCATTATTGTAAATATTACAAACCTATATATATATATATATACTAGCTGTCCCGCGCAACTTCGTCTGCGTCACATTTTCCGCTCCTAAATAATATTGCAACAAAAAATTGAGATTCAAACTATCCTATCTCTCAAGTTGGATCGAACTGCACATGGTGTGCGAATTTTATTATAATCGGTTAAGTGGTTTAGGAGTCCATTGAAGACAAACATTGTGACACGAGATTTATATATATTAAGATATATTATATTATAATAGATTAATCCCTATTTCCTTTGGTCATCGCATCACGCGTGATCGGTTCGGCCCCTTTCACTTTTTGTTGTATCCGTTAATGTCAGGAGAAGGTTCTAGGGATAGCTAGTGATTCAATAAAAAAATCCTCAAAGTCTCATGCACACAAGCACGTTTGATATAGGTACTACTATTTACGTCACACTTGTCTCACCGGTACAAACAATATTTGGCGTTGGATTCATGACTGAGTTATATTTCGGAACACACGCATGGTCCTCACTTCGTCAGTCAGCCACGCGTGCTATGGGTAGGCGTCCGAAAGTTTTTGTTGGTTAAATTGTTAAAATATCTCAGTAATTGCTAGCATGCATTAATCTGACGAGTTTAATACCACTAAACCGAGTTTTAAAATCTTATTTATTGTTTTAAACACACACCCCCTTGATTGCCTGCTTTTGGAAAAAAGTAGCTTGGTACAAATTGGCTACCCATTTAAAATTATCAAAATAACATTTAAACCGTAAACGATTTGAAAGCTTCGAATACAAATTCGCTATGCATATAGGTAGGTAATCAATGATTTATAAATGCTCGCGCTGTCAACGGGTGGGCACCCGTTGGGTGAAGGGAACGTTCGCGTGTTCCTTAAAGTCAGCGGAATACGGTGAAGGGAACACTTCCCGCGTTTGAATTGTCATTTAGCTATCATGGAAGATTCAACGTTTAAAAAAAGAATGCCTACGGGGAACGATCGCGTGTACACCTCACCTCACATCCGATCTGCCTTAAAGTCACCGGAATTCGGTGAAGGGAACGCTTCGCTCGTTTCAATTGTCACTCTACGCATGCGTAATGCTGATGCACTTTGAATTGAGATCTAACATGCTTTTTTACGGCGATGTGCACAAACAATGTAATTATGTGGTGACTGGTGAGGATGAGCACAACAATACAAAGTAAGTAATTTTGGCAACGATTGGGTACCTAAGTAACTTGGCTGGTACAATACATAATATTCATTAAAGTAGATAAGTAACATCTAACTATACAATCCGCGATTCAAAAATGTTTGGTTGGAATTCCTTTTTTAAGCAGCTGTTTGCTCTACTAATCCACGCATGCGCAAAATGAGGATAGCGTCTTTGGCTTATAAAGTACAATTTTAAAATCGGTTTATTATAATTTCCAAGAATAAAGATTAGCTAGTATGAAATCCCGTTAGAAGTAAATTATCTTAAGTAGGTAGGTACCTACCTATTTATTTTTAGACTCGTAAATAGCAGTTTTGAATTCATGTGAAATATTCAATAGCTACTTAGAGGTAACATGAAATTCTTGTAAATAAAATAATTAATTTTTATTATTGATAAACTCGATTGTCGATGTCGATAAGATTGGAAATGTAACATTTCGTCTATCCCTAGCATCGCTGACAGCTGACTTTGTCACTCACTTCGCCCAAGCCTTCACTTCGCCGTGTTTACAGAATCGACCGGCTGTAGCACTACAACGCCCGAAAAAAACCCTATAGTATCCTAACTTATATTAAAAAAGCAAAACTGAGTTTTTTTTAACATAAATAGTAGGTAAATATGTAAATTATAATTCAAAGACAACTAACTCGTCCGCTGGTCTTGGCCTACTCCCTCTCAGGTAGAAGAGACCAATGTTTCAGCTCATTGGTAATTATGTTAGCTTTTTATTAGGCACTAGCTGACCCGCGCAACTTCGTTTGCGTCACATTTTCCATTAATGCTGCGCTCCTATTTGTCCTAGCGTGATGAAATGTAGCATATAACCTTCCTCGATAAATGGGCTATCTAACACTGAAAGAATTTTTCAAATCGGACCCGTAGTTCCTGAGATTACCCCCTACATACAAACTTACAAACTTACAAACAAATTTTACCTCTTTATAAATTAGTATAGATGATATACGATATTTAAAATACTCGTACTAATATTCGCTACCACCTGACATTAGGGATTGCCAAACTCATGCAGTTTAAAAAAAAATGTATTAGCTTGTTATTTATGTATTGTACATAATTTTATTAATAAAAATTAAATAAAAAAACATATTTTTTTTAACTGCGAATGTAACTCTGTCTGTTATGTGTTGTCATATCGGTTGAACGGAATTCTATGAAACTTGGCACAAGGGTGCACTACGTCCTGTATTAGGACAACATACCTTTACCTCGGGAGGTTTTCCTTAAGATGATTTTCGACACGCCAACATAATAGCATATATTGTATTAGGTAGGTACTTAGTATCTCTCAGCCAGGGTTGCAAAATTTGTTCGATAGAGTCATTGCAGTCCTGGAACGCAAAAGGCACTACTTAGGAGGAACATGGATGTGTTTTAGTCAGCAAGAGTCAGTGACAGTTCCTTCTGCTCCGCCCAGAGCGGGAGGAGTCATTTGATGATTTCCCATTCATTAAAAAGGTACCTACTAAGTATCCCTACAAAACCTAGTAAGAATGATATCTGATTTTTTTAAAGTATGAAATTATCGTCAGTTGAATCCTTCCTCTATTTGACTCTAGGCGGAGAACAAAGGAGTGTCAGACTTATGAAAAAAAACGCATCTGTGATCCTCCAAATGCCGTTTGCGTTCCAGAGCTGCGGCTACTATTTCGAACAAATTCTGCAACATGATACAGATATCATGTTGTGGAAAATACAATCAAAATACACATAAAAATTAGGCAAAAATTAATTCTGTATAGATCAGAATCCACAGAATGAAAAGTTAGTGCCCTTTTTTTAAGGTTGTGTGCGCTGCTATGTTATTTCTACACTTATTTATGACTTAATCATGGCTATTATCATTAGTTACATGCATCCAAAGAGAAAGATTGAGTGGATCTATTGAGGTTTTGAAAGCAAAGAGCGTTGACTTTCGTTAGAAAACTTAAAACTGCAGTAGTTGAGGATTAAAAAAAAACGCAACGTGCTCAAACGCCACCAACGTTTAAAAAAATAGTGAAGGAGCATTACCTCTCACTTTAATTTTTTTCTTGTCCTTTCCCAATTATTTTGATATTTATTAGTTTACTAGCTTCTGCCAGCGGCTTCGCCCGCGTGATCTCTAGGGAACATATTCCCGGGATGAAAATTAGCTTATGTGCTATTCCAGACTATAATCTATCTTTGTTCTAAATTTCATTCTGGCGTGATTGAGTAACAAACAACCAAACTTTCACTTTTTATAATATTACTCGTTTGGTGTAAAGCGAAATTATAACCATCTTCCCCTCGACATTATAATTATTAAAGGATATTGCAAACTGTCGTAAGCCGTTTTCCGAAGCTACTCGCTAGCCTCTAGGCGCCAAGCTAGCCGCCTGCCTGTGCGTTCGCGACCACAAAAATAATCCTTATAGCATGATTCAGTATTCACGCGCGATGGCTTATTATTAGCGTTTTTCATGTATAACTTTGGTGTTTCTATACCGATTGTTAATTAGGGACGACTGAGAGTTTTATAAACGTAAGGGTAGACAAATACAATCAGAAAGCTTCGAACTGCTAAGCTATCGGGAGTTACACGTGTTATTGTTCGTCAATCATAAAAGATAGACATATGCTGTCATTGGATATTTTTTATATGTATAATTTTAAGGAGAACATTTCCGTCATACATGATTTCTGTGTAGCTTTCACCATTAAGGTTGCACACGCGACGGAAGCTTAAAAAATGGAGTAACTTCTCACGTTTTCCCAACATTTCCCTTTGCTGCTCTGCTCCTATTGATTGTAGCGTGATGAAAAGTATACTATAACCTGCTCAGGAGTATGAATAATAAGTGTACCAATTTTCATTAAAATCCGTCGAGTAGTTTTTGTTTCTATAACGGTTATACAGACAGACAGACAGACAGACAGACAGACCGACAGACAGACAGACAAAAATTGTACTGATTGCATTTTTGGCATCAGTATCGATCCCTAATCACCCCCTGATAGTTATTTTGGAAATATATTTCATGTACAGAATTGACCTCTCTACAGATTTATTATAAGTATAGAAGATAGAAGATTAACCGACTTCCAAAACAGGAGGAGGTTCTCAATTCAGTTGTATTTTTTTTATTTACTTTTTTTATGTTTGTTACCTCATAACTCCGACAATTATAAACCGATTTGAAATAATTCTTGTTTTATCTCAAAGGATATACTTGCTGATTGGTCCCATTTAAATTTTCGGTTAGTTACGAATTTTGGATTATAAATCGAAATAGCTGGAATTCGTCTACTTGATGATGATGGTTTTATGTCATCCAAGTAATCGAAAATGCGTATTTTGCTTGTCTGTGATTTTTTAGTGTTGTTAGGTGTGGGGAACCACTAAAAAGTAAAAAATAAAAAACTTTTTACAAAAAAATACAACCGACTTCCAAAAAAAAAACACTGCAAAGTAAAAAAAAACTTTTTACAAAAAAATACAACCGACTTCAAAAAAAAAAACTGTGAAGTCGGTGTTTTTGTTAGTTTCTTCGTATTTTGACACCGACTTCCGAAAATAAAGTTATTTTTTACTTTGTAGTTTTTTTTTTTTGAATGGTGAACCTCTTCCTTTTTGGAAAGACGGTTAAAAATATCTTTAACTAGCTGCCCCGCGCAACTTCGTCTGCGTCACATTTTCCATTACTGCTCCGCTCCTATTTATCTTAGCGTGATAATATATAGCCTATAACCTTCCTCGATAAATGCGCTATTTAACACTGAAAGAATTTTTCAAATCGGTCTAGTAGTTCCCGAGATTAGCGCGTTCAACCAAACAAACAAACAAACTCTTCTGCTTTATAATATTATTATAGATTTCGGAAGTCGGTGTCAAAATACGAAGAAACTAACAGCTTCCGATATTAGCAGAAAGTATTAGTTAAAAGTCATGACCTTCAAACCCTACCGGTACCCAACAAAAAGCCTAAATGAAATCTGTCAAGTACTTACAGTAAGACAATTAGACCTCCAAAATCTGATAATGAAGCAACATGAAATTACACCAGTAAATCACGCAAACAAACTTAAAAGAACCATCGGTAATGTATGTCACACAATCAAATGTAAGACCGCATCCGCTCGACGGCAACACTTATACTTAGCTATTTATATATTAACAAACTAAACCAAATTCTCAACTTCAACCCGCTAACTAAAAAGAAAACTAAGATGAAACTAAGTAGGTACATGGCTTAAAACACTGGATTACTCACAGACGGAAAACATAATTAAAGAACAACACTTTTAACAACAAAATGAAGAAAAAAAAATAATGAAAAAATTAAAAATAATTAATAATTAATTATTATTATTGTTGATGTAATGAAGGCAAACGTCCGATTAAAGCCCAGAATCACCAAGCACAGTAATTCAGACAAACACACACACACACACCACTTAAGAGCAAGTTTGCACTAATTGTAATTATTTTAATTTAATATTATTGTATACATTGTAAATGTTCTGCAAACGGGTGAAGACACTGACTCCTGTAACACAGGTACCACCTAGCTCAGGAGTCAGGGCTCCAACTCAAAATTTATCCTTCTTTGTGTCAATAAAATATTTTATTATTATTATATTAAAGTTATTTTTTACTTTGTAGTGTTTTTTTTGGAAGTTGGTTGTATTTTTTTTGTTATATATTTCATGTGTTTGTTTTATATTATTATGTCTAATTTATATTATAATTATGTCTGTACTCTGACCGCCCTAAATCTAACTTCTTTCGTTCAATCCATCATAAGGTTGTCACTTGTCTGTAAGAGATTGCCCTGTGCGACAACAAGACCGCCCATTGTACACTTATTTTTACAAACGTTTTTCCTGTACTTGTTATGTGGTTTGTTATGTGGTGTACAATAAAGTATAAAATAAATAAATGAATAAATATCATCATCGTTCCCAAGATTAAAGACCTGCGAAGTTATATGATGTCATAAGGGACAAATGTTTTAAGCTCTGCCTGAAAACTGAACAACTAAACATATATGTACTAGATACAGGAGAAGGCCCTGAGTTCCAATCAACATAAGGTCAGGGTACCTCGTCTGCCTAGCCTTTTCCCAACTATATTGGGATCGGCTTCCAGTCAAACAGGATTTAGCTGAATACCAGTATTTTACGTGGAGCGGCTGCTTACCAGACCTACACAACCCATTAACTGAGTAACACGGTTCTCAGGCGAGACTGGTGTCAGATTTTCTGGCTTCTGACTATCCGTAACGACTGCCAAAGATCTTCAAATTGCAGCCGGGACCAACAACTTTTCATAAAAATAGTAATTTTAATCTTACATATTATACATAATCTGGACTTCCGTTTCATATTGGTTACGTGCATGTTTACTACTCATTTATTCTTAGTATTGACTCAATTTCACCGTGTTAGATAAGTTAACAGTATACTACCAAAATTGTAGGGGCACTCGTTCTAAACTGAATCTCCTGTACATGAACATATTATCAAATTGCTATGACATAATTATCTTAACAGAGACCTGGCAAACCCCTGAAATATTTGATGATGAGTTTATTGATGTGCGCTACGTAGTTTACAGAAATGATCGCGATCGTATTGCTACCAATAAGAAGGATGGGGGAGGTGTTCTAATAGCTGTATTAAAAACGTTACATTCCATCTGTGTACCATTCGATTCCCAGGCTAGTTCTCATATTGAAGATGTTTTTATACAACTACCGTTTGCTGGACGTGAAAAATTTCTAATTAGCGCGGTATATATTCCAACCAACACGGCCAAAGAAGTCTATGTTAATTATTTTGAAACATTAGAATATCTGGTTGACAAATTCGGCTTTAATCATTTTCATATTTTCGGTGATTTTAATCTCCCGCAAATTGAGTGGCTCCCTGCTACAAACAATAACACGACTGCACTTATTAGTACTGGCTCATCATTTGTTTGTAGACATTGAGTAATTTCTTATCTTTACTTAGCACTTATCAATACAATAGTTTAAAAAATTATATGGGGCGTATTCTGGATCTACTAATATCCAATAGCGAGTGCGCGACTTATGCACCATCATGTAATTTGTTACCTCCCGATATAAATCACCCACCCTTTTGTGCCGATATAAGATATAAAATGACGTTACAGAAAATCAATCCTGTAAAAATTTTAAAATATAACTATTATAAAGCTAATTATGAACTCATAAACAAAGAATTGGCCGATATAGATTGGACTATTCGTTTGCAGGGGTTGTCATCCGAGGATTGTCTGAATACTTTTTACGATGTAATTTTCAATGTTATAAGAACTTATACACCCTTTTCTAACTCACGTTCATCTAAATTCCCTGTGTGGTTCTCTAAATCACTAATTCGTATTTTCAAAAGCAAGAACAGAACCTGGGTGAAAAGGAAAACGTATAATAACATTTCGGACTATGAACAATTTTCACTTCTACGGCAAAGATTTCAGGTCTTATGCAAGTCAAATTACGCTGACAACCAGAATTCTGTAGAGGACAATGTTAAAAAGAACGTAAAATAACTATGGAGCTATGTCAATAATCGTAAGGGTAATGTTGGCATTCCTTCCACTATGTTTTTTAAAAACCGGACATCCAGTGATCCGGATGAGATTTGCAATATGTTCATGGACTACTTTCAATCGGTTTATCAACCCTCAAGCCTAAATTTGAACGAATGGCTACCCCCTAAAGAGAGTAGTGACAAATGCACTCATATTACTAGCATTACGTTTAGCGAGCATCAGGTCTTGAAGTCATTGCAAGCTTTAGATTCCACTAAAGGTCCTGGACCGGATCAACTTCCCCCTTATTTCCTTAAAAATACTGCTAAGAGTATATACAGACCACTGCATATTATGTTTAATATGTTTATATCAGAAGGCACCTTCCCTGAACAATTTAAAAGGGCTAATATAACTCCTGTATATAAATCAGGGTCCAAACAAGAAGTCGAAAATTATCGCCCCATATCTATTTTGTCTGCTTTGTCGAAGCTTTTTGAAAGGCTTGTTTATCAGGAAATACATAAGATAATTTACAGAATTGTAATAGAACAACAACATGGATTTGTTAAAAGTAAATCTACAACTACTAATCTATTAATATTTACCGACTTTCTCTTTAACAATATGGATCAACAAGTACAAGTAGACGCAGTGTACACAGACTTTCAAAAAGCGTTCGACAAAGTAGACCACAATTTGCTTCTTAACAAAATTGCATTTAACGGCATAAGAGGAGATTTGCTTCGCTGGTTTGCATCATATGTTAGTAATAGATCACAAAGGGTGGTTATCAAGGGATTCCACTCGGCAGCTACTGTCGTAACATCTGGCGTACCCCAGGGCTCAATTTTAGGGCCTCTTTTATTCATTTTGTTCATAAATTATATTGGAAATTGTTTCAGACACTCAAAATTTTTGCTCTATGCTGACGACCTAAAAATCTTTAAAGCTATAAGAAAACCTGCAGATTGTTGTCAGTTACAAGAAGACTTAAATCGATTCTCTGAATACTGTGTTCAAAACAAACTTTACCTTAGTCTTTCTAAATGTTTAACGATATCATTCACAAAAAATAAAAACGTTTTAAATCATAATTATAATCTTAACAATTTAACTCTATTGAAAGCTTCATCCGTACGAGACCTAGGGGTACTGCTAGATAACAAACTTCACCTTGATCAACATATTGATAACATCATCAAAAAGGCTTATCGTATGTACGGGTTCGTTATGAGGTCAGCTACTGAATTTAAACACGCAAGCACTTATTCTCATCTCTATAAAGGACTAGTTAGATCTCAACTCGAATATGCAGTGGTGGTGTGGAACCCTTTTTATAATAAATACGTTGAGATGCTAGAAAGAGTGCAGCGCAAATTCCTTAGATCGATGCACTATAGGTGCTACCACAATTTTCCAACCTATAAAAATCTTGTTAATAAATACAATCTAATGAGCCTGAAGTCTAGACGTTTATATCTAGAAATTATGTTTCTTTTCGACGTATGCTATAACAGGTATAACTGCTCTGAGATTACTAATAAAATATGCTACTGTGTTCCAAGAACTGTTATTCGACGAGAGGTACGCGCACGTCCTCTTTATGCTGTGTCCCATTGCCGCACCAATGCAAACACTATAATGACTTTTGTTCAGAAACTACAGAATTAGACTTGTTCTCAGTGTCAGCAAATAGATTTCGTTCTGCTTTGTTAAAGAAACTTAAGGATTCCGATATATAGTTATTTGATCAGTCTTGTAGTCTTACTCGCATAGATTGTTCATTAGTATAGTCTTATGAATTGTATATGCTGTGGATAACGGTGTGAGTTTCACATTTGTAATATCTTTGTTTATATTATTTGCGCAGCTAAAATGTGTTACTGTTTGTTTGTGCCAAATAAATAAATAAATAAATAAACAGCTTAACGTGCTTTCCGAGGCACGGAGGAAACTCGGTATGTTAAAGATGGTCACCCATCCACAGATCAAGCTCGGCAAGCGTCGCTTTACCTTGAAAATCGACCTGTACAGCTGTTATTATTTAGCCACGAGTATCACGAGGTCAGCGGGTACATACTGTCCTCTAATCATAACGTGGACACAGGCATCTAAAGAATTCAAATCGGTAGAGTGCCATTTCCATAGAACGGCATTTTATGGTGGTTTTTTATGATTTGGGGTACTTATAACGATTCAATTGAGTAGGCTCAGAAACAAGGAGAACTGACAGCATACTTGTAGACTAAACACAGGTTTTTAGTTTTTAGGGTTCCGTACCAAAATGGTAAAAAGGAACCCTTATGGCGTGACTAAGTCTGTTTGTCTGTCACAACTCGATATCTCAAGATCTCAAGAACTACTAATGCTATCAACTTGAAATAGGAATATTCTTAGATGACGTTTGATCAACTATTTTGCAAATAAGTAAGAAAACAAAATGTTTTTATTTTTCAAAATCATCACGATCGGCTGAAAGGGATTCTTAAAAATTTGATTGGCTACGAGGGCAGGTGGGGTATCAAATGAAAGATCTCTATTTGCACATTTTCATTTTTTTAGGCCGCCTGGTTTTCGACTTTAGACGAAAATTTTAAAACTTTTGACCAGTCCCCCCTTGTCTCCGAAGTTTGCATATGGAAAATTCTAAAATAATTATATGTCATAGAAGTTTATGCAAATATTACAGGATAAATAAAGCGATGCCTCTAAATAGCACACTTTTTCAGAAAACATCAACAAAAATTACATTAATAGTTCCACTATAAGTCAAGAGATGGCGCTGATCTAAAACTGCATTAAACACCGCAACATTATTCTTTGACAAAAATATAGGCCTCGCCGATGAAAATTTAAAAACATTTAACGTTTTATTCCAACTCGCTATTGACCGGTTTTTTCTAAATTTATTGATAGGTTTTCGTTTGACCTTTATCTCACTTGATAGTATGCGGCGATGAGGTCAACACTTGCCCAAAAGAAACCCTTTTTGCTATTAAATTAAACATTCGCAGATTATAGCTATCAGGAAACACGGCCTCCGGCAGGGAATTCAACGCTTCTTAGATGCAAGATAAATGTATGCTGTTAAAGTTTCCCAAGTATGCTGGAGAACCTGCCGGAGTCGCGGGATTATTCGCAAGAGACACCGTGGCTCCGGAACACAAAGGGCAATGAAGGAACATGGATGGGTTTTAGTCAGTAGAAGTCTGACACTCCCTCCCGCTACACCCAGAGCGGGAGGAGTCATTGGATGATTTCCCATCCCTAAAAAAAAATAAAAAAAATGCTGGCGAAATTGTAGATAACCTATAAACCTGTGTTTTTTTTGAAAGAGCCTTTCCCAACAGCAAACTTGCAATACCTAATAATAATTATACTGAAAATTGATTGATTCATATATCCTGTAAAAGCCATGTGCAGAGAGTTAGGTACATGATAAAACACAATAGATTAATTTTGCGGATGTGTTGTATCTCGTCATAATAGTTTGTTAATCTAACCTAACTAATAGAAGAACAAAGGAAAATTGTTTGTTTGTTAAATGCAGATTTTTTTTTTTTTAAAGTACAGATATAATACTAGCAATAAAAGGTAGATAATCTTCAGGGAGAATACACACGAACGTATTTTTTAAAATTGTGAGTCGCGTAAAATGCTAATTTACGCTGCATTCGATTTCATACTTAATTAAGGCCCTTTTCCCAACTACATTGGGGTCGGCTTCCAGTGAAACCGGATTCAGCTGAATACCAGTAGCGGGAGGTAGCAGGAGCGGCTGCCTACCAGACCTCCACAGCCTATTAACTGGGTAACACGGTATTTCTTGGTAAGACTGGTGTCAGTTTTACTGCCTTCTGACAATCCGTAACGACTTTTTTTTTTTTTTTTTTTAATGGGACAAGCCCGCCACACATTCCCAACCACTGTAACTCCTGAAAGCCAGAATCAACAGTGGCGACCACCAGAAAAACGCCGAGTTAATGAAACCCGACGAGTCCCGGAGAAACGATTCAACTGTCTTGGATCCCGCAACGAAATTAATCAGAAGAGTACAGCGGAGGAGTAGGAAAAATAAATATAATTTCCACTTCCCTCCATATCAAGCAGGAGACAGATTAGAGCTAGGCCAATAGGCACCAAGGGACATATACAACTGGGTTAGGCCCAGTTGCCAAGCACCACGGATTATATATTAACATTTAAACTAATGGGTCCTAAATTGTGAGCTACTTTTGATTCCAGTAATAGGTCCGTAGGTAGGTAGGATAATCCGTAACGACTGCCAAAATCTACAAATGACAGCCTGGATCAACGGCTTAACGTGCTTTCCGAGGCATGAAGGAAACTCGATTTGTTAAGATGGTCACCCATCCACAGACCAACCTTGGGAAGGGTTGCTTAAACTTGAAGATCGACCTGTGCGGCTGTTGTTATTTAGCCTGCAGAATAAGAAACGCCTCGCTGCGTTCAAAGACGGTTAGGTACTTATCATAGACGTACGATAAAAGATTGTCAAGCTAAAATGGAATGGGCGGGTCACGTCAGTGCTAGATAAAAGACTCCATCCGCCGAGGCCGGCCAAGGAAGAATTGCAAGGGCTGGTGACCGGCCACCGTAGGCGCGGGCCTGTAGACGGCGAGCTATGGGTGGCTCGTCGTCCGTCCGCGCGTCTAGTGACGACAGGCCGTGTCGAAGGCGCGTTAGTGTTCCACGCACGCCTCAAAGAGAGTCAGCACACAGAGGGGCCGACGCCTACCGGAGTCGCGGGATTATTCGCATTTCCGTGGCTCCGGAACACAAAGGGCAATGAAGTCTGACACTCCCTCCCGCTACACCCAGAGCGGGAGGAGTCATTGGATGATTTCCCATCCCTAAAAAAAAAAAAGGGCTGGTTCGAGGTAACTCGGGAAAAGAGTTCCTGAAAGGATTTGATGCAGGCCCTTGCCCAGCAGTGGATCGACCATCATCATTTTCCTGCCCTTATCCTATATTACTTGGGGTCGGCGCAACACGTTTTATTTTTCCACTCTGTCCTATCAGCCGTCAAACTATCACTAACTCCCTTTTCTTTCATATCGCTCCTCACACAATCCATCCATCTTTTCTTTGGCCTACCTCTCCATTTCCATCCATACACATTTAAGTTTATTATTCTTTTAGTTAAATGCGTTAGTATTGGCTGAAAAAAAAAACAAAGACTGTGTTATCCGATTGTATGTAAACATAACTTCACTAATGAAAGCTTCACTGTCAATGAGTGTCAAAAGCCACTTTATAACCCGAAAATACAAGATCCCTCTGAAACGAATCTGCAGAACATAACTAGTATATTCATAAATGGCGGATGTATTGTTTCTGCTCAAACAAATAGTCGAGTTTATAAATATTAGCGAAACAAAAGACCCCGCGCATCATGAGTAACTTTATTATAAACAACCATAAAGTTTTATAGTCTGCCAAATATTACATTAATTTTGTTAAAGAATACCTATGCTTTTATACTTTTATGCTGTGTACGTACGTACAGAGCCACTACGTTCTTTAAAACAGTTGATTAATGTTTTATAAGGCTTCTTAAAATATAATTTAACAGATAATAATAAAACTTAATATATACCGCGTGTATCTGACATCGACGCACAAACGATTTCCATGGGTCCAGGGCATGATTCTGGACACCCTAGACTTAGAATTTTTCGTCGGCTTTTTTCTCATTTTTTATTTTTTTCAAGGGTTTTTTTTGCTTTAGAGTGCTCTTAATCGTTATTCTGACCTAACCCAATGAGATTTCTAATAAAAAAGTAATTAATTAACTACTTTCACTAAAAAGAGCAATCTGAATAAAACCAAAAATTGATATCAGCTCAGTTGAGCTGATACCTATTTGTGCTACTCTTAAAAAAAAAAAAAATGAGAAAAGATCGACGAAAAATTCCAACACTGGGGTGTCCACTGGACCCATGGAAATCGTTTGTGCGTCGATGTCAGATACACGCGGTAGTATTATTAAATTGCTCTTTTATTGAACGGGTCACTTTGAGCTCGCAAATTATCTTCGGTACATTAGAATAGTTCATGTCGGGATTGCTACCATGTACCTTTATAGTTGCGAGTTTCCTTCGGTACTGTTGCAATGCAAGCGCCATGAAACATGAAAGTTTAAAACAATATATCTTCGGTAACTACGACTAGGAATTAAAAATTAAAAAATTGACGTCTTATTTCTCGTTTAAAATTGCCAGTACCGTGTTACCCAGTTAATGGGTTGTGGAGGTCTGGTAGGCAGCCGCTCCACGTAAGATACTAGTATTCAGCTGAATCCGGTTTGACTGGAAGCCGACCCCAATATAGTTGGGAATAGGCTAGGCAGATGATGTTAGGAAAAAAATAATTATTATTTAATATTATATAATAATTATTTAATTATTTTTCGTATTGAAAAGACCGATTTATAACCACGATTTTGGAAAAAAAAAAACAGGCCTAGTGAGTCCGACTCGCGTGCAAAGGGTACCAAAAGTTTTTTTTTCCAATGTTATTTTAACACTCTACAGACTTCTTACAGCTCAGTGTTCCTGTAATCTTTAGGTACAGAACTGTTATCTGTATTTTTTCAAAGATAAGGGAGGTATGGTATATTAAAAAAAAATCAAAATATAATTAAAACCCTCACAGTAAACCCTTTCATTTGATATGTCACACGATACAGTTTGAGAAACCTTTTTTCTAATTTTCTAGTTTGACCCCAAAAAGTAACCCCATACTATGAAAATATTTAGGCTGAGTTGTACCATAGAAGAAGTTATAGTTAAAGTTTGCGTCAAATTTAACACTAACAGTAGCGCTGACTTTAACGGTTATAGTGAAATGTGTTGCACCAGTGAATTCATTAGCTTTGTTAAAGTTAAAGGGAAGAGTCAAGTCAAGAGATTATATTCAACGCGTTTGATAGTTGACGGATAATTTAACACAAACAATAACACTAACCAGCGGAAAGTTAGCGGTTACAGTTACGGTTAAAGTTATGATGTCATTTAACTATTTGTCAAATGGTGCAACTAATTTTTGGCCTAATCGATACTTTAACTGAAGTTTCGATGTTTGTTATTGTTAAAGTAAGATGGTGCAACCCAGCCTTACTATTTAAGTAAAATGTTATTGTAAATGTTGTTTGTCTGCTTGTTTGTGTATTTGGGTTACAGAAGTCCATATGTATACCAAATATTAACAGTATCGGTTTATTGGATCCAAAGAACACTGGCTGTGACAGACAGACAGACTGATACCCACCCGAGTGATCCTATAAGGATTCCGTTTTTACGGATGTTGAGAATCCTAAATATAAAAACAGATAGTAAACAGAAAGTTTGTTGTTAGTTAGTTTTTTTATTAGACTCAAATAACTCGTGATCTATTTTTTGGAAACTCGCAAGTTGACAGATGCGTATAAGTAAAACTAGACTAATTGTTTTTATGTAAAAGTCAAGTAAACTCACAAACAATGTTTATAATGCACAATTTATGTTGCGGTCAGGTTAACTGCGTTACGTCATTGCTGATCCATTAAAATTGACGTCGCGTCGTAAATATAAAGTTCCCGTTTCGTAACGACTGCTGATTTATTTCTAATGAAACGATTTAATATTACATTTTTTACGGAAATTCATGATTTTTGACGCTGTAATTATCAGCAGCAGTAAGATATTTTAATTATTTGATCCTGAATAACGATAGTGCCAGTCTCTTTCTTGTAAGTTAGAGTTACACATTTTCATTTTTCTTTTCGTGTAATTTACTATAAATATTTTACGAACTCAGTTTGCAAAAAAAAATGTCGGCGATGGAACTTTGACGGTCTAATTCACATTGTTACTATCAATTCTTTTAAAAGCTAAAATTACTAAAAGGTAAGTTGAATGTTTTACTTGTTTATTGGAGTTCTAGAATTTCTTTAAATTCCTTGAGTTTTCACGGAAAAAAACGTAAAGAAAGCCTAATTTAAGCCAGAAATGTCTTGATTCAGCGTCCATTATATTCCAAATAAAAACAATTTTATCAAATAAATTAAAGTGATATAAAATTTCAATCTACAATGAATACGTTTCATTAGTTTTCGTTTGTTAATATAATAAAACAAAATTACAATAAATAAAATTTAAAGTACTATATTCTGCGTCAATTCAGCGCGCGCGCTCCTCAGTCTCGCGCGAGCGCCCAAATAAACTTTAATCCTATTCAGACTAATAAGTATCAAAATTGTTTCGCGGACTATAGATGTACTCCCAACGCAGACCAACGTAACTTCGTTTATTGCAAACGAGCATTTACGATTCGTAATAGGACTCAGGGTGGTCAAAATGTACATAGGATAGGCGACAGATATGATGTGAGGCAGCTCGTGCCGAAATAATAACAGCCGCACAGGTCGATCTTCAAAGTTAAGCAACGCTTGCCGAGATTGGTCTGTAGATGGGTGACCACCTTAACATACCGAGTTTCTTCCGTGCCTCGGAAAGCACGTCAAGTTGTTGGTCCTGGCAGGCATTTGGAGATCTATGGCAGTCGTTACGGATTGTCAAAAGCCAGTAAGTCTGACTCCAGTCTTGCCAAGAAATACCTACCGTGTTACCCAATTAATGAGTTGTGGAGGTCTGGTAGGCAGCCGCTCCACGTAAAGTACCTACTGGTAGGCTAGGCAGATAATGATGATAATGAGTATGTATTGATAATCATAAATAAGGTCACAAAATCAATAGATAAAACCAAACAGCTACCTAATCAAATCAATGCTTTCCCAAATAAAAAACATCACACAATATTATTATAATTTTGGTCACCCTCCTCCGTTCGAATTACAAACAACCTACCTAACAGACATAACATGGAAAAGCGCCATCTAATATTCATGATTAATCCTACGACAACAAATTGTGGGCTTGTGTACGTAGTTCAAGATGCTATACTTTGAAACTAGACACAGCGCCATCTAGAAAACTTTACAAGAACCACGTCGTCCGCTTACGTATTAACCTTCTTTATAGACTTTGAGTACTTCTATGCGTAGATAGATGGCGCAAGTTGTACAAAGCTTGACAAAAAATAGGATCCTCTAAAAAGAGCTCCCAAACAAGAAACTTGTCTTTTTTCGGTGTATGTTTGTGGAATGGGAGAGTCCGACTCGCACTTGACTTCTTCTAGCACCTAGAATAGGATCCCTACTAATATCTAATGTGAATGTAAGTTTGATTGTTACGCTTTCACGCGAAAACTACTTACCCGATCATCATGAAACTTTGTACACATATTTTTGTAGGTATTAGAAGTTAAATAGGATACTTTTAACTACTTAACAAAAAAAATCTTATTTTTATTTTGGTCACAATAGATTAAGATGCTGCAATCAAACGTAAAAAAGAAAAAGTAAGTTTTCCCATGACACGGAAATCGAAGTCGCCATTGCGGCGTCAGACGATTTTAAATAATGACGATATTTAAAAGCATGACACCGGGAAGTGAAAAACTTCGTTAGACTATAAAAGAACTTGAAAAACTCTCGATAAATTGTCAACTAAATATTCGGATTTCGGAATACTTTTTTACCCATCAAAATTTGTGATTTATAATTTCTCGATTTCATTCCGAGAAATTGCAAACTGAAATGAAATGGCGACCAATCAGCACAAGTCTGCTCTACTAGGTTTGTTTGTTGTTTTGTTTAATTATTGTGTATGTTCATAAATTTCACTTTAGCAAGTTTTCATAGATGTCACCTAAAATAATTTGTACTCTATACCTACTCATATTAAAAGCTGAAGAGTTTGTTTGGCTGTATTTTTGGTTGAAAGCGGTAATCTCGGGAACTACTGGTTCGAATTGAAAAATTATTTTAGATTTGGATAGCTAATTTATCCAGGCAGGCTATAGATAGGCTATATTACATCACGCTACGACAAATAGAAGTGGAGCGAGCGTTACTGAAAAATGACGCTGTGCATCATACACATGAGTTTGCGGCGTAACTACAGGTCGTAGAAAGCAGTTTGGCATACAGGTTCCTGGGAAGGTTTGTAAGGGAGCACTATGAGAGATATTCCCGAAATTCCTACGGGAACGCGAAAAACCAGGATTAGCGCGTACGAAGTCGCGAGCAAAAGCTAGATAGTTAAATAATATCTATACTTAATATTATAAAGCAGAAGAGTTTGTTTGTTTGTTTGGTTGAACGCGCTAATCTCAGGAACTACTGATCCGATTTGAAAAATTATTTCAGTGTTAGATAGCCCATTTATCGAGGAAGGCTATATTGCTAAGACAATTAGGAGCGGAGCATTAAAGGAAAATGTGACGCAGACGAAGTTGCGCGGGTCAGCTAGTTGTCAAATAAATCTATTTCCTTCATAACTTCCAAATGCGTCACAAATATCGCTGTCTTCATAATTTTCTTAAAAATATTTTCTCTCAGCCTTTTCTTTTAATAATTTACGATGCACGAGCGACGGTGTTGGCTTTCATAATAAATTTTAAAACGGAAGCCTCTTCTTTGAGAAAGCGAAGTTTTTATCTTTTAAGTAACGTAGTCTTTCTTTTTCTTAACTAAAGTTGGTTAGTTATAGCTATCTCTATCTTCACGGTCGGTTAGCTGATGGCAGTTAGTGAAATGTCACTAGTTACTAGATATTACCCGCGTCAGTCTGTCTGTTCGCGATAAACTCAAAAACAACTGCACCGATTTTCATGCTGTTTTCACCAATGGATACAGTGATTCTCGAAGAAGGTTTTTGATTTATTAAAAATGACGTAATTGTGGACATCTCACCTATACGCACAAAACGTTTTGGGAATACATTCAATGTGCGTACAGCTAAAGATTATGCTCCACATTTCCTGATAGCTACAACCTGGGAGTCTTTAAGTCAAGAGTGAATAGGTTACTTCTAGGCAAGCGTGCTCCACCTTAGACTGCATCATCGCTTAACATCAGGTGAGATAGCGGTCAAACGTATGCCTATCTATAGTAAAAAAAAGAGATATAATCAAATGACTCTTTCCGCTCTGGGGGGGAGTGGAAGGGAGTGTATATATAGATATGTTATATTTCTATGGTCAGACTCTACTGACTAAACCCTATCCATGTTCCTCCTAATTCCCTTTTCGTTCCAGAGCCAGGGTGACTTTTTCGAACCACCTCCGCAACCCTGGCAGGAAAACCTGTGTTACCTAAGGAAATTCGTATCTTATCTCATCGAGACGTTGGTGGCTCAGCTTCACAGCCTAGCTCATCGGCGTAGTGTTGCCTGGCTGTCGGTCTTCTACAGATTGTACTTTGGTGAGTGTGCGCAGGAACTCCACGATCTGGGGGCTACTCTCTAAGCTCGAAGTCCGTAGTTTCGGGCTTAGTTGCGTGCGTATTCTACTCCGTATCACCTACGGCCTTACGATTAGTCCTGAAACCGAACTAAAAATGAATGACAACACGATTTGACAGTAACTTTCGAATTTTGTTGTCATTAATTCTTAGTGGTTAGATAATGCGGATTAGAAGACGCCCGCAACTAAGCCCTAAACTACGGACGTCGGGCTTAGAGAGTAGCCCCCCTAATCCCACCATTACCCTTTTACCACCGGAATACCAGACGTACTGCTGGGTACCGTACTTGGACGATATTCCGACTAGTCGTACCCAGCGCTTCTCCTCCACAGACGGGTTATATGTGGAACTCTCTGCCATCGTCTGTGTTCCCGTTCACATATAACCCGTCTGCCTTCGAAGCAAGAGTGAACAGGCATCTTCTGGGCAAGCTCGCTCCATCATTTACCTGATTGTGGTTAAGAGCAAGCCCATCATATAATAAAAATAATTAAAAATAGCCCTACTTCTACTTCGCCCACAGCTGAGCATAGACCTCTCTTTTCTAACCGCGGAGGCAACCATGTCGTCTACTCATCTCCCTGACGTTCAACCAAGATAACACTTACCAAGGTACCTTTTTTTGATGGGTGGGAAATCATCGAATATCTCTTCACTTCGGTGTGTCAGACTTTTGCTACCCCCCATTGTTCCTTCAAATGCTCCTTGCGTTCCAGAGCCGCGGTAACTCTTTCTAACAATTCCACAACCCTAGCAGAAGAAAGATCTACCTTGTGTGATGTTTACTCTATCAAACAGTCACACGATTGGTACCAAGGGTATTTTTTTTAATTTGTGATGGGTTTGCTCTTGACCATTATATATTTTTTATGCTTTTGACTCTAGTCTAGCTAGGTCAGAAATGACTGAGACGAGGTCTACGATAGAGCGAACTTACCCAGAAGGAGCCAGGTATTCACTAGGATTATCTTTTCAAGTGTAAAAGCCTATTTTCAGCAGGTAAAAGTTACATAACTAAACCGCTCTATAAGTGGTTCATTTAACTGAAAACCAAAGGTCAATGGCATGTCAAATAATCGATGTTTTCAATGTCAAGTTTTTCTTCATACACGTTCTTTAGCATGTTAAATTGTAGGAAAGTTACCTAACTTAGGTACCTAACTTATTTACTAGGAAAAGTCTATTATGGCCAAGTAGTTGCAGGTTTTTATCATGGTGCGTGTGTCGTAAAAGACCTACCAACATAATGGCTATTAGGTTTTTTTATTTTATTTTATAAATCAATTTATAGTTAGGTATTGTTTGGTTTAAGAGGAAACGCGGGCGGAGAGGAGAGACTTTGTATGTAAATATTCATAATTCGAGGTTTGGCTCTCACCTGTTTCCTTCTTCAATATTGGACAGATTTAAGAGATATTTCATGAACTGAATAAGAAGAATATATTTTGTGTCGCTATGTTTTCTTTTTTGATGATATATTAAACGTAAAAGCACTAGGGCCCTCAAAAAATTGTCCAATAAACTGCTGTCAAAAAAGCCTTACTGAACAAGTTTGGCAACTGTTAATGAATAGAGAAAAACATAGGGGCACAGTTTATATACTTCTTATTCAGCTTGTGTAATATCTATTCAATCGATTTAATATTGGAGGAGGAAACAGGCGAGAGCCAAACCTCGAAATATAACTTTTTACATACGAAGTCTACAAGCCCACATTTCCTCTTAAGTATTCATTTTATCACCAACTCCCCCGCGGTTTTATCGAATTTCCACCCTGACATGTGGCCACTAAATGCCAAACGTGGTTCAAGAAGATACGGAGCTTTGATCCTAATTGGATCAACTACATCGTTATAGGAAGTTTTTAGGAGTTGTGTAGTGTAATTTATATAGCTCAATATTGAAGCTATAGATATGGATATTCGGTCCTGTGTCATACCAGGTGCGTGTGTCATAAATTGCGACTTTTGCGTTTGTGAACTACTGCTGCAAGGTGTCAGCTGGGTTTGGTTACAGTTCCCGCTGACAGCCATCAGCAACAGACAGGCAGCAGTGACGTCACTAACTGTTTCGGTTTTCGCTTTTGTCTTTGTCTTAATGTTTTACTAGCATGGTTTGTAAGGATATTTTTACTGACACGACACCACGAGTTGTGTAGCTTGAATTAAATGCTTATTATTATAAATATTACGTTTTATTTGCTACCACCTACTGCTACATAATTGATGAAAAGGAAATTCGAATGAAAAGGACCTAAAATTCCGTTCCTTACAACGGCATCGTTCACAATCTTGAAAATAGCTCATAGGTCGCAGAAATACAAAGGAATTCTTCGCGAAAATCACAAAAGAGGCCTCACACACGTAAGGAACAATAAGGAATAATTCATAATGGCTAAGGAACGACTCTCGTCGCTCCTTTCCTTGGTATGACCTAAAACATTTCCAGCATTGCAGCTTATGGCTCAAAATCAGCTGCAATGCGCAACATTCAAACTAGCACAAGAACCACAAGGTAAAATACTACAAAAGTCGTTCACCCTGCATTCTATACGCCTCACAGCTCACCTACACGTTTATTATCTGTCAAATTATAATCGCCATTTTCATCTCGACACGATTTTGTCAGTCTCCCAAAATTGATTAGGATTTGTATAACACCATTACACGCGTACAAACAAAAATACACATCCGACGACCGCCCTCAATCAACAATCATTATTTTGCAATTTTACGACTCAAATGAAGCAATAGAATCGATGAAAAGACAATTTAGAATCGAATTAACACGCAGAAATGTCACATTTGGCGCGTAAACGTCAAACGTCAAGCGGCCATCTTGCGCGAGCTTATTGGCGCGCTCGGTAGGGTTGTTTGAGCGGCGAACGGGCGGACGTATGCTTGTCTCTGTCGCGCTCAGTTACATAATACGGAAATGGGTGAGCAGTGTTAAGTTTTGTGGCGAGTTCCGCATGCGGCCACTGTCGGGGGTAGTTATTGATTTTTCAAGGAGTTTGCGGCAGTCGCCTAACACGCCGGTGCTCAGCGCGAAAAACACATCCGAATCGCGCTCGCGTTTTTACAAAAAACACAATTATTTATCCTAAATTCTAATTTTACAGTTCAATATACCGATTTCTGTTAAATTCGTTGTAAAATCAGTTGTTTGTGTGGAGATTTTTGTGCTGGAAAACTCATTTCGTAAGTGTTTGATGGTTCAATTGTCACATTTTTATTCTAAGGCACCATTTTAATCACGTTTTCTGTGTCGTTGGGGGTTTGATATTGTCTTTTTTTGTGTTTATTTTTAAATTCCATTCGTGATTTTAAGGCGTATCGCCTGTTGTGTTATTTTTAATTGTTATCAGCTGTTGGGCGCAGCCGTGCAGCTAATTAGACGTCAAAAGTAAAAAATATTTACGATGATCGCATTCAATAATTTTTCACTGAACAATATAAATAGCAAAAAATCTCACTTACCAATTTATCTAAGCCAATTGGCTTCAGGAATCTGGTCCGAACCATTGCGTGGTGCACGTTCATCTTGTTTTTTTTTATTATTTTTTTAATATTTTATTTTTAAATCTAATGGCACGTTCAAATCACTCGCACGTCAGTCCTCCACTGATTAAATCTCAATGATGCATATACACTGGCGGATGTGTATGGAGCTCAATATTCTCCCTAGAATCAATAGTCTAATGTATAGCGTGGATAGGAGAGATCTTGGTGAGGCGGAGATGGCCATGACGTCACAGGTCGTTAGTGACACCATGGTGACGTCATTCGTCCTTGTTCACGTCCCTCGGGATTCCTGTGGGTCTAAATCTCATTACTTTTAATATGGCTGGATTAATTCCCACTATAGGAATATTAACGGCCGTGATCTACATCTTTTACTGGAACTGTCTTATCCGTTATTAGATTAGGGGAGATCCAATTGATATGGTTGAGAAGGTACACTAGTTCTTGTAGCCTTGCCTCATCTAGGCTCGAAGGATCATAGAAATCTATAGGGCACCAGCAAACGGCAATCGATTTTGTCTCGGAGAGAGTGAAAAGTGTTCAAAAACAGTGCAAGGTGTATTGATTGTACCTGATTTAACATGAATTGAGGTAATTCTATTATTTATACTTTTTCTGCTTTAACAACTGGTACTCTATGGCACCCTTTTCATTATACTTTTCATCACCGGACTATAAATTGTCACCATGTTTTCATTTGAATGATGAATTATCATCAAACAGCTGTTCTTCCATTCTTTGTTACCTTGAATCCTTTACAAAATCGCCAAAGTTCTCTGCAGGCGAATTCCAAGGTATTCGATGCCAATACAAATAAAAAGTAATTGATAATATCGGCATTGCAGTATAAACATTGGCTTGCTGATATTGCAAGAATTCAAGCGATCGTTTAAAAGCTTTTTTGCTGTCAATCAATTTAATTCAAGCATAGGGTACCTATTGGCTTTTTTCGTGTTTATAATTTACCTACTATTTTTATTTCTTCTTTCTGTAAGAATATTTGTTTTTGTTCTTGTAAAAACTCGTTTCTTAGTCAGGTTTCCAAATCTTAATCAATATCCAACTGCTGTTCGAATCTCAAGTCAAACGATTTGATTTATTTAATTTATTTTCTATTCCAAAATAAACAGCCAAGAACTTGAGTTTCCTAACGGAATCTGTGTTTCCTGATTGCTACAACTTGGACTTTTTAAAACAAAAGAGTATAGTTTACTTCTAGGCAAGCGTGCTCAATCGGCGACGGTCATAACTGCTTACCATCATGTGAGATAGAGGTCAAACGTGAGCTAGGCTCTATCTAAAGTTTTAATTTAAAAACAAAATCTCTAGTTTTAATTTTTTTTTAATCTTCTATCTAAAAATTCATCATCATCTGCCTAGCCTTTTACCAATTATATTGGGATCGGCTTCCAGTCAAACCAGATTCAGTTGAAGCTTTTACGTGGAACGGCTGCCTACCTCTACCACATCTGGGTAAATAGTTCGAATTAGCGGGTAGTTAGTAGGTTTGTGATATGCTCATTTTTGTTGATAGAGTCACCAATATGCATCCTCTTGCACACTAACCGTTCACAAACAGAAAAAATGCAAAACTGGTGTCATATTTTCGGCTTCTGACAATCCGTAACGACTGCCAAAGATCTACAAATGACAGCCGGGACCAACGGCTTATCGTGTTTTCCGAGGCACGGAGGAAACTCGGTAGGTTAAGATGGTCACCCATCCACAGACCTACATTAGCAAGCGTTGCTTAACCGTAAAGATCGACCCGTGCGGCTGTTATTATTTAGCCACGAGCTCCTCTACTTTTACTAAAAATTAATAAACATGAAAAAGTAAAATTAAGCCCCAAAACCTTATTAAACTTAAGCTAATCAATCATCATCAGCCCAATCTTATCGTTCACAGATAAGTGGTGGACCTTTTTCAACCGAGTTGATCTCCATTGTTCAGTGAACTGTAAAGAGGCATGCGCGGTTATCCGGAATGCCCGCCCGGATGAAAACCCTGATCTTCGATTTTATCTTTTCTTTCTGCGGTCCTTAAATTATCTTTTTTTGTGTTCTTTTTTGTGGTCCCTCGAGCCGGATAGATTGGTTTCCTTGAACGATTTGTGTTTGAGTGATATTGCTCATTTGTTTAGTTTCGTTGCTCTTAGATCTCCGTTGGATTGAATGTTTATTATTCGAAGAATTTGCTATTAAAATGATGATGGAAGCACTATGGGATTTAAAAATACTACATATATGTTCAATATCTGGGAACTAGCCAATATGTACATGTTTGTGACAAGTCTTGCAGTTCTCATTATTTTTTTATTTGAGATGGGTTTGCTCTCGACCCTAGTTTTGGTCAGAGATGACAGAATGATTGCAGGTTTCAAATTAATAAGTAACCAATGAACTGTATGATAAATAACGTTTACTCGGATTTATAAATAGCACTTTTACTAGTCAGTTTTTGCTTAAATTAATGGGTCTAGTGTTTCCAAGCAGTCTTCTTTGAAAACAAATACCAAAACAAAATAACAGAGGTTTGACATGACTCTCTATTTCATTTGACATGTCTCTTCAAAGTCTCCGTACACGTTAATAATCAAATTGTGTATGTATCCAGGTTTTTTTCCAAAGAAGCAATGTTAAAAGAAACTGCGAAGCATTAATAAATACATCTAGTAAAATGTTAATAACTTTTTTATAGATCTGTCAAGACGCTTAGTTGACATTTCGCGTGACCCAAGGGCTGGCTTTTACCTCGGCCACAGGATAAGCATTGCCATACAACGTGGCAATGCTGCCAGCCTTTTGGGCTCATTACCAGTGGCTAGCGATGCGGACGAACTTTTCGAAGCCATATGTTAATTTTATTTTTAGTTTTAGTTAGTTAAGAGTTTTTTATTTTTATTTAATCTATACTAATATTATAAAGAGGTAACATTTGTTTGTTATAAGTTTGTAAGTTTGTATGTAGGGGGTAATCTCAGGAACTACCGGTCCGATTTGAAAAATTATTTCAGTACTAGATAGCCTATTTATCGAGGAAGGCTGTAGGCTACATATAATCACGCTAAGACTAAAAGGAGCCGAGCATTAATGGAAAATATGACGCAAACGAAGTTGCGCGGGTCAGCTAGTGTTATATACGTTGAAATCCATTACTAGTTATGTGTATTTTATAGTCGTCATTATCATCATAATCATATCAGCCAAAAGACGTCCGACGTCCGAAGCTGGACATATGCCTCCTGTCCTGTGCGGTCTTGTGGGTCTCGCATCCATTAGCTACTTGCGACCCTCACCTTTGCTGTGCGCATTATAAAAGACGTTTGGAAACGTTTGGTGTGTATTGGTGGAATAGCAACAAGATCGGGATGATAAGTTGCAGTGCGTCTGGATGTCCGATAGTAAAAGGCCGGTGGCCTATTATGATATGTTTGCTACCTAAATTGTTTATTATAAGCTGTGGCACTAACTCATGTTTATCTTATTCAAGTCACTTGGCATCGAATGCCAAAACATACAACAGAATTTGAATTGATTATAAATGAAACATGATTCAGATTTTTGTCAGGACACATGCAACCATCAATCACCTACATGACACGATATCCGTCAGTCAGAGACTTGATTGTAGCTAAACTGACAGTCAAACACACCGTGTAATGGCCGCCTAACACACAATACCAATTATATCAATGTCGACATCATACCTACCTACATTTAGAAAACAAAACTCTTAGCTACTGGACTACACTATCCTTAGTTATGTATTTATTCGCTTGAACAATGTATGTTCTTTTAGAATAAGTATATAAAGAATCTTTAAACCGAAACAGAAAATTACGAATCATGCGTGTTCTGACTACAAAATTCAGCTTTTGGAAATTTTGTTACAAAAGCCACCTTAATTGGAGAGGCTAAAATATTAGTAATTCCTTGCGGAGAAACAACGTTTTCAAAGGCATGATAATTATACTGAATTTGAATATTATTCCGAGTATTTTTGGGAAACCAATACATATTCCACCAAATTGTTTCAAGTCAACGCCTTAGCAATCAATGCTGTGCCCAATACTTGTTTACTCATACATAATAATAAGCTTTTAATGTTCCTTCTGCTGGGACATAGGCCCCCATTAAATGCTTGAACGGACTGGTCAGATCCACTCAACTATGTGTGGTTCTTACCTGAAAATACCGTTTCAGACTCATTAGAGTCTCTCATCTATACTTAACCGGTTCACAGTCCAACAGACCACATGTGGTCTGCGCTGATTGTTTTACTATTATGTCTGCTTTGCGGACAGTGAACCTATTAATATTATAAAGCAGAAGAGTTTGTTTGTTTGGTTGAACGCGCTAATCTCAGGAAGTACTGGTCCGATTTTAAAAATTCTTTCAGTGTTATATAGCCCATTTATCGAGGAAGGTTATAGGCTATATATCATCACGCTAAGACTAATACGAGCGGAGCAGTAATGAAAAATGTAACGCAAACGACGTTGCCCGGGTCAGCTAGTTTTTTCATATAAATTTCATGTAAAGCATTTGTCATATGAAGACCATGCTGATTACAGCACAGTCTTCATATGACAAATGCTTTTTGTCTGGACAAATCCACTCAAACATTTTACAAAAGATAACCTCAGACATTCCTCTACAATCTACAAGTTTCTTATATCTGACCAATAGGTACATTATTTGTCTGTAGTTTAAAGAAGACTTTGACGTTAGCGGGTTTAAAAAGGCTACTTTAGCAGATTCAGATAGCACATCACGCTACCCCGTCACTCTCAAATTTTCCCAATCAACCTTGGACCTAATGCGTTAGCGATAAAGATGAAAATTAAATTTGACAGATTACTGTGTGGTTAATATCATTACAACATCAGCAAACAACTTGTCGACGGTTCACGTGACCAGAGGACTGAGCTTTTCTTCGGCCAAAAATCAGCATTGCCATTCAACGTGGCAATGCTGCCAGTGTTCTGGGCACTTTTGCCGTTGACAGCGATGTGGATTATAATTTTGATGCCCAATGATTTATTTTGTTTTTATACGCGTTTGTACGTAATGTAGATACTGTATATCTTTATTTTATGTTTAAAGCTAAAAAATAAAATTAAATAATATAAAATGAATATTATGATTCTCCTAAAGTGGCCTATTTCGCCCCTCTGAGCTTCTTTGGTATTTTTCATAGTACTGCTCTGTTACCAATAGCTCTATAAATAGGTATGGAGCTGACATCCAGTCTACTAAATGGTATAAACTTCGGCGCCACCATTGAGTGCAAAGCCCAAACTGCGACCAAAATGCTGGGCATCCTAAATAGGGTGAAGCGATACTTCAAACCTGGACAGCTTTTAACTCTTTACAACGTCTATGAAAATTATTCAATATTTTAGTGGAAGAGGGTGTCTTGTGGTAAAATGCCTTGACCTGACAAGCGCTTCTAAATATATTGAAAAAACACCCTCTCACATTACATATTTTTTCATGTCATGTTTTCAAACAAGGCAGCTATACTAAAAAACTGGACAAGTGCGAGTCGGGCTCGCCCACAGAGGGCTCCGTATAAATTTGTAGGTACAAATTACTTTAAAATAAAGACTACACCTATTTTTTGTGATTTAAATATAAATGTGTTGTTTTCAGACTATTTCCTTTACTTGTATTATAAGAAGATACTACTTGCCCATAGTTCTATGTCAACGGGAAATACCCTATGAATTTTGATTCCCTTGAGAGTGTAGAAATATTAGTTGTTTACGTTAACTAAGAAGTTTTATTTTTTGAGGAGCTCGTGGCTAAAAGAATAACAGCCACACAGGTCAATCTACAAGGTTAAGCAACGCTGGCCAAGGCTAGGTGATCATCTTATCATATCAAGTTTCCTCCGTGCCTCGAAAAACACGTTAAGCCGTTGTTCCCTGCTGTCATTTGTAGATCTTTGGCAGTCGTTACGGATTATCTTTTATTATTATTTTTTTTATCATTGTTCCTCTCAAAGAGAGCACCTGCCATCTAATCTCTTCACCACTCTTGGTTGACTGGTAGAGAATGCCTGAGGCATTATAAGTCTGCCTTTGTACTTTTTTTTTGTGCGAAAAGTTTAAATAAATAAATTATCAGAAGCCAGTAAATCTGACTCCAGTCTAGCCAAGAAATACCGTGTTACCCATTTTATGGGTTGTGCAGATCTGGTACTCAGCTGAATCCGGTTTGAGTGGAAGCCGACCCCAATATAGTTGAGAAAGGCTAGGCAGATGAAAAGAAGTTTAGTTTTTTCACAGCTTCAAGGGGCTGTTAATCTGAGTATATGGTTTTAATTTCAACCCGATACCTACACGCATTCCCAAGATCTTGACCGACGGAAGGACAACAAAGTGATCCTATAAGGGTTCCGTTTTTTCCATTTGAGGTATGGCACCCTAAAACAGTGTCAACACCTTGACATCGGTCATAACGTGGGTCCTATTGACTTTTAGTCATCTTCATCCAAGACATAACATCTTATGTAGGTAACTGTAATTTTATCTTCACCTAAATCTTCATACAGGAACACAGCACAGCTGTTTGTAGGTATTAATAAGTTTTATTATAGAATCAACATTACGATAGGCTGCCCTAGATCTACAGTTTTCTCAGAAGAATTACAAAAGAAAACGACTATATATTTTCATGAATAATGAAAAATAATAACAACTCTCCAGCCAGCATTTTCTGAAACAGAATAATGGAACAGTTCTTGCGTATTCCTTTTCAGAAAAGCGCATTCAAAAGCTACAACTGACATGTACAACTGTACAGCCGCTAATGAAAACTTTTTTCATCGTTACACAGACTTTGCTTAACTTGTGACTAATTAATAACAATCGCACGGGTCGATCAAAACAATACAAAATATTTCAAATAGACCAGTTTACAGGCACTTTTGAATAGTCAAGGTCTGTCAGTCAAATAGATGAAGCTAGTTCTGCCGCGCTGGCGACAAGAGCAGCAAGTTGTTCTGCAACGAAACACACTCACCGACCCTATCTCCAGCGCGGCAGTTGCACGTTCCAAAGAGTAGATCCTATGGAGAAGAACGTGCAAGAAACTCCATAATCTTCAAGGTTATGCAAATCTTGCTTAACCTGGTCCGAGTATGGGTGCCCCTGCCCATTTATACCGTGCCTAACGTGCCTCGGAAAGCACGTTAACCCGCTGTTATTCGTACATTTTTGACAGTCATTACTGGTATACAGATTCAGAAAGGAGCACGAGCCCCCTCTCCTTCCTGTCCTCTTTTTTGGCTAAATAATAACAACCGCACAGGTCGATCTTCAAGGTTAAGCAACGCTTGCTGAGGTTGGTCTGTGGATGGGTGACCATCTTCACATACCAAGTTGCCTCCGTGCCTCAGGAAGCACGATAAGCTGTTGGTCCCGGCTGTCATTTGGAGATCTATGGCAGTCGTTCCGAATAGTCAGAAGCCAGAAAATCTGACACCAGTCTTGCCAAGGAGTACCGTGTTACCCAGTTAATGGGTTGTGAAGGTCTGGTACGCAGCCGCTCCACGTAAAATACTGGTATTCAGCTGAATCCGGTTTGACTGAAAGTAGACCCCAATATAGTTGAGAAAAGGCTAGGCGAATGATTGGGGGTATTCACATTCTGATTTTTACTAATATTATAAAGAGGTAACATTTGTTTGTAAGTTTGTATGTAGCGGGTAATCTCAGGAACTACTGGTCCGATTTAAAAAAATCTTTCAGTATTAGATAGCCCATGTATCGAGGAAGGATAGGGGCTACATATCATCACACTTGGACTAAAAGGAACCGAGCATTAATGGAAAAGACCAAGTTGCGTGGGTCAGCTAGTACAAGATAATCTGACCAATCTTGCAAGACATAAATTGTATTGCCCAGTTACTAGGTTGTGAAGTGCGGAAGGAATCATTTGATGATTTCCCATAAAAAAAGGTTGTGGAGGCGAGATAGGCAGCGGCTTCATCTTAAGGCGAGGTTGCAGTACTTTTTAAGATTTTTAAACGTCTGAAAATCTAATAAAGTATAAGTTTTTTCTATATCTATACTAATGTTATAAAGAGGTAACATTTGTTTGTAAGTTTGTTATCTATAGTTCTATACTATAATATTATAAAGAGGTAACATTTGTTTGTAAGTTTGTTAGTTTGTAAGTTTGTATGTAGGGGGTAAACTAAGGAACTACTGGTCTGATTTGAAAAATTCTTTCAGTATTAGATAGCCCATTTATTGAGAAAAGCTATAGGCTACATATCATCAAGACTAAAAGGAGCCGAGCATTAATAGAAAATGTGACGCAGACGAAGTTGCGCGGGCCAGCTAGTTATAAATAAAAATCATGACATAAAAATTGAACATATCCTCAAGTAAATCGTAAAGATAGAAACGCGATTTAGAATGATTGGCTCGATACTTTTTTTATCAAACATGACACTAAATCACAATTTTAAACGTGTACTGCTAAGAGATTTCATCACGGTTATATATAAAAGATTTATCAATAGATAGAGCTTTTTATTTTGAAGTAAATGTTGAAACCATATTGTATAATTTCTTTATCATTTTTCGCCAAGAAGAAAAAACAATCCAACATTTAGGAATAGGGAATATGCACGCGATTTTTTTATTTATAAAATGAATTATTTATAAGCTCCAGTAAACACTCAAGAAAATATATTTTAAATATCTTCATCAGCGATGAAGTTATAACGCTTCAAAGATTACTTTTAGAACGAGAAGTCCGACATGGAATTTGACGTCACATTACGTGACGTCTAATACATCTGCCATAGAAAACAGCGTTTTCGCGAGAGGGACAGATATATTTGTTTAAAATAATTGTATCTCGTTCGTTTTTCGAGCCATTTTGATTCTATTTCCACTGTTAGTAATATATTTTTGTATATTTTTAGATAAAGTTTTTAGATAATAAATATTTTTTAAATGCATATTCCCTATTATTTCGCTTGGCGGACAGTCGCTACCGTTCGTCAGTACACACCACGGAACAGTAATGCAACCTCGCCTTAATGCTGGTATGATAACCGACACGAGTCGTAAGCACACTGTCCATTAGTCAGTCCGCTTCACGTTATTGGTTCGTCAGTCAATGCTCATCGACTATTGCGCTTGCAAGTTTCGTGCGCCCACCATACATTGGTGAGATCACCTTGCTGCATTCGTCTGTGCTCAGGACTAGTCAGGACGCGCCGGCTTCCATAGTCAGCTACCGGTTAGACTGGAAGCTGACCCGAATATAGTTGGTAAAAGGCTAGGCAGATTACCGCGGCGGTTAGTTTATATAATATGTATGTTTTGTTTAATGTTTGTATATTAATATCGCTTTTCTGTTCTCCATATTGCACCTACCACTATTTGTCCCTACATAAACCCAAAGGTTGACTGGTAGAGAATGCCTATGGCATTAAGTCCGCCTCTGTACATTTGTGCTTAAAGTGTTAAATAAATAAATTACCTGAAAATCAAATTTCTAGTTAAAAGTCACACGGTCAAAAAAAGAATTCGATCGAAGGCGACCCTGACCTTATTCAAGGTCATGAAATTACAGGAAATGAACGAATTTTAACTGTAAATACGAAAGCTGAGCTTTGTGTTTTGAATGTTGTTTGTTAATGAGTGCTTCTCTCTCATAACGTAACAAAAGCCCAAAGATATTAAATTCCTGAGGAAAGTCTTTATCTTTAAATTAATTCGGTTATGATAAGGAATATTAGGTACAGTTTGCGTTGCTATTGTTAAAGGAAAAGGGAATATTTTGTACGCAGAGCAGGAACTCGCACTGATCATAACCTTTACTGATTACGTACTTTTGATTTAACATAGAGTTTATGTTCCTGCAGGATGTTTAGCTCGTTAAGGCTGCGTTTCCGCCAGAGATGAGCAAAGATGACATTTATTTGTATGTAGGTTGTAAATAACACTTCTATACGTCAATCTATTTGGTCATTTTAAATTAGATAAGGCCAGTGTTCCCTAGCAGACTGCTCTGAGAAGTAACACCGAAACAAACTCAGAGGTCAAAGTCTTTTTTAAAGTCCATACAGTTGTACTGGTCAAATCATATGAGACCCATGTAGGTACCATGAAATGGTATTTTGAGGAAAGTACCACTCAGATTTGAGTGGACCTGTCCAGACAGTGCAAGCATTTGCCAGTTATCGTGTAGCTGAAACTTAGAACTTTAAGGAGCTCAAAGCGCTTATTTGTTAAGAACCAATATAATCCCTCCATTTAAATACCTGAACTCGCTCAGCGCAAGCGATTCTAATGATTCTTAACAAACACATCCCCCGCTACACCATCCTCGCACATCAGTGGTGGAAAATATAACCGACTTCCAAAAAAAACAACAAATTAAAAAATCATCTTAATTTCGGATGTCGGTGTCAAAAAACGAAGATACAAAACCAAAAACAAAGACTTCCGAAATTAAGATTACTTTATAGTTTGTAATGTTATACTTTTTTGCAAATAAGTTTTTTTATTTTACACTTTTGGGTGATACATGAACGACATCTATGCAGAAATTTAAATAAGCAAAAATGCTCATAAAATCAAAACTGCTAAGCTAAACTGAATCAAATTTTTACGGAACCAAATGGCAATTATGTCGCATCGAACTAAAAAAGAATCACACGAATGGGATCAGAAACCTCGCAGTAATCAGTGTACATACATAAAAAACCCGCCGAATTGAAAACCTCCTCCTTTTTGGGAGTCGGTTAAAAAGCAGCCTTAACGTAGTTGTTTATTACGGTTTCCAGAGTAACCTCTTATGCTAGAAGAACCGTGGTTCCTAATGAGCAAATCTTTTAGACTTCACCTTATAACTGTTTAGTAATATATTTACGAGCCTGTTGGGGTTAAAACCCGCGGGCCGTGGAGCTCATTGTGCTCACAGCCTTTTCAAAGAATCGAAAAAGCTGGTTGACACTTCCCATGATCCAAGAGCTGGCTTTTACTTTAGTCAAAGGCTAAGTATTGCCATTCAAGGTAGCAAAATATCTCATGGAGTTTTGGACACTTTACCAGCTGACAGCGTTGAGACCGAAATTTTTGATGCTTTTATTATGGTTTGTTTAGAAGTTACTTCTCGATATCGATTCATGATCATCATCAGTCTATAATAAAATAAAATAGCCTTTTATTTCTTGCAAAACAAAAATAAACAAAGTGATTGAAACTAACTTAATTCTTATATTAGTACAAATATTTCATGAATGTGCAAGAACCCCTCCGCAAGTGAAGGCCTCCTCCAAGGAACCCCAGTTTTCTCTAGCTTGGGCTGTTTGCATCCATCTAGAACCAGCCGTTTTTATAATATCGTCCGCCCATCTTGTAAGCAGCCTTCCTCTGTATCGTTTCCCACTTGGGCCTTTCCACCGAGTCACCCTTATGTTCCATCGCTCATCTTAAAGTCTCGCAACATGCCCCGCCCATTTCCATTTCAGCCTTTTTGCATAGTTCAAAGCCTATACTTACCTACTAGTAAATATTGCACTGCTCGACATGCATTTTTAGGGTTCCGTAGCCAAATGGCAAAAACGGAACCCTTATAGATTCGTCATGTCTGTCCGTCTGTCTGTGTGTCCGTCCGTCCGTATGTCACAGCCATTTTTCTCCGAAACTATAAGACCTACGCTGCTGAAATTTGGTAAGTATGTAGATGTATTTTGTGAACCGCATAAAGATTTTCACATTAAAATAGAAAAAAAACAATAGATTTTGGGGGTCCCCCCCATACTTAGAACTGAATCTCAAAAAATTTTTTTTCATCCTACCCATACCTACGTGTGGGGTACCTACCTATCTATGGATAGGTCTTCAAAAATAATATTGAAATTTCTAAGATCATTTTTTTCTAAACTGAATAGTTTGCGCGACAGACACTTCCAAAGTGGAAAAATGTGTCCCCCCCACCCCTTAACTTCTAAAATAAGAGAACGATAAAACTAAAAAAAAATATATGATGTACATTACCATGTAAACTACCAGCAAAAATTGGTTTGAACGAGATCTAGTAAGTAGTTTTTTTTTAATACGTCATAAATCGTAAATCGCAACTTTTGCTTATAATCGGAACCCTCGGTCCGCGAGTCCGACTCGCACTTGGCCGGTCTTTTTTAAATTTTGTTTGACAGGCTCTCGTTTGTCCGAAATCACACTTGATTGAAAGCGATGACAATGTTTAACGATACAGCACGATTACCTAGAACTAACCTAGTTTATTGTATCAACTTTTAAAATATCTTATGCTAGTAACAATAGGCATCATATTTTATAGCAAATATTTTTCTTGTCTCTGCTCTACCTTTTCCCAGTTTATATTATTATTACACAGAGAGAGTAATGAGTCTGGTCAGGAAATGAAAAATTATACAAAAAAATAGCAAAAAAATTTTCGTCTTACGTCTTGTAGTCTGCAGATGAAAAGACTTTCAAATCACGCGTTATCATTTAATTCTCTGTTCAAGATCATCAGTTCAACAACATAATGCAACATCATAATTATCTTGAATTCTTCATAATTATATATTATCATAATAAACTCTATAATTACATCTATCTATATCTATCTATCTATCTTCTTCTATCTATATCTATCTTCTATACTTATAATAAATCTGTAGAGAGGTCAATTCTGTACATGAAATATATTTCCAAAATAACTATCAGGGGGTGATTAGGGATCGATACTGATGCCAAAAATGCAATCAGTACAATTTTTGTCTGTCTGTCTGTCGGTCTGTCTGTCTGTCTGTCTGTATAACCGTTATAGAAACAAAAACTACTCGACGGATTTTAATGAAACTTGGTACAATTATTATTCATACTCCTGAGCAGGTTATAGTATACTTTTCATCACGCTACAATCAATAGGAGTAGAGCTGTGAAGGGAAATGTTGGGAAAACGGGAGAAGTTACTCCACTTTTTAAGCTTCCGTCGCGTGTGCAACCTTAATGGTGAAAGCTACACAGAAATCATGTATGACGGAAATGTTCTCCTTAAAATTATATAAAAAATATCCAACGACAGCATATGTCTACCTTTTATGATTGACGAACAATAACACGTGTCACTCCCGATAGCTTAGCAGTTCGAAGCTTTCTGATTGTATTTGTCTACTCTTACGTTTATAAAACTCTCAGTCGTCTCTAATTAACATTAATAAAATTTAACATTATTAACTATTCCATAAAAAAAGAATCATAGAAATCGGTATAGAAACACCAAAGTTATACATGAAAAACGCTAATAATAAGCCATCGCGCGTGAATACTGAATCATGCTATAAGGATTATTTTTGTGGTCGCGAACGCACAGGCAGGCGGCTAGCTTGGCGCCTAGAGGCTAGCGAGTAGCTTCGGAAAACGGCTTACGACAGTTTGCAATATCCTTTAATAATAATAATGTCGAGGGGAAGATGGTTAACATTTCGCTTTACACCAAACGAGTAATATTATAAATGTGAAAGTTTGGTTGTTTGTTACTCAATCACGCCAGAACGGCTTAACGGATCTTAATTAAATTTAGAAAAAAGATAGATTATAGTCTGGAATAGCACATAAGCTACTTTTTATCCCGGGAATATGTTCCCTAGGGATCACGCGGGCGAAGCCGCTGGCAGAAGCTAGTATTAACTAAATTGCCTTTTGACGAATGAGGATTTTAAATGTGTTCCTGTATCTTAGGGCCTTTCTCCTGTAATGCGTGTTTTCATCCGCGAGCGGTTCTGCTCCGCAGGCGGGTGATAGCATGCTTCTCGCCACATGCAGGACAAAGATTTCGTTTGCCACTGCAGTATCTTGCGTGTCGACAGTGACTAAACACGTGACGCGGGTCGCACACAATGGTCCAAGTCTTTCAACATGCATGCGACCCGCATTACAGTAAAAACAACACTGAAGACAGAAGAACGCCGCCCGCATCCGGATCCAGCACGCAAGTGGGCTGTGCGCCCGCAGCCAATCTACATTCCGCGCGCGTGCCCGCATGACAGGAAAAGCATGTATGAAATGATAGGATGCGGGCGGCCCGCATGCGCGCGCGGGCGAAAACACGCATGACAGGAAAAAGGGCCTTAACACCCACAACAGAGCAGGATTTAAAATCCTTATCCGCTGAAAGGTATTATCCTCAGACGTCAATTTAGTTAATATCTAATGATATTATGTAGATGTCGCCAGAAACAAATTCCGGTTAAGTCACGCCATACTAAACAATTCTCCAATGCGGCAAAATATTCTGTAGAATCACGGCAAGTCATTACTGGCCCAAATCATTTGGACCAACAACAAACATTGGGCAAGTGTGACGTACATACAGGTCAGACACAACGCAACCAGTAGGTCAAAGAACCAATGAGTATACAGGGTGTAACGTAGACTTTCTTGACGGGACTTCGTTATAGGAAACAACCGATTCGAACCGTGGTTTAACTTTAACTTACTTTGATTTATGAACGGAAAGGTGATATATCAGCCGAAAGACATCCACTGCTAGACATAGACTTCCCCCAAGTATCGCTACAAAAACCGGCCCTGTGCGTTTTCTTAATCATATTTTAAAAACTGATTTTGTCCATGTAAATGTAAAACTTTCTTAATGAAAAACATCGTCAATTCTCAAAAAAAGTATTTTCCATGCAATATATTACGATTTTTTCAAATCTATGACTAGGTACACCTTACGATTATACCCTGTATTAGTATTGATAGATGATTTATCAATTACTGATTTAATTAATGTTGAATACAACTAGGATCTCTGCAGATATTCTTAACTGAACTCAAATATATGGGCAGAACTAGTTTTTTTTAAATGATCAATATACTGAACAGGCTACTAGTGGGTGAGCTCGCTCCATGTAGACTTTGTCTCGGTCATTTCTGACCTAGACTAGAGTCAACAGCAAACCCATCTGAAATAAAAATAAACCTTTTCATTACACCATGTATAATGGATAGGTGATCCATCAATTACTGATATCTAAATAATGAAATAGGTAGACTAAGGGCCAGTTTCACCGGTTACGGATAAAGTGTCGGTTACTTATCTGATGGATAACTAACCGACACTTATAATACTATACTCAAATACTTAATAAATCTGCCAGATATCGCTATCCGACACCTGTGAAACCAAAAGTTTTAGTTCATCTGCCAGATAAGTTCCTAATAGGCTAACCGACACTTTATCCGTAACCGGTGAAACTGGCCCTCAATATTCTAGACAAGAGTCAAATCCTGGGAATAAATGAATAGATTTGATTGATGAAGAGGTAAACTTTTTAAATAATTGAAAATCCGCAATCTTTTTGCAGAATGAATGTGAGATTTAATAACTTTTTTTTTTATTTGTGGATGGATGGGTTTGCTCTTGATAGTCTTGGTCAGAAATGACAGAGACAAAGTCTACGATGGAGCGAGCTTACCCAGAAGGAGCCTGTTTACTCTAACTTTGAAGAGATTAGGGTCTTCATTATTTTTTTATAGATTTTCTCCATTATATTGTAAAAATTTGAAAGTTAAAATCATCATCTTCCTGCCCTTATCCCATGTTACTTGGGGTCGGCGCAACACGATTTTTTTTCCACTCTGACCTTTCATATCGCTCCTCACACAATCCGTCCATCTTTTCTTTGGCCTTCCTCTCCCTCTCCATTCATCCACATTTATGTTCATTGCTCTTTTAGTTACATACGTTTCATCGCTCCTCTTGACATGACCATACCTAGACAAGCGATTCCCTTTTAACTTTGTCGTCACTGGCGCCACTCTTAAATTTCAAAGTTAAATGTCTTTAACAATTTTTTTTTAAAAGATTCGCTAAATCTAAAAGCTTTATCAACCCGAATGTATAGTTTTTTTTTTGTTCTTGCAAATCAGTCAAATTATAAAGAACTAGCTGACCCACGCAACTTAGTCTGCGCCACATTTTCTATTAATGCTCGGCTCCTTTTAGTCTTAGCGTGATGATATTTAGCCTATAGCCTTCCTCGATAAATGGGCTATCTTCTAATACTGAAAGAATTTTTCAAATCGGACCAGTAGTTCCTGAGATAACACCCTACATACAAACTTACAAACAAATGTTACTTCTTTATAATATTAGTATAGATAATTTCCATTAATCGTTATAACTGTATACAAAATTTTGCCGCGACTTCGTCCGTGTAACAAGTAGGTATACCCTATGGCATTCGTCTATAGTATTATTCTTTATTAGTAAAAGGTTTTTCATTACTCATACTCAGAAAGTAGGCCTGAAGTTACTTTAGGAGTGGGTTGAAAGTATTACTTTTCAGCCCTAGGGAGAATCGTTTTCAACAGACAGCTGTAACGTTATAAAAAAGAATGATGGACAATGAACTTATTTAGTCCCTCGAAATATTGGACGCCGTCTCGGGACTAAATGAATTGCTTTCAAACCTAGGATATCAATGTACTATTTCACTTTTGAAAAGCATACAAAAAAGAAATTTCACCTCATTATTAAAATATGTTTCTGCTTTTTGCAATAAAACAAAACACTGGCACGGTTTTAATTTCGCTGACAAAGGAAATCTTGTTTTCAAACAAACGTTTCTCCAGCGACTTTGTTGTAGACTCGTAAACTTGTATTAATTATAATTTGCTGACAAACGAAATTAGCTTGTAAGTTAGAATACGGAACACAACAGCTAATTATTTAATATCACGACATTGTAATGTTTTATAACTCTGAAAAGATAGTAGTTTCACGACAGTTTTAGTTAGTGTTGTGGAAGTGAAACTTTCTGTCGAATTTAAAACCGACTTCAAATGATCTCCTACTTTTGGAAGTCGCTTTTGATGTTCTAAATTTAACTTCACGCTTAAGTGTCCGTTTTATTTATTTATTTATTTATTAAAACTTTATGCACAAGTAATTTGTACAAAGGCGGACTGCGTTTTGGGGGCGTCCCGCGTCCGTAGGATAATACCCTTCAGCGAATCCCTACACGTGGTCCCTGGGTGGTGCTAAACAGGTGACACTAACCGCCTCCGTGGTCTAGTGGTTATACCACCTAATTCAGACCCAGAGGTCCCGGGTTCGCTTCCCAGCGGGGGCAAATTCTTTGCTCGGTTTAGTTGGTGGTAGGACTTGTCATAAGTCCGCCTGGCAAGCTACCACCATTATGTCTAAGTCTGTCGCCATAACAACAATGTTAACAGCATTGTTGTGTTCCTGCAGTTAGAGGTATGATAGCCAGTTCCTCTGTGTAAGAGGATTCCGGGTGAAACTCGCTTCCATCTTCGGCCTAATCATCACTTTCCATCAGGTGAGATTTGGGCCAAGAGTTTCCCCGTTTTGTATAAAAAAAAGTTATCGGAGACGTAAACGTGGAACGAAAAAGTGGAGATCACATCTTAACGGCTGGTCGTAGTTTTTTGAAAAAATCGATACTTTATCTATACTAATATTATAAAGCAGAAGAGTTTGTTTGTTTATTTGTTTGTTTGGTTGGTTGAACGCGCTAATCTCAGGAACTACTGGTCGGATTTGAAAAATTATTTCAGTGTTAGATAGCCAATTTATCGAGGAAGGCTATAGGCTATATATCATCACGCTAAGACCAATAGGAGCGGAGCAGTAATGAAAAATGTTTCGCAGACGACATTGCACGGGTCAGCTAGTATATTATGTTAAACTATTTTTAGAACATGAAAATTTTGTGTTATTATTCGTTCGTTCGTTTCGTTATTAATTTGTTAGGTAACACGGACGTAAAAATGACTTTTGTTGTTTTCGGTTGTTTACACGCCTTTGTAAGTGACTTGCTTCCAACTTAAGAAACGTAAGTAACTTCAGAAATTCCTTTATTAATTTTAATATTAAACGAAAAATTTTAATCATTTTTTTCTAGTGTTTGGTTGCAAACAACCAACTTAAAAGAAAACATTTTTAAATGCGACTTAGATTTTCAGGGAATTGGATAAATTGGTGTTCACAGCGCCTGTACGCGATGGCGGGTATCGCCATATGCTTGTCAATCCAACCATATTGTTCCAAATCCAAATATCCAAACAGATTAGGAGGCAGAGTTTTTCACTATTTGTGCAGCCTTTCCCAGTATCCAATGTACCTATTTTAAAATGTATTGTTAGTGTATTCAAAGGTGGCAATAAACTTATTTATATTTTTTTATTATTTTATATGGCGATACCCGCTCCCGCGTACTCGTGGCAATCCACGTGCGACGCCACGTGCAACGACGCGTGACCCGCCGCGTGCGACACTGCTTGCGATGCTACGGGCCCCACTGCGTGCGCCGACGCGTTCGACGCCACGGGTTAACTGGCGTTTGCGGATTCTGCCTGCATTTCAATTGCATTTTGAAGTGCAGGCGGAACCCGCAATCGACAGTTAAATCGCTTCTCCTTAAACGCTATAATACATACAACGTCATGATGTTTGAATTTATTACGAGCCGACACGCCACACGAGACGCTCAACGCCCCGTGTCTCCGTAAACAAGCTCTACAACTCAACAACTCTTACTCTGGGACGACTGATCATTTCTATGTCGATATTTTACTTGTAAACGCCTAAATATATTTTGATGCAGATTATTACTAATATATTCATTTAAATTTTAATGTATCTTTTTTTTTATTTGTCGCATTTTGCCTGTTTTAGCAAAATAGTTCTTAGTCATAGTGGCCCCATTATCCTAATGTGCGCGTTGTGTCCAGGTGCCCCAAAATGAATCATTTTTCGCATTCGCAATTTCGCATGTCAATCGCAAACCGTCAAAAAGCCTCAATTTTCATACATTTTTGACAGATTATGATTGACATGCGAATGCGATGTCATCATCTGCCTAGCCTTTCCCAACTACATTGGGGTCGGCTTCCAGTCAAACCGGATTCAGCTGAATACCAGTATTTTACGTGGAGCGGCTGCCTACCAGACCTCCACAACCCATTAACTGGGTAACACGGTACTACTTGGCAAGACTGGTGTCAGATTATCTGGCTTCTGAGTATCCGTAACGACTGCCAAAGATCTCCAAATGACAGCCGGGACCAACAGCTTAACGTGCTTTCCGAGGCACGGAGGAAACTCGGTATGTTAAGATGGTCGGGTGACCATCTTAACATACCGAGTTTCCTCCGTGACACAGACCAATCTCGGCAAGCGTTTCTTAAATATTGACCTGTGCTGCTGCTATTATTTAGCCACGAGCTTTAGCACGAATGCGATGTGAAGGTGAAAATGAGTAGAATTCGCACTCTGATCCAAGCTCTGTTGTAAAAATCTAAATACTAATATTTTAAGCTGAAGAGTTTGTTTGCTTGAACGCGCTAATCTCAAGAACTCCTGCTCCGATTTGAACAACTCTTTCAGTGTTAGATAACCCATTTATCGAGGAATGCTATAGGCTATATATTATCATCACGTTAAGACAAATAGGACCAATTTGAAAAATTCTTTAAACGTTAGATAGGCCATTTATCGAGGAAGGCTATAGGCTATATATCATTACGCTAAGACAAATAGGAGCGGAGCAATAATGGAAAATGTGACGCAGACGAAGTAGCGCGGGTCAGATAGTATGACATCTACACTAATATTATAAAGAGGAAATATTTGTTTGTTTGAAATGAATAGGCTCCGAAACTACTAGACCAGTTTGAAAAATTCTTTCAGTGTTAGATAGCCCATTTGTCGAGGAAGGCTATAGGCTATATATCATCACGCTAAGCCATATAGGAGCGGAACATTAATGCAAAATGTGACGTTGACGAAGTAGCGCGGGTCAGCTAGTATGACATCTATACTAATATAATAAAGAGGTAACATTTGTTTGTAAGTTTGTGTGTAGGGGGTAATCTCAGGAACTACTGGACCGATTTGAAAAAGGGAACTACTGGTCCGATTTTAAAAGTAGCGCGGGTCAGCTAGTATGACTTAAAACAACTCTTCCGCTGCTGGTGACTGAGAGACTGACAGAAAACTCACAGCCGAAACTACGAGTCGTAGAAAGCTGGGCATGTTTCATGAGGGGGTAATTATGACAGGATTTTCCGAAATTCCTAAGAGAACGGGAAGACAAACCGGGACATACGCGTTATATTATAAGGCACAGGCAAAGTTAGTATAATGTATGGCGTGGGTGGACGCTGGTGTGTTCCATTGAATACCCCAGATTGTTATTCAGTGCTAAAAAAATATTGTGATTCTTAAGTCAGTGGTCCCAAAACTCTTTTTTGGTTTTCCATTCAAAGAGATACTAAAACAGATCTTCATCTGCCTAGCCTTTTTGCCAACTATATTGGGGTCGGCTGCCAGTCAAACCGGATTTAGCTGAATACCAGTATTTTACTTGGAGCGGTTGTCTACCAGACCTTCACAACCCATTAACTGGGTAACACGGTACTTCTTGGTAAGACTGGAGTCAGATTTACTGGCTTCTAACAATCCGTAACGACTGCCAAAGATCTACAAATGACAATAGGGACCAACAGCTTAACGTGCTTTCTGAGGCACGGAGGAAACTCGGTATGTTAAGATGGTCACCCATCCACAAACCAACCTTGGCAAGCGTTGTTTAACCTTAAAGATCGACCCGTGCGTCTATTATTATTTAGCCACGTGCTCCTCTTGAGATACTAAAACAGATGATTTACTTAAAAATGTCGAGAAGTTTAACTAACTAAGATTAGGGGACTGGGTTCGGTGGAACTGTCTTACACTGTTCAAAGTTTTCGTATTATGTTCAAAAATTACGGTCGTCAAAAGTTGTGAGTGCGACCGACCTTTACTAATTAGGTTAATCGTCCGTTTAAAAAGATACGGGATTAAAAAGGTTGGCTTCGTCACTGTCTAGTGTTTCCTATACGGTTCGATATTTTTTTTTTTTACAAAACGGGGAAACTCTTGGCCCAAATCTCACCTAATGGAAAGTGATGATTAGGCCGAAGATGGAAGCGAGTTTCACCCGGAATCCTCTTACACAGAGGAACTGGCTATACATACCTCTTACTGCCGGAACACAACAATGCTGTTAACATAGTTTTTATGGCGACAGACTTAGACATGATGGTGGTAGCTTGCCAGGCGGACTTAGAACAAGTCCTACCCCAAACCAAACCGAGCAAAAACTTTGCCTCCGCTGGGAATCGAACCCGGGACCTCTGGGTCTGAATCAGGTGGTATAACCACTAGACCACGGAGGCGGTTAGTGTCACCTGTTTAGCACCACCCGGGGACCTCGTGTAGGAATTCGCTGAAGGGTATTCTCCTACGGACGCGGGTGACTCGAATCGGCCCCCAAAATTAAAACTTATTGAACCAAATTTAAAACTTATGCATACAGTAATAAAGCAACATTTTGGCTGTATTTATTACTAGCTGACCCGTGCAACGTCGTCTGCGAAACATTTTTCATTACTGCTCCGCTCCTATTGGTCTTAGCGTGATGATTATATAGCCTTCCTCGATAAATGTGCTATCTAACACCGAAATAATTTTTCAAATCGTACCAGTAGTTCCTGAGATTAGCGCGTTCAACCAAACAAACAAACAAACTAACTCTTCTGCTTTATAATATTAGTATAGATGGTTCCATATCCAAAGGGTAACCAATGGAACCCGTTTACTAAGTATCCGCTATCTGTCCGTCTGTCAGCAGACTGTATCTCAAGAACCGTACAAGGTAGATAGTTGAAATTTTCACTGAGTGAGTTTCTATTGCCGTTAAATTTTCACTGAGTGAGTTTCTATTGCCGTTAAATCAACCAAACCAGTAAATTTCTTAAAAAAAAAAAATAGGGGAATTAACCGTGAATCAGTAGAATTTTTGTCCCCAAATTTGGGAATGTGACTTGTATTTTCACGGAATTTAATAAATTGCTGTTGACAGCGCCTGTCCGCGGCTGTGGGTATCGCCATATGCTTGTGAATCCAACTATATGGCGATACCACCCCCGCGTACTTGCGGAAATCCGCGTGCGACGCCGCGTGAGACGCCGCGTGCCCCGTCGGAAATTAGCTCAACAATTTTCCATTTCAAGGAACGCAATCAATCACCAATCACCCAAACAAACTAAATAATGACTACTACGCTTCACGAGACACCACAAAAACTCAGACAATAACAATAAAAACCCGCTCACTTTTTTGCTAACGATACTTTAAATCGTATCACAATGCGTCATGTCAATTGTCCAGTTGATCTACAGTCAACTTGTAGCTATTATTCTCATTTCAAATTTTCTATATCAATCTTTTGATACTTTTTATCAAACATTTAATCTGACCGTTGAACAAAGACCGAGCAACGGCAAGTCAGGAACTCAACTCAGAGCATCTCGTCACGGATAGGTTAGGTTCGAATGGGATGATGGGTTATTCATAGATTAATGAATTGTTATACAAAAACTCAGATAAAAACATTAAAACTCGCTTACTTTTTTGCTGACGCTGCTCTAAATTGAATCTTAATGCGATATTTTTGGTCTGTCCAGTCGAGGTACGGCCAGCAATCGATGGCAATTTGGCTGCTTTCCATTAAAAGTATACAGGTTTCAGTGTATGTAAGTAATGTAAGAGATAACATCTAGTGTTTGAGAGAGATAGAATCTGTATCTATTTTATTTGATTGTGGTAACAAAATAAAGGATTAGTCGCTTAAGGGAATTAATTGTTTGTTACATTGAAGAAAATATGTGTAGCACTGTCTAGGTTTTGGAGGTATGCGGTACAGAGAGTAAAGTCCTGCAAACCTCCATTGAAAAGGGAGCATCCTCCGCCTAGGCGATTGTTATGCTAATGCTCGATGGTTGATATTTGGTCGATGTGTTGTCAAATCGCATCGTAAACTCTGCTTGTGCGATGTAGGATTTTTAGTTCGCCGCCAGTTGTATAGATGGCGTTGGTGACGTTGATGGCGTAAATGAACTAGTTACTCTTCGATACATTATTGATTGAACTAACTCTAAATTTAACTAACTAGCTCCGCAGTAAATTGAGTCTGTAAAGTTTTAGCTTAGTTGCAAACCGTGAGTGGTTAAATACTCGAGTTAGTTACAGGAACTGTATTCTCATGCCAAACTCTACCACAGCTGCAAGAGTGGTTCTATGTTGGGATTTTTGAAAAGTTGCTATCGATATTCGATGTTATATTAAGTACTATGCTTCTAAAATTCTGCTTCTAAAATTTTACACAGGGATCATAATTTAGGGATATTATAGTTATCTATGTTTAAACATAAAAAAAAACATCCAGGATATGCATGGTCTATGCAAGATTTTACAAATCTTACTATTTTAGGAACATCTGTAATGGTGGTGTTTCTGCGGTGGTCTGTGTTTTGGTAATAGTCAAAAACCATAAGTTGACTATAAGATTTATCAAGAGGAACTTGTTTCCAAAGTCGATAATCATACTAATTTATTCAACACTTGATACACCCTAATGTGTAGAGATGGACTTAATAATCTATCCATTATCATCGATTCGTACCAATTTACTGCTTGTCAATTGTACCAGTTTGTGGTCACTTGGACCGCTTTGTCGTTAGCTAGGTCCTTGGAAGGTGCAGTATGGTTGGGCATAAATGGCCGGAAAGTAGGTTGGGTCTATCCTGTGAAGCGACTCCACACTGGCACTGTGGGTATCATAGACCCACGTCTATGATAGTCTAATTGTTTGTTTTATTTCCTACTCCTCCGCTGTACTCTTCTGATTAATTTCGATGCGGGATCCAAGACAGTTGAATCGTTTTTCCGGGACTCGTCGGGTTTCATTAGCTCGGCGTTTTTCTGGTGGTCGCCACTGTTGATTCTGGCTTTAAGGAGTTGCAGTGGTTGGGAATGTGGGGCGTGCTTGTCCCAAACAAAAATATGCCCCAATTGTCAAAATTATGTCTGCAGCGGCCAACTCGGAATCGGTTAAGATACTTCAGAACCACGCACACAAGTCGGGGGAAAAGCTAATATTTTTTTAACACAATTCAAACACGTGACTCCATTTCCATCCCTAGGCTTGTGCCTAACCTTAAGCTGCCTTCAAACTACGCAATAATATAATAGCATATAGTATAGAGCTCATAGTACACCAATATCGCGCACCATACATTGTTATGAACACGTTCACACTGTACTGTACTATTTATTATTGACATTGTATGGTGCGCGATATTGTTGTGCTATGAGCTATAAACTTTATGCTATATATTTGTAAAATTCTTGACACATTGATAAAGATATTTTGCGATTGGAACTCAATAATAAAATCGAACCAAATCAACACTACTATAGCTCTAAAACATTGTTGATTTATTTTACTACAATTTTTATAGATCCGGCATTCAATTTAATTTCATCAAATCAATTTAATTTGCCAGCTGCATTATTTTACTCATCTGTTTCGACATCATAGCTACTTTTAATTTACTTTAGTTGTGAGATCTAACGAGATTGCTGTGACTCGGCTAGACATTTTGGAAAGATGCCAACATATCAAGGAGACTACCGAATTTTGGTATTAAATCATCTACGAGATTGCTTGGGTAGGATAGGGAAAGGAGTGGTCTTGCTTATCATTGAGGACAAGTTGTGTGTGTTTGTTGAGCCTTTGGTAACCCAGGTTGGACAAATTGTTGGCGATATTATTTGAAAAATAGTCTTCACCTTATAGTATACTAGGTGACCCACGCAACTTCGTCTGCGTCACAATTTCCATGAATGCTCGGCTACTTTTAGTCTTAGCGTGATGATATGTATATCCTTCCTCGATACACGGGCTATCTAATACTGAAAGAATTTTCCAAATCGTACTAGTAGTTCCTGAGATTAACCCTACATACAAACTTACAAACAAATGTTACCTCTTTATAATATTACTATTAGTATAGATCATCTTAGTAACTTGGGATGAGGACAGGTCCTCATCCAAAGTTACTTGGAGTCGGCGAAACTCGTTTTTTTTTAAAGTATTGTATAAGGAACTAGCTGGCCCCGTACAACGTCGTCTGCGTCACATTATTCATTAGTGTCCCGCTCCTATTGGTCTTAACGTGATGATATATTAACCTATGGCCTATAGCCTTCATTGATAAATGGGCTATCTAACAATGAAATAATTTTCCAAATCGGACCAGTAGTTCCTGAGATTAGCGCGTTCAAGCAAACAAACTCTTCAGCTTTATAATAGACTAGCTGACCCGTGCAACGTCGTCTGCGTAACATTTTTCATTACTGCTCCGCTCCTATTGATCTTAGCGTGATGATATATAGCCTATAGCCTTCCTCGATAAATGGGCTATCTAACACTGAAAGCATTTTTCAAATCGGACCAGCAGTTCCTGAGATTAGCGCGTTCAACCAAACAAACAAACAAACAAACAAACTCTTCTGCTTTATAATATTAGTATAGATGATATTAGATCCTTATGCTATCAAGAAAGACCAATGACCAGGTGATGGTCGTGGGTAGCCGATGAATGCGAGACGCACAGGACCGGTCGTGGCGACACTTGGGGAAACCCTATGTCCAGCAGTGGACGCCTTTCGGCTGATATGCTGATGATGACGATGATCAAGAAAGAGTCAAGATAACTCACTCTTGCAGCGATAGAACTATTATTAAAAGGGCGCTTAACAAATTCTTTATCATGAAAACTTATTACTTACACAATTGAATACTTACTTAATGATGATTCACTGATTGAATTACTATTGCTCTGATTGACATACCTAATTAATGTGGTCGTCCATTGTCCTATTTTTACTTTTTTATTGACATTTTTGTGACATTTAAATGTTTTTTATATTGATGTAACTGACATTTTCTTTTAATGTAATCACGGTGAAATTTTTCCTATTTTTTTAATATGTGTAATTCCCATGCTCTGCCACAATTTTTTTTAATTTTTTTAAATACAAATTGTACACCTTTGCACGCCCATGTGACGGTAAAATATGGAGAACTTTATCATTATAAAAACAACTATGTACTACACCCATGTTTGCAAAGAAATAAAATGATTATGATTATGCCTAGTGAGCTTTCACAAATTAATGATCATTATCTTCCTATTCTCAGGCAATAGATTTGAAGTCAGATCAGCACTTTTTAGGGATCCGTACCAAAGGGTAACCAACGGAACCCTATTACTAAGCCTCTGCTGTCTGTCTGTCTGTCAGCGGGCTGTATCCTCAAGAACCATAATTGGTAGACAGTGTCAATTGCCGCTGTAACAAAAATTAAGGTTAATGGTACGGAACCCTTCGTGTGTGGCCGGTTTTTTTTTTTCATATAAATCAGCTACAACCCCACTGTTCATCCTATTTCTAACATCTTCCACATAGTTCATCCCTAATTACTTGGTTATCATTATTATATTGTATATGTCCTGGTATCCGTACTATCCTGGTTTCGTCAGGCTAAGCCACTTCCCATTAGCACCCGGGAGCTAAATCTGATAATTAATACGAAAGCCACATCCGCGTAGCCCAGATTTTAGCCCCAAAACACTTAGGACAGGGCTGGAATGATGTTGATTACGTTACGGAAAATTAAGCTTCCAAGGTTTGCCTAGTGTAGCTCAAAATATGGCTTTACGTATCTGTTCTCAGGGCATTAGGTAAACACAATGTGTGAGTAGGAAGTTTAGACATATACATTTTTATGTAAAGTATTATGTGAGAATGTCCTGAAGAATAATAGCCGTTCGGGGCAAAATATATGGCTTTACGGGTATGTACTAGTTTTTTTTTTTCCTTTTTGTATTTTCTGCATTATGGCAATCTGTTCGAAAACAATAAGCCACTTGTTTGGCTGGAACTGCATGTCCTGACTTATTTTTATTGTTATCATCGAGAGCCAATTAATTGCTGAACTTTCCAGCAAACCCTCTTCATGACTCAGTCTACAAATCTTTGGGCGAGACTGGGAATGTCTTGTCTCTTCAGCCAATTGTACTGTAGTCCACCCTCTCCACTTAAGGCCTGTGCGAGTTCGTTTGAATGAGTTGCTAGTTTATCCTGGTATTTCAGGCTTGCCTGGACTAAACGGGTATGTACTAGTAAAGCCATATTTTGTGTTTCATCAGGGGAACCCCTTTTTATGGATGAAAATCATCAACTGTTTGTTTGTTTTCCGCTCTGGGCGGAGTGGAAGGGAGTGTCAGACTCTTACTGACCTACACGTAACCTTCTAATGTCCCTGGGCCTTTAACTCTTTCAAGCAAATCTGCAAACCTTTTTTTTAAGAATGAGGAATGATCAAATTACTCTTCCCACTCTGGCGGAGTCTGGCGGAGCAAAAAGGAGAGTCAGACTCTTACTGACTAAAACATATTCGTACCTGTTCCTCCTAATGCCCTTTGCGTTCCAGGGCCGCGGTGACTCTTTCAAACAATTTCGGAACCCTGGCAGGACATCAACGCAGCCTTTTCCCAACTATATATATATTGGGGTACTACAACTACTATATTGGGGTCGGCTTACAGTCAAACTGGATTCAGCTGAATACCAGTACCTATCTTACGTGGAGCGGTTGCCTACCAGACCTCCACAACCCATCAACTGGGTAACACGGTACTTCTTGGCAAGACTTTTTTTTTTAGGGATGTGAAATCATCCAATGACTCCTTCTACTGACTGAAACCCATCCATGTTCCTTCATTGCCCTTTGTGTTCCGGAGCCACGGTGTCTCTTGCGAATAATCCCGCGACTCCGGCAGGCGTCGGCCCTTTTGGGCCCCTCTGTGTGCTGACTCTCTTAACGCGCCGTCGACACGGCCTGTCGTCACTAGACGGACGGACGCGAGCCACCCATAGCTCGCCATTCACAGGCCCGCGCCTACTTTGGCCGGAGGTCACCAGGTGGCCTCCGACGCCCGCGGCGTCCACCACGGCGGCTGGGACGAGAGGTTCTCCTCTCCCTCTCCGGCTTCTTGGCAAGACTGGAGTCACATTTACACATTTATTTATTTATTTATTTAACACTTTCAGCACAAAAAAGTACAGAGGCGGACTTATTACCATAGGCATTATCTACCAGTCAACCACACACACACACATACCACACCAGTCACCACACCCGTATTGTAGTTAATGTCCTGAAAACAGATACCTACATAGGTATCTGGACAGGTAGGTAGGTAGGTTCATGGAAGTGTAGACACGTCATTGTAATGTATTTATATAAAGGGATTTGTAAGAAAGTACTTGCATTATCTACTCTAGGCAGGCTGTGGTGTAATGGCTTAGTATACAATGCTAAATAACAAACAAAACGGGAACGTCCTCTCGACAAATGAAATACGAAAACCTTCCTCGATAACCACTCTATCTATTGGTGAAAGCAGCATGAAAATCGGTGCAGTAGTTTTTAACCGACTTTTTTTTATGTTTGTTACCTCATAACTCCGACAATTATGAACCGATTTGAAAAATTCTTGTTTTATCTGAAAGGATATACTTGCAGATTGGTCCAATCGAAATAGCTGGAATTCGTCTACTTGGATGATAGTTTTATGTCATCCAAGTAATAGAAATTGCGTATTTTGCTTTTCTGCGATTTTGCAGTGGTGTTGTTAGGTGTGGGGTACCACTAACAAGTGAAAAATAAAAAACTTTTTACAAAAAAATACAACAGACTTCCAAAAAAAAACACTACGAAGTAAAAAATAACTTCGAAAGAATTTTGGAAGTCGGTGTTTTTGTTAGTTTCTTCGTATTTTGACACCGACTTCCGAAATTAAAGTAATTTTTTACTTTGTAGTGTTTTCTTCGGTTCGGTCGGTTGTATGTTTTTTTTTGTAAAATGTTTTTTCTGAGTTTATCGCAAGACAGAGTGCCATACCCGACGGCGGCCTTTGTTTTGTATCATGTAGTGATAACAAAATATGTATCACGACGTCATTTAACGAAGTCTTTTCTATATGTAAATCAACAAAAACGCTAATAAATCTCTTGATTTCCGTTTCGTTCTTTTCATTACAACAATAAAAAAAGAAACCACTGCCCATAAGATGGGCCAACGTATAGTTTCCATTCAATTTCTAAAGATCAAGCGAATCATCAAGCAATCATCAAGCGAAGACTACATATATATTTTATTATTCCTACGGCGTTTCCTAAAACTGTGCGTACAGCAAAGGATTGGAATTCCTTGCCTGAGTCTGTGTTTCCTAATAGCTTTAACCTGGGAGTCTTAAAGTCAAGAGTGAATAGGAAGTAACCTTCTAGGCAAGCGTGCTCCATCTTAGACCACATCATCGCTTACCATCAGGTGAGATAGTGGTCAAACGTATGCCTATCAAAAGTAAATGGAAATGAATACTTAATGGTTTCCAAGAATATATGAAACTTTTTGCACCGGTTCTCTATGAGTCACCATGACCGATACCAGAAACTCACGAACGAAGATTCACTCTCATCCACTGCAACATACCAGTTCCACCCTCTTCTGATCTCATACTAAACTCCTGTTCTTCTTCCAGCAGCGAATGCCCCAGCAGCCCGAGTCCCCCAGGGCGTGAACCAGTGCCCCCCCCGCGCAGACCCCGGCCTAGAGGCGTGCCCAGATGATCGGCTCATTCTGGAACCTGTGCCGAGCGTGCCCCTCCATGCCCGTCGATAAGGTAAGGTAGACCTTAAACTGTTTAAGTATAAAGTTAATTGTCCTCTGCAGGGTTTTTCCACCGCAGAGCAAAGAGACTCTTGAGAAGCCGCTGGTATCGTCTTCACTTTTTGTACGAGCCAAGCATGTTACCATTTGCCGTTTAACTTACAGAAATTGTCAGCTTTGAACAATGAAAGTAGTTATGCGATTATTCAGCGCCACTAAATTTGAAATTGCCGACTCTATACGCTGCCGCTGCGGCATTCTGTGATGTAAAATTATTAAATGATATTTAAACATAGGTAACACTTTTACACGTAAATCCCGTTTTGGTAATTTTAAGACTAGATGAGGGCGGGGTTTTTCCTAGCTGAATACCCTGAGAAGAAACACCGAAACCAGCTCAGAGGTCTTTTTTAAAGTCCAAACAATCGTATTGGTCAAAACAAATGTGCTATTGTAAACAGCCTCTTCGTTAACCACCTACACTGTGCGGTTGTTCGCTGGCCAGCCACGCTTTTGTGAATAACATGGCCCTGGACGAGAATGAAGATTTAATGTGATAACTGAAGTGAATACAAAAAATATAACCGACTTCCAAACAAAACACTACAAAGTAATACTTAATTGCGGAAGTCGGTGCTTTTGGTTTTGTATCTTTGTTTTATAACATCGACTTCCGAAATTAAGGTTATTTTTAACCGACTTCCCAAAAAGGAGGAGGTTATCAATTCGGTTGTATGTTTTTTTTTTTTTTTTATGTTTGTTACCTCATAACTCCGACAATTATGAACCGATTTGAAAAATTCTTGTTTTATCTGAAAGGATATACTTGCAGATTGGTCCCATTTTAATCATATCAAAATCGGTAACTTTGGATTTTAAATCGAAATAAGAACCTGGAATTTGACTATTTATATGATTGTTTGATAATCGAAATTGCGTATTTTGCTTTTTTTCGATTTTGCAGTGGTGTTGTTAGGTTAGGTTACACAAAAACGTGAAAAATAAAAAACTTTTTACAAAAAAATACAACCGACTTCCAAAGAAACACTACAAAGTAAAAAATAACTTCAATTTCGGAAGTCGGTGTCATACGCAGAAAGTAACAAAAACACCGACTTCCGAAATTAAAGTTATTTTTTACTTTGTAGTGTTTTTTTTGGAAGTCGGTTGTATTTTTTTGTAAAAAGTTTTTTTGTACTTTTTAGTGTTTTGTTTGGAAGGCGGTTTTAAAATATTTTTTAGATGTTTTATTTTTACTTTCACTTTTAAGCGGTGATACTTGGACGACGTCTCCGTCTACGCAGAAATTGAAATAAGCAAAAATGCTCGTAAAATAAAAACTACGGATACAAATTAAATTATTTTTTACGGAAACAAATGGCAGGTAGACAAGAACAGAATACACTTTATTATGTACCTACAACATATAAGTTACAAAAAAAAATAGATGAAGAAAACATTACATAGGGTGACGCAATTGGCGGCCTTATCGCTAAGAGCGATCTTTTCTAGACAACCTTTGGATGGATTTTAAAGAGAAAGGAAATACAGTACTGTGGGCCGAATTGAGAACCTACTTCTTTTTTACTTTAGCTCCATATAATTTCAGATGACAATATGAGTGTTGTGTTGGTGGTATAGCCAGACGTTGATTTATTTCGAGATAACACCCACTCTCGAATAATTAAACGTAGTTGGCAGTAGATGATACCACCTACATAACAGTTCATGCAATACATACGGAGCTAAGTAAATGTTTGTAGCCATAACATTTACGACGGAATAATTTATTTTAGTTCGTGAAAAAAGTCATAGTAGATTTTGAGAGAAGACAGATTAAGATTGCTATTGTAATAAAGCCCGTCCTGGGAAGTAGAGCTACTATTAAATCACTTTTATCTGGAGTTATAATTAGAAAGGCAGGAATTTACACCGATATACTTAGGTACGGCAAATGATTTAGTAAGACTCTCATATTCCAGCTCTCTGTCTGAGAAAGCAACACATCTGCGATAACTTTAACACTGCAGCGCGTTTTAAGGCCGTACCCTGAGCAAATAACCTTGAGCATATTTTCCCTCAATAACAGCGCAAGAGATACAATAGCGAATACGCTCAGAATGTTGAATAAAATCGTTATAAAATCTAATTTTGTTCGTTTGAAAAAAATACTTCTACCAAAATGTTCATAATTAAATTGCCTATCCATTAGTGTAAGTACAAAAAACTTTTTACAAAAAAATACGTCCGACTTCCAAAAAAAAAACACTACAAAGTAAAAAATAACTTTAATTTCGGAAGTCGGTGTTTTTGTTACTTTCTTCGTATTTTGACACCGACTTCCGAAATTAAAGTTATTTTTTACTTTGTAGTGTTTTTTTTTTGGTAGTCGGTTGTATTTTTTTGTAAAAAGTTTTTTATTTCACTTTTTAGTGGTGCCCCACACCTAACAACACCACTGCAAACTCGCAGAAAAGCAAAATACGCAATTTCGATTATCAAAGAATCATCTAAATAGTCAAATTCCAGGTATTTCGATTTCAAATCCAAAGTTCGTAACCGATTTTGATATGATTTAAATGGGACCAATCTGCAAGTATATCCTTTCAGATAAATCAAGAATTTCATAATTGTCGGAGTTATGAGGTGAAAAACATTAAAAAAAAAAAAAAAAAAAAACATAGAACCGAATTGATAACCTCCTACTTTTTGGGAAGTCGGTTAAAAATCAAAATAATCGTTAGTTTTCGAGAAGATGCATGTTTTGAGTATTTTTTTCTCATTTCTGTGTTATCGTTGTGAGGAGATTACTTAAACATTATACTTAGTAATAAATAATAAAATCTACCATTTTGAAGCCAAGATTATGTAGAAATTTAATGTATTTTTTATTAGTTGATATTTCTTTTGGATAAAGAGTAGATAGCTCCAATAAACTGCACAAAAATGGCTAGCGCTGCGTTTTACTCGGGGACGCGCCTTAAAATGCCGCTTTAGCAGAATCAGAAAGCAAATCACGCTAAACGTCAGTGACAAATTTTCCCAATCAACCTTGAACCTAATGCGTTAGCGATAAAGATGAAACTCAAAGCAAATTTGACAGATTGTTGCAAGTGTGATTTACATTATGATTCTAATATGATTCTCCAGATATTCATAATAGAAGGTTACTCTGTTTTTTTACCATTATTCTTTTCATATTAATATTCTGAACACAGGGATGCTTGTATCCAGGAAAAGAACTATAAAATAGTTATACATTCATATTCTTCACATAAAATAACATCTTTACACAAAATTGCCGAAAAACGGTCCTGTGCCAACCAAGCCATTTTCCTTACAAACCCCATTCATCTGAAAAACCTTAATAACTTATTCACTTGGCCCACCAAGGCTTCATAAAAAGCCGCTTGATTTCTCCAGGGCTCAAGCGCTGCAGCGCTGTAGGATTTTATTAAGCTGAATCGACCCAGCCGAAAGCGGCTAATTTTTATGTTACTTCCTAAGGTTTCCGGCGACGGTTATATAAAGGATTATTGGCCTAAGCGTTTAGTCTAGGTTTTTGGCGTATTTAGGACAGGAATTTAGGTACCTAATGCTGTTCCGTATTACTTAGTGAGAAAATAGAGACACTTTTTTTGTTAGGTATGGGTTTGCTCTTGACTCTAAGTCTTGGTCAGAGATGACAGAGACAAAGTCTACGATGGAGCGAGCTTACCCAGAAGGAGCCTGGTCACCACATTATATCTATGCTGGTCACTCTAACTTTGAAGAGATTAGGGTTGTAAGCGTTCGGAAACACAGACGCAGGAGAGAGTGCCACTCTTTTGCTGTCCGCATTATAAAAGACGTTTGGAAACGCTTAGTGCGAATTGGTGGAATAGCAACAAGGTAGGGATGGTAAGATGTCTGATGGTAAAAGGGGTCCGGTGGGGACACTGGGGGACTTAGAGGGGAGGTAGAATAAATGGTTGAAAAGACTTTGCCATGAGATATGCTTGGAATGCAATCGACTTACTAGAAAATGATTTCTAGCAAGATTGAGCATACGGCTGCAAATGGACACACATACACGAGTCTGTTTTCTACGAATCTTTGTATAGATTTCTCATAAATTTATTCATTAAGTCAAGAGTTAGTAGAGAGACTAAGTTACTTCTAGGTAAGAGTGCTCATCCTTGACCGCGTCATCTCTTGAGAGATTCTAGTGAAGCTCGTGGCTAAATAACAATACAGCATTTTTTTATTTTTTTTAAACATTTATTTCAGACATAAAAGTCCATAGACACGGCAATGATGTTAGTAACAAGAATTCTACTTAAAACTTATGTTAGTAATTAAAAATGTAGGTACACAGATAAACCAGCACATCCCTGCACAGTAGACTCATCGGTCTCGCAACACATGGAGTTCAGTGAACCTACTGAGCAGAACTGAATCAGTTCTCTCGCCAATCATCCTCAAAATACTATTCAAGGTCGATCTTCAAGGTTAAGAAACGCTTGCCAAGGGTGGTCTGTGGAGGTGACCGAGTTTCCTCCGTGCCTCGGAAAGCACGTTAAGCCGTTGGTCCCGCCTGTTACTTGTAGAACTTTAGCAGTCGTTACGAATTGTTAGAAGCCAGTAAATCTGACTCGTGTTACCAAGAAATACCGTGTTACCCAGTTAATGGGTTGTGGAGGTCTGGTAGGCAGCCGCTCCAAGTACAATAGTAGTATTCAAAGACCCCAATGTAGATGGGAAAAGGCTAGACAAAATAATATGAGTTAAGTCATAAGTTGAAGAATGTTACCTAATGTTATCGTGTTGCATTCAGTTTCTCCACAAAAAGTAAGTGCGGTTTGGATGTACTATATCGTGAGTCTATCATGAATAAGAATGCTATTTTATATAGCGTAGAGTGAAATGTGCAAAATAAAAAAGCAAGAAATTGCAACCTCGTCCTTCGTTCAGGCCCATCCTCTTCAAAAGTCAAGCATCTCGATAAGCGAGGTTCTCCTCCGTAATGCAACAATCGTGCTCCTCGGTCCTGCAGTGCTATTCTGTAACAACATTTTCGTGTCTCGACAGCGGAATCCGAGGTGAGTTTCAAATTCGTATAAATATAAGACCTTATGACGTGTGAAATAAAGTTCACTTTGTAAGCTTAGTCACTCAGGTGAAGTCGATATCGAAATGGTTATTTACAGAATAGACTAGCTGGCATAAAGCCAGCTCGTCTCGCCACTCCAATCATTTGAGTTTACATATAAAATTGTAAAAGCCTCATTTCTGGAGAAGTAACGTTTCAAAGGGATTTATATTTTTGATGGCAGTTAAAAAAACTGTAGCGTTCATATAATTATTAAAGGTTGGATTATTGAAAAGAGATATAATTAAAAAACTCAAACGTTACACGTTTTTCATTAATAAATAAATGAAATATGATAAACAAAAACAACAGACAGCATTAGGTATGCGTTTTTTTATGTTCAACCAAAAAAACAACGGCGAAGTAATTTGATATCACATTCTTCAAAATAAGTCGTTTTCATAATAAAACTGTTCAGTATATTCTCGAAATCTTTCGTTATTGCAATTCGCTTAGACACCATAAACATGTATGTTTGCAGACAGGCGACGCACTGGCGTCTTGTGTTTACCAGCGGTTCTCAACATTAAACTGACTGACTCCCCTTGGAGGTATCGACTATTGAGTAATAAGTAAACCATTTGAGAGGAACTCCTGACTATCGCATCTCTTTAATCATAAACGCTAATGAAATATATGAAGGAAAATTTATTTATATTATAAAAACGTTTATATAAGTACAGTGTGTTGAAAAAAATAATGTTAAACTAAAAAATTCAAAGAATGTGGTGAATGTTTTTATGTTGGGTACTTAAATTGGAGCTCTTGAGCTCCTATTGTAAAACGTTGATGTAAATCAAGGTTTAAAAACAGATTGTGAAGACTATAAAATCTGTCAGTTTTAAATCAAGAGTAACAAATCAAATGAAGCATTTACAAGCTAGAAAAGTACATTGTTTTACTGAAAGAAACACGATAACTTAACTAATATTACAATTCATGCAAAGTTAGTTTGTTTTTATGTTACGCGCCGCTTACGTTCGTTGAACCGCTTTTGGTGAATTTTGATACAGAGACAGATCCAATAGAGACGGTTAAATGCTACTTTTTTGCGCAGTGTTAATCGTATTTTCCATATCTTTAAAGAAACAAATCAAGCAAAGCCACAAGCAAAAGCTACTACCTAAATAAACCGTTACAAGACTTTTTACCCTGTTGCGAAAACAAACGTTATACATCAAGTTTGACATTAATTGCGAACCTACTAATTCTTTAGGGACTATAAATTAGAATTCTCGTCGGCAACTTTACGTAGGTGTCTGACATGAGGCGATTAAGAGTTTAATCAGACTTTCATCAGGCTTAGTGTACAGCCACACCACAATGAAATTGCGTACCCTAAATTCAGCATTATTCTGCCTCTTATTTTTTTAACACCTTTGTTGCTTTAAATCTCCTCTTTGAAAAAGCTGGAAGATTAATTTGGGCTTTATTAAGTATCACCTTACTTCTCTTAATATCTAACTTAATGAGGGACAGTTTTCTTCTTTTTAAATTCTGCTGTTAGATTCCTGTAACAAAGTCAAAATCGGGCAGACTCAGTAACACACCAGGCCCAATTTTTAGACATAATGTATACAGTACTAGCGACCCGCCCCGGCTTCGCACGGGTGCAATGTTGATACTAAATACACTACAGAAAAACTGTGATGTTATTATACATTATAAACCTTCCTCTTCAAAGTTTTAAAGATTTAAGCATACATAGGGATATAGGGACAGAAAAGCGACTTTGTTTTATACGTGTGTGGATTACTGATGACCCTATTTTGTTGTTACTTGTAGCCACTTGCAGGCTAGTCACGCTTATGTTCGTTTTTATCACATTTTATTTAGTTTTTAAAATATTTTGGCACATCCGAATGGTACAATTTGTTCATAATAGTTTTCACTTCAGTTTTTGAAAGAAAATATATTTTTTGACACTTTATCTATTAATTTGAAAAAATATAAAAACGACTGACTAAAATATAGTCCAATTAACGTAGATTCCCATCTATAATAACACCATCCCCTTCAAATAGTCATACAGTCGATGTTTTTACAGCAATGAAGTACCATTGAGCCCAAAACAACCATTCATTCGCCCCTTTACTACATTGTAAAGGTAAGGACGCTGTCCAATAGTAGATATTCATTTATTTTTTATAAAGCGTCATTACTTTTACACCTCTTATGGGGAACATGAGCAAAGGCAATTTGCCTGAAGCCAATTACTGTGGTGATTTTTTTTTAAATTGTGATGTATGATGCGGTTACTTTTTCCTTGTTTCAGAGGTTCTACATACTCTTTCTATTTATTAACTTTTACACTCAGCGATATTGTGTGTAGTATCAGCGAGATTGATTCCTATCAGTCCAAAAATGTTCTGAATTCGAACAGTACTTCCAAAGATTATTTATTTTACCTTTTATAAAACAAACTTTACCTCTTGTTTTCTCTCCTCCTTCTCTTCTGTTTTTCTCTGATATTTCCTATGTTAAAATAGCACAAGTTGGGCAATATTAAAAATGAAATAACCTACATTTTTGGATCCCGATAGTATACTATGTCTCATTGGGATAATTTCCGACTAAAAGGCGAGCGGAGCCGCAAGCGGCCACTAGTATTTAATTAAATAAATTAATAAAAGCCTCGTGATTTTCAGGATACAAACAACTTACAAAAAGGTTACAATTGAAGCTGGAGCAAAAAATGTACCTAGAAGTTAAGACCACTTCTTTTTCCTAACAAGGTCCTCGATTGAAAAAACCTTTTTGCCTTCAAAGTAATTAGGAATGTGACACTTTATCAAGGCCTTTGTGAACTTGTAGATAATTATAATGGAAGATTTTTTGCAGAATTTTCTAATGAGCGCGGTTCTGGGAATAGAGGTTTTCGTAATTCCAGTTAAGCTTTCCCCTTACCGCGATTGTTTAATTAGAATTGACTAAAGTGGCAAAGGGTTGTACCTTTGGGGTCTTTAAGTCAAGACTGACAAGTTACATCAGCTGAAGCAGTGGTCAAACGCGATCATCGCCAAATGCGAGTTGGATTTGCGCATGAAGGGTTATACATATTTCTATTTTTTGTTACAGCGGCAACAGAAATGCATTTAAGTGAATATTTCAACTGTCTGCCTATTACGGTTCATGAGATATAGCCCGCTGACAGGCAGAATGGCGGACGGATGGACAGCGGAGGCTTAGAAACGGATTCCGTTGTGTACCTTTTGTGTACGAAACCCTAAAACAGTGGTTATAATGTTAATTATTTTTAACTATATTATAAAGTGTTATACCGCGTGTATCTGACATCGACGCACAAACGATTTCCATGGGTTCAGGACACCCCAGTGTTGGAATTTTTCGTCGGTTCTTTTCCCATTTTTTCATTTTTTTCAAGAGTACCACAAATAGGTATCAGCTCAGCTGAGCTGATATCTGTTTGTGGTTTTATACAGATTGCTATTTTTAGTGAAAGTAGTTAATTAATTATTTTTTTATTAAAAATCTCATTGGCTAACCCAATGAGATTTTTAATATAACGATTATGAGCAGTCTAAAGTAAAAAAACCCTTGAAAAAAATGAAAAAATGAGAAAAAAGCTGACGAAAAATTCTTAGTCTGGACGCATGGAAATCGTTTATGCGTCGATGTCAGATACACGCGGTATAATAGCCTTTCGTCCGTCTCAAATTCGTTTTAAAAAATAGGATAAAAAGTAGTAGAAAGTGCTTTGGCCGTCAACCGCTGTCATATTTTCTACTACGAGTATTGCCTTACTATCGCACTTTTGTGTATAAAACTTATTTTCAGTGTGAACATTTTAAAACTTTGCCCGTTACTCAAGCTTTCACTACAAAAAGTTTGAGAGTCACTGTTCGAAGACTGACGTCACGGTAAGTCGCAGACGTCCAGTCCAATGGAATTTAAATTAATTACTAAACAATCTATCCTTTCTTACTTTAAGGTCATTGGACTTTGATATAATAGAAAAAAAATCTTTTTATTTTATTCATTTATCTAAGAAGAATGAAAAGGTTAATTTTGTAGTCTGTAAATTAAACGTGTTTACAATTTTTGGCTTTCAAGGCAGATTATTCAACACTCAGATAATTTTTATCGGACGAATATGTCAAACTGTCTTTAGCAGTTTGACAGATTATCTTGTCAAAACGTTGTCAACCCGCCACTCTTATTCCTTAGATAAAAAATATATTACAATTGGAACATGAACAAAAAATTTAACAATACGGCACGAGACTGATTTTCTTTTCAGCAGTACTCTTTAAATTTTTTTTTTTTTTCAGAAACAATAGAAACGTTTTAATTGACAGTTATAGATTTGATTCTGTCAATTACTGTTATTCAAAAGAATAAAATACCATCCATTTACTGAGTTTATGTTTGAGGCAATACTGGCAATGTACAGTCGTGTGATTCGGTTTGGTCTTTAACGGTCATTCCTTTTTATTGGCAACCCCGATAAATAAAGATTCCCAAAATAGTCCATAATATCGCTATAAACGGGAGTTCATAACACCAATAAGTACACATGACTGTCGTCAAATTTTATTGAAAAGGAAATGTCTACATTGCAATTGGTAAGATTTATCGAAAGTTTATGTAGAAAAAGGTTCCTTTAACGTTGGAAAGCCTGAACTAAACTTTTATTCGTACTTCATGTATTTATTATGTACGAGTAAAGCATATTCCTTCTATTTACCTATCCGTTGACAGAGAAATCGTGCATAAAGTTGTAAATTGTATGTTGGACAGTTATAGATGTATTGTAGAAACTTGTATCAAGCCGATTTATAGTAAATCTTTTCACAGCGCAAGTTTATAGTTCACGTCAACTTGCCAAATAAAACTTGCAAGCGGCCATCTTACATTCGCACTGCCTAGCAAGTTTTGCCACTCGCCTTAACTAAGATTAAGAATAGATAGGTGGTAATATTGTATAATTGTTTTTTTGAGTTAATCTCTAGAACTTTAATCCAAACCTAATAATTGTATCACTGAAACTGTCACTGACAGAATAATTCACTAAAAAACCCACAAGCTAATTTTAACCCTACGAAATATTTTATAGAAACGACCAAAATTTATTATTTTTTGTAAGATGCTTTTGAATTCCTCATAGGCCTTTAAGAATCACATACGAAAACTCTCCTTAAACAAAACCTCTTTTTACACAACCGCAACGCCGAATACACGTAAAACTCCAAACACAAACAACAAATACCTACGCTGCAAAATAACCTGAAAATGATTGCCATATTAAATTCAATCACCCAATACAAGCCTGAACAAAACGCCTCTATTTTCCTCTGCAAAATATCCTCTTATAAACGAGGTCGTATAACAAAAGTTTGAGAGCCTTTGTCCTCGATAGCTGACGTCATGGGCTCTTGGCCTGCGACTAATGTCTCAACTGATGGAATATTTCAGCCTCAGGGGAAACAAACTTTTATGTGATTTTGTACTTTATAGGTTGGTTTGAGTTTAATGGTTTCGTTGCAACATTGAGATTGTTGTGGTCTAAAGTTAGACTGGTGAATGAAGGCTTGTGCATCTTAAAATAATAAAGGGTCTTTAATTATAAGTTCATCTGATTTTTTACGGCTTGCCTTTACCACTTATTATTATGATTTTTTTTAGTGGAAGTTCTTATACGAATAGCAATATGGATTCTGTGTATAGTACATATTTCAAAAACCTGACCAAATGCTAGTTAGACGCGAGTGCAAAGGGTTCCGAATCAATTGAATTTGTGTACAAATTATTTTAACATTATAGACTTCACATAGGTTTTCTTGTAATCCCTGGATATAGAACTATTATCCGCATTTCTATTTCAAATTTTAGTCTCTGTAGTTTCGGAGATAAGGGTTGCGAATGGTAATTTTTGGCCTTATTTCTCGAATAACTTCAAGTTTTATTTAAAAAATATGAAAAAAATTGTATTCAACCCCTAAAATTAAGCCCTTTCATTTGATATGTCACACAATACAGTCTGTAATTTTTTTTTTTTAATTTTCTAGTTTGTCCCGCAAAAATGATTTCGATACTAGAAATTCATTTATTTACGTATAGCGTCCTTCTTTTGGGTCACAGAAATTCATATGTGTACCAGATGTCAAAAGAATTGGTTTATTTGATCCGGAGAAAACTGGATGTGACAGACACCCGAATGACCGGGTTTCGTTCTCACAAATGTTCAGAATCCTAAAAAAAAAACTTTTTCTAAGTTTAATTCTGGAGTTCTTTGTAAGTTCTCCACAAGAAACTAACAATTCGAATCGTGTATTCTATTTTGACGTATTATAAGGTATCATATAGGCAGGCCTACGTGAAAACAAAACATTGTGAATTTCGAATTTAAAATTTTGGTAATCCATCAATGACAGCAATAGTATCGCGTCTAGTCCCTTTACTTGATGCAACTGGTGAATATTGGCATTTCAAAGTACTTTACTTCTCTACATACCCCATATCAGAATCAACGGGAGTATTCCCGTCTGTCTCCGAACGTCTGTCCCCAAATGGGCACAAATGAGAATTTTCATTTCATTGTAATCATAGTCTTTCTCACTACTTAACCTCTCCCCAACTATTTTGCGGTTGGTCCGACCAGATGCAGCTGAAGTAAATTGCTTACCAGTATTTTGCATAGAGGTGTAGCGGCATCAATGCCGCCACAAGAAAAATCAACGAAACAAATCTGCATCGCAACAAAAAGAACCGCGACGCCATCTATCCAACTAGCGGTGAACTAAAAAATCCTAAATCGCGCAAGCAGAGTTTACCATGCGATTTGAACATATACATCCACCCGAATATGAACTATCGGGCAGTAGCCCCCCAGGCACAACAACTGCCTGGGCGGAGGATCCTCCCTTTTCCATGGGGGTTTGCGGGACTTTACTCTCTGTACCGCAAACTCCCCAAACTCTCCCCAAAGAGGTACAACCTATCTGACTGCTACAGCCGAGTATCAGGGTAGTACCCCTTGACAAGAATAGTTGAATTTCAAGTTTCCTGAATTTTGAACAGTAACGATTGTTAAAATGTATAATTAACAGCAAGGACTAGCTCCTTTACGTGCTTTCCGAAATTTTTGGTATTATTAGAATCCAGACATTACTTTCCAATAACGTAAGAACCTTAAAAAGCGAAATCTTGTTTTAAACACTACGTAGAAAATCAAAACCTTTTTTGTTAGGTTCTCTCTAATTTATAAATTTTACCTCATAAGAGCCAAAAATTGTCGAACCCAAGCTCGCCTGAAAAAGTTTCTAAAAAAATGAGGGCGTTGACTTACAAATTACTTCACATTGGGGTCATGAAGCTAAACTTTGAGTACCATTGTCCTGAGTATATGACGTCAGGGCCTGGGTGTAATGCTTCCCAAATAGACCATTACATACAGAAAGGTTAATTCCGTAAAACAATGGCCGAAGTACGCACTGTTTTTTCAAAAGCGTGTTTTTTTGTGAAAGCCCATCTTTCATGAATTAAATGCTTTTATTTTGAGGTCTATTTGAATGAAAATTTTAAACTGGCTGAAAACAAAAAAAAAACTACTACATAAAATGGCCACTTCAAACGTAACCTCTATGACGTAGCACCGTTGTTGCAAGCATAGAAATATATCTATTGTTGCAAGGAACAGCTATGTTCCTTCAAACCTAACCTAAACTAGCCTTGGTCACTTCATGAAATTACCAATTTTACGATATTCCTACAACATACAAAAGAGTACCTAGTAGAATTTATTTGCAAAAGTCATAATATTTACATCAGCAACGTTCTCCAAACGGTATCTGAGTTCCAACGATCTTATTACCTAACATACTGAACTGAAAAGGTGAACGCCCTGCCATTTCTTATGCAACACGGCAAACTTTAAATCTAATACATTTACTGCGCGCGGCACGAGACTTGTGCCAGCAATCTTGTCAACCGTCTCGGACATTTCTTACAAAGCAAAACGCTTTAAACGAATCCTTACTGCCAACATAAAGAGAGAAAAAAACTTTCAAAAGTCCTCAATTTGATCCCTAAACCTTCCTTCTATTTATTTTCCACTCATTCCTAATTCAACCTCAACGAAAAAGAAATTTCAGCCATTACAAAACACAAAAACGTTTCGCATTTCAACATAACCTCAAAATTCTCAATTTTCCCGCTCTCTTACACCTTTGTAATGTAGGCCAATAAGACGTGCCTCGCCCGTGCCTCGGTGGCAAGTGATTGGTCGATTTTCTGCGGCGCCGCGGTTCTATTGGTCGATGGCGGTGGGCAACGACCTGGCCAGGGAATTATCACCTTGAACTTTTGAAGTGTGTGTCAAAAGGTCGTTTTTAGATTGATTCTTTTTTTTCAAGGCTTTGCTTTGATGAAGATGAGTCATAGACGTAAGTGCTTCGTTGAGCACGCTAAAAGAAGGGTTTTCTTGGTAAAAAATAAGATTATGGGTAATGGAGACACTTGTGCTTTTTATCTTATTTTTATAAAGCAAGAGGCGAGGAATCAAGAGCGCTTGTTGTTGGGTTAATTTTGATATCCTTTTTTGGGTAAAAATGAGAGAGATGAATCACTTCGACTTTTTTCGTTGTATAACCTTGTCACATAGGTACATAGTCCATGCTTTTTCTATTACTCTGGATTAGCGCCATCTCTCTTTCGTATTGCGAACCATAGACTTGGAAGAGGTCGTTAAAGCTGACTGTAATGGGCCGTGATGGACACTTTAACATACACTACAGGAGGTTAATCCAATTAGCCAGTAATCCATTAATTAATTAACATTTTATAGGGGTATTAACATGGACTTTTTGCATGATGAAACACTGAAGAGGGTTTTGAGGTTTCTGACCTGAAAGGAAAACGGAATCTTAATAAGTAAGATCACTATTTGTTTAATTATCAGAAAAGTATTTTTTTCATGTTGATATTTGGTATTTGTTTCTCACTAGCCAGGATTTTTTGAACTTATATTTGCTTTCCGTAAAATTAGATATTTTTTCCTGCGGGTTCGAAGAAAACCCAGCGTTTCCTCTGAGACTTTCAGTGCTGCTAGGGTTGCGGAATTTGTTCAAAATAGTCACCGCGACCCTAGAACGCAAAGGGGATTAGAAGGAACACGAATGTGTTTTAGTCAGTAAAAGTTTGACACTCCCTTCCGCTCCGCCTACAGCGACACTAGTAATTTGATGATTTCCCATCCTTAAAAAGAAGGCCTTTCTGTGATCATTGATCGTAGCGTTCTGCAATTTTAACTTTCTCTCACAATAACTGATAAAAACACATTAAGTTAAACGGACTTAATGCCTATGGCATTTAGTCCGCCTCTGTACTTTTTTTGTGCTGAAAGTGTTTAATAAACAAATAAATAAGTTACTTTCTTTGGAAAACCTACTAGGCAGAGAATCTTGTCTGCCAATAAGTATTCTGAAAAATTTGATCGTTTATTCACAGCGAATCACTGCTCTGTTTCCATATTTCAAATACATCAAAAAATGCCAAACTATTCGCCATTTTATTTCCGCACACAAAAATCCAGAGCAAAAAATAGTGCACCACAAAACCAGGCAGCCTGTTTTTGTCATTGATCTAAAAAAAGTTCACGTATTCAAAAATAGAACGGCAGCCATTACATCATCCGTCACAAACGTGAAACGTGTCGCATTCAGCCATAGCCTTCAACAAAACGCCTCAAGACCTGAAAAAAAATACCGGCCATGTAAGAGTCGGATTTCGCACAAAGGGTTATTTATGTGCCATTATTGGTTTCGTCCTAACTATTTCCCAACTATAAGTATTTAGGGAACGTGCTAAATCTATAAGTGGCAGCACAAAAGCGTCAATGTCATCGTCAAGTACTTGCTTTACTTATAAATTTTGAATATGGAACACTAGACAGCTTAGTCAACGTCATGCACGTTCCTTGTAAAATGCTACCACGTTTCTCCCTCTTGTGTGGTTCTACTCTTAAATTTTATTTTTTGTTGTTGAGGTGATAGAATTTAATACACACTCTGAATAATTTAATTCTTCACCTTTTACGGCTCATGAGATACAGCCACCAGACAGACGAAGGGACGGTTGGCAGCATTTATAGTTCTGTGGTCAACGGGTCTGAGCCAACAGAGAACCGTTGACACCCTTCGGGTACGGAACTAACCGAAAAAACCGTTGCGTCACATTTAGCTATAAAACACGGCAAAGGCAGCTGAGCACAGCCAATACTAAAAAGTTTTTATTACATTCTCGTAAAATGAAAAAGCGAAGTCAGCAGTATTGGAAAATTAGCCCAACTCATTGTTTTGCGCGTAATGTAATTCAGTTTCCGCATTGCAATTTCGGACTGTATGCTAGCATTTCGATTTATTACTCCAATATTCTAGTACTTAGGTATTAATGAGGGGTTTAGTTGCATTATGAATAACTTAGGTCTAAAATTTTGAATGAGATATTTTACCACAACTTTCCTGGTCTGTTTCTGATCTATCTGTTATGCTTGGTAAGGAATAATTATTTTTCTATGTTACAACTGCCTATACAGGGTGTCCTAGAACTCAACGTCAAGCCGGAATCGGGTGATAGGACAAATCATAATAGTTAACAGAAAAATATAAAAAAAATCTTAATCATGTATTTTTTCAATTACCTACGGTAATTTCATTTTTTTTTTCGAAAAATGTACACCCTGTGATGATTGTTTTGAGCTCCTTTAGCTACAAATTTTTATTTTTTTTCATTTTTGTAATCTTGAGTAGTGCTTGTGCAACCTGTTGTTTTAAATTCTTAGTTATTTTCATCTTTCGAAAAAAAAAAGAAATTACTGTAAAAAAAAGAATAACATGACTAAGATTTTTTTTATATATTCTGGTTACTACTAATTATGATTTGTCCTATCACCCGATTTCGGCTTAACGTTGAGTTCTGGGACACCTGTATACAGGGTTATTTAACATTTTATGTAACAACTAGTTTATCTAGCAGAACCCTTAGAGAATCACTCGGTTGCCTGTCCGCCAGTCACAGCCAATTTTCTTCGACACTACTGAATCAATTCAGTTGAAATTTTGTACACATAATATAATCTTATGTAACCCAAACAAGGACGCGTAACGAAAACCAGCCATTTTGAAAATGGAGTCACATTTTGCGAGGCACATTAGAAAACTTAAAAAGTCATTATCTGCCTGCCTTTTCCCATCTATATTGGGGTCGGCTTCCGGTCAAACCGGATTCAGCTGGATACCAGTGTTTTACGTGAAGCGGCTGCCTACCAGACCTCCACAACCATAGATATAATATATTTCTGTGTCCACAACCCATTAACTGGGTAACACGGTACTCCTTGGCAAGACTGGTGTCAGATTTTCTGGCTTCTGACTATCCGTAACGACTGCCAAAGATCTCCAAATGACAGCCGGGACCAACGGCTTTACGTGCTTTCTGAGGTACGGAGGAAACTCGGTATGTTAAGATGGTCACCCATCCACAGACCAACCTTGGCCAGCGTTGCTTAACCTGGAAGGTCGACCCGTGCAGCTATTATTTCCTAGCAACGAGCTCCTATTTCTAAGAACCTATGTCCCTATTTCCACTTAGCAATGTCTCTTTCTGTTATTGTTTGTACAAGCCATGGATTGTTTTCATGAAACCGTTCCTTATTTATGCTTAAAAGATACAGTAGTTAATCTAAATTAGCGTCTAGACCGATAACGCGGACTTAGTTAATTAGTGTTCGTAATTCTATACCGCAAAGAACATTGACCTCGCCACCACGTACCTACCTACCTACTTGTGAAGTCCGCCTTTTCTTCGCCAACCGCTTTCTGCTTAACTTTTTGTATGAGAAGTTTTATAATATGAGTAAGTACCTACATTTGACGATTTGTTTATGGTTCAAATGCATTTTTTTTTTTTTTTTTTTACTTTGGCACAACTGAGTTAAGTACATCAGCTGTTATTGAGATTAACAAAAACAGTGGTATTTTTAGTTATATCATAATCTAATGCGTATTGCGAATTTCATAATGGATAAAAACATCGAACAAAGAATTTGTCTTAACTTATGCATTTCCAATGGAATGTCGTGTTCGGAGTCACTGAAAATGTTACAGAAGGCTTACGATGGATTACGATTTTATCAAAAACACGTGCTTATGAGTGGTACAAAGCATTCAAAAGCGGTCGAGATGTGATGGAAGATTTGCCTCGCTCTGGTAAGCCATCGACGACGGCAACTGAAGTTAACATCGCAAAAGTGAAAGAAATAGTGATTGAAAATCCTCATTCAAGCTGGAGAGAGATAGCCGCCGAACTTACTGTGTCTCACGAGTCGGTACGTACCATAAATAATGATTTGGGCATGAAACAAAAAAAAAACGTGTTGTCGCTCGGCTAGTTCCAAAACAGATTTTCCCAGATTTTCTGCCTTCTGGAAAACGGTAACCACTATCAAAAATCTTCAAATAACAGCTGGGACCAACAGCTTAACGTGCTTTCAGAGGCTCGGAAGAGTCTCGGTATGTTCTGGATGTGCTCATCCATCCTTAACAACGTTCATCATCCTATCCAACGTTGCTTAACCTCAAAAACCATTTAGTCTCGAGCAGTAACATAGAGAAATCTATACTCATATTATAAAGCAGAAGAGTTTGTTTGGTTGAACGCGCTAATCTCAGGAACTACTGGTCCGATTTGAAAAATTATTTCAGTTTTAGATAGCCCATTTATCGAGAAAGGCTATATATATTTTCACGCTAAGACCAAAAGGAGTGGAGCAGTAATGAAAAATGTTACGCAGACGACGTTGCACGGGTCAGCTAGTAACATAACCAGGCTATACATTTATTTTTATACACACAGTTAGAATACTCCCACCCACGTATGTAGGTACTTATATCCTGTGTAACATACACTCTTATACCGTTCCTCCGTTTTATTAAGATTGACTACCCTCTAGAGGTAGGTCCTAAGAATAGATACCGCTTCGATTTCTCCCGGGGACAAAGGGTTTTCTAAGGTTATAGGACAAATGGCATAGCGAACAATCTGGGCGGGGTCTGACGTACTGTTCTATCTTATATTCTAGTGGTTCGCGACGATTACTCGTCTCTAGAAAATTACTGGTCGAAGTACAGAATTTGAATTTGTCTCTCCCAACATACCTACACGAAAAATGACTATTATTGCACTGTTATTAGGTTCACAATGAAGTTATTTCCCAACTAGCACAAACTGTTGCTTAAGAGCTTTGGAGCTAATCCGATTATTCCCAAAGGCGCCAAGCTCAAGCGCCAGAGCGTGCACTGCAGACCTTATGCAGCCGCTTTGCAGCCAAAGGGGCACAACTTTTTGCAATCTACAGTTCCATTAGAACTTCATAATAGTGGCATAAAAGCGCTACAGGAGCTGCAACAAATTAACACCACACTAAAGCTCTTGTGACGCCTATTGAATGAATGACAGGTTTAACTGAACGAATAAAGGATCACTGATCATTCACCTTGTCTCTCATTTGTTAAATACATCTGTTGTTCCTGAGTCAGACATTAATGAATACAAATAAATAATAAGTGAAGTGAAGGTAAGTGTTTTTGAGCTATATTTTGTGTTATATGCAAGTGGCTAAAAACGCAGATCAGTTTATCGTGCATATAGTTGATATTATTGGAGTATTTTTAACGCGCCTCAATAATTACCTCAGAATATCGTAAAATATGTAAAATATTATTATACATATAAGTATTATTTTATTATATCACATACCTACACGATATTGAAATTACATACTTGAACTACATTTGTATTTAGTAAGTTGCTGGTTCTATATTTAGTTATATTTTACTACAAATTGTGTTAAAAACCTATAAACTTCTCAAGTAATGATAAATAATTGTCTTGTAAACATGGCGTCTATGAGAAGCAGCTTTAACTTGCAACTTCAACCTTAATACTTCCTCTCTGCGCGTCAAAGCGTTAAGTTTCACTCTTCTGAAGGTCCAAGTAATACCTGTACCACTAATGCAGTTCAAGTCTTTACAATCACTTTTATTTCGTACTTACTGCAGATATCAAACCATACCAATGGTTATTTGTTTAGAGATCCGTAGAACTCGTTGAAAACCCTCAAATACGATGATCGTTTGTTGCTGCTCTTTTTGCTCTTTCAATTGTTTACCACTTACTATGTCTTACCATGTTTTCAGAATGCCTTTCAAAATAATTCAAACTTATAATGAACAACAAAATAAACAAGAACTTTGCATCTGTCCATCTAAGTGGGAAAAACATGGAGTGTTACACTGGCCGAACAAAAAAAGTAAAAAATTATGTAAAATAGAAGATTCAACTCCACAACCAAACTGGACTAAAATAAACTGCATTGTTAAAAGTGTGTATGTCTATGTCTATTATGTAAGTAAGGGCCAATTTTCCAAAGAAACATGTTGATTTTGATTCAAATATTTGGTCTATTTCGATTCACCATGTCAGACACATGAAAAGACACAATGTTGTGCAAATATTGTTTATACTGTTGTTATTTTAGAATTTACCTAGTTTAATTATTTTAATAATGTCAATTATGGGCCAATTTGCCAATAAAACAAGTTGATTTTATCTCAATTATTTTTTATTTCAATTTACCAATACAATTATACAAGAGGCGCTTCGATTGTACTCGTTATAATGTGTGTAGTAAAGGAACAAAATATAAATCCGATTCATATCGAGTGACCACGAGTTTACATTTAACATCACACGGCGAACACACGTATTCTGAATTTAAAACTGATGTATAGTTGCTTTTAAAAATATTTAGATAAGAGGAGAAGATTGGAAGGTCAAAAGCATTTACTAAATTATCAAATTTCTTACAATAAATATATATTTGATTTTCTTCAACTTTGATACATATTACCTCCATCACTTCTTTTTTAATAGTTAAAAAATATTTATCTGCCCTTTGATTAGATAAAATAAAATCATTGAAATGTAAAATTAAATTCTTTGCGCTTTTTTTTACATACGGGTAATTAAAATGTGTCTGGTCAATAAATTGCTCATGATCCAAAATTTCGTACTCTTTAAGTCTTTTAGCAATTTGAGATAGTGGTTTATTACCTTGTCTTAACAAATTTTTTATTAAGTATAATTTATTTTCAAATTTATATGCATTGTATGTTTGTAATATTCCGAAACGTCGAACTTCAGCAACAACATGAGTTAAGTTGTGAACATTGCTAGTTACATAGTCAATATTGTAAAAATCCTTATAATGTTTCGTAAAGTATTCCAAAAGTTCCTCTGCCAAAGGTAGCAATGGAGAGTATTCCTCACTAGAACATATTGTTATTGCACAAAATAATGTGAGAAAATGTTGCATAGCATCTTTTATTAACACTTTTTGTAATATCGCCACACTTAAATAATGAAAGAAGGTTCTAAACTCTGATCCTTTCCAATGACTTAAACTGTCTAAACCTCGAACAGCTCTATGGATCTCAGTTAAATATTGACTGCGTGAATATCACTCGAACACCATTTCTGTACCTCAGAGGTATACAATAGTAACTCCACTTTTTTTGAAAATATGTTTCTTGCACCATTAAAATCGCAAGAACCAGTTTTACATAAAGGTATACGACATTAAGTCCAATAACATATAGAAAAGGAAATATCCAATCGTATATGACATTAAATCCGAAAACGTTTAAAGGGTATAGGACCTCAAATGATGATAAGATCATTTACCTCTAAGCTTTACGCGAACTTAATGTTCTTCATTGGAGTTAATGTTCTTTACCTCTGAACAAAAACTCGAGTGCAGCGCGCTTGTTTTCGTATGAACCGTCGCTACGTCAGTGCGTGCGCCGTCGTACCTACTGTGCGTGCAAAACTATCCGCGTAATTCTTGTTAAAAATTGTTTTAAATTATAATAACGTAATGTTTTCACGCGGAAAATTACTGTGTGACCTAGTGAATATCGGATATCAACATGATAAAACTTCAGAACATGGTAAGTACATTTTTAATTATTAGTTTTAATAAAACAGTTTAGCGAAAACGTAACGAGAGGTAAACAATAGTATCTCCTGTGAACGTCTTATGCCATTGATCTTTATTTCTTGGTATTAAGATACTTTTTCCAATGTCAAAAATTGTTAGTAGGTAGGTTCACAATGTTGTGCATATTAGACTTTCTTATGTTTCTTGTGGAATCAATATTTACGCAAATTAGGGTTTCGTGATAAGTAGTAAGTACTTTTTATACTAGTCTATAATAAAATATTGTACCTACTTAAACGCTCCGCGGATAAACTACAAGTAGATTCTTCTTTAAACGTCATATGTTATTGATCTTTATTACTGTGTGTTAAGGTCCATTTTTCAGTGACATAAACACAACGGTTAGAGATGATGCTTTCGATCCATTAATTTACTAATTAGATGCTCTGAAAATGCATAGAAAATATTTATTTATGACATTATAATTTTGTTATTTTTAGGATCTCAGAGAGGTGATCACCATTTCCTAGACTGGCACCGTTCTCACCAAGTTTTAACTTCAGAATCTTGTCAAGATCTGGACATGATTGTAGCTCCCTCCGAGACACATAACATCGACGGTGCTATTGATTATGAAGCACAACCTTCAACCGCCTCTTTGAGCACTGACATTTCTGATGGAAAATGTCGAGAAGACTTCAACAAAGGTACGTACACCAGCAGGCAGGTGACAATGACTGCTCGACAATACTTTGTATTAGAATAGTTAAACCGGGATTGCTACCATTTACCTTTTTATTTGCGAGTTCTAATGTTAGTGAACATGAAAGTTTAAAACAATAATTATTATGTTTTAAAGATTAACTTTTCGCCATATCCTGTGATCTAGGACCAAATAGGTACATTCTCGGATAGTATGGATCAGTTGTTTTGTGTTCTAAATAATAGCATAAGTACGTAGCTAAGGTAGAAACTTATTTTTTCAGGATTCCAGAGAGAAGAACAGCTTTTCCTGGAAAGGCACGAAGATTCATTTTCAAGGCCATGCCAAGTATCCCAAGTAATGAATACCATCGGAGATGCTACTGTTGATGATGCACAACCGTCAACCTCTGCTTTGCTCACTGACATTTCAAATAATCTCGTGCCATCAACTAGCTTTCACCGCATGAGAACAGAAGATAGTATGAGTTCTGAGGAATATTTTTCACCATCAGACGAAGAGTATATTCCAAACACTGATGAAGACTCTACAGATTGTGAAATCGAAAAAAGAAGACAGGTAACGATACCAGAATCAGACAGTTCGTCTATCGATGTTCTGGAAAATATGAAAGAAAACGAAACGACTCAATCGCTGAATAATACTCCCTCAGATATTCAGCCCGAGCTATCACCTCAAATTTCTGTAAAGAAAAGTCGTAAAAGAACTTTAAATAAATTAAAATGGCAATGCAATTTAAGAAAACAAGGCGCAGTCACAGGAAAATCTTATACTTCTAAGAAAGGAAAAGTTGTTCCAGAAAAGAAGATGAAACCAGTATGTGCTTGTAGATTGAAATGTAGTGAACGTATAGACGAAAATGTTAGACAATTTATTTTTCAGAAGTATTACGCGGAAGAGATGACGTGGGATTTAAAAAGGCAATTTATTATATCTAGAGTTTCAGAAGTTCCAACTGCTAGATCCAGACGCCGTGATCCTGACCAACCACCTAAAAGAGCATACACATTAAATTACACATTTTTAATTGATGAAATAGTCGAAAAAGTTTGCAAAAAGTTTTTTCTGAATACCTTGGTTATATCAGAAACTGTTGTGAGAAACGCGATAAAAAAATCTACACAAGGATTTGTTCAAGCAGATAGACGAGGAAGACATCCACCGCCTAATAAAACAGCAGAGATAGTTAAAGATACCATACGAAAACACATTGGCAAGGTACCGAAATATGAGAGCCATTATAGTCGAAACAGAACAGAAAGACAGTATCTTGGAAGCCACCTAAATATTGATAAATTATATTCCTTGTATGTAGAGTTCTGTGCTGAAGAGGGTATACCAAAAGAGAATATGGCAAAAGCGTGGCTATACAGACATATTTTTAATACAGAGTTCAATCTCGGTTTCAGTCCTCCTGCTAATGACACTTGTGATGATTGTGATACGTTTGTTATCAAATACAAAAACGCTACAGATGAAACTGAAAAGAATAATATGAAAAGTCTACATAACCAACATCTTGAGGAAAGCAGTTTACGATATAGTTTGAAAGGGTTTGACAAAGTTGCAGCTATTGAAAGCCACGGTGCCAAGAAAATGCTTACAGTGGACCTTCAAAAATGTTTACCGACACCCTATTTAACTAATGGACAGAGTTTCTATTACAGAAAGTTGTGGACTTTTAACTTCACAATTATGGATTCCGTACCCAAAGAAAGTTGGTGTTTTATGTGGGACGAGACCGTGGCAGGTAGAGGCGGAAATGAAATGGCTTCTGGAATAATGAAGTTTTTTGAGCAGCTTGATGATAGTGCATTAAAAGAAGTAACAGTATGGAGCGACAACTGTGCGGGGCAGAATAAGAATATTTATTTAATGATGGCGTATTTGTGGATATTGTCTCAAAAAGAAAATGTGGAGGTAATAAACCACAAATATTTATTAAAAGGGCATACTCACATGGAAGTGGATGTAGTCCACTCAATAATAGAGAGAGAAAAGAAAAAAATTCAGGAGTTTCCCATCTGGCACACTGGCAACAGTTTATAAAGAGCTGTTCAAGAAACTCAAAAATTAAAGTGGTAAACATGGAAACTGATAATTTCATGGATTTTTCTGCCTTTTGCAACGGATCAACAGCTCCTTTTGTACACAGAAAAAAATCTATTGCGGGAGATTCTGTACCATATTCTGCTATGGTATGGATGCAATTCCGAAAAAATGAAATAGGTTCGATGTTCTACAAAACTTCCTTTGATCAGGAAACTTTTGAAGAAGTTAGTTTCGTACGAAATAAACGGAGAGGATTTTCTGTGCCCACGCCGAAACCAATTCGAGAAACTCAAAAACCCATTTCGAGACTGAAATACAACGACTTACAAAAATCATTGCAGTGGATTCCTTCCATGTTCCACGATTATTATAAAAATCTTCCATATGCAGATGTCCCTGACTTACCAGAAGCATGCGAATAGCTGTGTTGGTTATTTAAAATAAATATTATGTTGCTTTTCAGCTTTGTGAAGTAACTTTTGTTTCATTTGATTAGTAAACCCTTCCCAAATTGTTAAATATTTCCATAACGCAACATACGGGCAAGAGACATAATGTTTCTAGATGCCGAATTCCAATAACAACCACAAGTTTTATTTAGAGGTAAACAATAGTATGATATCATAATGCTTTCTTACAACACCGAAGTTAAGTTATGTTACAAGGTAAATAGTCTCAAGTCCACAAAATCAGATAAGCATTAACTTTATTGTAATTATGTGTGAAACATAATAATACCATCTAATAATAATAAAAAATACTGTTGAGTTTGTTCCAATATCTTTATAGCAACTATGTCAAAATTGCATTGAAAGTTTCACTCCGCGCATTTTGGCCTCTCCTGTAAAATTTTCGTTTTTTCACATAATGTTGTATACCTCTGAGGTACAGATTTAGTAACCTTTTTACCGAAATTGCCATCTCGCCATCCAACGAGCAACCTTTTTACTATACCCAAGTCAATCAAATGCAGGGAATTGGAAACAGGAAATGCTTCTATCATGTCAATCGGTAATTTTAATAAAGGTGAGTCGAATTTGTGATGGTTTCCATACTTCTTTTCTCTAAAATCCTTGTCATTCCGTAATGGACAGTTGGTGTCAGGAAATATCACAGTGTGCGAAACATGCGAATATTCTCCCACAACTGTACACTTAAGGCAACCGTGTTTTCCATTATAATTACACACACCTGGAAAAAAACATACAAGAGAGACTAGATCTTAAACTATAAATACTAGTATTAAATGACATAATCTTGAATAAACACGGCAGTTACAATGACAATCATTAGACTGATGAGAGACAGTTGGGAAATAATAACGAAATCTTCTCCCTACACAACATGGCAACACATTATGGCAGATAGCAAGTAGATACAGGTGTATACCTACCTTTTATCATAGCTCTGGCGGGAGAATCGCATACAAAGCATCTCAATGATACTGATGTTTTTCTATTTCGTATGTTAATGCCATCGTGAAGCATACTGCCCATTTCTTCAATAAAAACTTTTAAAAATTCATGCAAATCTTTTGGTTTAGCTGAACCTAGATAAATTCCACAAATAATAGGACTTAAGTGAGGCATTTCAAAAATGCTGCACAATATAGGCCAAAATTGTTGTTTGGAGCTTTTGTAAATAGGTAATCCGTCTATGTTTACTAAAATCGATATATGTTCCATTATAACTTTAGAATTTTCTAAACTTTTTAAAATACTATTTTTCAAGTTATTGTGCCAGTATTCACCTGGATCGACGAAGTTTATTGTAATTTCTCTTGGTGTACCAAGTAGTGAGCGTGGATCTCTAGGCATAGCGTTAGGAGTAATTTGGTTTAAAATTTGAAATAAGTCTTTTAAAGCTACATGACTAGTTTTGTGTTTCAGCGCCCAAATTCGTATTTGCTCGCGATAGCTCCATTTTCTTTCACATTCGACATACTCTAGTTTATATTCAGTATCGCTGTCCGAGTCCAGTCTAGAAGAAAATTACACAAGGAAGGTTATTTTACTTTATTTTTATAATATGCCACACCAAGCTATAACTTACTTTTCCTCTGTAACTGGTCCGTTATCAGCAATTGAGAAAACAAAATCTACGGGACCCTCGCTTGTGTTTGTTGAACTCAAACTTGGCGCATTATTTTTGTTTGTTTCCAATGAATCCCTTAAAGAATAAATTAAATGAATAGAGTTTTATAAATAAAAGCTAAATTACTCTCACGTATTTGAGTAAAAAAACTTACGTGTTATTTAATATTTCAATTACAGAATTCTCACACACAGTTGCCTTTTGTAATTTCTGCATTTTCTGATAGACTCTCCGTACTTTCTTGCGATATCCACCAGTTCTTTGTTTGAACTTCCATGCTTTCAGATCCATATTTCATTTAAGCTAGCTCAAATATTTTATAAAATATGATTTCTCCAATAAAAATAACAGAATGTATCCAAATGAGTAGGCAATGTCCATTACTCTCCTGCTTCTATTGTGAAGCCTTACTGTCGCTATTAGTAAAACAGTCGATCAAATTCTTACTTAAGTCTGCGCAAAAGTACAAATCACTTCTGCAATGTAACTATCAGTGGCAGAACAGTGATAAATATATCTTTTATACAGTTCCGTTTAACAGTCTGCCCTTAATGTCTTTATGCAGTTCTGAAGCGTACAGCAGCGGCAATAGAAGCTTTTTTGCAGCTTTAATCTTTAACACACATGTTTTAACTCTCTTTTATTGCTATAGACGGCAAATGGGTTGTAAAAGGAACACTTATAAAACCTAGAGTGGCATTTGGTTCAGTTTCTGCTACCCCTAGTGATATTTACAGCTATGAGCAGTTACGGAAGCAATAGTAGAACTTAAAACCACTTTCTGAACCCCTAAAGCGCTACTGTACAGATAAAAGTTGCAAAATAGGCTGCTATTTCCACTAGTGTGCTAGTTGGGTTCCACCCGTTTGTTTTGGTTTTCATATTAATATCCACTCGTGCAATGTGTTTACAGATAACTATATATTAGTCCAATGTGGTTTTTCTTATAGAACCTTTGTTTTTTTTTTAAGATTGAATGCCCTCCAAGAGTACTAAGAAAATGTATATCTTCGAGCCCCCGATCTAAGGGATTCTTAAAGTTATAGGACAAATGGGATATCTAACAATCTGGGCGGGGTCTTATTCTTAATACTGTTCTAAATCTATTAAGTGTTCTAGAGTGTTGTGAACCAATATTGTATGTAGAAAGTTGATCAAAAAGACGAACTCCGGATCCGTCTTTTACATTCCTAATCTGAGGGCATATTCTACTATTTTCAAGCATTCCGCTCAGAAACGACGCAAAGCTTAAAGTTTTAACTTTGTAGCTTTTTAGATAATTATGTTTTTTTTTTTTGTTTGTTGATTCTATTCTATATTTTTACATGGCAAGTAAATCCGATGTCGACTATTCTGCCATCGTCTAAAGTGAATTGGGAAAACAAGTGTGTATAATGTTTGTTGATTGTTTTTTTTTTGTGTCAGGATGAATCAATGGTTCACATCTATCAGTGACAGTCGCGGCCACACATGTCAGTGTCACTTATTTGGTTTGTCTATGATGTGACCGCGGTAGTCATGTTCCTTTACTTTTTATAATGCCCGTCGCTGACACTTGCAGTAGCTTTTAAACTTAGTTTACAATGTACCTACATATTTTAAATCCCGTTTTGTTTTATAATAGTTTTTATTTCTCTATTTTAAATAATATAATGTGCGTCTGTCTGGGAGGAATAAATTCTAAAAAGCTTCAATTTCCATAAATTTTTGACAGATTGCGAATATAAACGTTGCTTTAAAATTAATAGATTTGACACTTTTTACTTTTTATGTCTACACCAGTCTACACTAGTGCAATGTGTACACAGATATCAAGGAAATAGTCCAAAATGGTCCGATTTAGTGTAATAAATACCACTCCATTGGTAGGTACTAAGAAAAGATGTAATTACGATTCCAGCCAGGAGCAAAAGCTTCCTAATGTCACAACTTCACAAGGACAAGTGAGGTCACCAACAATCTGGGCGGGGTCGTAGGTACTGATCTAACTGTGCCGTGACGATATTTTATATCTGGAAGTATTTAGCTGTAGAAGCTCTAGAAGGGTTGGAAAATAAGACGGACAGTGGAAATTCAGTATTAGGGTTCCCTTGGAAACCCTTCAGGTGAGGAGCTCGTGGCTAAATAATAACAGCCGCACAGTTCGATCTTCAGTGTTAAGCAACGTTTGCCGAGGTTGGTCTGTGGATGGGTGACCATCTTAACATACGGAGTTTCCTCCGTGCCTCGGAAAGCACGTTAAGTTGTTGGTCCCGGTTGTCATTTGGAGATCTTTGGCAGTTGTTACGGATTGTCAGAAGCCAGAAAATCTAACACCAGTCTTGCCAAGGAGTACCGTGTTACCCAGTTAATGGGTTGTGGAGGTCTGGTAGGCAGACACTCCACGTAAAATACTGGTATTCAGCTGAATCCGGTTCGACTGGAAGCCGACTCCTATATAGTTGGGAAAAAGCTAGGCAGATGATGGTGGAAACCCTTCAGGTATGAAACCCTAAAACGTAGCCAACGGCAATCAGCCATAGAGTAGCTTTTCGGGCTTTGGGTTTTCCTGTCCCTCCATGGTCTTCTGGGTGAATTAACAATGGCGATCACCAGAAACTTAATTCATTCTCTGCTAATCAGAGGATGAATTAAGTTTCTGCGCCCATTCTGGACGAATTTATGTCAGCGTTAAATGTTAGCATAAGCTTACAGCATTGATATATAAAAAACCGCTAGACAAATTATGTTAAAAACCTTCCCCGAGAACCACTCTATCCATTGGTGAAAACAGCATGAAAATCGGTGCAGTAATGTTTCAGTTTTTCGCAAACAGACAGACAGACAGACGCGGCGGAGGACCTTGGTTTATAATATGTAGTGACGACTTACAGTAATTTTTTTATGGATCTATCTCAAGTTTTTCATCTTGAGACGCTGCGGTATTTGAGGCAATAAGATATTACACAGCTTCCCGAGCGCTGCCCGGTCGAGTCGAGCTTATAAGGTTTCTTAAGGTCGTAGGATAAATGAGGTCACAAACAATCTGGGCGGGGTCTTAGGTACGATTTGTTTGTGTCGTAACGACATTTTATTAGGGTTCCGTACCCCAAGGATAACTAACTGAACCCTATTACTCAGCCTCCACTGTCCGTCTGTCCGTCCATAGTAAGTCTGTCGCCATAACAACAATGTTAACAGCATTGTTTTGTTCCGGCAGTTCGAGGTATGATATAGCCAGTTCCTCTGTGTTAGAGGATTCCAGGTAAAGCTCGATTCCATCTTCGGCCTAATCATCACTTTCCATCAGGTGAGACTTGGGCCTAAAGTTTCCCCGTATTGTATAAAAAAAAAGATAAAACTTAATTAGAAATTAAAGGAATACCTATGCATGCGATTTTTTTATTTGTAGAATAAAATATCTATAAGCTCTAGTAAACAATCATGAAGTTATGTTTTAAAAACCTTCGTCACTGATGAAGTTATAAAGCTTCAAAGATTACAATTAGAAAGAGGAGTCCGATATGGACTTTGATGCCAAAGTCCATAACGCCTATACAGCTGCCATAGAAAACAGCGTTTTCATCAGAGGGATAGACGTATTGGTTCAAAATAATTGTAATTATCTCGTTTATTTTTCGATCAATTTTGATTCTATTTTCAATATTTTTGTATATTTTATACAAACATTATATTCCTGTAAAAGGCCGTTTTTTTTTAAAGCTCCTGCAAGCAAGCACAATGCGATAATTGTGAAAACTGCATATTGTAACCGACTTCAAAAAGGAGGAGGTTCTCAATTCAGACGGTATATTTTTTTTATTGCTCTGTTTTATTAAGGGTAGTCGAGTCGCAGTGTTAGTATAGAGTTGCACTTGTCTGTGGGCTTAAGAGAGCTATCTTTATTAACCTGGCTGCAAACCTGACTTCAGTTTATAACTGTTAGGGTAACAGGACTGTTCTAAAGAGTTACCGCAGTCCTGGACGTATTCAACCAGTTTTCCTTTGCGTTTTTAGTACTTAGGTAAAAGTTTGACTCTGTCACCGGTTCCGCCAAGAGCGGGAGAAGAAGAAAGAAAAAGATTTAATTTGCGCCAAGCATGACAGAAGACATTTTATGCTTTCCCATCCAAAAAAAGGTTACTAGCAAATTCTTAACTAGAAAAAGCGCAATTTAGACAGATGTGTTGCTGTTGAGTTTGTTGGCCACTTCTTCTTCCCAGCTAAAACACTAGGAAGTGGTGACGGGCGGGCGTTTTTGGGGGACTGTATATTTGTAAACATAGATGTTTATGGGTTGTAGAGTTCTGGTAGGTAGCCGCTCCACGTAAAACACTGGTTTTCAGCTAAGTCCTTTTTGACTGGAAGCCGACCCCAATATAGTTGTGAAAAGGCTAGGTAGATGATGATGTTCAAAAGTGCTAACACTCAGCTTAATCTGAATAAATGACCTTTGACTTTTCAGTACCATTTTATTTATGATTTGAATCCAGGCTCTCACACTCAATCCTACTTGCGATCAGTTGACGCAAAACAGCAACATCATAATCATCTTCCTGCCCTTATTCCATGTTACTTGGGGTCGGCGCAACACGTTTTTTTCTTCCAGTCTGCCCTATCAGCCTTCAAACTGTCACTAACTCCCTTTTCTTTCATATCGCTTCTTACACAATCCATCTATCTTTTCTTTGGCCTTCCTTTCCCTCTCCATCCATCCACATTTATGTTCAAAACTCTTTTAGTTAAATGCACAACAGCGTGCAACGTAAATAAAAAAAAATTATGCAAGTAAACCGCCAACTACCTACTACTCACCCTATTTCGAAACAAAAAAATGCTCTACAAAATATTGCAGAAAATATTTTACCTCGCCGTGGCCTGTAGTGTCCAATTAATCTGATCCGACCAAGATATCGAGCCAACCAATCGGGATAAATGAACCAATATGGCGCATTGAACTATCCACTTCCAGCCAGTCCGATGAGCGTACTTAGGTAGAATGTTGTGTTTGCTACCTACTTTGATATTGACTGAAACTAGGTATTACCGATGTTGTGTTTTAGTCAGAATATTCAGACTGTCCTTTCTAGGGTTCCGTACCAAAATGGTAAAAAGGAACCCTTATAGTGTGACTAAGTCTGTCCGTCTGTCACAACTGGATATCTCAAGAACTTCTAATGGTATCGACATGAAATTTTGAATAGTTTTAAAATAATGACGTTTGGTGAACTATTTAGCAAATAAAAGAAAAATACATATAAGTACCATTTTTTGCAACAGCGACTGAAAATGGTTCTGAACATTCTTTAAAACGAAGTGGTGCTAAGGCGTGTGGGGTGTCGTATGAAAGAACAATATTTGCTGTTTGCTTTTAAAATTAAAAAAAAAATTACCATCCCTTTATCTCTGAAATTTGCTAAGAGAAAAAATTGCAATAATTTCATGTGTTTATGTACCTAAACATTACAAAAAATTAAAAACTTTTTCGGAAATTATCAACAAAAATGACACCAGTTCCACTATCGGTCAAGAGATGGCGCGATGAAAATTTAAAAACGTTTTATATAATGGTACGAAACCCTCGGTGCGCAAGTCTGACTCGCTCTTGAACGGCTTTTTTAAAGATGATTATAACATACATAGGAAGTACGTAAGTCAAGCTAAGGTAAACCAAGATTCTGCAACATAATTTAAAGTTTATCCAGGTATATGTGAGCGCAAACTTTGCACAGACCCCCCAAAATAAACCGTAGCCGTACATCGTAGTTAGCTGTTTTGCTCAAAAACCCAATTTTCTAAATTCAAATCACAATTTTATTTTAGGTCATTGGATTTTTGAACGGTTTTGTTTCGGTTTTGAACGGTTTTGGTTTGCCGTATTCCATTTTTTTTTATTATTATTATTTGTAGGCTCGCGCCTGACCACAATGTCAACTGATAGAAAGCGATAATGTGATTAACGATGGCTCTCTGATGCAGAGCAGTACGGTCTCATGGCTCAAAGAGTCTTTTTTGGGACGGGAAATCGTCAACAGACTCCTGCCGCACTGGGAGTGGAACGGAGCGTCCAGACTCTTACTGACTCATTTGTGTTCCTGCAAATACCCTTTGCATTCCAGCGCCTCGATGACTTTTTCGAACAAATTCAGCAACCTTAGAAGAATCCATAGAACTCTTTTTTTAAGGATGGTAAATCATCCAATGACTCCTCCCGCTCTGGGTAAAGCAAGAGGGAGTGTCACACTCCTACTGACCAAAACCCATCCGTGTTCCTCCTAATGCCCTTTGCGTTCCAGGGCCGCGGTGACTCTTTCGAACAAATTCCGCAACCCTGGCAGGCACTGGCCCTAGCGGGCCCCATTTGCTTTGCTGACAACTCTTTGAGGCGCGTCGACCCGGGCCTGATTCTGATCAGATGGCGAGCCACCCAATGCTCACCATCCGCAGGCCCACGCCTACGGTGGCCGCGAATTGCTCTACGAGAAATATCAAATATATATATATATCTCATATGAAATTACTAAAGGCCGCCCGCGACTTCGTCCGCGTATAAATTCTCGTTATTCCCGTGTAAATCCCGACCCCTCGGGAACTCCGGGATAAAAAGTAGCCTATGTGTTATTCTGGGTCTTCAACTACCTGCATACAAATTTCATCGTAATCTGATCAGTAGTATTTGCGTGAAAGAGTAACAGACATCCATACATCCATACGGTATTTGCTGAAAACCAGCGCTGCTGACTGTTGGACTTGTCCAGAGTCGCAGCATATGCTGAGCAAATACCAATTCTTGCTAGGATGCGACGCACAACTTTAATTTTCATTTATATTGTTGATGTTGTTTGTACATATTTTTATTTTTTACTTTTATGTTGTCAACTTGTCAACTTGACAGGTTGTCAATGTCAGTCAGTGCCGGATGTCACGGTCGCGCCATTGACATCTGTTGAACTGAGAGTCGTGGTAGGGTGATGCCCGGCCTGACATAGACAACATGAATGTTTCTGGCTTTGTTTAATTTTTGTTTTCTTTTAATTTTGTGTTTTAGTTGGTAATTTATATTGTTATTGTGTGTCGCTTCTGGCGGAATGAATACATTTTCTTTCTTTTCTTTCTTTTTCTTTTACATACTCACAAACTTTCGCACTTATAATATTAGTAGAATTCCGTTACTGAGTGACTGACAGAGAACGCATAGCAGAAACTGCTGGTCACAGAAAGCTGAAATTTGTCATGTAGGTTCCTTCGGAGTGTAAGTGAGCATTAAGGTAGGATTTCCCGAAATTCTAACAGGAAAAGGAAGAAATTGGATATACGTGTAAGAAGCCGCGAGCATTTAACTAGTTTGAATATATAAAAATAAAACAAGAACCGATAAAACAAGAAACACTAGACTATCAACACATCCACACACACCAACATCGAAAATACACACAGAAACACACCAACATGCACAACACACCACATCACATGGGCAATCATATTTTTAAATTTTACTTTTATATCTGACATTTTTCAATTTTCTTTTTTATGTTGTTAGTATTTTTTTTTTTTTATTTAAAATCACATGTTTATATATTAATTTTTATCTTTTTATTAGCACCTTAACATGCATGTTAACAAAATGAATTACTTATGTAATAAGGAGGGGAACTGTCTCCTGAGATACAGGTTAACTACCTAGTTCAGGAGGCAGAGCTTTATGTAAAAGTGCCACTTGTTTGCAAATAAATGAATTTATGATTTATGATATTGAACAAGATCATCAATACCCCCTTCTACCATCGGACATCCAGATGCACTGCAACTTACCATCCCTACCTTGTTGCTATTCCACGAACTCGCACTAAGCGTTTCCAAACGTCTTTTATAATGCGCACAGCAAAGGAGTGGAACTCTCTGCCTGTGTCTGTGTTTCCGAACGCTTACAACCCTAATCTCTTCAAAGTTAGAGTAAACAGGCTCCTTCTGGGTAAGCTCGCTCCATCGTAGACTTTGTCTCTGTCATCTCTGACCAAGACGAAAGTAAAGAGCATCCCGACTCAAATAAAAAAAAGAGCATCCCTCTAGGTACCCATTTTCAGTGAGCCCTCTGATCCTCTGAGAGTACTTACAATTCATGTTAACTATGCACTTTGTTATTGAGCGAAATTATTCTCTTTTAGGCTAGGCTAGACTGCAAATATTCTGTTTGTACAGGATAATTTGATATTCAAAGAGGACTTGGCGTTCAGGTTTATGTTAGCGACTTTTCGTCTTTGTAGCTTTGGGTATAAGTTTTGGATGATAATCTCTGTATTTTATTAAAAACTCATGAAGTCAGAATTGCTGTGACAATGTGTGAAATGTGATTCCGCGTAAACGAAATACCTTCTCTTCTTTTTTTCCTGAAAAATCGGCAGTTGGATTTGATTTTACGGAATAAAAATTAACATAGGACTCAGAGCTATCTTAGTACTTATATCTTTTATGAGTAGACAAATCAATTTGGTAATCGGGTAGTTAGCAAATTAATGTACGTAACTTAGTATAGATTAAATCTTCAAACATACGATTTTTCTTATCTATAATAGCTATGATTTTGACATTAAATTTGATGTCACTGATGAAAAAAGCTTGAGAGGGAATTTTCAGCAGAGTGAAATGTCGGATGGAATAAAGCGTTTGATTTCATGCACATGAATACTTATTACTTATATAATTAATTGCAATTACAATGTGTAGAGTTAGTGCAATACTAATGAATAATATAGTCCGCAAAACGCTAAGGTAGGTCTAGATAGTGTGACTACAATTTTGAATGTAATCTATTTCAGTAGAGTACAGCCTGAGTTCATTGTTTATTCTGCTGTAGTGTATTGTATAGGTATCCTAAAATCCTAGAAAAAAAGTCGAATTTCATTTTTTTAACATGTTATTTTAACACTACAGACTTCTTAAAAGTTTTTCTGCAATCTATAGGTATAGAACTAATATGTGATTTTTTTTCCTTAAAAATTTTAAGGCTCTGTAGTTTCGGAGATAAGCGGAACGGTCATTTTGATCTGATTTCAAGAATAACTTCAAAAAATTATTTTACGAATTCGTGTTTGGGTCACAAAAGTCCATACGTATACTAAATTTCAACAGAATTGGTCCAGTAGATCCGGAGAAAATTGGTTGTGACAGACGGACAAACAGCCACCCCAGTGATCCTACAACGGTTGCGTTTGTTACGGATGTTCGGAACCCTAAAAAGGTCTAATCACAAGGTAATTCCACTCAACCTACTTGTTCTCAATTAGGTTAAAATAAACCCACTTAAACTAACCAATCTGCTGTTACGATTAGGTAAAGCCAGCAAATGTTGAGAGGGTACTTTGAATTCGTGTTAGCATTAGAATCAGCTTTTCTGCGAAGTTAATTTTATTTTAACTAAGAAATGAGGGAACTCTTACAGAGTTAAAGCTGTTTGTAAAAGATATGAGATTTACTGGTTTTAGGAAGAAAAATAATGTAAATGACTATCCTAGTACTTTGTTAATTTTGCCATTTTTTTATCATATGGGTAATAAGGTCTAAAGACCCCACACACCTTAGTGTCAGAGTTTCTAAACCGCCTCAAGGGTCTCTGAAATTTTGCCATTTGAAATGTGATTATCCATTAAAAACCTTGGGTTATTTATTAATTGGGGTGACCAAAACACTGATTTTCAAGTTTTACCAACTGTATAGCTTTTATTTAGGCATAAAAGTCCCTAAAAAGCTGTGAATTTTGAATATCCCACTTCTGACCTCACGCTTAAACCTATTATCCAGCAGCAGAATCCTTATAATACTCGGAATTCCATTCAAACAATGCAAGCCTCCATTGCACAAAACTATTTGAAGGCAGACAATGAGCTACGGACTGCCACCACACTGTTTGTGCAAGATAAACTTCAGTATTATAAAGTTGGACGTTAAAAAGCGGAGGATTGGAAAAGGATCCTCTTGTTGAAAAAAGGACTTTTTATTGTCATAGGATTTGTTTAGTGCATACCAGGGTTGCAGAATTTATTCGAAAGAGTCACCGCGGTCCTGGAACGCAAAGGAAAATAAAAAACTTTTTACAAAAAAATACAACCGATTTCCAAAAAAAAAAAACATGTTTTTGTTAGTTTCTTCGTATCTTGATACCGACTTCCGAAATCAAAGTAATTGTTTTACTTTGTATTGTTTTTTTTTTGGAAGTCAACCGACTTCCAAAAATTGTATTTTTTTTGTAAAAAGTTTTTTATTTTTCACTTTTTTGTGGTACCCCACACCTAACAATACCGCTGCAAAATCGCAGAAAGACAAAGTACGCAATTTCGATTACGTGGATGACAAAAAACCATCATCCAAGTAAACGAATTCTAGCTAATTCGATTTAAAATACAAACTTCGTAAACGATTTTGATAAAATTTAAATGGGACCTGCACCATCTGCAAGTATATCCTTTCAGACAAAACAAGAATTAATCGGTTCATAATTGACGGAGTTATGAGGTAACAAACACATATTAAAAAAAATACAACCGAATTGAGAACTTCCTCCTTTTTGACAAGTCGGTCAAAAAGTCTATTACCAGGCTGTATCTCATGAACCGTGAGAGATAGACAGTTGAAATTTTCACTGAGGATGTATTTCCGTTGCCGCTATAATAACTAATACAAAAAACAGAAACTATAAAATATTTAAGGGGCTCCCGGACAACTGACCTGATTATTTTTTTATGGGTAGGCGAGTCCGAGTCCGTCGCACGTGGCCAGTTTTTTTATGTTACTATTACACCATTCAAAAACAAACCAGTTAAACCTGACAATGAACGGACTAATTCACTGTTTGTGCGAGATAAAACTTCAGTAGCATAAAGTATGACATTATAAACCGGAGGGGAATTGAAAAGGATTCTCAACAGTCCTTTCAGTAATCTTCTTGCGCAAAGTGGCTGTCAGTAGAGTGATTATTTGTTTAAGCACTGGGATATGAAAATTTTATTCCTTTTAAAAGAAGGAATTGTTTCACGTCAGTCAGAACTGTACGCTTTTCGTCAGTGTTAAAAAAGAAGCAGCCAAGTGCGAGTCAGACTCGCACAGGAAAGGTTCCGTATCGTAAACTTTAATTTTCATTTATAGCGGCAATAGAAATACACAATCTGTGAAAATTTTAACCTTCTACCTATTTCGTTTGTTCTTGAGATCTGTTATGTTTTTGAGAAACAGCCCGCTGACAGAACGAAAAACGAACGGACAGCGTAGGGTTAGTAATAAGGATCCGCTGGCTACCCCTTGGGTACAGAACCCTAAAAATGGGTGTTTTTGTAAAGCTAACATAGACAAAATGTGTGTTTTTTTATGTTTTAACTTAAGTAAAATGTTCTAACAATACATAATTGTCGCTTTGCCGCCTTATAAATTCTATTTTACTTGTTACTACTATATATTATTAAATCGAAAGTTTATGAGGAGATGAATGTTTTTTCTTTAGCTAAAAAACTACTTACCGAAGTTTGATGAAACTTAAAAGTAATATATGTATATCAACACACAGGCTCTTAAAATATATTGAGATGTACTAGTTCTACGCAGGCGACGCTAAAAGTGAATAAATACTGTCCTAATTCCTCCAACCAATAAAATGCCTCTTAACGTAAACCTTGAAACGTAAAACCGTTCACCTCAAGCTTTCCTGGCAATGGTCCCAGCTGGGCGCCATTAATTTCAGCAACCAAACTACCCTCCTATTTTTTCGTCACAAAAAAATAATATTTCTTTCCGATACATTGAAACCTATCAAAGTTTAACAAAACACATAATTTAATCGGTATTTGTCAAAGCCCAATATTGTAGGAAAGACACGCCCAATGTCCTGGTTTCCTGTACTTTGTATGGACATCCCGTTGTGACCAATGATATGTAAAACTGTATAATACGTCATTGGTTGTGACCAAATTGTTCAGAATCTTACGACTATTATAAATTGTTTTGTTCTACTATTTTAAATGAATGAAAATAAAAGTGTTTATTGTCACAGAACTGACATGATTGTGTATATTTGAATTGTAACTTAACTAGAATTTCTTAACGACAGTCATAGTAGAAACTAAACCATTTTAATAAAAATAGATATTTAGATTAACTTAGATATTACTGAAAGACAAAAGAAAGGTACTAAAACTAGGCATATGCATGTTGTATTGTACTCAGCATTATGCTATGCCATGAGCATAAATGCAAAAATTTGGATATGATAAATGGTATAAAATTTGGCACAGAAATATAACAGTCTTGAATTACACAATGTCTACTTTTTATCCCGGGAGTATTTTCCCTTGGGATAATTTCCAAAATTAATTCGGGCGCAGCCGATAGCAAAAGCTAGTGTTGTATATAAAGGACACACCCATTATCCTGGTTTCCTCTACTTTGTATGGACACCCTGTTGTGACCAAATTGTTGAGAATTATGGAATAAATTGCTTTTGATACTTCTGAGGTTTTTCGAAGGCTTCTCAAGATTTATTGTATTGGTATAAAGGTTGTGTTGACCTACTTATTGGTTGTTTGATATTGTGTAGGCCGTTTATTTAGGCAACATAAATATTTTCTGATACGCCCACGATCAAAGTTGTTTGTCGGTATTGTTGTTGTTCCAAGGGACTTTCCTCGAATTCTGGAATGTTAGGTATTTTGTACTTGTTTAAAAGTAAACTAAAAAAAAAAAAAAACAATTCAATTCTTTTCTCTGCCTGCGTCTGTGTTTCCGAACGCTTACAACCCTAATCTCTTCAAAGTTAGAGTAAACAGGCTCCTTCTGGGTAAGCTCGTTCCATCGTAGACTTTGTCCCTGTCATTTCTGACCAAGACTAAGGTCAAGAGCAAACCCATCACAAATAAAAAAAATAAAAAAAAAAAAAAAATATGTTTCCTTCAAAACGTTTTGGGCAACATTCATTGTGCGAACAGCTAAAGAGTGGAATTCCCTGCCTGAGTCTGTGTTTCCTGATAGCTACAACCTGGGAGTCAAGAGTGAATAGGTTAATTCTAGGTAAGCGTGCTCCATCTTAGACCGCACCATAGCTTAACATCAGGTGAGATAGTGGTCTAATGTTTGCCTAACAATAGAAAAAAAAATCAGGAAATCCGGAAAGAAATTCCCAAAAAAATCCTTTTCGGTTTTTCCTAAATATTACATTATATTTTTGAAGGGTTTGGGTTATGCTTTTCACATCATTGATAGGCTATCTTTCTCAGTGACGCAGACGAAGTTGCGCGGGTAAACTAGTGTTTTAATAAGAAATACTAATTCCACAAATTTTACACGCAAAATTATTGGAACGTTAGTTTCAACTACGTAACACAGTTTCATATTACTTTATTAGCTTTAACATCAAACTTCGAAGGGCAACCGAAACTTGTACGTTAACGTTTACGTTAAGTTTCTAATCGAGGTGAGTAACGGAACTTAATACTTGAGTTTGAAGACAGATGGCGTCGCTTGTCGCAAGTCGTACGATAGGTATGCGACCTCACGGATTATGAGTTTCTATTAAGTTATGTTTCATATAGCAGTGAAATGATGTAATTTTTAGAGTGCCACACCCAAAGGGTAAAACGGGACCCTATTACTAAGACTCGGCTGTCGGTCCGTCACCAGGCTGTATCTCATGAAGCGTGATAGTTAGACAGTTAAAATTTTCACAGATTATGTATTTTTGTTGCCGCGATAGCAACAAATACTAAAAAACAAAATACAATAAATATTTAAAGGGGTTTTTTAGGGTTCCAAACATCCCTGAAAAACGAAACCCTTATAGAATCACTGTGGTGTCTGTCTGTCCGTCTGTCACAACAAGTTTCTTCTCTACGGATCTACTGGACCGACTCTGTTGAAATTCGTTATACATATGGACTTTTGTGACCCAAACACGGATAAGATACATAAATAAATAAATGTTGAGTATGGGGGGTCACATTTCGGGGTCAAATAGAAAATTAAAAAAAAAATTCAAACTGTATCATGTGGCATATCAAATAAAAGGGCTTACTGAGAGGGTTTTAATTATATTTTATCATAATTTTAAAAGAAATAGTTTGGAAGTTATTCAAGAAATTAGACCAAAAATGACCATTGTCCATAACTGCGAAACTACTGACCTTAAAATTATAAAATAAATGAAGATAATTGTTCTATACCTAAAGTTTACAGGAAATCTATAAGAAGTCTGTAGTGTTGCAATATAATGTTTAAAAAACTACCTACATTTTTCGGAAACCTTGGCACATGAGTTTAACTCGCACTTGGCAAGTTTTCTCTTTTCAATAGAATTCTCCAACTTTAGTTACTTATCACATTGCAAAGAAGTTTTCAGAAGTTTTTCAGTCTATAAATTGTTTTTCTTTCTTAAGCACGAAGTTACAAGTTCAGGCAAAGGCAAAGTTCTTTCACACTGAGTTAAGGTGAAGTAAAACATTGTAAGACAAATACTAACGACCTAACACAATAAAGTGGTATCACTAAGGGCTGATTTTTCAATGGTCAGATAATGTTTATTGGAAGAATAAATACGTCATATTGACATATATTTTCCATACAAAAGCTGTCAGTCGGCCATTTTTATTCCTCAGGTTAAAGTTATTGGACTATTGAAATATCAGACCTTAGTTACAAAAATAATCTTAGTAAGTATGAAGATTATTTTTGTACTAGCTGATATCCGCGGCTTCACCCGACAAATTATATATCTGCTAAAACCTTCCTCGAGAACCACTCTATACATTGGTGAAAACAGTATGAAAATCGGTACTTTAGTTTTTGAGTTTATCGCGAACAGAACAGACAGAGGCGGCGGAGGAGGCTTAGTTTTGTAAATGTAGTGATACAAGTAGAGGAATGCGGTAGATCCAAATACTTCATTTGGGTCTTCGCTTCACTTCCTGAAATCCTAGTTTATTTTTAAAACTTCGTAATTTACAATTTCCTTTCTTTTCATCGTATCCAATGTTCTCTCCTTCCCTTTCACAAACATACTCTCTCATTCACTCATCGCTGCGTTCACACATTTATCACTCGTTCAAAATTTTGATGCGTTCTAAATAAAAAATTAGAACGCATCAAAATTTCACACAACATACACTTAAAAAAAACTTCTAACTATAATATGACGACAAAAAATTCTTCCGCATCGCTGTCAATGTGTGTGTGATGCTCATTTATAAACTCAAGATCTGCTGAACCAATTTTCGTGGTTATTGATTCGTTGGATTTGTCTCCGACCCGAATATCAGAATACCTACATCTTAAAAACAATGACAACTCGATAAGTGCAATGAATACTTAATTGACGGGAGCGAAGCCGCGGGGGACAGCTAGTAATATTCTAAAACGTCCCTCAAGAACCACTCTGTCCATTGGTATCGTTTTTGAGTTTATCTCTCACAGACAGACGGAAAGACGCGGCAGAGGACTGTTTGTGACTTTGTAGGTACCTAATCTTTTTTTAATCCGGTGACGCATGGTGGATTATTGAATAAATATTTTAGTGTTGGATTCTCTATTTATCAAGGACTCCGCACTCCGCACGCGTTCTCCGCTCTCTAAATTACAACATGAAATGAAGCCAATAGGGAATATGCATAAAAAAATATTTATCGAGGAAGGCTATAGGCTATATGCCATCACGCTAACACCAATAGGAGCGGAGCAGTAATGGAAAATGTGACGCAGACGAAGTTGCGCTCAGTAACGCACTAACCTGTCGCGCGACACTACGTTTGTTTTGATGTCAATTTCACTATTACTTATCCTGTGACGTAACTGAAGATGTATATTTATCTCCCTCTAGCAAAAGGCATCCCGCCGTACGGTGACATATTTTCTTTCCCTTTCTTCATGCGTATTAGTAGCTATCTAGTATTTTCGCCGTTTTTAAGCGCCGCGTGTTGGTTTATGACGTGTCTATAATACGTCATTGTACTATAGGCAAAGACTATTAAACCACTTGACTGCGCATACAGTGCCCCGACGCACGAAAACTATTAGTGTTTTTGCTCAGATGTTAGCCAGCGGCACTAGTAACCATTTTAGTTGTGACCAATTGTTAGACCTGTGGGCATGCTAAGTTTTACAAATCGTTTTAATTTTTATGCAATTTATAACGCATAAAAATGCCTTCATACCCGGTGAATTTGTGTGGGAAACATTCCTAGACCTTTTGTTACAAAAATGATGGCATAACTTTTCATCAGAGAGTAAAGACTACGCAAAATATTTTTGATTTGAATCAGATGATGAGCCACTGCAGGGGTCTATATAAAATGGTGGTTAGGTGAACGAGCACACTGTGAGAAGCGCGCGTTGATGTCTTTTGGAAAAGTCTCTTTCTTTCATTAGGAAATACTTATATTTTTATCCCTTTCTTCCCCTTTGTATTTTTATCGTAAAAATCTGTGCTGTTACGTTTAATGATTGAAGTCGATTTATCGATAATCATAAAATTACAACTAATACAATTGTTAATCAATTCACATACTTACATTAAACACGTAACTACTTTTAAACGACTTTAAAAATAGGAGGAGTGTCTCAGATTTTTCATCTGTGTGTTTGACATACATGTTTTCATTTTAGATTTTCGAAGATTTCAGAATTAAAATAAAAGTGGAAAGATAAGGTTAATATGGAAACTTTGTTTAAACAAGATATAGCGCTGTTTGTTTGGATTGAGTATTTTTATAATGTTAAAATCCATTTTATCGATATCGACTATTTTCCTTTAATCAAGTATTGCCACCACTAACCATAGGCTACCTATGCAACTTGACCTTGAACGGACCAATTGCAGCCGCGCGTTGTTCCTCGTCCCCCGGCCCGCTGTAGTGAGCCGCGTACTTAGAAGAAATCGGCCTATACGCTCTCTAGTGGTTATATACTCTATGACTATAGGATATATTACTGCCTCCGTAGTCGAGTGGTTTAGGCGTTTACCTTGCAACCCGGTGTTCGTGACACTTTTTTCACTCAATATTAGAAAATAATCATTTTAAAAAATAATCTTGCTTTGCCCCCTACCTGACTGGTTTGAATTGACAGCTATGACGTCAACGACAATGCAGCAATGACGTCTATGCTTTGAAGGTGATCCTAGTCTTATTTGAATCACATTGTAGACTACTTTTTTTTTGTGATGGAATTGCTCTTGACACTAGTCTAGGTCAGAGATGAGAGAGACAAAGTCTACGATGGAGCGAGCTTACCCAGAAAGAGCCTCTTCACTGTATCTAGATTAGGGATTGTAAGTATTCGGAAACACAGGCGCAGGCAGAGAGTTCCACTCTTATATCCTCCAGTTTCGGATGAGAAAAGACTTCGGGCTCATGAAATTCGAACAACGAGTTTCAAACTGACGGATGTAGGACTCCCATAAATACCTACATATTTTGCAACGCATTCCACGAAACAGATCAACAAAACACTTCAAATAAAAATAAACTGCCCAACACTAACAATCCATAAAAAACACCTTATCTGCCCCCAATCAAGAACCAATATTTCAAGCGCAATCTGCATATGAATACCGTTCCAATAATAACATTATTTATAGATACTATTACATTATTAATCTAAGTTTGCCACATCAAATAAAGTGATAAATCAGTAAGATATCAAGTATTGCTAACAAATAAAAAGATAAGAACTGGCAACACATTTGTGCGGATGCCAAAACTGCTCGGAACTTTCCCCCTTGTTGGCAATATTGTTGCCAGACTAAAAAATGTCTTGGCAATGTTGCAGGGCATCACAGGTTTTACGGCAGTCCAGATTTCCGTAATTTGGTAGTGTTAAAGTTTGAAAGTTTTCCAGTTTTAAAAATACGTTTTATATCAACATACATTACTTTTGCGGGTTTCGACCGCGTGATGATCAAAAATGATTCCAACAGCTAACATACTTTTGACATGAAAGAAACGTATCATTTGTCCTATTCTAGGATATAGTCTACCAGCACGCTAAGTTTCATCTAAATCCACTTAGCTTTTAAGACGTAAAGAACTAATAGACAGATGGAGTTACCCGAATCGTTGGTGTAGATATCGCAAGTGCTATTTCTGAGCATGAGATCTTGGATTCGATTCCCAATTTGGACAGTGTTGGGTTTTGGCATAATAAATTGTATCAGTAACAGCACTGAGTGGTGATTATTTGTGCCTGGTTGTAGTCTCGCTTTCCCTATTACTGTGGACCTGGAATGCACGCTTATCATGATCCCGTTGTGAGAGAGAGATGGAGCTATACACCACGAAGAGCACTATCCCCTTTTCACAACAAAATCATGAAATCAATCAAATTTTACAGATTGTTGTAGCTTGAAGTACTCGTCTGAACTTATAGGCATATACCTATATATTATTTTAAACCTTCAATAATCTATACTAATATTATAAAGCAGAAGAGTTTGTTTGTTTGTTTGGTTGAACGCGCTAATCTCAGGAACTACTGGTACGATTTGAAAAATTCTTTCAGTGTTAGATAGCCCATTTATCGAGGAAGGTTATAGGATATATATCATCACGCAAAGACAAATAGGAGCGGAGCAGTAATGGAAAATATGACGCAGACGAAGTTGCGCGGGTCAGCTAGTATAATATATAACTATTCAATCAAACCGGATTCAGCTGAATACCAGTATTTTACGTGGAGTGGCTGCCTACCAGAGCTACACAACCCATTAACTGGGTAACACGGTGCTCCTTGGCAAGACTGGTGTTAGATTTTTTTTCTGGCCTCTGACTATCCGTAACGACTGCCAAAGACACTGCTCTGACTCCAAATGACAGCCGGGACCAACAGCTTAACGTGCTTTCCGAGGCACGGAGGAAACTCGGTATGTTAAGATGGTCACCCATCCACAGACCAACCTCGGCAAGCGTTGCTTAACCTTGATGATCGACCTGTAAGCCTGTTATTATTTAGCCACGAGCTCCTTACCAAGTCTACCAAGTAATAAACTATTATTAAATTCTATTACTATAACTTCCTCATACATTTTCCATCATATTGCTGAGACCCATAGACATATTATATATTAGAAATCATTGCTGAGACCTTAGACCTTTGTAACACAAGATAACAATTGCAAGGCATGTGTCAGGTTGAAGGCCATAATAATAATATTCGATGTTGCTTTTAAAATCACCATGGCAACGTAAAATATGGGTTACCGTGTTGATGATATAAAACAAAGTCACTGTCTGCCTGTTTTTGTTTCATCGCTTATTTCTTCTTTAAAACCATGTAACGGATTTTTTACGATTTTTACTAATGTAAAGATCTATAAACGACGAAGGTGTTTGAATATATCACCGGGAAATTGCAGATTCCGAAAGTTTGTAATAAATCTTTATTATAATACTAGCCGTCCCCCGCGGCTTCGCTCCCGTTTTACCCGCATAGTTTCCGTTCCCGTCGGATTTCCGGGGTAAAAATATCCTATGTCCGTCTCCTGGTTCTAAGCTACCTCCAAACTAATTTTCAGCCAAATCAGTTCAGCCGTTCTTGAGTTATAAATAGTGTAACTAACACGACTTTCTTTTATATATGTATACTAGCTGTCCCCCGCGGCTTCGCTCCCGTTTAACCAGCATAGTTCCCGTTCCCGTAGGATTTTCCCGTTCCCGTGGGATTTCCGGGATAAAAACTATCCTATGTCCGTCTCCTGGTTCTAAGCTACCTCCCTACCAATTTTCAGCTTACTCGATTCAGCCGTTCTTGAGTTATAAATAGTGTAACTAACACGACTTTCTTTTATATATATGTATAGATATAGATATATAGAAGAAGAAGATATGATTTCTGATGTTGTTTAATGGAAAAATCTTTTTGTATATACAATACAATAGTTTTCAAAATATCCGTAGCTTAAGAAAAAATATTTAACATTTTCACGCGATATTTTACAATCTTACGACGTTTACAAATTTGCGGTGACACATACTAACATATATTTGCACCCGTTTATAGCCAAAGCCGTTCAAAAAGTGTATTCTTCTTTTGCGTCCATCTTACCACTTTCTATCACGGGAGTTCATCTTTCATAAGCTACTTTCAGACTACGCTATTATCTAATAGCATAGAGTATATAGCTCATAGCACACCAATATCGCACACGTTCACACTGTACTGTACTATAAATATTATTGACAATATACAGGGTTATTTGTAAAACACCAGAAACCTCTTAGGCAGTGAAAGTACACATGATTGCAACTTTTGTTTTGGTAAAACTCCGAAATCTCGAAAAAAATATCAGCTGTTTCATACAAAATGCAGTATTTAGCCAATGAAAATGTATGAAACAGCTGATATTTTTTTCGAGATTTCGGAGTTTTACCAAAACAAAAGTTGCTTATAATCATGTGTACTTTCACTGCCTAAGAGGTTTCGGGTATTTTTTCAATTTCCCTGTATATGGTGCGCGATATTGTTGGCCGGATTTGGGGGCCGAGTCACCCGCGTCCGTAGGAGAATACCCTTCAGCGAATCCCTACACGTGGTCCCCGGGTGGTGCTAAACAGGTGACACTAACCGCCTCCGTGGTCTAGTGGTTATACCACCTGATTCAGACCCAGAGGTCCCGGGTTCGATTCCCATGTGGAGGCAAATATTTTGCTCGGTTTGGTTGGTGGTAGGACTTGTTCTAAGTCCACCTGGCAAGCTACCACCGTCATGTCTAAGTCTGTCGCCATAACAACTATGATAACCCATTGTTGTGTTCCGACAGTTAGAGGTATGATAGCCACTTAGCCAGTTCCTCTGTGTAAGAGGATTCCGGATGAAACTCGCTTCCATCTTCCGCCTAATCATCACTTTCCATCAGGTGAGATTTGGGCCAAGAGTTTCCCGTTTTGTATAAAAAAAAAAATTCTATATATTATAGCGTATAGCGTAGCCTGAAAGCAGCTTCATTCTATAGCGCCACTTTTTTCGTTGATAGGTATCGTCAGTAGATAGACTCAACTTCTCCGTAACATACTTGCATCCAAGAAGTTACCCATCTACTTCTCCTTCTGTTTTGTGTGGTCCATGACCACAAGGCTCCTTTGCACCACGTGGTTATCGGATCTTTGCATAACATGACCGTACCAATTCGCACTAATCGTTTCCAAACGTCTTTCATAATGCGCACAGCAAAGGAGTGGAACTCTGCCTGCGTCTGTGTTTCCGAACGCTTAAAATCCTAATATTTTCAAAGTTAGAGTGAACAGGCTACTTTTGGGTAAGCTCGCTCCATCGTAGACTTTGTCTCTGTCATCTCTGACCTAGAGCAAGCCCATATCAAATAAAAAACAATAGAGAAATAGAAATGAAAGAAAGAAGAGTAAGAGTATGAGAGAGACAAAGCAATCGAGCAGCTAATAGTCAACTCTTTCTGGAATTCCGATTGAGCCAAGTATCAAGCTTGCTGTATCACCTTTGTCACTGCGACCTACAGAAAAGAGACACGTATAGGTGACACAGTCGCCTTCTCTCTTTCTACAGAATTGTCAATTTAGTGATGTTATTACTCTGTTTATTCTTTAAGCCTGGATGTACCTAGCCTACTATCTATCCCAGTGAACTGTCAAAACATTATGCATTTCCGTGATCATTAAAACAGAGTTTGTTGTTAGTGGTTCAAGTTAGACTAAGTTAAAAACTGGGACAGCAGGAAATTGTAGTAGAGGTAGTAGTAGTACTCGTGTAGAAACTCGTCGGGGAAGTACTAGTGCCATACCTACGTCGTTGTAGTGTTGTGAGGGGCTAGCACGAATATTTTGACGTATAGTAACTAACGTAAGTGAATTTTGAATGTGAAAACCTGCAACCCTACAGTATTTTGGTTTAGTTTTATGGGACGTACCTACACAATAGGGAATATGCATACGACTTTTTTATTTGCAAAATAAAATACTTATTAGCTCTAGTTAACAATCATGAAATTATTTTTTAAATATCTTCATTATTTATGAAGTTATAAAGCTTCAAAGACTACAGCTAGAAAGAGAAGTCCGATACGAACTGTGACGTCAAATTACGTCGACTATACAGCTGCCATAGAAAACAGCGTTTTCGCGAAAGGGACAGATATATTTGTTTTAAATAATTGTATCTCGTTCGTATTTCGAGCAATTTAGATTCTAATTTCAATGTTAGTATTATATTTTCGAATAGTTTTAGATAAACTGTTCAGATCATAAATACTTTTTTCATGCATATTCCCTATTTCAATATTTTAAAAATTTGAATTTATCATCTATTTTAAATAAATATTATGTACAAAACGAGTATTGCAGCTATGGTAAAATTTTACGTAAATATACGTGAAAAAATATTCGTGCTAGGCCCTCAGAGGGCGAAATCTACCGAGATTAAACAACTTTCGCATTCACATGTCAATCGCAAAACTGTCAAAAATGCCTTAATTTTCATATATTTTTGACAGGAGTGAGATGCCAATTTTAAAAATCAGTAGAATTGGCCACCTGGTCTGAAGGTATATGGATGTTTGAGTATGAACAGACATTAGAGATCTCTAGATCTAGATTATCTGGGCTATTAGATCAAATCAAATCAAATCAAATCAAATCATTTATTTAAATTTCTTAATTCTAAATTACACTGTAGTACATAAAATAGCAAAGGTATTAATATCACTGTCGCCTGAACTAGGAGGGTCCTGTGTTTCAGGCGAAGAAGTTCAATATTGTATACATTCTTAAAATAATCACTTATACTGTATATTGGTTACTAGGAATACTTAACAAGTTATAACGAATAAATGAACAAAAAAAAATGATGATGATGTTATAATTATATAACGATATAAATGACGTAAATAAAGAATACTCGATTTACGCAATTACTTTATAACTAACAATAGCTTCTCTGTTTCTTCGTAGTCCATGTTTTGTAGGACATCCTTTATGAGTTCTTTACAACGACTGTACTTAAGCGCATAAACGTCCCTTAGAGCATTGAGTCTATTGTATAGTAGCGGTCCAAGAAAAACAAAGAATTTGGATGTAAAAATATGTCTAGTAATAATGTTTCGAGGGCAAACTATGTCTTTCCGTCTTCTATTTATGTAATCAGGGTTGTAGGGCAGGGATATGTGCTGCTTTAATACTATGCTCATAATAAAGAGCTGCCGAACTGTCAATACTTTACAAGACTGATAGAGGAGGTTCGTGGGAAAGAGGAAAGGGCGAAAGGTAGCAACTTTGAGCACCGCTCTCTGAGCTCGTTCGAGGGGTAGTAGTAGTGTTTTTCCAGCACCACCCCATGAAGTTATACAGTAGCTCAGTAATGACTGACACAGTGCAAAGTAAACTTGTTTTATAAGTTTTGGGTCTGCAATACACCGTAACTTTTTGAAAACAAATATCAATTTGCGTACTCTGTTGCTTAAGGCTTCAATATGTGGTTTGAATGTTAGTCCTTCATCTATTATAATACCCAAATATATTAGTTGGTTAGTACGGTTAAGTTCTGGACAAGTACAGTGGTTAATTTCTGATGGATTTGTACAATAATGAGCACGTAAGGATAGGTTAGTGAGGGCTGACGTAGACTTGCGTATAGAGAATTTAATATATTTTGTTTTCTCGGTATTTAGCGACAGTAAATTTTGCTGAAGCCATTTATTGACTACGTTAAACCCACTTTGCGCAACCTTGCAAGCCTCATGTTCCGCATCAGCAGAAAATAGTAGCGCAGTGTCGTCAGCGTATGATACGATTGTGCCGTGAGTCATTTTTAATTTACATAGATCATTTATATAAATCAAAAAGAGTGTTGGTCCCAAATTGGATCCTTGGGGAATTCCGTAGCATGAGGTTCTCTCGTCATCACTGACAACATTTCCTATTTTTACGCATTGAGTCCGGTCTTCCAAGTAGCTTGTAAGGAGTCTGAGTTGATTCCCTCTTATTCCTACAGATTCCAGCTTGCGCAACAGTATAGGAATGGAAACGGTGTCAAACGCTTTTTTTAGATCTAGGAATATTCCTATAGTGTGATTCCCTTTATCAAGTTCTTGAGCAAGATAATCAGTTAGATGATGTACGGCATCAGCAGTTGCCAATTTAGACCTAAAACCGAACTGTGTCTTAGATAAGATTGAGTTATCCTCTAGGTATTTTATCAGCCTCGTATTTATAATTTTTTCTAATATTTTCGAAATTGATGACAGAAGGGAAATGGGCCTGTAGTTAGTCACTAGGTCTTTCCTACCCGATTTATACACTGGCACAATAACAGCTCTTTTAAGACATTTGGGAAATATACTTGTTGAAAGACATTGTTGAAATATATGAGTCAGCGGCTGTAACAGGATATATCTGAAGTTCTTAATTATTTTATTTGGTATATTGTCCCATCCTACTGCACAGTCATCTTTTAAACTCATGATAAGACTTTCCACTTCATCTTCGTCGGTATCAAGCAAACCAAATGATGACAAGGAGGTGCTATTCTTAAAAGTGCTGTTTGATTGATGCCCCAATTGCCCCTGTATGGTTTCAGCTAAACATTTTCCTACATTAACAAAGAAATTATTCGCATTGTTAGCAGTAATAAGCGGCGATGTATTTGCTTGCAATAAACCCGATGACGACTCACGTTGTTTCGCGGAGTTTGCGACTTTATTTACACATTTCCATATCTGTTTACTATTATTTCCAGCCTGTTCTAGTGTCATTTTATCATAATTAACTTTCAATTTCTTTAAAAGATTGTTACAAAAATTACGGTACCTTTTGTATGTGATCTGCAAAACTTGATTATTTGGGTTAGATTTAGATTGCATGTGCAGTTTGTCTCTGTGTCTCATACAACGCAAAAGACCCGTTGTGATCCACGGCTTGATGTTACAGTTTTTATTACTCAATCGAATATTATTTGTATTATTTTGAATAGCCTGTTGCACTTTTTCTATTAAGTATGTCATACCAAACTGTGGATCAGCAGAATTGTAAACCGGGTCAAAATCAATGTTTCGTAAGTCGTCCTCAAGTGTATTTATATTTAATTTAGTAAATGTGCGATAGTTGGCTTGTTTTGGTATTTTACAATTAATTGAAAGTAGGACAGCTTTATGGTCTGTTATTGATGAGTTAATCACAAGCGCGAGTGAAGGGAAGCTAGATTTCAGCATGATATGGTCCAAGCATGAGCCACTTTGATGAGTAGGAAGTGTATGTGTGGGAAGCAAGCCATGGAAGGAGCATAGGTTAAGATAGTTTTGAGCATACGTATCTGTAAATCCTGGCAGAATATTAATGTTAATATCTCCAACTAAAATTATGTTTTTGAAGGAAGATAAGCCTTGCAAGGTATCATTCAGCGAGTCGATGAATTGATTTAAATTTCTAAAAGAAGGAGGTCTATATAATGCTAAAATAGCATAGTCCAAGCCTAATTTAATTAGCAGTCTGTTACAGTCATGTATATTTGGTTCTTCGACCGAGATATTATGATGGTTCCTTGCATAAACTATCAGTCCATCGTTTTGATTATAATTAATATTACTTTGATAAATACTGTATCCCGGCATTAGTGGCACTTTGTACTGTTTAGAAAGCCAACATTCTGTTAGAACAATAAAGTCACAATCTATGTTTAGTCGTTGCTGTAAAGTATTGAAGTCATTATAATTACGAAATATACTCCGTATATTTTGGGTCAGAATGGTTAGTGTATGTCTGTAAGAAGAAAGATATGGTTTGCATTCTTCAACCTCACAAAATTTTGACTCAGAAACAGAGAATTGATCTAATTCATTATTTAAATTATTTATCATGGTAATCAACAATAAAAAATAAAAAGAAAATTAAAAATTAAAAAAATAGAAAGGCAAAGAGAATACCCTAATTGTGCGGCGCTCTTAGGCGCCTCCATAGTCAATTGAGTTGATGTACCTCTTTTCCGCTTGCTGTTTGGCTGGGCACTCTTTATCTCCAGTTTTGTGGTTGTCTGGCTTTTTGAAGTGTAGACAGGTGGCGCATTTTGGTTCGGCCTCTTTCTTCGGGCAGTTCTGGATGGAGTGTCCTTGTTCCCCACAGTGACCACAGGTGTGATGAGCCTCCCGACATGACTTGGCCGCGTGGCCATACTGTTGACACTTGTAGCAGCGCGTGACTAGTGTGAAATCTCTTACAGGACAGGATGACCAATTAATAAAAGCGCGGTCTTTTGAAATTAGGGCTTTCCGTATTACTGCAGTGACTTCTACTACGTAGTTACAGGTCTCAGAGTCTTTTTTACCTGATTTATGGCTTAGTTTGACAGCGGATAAAAAGTTCTGCAGGTCAGCATTCTCCAGTTTGTCTGCAAGATTTTGGTTGAACAAGCAAGTAAACACTTCGGTCTCCTGCATGTTCGAGGGCACACCTATTATTACGACTTTCGGTTTCCTTTTTTGGGGCTCGTCCATCGTAAAACCTGAGGAAGTAAGCTGCACGGAGCGTTTCAGTTTTTCAACATCTTCTTTGTTATCAGTGCTGATAATAACTCCTCCATTCCTCGTCTTACGAAGACCTCTTACGTGTAGTTTCATTTCCTCAGGGCGGATAAGTTGTTGTACCAGTGTTTTGGTCTCATCACTGGATTTCTGCTTGTCCACGGGATAGATGGCTACTGCATTATGGTTTGCTGGTGCTCTGATGTAGTCATTGCTGCCTTTCTTCACCATATCCGCAAAGGTATTACTTGGGGCTGGTTTCGGCACCTCCGCTATTTTTAGCTCCAGGTTTTTGATCTGCTGCGATATTTCCAATTTCTCCTCCAGAGACTTAATGGTGGTTTGGGCGAGGATGGCCTTGCTCTTCAAGGACTGGTAAAGGCAGGCCATTTGCGAAGTTCCGTGGGCGACTTTGCGGCATAGAGTGCTCACTCTCTGTTTTTGCTCTGAGTTCAGCTTACCTTCAGCTGTGGTACTGCAGATATCATTCAAGCAGCTCTCAATGCTCCCAAGCCAGTTTTGGATCTCAGCAGTTGCGACTACTTCCATTTCCTCTCTTTGTGCCGGTGGTGGTTTAGGACTCTCTGCATATGCAGCTCCTGGTGTAGGTGGTGGAGTGCGAGCGGTTCTCGCACTCCTGTTAAACGGACTGCTTTCCATTTATGTTTGTTTTGGTATGTGAGTACCTAACATCGTAGAATGAGTCACGAAACTACAAACTAGGTCACAATTAAATAATTGATTATTTTAAATAATTTTCAATACGTCTGCTCTGTATGAAGTGCAGAGTTGTATCCCGATGAACAATGATAACGAACATTCAAACTCCTTGCTGGAATTGTAGATGTTCGAAGTATCGTAGCTGGAATTGCAGCTGTACGAAGTACCCTAGCTGGAATTATAGATGTTCGGAGAGCCCTATCTAGAATTGTAAATGTTTGAAGTACCCTAGCTGGAATTATAGATGTTCGGAGAACCCTAGCTGAAATTGTAGATGTTTGAAGTAGGTACCCTAGCTGGAATTGCAGCTGTTCGAATTACCCTGGCTGGAACTGTACATGTTCAAAGTACTCTAGCTGGAATTATAGATGTTCGGAGAACCCTATCTGGAATTGTAGATGTTTGAAGTACCATAGCTGGAATTATAGATGTTCGGAGAACGATAGCTGATATTGTAGATGTTTAAAGTACCCTAAGCTGGAATTGCAGCTGTTCGAATTACCCTGGCTGGATCTGTACATGTTCAAAGTACTCTAGTTGGAATTATAGATGTTCGGAGAACCCTAGCTGGAATTGCAGATGTTCGATGTACCCCAGCTGGAATTGTAGATAGCCTAAAAATTATGCTTGACAAATAGTGTGACATGATAATCTTGAGATCAAAACATCCATACAATCATGTACTTTAATTGAATGTTCGCATTACTGGTAAAACAGTACTGACACTCAAAATCCTGTTCCAAAACTACATCTAAACATTTCAGTGTACGGTCGAATCTACATAAATGTTTATAGTAAACTTGCAGTCGCCACAACTTTGTCAAGCGTTTACGCTGTCACCCCTGGCCATCGAGTAATTTTGAATCCATGTTTATACGAGGAAGTATTATGTTGTATTACTATCACTACATATATATGAGAAAACAAAGTTCTCCGCCTGTGTGTCACTTCGCGATACACTCAAAAACTACTGCACCGATTTTCATGCTGTTTTCACCAATGGATAGAGACGTTATCGAGAAAGGTTTTAGTATATAATTTTTCAAGTTGGCGAAGCCGAAGTATCCAGCTAGTTCTTTATAAATAATGCTGAAAATAATACCATACCTATTTTAAATAAGTAACAAATCTGCATATTTCACGTATATAATAATTATGCTGACTATAATAAAGTTATTTCATACAAAGTGGGCTTTTAGAAAAAACTCTTACATACATTATAATGTGCTAACATGTACGTCTATGTATTTAATTGCTGACGTGCGTGTGTTTGTGTCGGTAATAAAATATGTATTACTCGCGTTACATTTCCTGACAGTCCATAATGCTGATGTATTAAATTAATTAAGGTTATTTTCTTAATGCCAGAATATTTTGACGCAAAATATCGTCGTATTATATCCTCGTATATGTTGATATACGAGGAAATACTCTGTTTGTAATCCAAGGAGTACCGTGTTACTCAGTTAATGGGTTGTGAAGGTCTGGTCAAGCAGCCGCTCTTCGTAAAGTACTGGTATTCAGCTGAATCCAGTTTGAGTGGAAGCCGACCCCAATATAGTTGGGTAAAGGCTAGGCAGAATAGAATAGAATAGAATAGAATAGAATAGAATAGAATAGAATAGAATAGAATAGAATAGAATAGAATAGAATAGAATAGAATAGAATAGAATAGAATAGAATAGAATAGAATAGAATAGAATAGAATAGAATAGAATAGAATAGAATAGAATAGAATAGAATAGAATAGAATAGAATAGAATAGAATAGAATAGAATAGAATAGAATAGAATAGAATAGAATAGAATAGAATAGAATACTCTTTATTATGTACACCATTTAAGTTACAGAAAAAATAGATGAAGAAAACATTACATAGGGTGACACAATGGGCGGCCTTATCGCTAAGAGATGATGACTCTGTTTGCAATCTTTTGACGATAAGTAATTATATATAATAATAATATAAATTTGACGACGAGTTGAGCGATTGACTGCTGCGCAGCATGTCGCGGGTTCGATTCCCGCACGGAACAAATATTTGTACGGCCTACATGTATTTGTTCCGAGTCTGGGTGTTTTCTATCTATAATATCTATGTATTTACAAAAAAAAAATGTATATAAGTAGTTTATCAGCCATCTCATTACCATAACACAAGCATTAAGTTGCTTAGCTTGGGACTATATGGCGTTGTGTGAAATGTCCAAGGATATTATTATATATTATTATTATTATTATTATTAATCTTAGGAACTCATACAAGCCAGAACGAACAGTGGTGACCACCAGAAGACCGTCGAGTCAATGAAGTTCGACGAGTCCCGGAGAAAAGATTGAACTTTCTTAGGTCCCGCAACGAAATCTATCTGTAAAGAAAAGCGGCGGAGAAATAAAACAACTCTATGGTTGATGGCCATTGTCATCCATGAGTAGTCTCCGCCCACGGCCCACTGTTGGGTACAGGACGTATTTAATAGGGAATATGCATAAAATAATATTTATTATCTAAACACTTTATCTAAAAATATACAAAAATATATTACTAACAGTGGAAATAGAATCAAAATTGCTCGAAAAACAAACGAGATACAATTATTTTAAGCAAATATATCTGTCCCTCTCGCGAAAACGCTGTTTTCTATGGCAGATGTATAGACGTCACGTAATGTGACGTGAAATTCCATGTCGGACTTCTCGTTCTAAAAGTAATCTTTGAAGCGTTATAACTGCATCGCTGATGAAGATATTTAAAAAATATTTTCTAGAGTGTTTACTGGAGCTTATAAGTAATTCATTTTATAAATAAAAAAATCGCGTGCATATTCCCTATTCCCCTTCTTACTGCAGACTATCAAAGTATCAAGATATTTGAACTACTTATTTAGTAAAAATCCGCACTACGATCATCTGACTAGCCTTTTCCCAACTATAGGTACCTACCTATTGGGGTCGGCTTCCAGTCAAATTGCATTCAGATAAAAATCTCATTATTTTGCGTGGAGTGGCTGCCTACCAGATCTCCACAACCCATTAACTGGTTAACACGGTATTTCTTGAAGACTGGAGTCAGATTTACTGGCTTCTGACAATCCGTAACGACTGCCAAAGATCTACAAATGACAGCCGGGACCAATGGCTTAACGTGCTTTCCAAGTCACGGAGGAAACTCGATATGTTAAGATGGTCACCCATCAACAGACCTACCATAGCAAGCGTTGCTTAACCTTGGACATCGACCCGTGCGGCTGTTGGTATTTAGCCACGAGCTCCACACTACCACTTGAAAAAATGGAAAATTGATGGAAATACTTGTGACATCCTAATCTATGTCGGCAATTTACCCGTGAATCTCTATATTTTCTATGGTCAAGAACCAATCAAAGTTCGATTAAATCGAAAAAGCGGTAATATTAAATAAAAACCAAGGTAAAGTAAAACCAGTGTAGGAGATGGGAGGATGATGTCAAACTGACTGCTGGCCCAAGGTGGAGAAGGGTAACTCAGGATAGACCACAGTGGTGACTGTTGGAGGAGGCCTATGCCAAGAGGCACGCTGAGATAAAGAGACATTTTGTAAGACACAAATGTAAAAAAGGAAAAAGTGTAATCCATCTCTAATCACAGAATAAACGGCTTTTTTATTTATTTTAAAGGTAAAGTTGGTTTTCCCGGTTCATGTAGCTGTAAAACCAACGTACGCAATCTATTTGTAACATTTCAAAAAGTTTATTACAACGATAGTAATATATCGCATAGCTACTAAAAATTTTTATACGTTTTCCGCTATTGACTATACCCTACAGCTTTACAACTTTTCCGCTAAGTTGTTAACATGCCCGTCTCAATGGCAACCAATCGTTTTATTCGAACTCTTTAGCGATACAACGTGTAAATGAAATAGGTAACGCTTTTCCTGAAGAAGGGTGATTGACCTCATCATTATTTTATGAACCATTTTTAGGTATCTTTTATGGACCAACCATATGATAAATAGAAAGATCATCAATCAGAAACTTTAGTTGATATGGCAAAGACTGCATATTCCTTACTGGGAGCAGTGACACATAAATATGATGAAGGCATAGGCATTATTTCATACAGCCTTAACATGACAGCCCCACAATTTAATAAACAGACATTGACACACCCAGGCTATCCCTACGATCCAAATATAGAGTGTGAACCGCCACGCGACGCGGTCGACGGTCAGTGCGTGCGCCCCAGACTGTGGTATTGATCCCACCACCTGGCGGCTGCCGTCCACCACTCCCACCCGCTACACTAACTTCTCTAGTCGGCCATCGCCCCGCGACACGATACCACATTCAAATAAAACACAATAAAGAAAACCATTTTTAAAAATAAATCACCTGTCAATTTTCGCGCCATTCTACGCGTTTGACGTTCCTAGTTGTGCCGCGAAATCAATTGTTCGATTCGCCAAATTTTTGAATTGTATACTTTTTTTTCTATTCTACCACGTGTTTCACAAGTGATCAGTGTTTTTAGTGCCGAAAACAGTGTTGCTAACACTTAGTCTGTAATTGTTCGCGCAATGAAGTGACTCACCTCGTGCCGACCTGGATCTTGGATGTCAGGCATTATCTCAATTTACGGCATTAAATTTTGTAATTGCACGTCTGTTAGTGTTAGCCCATTCGTTAAAACTTAAATTGTCCTGAATTTTCAACGTTCATTCTCATTAAAAACGTAACAGTTCACTGTTGTTGAACATAAACAAAACGCGTGTTGAGACCTAATTTGTGGCTGGTAACAATCTAATTGCTTTCACCGCTACATACCGTTGAAACAATAGATCGCAAAAAGGAAATTATTATCAGCGGTCTATCAGATGCAAATTATTATCATGCCACTTATCTATCCCCCTTTGGAGAGAGCGAGTGGGGTGATATTCTCGTTTCGCGCGGCACACTAACCCGATCGAGCGTAATAACAGATTTTTCTTGCGAGTACTTATCTATCAGCTGTTTGTGTCTGCCGCGTGAGATTGCGGGTGTTTTTTTCGCGTTAAGGGGGGAAATGCATGAAAATTTGCATAGCATCACGTCATTCAGGTAGTTAGAGGTAGTTAGCGACGCCGGCGTGAGTCAGCGACGGACGCCTCGTCGGACGCGACCAATTACGCTTTTTGCTTCAACAATTTTCTAAATTCAAAACAGATAAACGCGCTTCTGCCTAGAAAACGAAACGTAACGATTTTTTATCGATATTCTATTTTCGAATTGACTTTTTTGTGTGTTGTGTGCCTTTGGACTAGTGTTGTGCCTTTATTAGACTAGTGTTGTGAAATGTGATTGTTTTTTACACGTTCTTATCATGGAAAGAAGTGTTTTGGCGGAGCCGAGGCACGTTCAGTGGGCTTCTGAAGTGAGTATGCTTAGCTATAGTCAATAATATCTCATTTGCGTCATTCTTCAGGCATTCTATTCCCAGATTTTCAATATTTATGAAAGTAAGGTCACGCGTTAAAGGTTAAATACACATTACATACATTCAACAGATTTTTGCAACCAATTACCATGTTCGCTTGCAATTTTATTCGAAAAAAATATACTTAGACATCTTTTGTCTGTCTTTGTTATTTAAATGTCAAAGGAGTGAGAGGGCAATAATAAGACTTTAACACCTTCTTAGTAGTAAGGCTTCTCTATCTAGACGTTTATCAATGAAAGGGTGAAATTGTAATTGTGAGGTAAGTATTTCCTATTGCAATCCCAAGTAATATTATAAGTTCGAAAATGAGTTTGTTTGTTACTTACAATGTCACGTCAAAAACGCGGACCCGATTTTGATAAATTTTGGTACAGAGCTTGCTTTTTTTTTGTGAAAAACACTATCGCTTGCGAAGCCGCGTGCAAAGGCTAGTATGTTCATATTGAAGGTTAAGGTTCTACAAGCACAAAAGGTACGAATCTACCCACCCCAGTCACCCTATTGATATTTTACTGAGAAATTGCTAATGGGAAAACCCATCACCCACCCACCTACCTTTTGATAGTTTCTGAATAAAATTATACCTAGGCACCTATTAAGCTGACAAACATTTTTAGGGTTTCGTACCCAAAGGGTAACAATCGTTACCCTATTAGATACTAAGCCCGCTGTCCTTCCGTCCGTCCGTCCGTCCGTCTGTCTGTCAGCGACCTGTATCTCACGAACCGTAATAGGAAGACAGGTGTAACTTTCGCAGATCGTGTATTTTTATTGCCACTATAACAAAACATAATAAAATCAAGATTGCGGTTGGTTGCCCTTCTTGTGACAGTCCGATTCGCACTTGACCAGATTTTTTAAGTCTAGAAATATTTGAATTTCGCGGGCTACCCTGGAGCATCCACCTTAAGATTAAGTATTTCAAAAATAAACAAAAAAAAATAAAACAATAATAATAATATTTTAAAAAATCGTTCCCACATGACTCAGCTGTCATGTACCTCATAGTTAATGATTTGTCATTTTAATCACTAGTTTTTCAGTAATGATAATAACTTAACAGATATTAAAGATCTTAACTTGACCCAATTTAAACGGAGATTAAATAACTTATTGACTGAAAAATGCTACTATACTATTGACGAATTCCTTTTTGACAAAATGTAATAAACTAAATGATAATTATGTATTTACCTATGCTTGACAATTCAAAAACTTGACTTATTAACTGTATTCAAAATGGTTATTATAAAAATAGATTGTATTCTAAGTACCTATTGTTTATGTTAATTTGTTGTAATATCAATTTTATATTCTTAAATTGTTAAATAGTGTATGCCCTAATGGGTAGTTTTTTGAGTTACCATATCCTAATTATAAGACCTATTGTATCACCAAAAAACACACTAATAAATACTTTGACTTTGACTTTGAACTTGACAAATAATCAAGTAATTTTCCGAGAAAAAAACTAATCATCTAGATGATTAGGTACAATCAACCAGTATCAAGTGACACGCTCTAAAATTATGATACGTCCTAATAATATCTAAAAAAACAAAACACACGTAAGTAATTAAATAAAAAATAACAATAATTTATTCTAATAATATTCTCTCTGTACTTACTGAAATAAAAATAATGATACCTACTGTTTCTCATACACATATCTTATTATAATTTAATATATCGTTACGTCAAAAAAGGGCGCGCGCCACCATTTTCATAATTCTATTTTTTTTATTAGGCTATGAACAGACAACCTCTGCCCTCGCGTGTAAAGCTGCGGCTTCACTGTGTGAATTATAAATGTGAATGGGATTCTTTATTACACCAACACACACATACGTATTTTATTATCTGTGCTGTCTCAACCATTGTTTTTACAATCTGCAATACAATGGACTGGATCTCTTGGTCTCGAGACTTTTTTAATTCTTTTGTAAAAGCACTAGTTTATGTTCGCGGATTCGTAGTTTTCATTCAAGTATGGAACCTCAGACCAATAAATTTATTGGTCTGAGTATGGAACATATTCAAGTATGGAACAAAAATACTTATCCAACATTAGACAGGTTTTTTTATTATGCAAAACGGGGAAACTCTTGGCCCAAATCTTACCTGATGGAAAGTGATGATTAGGCCGAAGATGGAAGCGAGTTTCACCCGGAATCCTCTTACACAGAGGAACTGGCTATCATACCTCTAACCGCCGGAACACAACAATGCTGTTAGCATTGTTGTTATGGCGACAGACTTAGACATGATGGTAGTAGCTTGCCAGGCGGACTTAGAACAAGTCCTACCACCAACCAAACCGAGCAAAAAATTTGCCCCAGCTGGGAATCGAACCCGGGACCTCTGGGTCTGAATCAGGGAGTATAACCACTAGACCACGGAGGCGGTTAGTGTCACCTGTTTAGCACCACCCGGGGACCACGTGTAGGGATTCGCTGAAGGGTACCTATTCTCCTACGGACGCGGGTGACTCGGCCAATGGCCTTTTCTAATCAACGTACTTAAGTACTTTTACCTAGAACTTCGGTACCTACTCAGGGCGGATTTCATCAATCTGAAACTGAACGTGTTCTATTTTTTTTTTTTATTATTAATGGCAAGTAGAGCCGATGTCGACTATTCTGCCAATGTCAAAAGTAAATTGGAAACTCAACGTGATCAACATAAGAACCACATTTACGAGCTGTCAGTGTCATTATTTTCTGTGGAATATTGACACTGACAACTCTTGAAGGCAGTTTGATCGCGATCAATGAATTACCTCCTTATCTATACTCTATACTAATATTATAAAGAGGGAACATTTGTTTGTAAGTTTGTATGTAGGGGGTAATCTCATCAGGAACTACTGGTCCGATTTGAAAAATTCTTTCGGTATTAGATAGCCCATTTATCGAGGAAGGCTAAAAGGCTACATATCATCACGCTAAGACTAAAAGGATCCGTGCATTAATGGAAAATGTGACGCAAACGAAGTTGCGTGGGTCAGCTAGTTGTAAACAAATAACTAACTCATTTTTCAAGTATCTAACCACTAAAAGATTCAACAGAATTTGATAAATCTATAAATAGGTAATGTATTTGTACTTTAGTTTAAAGTCTTCTAAACAGACAAACAATCAATTTTAGTAGTTATGTCTGTCCTGAAACTTCCCACAAGGTTTTAAGACTCATATTCAGATTTAATGTTTTCTAAGAGCTTTTCCTTATTCGCAGATACAGATTTTTAGGGTTCCGTGCACAAAAGGTAACCAACAGGACTCTATTACTAAGCCTCACCTGTCCGTTGGTCCGTCCGTCTGACTGTCAACGGACTGCATCTCAAGAACCGTATTACGTAGACAGTTGAAATTTTCACAGAGTGTGTATTTCTATTGCCGCTCTAACAACAGTAATTAAAAAAAAATACAACCGACTTCCAATAAAAAAAAAACACTTTAAAGTAAAAAATAACTTAAATTTCGGTTATATTTTTTGTAAAAAGTTTTTTATTTTTCACTTTTTAGTGGTAGCCAACACCTAACAAACGCACTAGTTGCACATACGATTTTCGAAAGTTCCCCTCGACTTCTCTGGGATGCCATCATCAGATCCTGGTTTCCTTATCATGGGACCATTTGGGAAGTATTCCCTATCCAACAAAAAAATCATTTTTAAAATCGGTTGGCAAGCGACGGAGTTATGCCCGAACAAACATAAAAAAAATACAAACATCCGAATTGAGAACCTCCTCCTTTTTGGGAAGTCGGTTAAAAAGGACTCCATTCAAGAACACGAGTTTATTTATTTTTTGTTATGGTACGGAATTCTTCGTGTGAGAGTACCTACGACTCACACTAGAACGGTAGTTGGGGTCACGTTTGACCATAATCGCACCTGATTTTCAGTGACGATATGATCAACTAAAGAGACTACGCATTGCTAGAAGTAACCTATTCATTTTTGACTCAACTCAACTCAAGCATTTATTTCAATTAAACCATTTACAGGCACTTTTGAATTGTAAAGGTCGGTCGGTTTACAAAGATGGTCTATTTGCACGTTCCAAAGCGTAGCTCTCTATGGAGAAGAACGTGCAAGAAAATCCACGGACACTCTTCTAAAAATAATAAATTATTACAGAGTTGTGTTTACATCGTGTTGAAATTATACATACACGTTAGAACGAGGTAAAAGACGAGTAGGGTAAAAGCTTCTGGAATAGAAAAGATACAATTCAAAGATATAATTAAAATAAACCATGGCAGCTGAGAAATGAACAGTCCCAACTGACGGCGCCCGTTCACGTACAAGACGCATGCGCTAGGTCCATTCGGCCCAACCATTTAGAATGGAGCCAATTGATTCAACGCATACACCACCATCAGCTAGGCTTTTGAGTGAACACGACACTCCCAACCGCCAGGGTACATTCAAGTCAAAAACAAACCTGACTTAAGGACCTTTTAGGTAACTCATATAAAATTAATTAAACGCAACTCATCTGATTACCAAAAATTATGATGTTCGTGCGTGCGTGCGTGTTATTTAATATGTAAGTTTTTAATTTCAGTTTTACACGTCATTTTTTCAACAAAGTGCCTGTGTTCGTTACACAAATAAACTTTTTATTTATTCACACTGAAAGTTTAATTTTCTGCAATAAAATTTATCTCCCATTTTACCTTGAATTCACGTTTTATGAGTGTCACAATTTTCTATTGAAACTCCAAACAGATAGGTATATACATATTTTTTTATGAATAAATAAATTTTTAATTAATTAAATTATAAATACACAGACAGAAACTAACATGACGTCTGTTAAAAGCTTCCGAAAATTCGATCTCCGATTGAATCTGAGTTTAAAAATAGTCTGAACACATTTCACAGACGGATGCACTTATTGTAACAACGTAGATAAAAGAAATGTGATGCATACAGGCAGTTAAATACGAGAGAAACGCTATTGAGGATCTATGAATAAACTAAAAATATAATATTAATAGGTTTAAGCCCATTTCTTGATATCTCGCAGTAAATCTTGAACTTCCACATGTAGCCTTCCTTGATAAATTGGTACAAAAACATTTTCTAAATTCAAACCAGTAGGTAGTTCCCGAGATTAGCGCGTTCAACCAAACAAACAAACTCTTCAGCTTTATTATATTAGAATAGATATTACTACACTCAAACACGTTTCTAGAAAATAAATATAAATCACTGTGAAAAACAAAACTTCGTCTTAATAGGGAATATGCATGAAAAAGTATGAACAGTTTATCTAAAAGTATTCAAAAATATAGTACTAACAGTGAAATTAGAATCTAAATGGCTCGAAAAACGAACGAGATACAATTATTTTAAACAAATATATCTGTCCCTCTCGCGAAACGCTGTTCTCTATGGCATCTGTATGGTCGTCGTGTAATTTGACGTCACAGTTCGTATCGGACTTCTCTTTCTAACTGTAGTCTTTGAAGCTTTATAACTTCACTAGCTGACCCGCGCAACTTCGTTTGCGTCACATTTTCCATTACTGCTCCGCTCCTATTTGTCTTAGCGTGATGATATATAGCCTATAGCCTTTCTTGATAAATGGGCTATCTAACACTGAAATAATTTTTCAAATCGGACCTAGTTCCTGAGATTAGCGCGTTCAACCAAACAAACAAACAAACAAACAAACAAACTCTTCTGCTTTATAATATTAGTGTCGATAAATGATGAAGGTTTTTAAAAATAATTTCATGATTGTGTACTAGACCTAATAAGTATTTTATTTTGCAAATAAAAAAATTGCATGCATATTCCCTATTACAAAAGCATGGGTACGTGCCTAATATCATAAAAACTGTTTAATAGACAACAAAAATGCATAAACACAATAACATAAACCTTTCCAATGTAAACAGTGACCTACTTCAAGACGTTAACTCTCTACAGATGCTGCATGTTTAATCAAAACATTATTTCTTTGCAAATCTGGCAAATATTAGTTTGTAACTAACAAAGTAACAATTGACCATGTGTGCTATGGTATGGTAAACCCAATCAAATCTGAACCCAATCTCTTTAGTAATAATGTTGTTTTTTTTTTTAATTTGTTATGGGTTTGCTCTAGACCTTGTCTTGGTCAGACTCAGAAATGACAGAGACAAAGACTACGATGGCGCGAGCTTACCCAGAAGGAGCCTGTTTACTCTAACTTTGAAGAGATTAGGGTTGTAAGCGTTCGGAAACCCAGACGCAGGCAGTGAATTCCACTCCTTTGCTGTCCGCATTATAAAAGACGGGTATTTGTTATCTATATGTATGTTTTTAAGTGAACTAATTTTTTTAATAATATGGACGTGAATTATGGATCTTGTGTAGTCTGAAATAAAGATTATTATTAATTTATTTACTTTATTTTCACAACACGCTCAAGGAACGCCCTAAGTTTACCCAAAAGTCTTTTCTCTCATCTCTTTCCATCGCTCAGTACTACAAACTGCTTACAAATACAGACTTTACAATGGATAATTTTGCTGATAGGAAAATTCAATAACACTTAGCCAGCTGGGGAACGACTGCCCCTCGCCGAGTCTCTCAGCAATGGCGATTGTAACCACTAGACCGACAAGGCAATCATTTGAAGTAATATAAGTCTAGATTACCTTTTCCATTTATCCCTTGTCGAGGAAAATTGAGAAGGTTTCGGTCTGTGTTCCTAATCAAATCCAAATCTGTTCACCCTTTTAAGGTATGATTGTAAAACGAACATCCCAACATACAGACTTTATCATTTTATACGTTACTTCTAAGAGGGTCATTTCACAAATAAAATATAATAATTGAAGTATCCGTTTCATATTTCAAAAATACCGGCAAAGTACGAGTCGGACTCGCGCACGTAGAGTTCCGTATCGTTATCTATAAAACGGCAAAAACACCCTTAAATATAACCCCCCCTACTATGAAAATTTTAACTGTCTAACTATCATGCACGGTTCATGAGATACAGCCTGGTGACAGACGGACAACAGAGGCTTAGTAATAGGGTTCCATTGGTTACCCCTTGGGTGCGGAACCCTAAAAACAAGGTCTTTATTTAATTCATATGACGAACATAACGTTTTTGTCTGTATCCTTTTGTTTCGGCTAATCTCCGAAACGGCTGAACCGATTATGACAGGACTTTTGCTGGAAGATAGCTGTTGTTATAAGAAGTAAAATCTTTGGCTTGCTAGGGGATCGACCGCCCCTTCCTCGAATCATTCAACAGTAGCAATTGTAACCACTAGACCGACAAGGCAATCAGTTGAAGTGATCATATACACTTACAAAACGATTTGTTATGCTGTCTAGATTTTCCCTTGATTTTCTTCTCTTGTCCCACATTGGATATTGTTTGAATAGAATTGATATTTATTTCATGCTATAAAGGCCACTTTAGGAGAATCCCATTAGAATCATTACATTAATCGTACAGCATTCTGTCAAATTTAATTTTCATCTTTATCGCTAACGCATTAGGTTCAAGGTTGATTGGGATAATTTGACAGTGGCGGGTAGCGTGATGTGCTTTCTGATTCTGCTAAAGTGGCCTTTTTAGAACCGCTGGTGAACTTTGTTGCACCTGAAATTGAGTTGATTTCCTGTTGAACACTTTTTTAAATAGCTGTTCCTTAAGTAGAGACACAAAAACTGCATAGTTTTTTAGGGAAATATTGTAAAAAGTTGATAATTGTAACAAAAAGTGTGGCACCTACCAAAATTAAAGTGACACGGGCAAAGAGAAGGTAATGGTGTAAAGATAAAAAAAAATTATACATGTTCTAAAATTTTCGAAAGCTTCCAAAAAATCACTACAAAGTCTAAAATAATCTTAATTTCGGAAGTCGGTGTTTTTAAAGTTAGAGTGAACAGGATTCTTCTTGGTAAACTCACTCCATCTTCGACTTTGTCTCTGACAGCTCTGACCTAGAATGAGTCAAGAGCAAACCCATCTTAAGGAAAAAACAAATATTTGTCTCAAATGCGACACTTACGACGAATCTAATGATATTATACCTCATTTGTTCAAAAATACCTACCCAGCCGTTTTGGCTAAAGCGCGTTCCAAAAAAAAAAACAAAAAAACCATAGACACAAATGGGAACAGACAAGGCAGAATGCTATGAAGCACGTAATCTTTCTCAAAACTTGAGTATCTCGCAAGTTAAGTAAGTCGACTCATGTTGGTACACTGTTTAATCTGGCGTTTCATTGCACGTAAATTAGTCTTTCCGTGTTGGGCAATGGTAATTAATTGAAACGTTTTGTAATGTATGACGTGACTGTTTGACGGTGTAATATTTAGCAAAGAGTTTACTTAGAACGTGTAGGTTAGTAGATCAAGAATCGAATATCATCTGCCAGTGTTGTGGAATTTGTTCGAAAGAGTTACCGCGGCCCTGGAACGCAAAGGGCATTAGGAGGAACTCGGATGGGTTTTAGTCAGTAAGAGTCTGACACTCCCTTCTGGTCTACCCAGAGCGAGAGGAGTCATTTGATAATTTCTTATCCTCACAAAAGTGATCATACATGTGTTCCCCCCTCGTGACCTTCCGGTTACAGTGTTTGGGTGCCGAGTCACACGCGTCCCTAGGAGAATACCCTTCAGCAAATCCCTCCCTACACGTGGTCCCCGGGTGGTGCTAAACAGGTGACACTAACCGTCTCCGTGGTCTAGTGGTTATTTATACCACCAGATTCAGACCCAGAGGTCCCGGGTTCGATTCCCAGCGGGGGCAATTCTTTTGCTCGGTTTGGTTGGTGGTAGGACTTGTTCTAAGTCCGCCTGGCAAGCTACCACCATCATGTCTAAGTCAGTCGCCATAACAACAATGTTAACAGCATTGTTATGTTCCGGCAGTTAGAGGTATGATAGCCAGTTCCTCTGTGTAAGAGGCTTCCGGTCGAAACTCGCTTTTTTTTTCTCTTCTTTCTTTAATTCAAAAGGAATTTGAATTTGAGGAACTCGTGGCTAAATAATAACAGTCGCACGGGTCGATTTCAAGGTTAAGCAATGCTTGCTAAGGTTGGTCTGTGGATGGGTAACCATCTCAACATACCGAGACTCCTCTATGCCGCGGCAAGCATGTTAAGCCGTTGGTCCCGGCTGTCATTTGTAGATCTTTAGCAGTCGTTACGGATAGTCAGAAGCCAGAAAATCACAGTACCTATTGCCAAGGAGTACCGTGTTACCCAATCCGGTTTGACTGGAAGCCAACCCCAATGTAGGAAAAAGTTATTTACAGTTATTTAAGAATTCGCATATATTACAGTACAATTTTGAAACTTCAAAAATAACAGCAATACTTTCCCCAAAATACTACGTCATGATGCTACGGCGGCCATTTTGGCTTGATGACGTAAACACAGAATTTCTTCATTCAATTAATAAAGAGTGACACGGCCGTTCGCATTGTTTCGTCAAAATGATTAATGTTTCGGATTGCTGGGAACTCAGTAAATAGCTCTTTCTGTGGTACATTTTGTTTTATATTTACATTTGTATTTGCCTTAGGTAGACTTTGTCAAAGTCTGGAAAGTGTTTAGCAAATGACAACTTAGGTCGTAATGCGGTCGCCTTTATGCCTAGGTTCATAAACTATGGACCTTTTCGTAAGCCCCAGTTTGTGTATCCAAAACCTACGTACTTATCTTAAATTTTATTTCTTAAACAAACTTTGAAGAACCATGTTAAGAAAATTTTGCCAACCTAAAAAACCGGCCAAGTGCGAGTCGGACTCGCGCACGAAGTGTTCCGTACCATCAATAACTATTTAATTCTCTTTGCGTACCATCTTAATCTTCTAATTTATATAAATCAGGTGTCACGTTGTTTTTCCGCGATGGACTCCTAAACTACTTAACCGATTTCAACCAAATTTGCACACGGTGTGCAGGTTGATCCAACTTAAATGATAGGGTAGCTTACATCTCAATATATAGTCGCAATATTATTTAGGAGCGGAGCATTAATGAAAAAAATGTGTCGCAGACGAAGTTGCGCGGGTCAGCTAGTTATCTATAAAAATGGCAAAAAAACACGTTTCCTTTACACTTGCCTTTAACGTTAAATATTTATTTAATTAGTATTTGTTGTTATAGTGGCAACAGAAATACAGCATCTATTAAAATTTCAATTTTGTAAGTATCACGGTTCCTGAGAGACAACCTGGTGACAGGCGGATGAACAGCGTAGTCTTAGAAATAGAGTCCCGTTACCCATTGGGTACGGAACCCTAAAAATGACGCTTAACCTTGCAGACATACACTCAGTGATACTGAAGCTACATAGAAAGGTACACTATTACTGAATAAAAATAATTTAAGTAGCCAAAAATAAACTACATACAAAACAAAAACACACCACTCTATATTAACAGCGTAGATGTAATGAATCTTAAAAAACTAATTAAAACCCAATCGAAAAACAAATATTTACCAACAGAATGTTACAAACGCAAGACCAAATTAATAGAAAACAAGCTAACACGGTAATTATGACTTATTAATAAACTAACAATGGTAAGTATGTAGCCGTGAGAGCGATCAATAACTCCATACAATGTGGATGAAAGTTATGGGAACATAATTCTATGGAACAATGGGTTCTCATGAAGAGAGCACTTTTGTTTTCGTTGTTATGATGGGTAATGAGAAGATTTAAGAAAAAAATTAAACTTGCTCTTAAACTATAATTAACTCGGTGGAACGCAGAGCTAAGAGGCTCACCGGCGACGAAAAACTGGTCGACGCCAAGCTACACAGCTTGGCTCATCGCTATGGTTGCCTGCTTGTCGATCTTCTACAGATTGTACTTAGGTGAGTGTGCCCTAGAACTCCACGACCTCATCCCAACGACCCTCTTCTACCATCGGACCAGACGCACTGCAACTTACCATTCCTACCTTGTTGCTCGTCGACCAATTCGCACTAAGCGTTACCAAACGTCTTTACGAAACGTTAACGTAAATCTAGGCACAGTCCTGTAATTGTTCTTGCTTTTTTATCGTTCATCAATAGGGAATATGCATGAAAAAAAGATTTATAATCTATACAGTTTATCTCAAAATATACAAAAATAAAATACTAACAGTGGAAATAGAATCAGAATTGCTCGAAAAACAAACTATCATCAATCTCCTAATTTATTTTTCATGCCTAATATTGTAAACTCCTAAAAGGCTTCATACTTTAACTTTGGATATTTATTTATCATAATACCATGAGCAGGATTAAACATTAAATTATTTCATTCGAAACTTTTACCATTTAAGTGGAGAAACGCTCATCATTAGGGTACCGTATTTTCCGCAAGATAATGTTTAAATCTTTGTTAATAATAAATATTCATGGTGAATCCGTTTTGATTCACTGATGCCGGAGGTTTTTGAGATACTTTATCGGTCATTTATCTGTTCTTTAACCAATAGCGTTTTATAACAAATAGGGTTAAAGGACAAATAACTATCGATAAAATCTTCAGACCGCATTATTCGTTGAAATTGCCTACTATTTAGATATCCCTGTCGGAGTCTGTGTTTCCTGATAGCAACAACCTAGGAGTGTTAAGTAAAGAGTGAATAGGTTACTTCTAGGCAAGCATGCTCCATCTTAGACCGCATCATCGCTTACCATTAGGTGAGATAGTGTTCAAACGTATGCCTAACAATAGTAAAAAAAAACAACCATAACAGTGATTATAAATTGAACACCTATTGATAAGACCACTTAGAATCAAGGAGAGGAAATAAACCCTTGAAATAAGGACACAGAAACTCTGAATCGTTGAAATTCCAATCAAAAGAGATAAGGTTTATAATCTCTTCCCTCTTGATACAACTGTTGATGACACTCAGAACTGTTTCATACTAATTAACATTCAACTCGTGACCGTCCCCTTTAAATTATTTTGAAACTATGAGATCATTTTAATATGAGGTCACTGTCACTACCAAATGAGTATGTAGGCTCATTATTATAATACTAGCTGTCCCCCGCGGCTTCGCTCCCGTTTTACCCGCACAGTTCCCGATCCCGTGGGATTTCTGGGATAAAACTATCCTATATCCTTCCTCGGGTCTCAAACTATCTTTGTACAAAATTTCATCCAAATCGGGCCAGTAGTTTCGGAGCCTATTCAAATCAAACAAACTAATCTTTCCTCTTTATAATATTAGTGTAGATTAAAGCAATATCATGGTGGAATAGTGCCATTCTATGGCAAGTCTGAGTGCCAATTTAGTTTTGTTTAAGTTACTTTCGAGTGCGTATCTCATTCGCTATCTGTCAGAAAAGCCTCAATTTTTAACAAATTTTCACTGAGATGTGAATATTTTTTTTGTTACTTTTGATAGGTCAAACGCGTGACCACTATCTCACCTGATTGTAAGCGATTATGCGGTCTAAGATGGAGCACGCTTGCCTGGAAGTAACCTATTCACTCTTGACTTTTAAGACTCCCAGGCTGTAATTGGCTCTTTTAGTAAGGGTGCCTGTCCATTTGCGCGAGCGAGGCAGCGGTGCCGAGAACCGGAGAAATATTAACCAATCATGTAAGACAAAGTCAGTGACTCACGTGGTACGGAGATTTTAAGCAATTCCACTGGTTAAAATTTCTCTGTTTCTCCACTCCGCTAACTCGCTGTGATGTTATGTAATGGACAGTACCCTTAAGCCTCTGGTTTAGATTTCGCGGTTAACTTTATTTCATGTTGTACTTATATTGACAAACCGTCGTTAGCTGTTGCTTGACCATAATATTCCTAGGAAGCACATGATCTAGTTTCACATCAAGCGACTTCATTCGTTAGTAGCTGTCACGGCAATCTTTTCAAGTTAGTTTTGAACACACAATACGCAGTGCGCACAAAACAACTCATTCACACTGCCGACAGACGTAGAATAGAAGTCATTTGACATTTTCAAATTGTCAAGTGTCCCGAGACGTGTTATAAATACTGGTGACAGATTTTCTGGGTTCTGACTATTCGTAATGATGACGACTGTAAATGCTTCTGATGGCATTGAAGTGATTAAATTCTTCACTTAAACAATCTGAGTAAGAACACTGAAACAATTATCGCTTTAAACAGGCACAAATCATACCTTAGAATATCACATAAATACGTTAACCATTCATAGCCAAAACCTTGTAATAATTCGTCCCTGTTTCCCGAAGATAATGCCATAATCCACAAAGCTTAGCAGTTGAAAATGGCGGCCGCACAAAATGGCCGACGGTCGCAGTTGGTGCCAACCTTACCTGACACTAATGGTTTAGGCAACCTTAATAATACCCATGAGATGAGGCGGTAAGCCGGTGAACACATACCATTTGACAAAGTAGGTTATACAAATCGAGTTTGAAAAGGAAATGTTTATGAAAACGGGTGTGTATTTGACGACGGACATTTGGAATGATTATTTAGGCTTGGCAACATTATAACCACTTTATTTCTGCTGAAGTACATAATGATAGAAGTAGAGGTTGCCAGGGCGCCCGGTGGGAGGACGAGATTTTATCCAAAGCTGTAAGGGACTGGATGACCACTGCTAAAGATAGGGAAAAATGGAGGAGACTTTTACCCTGAGGGGGTCTACATTAGAAGGAGATTATGCATGAGTAATAGATTTACTATCGTTACTTAGTAATATAATTATTGAATACTAGATGACCCACGCAACTTCGTCTGCGTCACATTTTCCATGAATGCTCGGCTCCTTTTAGTCTTAGTGTGATGATATGTAGCCTATATCCTATCTCGATACATGGGCTATATAATACTGAAAAAAATTTTGAAATCGGACCAGTGGTTCCTGAGATTACCCCCTACATACAAACTTACAAACAAATGTTACCTCTTTAAAATATTATTATAGTATAAATTACATTAATTTATTCTATTGGAAAGACTTGGGGCAATTTCATCTGTGTCTCATTTTTCATTCTTCTTCTTGTTATCATATGGGTAGATAAGTGTACCTAACGAGCCGATCCTCGCGTCCTCCGACCACGATCGCGAAATGCAATAAGGCCGCCATTTGTATTTTTTTTTATTTTAAGGTCTTTCTTTATGTTTTTACTAGCTGTCCCCCGCGGCTTCGCTCCCGTCAATTAAGTATTCATTGCACACATCTAGTTTTCATTGTTTTTAAGATGTATTCTGCTATTCGGGTCCGAGACAAATCCAACGAATCAATAACCACGAAAATTGGTTCAGCAGATCTCGAGTTATAAGTGTTGTAACAAACCCGTCTTTGTTTTATATATATAGAAGACAGCTTGGTGTACAATAAAGCAACAATATAGTTTCTATATGATCTCCACAACCCAATAAATGAGATATAGATAGGTACCTCTTGGCGAAACTGATTTCAGATTTTTTCCTTCTGACAATCTGTTACGGCAGTCGAAGATCTACAAATGGCAATTTTTTAAACAACTTTCGCATTCGCATCGCAACCGCAAACTGTCATCAGTTTGCGAATGCGATGCGAATACGGTGTGAATGTGAAAATTAGTAGAATTAGCCCTCTGAGTGACAATAGGCTAGTTGACAAAATTTGAAAACTTGGTTAATTATATACTTCAATATCTATTTTATCCCAAATAACCTATATTTTAACGAAAAAGCAATAAATGTACATTACGTATTTTGTATTAAAAAAAAAACAATTTAGATTTCCCTCGAAAATGCTGAATAGTGTCATGGCGTCTTGAATGACGTCACAGTCTGCGAAACAAAACTGTTTACACCTGCTCTGTTGTATGAAAACGTCAACAACAACAGTGATGTTTTGCGTGGCGTGACGTAACACTTTCTGTTTGGTGTTCGCTGTCACGTGACTGAATGCCTATTTTTTTCGAATTTATTTTCTAAAAATATTAATAATCTTAAACTTTTATGAGAAATACACTGGTTTTTTCTTATCTATGTCTCTTCATTTATAACTAGCTGACCCGCGCAACTTCGTCTGCGTCACATTTTCCATTATTGCTCGGCTCCTATTTGTGTTAGCGTGATGATATATAGCCCATAACCTTCCTCGATAAATGGGCTATCTAACACTGAAAGAATTTTTCAAATCGGACCAGTAGTTCCTGAGATTACCCCCTACATACAAACTTACAAACATTTTTACCTCTTTATAATATTAGTATAGATTAGAAACTATAAACCAAGCAATTTGTTATTAGTGGATACCAGCCTATTCTACTAATGTTTACATTCGCATCGCAGAATGTGAAAATTTGTAGAATTGACACTCATGTTTTCACCCAAGTCTCTCAGTATCACGTCTTCGCCCATTTATCATGCGTTGGTAAAACCTGAAGATCGAACTTTGCGGATGTAATAATTAATAATATCCTTGGACATCCTTGGACATTTCACACAACGCCATATAGTCCCAAGCTAAGCAACTTAATGCTTGTGTTATAGTAACGAGATGGCTGATAAACTACTTATTTACATTTTTTTTTTGTAAATACATACATATTATAGATAGAAAACACCCAGACTCGGAACAAATACTTGTAGGTCGTACAAATATATTTCTTCCGTGCGGGAATCGAACCCGCGACATGCTGCGCAGCAGTCAATCGCTCAACCACTGCGCCAACCGTGTCGTCATTTAGCTACAACCTCCTCAGCCAATTAATCTATCACAAAAAAAAAACTAACTACTAAAGAAACTATTAAATGAATGCAACTCAAGCCTGAAACAGCAAGACTAACTTCACATGAAGAGTTTAATGAAAATATAGAAAGGTAGAACTGGAAATTAGAGACGAATCAGAAATAACTTGACTCTGACCAAGATGTGCGAAGCCAAACTCCTCATCATCTTCCTGCTTTTATCCCATGTTACTTGGGGTCGGCACAACACGTTTTTTTCTTCCATAATTATCGCTTCTTACACAATCCGCATCCATCTTTTCTTTGGCCTTCCGCTCCCTCTCCATCTATCCACATTTATGTTGATTACTCTTTTAGTTAAATGCGTTTCCTCTCTCCTCTTTACATGACCATACCAAGATAATAAATGATTACCAACGCATTTACAACTCTATAAAATAGGTACCCTAACTTAAGAAAAAATGCAATTACATAAAAATCCAAGTACTGCTCAGTACCGTTGGGGCGACCTCCATTTTGTATGCACTAGAGTTAAAGCTGACCGATTTCTATAAGACTTTGATTCGACGCAGTCACGCGAACTAACATAAAAGAAAGTTAGCACGTATTTAACATTAGGCACGGTAAGCTACCGTTAGTTATGGGATTAACTGATTGGTAAACTGCAGTTAAAGTCTATCATATTCTTGGGTAATAGCTATGTAGCTATTACCCAAGAATATGCAGCTTAATGATGTCATTAAGCTGGCGGGCGTTGCCCAAAACTGCGCAAAAACAGACACAACTGGCGTATAAATAAACAACATCTGCCTAGCCTTTTCCCAACTATATTGGGATCTATTATTTTAAACTTTCATAAATAAAAAGGTACGTGGTAGCAATCCCGATAAGAACTATTCTAATTATATTGGGATCAGCTTCCAGCCTAACCGGATTCAGCTGAATACCAGTATTTTACGAGGAGCGGCTGCCTTCCAGAAGGTTCACATTCAAATTACATTCACATCTCAATGCCAAAATGTCAAAAAACTTAAAAGGTTAATGATAAATTAAAATGTATACATGAATTTAGAAACTCTATGTATAAATATTGTAATAACAACACTACAATTTAGTAATTTCTCCAAATAAGATATTGAACGCTGTGTACAGTAATAATTGGACTCCAGATTCATGTCCATTGTCATAGTTGTGCTGAATTGTCTTATTCTGTAGTCTGTCCCTGTTTTTATTAAAAATAAAAAAATCAAAGTTGAAGTTTCATGCAACTTGTCAGATTTTCTGGCTTCTGACTACACGTAACGACTGCCATAGATCTACAAATGACAGTCAGGATCAACGTTCTTGCTTTTTTATATTATTCCGTATGTTAAGATGGTCACCCATCCACAGACCAACTTAGACAAGCACTGCTTAACCTTAAAGATCAACCCGTTTAGTTGTTATCATTTAGCCATGGGCTCACCATTTACGAGTAACTGGCTTATAAACAGAACTAAAAAAAGCACAGAGGCCATAAGATCTCGCGACGACACTTACACCGACACTCTGAGAGCACTCTAGCGCTCTAGACACCGTAATATGACACTAAAAACACTGACCTAATTCCTGAGGACGCGACTTGGATAAACGAGCAGAAAATTTTCGCCTCCATTTTGTGTTTTCGACATTATAGCGGGAAATGGGAAAAAATATGTTCTGTAGGTTAAACGACAGTTGAATACGAGCTCGGTAGTCGCCATGAAGGTCAATTGTGAATGTTTTTTTTTTTGTGTTGTAGTAAGTTTTCATTGTTTTCGAGATAATAATGAAGAGGTCTGGGAATGACGGAGTTTTTGCTTGGAGAGGTCTGTTGATTAATGTTTTGGTGACTGTTTTTGGTTACCCTATTTTTAATCAACACTTTTTTATCCTTTTCCACTGCTGCATTTTTCTGATTAATTTCGTAGCAGGATCTACGACAGTTGAATCGTTTCTCCGGGACTCGTCGGGTTTCATAGGCTTGGCGTTTTTCTGATTGTTGCCACTGTTGATCCTGGCTTTCAGGGGATGCAGTGGTTGGGAATGTGTGGCGGGCTTGTCCCTACATTAGTGAGTATGCCAAAAATAAAACTTTTTACACTAAACCCTAACCAGAAATAATAAAGCACGCTAAGTTGTTGGTCCAGAATGTCATTAGTGAATCGTTGATGGTCCATATACGGGTCAGAAGCCTGAAAATCTGACACCAGTCAACAAAGATTGTGCTACCTGGATTGTGGAAGCAGTCTATGTTACAAAACTGATACTTATAGCATTCGAATAGGTGGGAAACCGACCCCAATACAGTTGCGATTAGGGAATGTAGTTTTCATGTACCAAAATGGTAAAAAGAAACCTTCGGAGTACCTGTTCATTTGCACGGAGCAGAGAAACAGAGAAATATTAACCAATCATGTCCGTTAAAATGTCAGCGACTCACGTGGTACGATTTAATGCAATTCCATTGGTTAATTTTTTTTTCCGCAACGCTGCTTCGCTTCGCTGTAATGGACAGGAAATTTTATGGTGTGACAGCAAGATATCTCAAGAACTACTTATGCTATAAACTTGAAATTTGGAATAGTTAGACACTAAGAATTATTCCTGTATCATGGGTGCGTTTACAAACATACAAAGTCACATACACAAACAGCTAGACCCAGAACAACTATCTGTAGCCCTTATTTTTTTTCCATGCGGGAATCAAACCCGTGACACGCGTCAAGACTCACGACAAGCTAGTCGCTCAACCACTGCGCCATCCGTGCCGTCGTTGTCGATGACGTCTGCCCCACTAAATATTGTGGCAAACGTGTGTGTCTGTGTGTGTGTATTTGTAATTCTTTCTAATTGGCAATTTTGCCAATAAGAAAAATACAAACACATATTTTCTGCAACAGGGACTGACAGTCTTAAAATTCAAAGTGGTACTACTTTTTTGAAGCAATTAGCCAATCGTTGATCATTTAGATTACAAAGGTATACAACCTTTGTAATAAACAGTTTTTAAGGAAGGAAGAAAAATAAGGAACCAATAAACCCACAATCAATATCATTGTTGCGGTTTATTGACCCTGATAACATCTATTAAGCTATCATATTAAGGCCTATCGTAAAGCCATCACTAAATGAACTGGATTGACCTCCAGCAGGCCTTATAAAGATGAGGCGCCATCATTTTATTATTGCGAATAGTTTAGGAGTTTAGGGTTCCGTCTTCCATATTTAGATCAATTAATAGAAACTGATATAATAAATGCGAAATTAAGTGATTTTGTTACGCTTTGACGTTTAAATCGTTTAATATTTTATTATTTGGTGATTTTAATATTTGGTGGAATAGGCTACTTTTTGCGAAACTCGAGCAAAGCCAGGGCCAGTAAGTACTTAATTAATATTGTTGACAAAAAAGAAATTGCCATTAATATGTACCCCACTGTTAGTAAATAAAACACTATTATAAAGAATACAATAACAACTTGCCGTCCCAGTTACTTAAAAATAAAAATATGGTAAAAGACTTGTCAGTCCCAGGCAGGCTAGAGCCCACGTTCTTGACATAAATATCTACTAAGTACCCGTTGCTTTAAAAAAACTTTCAAAAGTAGATACGAAAAAAACAATACAACCGACTTCCAAAAAAAAACACTACAAAGTAAAAAATTACTTTAATTTCGGAAGTCGGTGGTTTTGTTAGTTTCTTCGTATTTTGACACCATCTTCCGAAATTAAAGTTATTTTTTACTTTGTAGTGTTTTTTTGGAAGTCGGTTATATTTTTTTTGTAAAAAGATTTTTATTTTTCACTTTTTAGTGGTACCCCACACCTAACAACACCACTGTAAAATCGCAGAAAAGCAAAATACGCAATTTCGATTACTTGGATAATATGTCATCCAAGTAGGTAATCGAAAATGCGTATTTTTCTATAATCTAAGTAGACTTCTTTACTTAGAATCTAAGTAAACTATCATCTAAGTAGACGAATTCCAGCTATTTCTATTTAAAATCCAAAGTTCATAACCGATTTTCATAAAATTTAAATGAGACCAATCTGCAAGTATATCCTTTCAGATAAAACAAGAATTTTTCAAATCGGTTCATAATTGTCAGAGTTATGAGGTAACAAACATAAAAAAAAACATACAACCGAATTGATAACCTCCTCCTTTTTGGGAAGTCGGTTAAAAATAGGCGTGGAATGTTATAAAAACGAGATTTTATTCATCTTCTCCTAAAAACTTTAATTATAATAAATATTCAGTTCTGATAACAAAATTTCACCTTTCTCGACATCTGAGTGTCAATTCTACTAATTTTCACATTCGCATCTCGATCGCAATCTGTCAAAAATGTAAGGCTATTTTGACAGTTTGCGATTGACATGCGAATGTGAAAGTTGATTAAAAATTAGTAGAACTAGCCCTCTGGAGTTTGCTCCGAAACTCCTCTACGGTCAACAGTACATTTAATTCTGTCTAAACTTGTTCAATAAACCATGCTTAATTCAATAGGATTATAGAGCGGTCCTTACAACAAAACGCGTTAACGCAGTTTAATAACATTTATACTAACAAACTAGAATAAGTATAATACTAACACTACAAATAATGTTTAGAATTTATGTAAACTATGTGTAAGGAATAATAAAGCTTATTATATTATATATTATATATATAGATTGAGGTTGACAATGTACTACGAAGTATTCTAAAAGCCTTGAACAAGCGCTGAGAGTTATCCGACATGTATTCTAGGGATAGAAATAATCGCATTGACTATTGAAAGCTGGCCGAAAAGCCTGATATAACTTGACTGGAGCCGAGGAAAATTTTAATGTAGTTAGTTTTAGTACAACTAAATTATAGACACCTAGAAACTGCTTTCATACAGGCTAAGTATGAAAGTAATTTCTAGGTGTCATAAGTATTTGGAAAACATGTGACAGAGTTGGTTTAGGTACTGTTTTTTTATGGAATTGGGCGAAGCGGAAGCGAGTGTCAAGACTTTTACTGACTAAAACCCATCCGTGTTCCTCCTAATGCCCTTTGCATTCCAGGGCCCCGGTGATTCTTTCGAACAAATTCCGCAGCCCTGGCAGGCACTGGCCCCGTCTATTATACTGACATCTCTTTGAGGCGCGCGTGGAATATAACGCGCCGTCGACCCGGGCCTGGTTCTGATCGGACGGCGAGCCACCCAACTCTCACCATCCGCAAGCCTACGGTGTGGCCAGTTGTCGCAGGGCGATTGCGGTGTCTTCTTCTGTTGCGACGCCTGGGGCGTGAGGTTTCCCTTTCTCTCTGACGCGTTCGGCCTCCTCCTTCGTAGCATTACTGCTTCGCAAAAGGAGGTGACCGCTTCCAATGCCTCCTCGCTCCGGACCATAGATTGAACCCAGGGCTGGGCGCGAGAGGTCGCCACCGCTTTCTCCTCTGGCATTTACATTTAGCATTCCTAACACGTGCATATTAATAGTAAAAAAACATACATTTCTTTTAAAAACCCAGCTTCTACTTTCAAAAACAATATGACCAAAATAGATCCCCCAAAAACTGCCTTCAACATAACTAATCTCCAAGTCAAGGCTGTAACTACATTCATTAATCAAAATCATACAACTAAGAAACCAAAAGTATCAAAAACTTCCAGTAACTTTATATCTAATCACTAAGTTTTTTTTCTTTTTCTGGTTTGCGTGATTATCTCCCAACTCCTCGCTGAGACTTTTCTTGTTCAATCTTCACAACTTTTCGTGACATGTCTTGACTTTCAACACTTTGCCATATTTGTTCGCGAACAAAGAAAAGCACACCATATTATTTATTCAATAAACCGTACTGGTAACACACTTAACAGTTATTTTAGATTAGTTTCTGGCAATGGTGTCTTAAGCCTGAAAAGTCAGAAATGATATCAAAAGCACGCGCCACCAAGATCAAGTCTCGCCTGCAATGGTTGCGGAATTTCTTCCAAAGAGCCACCGCGGTACTGAAACGCAAAGCGAATTTTATAACTAGCTGACCCGCGCAACTTCGTCTGCGTCATATTTTCCATTAATGCTCCGCTCCTAGTTGTCTTAGCGTGATGATAAATAAATGGGCGATAAATGGGCTATCTGACACTGAAATAATTTTTCAAATCCGACCAGTAGTTCCTGAGATTAGCGCGTTCAACCAAACAAACAAACAAACTCTTCAGCTTTATAATATTAGTATATATTATATTTTGTTGATATGTAGTGATAGTGATAATAAGAACAAGAATTCTTAAAATGAGGGTCACAAAAACTTTGGAAATGTATTTTCAATTTAATTAAAAAGGGTCTAAATTCTTCATCTCAACTAAAAGCTAAAAAAACAGCGGATCTAAACAGAACACTTTAGGAGAATCATATTAAAAATATACCACGTATGACGATTTGTCATATTTAAATGATAAATGATAAATTTATTTTGTAAGTAGGTTGTAAATAACACTTTTACACTTCAATATTTTTTGGTAATTTTAAACTAGATGAGGCCGGCGTTTCCTAGCTGACTGCTCTGAGAAGAAACACCGAAACAAACTCAGAGGTCAAATTCCATTTTCATCTTTAACATTAACGCATTAGGTTCAAGGTTGATTCCACTTCCCTGATCCTTATCAAGCAGAAGACAGATTCGATCTATGCCAATAGGCATCAAGAGACATATACAACTGGGTTATGCCCAGTTGCCCAGTTCAAGGTTGATTGGAAAACTTGACTGTGGCGGGTAGCGTGATCACGGAGCAAAGCGTGATGTGCTTTCTGATTCCGCTAAAGTGGCCTTTTGTTGAGACCCCCAGTTCGATTGATGTGGTGTCGCTTGGTGGAAGCTATGTCCAAAAGTGAACATAAGAACCCTTTCAGTTGAAATTATTATAAATCCATCATCTGCCTAGCCTTTTCCCAACTGCATTGGGGTCAGCTTCCAGTGAAACCGGATTTAGCTGAATACCTGTATTTTGCGTAGAACGGCTGCCTACCAGATCTCCACAACCCGTTAACTGGGTAACACGGTACTCCTTGGCAAGACTGGTGTCAGATTTTTTGGCTTCTGACTATCCGTAACGACTGCCAAAGATCTCCAAATGACAGCCGGGACCAAAAGCTTAACGTGCTTTCCGAGGCAAGGAGGAAACACGGTATGATAAGACAGTCACCCATCCACAGACCAACCTCGGCAAGCGTTGCTTTACCTTGAAGATCGACCTGTGCGGCTGTTAGTTTTTAGCCACGAGCTCAAAAATAATTTAGCCACGAAATCCAAAACTGTAGTAAGCGATTTTCACATTCATTCTTGGCTGTTATATTCACGACTGCCTAGTTCATCAACTAAATAGAGCACGTCACAAACCTACTAACTACCCGCTAATCTGAATTATTTACCAACATGATGTCATGTGAAGCCAATTAGAATTCACAGACCACAAGAGGATACATTATCAGTATCATAATACGCACTATTGGGTCCTAATGTGGCCGTTCAATGATTAGGCCAAGTTTGAATGGGTGTTTAAGGTTATGTATGTTGAATACTACTAATGTTTTAAAATGGCTGATGCCAGGACAATCAAAACTATCACTTCACGATCACTACACATTATAAAACAATGTCCTCTGCCGCGTCAATGATAAGCATTGCCACGTTGTATGGCAATGGCAATGCTTATCCTTTGGCCGAGGTAAAAGCCAGCCATTGGATCACGCGAAGTGTCAACTAAGTTATTCCAAAACACAAAAGGTTAACCAATTGTTGTAAAACAACAACAACAACTATTACAGATAGTGCAAATGACGTAAATATTGATGTTAGATAATTGAGTTCAGCTCCGACAGTGTTTGGACACGCTCGCCATGTGATGCTAAATAAATACACTGTATTGATTCTATTAATTGGAACCGAGTGCTGCTTGTTACATTGAACGGTAGTGAATTATTTTCATGGTACGAATATAGGACTTATCGTCAAGGCTGTGTTGTAGCTTGTTTATGGATGGAAAATCATCAAATGACTCCTCCCGCTTTTGGGCGAAGCAGAAGGGAGTGTCAGACTCCTACTGACTAAAGCCCATAAGTGTTCCTCCTAATGCCCTTTGCGTTCCAAGGCTCCGGTGATTATTTCGAACAAATTTCACAAGCCTGGTAGGAAGGCTGTGTTGTATCTACAACCACACTTGGACAGTCAATATTTCAGTTTCATGGCATAACATTTGTTTGAGCCTATTTTTGTTGCAAAGCTTAGGTTCATGAGATGTCACAGAAGAATAATTTAAATTCAGTGTATTATAACCTAATGATATGATAACAAATTAACAATAGTAATAATTAAAATTAAATACTTTCAACAGGGGATTGTCCTTGGGAATACTTTCAGTGCATACAGGGATAATCGCCGGTTGGTGCCCCATTACATTTGAAATGTCTAACGGGGCCTCTGCGAGTTGGTTTCGGCCCCTCGTACGCCTACCAAAGGACCGGGTCTCCAGGGACCCGAGAAGGAAAAAATAAATAAATAAATAATTATACTTTAACCTTCAATAAACTAAAATATAGCTTGATGCTATATTTTAGTTTTATTTAAAATTCATCCTCAACGCTGTCAGCTGGTAATGTTCCCAAGAGGCTGGCGGCATTGCCACGTTGAATGGCAATGCTAAGCCAATGGCCAAAATAAAAGCCAGCTCTTGGGTCAGGTGAAGTGTCAACCAGCCGTTTCGAAATTTCTTTGAAAAGGCTGCGACGCAAGGCCCGAGAGTTTCAACCCCAAACAACTCGAAAATATGCGATGTAAATAACTACTTAATTCAAAGTTAGCTCATACCATTATAGAAGAGAAACCACAACTATTTAGATTATGAAATTAAAACATAGTCATGCGTTTAAGAGTGTGTATTCCGTCCACTAGCGCCGCCAATCGTTTTTTATTATTTGTGGTAAATATAAGACACGTAGATAAAAAACCGCTCTGTAGTGTACTGAAGAAATGTATCTATTATTTTTTGACAGCTATTTTTAATACATAACTCATGGCTAAATAGCCAAAACGGCAATTATTGCTAAAAGTGGCCGCTTTTAGCAAAAATATCGACTTTGGCAATTATTTATGTTCTAAAGTACAAAACATAACTCTCAAAACATAATAAATACATTTCTTCAGTACACTACAAAGTGGTTTTTTATCTACGTGTCTTATATTTACCACAAATAATAAAAAACGATTGGCGGCGCTAGTGGACGGAATACACGCTCTTAAATCCAAACGACGACGTCTCATTTAACTCTACCACTCCACCCAACTGTCGTTTCTACCATTCAGGCTATATAACCAGAGTTTTTTTTTTCATTCAAACTGAAATACATTTTCTATCCACACCCAAACATAATCAAAACAAAATCACTCCAGAATCCTATCAGACCATTAACTTCATCCCTCACAACATAGAGATCACGAATCTCCTCTAAACTCCACCATGTAGATATCACGTAATTAGGACGTAGCTACGTAGCTAGAGCTAGCTACGTGACCGTAGACTAGACGTAGTTATTGCGGTCGGGAAGGCGTACTGAAAATTGCCGGGTAATAGGGTGGGGACATGTCGATAGAGATATCGATACTGAGAAGTTCATGTTTTATTTTTTGGTTTGTAATCAAGACGTTTTCCGTAGTTTTACGTGATCTGTGTAAGTTTTTTAATGATTAGAAGGGAATGGAAAAATATCTTTGTACGGACTTGAAGATGAGGAAGCTATATATGTTATGAGCGTAGAGGTATTATATCATTAGTATTTTTTAACATTAAATTTCTAGCTTCTTCCAGCTATTTCCCTCGTGTGAAGATTGGAAACTACTTCAATGAGATTCCGATGGGAATTAAAAGTATTATTTAGAGATATAATGTGTGTTAAATTTAATCTAAATCCGGACAGCAGTTTGTGCTGTAGAACGATGGATAGATAATATGGACAAAAAACAAACATAACAACAACAAAATTCCATACAAACTTAAATAAATCGTATGTAGTTTTGATTAGTTTTGACTATCACTGTAATAATAATTTACTCACAATGTTTTTTTGTTATGACGTAAATTATATAATTTTTTATGACGTAAATTATATAATTTTTTATGACGTAAATTATATAATTTTTGCAATGCAGCCAGTCTTTTGGGCTCACTTCCAGTCGATAGCGATGGGGATGAATTTTTTGATGCCATTTTTTAGTTAGGAGTTTTTTTTTTCTATTTTAGTTTTTTTTTGCCAATAGGTAGATGGTAAAAAAGTGTTAACAAAAGTAACTGTATCAAAAACACCGACTTCCATTGCGCACAAGTCACTCGACATAATTACAAACGACATGATGAGCTCTCGCTCGGGATCTTCCGTCATCATTGCACGAAGCCAGCTAGGTCACCATACAACTATGTCGTTATCTCGTACGTTGTATGTTTTGATTGAGTGTCATGCTCACTCAGAAGCCTAGCTGATGGTGGCGTATGCCTATGATCATTCGGCTCCATTCAAAATGGCCTGGCGCATGCGTCATGTTCGTAAACGGGCGCCGTCGGTTGGGACTGGTCATTTATCTGCTGCCATGGTTTATTTTAAATATTTCTTTTAATTGTTCCTTTTTATTCCGGACGTATTTATCATGCTCGTCTTTTACATCGTTCTCACATGTATGTATCATTTCAACGCGATGTAACAAAACTTTGTAACAATTTATTATTTTGAAGAGTGTCCGTGGAGTATCTTGCACGTTCTTCTCCATAGAGATCTACGCTTTGGAACGTGAAAATAGCTTCATCTTTTTGGACCGACCGACATTAACAATTCAAATGGTTTAATTGAAATAAATGCTTGAGTTTTTGAGTTTTTTTGAGTAAGGTGACGTGATGATCGTGTATTCGCTCGAAGATTGCTTCGACCCTATCATCATTATATCAGCCGAAAGACGCCCACTGCTGGACATAGGCCTCCCCCAAGTGTCGCCACAACGGCCGGACCTATGCGTCTCGCATCCATCAGCTACCCATGACCTTCACCAGGTCATCTGTTCGCCTTGTCCTTAACAGAATTTCAATCCCTTTACAATCTACTCTTTTTATGCTCCCGTAAGACCAAACCTTGACTCTCCACACTTGACTGAAATTGCTGAAAATTCAGTAACACTGCCAGCTATGCCATTCACGTACAACTACAATATTTTGATTCAACTGCATGTTCCAGGAAATTTTGGAAACATTCCAAAATGAAACTGGCAAAAAAACAAATCGTCCCAATTTATTCTTCTATTCGATTTTCAAATACGGAGTCAGAGGAGCTTTTAGCTATACAATAACAGCTGGATGGGTCGATCTTCGAGGTTAAGCAACGCTTGAGATCAGTGATCAGTCCCTGGTTGTGTCACCAATTGAAGAATATTGAGCATCCATTACATACCGGGACACCTCCGTGCCTCGGATTGGATGTTATGCCGTTTCTGTAATTTGTAGATGGTCGTTACGGATAGTCAGAAGCCAGAAAATCTGCTACCAGTCTTGCCAACTGCCTGTTTTACCTAGTTACTGAGTTTTAGAGGTCAAATACGCTGTTCTCCATGTTATAATACTGGGCATCTGTTTGCGCCAAAGCTGTCCCGAACATAGCCAAAAAGCTGAACAGATTTATTCGATTTTCAAATACGGAGGTTTTCAGGCCAATCGTTCCTTTAATTAGTTCTAAAAATCGAGATCAGGTCACTCGTTCCTATTTTAAGTCATTCGTTCAATTTGCCTGTTTGTCCATTTTATTAGTAGAGTGAGAATCAGGTTATCAGCTCAGTGGGGCATCGAAACTCGATGTTTAATTGTTGGTGTGAGTGCTTCATTATGTATGGGGTGGCCAGACGTTCTGTTATTCTGGGATACGGACAGAATGCATTTATAAATATGTTTCAATCAAAATCTATTTATTGGATTCTTTTTGTTATAGTTCAAATGTTTTTTTTAGTACGGTTTGTTTTTGTTTTTTTTTTGGTCTCATGATTTGAGCGACTGTGATTTTGAGTGTTGTGTTTTTCTTGTTTTACTAAATAAATGTTTTATCTATCTTTGAAAGAAAAAAAAACTTTTTATTTTGTCGTTGTTAGTAAAATTATCAGAAAAATTATGATTAGTATTTTTTATCAAATCAAGCTTACTTATTTCAATAAACACCGGGTGGCAAATAGTCATACACATAAAAAACATAATTAATCTTGAAAAACTCGAAGAAAAATTAAGCAATAACTCTATGGCGACAGACAACACACTTCTGAAGCAATTAGTCGAACAAATTGACGTGCCATGACGTATAAAAAAGCGAGCCGGATTGTCTATTGCAACCATTACGTAGGGTTGCCAACTGAGAACAGAAGGAGCATTTCTGAGCATTATTTATTTATTAAAACTTTATGCACAAGTAAAGACACTGTACAAAGGTGGACTTAATGTCATAGGCATTTTCTACCAGTCGACCTTGAGTGGTGCAGAGACAGCATGGTAGGTGCAACATAAAGAAAAGGCTAACCGAGAGGAAAAATACAATCAATAGTAAATACATAGATACACATAAACAAAATTAACAACGTTATTTAGAAAACACGAATTCAACGAATTACCGCTGTAACGATTCTTCCAACTTCTTGCAAATATGCTCACGAGCCTTCACCTTAAGACAACTGTCTTGTTGCCGTTGATGTTCAGAGGGAGCGCATTCCAAAGGAAGATCGCCTGGACAAAGAAACAGGAGTGGATAAACCCAGAGCGGAGTGAGGGTCATCAGACTGTAAAAAGGGTAAATGAAGAGTACAGCCTTTTTTGCATAGGAATTTCATCACATTCTTCTCCTTTTTTTTATAAGAAACGGGTTTCCTCGTTTCCTCTTCTTTTGGCCCAAATCTCACCTGATGGAAATTGATTATTAGGCCGAAGACTGAAGCGAGCTTTACCCGGAATCCTCTAACACAGAGGAACTGGCTATCATACCTCTGACTGCCGGAACACAACAATGCTGTTAACATTGTTGTTATGGCGACAGACTTAGACAAGATGGTGGTAGCTTGCCAGGCGGACTTAGAACAAGTCCTACCAACCAAACCGACCCAAAAATATGCCCCCGCTGGGAATCGAACCCGGGACCTCTGGGTCTGAATCTGGTGGTATAACCACTAGACCACGGAGGCGGTTAGTGTCACCTGTTTAGCACCACCCGGGGACCACGTGTAGGGATTCGCTGAAGGGTATTCTCCTACGGACGCGGGTGACTCGGCCCCCAAAAGTCCTTCTCAGGGACTAAAGGGATAAAAGACTCTTGTTGACTAAAACCCATCCGTGTTCCTTTAAACACCCTTTGCGTTCCATTGCTGCGGTAATTCTTACTATAGACTGCGCAAACCTGGCAGATTGTATGACTACTTTACTAGATAATTTCAATGTAGCCATGGTTTTTTTTACCGCCGATTTGCAATTTGACCAAAAAAAAATTGTCTCTATCATCTCTGACCTAGACTTGAGTCAATAGTGAATCCATGACAAAAACAAAATAAAGAACGTTTTGTAGTGTACTCTATTGGTTTTTGTACATTATAAAGTACGCAATATAGAGTGCAATACTCTGAAATAAAACAAGGTTGACAACCCTTGGATTGGCCCACAACTCTCAAGCAATTTAAGCAAGCATTGTCTGAACAATATATATGTTATTTATACACAATTTACAAATGTATTGTGTTGTAACATTTTGTAACCCCTAAGTGTTAAATTGAAACCATGTTTTGGTTTTTAAAAGTTGCATGTTTTAGCATTGGCTTATTCATCATACGAATATCGGTTTTTATTTGGTTTCGTATGATGATATTATAAACGCTGAAGTCTCTGAGGATGGTTGCATGTTTGTTACCTTTTAATACAAAGATTTCTGAACTGATTTGGATGAAGGTTTGCAGATAAAAAGTTTATAACCTGGATTAACACAAAGCATTTTCTTTCTATCTCGGTAGGATGTTCCCTTGGGAATAATCTCGACTTCCAAATGGGTGAGGTTTTTTGCAGCAGCTTGTTTCAAAAATCCTTCTCATCTATACTAATATTATAAAGCAGAAGAGTTTGTTTGTTTGTTTGTTTGGTTGAACGCACTAATCTCAGGAACTACTGGTCCGATTTGAAAAATTCTTTCAGTGTTAGATAGCCCATTTATCGAGGAAGGTGATAGGCTATATAATTATCATCACGCTAAGACAAAAAGAAGCGGAGCAGTAATGGAAAATGTGACGCAGACGAAGTTGCGCGGGTCAGCTAGTACCTTTTAAAATAACCTCTACCATTGAAAGAACGATTCATAAATAGAAAATAAATGTCTGTCTGAAAAACCACCTCTTGGTATATTTTTACAAAACTCGACGGAAACTTTATTAGTCGTAAACCACTAAAGTTGGTTTAGTATTTTCCTTTTACTTCCTTGTATATATACATTACACATTTTAACTGGATTTTTCACTGCATATTTAAAAACCAAGGTTTATTTTAAAACCTCTCTCGCTGATTGTTCTGTCACGATATTTTTCAAGACACATACATAATTCGTGAGGTTTTAAAAATTGCATAAGATCTTGCGGTCGTGAAAGGTCGAATGCAGTAGTGAATTTTAAACCGTTACTTATTTAATGTACAGTTATTAAATAATTTCCCAGTTAACATATAATAAAACTAGAAACATTAAGAAAACAAACTAAAATCAGCGACATAAGATATTGTACTAAAAAACTGAAATAGAGATGGACAGGCATGATGAGGATCAGGAAAAGGAAATGGACAAAGGATGTAATTGAATGGTGTCCAAGGCAAAATAAAAGAAAGGGAGGCAGCGTAGGCAGCGTCTTTGATGGAAAGATGATATCCGGCGAGTAGCTAGTGTTACTTGGAGTAGGATAGCTCAAGACTGGAGAATGTGGCAGGCTCTGCGGAGACCTTTGCGGAAATGCAAGACAATCTTAAACCGGTGTCAAATAAATCAATTCGATAATAATTAGTGACTAATTAAATTATATATTACTAGCTGACCCCCGCAACTTCGTTTGCGTCACATTTTCCATTAATGATCCGCTCCTATTTGTCTTAGCGTGATGATATATAGCCTATAACCTTCCTCAATAAATGGGCTATCTAACACTGGAAGAATTTTTCAAATCGGACCTAGTGGTCCGATTTGAAAAATTTTTCAGTTTGTATGTAGGGGGTACAAACAAACACACAAACACAAACACAAACATACAAACTTACAAACTTACAAACAAATTTTACCTCTTTATAATATTAGTATAGATATATTTATATATATATATATATATCTTATATAAGAGTTATCGTAGGGTTTCTTGCCGGTTCTTCTTAATAGGAAACAACCAGGGGACTAACAATTTTTTTTGTGTGTCCATGTGGGCCTATGTACAATAATAATATATTTCTTTTGTTAATATACTCGTATCACAGAGACCCCGTCAGACGCACAGATATACGTCTATGCAAAGCCATCAAAAGATTTATATTTGAGCACGTTTTAAGCAAGGCCAGGCTTTAATTCAGGCAATAGAGTATAAGAACCTAAAACTAGCGTTTTAACTAATTAATTACTCATTCATTCATTCATTTCATCTTATAGATGTATGTAATTCTTGTCTAACAACTAACAACATTGTTTAACATACGAACTTTATTCGCATGTTAAATCTAAAGTTACAAATTCCCAGCACCTCGTGTCTAGTTAACATGCTTTTAATTAAAAGCAAATGTTTGAGTACTAACTAAAATTTAATTAACCTTCAGTTTATGAGCTACAAAAGTTACCATAAGCTTGTAGAAAACTCGCAAAATGGCTGAAGCTAAAACAAAAATGTAGCTAGTATTTTTATTTCTTTTCTTTGGCTTAGTTTTATACATTTTTTTACATTTTTGGTGACTATAAAAGAAACAACCTAAATAACCGTCTTTAGCTACCGCAGTTTTTGTTTACATTTTCGCATTCAGAATGTTATTAACTAGTTGACCCACGCAACGGCGTTTGCGTCACATTCCTCATTAATGCTCTGCTCCTTTTGGTCGTAGCTTGATGTTATATAACAAATGCCTTCCTTGCTAAATGTGCTATCCAACACTTACCTAGCTAGCCTCCCCCTTCCCCTTTAACCAATATTATGTAACCTTAAAATTCCATAGACCTCGTTCACCAGCTCAGTAAATCCATAACTATACATATTTAAAAGCAAATCCAACAGGCTACAACGAAATCCTGTCTCTTCACCAACTCATGGTCACCCTACTACCCGATATGCCGTGTTCAGAATAATTGACGAGCACCTCGTGATGTCCACCTCATGCCTCGTGCTTGGCATGTTTACTTTACCATATTAAATGTACACACATCGATTTTATTGACGGCAAATAGCTTTAAAACTATTTTCGGTGCATTGATGTTTGGCAGTTTTTATGGGGCGAAATGAAACAGATGGGGGTATTTGGGTTTATGAGTTTTTTGATGGTGTTAAGATTTTTGTAGGGATGTCTGGTTGTGGAAGCTTTGGTATGTTTGAAACAGTAATAAAAATAGGGTTATCTGAAATTGTAAAACAAAATCAATAATGTAAATGTAGCAACTAATACAAATATTAAATGAGACAGAGATTTTTTTTTTAATTGAAGCAGGTTCTATGACTAGGATTTCTGAGATGTTAATTTTATTTGTTACCTAAATATCGTTATTTCTAATTAGTCCGGGTTTTGTATACTTTTTCTTCATATCGTGTTGGCAGTAAGGTCTACTTATCTTTAGCAATAAAGTGAAACCCCGAGAGTTTTTACCCCGCTTGGGTGAAGTTGCAATAAAAAGCAATATCGTTCATTAAAAAGTTCAGCCATGCTACGGCTCAATTCACCTTCAGTTATACGCATAACAATTTACATATTGATCGAAAATACGAAATACGATAAAAATCGAGTTCCAGCAACACATACACTTGAATATAAATAACGCCAAAGCAAGCAGAAAATAAGATACGCAAATATTGTTAACCTACATACAACAATTTTATTACAGGAATATCGATATACCGTAATCACATCACTAGGGTAACAAAGTCATCGTGAATGGTTCTATCGATATCGATATCAAGGCGGGTTTCTGCGCACTATGCGTTCTATATTATCTATGGTCTCCTAAATGTCCTGAGTAATAGATTGTAGTGGGCGGGAAGCAAAAGGGGATATTGCCGTTTTTGCTTCGTCGGTCTCTCAGATGGATCTCTGTTTATTTTGGGGCTAATTGGATGTCTAGAGACGTAGGGGACTAAAGCTGGTTTCAGACTACGCTATTATATATAGCATAGAGTATATAGCTCATAGCACAACCATATCGTGCTCCTTGTCAATAATATTTAGTACAGTACAGTGTGAACGTGTCCATAACAGTGTATGGTGCGCGATATTGCCTTGCTATGAGCTCTATACTATATGCTATTATATTATAGCGTAGTCTGAAAGCAGCTTTAGTGTTCTTGCGGTTGGATAAATATTTAGTAAAACTGTGATCACAATTTTGTTTCTGCCGGTTGATTCTGTCCACATCTCACCTTGATCACTTAGGCGGAGTGAACGACAAGTGAGCTGTCATGCCATCTGTTTGTATGGTTTGACAGCTCACTTGTGTTCACTTCGCCTAAGTGTTCACTTCGACATGTTTTTAGCCTTCTAGCCTTAGTGAACGAGTAATAATGCTTCACAGTCTTTGTTTTACGGTCAGTTTACAAACAATCAAATTACTAAGGACACTTACTGCTACGCAAGCAAAATTAGCAAAATAAGTTGTAGGCAATAAGAATAAATCGTCGGAATTGTTGTGCACCACAGGACAAGGTGTTCTTTATTTAGATACTAGCTGACCCACGCAACTTCGTCTGCGTCACATTTTCCGTTACTGCTCCGCTCCTATTTGTCTTAGCGTGATGATATATATAGCTGCGATTCCAACTTAGTTGGGAAAAATCAGAGATACTCGTCCAACAACCAGATATAGACCCCATATCTGATTGTTGGTGGCATTATTTGTTTTTATTTTAGTACTAGCTGACCCATGCAACTTCGTCTGCGTCACATTTTCCATTAATGTTCGTCTCCTTCATAGTCTTAGCGTGATAATATGTAGCCTATATCCTTCCTCGATACATGGGCTATCTAATACTGAAAGAATTTTTCAAATCGGACCAGTAGTTCCTGAGATTACCCCCTACATACAAACTTACAAACAAATTTTACTTCTTTATAATATTATTATAGATTTACCCGACTGCATTTTTGATTTTGGGTATGTATGTATGTATAATAATATTTCTTTGGCACGCCCTAGAGTCTAAACGGCTTGTCGTATTTTTATGAGAGTGATGTCAATAGATTCGTCTTAGTCGTGAGAGTGACACTGGGAACATTAAAATTAAAATAAACAAAATGGCGGATTTTTTGCCCCAAATTATGTCTTTAATTTTTTTTTCCACAAAACCTATCAAATGGGGTATCTAAATAAAGGGCTTGCGGAGACGATTCCAAAAATTTAACTCGCTAAAATGTAGGAATATAAAAAAAAACTTTATTAAAAAACCCGCAAAGATACATCATCTGATAAAATAGTCTAACTATCACGGTTCATGAGATACAGACTGGTGACTAACGGGTAGACAGACAGACGGTCCAATGCCCGTCTGTCTGTATAGTCTTAATAATAGGGTCCCGTTTTACCCTTTTGTCACGGAACCCTAAAAACTTCGAAGCAAGCTACGAAACCATTTCCTCGAAAACTTTGACCGAACATCGAACACATCGCTCTCGAATGATTAGTTTGCAAGACAGCTTTACTTCAATATCGTGGCGATTCGCCGAAAACTGTTCCATCAAAGGACGGATTGCGGCTTATTTTATTGACTAAGTTTTTATCAGATAGTTATTGGGTTGCTATGCCCATAATACTAGCGGTGAGTAAACGAGTGGAGTTTTCCGTTTGGAATAAAATGATATAGTAATAAAGAACTTAGCCAAAAACGTGTTGAATCGAAGTCTTCTGTCAATCATTTCAATTTAATGTGAGTCCAAATACTACCTACTATATTATAGTACGCATATCGCAGTAGCAATCTGTCAAAAAAAGTATTGCCAATTATGTTTTTTTGCGACTGAGATCCGAATGCGAACATTTACAAAAAATTTGTAGAATCGTCTATCAGAGGGCCAATTCTACAAATTTTTAAACAACTTTCGCATTTGCATGTCAATCGCAAACTGTCAAAAAAGCTTTATTTTTCATAAATTTTTGACAGATTGAGATGCGAACGTGATGCGAATACGAAAATTAGTAAAATCGACATTCTGTTGTCAAAGTATTGTCAATTGAAACTAAGTAAATATTTCGAACACTCGATTGGCTCCATCACTGATAACATTGGTCAAGAAGATCAGTTCAAATAGAATACTTCATCTGATTATTTTGAGAAACGGATGAAAACAAGATGCTGTTTTCATCTTTTGGAGCTGTAAACAGTTGGACCCAGGATCTTTCCCTATTTATCTGTCTTCTTAAAGACGCTAACAGTTATTTTTCTTTGTTCCAGCTGCACTCGGAATACCGCAGCACGTACAAATGGCACGAGTACAAGGAGCAGCAGCAGGGCGTGGTGAAGCAGCCAGCTCCCACTCCCCCCTCCGCACTACCCATACAGAGGGGTAAGTAGAAATACCAGCATTCTGTCCTATAATAACATGAACAATTCTATACTGCGTGTATCTGACATCGACGCACAAACGATTTCCATGGGTCCAGGGCATGCTTCTGGACACCCCAGTGTTGGAATTTTTCGTCGGCTTCTTACTCATTTTTTTATTTTTTTCAAGAGTTTTTTTTGCTTTAGACTGCTCATAATCGTTATTCTAACCTAACCCAATGACATTTTTAATAGAAACATTATTAATTAACTACTTTCACTAAAAAGAGCAATCTAAATAAAACCATAAATAGGTTTCAGCTCAGCTGAGCTGATACCTATTTATGGTTTTATTGGTGAAAAAAATGAAAACATGAGAAAAATGCTGTCGAAAAATTCCAACTCTGGGGTGTCCAGAATCGTGCCCTGGACCCATGGAAATCGTTTGTGCGTCGATGTCAGATACACGCGGTATAAAAAAGAGGCTCATCGGCGACGAAAAACTGGTGGATGCCAAGCTTCACAGCTTGGCTCATCGCCGCAAGGTTGCCTGTGGTCGGTCTTCTACAGCCCCCCCCCTCGGCTCTGCCCATACAGAGGGGTAAGTAGGTATACCAGCATCTGTCCTATAATACCAGAAACAATAAAAGACAACCTCGGTAGACCACTGAGACAGAGGAACGTTGTTAAGTGCACTATCACATCTTCCGCGCAGATCACTAATTTTCACTTTTATTTGTAGACTAGCCCGAAATTCGGTCTGGAGGACTTTTAGTAGCTGTTAGACAGAAACGCAGAATAGTCAATGATGGTCTTCCTTTTTTAACCGACTTCCAAAAAGGAGGAGGTTCTTAATTCGGTGGGTTTTATTTTATGTATGTACCTACACCGATTAATCCGAGGCTTCTAATCCAATTTGTGTAATTCTTTTTTAGTTCGATGGGGCGTACTTGCCAAAAGAGTGTCCATGGAGTTTCTTGCACGTTCTTCTCCATAGGATCTACTCTTTGGAACGTGCAACTGCCGCGCTGGAGACGGGGTCGGTGGGTGTGTTATGTTGCAGAACAACCTGCTGCTCTTGTCGCTAGCGCGACAGGATTAGCTTCATCTATTTGACTGACAGACCTTGACTATTCAAAAGTGCCTGTAACTGGTCTATTTTTAATAATGGAATTTGTATTTGTAACAATTTGGTCCCGTAAAAAAAATTAAGTTTGGGTCAGCATTTTTATTTTAAGAGCATTTTTGCTTATTTCAATTTCTGCGTAAATGAAGACGTCGACAAAGTATCACCACTTAAAAGTGAAACAATCTTTAAAAAAAAAAGAAAATAACCTACTTACAAACCACTACAAAGTACCTACACGTAAAATAACCTTTTCAGAAGTCGGTGTTAAGGCGATACTTTTTAAGATTTTTGAACGTCTGAAAATCTAATTAACTATGAGTTTTTAATAAATAAAAATCATTACATAAAAATTGAACATACCCTCAAGTAAATCGTAAAGATGGAAACGCGATTTGCTCGATACTTTTTTTTATCAAACATGACACTAAATTACAATTTTAAACGTGTATTGCTAAGAGATTTCATCACGAATATATATAAAATTTATATCAATAGATAGAGCTTTTTATTTTGAAGTAAATGTTGAAACCATTTTGTATAATTTCTTTATCAGTTTTCGCAAAGAAGAAAAAACAATCAAAATTTAGGCATTATTTCGCTCGCCGGACAGTCGCTGTTGTTCGTCAAAACACACAGTACTGCAACCTCGCCTTAAAATAAAGATACAAAACAAAAAACACCTACTTCCGAAATTACGGTTATTTTTAAGAGTGTATAGAGTAGGCATGTATATCACTTTCATTAGGACGATTGACGATATACTAATATTGGTCATCCTGTAAAAATGGTGAATTAAAACAGCTCGTTCGGTTACTTCTAGTAACGTTGATCAATGATGCTTTAGACGAAACTAAATCTAATGAAAACCATCCATATTATAGCCGATCAGAAACAAGACAGAGTTATTATTTATTTTATTTAAACTTTTCGCACAAAAAAAGGTACAAAGGCGTTCTTAAGAGCGTGTATTCCGTCCACTAGCGCCGCCAATCGTTTCTTATTATTTGTGGTAAATTTAAGACACTTAGATAAAAAACCGCTCTGTAGTGCACTGAAGAAATGTATTTATTATGTTTTGAGAGTTATGTTTTGTACTTTAGAACATAAATAGTTGCCGAAGTCGATATGTTTGCTAAAAGTGGCCACTTTTAGCAATAATTGCCGTTTTGGCTATTTAGCCCTGAGAATGTATTAAAATAGCTGTCAAAAAATAAGAGATACATCTCTTCAGTGCACTATAGAGCGGTTTTTTATCTACGTGTCTTAAATTTACCACAATTAATAAAAAACGATTGGCGGCGCTAGTGGACGGAATACACACTCTTAATGTGTTAGGCATTCTCTACCAGTCAACCAAGGATGGTGAAGAGATTAGAAAGTTCCATTTCTAAAATGGGATATTATCTATACTAATTTTATACAGCAGAAGAGTTTGTTTGTTTGGTTGGTTGAACGCGCTAATCTCAGGAACTACTGGTCCGATTTGAAAAATTATTTCAGTGTTAGATATTCCATTTATCGATGAAGGTTGTAGGCTATATATCATCACGCTAAGACAAGACAAATAGGAGCGGAGCAGTAATGGAAAATGTGACGCAGACGAAGTTGCTCGGGTCAGCTAGTGTCTGTATGTATGGGGTATGGGGTGGTATCACTCTCTTCAAATCACTGCCAGCCGCTCTGAATAAATTGTAGTCCTTTCGTCTTTATTCATTCATCATCTTCATCATCTCAGCCTGTCCACTGCTGATCATGGCTCCCCCAATGGTCCCCCATTGACCGGTCTTGTGCGTTTCGTATCCAGCGGATTAATTGCTTAATCGCTTGCTTTGTGACCCGGTGCTCGTGGGATCGATTCCCAAGGGAAGCATACTTTGTAAAGTTGTTTCCAGTTTGGCTAGGACATTGCAGGCTTGAATCACCTGATTGTCTGATAAAAAGATGATTCCGTGCTTCGGAAGGCATGTTTAAGCCGGTGGTTCCGGCCGCCAAATGGTGCTCGTTAAACTATGTCAGAGGCCCTTGAGGCGGTTTAGAAACTCTGACACTAGGGTGTGTGGGGCCGTTAGACCTTACTACCCACACAATAAGAAGATGAGCGGATTCACCAGATAATCGAAGACAAATCAATAGAATCTGTAATTTGTAAGCTAGACTAATTAACATTATTGACATTGTGAATACATTTGCACGCCATGTTATGGCAGGATATGCTAAAACAAAATTACTGTAACACCTTATGTACCATATTCTAGCAAATAAATATTTTGATTGATTGATTGATTGATCGATCCACCTGGTAGAAGAAGCTCAATGCTGCGTCTTTCAGTTCGCAGTCTTTCACTTCAGGACCTTTAGTGTTTTTACAACCGTTACAACTTGTATCAATGAACATCATCATCTGCCTAACCTTTTCCCAACTGTATTGGGGTCGGCTTCCAGTCAAACTGGATTTAGCAGTATTTTATGTAGACCGGCTGCCTACCAGACCTCCACAACCCATTAACTGGGTAACACGATACTTATTGGCAAGACTGGAGTCAGATTTACTGGCTTCTGAGAATCCGTAACGACTGCCAAAGATCTACAAATGACAGCCGGGACGGAGGAAACTCAGTATGTTCAGATGGTCACCCATCCACAGACCAACCTTGGCAAGCGTTGCTTAACCTGGAAGATCGACCTGTGCGGTTATTAATGTTTAGCCACGTGCTCCTCAAATTATATCAATGTACACTTATTAATTTTACCTTTTTGCTTCAGGCCCAATGGAACCAGCAATGCCTCGTCGCAAAAAGTACCCCGGCGTAGCGTACAAGACGAACGAGCTCTTCGACCCCGCACCCGCTGACGACATCCGACCCCAGCAGACGTCCGCTTTCGACCGGGCCAGGGTAAGATCCTCCATTGTCCGATAGAGCAATTAGTACCTACCCCTGCGTGGCGTACAACACGACTCTAAGCTCAAGGCAAATAAGCTATTTTTCTTTCTTTATTTTCTTTCTGTTTCGTTCATAATATAATAATTGTTGAGTTGGTGAGAAGTGTTAGTTTCTTTAAATTATTTTTCGGTTTACTTGTACAGAGCGCGCAGAGGAACGATGCTGACCGCGCTGGTCGCCGCAGCAAGTCCGAAGGTCCTCGCCAGCCACGTTGGACCGACACCGTGGAACCCAAGGTAATGTCAATGTCACAAATACCAAGACTTTTCGACGACTACGGCTAGACGCGGCACTGTCAAAACTTTCCATGTAGACTGACCGGACTACCATACATTATTTATTTATTAAGAGTTTCGTTAAAAACACCTTAACAGCTATAACGCCACTGCGATGTTATGACCATACAAATACAATAAACAGTGCACTTAAAATGCAATCAAGAATACAATAAAAATTCAAACAAAAATATAATAATATAAAATACAGTAAACAGACACTATTAAAATATAAAAGTGCTTTCACCACGGAATGAGAAAAAATAAGCTGTTAACTTGCGTAAACTTTAATTTCTATTGAAAAAAAATGATTTGATACACACATAAAATATAATAAAAAAGTGACACTAACACACACCTATGCCAAAACGGCTCATTTCAGCCATGTTGCCAAACAGATGCTTTCTGTCGTTGATATTCTCAGAGCTAATTTCATTCAGTTAGATGGTTTTTAACTGAACAGTAATCGGCTGTTTAACATATAATTTTCTATACAAAAGCTGTCAAATCGCCATGTTTATTCCTCTAAAATAAAAGCTACTAGCTGATGCCCGCAGCTTGACAAATAATAATACTAAAAGCTGCCTCAAGAACCACTCTATCCATTAGTGAAAACAGCGTGAAAATCGGTGCAGCAGTTTTTGAGTTTATCGCGAACAGACAGACAGACGCGGCGGAGAACTTTATTTCATAACAATGTAGTGAAAGAAAAATCCGCCATTAGGGTGCCTGTCTATTACAGCGGAGTCGAGAGACGGAGAAATTTTAACCAATGGAATCGCAAAAAATCCCCGCACCACGTGAGTCATTGTCATTTTGACTGACATGATTGCATTTAATATTTCTCCGTTTCGCCGCTCTGTTGCCTCGCTTTGCGCAAATACATATTTGCGCCGCGCTGTATCAGCACTACGCAACGCTGAAACTACTGGTCGCTAGCTGAAATTTGGCATGTTGGGGGCTGAGTCAACCGCGTCCGTAGGAGAATACCCTTCAGCGAATCCCTACACGTGGTCCCCGGGTGGTGCTAAACAAGTGACACTAACCGCCTCCGTGGTCTAGTGGTTATACCACCTGCTTCAGACCCAGAGGTCCCGGTTTCGATTCCCAGCGGGGGCAAATATTTTGCTCGGTTTGGTTGGTGGTAGGACTTGTTATAAGTCCGCCTGGCAAGCTACCACCATCATGTCTAAGTCTGTCGCCATAACAACAATGTTAACAGCATTGTTGTGTTCCGGCAATTAGAGGTATGATATCCAGTTCCTCTGTGTAAGAGGATTCCGGGTGAAACTCGCTTCTATCTTCGGCCTAATCATCACTTTCCATCAGGTGAGATTTAGGCCAAGAGTTTCCCCGTTTAGAATTTTAAAAAAATGTAGGTTCCTTGAGGAGTGTAGGGGAGCACCAAGAGAAGATTTAGATTTAGAAACGTGAAAAACAGTATTTGGGTGTACAAAGTCGCGGGCAAGAGCTAGTCTCCAAATATTTCAGAATGAAAAGTGAGAGCAACAGAAAACTAGTTATCTCTTTCTTTCACCTGATTTTTACAATCACCGCAATGATAATAAAGAAGAAGTTTACGAGTTTCCTTGCAAGATAATATCCTCATAATACTTAATGGCTGCCAAAATTATATCCCTGGCCACAATGGATAATGCCCTTTGTTGGAGTGGTAATTTAATCCCGGTAACGGACCTAAGTTATTATTTTCATCTTGGGAGGTTTAATAAATCTTAGTAAAGCTGCAGGGTACCTAGATACAGGTAGAATTCTACCTAAGGGTGCCTGTCCATTACAGCGGAGCGAGGCAGCGTAGCGGAGAAACTGATAAATTTTAACCAATGGAATTGCATTCAATCTTTGAACCACGTGAGTCACTAACATTTTGACTGACATTATTAATTAATATTTCTCCGTTTCTCCGCTCCTTTGCCTCGCTGTAATGGACAGGCACCCTCAAACACTTGCCCAAAAATGTCTACCAGCTCTCGAACCACCGACGGTTGTTGTCGGATTGCTGTAAGATTTGTACCTATTCTAATTGCGTGTATTGAATGTGTGCCAGGGCAATTTTTGCAACCTTAGTCGCTGCAATATTTTAGGAGGTAAATCATTTACCGCAAATTTTATTTATTTAAACCGTAAATAACACCCAGTTATAACGCCAATGCGCAACACTAAAAAAAACCAATTTACATTAAAATAATAATTCTATACTTATATTACACAGCTGAAGAGTTTATTTGTTTGTTGGTTTATTTGCTTGAACGCGCTATCTCAGGAACTACTGGTCCGATTTGAAAATTCTTTCATTGTTAGATAGCCCATTTATCGAGGATGGATATATCATCACGCTAAGACAAATAGAAGCGGAGCATTAATGGAAAATGTGACGCAGACGAAGTTGCGCGGGTCAGCTAGTCAAAAATACAATTACAAATTCAATAAAACAATTCGAATAAAATTAAAAACGTCTAATACCTACTGAAATTAAAAAAAAAACTGAAATTAAAAAAAAATACAATTAAAATACAATGAAATCACATCCCTACTACGTAGCAACCCATTAATAGGCTTGTGTCCTGAAAAAATCTAATTAGTCCGTCAGTTAGATTATTAAAAAAATATTTGACCCATATTTTTGCTTTTGTTACGAGAACCAAAATTGACGAAGTTACGACGCTTTTAAAATTCTCAATACGTCACGCCCTGGCATAATTTTTAGTGGGTCGTGACGTCACGAGCCCCCACTCCCGAGTTTTGATGCGGTTGGCGCAGTGGTTGAGCGATTGACTGCTGCGATGTCGCGGGTTCGATTCCCGCACGGAACAAATATTTGTACGACCTACAAGTATTTTTTCCGAGTCTGGGTGTTTTTCTATCTATAATATGTATGTATTTACAAAAAAAATGTATATAAGTAGTTTATCAGCCATTTCGTTACCATAATACAAGCATTAAGTTGCTTAGCTTGGGACTATATGGCGTTGTGTGAAATGTCCAAGGATATTACATACTTATTACATTCTTACATTCTTATCTTTGTCAATATTCATTGATTTACAAAAACAAAAAATACGACACGTGTCCATTATTTTTCAATACTCTAACTGACGGACTTAATAGTTTTGCAATTTGTGGATGATGGAAACTAGCATATTCAGCCACTGTACCAACCAGGTACCAACGATCTCGCATGTGTGTTCTCACTTATTTCTTAGCGACCATACAATAAACTTATTATCTCAGTCGCTTGCGTGTACCGACGCAGTTATTATTTATTAGATTTCCTCACCGATCTATCTGGAGGAAAATATAGAGTACGCCTTCGCTAATAAAACGGAAATTATTTGATTAAAGCAGCCTTTCACTAATTTAATGAGTTATGTAGACTCCGCGAAATTCAAATTTTCTTACGTATTTTGCAATTTGCAGGCCAGTGCTAGGTTGTATGTTAATTAAAATATTATTCGCGGCTGTAAGACATATGTAGTTACAGAATTATAAATATCAAAATCATCAATACAACGCTCCAAGTTCATAAAGCTCTAGGAATTACTTTTTCTGCTTTTTTTTTGTTCCTAGGCCTTTATGAACTTGGAGAGTTGTATTGGTGATTTTATTGATTATAATTCTGTAACTACATACGTTTTACAGCCGCGAATAATATTTTAATCAACATACAACTTAGCACTAGCAAATTCCAAAAAACGCATGAAATTTTGAATTTCGCGGGCACCTTAAAAATCACTGGAGAGTAAACACGCAAAAGCGAAGTTACTACAAGTGTGTTTTTGGACTCATACTGATTATTTGAAGTAAATTTTGAAATATTTCTCCATTCTAACCGGATGCAACAGAATATATACCAGGGTATTATTTGAACTTTCTAGCCGACCTCCACAACCCAGTAACTGGATAATTCCGAGGTGACCGTGCCAATAACCAACCAACTTGAGCTTCTTGGGGTAACATTAACATCTAATTACCCTCAATTTTGGCCCTTGCACAGAGGCAAAAGCTCGAATGGCTGCAAATAAATTGGGGATCCTAGCAAAGGTGAGACGGTACTTTACACCGGAGCTGCTCAAACTCTATCACGCGAAAATTCGATCGTGTATAGAGTACTGCTCTCATCTTTGGGACGGATCTGCCAGATACCACCTTGATGCCTTTGAGTCAATTTAGAAGCGAGCCATGAAGATCATTAGGATCATTGGCAGTGATAGGTTCCTCGGGTCGAAGCTCCAAAGTCTTGAGCATCGACGCCGAGTTGCTAGCCTGCCGGTTTTCTACCGGTTGCATTTTGGGGAATGTGCGACGGAATTGCATAATTTAACTCCGTCAAACCCGTTCCATCATCGGACCACAAGACGTACGACGATGCGCCACCGGTGCATGGTGGACATCCCACCTACACGCACAAAACGTTTTGGGAACACATTCATAGGGCGTACAGCAAAGGAGTGGAATACCTTGCCGGAGTCTGTGTTTCCTGATAGCCACAACCCTAGAAGTAGCCTCTTCACTCTGACTTAAAGACTCCCGGCAAGTGAAATCGGGACAAAACATTTCTAGTGCAGATTGATAAGCAAACTAAGCTGCAGTTGGATATGGCCTGCCTGCGACGATTCTGACTTTTTCGAGCTTTAGAAGCCGATAGAGTTGGCTTTGTGGAATTTAACTTCTTAAGTCATCCACAAATGAATGTGCATTTTATTAAACATGACTTTTATTGTGATATCGAGAATAATAAATAATTAAATCATTATTTTTGGAGAGATTATTACATTCATTGTGCGTACAGCTAAGGAGTGAAATTCCCCGCCAGAGTCTGTGTTTCCTGATATCTACAACCTGGGAGTCTTTTAAGTCAAGAGTGAGTAGGTTACTTCTAGGCAAACGTGCTTCATCTTCGACCGCATCATCGCTTACCATCAGGTGAGATAGTGGTCAAACGCGTGCCTATCAATTTCAAAACGAATAAATAAAATACGATACTCCTTGGCAAGATAAGTGTAGGTACAATTTTCTGACTTCTGACTACCGGTAACGATTGTCAAAGGTGTACAAATGACAGCCGGCACCAACAGCTCGACAAGTTTTCCGAAGCATGGAGGAGGTTCCTATGTAAAATATGGTGTACAATAATAGTAGATTATGAAACGAGGGGATAAAGCAGTGCCTTATGACATCGGCGTCATATTGAATCTCGAACACACTGAAGGATCGAGAGGTTTTTGGGGGCCGAGTCACCCGCATCCGTAGGAGAATACCCTTCAGCGAATCCCTACACGTGGTCCCCGGGTGGTGCTAAACAAGGGACACTAACCGCCTCCGTGGTCTAGTGGTTAAACCACCTGATTCAGACCCAGAGGTCCCGGGTTCGATTCCCAGCGGGGGCAAATTTTTTGCTCGGTTTGGTTGTTGGTAGGACTTTTTCTAAGTCCGCCTGGCAAGCTACCACCATCATGTCTAAGTCTGTCGCCATAACAACAATGTTAACAGCATTGTTGTGTTCCGGCAGTTAGAGGTATGATAGCCAGTTCCTCTGTGTAAGAGGATTCCGGGTGAAACTCGCTTCCATCTTCGGCCTAATCATCACTTTCCATCAGGTGAGATTTGGGCCAAGAGTTTCCGCGTTTTGCATTAAAAAAAAAGGTAACCCCCGAGCACAGCGAGGGAGTTTAAAGTTTTACTCACGAGCGAAGCGAAAGAGTTAATACAATTAACCTGAATGCAGCGAGGGATTCAAGCTAACCCAAGTCAAAGACACCTTTCTCCCTGAGGAGCATACTCTACTTTTCACACCTACTGCGAGAAAATTGTGCTCTAGCTATAAAAACAGGTGGCGCGTATTCTCCAGCCCACCGCCGGTAAAAATATATCAGTACAATTACTGAATTTCATTATAACTCGCCAGGCAATGATGTGATTTGAATTTGGAACGCATTTTGACTGCGCTCGCTGCACCTAGCAGCGGAAGCGGATGGGAGCCGCTAGCGGGTTATAATGACGTACTTTAGGTTAGGTTTGCATGTCAAATAATTTGACGTTTGCGTGCAGGTGGTGTGAAAAGTAAATAATAATTCCTGTAAAACAATGCTGCAGCTAGTTTGATACAAAATCAGTATTTTTTCTTTATTTACCTACCAAAATTTTTCCTTACGCACATATTTAGGTAGGTACATAGTTCACTATCTTAATTGAACTGGATCCAATGTCTAGCTTTTCTTATAATTCAGATCAAACCACAGACAAAAATACTGAAATCTCTCGCAACTAAATCTAATTCAAACATTGGTACACAGACATTACATTACCGAGAATGAATCCCAAACCGAACCATGACGTAACCATGAAAAACTGCGAACAATTTCTCTGTTCACTGTTTACCAATCCCGATATAATCTTATCTAGCGTTATGTATATGCATTATGTATTGTGCAGTCTTATCACCATACTAGCTCACCAGCGCAACTTCGTCTGCGTCACATTTTTCATTAATGCTCCGCTCCTATCGGTCGTAGCGTGATGTAATGTAGCCTGTAGCCTTCCTCGATAAATGGGCTATCCAACACTGTATGATTTTTTCAATTCGAACCAGCAGTTCCTGAGATTAGCGCGTTCAAACCAACACACTAACATACTCAGCAGCTTATAATATTAAGTATAGATGTATTGTGTGGTGTTATCACTATATTTAGAAAGTAAAATCAGTGTGATCTCGGTTTTCGTTTCGGCGAGAGCCCGATAATAAGCCCGTTCAGTTTGTAAGTGGTTTGTTGATAAGTCATAAGTCATTTATTCATTTGTTTAACATAGGTACAGTTATATTTGTAAATCTATATATAAAACAAAGACGGGTTTGTTACAACACTTATAACTCGAGATCTGCTGAACCAATTTTCGTGGTTATTGATTCGTTGGATTTGTCTCCGACCCGAATAGCAGAACACATCTTAAAAACAATGAAAACTCGATATGTGCAATGAATACTTAATTAACGGGAGCGAAGCCGCGGGGGACAGCTAGTTGTTAATAAAGAGAGCGCTATGTTATGCCAGAGGGCGTACAAATTTTTGTTAGTTATTAAATAAATTAAAATAAGTCTGGACAGTAAAAAAAAAACAATTAAGGTTCGCCTAACACAAATGAATTAATAAATATCGCAAAGAAATTAATGTCAATAAAAATATATTTATTTATTTAAACTTTATGCACAATAGTGTTACATGGGCGGATTTACTGCTACAATGCATTCTCTACCAGTCAGTCAACCTTTGGGTTAAAAAAAACTACATTAATCATTCATCTTTTTTTTTCATTATTAATTCATTCTTATTTTAACTTTTGCAAACACCAAAGTCCCAATCAAATCTATGCCTGTACCAAGATTCATCACAATTGGTTCGGCAATTTAGGCGTGAAACCATCACAAAAAAAAAAACTTAAATTTTCACAAAATGAACTAATGAATGAATTAGTTAGCCTATTCATAATTTCTGTATCAACATCTGAACTTCCACCACCTAACACCATAAATCCATTAAAATCATCTCAATCGATACTGTCTAGCCATTAAACAATTGCCTGGATTGGAAATATTCAAAAGACTAAGGCTCGGCGCCCATTATCGGCATCGGCAAGGAAAAGGATCCTTCGGCATCCTACATGCAAGCGCACACTTTCTTAGGGATGACGAGGCGTCCCGCACCGTCCTACTATAACCATAATACCGCGTGTATCTGACATCGACGCACAAACGATTTCCATGGGTCCTGGGCATGATTCTGGACACCCCAGTGTTGGAATTTTTCGTCGGTTCTTTTCTCATTTTTTCATTTTTTTCAAGAGTATCAGCTCAGCTGAGCTGTTATCTATTTGTGGTTTTATTCAGATTGCTCTTTTTAGTGAAAGTAGTTAATTAATTATTTTTTTATTAAAAATCTTATTGGGTTAGGTCAGAATAACGATTATGAGCAGTCTAAAGTAAAAAAACCCTTGAAAAAAAAAATGAGAAAAGAACCGACGAAAAATAAATGTCCAGAATCATGCCCAGAACCCATGTTTGTGCGTCGATGTCAGATACACGCGGTATAACTATCCCCCGAGTGTTGCCTCGGCGCCGGCGGCGTACCGAAAGTTGCCGAAGGATGCCGAAGCATCCCGAAGCATTCTCAAGGCTGCCGATACACCAGCCTCAAGCATACCGAAGCGGTATTTTTGTTATTACGACCACATATCACGGAAATTTCTACTTTATTGCCATTATGTTATAGTATATTGCTATTTGCCACCTAAAATCCTCAGTCGTACCGATGCCGATAATGGGCGCCGGGCCTTACCGTGCCGTGAAACGCAAAGGGCATTAGGAGGAACACGGCTGGGTTTTCATTTAGTAAGTAAGAATCTGATAATCTCTCCCTCTCCGTCCAAAGCAGGAGTACTCTTTTGAGGATTTTCCACCCACAAAAACCGACCAAGTGCGAGTCGGTCTCTCACCCGAAAGGTTCCGTACCATAAAAGTTTATGACAGTAAAACATTTCTTGTTTGGGAGGGAGCCACCTTCAATTTTTAATAATTTAATTTTTATTAATTGCTGTTACATAGCAACAGAAAATAGACACTGTGTGAATATTTCAACCAGGGGGCCAATCGCGCTAATTTTAAAAGTTTAGGTCCGCTTGCAATTCGTTTCCAATTCAGTTTTGGTTATGATCTAGTTTCGATTCACCTGTAAGGAATTTGGTATCGCGCTAAAGTTTAAACTTCAACCAAAGTTGCGTTGTCAAAATTTTACAAATATTTTTGTTCAAAATCCAAACAACACAACGCGAACGATTGAGAAAAAGCCAAGAAAAAGTAGCACTGTTTCAACTATTTGTTTGACAGCGGTAACGTTACAGTTGTGATGCAGTTGCGTTCCAAGTTTCTGTCAAACGTTTAGCGCGATACGGAATGTTTAAAAAAGCTGTGAAATGGCTACAGTTCAGTTGCGTTCCAGCCGAATTTTACTAGCGCGATTGCCCTCCAGGGATGTTACGGAGCTTTGACTCCAACTCAGATATGTCGGAACTTCCGATTGATCTTAAACTTTCGGTTCCGACTTCGGTTCCGATACTTTTAAATTGGAGGTCGAAGCGGCATCGACGGCGCGGGTGCGTTACAGAGGCTGACTGATTAATGTTTGTTGTATTTTATTTTATTGCGTGCCTGCAAAACATCTTTCTTATGCCCCTTATCGCCAACTCCGCCTCCGACTCCGACTCCGACTTCGCTTTCGATTCCGATTCCGACTCCGAAAAACCAATTTTAAAAATTCCGACTCCGATTTCGGTTCCGATAAAACCACCTCCGTAACATCCCTAATTTCAACCTATAGCGGCTCTTGAGATATAGCCCGCTGACATACAAACAGACGGAGAAACGGACGGGACGACAGACGGCGGAGTCTTAGTAATAGTTACCATTTGGAGATGAAAGTATTAAAAAACCGGCCAAATGCGAGTCGGACGCGCGCACTGAGGGTTCCGTACGTTATAATACCTACAGGTTTCTGTAGGTATTATAACGTAAATACTCGATAAATGGGCTATCTAACACTGAAAGATTTTTTCAAATCGGACCAGTAGTTCCTGAGATTAGCGTGTTCAACCAACCAAACAAACAAACTCTTCTGCTTTATAATATTATATATAGTATAGATAAAGGCTCCAACAGACAGACGTGATGCGGCTTTGTGACAAACTGCTGAGATAAAATAATAGTCTACCAATCTTTTGCACTCAAATATAAACTTTAAACTTCATTTCGGACAGAGGCCCGGTCCTCACGTAAAACTCTATATTCAGGCAAGCTCCTACGAACTACAAACGCTTACCCGTGCCAAAAAGTGTCTCTTGGGCATGACCCAAGTATAGAATATGACTGCATCCAGTGCCAAGCGTTTACCGCAGCTAACGAGCACCGAATTAAGTGCCTCTGTTAATTACAGCTTTATTGCTCCGATACGGAATGGCGGATGACCTACGAAGTAAAGATATATCGGGGATAATATTATAGCATGCATTAATATTGGAGCATGAGTTCACACACATTTAAATTTTGTCCCTGGGTTGAGAATTGCAACTGTGATGCACTTGTCTCACCGCCGGCGAGGTATAGGCTAGATTCCATCATCCACAAATTGCAAAACTATTTAGTCCGTCAGTTTGAGTATTGAAAAATAATGGACACGTATTTTTTGTTTTTGTAAATCAATGAATATTGACAAAGACAAAACGCATCAAAACTCGGGAGTGGTGCTCGTGACGTCACGACTCACTAAAACTTATGCGAAGGTGTGATGTATGGAGAATTTTAAAAGCGTCGTAACTTCGTCAATTTTGGTTCCCGTAACAAAAGAAAAAATACGGGTCAAATATTTTTTGATAATCTAACTGACGGACTAATTATATTTTTTTAGGACATAGGCCCATTAGCTACTACTGACTGAGCTCGCTGAGGAAAGCGACAAAAGATATAGATCTGGTGTGACTAAAAGAGACATACATTCATAGTCGATATCTAGCTGGCTGTTCACACTGCCGGCGAGCGGCTCTTACCTATAGTTGATTGCAACGACTAGAGCTATCAGATTGTACTCGCTCGGCGATGCTCGCTTGGGGGTCAGAACTCACCAACCAGCGTTTCTACATATAGTGCGGGCCGGAGCGAGCTGCAATCAGCGAGTAGCCAGTAAAGCTTGAAACTTGAAACTAGTTGGCAAGCAGCGAGTGAAAAGTTTAGGTAGTTTTGACGCTCGGCTTTAAGGTGAACGCTCCAACCAGCACGCGAAATTAAAATTTTCTTACGTTTTTTGCAATTTGCCAGAGCTAGGTTCTATGTTGATTAAAATATTATTCGCGGCTGTAAGACGTAGGTATGTAGTTACAGAATTATAATCATCAAAATCAACAATACAGCTCTCCAAGTTCATAAAGGTCTAGGAACAAAGAAAAACAGAAAAAGTCATTCCTAGAGCTTTATGAACTTAGAGCGTTGTATTGATGATTTTGATGATTATAATTCTCTTACTGCATATGTCTTACAGCCGCGAATAATATAAAACCTAGCACTGGCCTGCAAATTGCAAAAAACGCAAGAAATTTTGAATTTCGCGGGCTGGTTGGAGCATTCACCTTAAGCGAGTGCTTTTGTGCGACGGGCTTTTACACGCAATACTCGCTCCGGCCCGCACTATAGGTAGACATTACCGCTGGTTGGTGAGTTCTCCACCGCCAAGCGAGCATCGCTGAGCGAGTGACGCTGAACGAGTACTATTTTTGATAGCTCTTGTCGCTGGGATCAACAAGCGAGCAACAAGAGCCCGCTTGCCGGCAGTGTGAATAGCCAGCTATCGTATATAAATGTATGTGTCTCTTTTACTCTCACGAGATATATATCTTTTGTCCCTTTCGTCAGCGAGCAAATGTTCGATAGCTACCTAATCGCTTCCTCGCCTTCGGTAAGACAAGTGCCTAAGCTTGTATTGCGGTGTCGTTGTAGTACGACAATTTATAGCGGTCACTCCTCTTTCTCTTACAACTGTTTGTAAGGACCCGATTAATAAAATAAACATCAATTTAAAATAGACAAGTACCGTTCGAACTCGCCCATGAAGAGTTTCGTGATATAAACCGAAAAAATCAGCTCCGAAATCACTGCCCCATGACAGACAGACGGACGGATAGTGAAAGCATAGAACCTGATAGGGTCCTTCGAGTACGGAACCCTAAAATGAGAGGAGGAATGGAGCTGCTTCCAGACTACGCTATAACCGGGAGAGGAGACCCTCTCGTCCCGGCCGCCGTGGTGGACGCCGCGGGCGTCGTGGGCCACCTGGTGACCTCCGGCCACCGTAGGCGCGGGCCTGTGGACGGCGAGCTATGGGTGGCTCGCCGTCCGTCCGTCTAGTGACGGCAGGCCGTGTCGACGGCGCGTTAGTGTTCCACGCGCGCCTCAAAGAGAGTCAGCAACACACGCCTGCCGGAGTCGCGGGATTATTCGCAAGAGACACCGTGGCTCCGGAACACAAAGGGCAATGAAGGAACATGGATGGGTTTTAGTCAGTAGAAGTCTGACACTCCCTCCCGCTACACCCAGAGCGGGAGGAGTCATTGGATGATTTCCCATCCCTAAAAAAAAAAAAAAAAAAAAAAGACTACGCTATAATATAATAGCATATAGGTAGTATATAGCTCATAGCACAACAATATCGCGCACCATACATTGTTATGGACACGTTCACACTGTGACAATGTATGGTGCGCGATATTGTTGTGCTATGAGCTATATACTCTGTGCTATATATTACCTATAGCGTAGTCTGAAAGCAGCTTGAGGATCACGGACGTCGTTTCAGTTTTCGATTTGTTATATATTTTTTTATTCGAAATGGGTTGGCTGTTGAATCTAGTCTAGGTTAGAGATGACAGAGACAACGTCTCCGGTGGAGCGAGCTTGCCCAGAAGAAGCCTGTTCGCTCTAACTTTGAATAACGTTCAGAAGCACAGACGCAGGCAGAGAATTCCACTCCTCATTTATTTAAGTTCCAGTGTCATTCAAAATCAATAGGTAAACGTTATTGGCTCAATGACCTATATTTTATCTGTGGCATTGTTATCTGTGTCCACTTTCGACACTTTCTATCAAATGAACCGCCTGCATATTCACCGACCAATACACTGAAATTAAGTCATTAATACTAAACAAATTCGGTCCGGTAAGCTTATCTCGTAGAAGAAGACAACCGTGAAGGCACTTCATTATAAAATAATTAGTTTATCAATCATTAGCAGCGTCCGGCTGACGCAGAGATAGCCATCAGCGTTATCATCAATCAATGAACATGCACAATGGAAGCATATCAGTAATTAATTATAACGAGATGTTCCTCTGGTTGCTACGGTTAGGTTGGCCGGAAAAGTTCCGGATTTAGGAACAGTCACTTTTCTATTTTGTTAAGAAATTTTTGGAAAATCCTTTTCTAACCATTTCTATGTATAAAATCCATGTATGTCTTTCTGTCTGTACGTCTGTTGGCTCAAAATTCAAAAGTAATTTATTCAAATTAGGCTGAGAACCAGCACTTTTTGAACGTCAAGTTATTACAAAAGACAGTCCAGTCAAAAGAAGTGCGCGTTGTGGGCAACGCGCACTTTCTAGTGTTTTAGCTGTGGAGAAGAAGTGGCCAACAAACTCCCCAGCAACACATCTGTGTGTTACCTTTTAAGAACTCGAATTTAATACTTAATATGTAAATTAATTTAAACGCAAAAAAATATTTATCACTTATTAGCTAGCACACTATATTTTTTAAAAATAATACACACTTAAGCATAAATAAGTTGCCTAGCTTAATAAGCTTCCAGAAATAAAATTAATGTGCCTGCCTACATGTACAATGCTAAAATTTAACGACAATACCGTAAATCTAACCACACGTGATCTAGGGCCGGCAGAGTAAATTAATAATCATTGAGTCTTTAAAACAATTGATTAAATGGTTACCTTTATACGTCTTAACGGCGGAACGAATATGGAAATTAGCGTGGTAAACTTTTTATAGTATAAGCTATACTATAAAGCTAAATTAAAAAGTTTCCTGCCGGAGGCTTCGCAAGCGTAAAAGTCCAAAATAATCACAAAAAAATCTCCCAGCATAAAGTCCCATGTCCTATTCAAAACCATGGTCTACTCGTGTACCAAGTTTCATCCAAATACGTTCAGCTGTTTAGATCGGCAGAGGTAACCAACAGACAGACAGAGCTTCTTTATTTCATTAGTATGGATAGAATTCGTACTGAACAAATTCATCATCATATCAGCCAATTGAACGTAAGCCTCCCCAAAGAGCGCCAAATATCAGGGTCTTGAGCAGTCTGCATCAGCCAGCCACCTTCTTTAAATAATCGGTCCATCGTACCGTGCCGCAGGGCGTCCCACACTACGTTTGCCCATACGCGGTCTCCACTCTAACACGTCATTTCTGCCCCATCGACCGTCTGTACATCTATGGACATGGCCGGCCCACCGAACAAATGATAAAACAACAAAAATATTGTGTCCCAACTGAAATAAATTTCGTAATTTATTCATCCGTCCCTTTTAAAACTTTTTCAACCAGTTCTTCCAAAAACGCTCCTTTTTCTAAAGACATTTCTAACTCAACAACCAACCTCTCTGCAGGCGACCACGGCACTAGGCGACGTGATAGCAGCCAAGGAGCCGGAGATAGTCAGCACGGAGTACAGGAATCAGTTCGCGTGGCCCAAGGACACCACCGACGCGCCTAGGAAGAGCATCTCTATGGGAGCCCTGAAGAAAGCTGCAGTGGCTGAAGGTAAGATTTTTCATCACTCTAACTTCCTTGATCACTATCAATAAAGAGCCGGAACCAGTTCGCGTGGCCCAAAGAAACCACCGACTTGCCCCGCATATAGAAAGAAAGAAAGAATATATTATTATTATATTTAGCACATACATAAAACACGCACGGTACATGGTAAAACTTAATAATAAAAAATAAAAAAATGGTAGGTATGCTAAACTAAATGCGTGTCTCAGGGCTGCACTAAAATGGTCCATTTCAGCGATATGTCAGACAGACTGATGCTGTCTGACGCTGGTTTTCTAATCTATAGGGGTCCTGAAGAAAGCCGCTGTTACTGAGGGTAAGACTAGTTATTCTTAACCACCCTATGACTTAATGGTGATACGCAATGACGTATTATATATAGACACGTCATAAACCAACATCACGGCGCTTAAAAACGGCGAAAATATTAAATAGCTACTAGTACGCATGAAGAAAGGGAAAGAAAATTGTCACCGTACTACGGGTTGCCTGTTGCTAGAGCGAGATAAATATACATCTTCAGGTTCGTCACAGGATAAGTAATAGTCAAATTGACAACCAAACAAACGTAGTGTCGCGCGACAGGTTGGTGCGTAACTAAGCGCGATGTGGCCAATTAGCTTCATTTCATGTTGTCATTTTAGAGTGCGGACAACGTATCTATAGTTTTATATATCATTGGTGATACGTTACTTTTTTGCTATCGGGCGGAAACATTAAAAAAACCAGGAAATGTGGGATTTTTCTACCCTAAAGTAAAACTATCCCGGCGATCACCATCAGCACATAGAAGAAACCATATTAGTTACCTCTTAAAAGAATACCTTGGAACCCCTCTGTGCAATGATTGTTAGTGCACATCCCTGGGGAGACTGTTAAGGGGAAATTCTCCATATTGAATAGCACTCCATTTTAATTCTTGCTGGGGACTTTGTTGCACCACTTCTTTTTCCCAACTAAAACACTAGGAAGTGGTGACGGCGTGCTGCGGGACTGTCTTTATGTTGAACTTTGACGTTCAAAAAGTGCTGGCACTCAGCCTAATTTGAATAAATGACTTTAGAATTTGACTTTGACAGCGTTTTACATTCATGCATACCCACTTCTATAGCACGATACGTCTGAAGTTCTAAACTCTGCAGCAAACGCAGCATTGTCGTCAGAAACTTAATCATTTACACCTTGAAATAGGGCTGCCTCTAAACCTTCTTTTACTTTATTTCTTAAAAGACTATCAATGACAGTCATTTCGGCTGTTATAATGTGTATTTTGGCTTCTATCATCAATATTATTTTGTCCATATAAATCAATATGGAAGGTGATATTTAAAGTTCCCAAAGAAGAATCCACATTTTTGTGAATTTTGGCAGACGTTCCTTAGGTTGCAAGTTATCGGGTGGTGGGGGATGCTGTTCTTCCCACAGTTTGTTCTCGTATTACGTGGACGGTCTTGGATGGCCTCTGTGCGATGTGCTAAGAATGACAACAAAGATTTTTACACCAACAATCGTATCATAGCGTTAAAAGCTCTCACATAACTAACTCCTTCTAACTAGTTTACTGATCTTCCAGTCTCTGCAATAATTGGACATCTTCAAATTAACGCCGCAGCCAGCATCCCTATCCTCGAAACTCCTGAGTTATTCAAATTAGTTCCACAACTCTGAACAATGGCTGTCTGAAAATGCATTATTTATTAGTCGAAGCTCGTTCACATAAAATATTTGGGTATTATTCAAATTACTCAGGCTGCTGCTGAGAATGGTGCTTGAGCATAAAATAAATAGCAATAGGAATTATGGTGGTATATTATTGCTATTAAGCTGTAGAGCGGTGATGTAATACGAGCATAGTTCGTGTTTCTGAAACGTTAGCTAGATGGTGTAGTAAATGAGGTATCTTGGGATACTCCCCATGATAGGTGACGTACTGTCTGTGATGTAATAAAAAAAACCTCGCATGAGCTTTAAGATAGAATGGTAATAAAATGATTATGATGATGAGAAAGAAGCTGAATGAAACAAAATACTTAGATACAGCTACCTTTTATTTACATCCACGTCAAAATTCTACAGTGTGTGTGTGCACAGCCGTGAACTATGACGATGGCTAGAATGAAATAGGAAAGAAAACCAGAAATAAGCTGCAGTATTGACAAAGTGAAGTAAAATTAAAATAGTACCAAAGTGCTTTTACCGTACACATTATATTACGGACTTCGAACATACGGCTCTGAAGGTTAAAATCTATCTCAAAAGTATGTAACTACACTAAAAAGATATTTGCGGGGTCAGTGCTAACGCTGATGACGTGGTTAAATTCTGGCTGTAACTAATTTAATTTAGAATCATTGATAAAAAAAGAAGAAGTACACAAGTACATGAAATTCATGACTAAACAGCTTCTGCATGGTAAAAATAGTGCATCTCTACACCAACAAGAAACCAAGCATTCTCTTGAATCAAAGCTCCAGCAAAAAGCTAAACCGTTTAAAAAACCTACCAAACTCAGATAATAGATTACAAATTGTAACACGCCGTGAAATAAGTTGACAAAAACGGACATTCATTTTTTCACTCAACGAGTTCCGCTTACAAATGGAGATCAATGTCAAAGACCTGAGATAATGCAACTTTGCGCCATTTTTAAGAGATATTGTTTCAACGAGGTCATTCAGACGAGATTTTGCATTCGTAATGTAGGTACAGACAGATTTGTTGCCATTTGTAGGTGACTTAGGTTTTATAAAAGGCTGAATGACTTTTTGTTTCCTACGTTAATAATTTAAATGAATGCAAAGTTAAGCACAGTGGTACTACTAGTAATGATAAAGAGTAATTAACAATGTACTTAGTAGATAATATCAGTGATGATTATGATGTTAAATCAACATTCTATAGGATAGACAATGGGCTGGTTCTTTACAGTGATAAAAACAATGGCGTGCCAGCAAAATTGGTAGCAAAACCTGCTAATACAGGCACAAGTATCAAGGTTCGTAAATACAGGCAGGTCAAACAAAACATCATAAAAGAGACACTCAAAAATAATAATGAAAACGATAAATTAAACAAAAGACTTGAAGAACGACGGACAATAAAAAGACAAACTGCAAACTAAATTAACAGCTGACTGCCCAATAAAATGTACAAATACTAACTTAACAGAAGTAAACGACGCTGTAAAATTTTAATTGTAACATTATTCCTCTTTAAATACCCATTCAAGTGTACTGAAATGAATGTAAAACAAGTATTTCTCTGTAAAGTGATATAATAGCAACTTTTATTCAGTTGAGAACAATCCTGTTCCTTTGCGAGCGCTTTGTTTCAAAACTGTGAGGCTACAGATATGAATGTCTACTTCTGAAGATTGCTCATAATAATATGGCTTTGGGATTACAGGAAGTTTTTGTAGTTGAGTTATTAGGTACTTCTAAACTTTTCTAATCCCATGAAAACTATCTATGTGTACCTTAGCAAGAAAATGCTGCGATTATTTTGATGTTCGCAATTTATTTATCCTGTCATCATCTTCCACATTAAGTTTTTCTATTTAATCAAGTAAACTTTCGAAATGATTTAGAAACCATATATTTTTTCTTGAAAATTTGTTGTTTCTTTATTATTAGGTAGTATATTATTGCATTTGATTCTCACCTTAAGCAATAAATAATTAATAATTAATGGTAATTTTCAATATGTGCACCATGCATTCCTTGAAGAGTCTTTTCGTCTCTTATGTTTGGTGTCAATATATTTTCATCTATTTGCAGCAGTTTCAGATTTCCCATAATAACACCTTCATCCAAAAATTTCCAGGTTTAGTAGAAGCAGAACCGCTCATGAACCATGTGGATGGTGATCATGATGACCACAAGCGGTACATCGAAGATTATCTCTGGAATGGACAGAAGCCTGGAGTTCAGAGGTGGGTGTCCAACTATAACTACTCTGTAACCTGTATAGATTCGTCTACTGTCAGTCGTTGGTTTATGTCGATGATATAAAGATTTTGTCCGAACTTTTGGATAGGATGTTAATGAGGTTCCAAGTTTTGATTCAATTTAACTCTTCGTTTGGATATAATCCAAAGTTTTTACATTCTCTCAAGCTGTTTCAGTTTCGTCAGTTCGATCTTAATTCGAAATAAACCGACTTCTGCTTACAACTAGAAGAATATATTAGTATAACATTAACATTCGAAATGTTTTTACAGAATTTACATACACTAAGAAATTCCGTAAAAACATTTCCACTTTTACAAGCTTTAGCTTTTCACATTTCCATAATGACCAAAGCTTCCCAAATCTTCTAGTCTACTTATAGATTGTTTCATATTTTATTATTTTTTATATATTTCATAATTATTATCAGCATGTTTTTTAACTTAACACTCAACAGTAAAATCATTGAGAAACAGTCTATAATCATCTACGATGACGGTTTGATCATTGTCACAAAAATGCTTTGCTTTCGCTAAAGCAGCAGCTTCTTAGCAAATTGAGCCATTAACAAGAACATTGAAATGATTGACTTTCGAAATAACACCTTCACCAAAAACATTCAAAACACTTAAATCAAATAACAACCTGTTTCGTTAAAATCCGTGAGAATCCGGACATGTACACTTAACACAATAGTTTTATATAATACTTTATTATATCAACCATTAGATCTTGTACATATCTTATAATTATATGAAAATGTAAATGAAATAATCCCAAAACTCTTTCAGGTGAAGACAATTTTTGATATATTTATTTTTCTAAAATTGCTATAGCTTTCAAATTTCTATGTGTTTAGCTTTGTGTAACTAACCAGGTTATGGAGGAAACTTTTTCTAACAATTTTCTCATTTTAATAACGACTTTACTAACATGGGCTCTAATATCATCACTTACAGTTTTTAAAATTGCCTCTGTGTTTCGACTCTCTTTATTAACTTTACTGTCTTCACAAACACCACACTTTACTTTAAGAATATACACAAATTCCGTAATAATGTCATTAATATCATTAAACGTTATTCAATAAAAGATTGTAACTATTTATAAAAAAATGCTCTTGTTTCTTTTCTCATGCTAAGCTTCATAATTCAAAATTACATGGAAGCTTCAGCAAACGGATACGTAGCGTCTGTAATTCAAAATAAATAATCATTTTCATTATAATAACTTGAAAGCCCAATAATAATTTCTATTGGATTCTTTACTCACTGAGCCAGACGAGAGTTTCCTTCACGGCCGTGTTCTGCCCCCAATTCTTTACTCAAAGCCTTTCAAAGCAGAACAAAGTCTAAATTTCGTTTTTGATATTTGCTTAACATAATTCCTCACGGTGGCGGTGTCTAGGCCGAGTAGATTTAGTTCAACAACAACTAACATTAGTACGGAATGACAGCTAGATTTTTTAATTACTCAATGTGTCCTGCACTTTTGTCGATGTGAACGTTCATGATAATGTTTTATTAGAACCTGTATGTCGATGTATCACCACACTTGAACACTGGAGTTAGTTTGTGAGAGGGCACAGGGCGACAGCCCGCACTCTGTCGGTCCTTCTAGACTCTTCTAGGTTTCGACATCCTAACCTCACCATTGCGAGCTTGACAATTATTTGAAGCATGTCTGTACTACTAACCCGGCTCGGCGCGAGTCGTTTCTGTTGCCACATCATCATCACAGACAACAACACCAGGCGTCTAAGACTTAAATGGAATTTTCCAGAAAATCGACGTTCCGTAACGCGCTATCGGCCCTCATATCCAACGGGGAGGATCGTTCCAAAGATAATAGGAAACGTTACAAAAGCGAGTACAAAAAGAAATTTAGACCGTTCTCTCAATACGTGTACGAGGCGTCTAAAGGGACATTTACGAAATGCAGGGGGAAAGGGAAGGCCAATGAGGAGGCGAGCGAGAGGATGCTGGGGGACGCGGGACAGGGGGTGTCGGGGGCGAGCGCGGGGGTACGCGCGGGCGCGGGTGGGGTAGCGGGCGCGGGGGCCGGAGACGCGGGCGAGGACAGCGCCACCACGCTGCGCGCGGCCGGCCTGCAGCCGCTGGGCCTGGCCCAGGGCGACTCCTGGTACCGAGAGGTGCTGGACCTGCGCAAGCGCGCCGGCGAGTACAAGGTCTGCGCCTGACACATACTAATGTTATACCTGAGAATAGGTCCCGAGATCAAATGAAACCAAATTCTGATTGGAACGATAATGGACACAGAACAGAGAAGTTTTCTTTCGAGCCGGAAACCGCAGTTCAGGTTTGATGCAAACAAACGTACGTACAAACACATAAAGAGTTATACGGTAACTTAAGTTTAACAAAATAAATAAATACCTACATAAAATAAACCTCTTAAAATTTCTCTGTCCTATGCTCCCAAAAACTTTTTCTAAAAAAAAAACTTCTAAACTTAGTCCTAAATAAATTAGGTAGGACAATCAGTTCAGTTACCATGAAATTCAGACACATTCGTATCAAATGCTTTACCATGATCATGCTTGGTATTCAATATTGGCAATATTTCGACAGTACCGCGGCTGGGGGACAGAAATGGCGCCAGAACACATCACTCAGCTTTATAATAAGCAGATCGAACTCTGGTACCAAGTGTCCCGCCGATCCTCGCTGTCGGCCTTATCACTAGCTTCCACAAATCACAAGTAAGTGATGCACTAAGCGATTGGCTTATACGGATCGAAGGACCAGTTCAAAAGGATTAAGTGGGACTAGGATTTTTCAAATTCACAGCACTATTTATTTAGGCAAATAGAAATGTATATTCGGTTTGGAGTTCGATTAGGATACTCATAGGTTATTCTAATTTTGTTTTAAATGATGAACGCTGTCCCACTCATAGGTTGCATATGGATTGTGTCAAGGAAAGGCAGCCTGACAGGTCGATTAATATCTTGATAAATCTTTTTATGTAAAGGAGATTTTATAGACCGTTATACACAGCTTAAAAAATAGTAATAGGCAGGAATTATATCTACTATAATTCTTCAATACAATATGGCTTGATGTAAAAAATTGGTCCAGAACCGAACTTGAATTATTTGCAAATTCTAGTCCTTCGAGCCGGATGAAACAATCAGCTTTTATCTAATCATAAGTATATTTAGTGGCAATAAGGCTGATGCAATCAAAGAATGGCTTGAATGGCGGACGGAAGCCATGGTATACCATGCTAATCGTAGCGTAGATATCATCAGCCTTTTCAGTTTTATTCCATAGAGGTGAGTGGGGAGCACGATAAGGGCCAAAGGGCTGGTAAGTGAAAAGAGAAAAATCCATAAGGAATTTTAGACTTCCAAAAACGTTACACGTGGTATCGAATTGGTCATTGCACAATCAACTGTGAATATTGCACAGCAACAGCGATACAAAATGAACAGGTTATCCTACGAATAGGCAACCATAAACTGTGCATCCAGCTGTCCGTCAATTCTTCTTCTCAAATCAGACTGTTTCTTTTCTAGGGCACTGCCTCGTGACGAGAAGGATGGAAAGGAATCCAAGGGCCACTCCCCGAAGAAGTTCAGGTCGTTCAGGTCGGCGCCTCACCAGTCGATCCACGCGAAGCTGCAAGAGACGAAGGCACTGGAACGCTCGCCTCATAAGACCTCGCCGCAGAAGCAGAGGAAGAAGCTGCAGGGACATAGCTTCGATGAAGGTGCTACCCAAGATGGTAAGTTTGAAAATAAGTAGTTATTTTTCATGTTAAAGCTAACAGATGTGCAAATCACACAATTAAATCTTGATAGTTCGGAAATCCGTTGAAATTCGCTTCTTATAAGTTTACCAAAGCTTCAATTCCACACACATACACAAAGAAAATTTGATTTTCCACTAATATGCACTTTCTACCTTGTGGCCAACTTTAACAATGATTTATTTAAAAAATTACATTTATTTTTATCTATAGACCCATTCCTAGGCATAGGCACACATTCTTTTCACATGTCTTAATATTGTGCTTCTTCGCCAATTATATTGAGGAAGTAATCGATGAATCCGTACGTGCCATACCATCATCACTTCAATATGGTTCTTCCAGGTGCGAAGACAGGAGATAACGCGGCCTTCAGGTCTCCCCGGCGGCGGCCCCGCTCAGCCGACCCAGCGCCCGCTGCAGCGCACATCAAGTTGCTAGCCAATGGGCATGAGCCTCACCCAGCGCCCATTAAGCCTACCGGTAAGACAACGTTGCTTCTGCTGCCTTTCGCCATCAAATCCTGAACATCCTCTACTGACAACAAGAGAATCCCTTAAAGCTAGAAGCTTGAATTACCTTTCGAGAAACTACTACTCATTTTCGTAAATCTATAGTATATCAACGAGTACTCAATGACCTACTAAAGATTTAGCGTGGTCATTGTGGATTTATCGATCTCTAAAACCTTCTATTGACTTTCATTGAATGTCAAAACTAAGGCAATTAATATGCTGACAAATGTGTATGATATTAAATTCGTACTAAATACTGCATTTGGAATCTGATGAAATCCGCGAAGGAGATCTATTCGATGGTAGATGAAAATAAATCTGAGTATAAAGAAAGCTCCTGTATTCTACTACCAAGGCCAGCTCTGTTTTATAGTAGACTTGATAACTGACAGTGCTTTAGATATATTCATATGTCTAGTTATTTCAGCACTATTTTTCAAACTGTCCGATGTATATAAAATATTACATAGGGCAAGAGATTTATTAGTTATCACTCTCTCATTCCTTTTCCTTGAATTTGATTGTTTCTAGCTAATCAATAGAAATAAGCTAGAACTTGGTGCGATGCTCATCATACCAAGCTATTATGTAGTAAAAATCTTTCTGTTTCTATTTTCTACTAGATTCTGTGTCTAGCAGTCTAGATATTATAACCAGCTAATCGATGTGTGTACTAATCTGTTGTTTCCTGCCTGATGCCTGTCCCCTTCCTGTGTGGCTAACTTGTGAGAATTTGGCTCTAAAAGTTCAAAAATAAATTAAATGCTCCTCCAAAAAATAATTTGGTTCAAATTTCCCAGCTGGCAAATCAAATCATTGGAGGCCAAAGGCAAAATGCAAAAGGAATTTGATAACAAAATTCTAAAAAAAAAAAACATTTTATTTCCTTTTCCTTTCTTGAAATAAAATTTCGATATAAGAGCCGATTCTCTCCAGCCAAAACATAGTAGCAAAAAAAAACTTTCTTCTGTAGGTTTGCAGTTGAATAGAGGAAGTAGTAATAGAGTTAGGTCGACATCAAGGGGTGGACGGTCGCCGTCAGCGCCGAGCAAAACTGGGGCATCTGGGGCTCCTGGGGCAACGGGAACAACTGGGGCAACAGGGGCAAATGGGATTCCAGGCCGTGGCCGCCGCAGTCGAAGCGTGTCCAAAGTTGGCATAAAGTTGGGTGCGTAACTATACAGGTGACAGTTAAGTTGCGTCGACGCTCTATGTTCTAAAATGATGCTTTTAGCCCGTGGTGCTTCTGTCTTGGTCTGTGACGATTGGCTATGTTCTGTTTGGCCTACTGTGGCTTTGAGAATTGATGTTTTGATTGTTTTTGCTGTCTCTATCTTAATTAAAAATTTGTTAAATGATTTGTATTTTTGGATGTATGTTTCATTAGAATCTTATTTTGATTGGTAAAGAGATAGTAAAGGCATTGATTTGGAAATTTAAGAATATCAGTTTAAACATAGTCCTACCTTAATAATGGGGTCACAATCAGCACGTCATCACTATCCCCTTTGCCCAGCTGTCAAGCTCAACACTTGCCCGCTGGGGCAAAATGGTAATTACTTGCCCGAAATACCCCACATAGCAGGAATATGTTTTAAACTTGTAATTTTGGATTGAAGCTTCCGTGTTTTCTGTGAGCTTTATTTTATATGTTATTTGGTTAGTGCGTCAACGCAACGTCTGATCACTGGAGAACGCATTGGCACCGACAATGGGAATGGCTTGACACGTCACCAGGTGTGGTTGTATGTCCGTAAAGTCCGTGTGATCACCTTGCACACCCACCAGTAGCTGTACAACTTTACAATTTAGATTCAGCAACAATATTAGATAAGCAGAATCAATATAGATTCCTAGCCTTTCAAAATAACTTAACATAAAAAGGGACATTCTTTTTTAATCAAAAGGTATTAATTAAAAGAAAATTGGTCCCATGTGGCTTGTAAGTTCGGTCAAGAAGGACCACAACATTTGGGGTAAATCGGATCCCTAACTAATTTTGGTAACAGGAATATCCACAATATCAAACTTACCCTTAACTTTAACATTTTCAAATGTTTAGAATAATTTATGTTTCATTTGTTTGAAATACTTATAACTAGTTCAGTTAGGCGCAAAATATTCATGTTTTCTGTGACTGTCCTTTTAGTGTGGTGTGATTAGATGGTTATTTCACAACATAAAACCTAGTATTCTTGTTTGACAATGTTTTAATTTGCATGCAATGTGTACATTACTTAGATTCAGCTGATTGGCAACTTTCTGAATGTTTGTTAGAATAGTTTTTTTACCTACTCTTCAAACAAAATATGTGTACTTACCTATACTGATTTTAAGTTTATTTTTACTACTTATTTATTTATTTAAAATATTATGTACAAATTAAGAAAAAATTATAAAGATTCAAATGAATTTATAGAACCGTAGAATAGACAAGACGTCCTGGAAAAGAGAGTACAAAAATCTGTAATATTTTCGACTACCAGAACCAGGAAAGAAATCGTAAAATTGAGCAAAATTTAAACCCAAAACTCAAATCTGCAATAATTCGGCACCATACAACTTAAATAATGGGTTTGGGTTACCCGCAATAATAATAATAGATAGTTTACTAAGATTAAATTAAACTAAATGAGGGACTAGACAAATAAAATATTATAATTATTTATAAGTACTTTATCATACAAGTAAGTATATACCGTAGTTGTAGCTACCCAACTATCCATTCCTTTCCCAAAGAATGAACCACTCCATAATATCCTACCAACACTGAATAATTTAGTTTATTAAATACATACATAATCCACCAGTTTCTAAATTGAAAATTCGAGATTTAGAACTGTCAAACTCTTCTATTAAAGTAGAGTTTGACAAGTTCTGTAGTTCAAATTCTCAAATTTGAGACCGGGAATTTAAGGTGTCATGTAAGATATATAATTAATTTACTATTTTAATGTTATCACTGCAATGGTTTGACAAATCACTTGATTCTATGTACTGTGGTATGTATCGTTACAGAGGCCTACATAAGTATGTAAGTCCTATTTTTTACAATATTTTGATGGATGCTATCGCTTTTAGCTACTTTTTTAATAGAAAAGTAAACTAAAGTTAGTATCCGTGGCTTTAAGTGTTTACTGCCTTTCATGGTTCTCCTTTATTACTACTAAAAGGGGCAATATGATTCAGTCCTACTTTACTTCTAAAAGGGGCAAAATGATACCTACCTGCTCGATCGATGGGGAAAAAACAGAAGTTTCTGATTTCCATCTGTAAATTGTACATAATAGCTCGCGTAAAATCGTGCCGCACAGTTGTTATTAATATTGAACAAGGAAAAAAAATCTGTAAAAAACTGTCTATCTAATAATAAATTTGATAAAGTAGTAAAACGCGGTTGTCGCGTTAATTTGGTTAGTCAAACTGGAAGAAACCTCTGTTTTGTTTTCCTCCGTTTTGTTTTCCAAAAGTTTATTTAACAAAAAAAAAATTAGTTATCAAGTGGAAGATTTTACCTACATATATTGAACTTAAGTACGTTCCCTAGAATGCCCAAAATCTTCTGTGCGACGCGTTGACCTCCCCTGGCATCTGTAACGATACATGTCAGCCTCTCCACGCCACCAAAAACCTCAACCAACCTTATTTTCCAGACGACGATATTCCGTCTCATCGCAGCGCATCAGTAGCCAAGGATCACTTCTTCGACGACTCTCCCGTGGTGAAGTCACCCCCTGAACCGACCAGGGTCAAGTCCCCGGAGCAAATGAACATGCGGTCCCCTGACCCCGTCAACTGGACCGTGCCCCTGGACACAGGGAAGACTTTCACTGTCACCCAGAATGTTAAAAGCGGTGAGTGTAGGACTCTACTCCGATTGGGCGGGAAATATAGTTAGATCTAATAGGAGTTAAGGTGGTGGAACTGATCTTAGGAAGGTTTTAGAACGTTCTGTCAAAATTTGAAAATTTCCGTTAAAGTTTTGAGGTTATATTTTTAGAATTTTGTAAAGGAAAATAAGTATTAGAATGCTAAAACCCTAGTTCAGTTTCAAGATAGTTTGAAGGAGTGAAAATCATTGAGGATTACCTACACCGGAAGGACTGAATAAGGATAATAAGATGCTGTTCAATTAAAACTCAATTCCCTTCGTAAGATTAGTTTCACTTTTTATTGTACAAAGGAGTATCTTTTTCTCTTTGTAGGTAATTTTCGATTGGACCTACTTTATGGTGATGGTGTTGCCATGTAAAATATCGCACTTTATTTCGATTCTATCAACGTTTTGAATAAGATACTCTTCGAATGAACAGTATTATAAACTTAAATATAAGATCATTGACTTATTATAATATTGTAGGTAAGCTCTAGGAGATAATTTTGAAGATCAATATAAGCCATCACACTATCATCATGTCACGACACTGGTAGCAAGAGGACATCATCATCATTTAACCATTTTGAAGTGTGACCACCCTAGTACGGAACTAGTAGAGCTTGCAACACTGACACAACTGAACACAATAAAATCATGTGCATTGATATGAAATAGAGGGAAACACTCATTAAAATTCTGATCAATCATTGAACATTTCACATCTTTTGTTCGTACACAACAAGTGTTTTATTTAATTACTGTTCTAAATCCAACGAAAATGACAAAGACACATTATCAGGACAAAACAAAAAATATAACAATTTGACAATAAAGGCTCCACAAACTAACACCTTTGCCAGAAAAAAGTGTAACTGTCAGTTTCAGTGGACATAGAACGTAACGTTAGTTCACTTCATCCGACCATACAACTCGCTCACCATTTCAGATGAGAGCATTAAGCGCCCTAGCTCTGAGTTTAAGGGTGGCTCCGTTGCCGAAGAAGCCACCGTGAAGCCGGCAGGTACGACGAACACAGCCACCGCCTAGACCATCGGCCATACACCCTCTAATGAGTGTGACAGACCATGCGACAGTGAACTCTATAAACTAACAAATAGAGCTCACTATCACATAAGCACGACACACGATCGACACCAGAAAAAAATATATAATCTGTTTTATATTATATCTATTGAATAGTTCATGATTAAATTGTGTTACTCCAATAATTGAGATGCTTTTATTTATTTTGACCGTACTCCGCTGAGGCGTCGACCACGTATGTATTCACTTGTCTGTGTGTGTCTGTTTCGATGTTTGCGTACACTGTCACTGTATGGCACCCAAATTCTTATTGTTTTCCCATGACATTATAATCGTTCACTTTTGCATGCTGCCTGACCTTCTATCTATGGGAACTTTTCGGTGTATGCTTCCATTTCATGAGAGTAGACTGTTAGACTCATGTGGCCTATTGTCAGTTACAACGTTATTGAGCTAGTTATTAGGATATTATTAGGTCTTATGTACTTTGATATATGTATATTCTTTATAAACATTTATATTGTTACTGCATATTCATGAAGATTTTTAATAAAAAAGAATAGTTTGCATGTCTTCTTCGTTACTTATAAGAAACTAGTCGAGCTATTTATTAGCGTTTAAAAGTTTAGAAAAGCAATACGCATGATCTCTTGTTAGGGTACTCAAATATTAGACGGGAGCATGTATGGGTGGAGTAAATGAGTCCACAAACAAGTGGAAAATATTTCCTAAAATGCCTAATTAGGTATTAATATTGCTGTCCCTTAAGGAAACGTAGGTGAGTAAAAAGAAATAGATGCCAAAAGTAAAAGTTGAGCACCCTACAATAACAGGCTAGGAGACATCTCAACCTGTCAATCTTTCATCCTCCTTTCTAAAATTACTAATGAATGCCACTTTTATAATATGATTTTCATGACTAAATTTAGCTTTTTATGTGAAAATTAGGTAAAAGGGCAATGAAAGACATCTTGTATGTGCTTAATTGGTGTAAAATGGGAGTTTCAAAATATAAAATATTACTAACAAACATGAATATAACTAACAAATAATTAACTATTAACATAAAAAATAATTATATTTTAGAACAAAACACAAAACTTTTGCAACTCCCAAAAACTTTGATCACAAGGGCAAATAACTAAAAAATATTTAAACTGTTCCAGAAATCGCTCCAATTCATCATCAGCAAATGTCGCCAATACGTTCGCTGAAAAAGAGCGAATCGCCCACAAGCCTGAGCAAGCGCACAGACAAGACCCCCACCACCCCGATAAGCCTTACTCCCATCGATGAGACAAAGGCCCTGGATATGAACAAAGTTAATGGAATCAACGGAATGAATGGCGTTAACGGCGTCAATGGCGTGAACAGCAATGATATTACCCCTGAAACTCCAACCCAGGATCCAATCCAAGAGAAGGAATTGATCAAGAAGTCGACTGAGGCTACCCAGATAGCTCCTGGAGTGGTTGATACCAATGTGGTGAATGAAACTCCCAGTACTGGCGGTCTGACCGCCTCGGAGATATTAGACAGAGCTCGTACGAGGTTCGATAAGTTTTGGGGCAAGAAGGAAGAGGACAACGTTTAGTTGTTGCGAAGTTAAATTCACTTTTCACTGGTGATTGTGGCTAAATGGAATATTATTAAATGATAACGTTTAGTTGTATCACAGGTTAAAATAATTGCTCCTTAGTATTCTTGAAATAAGTATCATGATACAAATAAATGTTAAATAATACATCAAAGCTTTAAACTTAACGGTCTTAGCTAGCTAATTTTGGATTCCAATTAGTCACAGTTCGCAGTTCAGAAAGTTGAAAATCAATAAAAGTAGGGTAAAATTAAACGCAGTGTTTAAAACCGAATAGAAATTTGAAAAAAAGCTTCGCTTTGTAACGACGACTGTAATAATATGTATTTATTATTATTTTGATATTTATTATCATAATAAAATCACTGTCTATTTAATAGGAGTGTGGTGGCTTGTGATAGTAGTAATGATGATGACTAGTTATTAATTATTGTATTTATTTATTATTGACATTTATTTCATTAATTTATTATATTTATAATGACGTATTACAAATTTTCAATTTTAAATACTTTTAGAATAAGACCCAAATAATCTTGTTGAAACCTAAAACTTGGTAGGTACATTATTTCTTTCCGATTTGCTGTCCTGTTTTACTTAATAATGTATTTTATTGAAATTGTTAAAATGTAGGTAAATATTATTAATTAACGTTAAACTTTAGTACATATTACCTGAGATTATTTATAAAGATGTTTTGATTATTACAGCTTTACATGCGAAGCTTGGCCCCAGTGTGTATAAATTCTATTGATAAACATTCCAAATGAGATAAGTTACGTTCTACTGGTTCAACCCTAAAATTATTCGTTCGAAAATAAAACATGAATATTTTTGTCAAGTACACTACAGTTAATTTCATTTCTACTGAAAAGGAGTGCAATTAAGATTTCTTAATAAAATACAGTAAACAAGGGCAAAGTATACATAACATAATTGAAAGCCGTCCATGTAGTGTTTATTGGCGAAAATTAATTTAAGTTGTCAATACAGTTTTCGAAATAAGATTCTGAACGCATCTCAAATCAAATTTAGCCAATCGTAGCGCTTGTTAAACATGTCATTAGATTTTGGCGGGAAACTAAAAATTGTAAAGAAAATCTTTAATTAACAAACGAAAATAAAGAAAACATTTAGTGGAATTTTAATAAAAATCTAAATAAAATGGAAGTATCACGAAAGTCGTGTCGTTTATGTCTAACAGAGACCGAATTCAACGTATCTCTGTACAGTACTTACGGCCGAAGAACAAACATGGTAGACAAAATCTTAGTTTGTCTTAAAATAGTGATCGAAGAGGCCGATTTTCTGAACACAATCTGCTACAAATGCGCCGAAAACGTTGAAAGGTATTACGATTTTGTTATGTTTATAAAGAAATCACAAACAAAACTGGTCGAACCGCAGCGTAAAGTAGAAAATTCTGTCAATCGTCGTCTGATAGCTTCATACGTTCGCGAACAAGTTTATGACGCAGACTACACGTTCTCTTTCCTTGACAACGAAGAAAAAAAGGAACCGAAATCATCTAGTCCGTTCTTTTCATATTTCTCTCCGCCAAATATGTTAATAAAACGTTCTGAGGAGGAGCCTGTGTGGAAAACACCAAAACCACGAAGAGAGGAAGTAGAAAAACATGATTTGAGACAACATGACAAGCTGAAAAGACAATACAGGCCTGAGAGGCCCCGGCATCATTCCAGAGACTTGTTTGAGTCCCAATCTCAAGATGTAGAGGAAACTGACCTTAAACCTTTAGACTGGAAACTGACTCCAGATGATAACATTATTAAAAGGGTCCGGGATAAATGTTTTGGACGATCAGATTTTTAGATGTTATGTTTCAACCTATATTACACTTTAAACTCCACCAGTTAAGGTTGATTTTCATATGTATTATAGATAAACTTTGTATTTGAATGTTATTATAGTATTTTATTACGAGCCTATGTTATTAGGTTTTATATGAAGAATAAATTCCAATTGTATGGCTTCACATCCTGTCGTAACTATTTTTATATTAAAAATATAATATTGACAGCGAGAAGTCACATATTTACAGATTGGCTAACATTCTTAGGAAGTTTTTAAATTAACCAAAACTTTTACTTGATTAAACCTAAAGTTGATTTTTAAAATTAACACAATGGAAGTTCCTGGCATAATGATTGTAGGTATACATTGATGATAGCAATGAAAACACAAAAATAGTTCCTTGTAGATTAGTAAGTTGTTCTGCTGATGTCCTATTTTCACCACAGTTGATTCTGGCTTTCAGAAATTGCTTTGATAAGGAATAGTGAGGTTTATCCTTTGTCTATGGCATGCCCCTATTCTGTATAATCCCGTCAATGGCTCAGTCTGCCTTGTTTGACAAAAGATTTTTAATTAGGTACCCCATTTTTTTTATATATCATCGGTATAATTTAATGTTATAATCAAAGTGTAATATAGGTTCTCTAGTTTTATAATTTTAAAATGTCATTGTTATGTTTGTTATATTAATTTATTAGAATTTTTAAACATTAATGATTGAATATATTTTAATAAAATAATGATTTCAGAGGAATTTCGTAGAGACAGGGTACTTGTTGATGTTGCTTAACCGACTATAAAGAAAGGAGGTTCTGTTCGGGCTTATTTTTATGATGATTTATAATTACTTTCCTTCTTTTTTAGTATTTCTTGGTCTGAGTGAATATAAATTAACATGAATATACCTATCCTGACAATGATTTAAAATGTTCAATAGTCTCTTTCCATTAAAATTTTTTGACAACAATTAATGTGGATTGTAGTGGATTCTAGGTCCTACTTTAGATCCACTCAGATCAAGACTTAAACACTAGAAGACATTTAACAAGCTAGATGTGCTAACACTATGAAAGAAATGCCCATAGATTTGAAAGCTCATGCAAAAATGTTAGGATTTGTATGGAATTATTGTGAGCATCGTTTTGTAAGAAATGTACTCAAATGTGTAGAATGATATAAAGGTAAAAAGTAATATTTTTAATTTAGTTCCTATCAAAGTCCATTCTTGCATCCTTCCATAAAATATTAATAGTTTGTTCAAACGAAAATGTCATTATTTTTTAAAAGCTTTTTGCTCCTGAATGTGAAGTTAAGTACTTTGACATTTTTTATGCAATATACTAAAATAATTCTACTAACTTTATTACAGAACAGATTAATGAATGAAATGATTCTAACATAGCATTGTCTTGTGAAAATCTCCAACAGGGAATTAATAAGCATTTAATCTATCTTTTTTTTATGCAAAACGGGGAAACTCTCTACCTTGTCTTCACAGATTCCATCATTGCTTGAGCCTTGTTTATAAGCACGTAGCAAATTCTTTCACTCCTAATGATCTAAAGGAGGTTACGCAGAGATGTAGTAACTTTTTGCTAATAACAGTATTGGTTATTTCTAATAAGAACCCAAAAGTAAATTATTCTTAAGGTTTAATGATTTAAGTAAATGCATTTTCAAAATTCAAAGTACTTAACTAAACATACGGATATACCATCAAAAATGTACTGTAGTCTAGAATTGTATGTACCACAATTATATAAATGTAATGGTCTAAATATCCTGGATCAATTTTGAAAATAGATATTTGCGCATTAATTTTATGGTCCCAAGTTGATCCCAATTGTTAATCAGTTTTAAAACAAGTTGTTTTTATGTAAGTTCCTATAAATGTCTATTTGTTTTCGCACAAAATGTTTTATTTTCATCTGTGGTGTATGTGTGAAGCCAGTAAGAATCTAGTAATATAAACTCCCTCAATAGCCGATAATAACTACAAAATGTTTAGCTTTGCTACGGGTTTATAATAGCGTGTGTTAATTTTCAGTTGTTAACATCAAAATGGACACCTAAATAAAAATTTGAAAATGTTTTTGTGTTTTATTTATGATGGATAGAAATGCACAGGTGTATTTGTAGTGTTGTGACAACTTCGAAACAAAGTATAAATAAAATTGACGATAAAAATTACGATGTTCGATTTGTAAAAAGTAACATAACTTAATGTTTACATTTTAGATTTCCAAATATTCCAGAAGTGAAAGAAAATCGGATTAATGCTGTTAACAGGGATAAATTGGTTTCCAAAAAAATATAGCATTAGCAATTTGAATAAAGTAAAATTTACAGTGTTACGTAAGTTTTTTATTTGCACCCAGTTAACGCCCAAACAGAATAGTAAAAAAAAAGTAGAATTAATAGACATCGTTATGTTGGATTTTATCGATATTAGATATTGTAGCAAAACTGACTTGTGCATCACTATGTTTGGAACATTCGTCCTGACATTGTTGCATCGCATCGGCCAATCACAACCGCTGGTCGATTCTGTCGACAGCTCACCGTGTGGGTGGAGTGAACGACCAGTGAGCTGTCATTCTATCTTATTTGTATGGTTTGACAGCTCACTTCGTGATCACTTCACCCAAGTCATCACTTCGACATGTTTACAGAATAAAGAAAGAAAAGAAAGAAAGAAAAATATTTATTCAGGACTCGCACAGTACACATAAAAGTAAAAATATGTAAAACTAACTGTAATAAAAATAAGTTGACATATAGGCTACATCCTAATAATGATAATAATTATCTGTGCGAGGCCAAAAAAGGTCCCTGTCTCAGCGTATGCTGCGATATTTAAATAAATAAATATCACAGCGCTGGTATTCTGACAGGGCCTGAAAATGATGCCACGGGCACATATACGGAACGCATGACTAGAAATATATAAATGCGAAATATGATATAAATAACACTAAGAATATTAAAATAAATAAAATATGATAGTATAAGGTTGTTCAAAAATAAAAAGTAAAACATACAAAAAGTAATGAAATTACCTCAATGGCCCAGTGCTCCAGTACCATTTGTGAATCGCACTGCCGCTGTATTTTCTTCGTCCCCCGACCCGCAATGGTGAGTCGTGTGCCTAAACGAAATCGGTCTATCAGCTCTCAAGTGGTTTAATTCTCTTTGGAGTGTACCGACTAACAAAAGGTTTAAATTCAAACAAAATATAAGAACAGTTAAATCCATGACTTTATTTCATTATCCATTCAATTCATACACAATATACTCGTTACACTAGAGAAAATATTTCCTCACTAAACATATTTCTCGTTTATTTATAAATCACATTTAACATTTTAAACGCTAAGTTTACATACATTTAAACTATTACTGAAGTACAATTTATTTTGTATGGCAGACTACACAATACATGAAGATTTAAAATGTGAAAGTATACTACTGCGCGACATACAAGCGACGAATTAGTCGCCCGTGTGTTGCGACCCTTATATGAATACGCCTGTTGCTTTATCTGCTCAAATCGCGAGCAAAGCTGCATGCATGCTCAATTCCATAATATAGATTGCTTTAATCAATTAAGAAATAATTATGATATAATCAAATAACATAGTTTTCAAAGTCGTGGTCCCAAAAGCAATTTATACATACATACAAAACGCTCAAAAATAATCTACAGAAAATTCATTGTTACATTTTGGTCTTCATTTAAAAAGATAGTTGCCATAATAATAATTGCTCATAGCGCGTGAAATTAACGTTTTTATGGGTAATCATATTTCCACCCTGTGTTACCATGCACAAAAAACTAAATTTAGACTTAATTTACAAAAATAATAACCAATGAGTATTACAAAACAATTTTTTTTAAAGATTAGTCTCAATCGATGTTCAAAAAGCATTTTTAAAAGGATTTACATACAAAATTGTCCTTACTATCAATGTTGATGGTTTTTAAATTGATAAAAGGATACTTTGATTCAGAACTATACATTTTAGAGCATTAGTTTATAGTTTGAATGGGCAGAAAAACTTGTGGAAAACAGTTCTTCACAGTATTTTAGTAAAAAAATTCGCGTGTATTTTAATCGTCGGTATCAACTAAACTATAAACTAACACTGTTTGAACAGAAACCGAACATTCTCTAAACAAATTCGTTGTGATGTTTCTGTTGGTCTGAAAACTTCATGAAACATGAATCGACCACTTATTCAATCTTGCAAACGTACAAGAAATAGACAAGTAGTCCATTCATTAACATCAAATTAAATAATTAATTAATTTTTTTATTATTAATTATGAAAATGATTACATACAATCATATTTTAAATAAACTCAAATAAGTTGTTTATTTTATTAAACATTGATTTCTGACGGAATGTTTTATTTTTTAAATCAATTTATTAAACAATGACTTAATTCATTTTTGTAAATTTTAACTATTAGCTTCACATTGCTTTTTAAATTATCTTACTCAACCAAAAACAGATGTCATTTTTAAAACGTTAAACATGAACTAATGAATGTTTTCGTATCATTTTTGACAACAGAATATTATTTAACTCTTAACAAAACTTTTTATCTTTCGGAAGACAGTTACTGAGACCTTTGTTTGTTTAAAAAAGTAGTAAATAAATGATTTAATTAGTATTTATTAGTGGTCAGTTTTTGTTGCAAAGTTACCCAGTTTGTAATACTACGCCTGAACTTCGTGGAGGATATTGAGAGTTTGAGAGAGGCGTATGACTCTCCTATATTTCGCCAATGAGTGAAAACTGTCAGTAAACATAAGAGCATTCTGTGTGTGCCTGGACCTGACGCCTCAGTGCTTATAAAATTTAATTATTAAAACTCTTTTAATATAAACCTCGGTTACAAATCAAGATCTCAGTTAGTTTAGCTTAGCTCGCATGGCTGAAGTATTGTTCCACACTTTTCTGAACAAGTACTATTGTCGGTTTGCAAACTGCACACGCATACAGGCTTATTTGTAAACCACCGACAACCTTTCAGGACTATGTTAGTAACATCATAATCAACAACGTTTGTTCAATGACTTTTAAAAATTCATCATATTTTAGTTCATCAGGTTTTCAAACAAAAATAAAAAATATTTAAATTGAACGCTCTAAATGTTACGAAGTCTATGCGAAGCAAAAGAAAAAGACAGAGCTTTCTTTCTTTTCTTTTCTAGTGAGACTTCTTGGCTAGTTAGTCTCATGTAAAAGGAACGAACCCTATTAATCTTCTCAAAGCTTTGCTATACATAATATAGTTTTACGGCATATTTGACCACTATCTCACCTGGCGGTAACAAGTTATGTGTGAAGCTCGCTTGCCTAGACTAAGCAATTACTGTTACAAACTGAGTAAGATCGCAAGGTGTTACAAACTCTTAGAGGCTCCTTCTATGGCACAGACACTAGCTTAGTGGAATGTCGACTAACATTGAAGATATCCTCGATACGGTAAGCAGAAATCTAAATATATACTAGTTATTTAGTTTCAACTGAAAATGTTAATAAAACATTAAAATGGTATCAATATACATAAATTAGTTATAAAAAAACGCAAAAACAGTCCGTTTTCCCTTATGGTGTACACAAATATGGATAATTGAGTTTAACCATAAACTCAGTATTATTATTTAGGATAGTGTCTTATCCTCGGTTTCAGAAAATAAATTATCAACGCGTCCCGAATTATGATGTGATTGGCTGCTGAAAATTAATTCAACCATTCACAGCACAGCATGTTACGTTCCAAAACCTAGGACTTTCTAGTACGGGCATAATATTATTGGATTAATAATATAGTTTTGTCTACATTTATTTCTATATTTCAATTTATAAGACATGTATTTACTCAAATGATGGAAACCAGTAAATCTGCAGTAAACCCTTACCAAGAACTACCGTGTTACCCAGTTAAGGCGAGGTTGCAGTACTGTGTATTTTGACGAACAACAGCGACTTTCCGGCGAGCGAAATAATGTCTTAATTTTGATTGTTTTTTCTTCTTGGCGAAAACTGATAAAGAAATTACACAACATGGTTTCAACATTTACTTCAAAATAAAAAGCTCTATCTATTGATATAATTTTTATATATATTCGTGATGAAATCTCTTAGCAGTACACGTTTAAAATTGTAATTTAGTGTCATGTTTGATGCCAATCATTATAAATCGCGTTTCTATCTTTACGATTTACTTGAGGGTGTTCAATTTTTATGTAATGATTTTTATTTATTAAAAAACTAATTAGATTTTCAGACGTTCAAAAATCTTAAAAAGTACTGCAACCCCGCCTTAATGGGTTGTGGAGTAGTAGTGGTAGGCAGCCGCTCTATGTAAAATACTGATATTCAGCTGAATCCGGTTTGACTGGAAACCGACCTCAATGTAGTTGGGAAAAGGCTAAGCAGACGATGCTGTATTTACTCAAATCATTATACAAAGTACACCACAAAAGACGGAAACTACAAAACCAAAACCGTGGTAAAAAATATTGCAATAAAAATATTAAGAAAGCATTTTAACAAATATATCACATACGTCACAAGTCCTGTTCGGCCAAGTCGAACACTAAATATATCGCTTGTAAGTAAAAGGGGACAGACACCCACGGTAGTGAGTATTGGAAACGCATTTAGGTATGTAAAGATGTCGACTTGAAAATGAGATCTAGATTTTTATGCATTGCGAATATTGACTACCGGTTACTGTTATGTATGTATAAATTTATTCATCTGTCTGTCCTTCTTCAAAGAAACATTAATATAAATTATTTACAAATGTAAAACGACAAGTGGCAAACCGTCGAACAGGACAAAACTAAAGACTAAAAAATACAACAATACAAGCTAAAAATGAGATTTAATAAAAACTTACACAAGAAAATATGATACTAACATCAGTGCGCGAACAAACTCCATGTTTTTAAAATAGATTTAGTTATTTAAATAAAAATGTTTTTTTTTTTTGTTTTTTACCAAAACGCCTCAACATTGTAATACTGAAAAGCGACATTTACAAATTAAATCGCGGCTAATATTCGTGTTGGCAACGCTTTGGGGGACGCTTTGACAGTCATTAGTCTTTAGAAGCCAGAAGAAAAAATCTGACATCAATCTTGCCCAGCAAGTGGCCTTTTTATACGCTAAAAAACTACTTTAGCAGAATCAGAAAGCAAATCACGCTAATACACTGTCAAATATTCCCAATCAATCATGAACCTAATGCTTGAGCGATATAGAAAATGAAATTTGACAAATTGTTGTGTGGTTTAATATCATAGTTCTGATATGATTCTGCTAAAGTAGCTTTTTAGACTCGCTGGGCTATCGTTTTACCCAGTTACTGAGTTGTGGAGATCAGGCTATCGCTCCAAGTAGAATAGTGGTACTCAGCTGTATAAGGTTAAGCCGACTCCAACATATAGTTGCGAAAAGGTATAGGCAAATTGATTGTGTGTATTTCTCAATGTTATTCCCACCATCCCCCAAAAACGCTACCAACACAAAAAATTATCTAATTCCCTTTAATAACTAATACTATGAACAGTCTAAATGAAGCTTACACCTTTTTACAATAGTTTTTAGTTTATTTAGTTTTTTATTCAATCACAACACTAAACGCCGGTTTGATACACTTATGAATATTTGATAATTCTTTAATGACTTTACGCCTGCTTGTCCAAAGAAGTAAGTATCTGCATTTTGGCAGTTTTTTTTTAATCTCTAGACCAGGCCATTGGCATTTAAAGGACTCAAAATTCAGAATCTGACCTGTTTACATGTTTTTTTAGTATTAAAAAAAACGCAATAACACTATCCGATCCAGTCATCGATGCTAGGACGCTTAGGAGACCAACAGACATGATTTTCATTGCAAGAGAATTATCAAATCTTCATAATCGAATTGGTAGTCGAACAAATCTGAAACACTTTTATTTATCATTTAAATTTATACTAATTACGTTTAAATTAGGCAGAGAATCGTGACTTTATAAATTAATCGTAAAATTCAAGTAGAAATGGACCGATTGAAATTTTTAGCAAAGATGCTTACTTTTATATAAAATAATTAGAAATCAGTATTGAAAATTGGTCAGATTTTAATTATTCAAGAGTAGAAAAATACTTTCTTGAAAAAAATATATATTTTTCCAAACAAAAACGAAACAGAAAATCATGAAAAAGGCCCGAAACTCCGCCTATTATTTATTTATCTAAAAAATCTATGTACACAGTCTAAGAAAAGTGTCGAACTACCCCCAAACCGGCGTATAAACACGAACACGTAGTAAACACATAACCGATATTTAGCCTACCTCTCACTACTTGTCTGGCGACTTAATTATCTGCTTACCTCCCCTTAAGCAGCCATGATGATCATAAGAACTGTTTTTGATATACAGTCGCTTATTTTTGGTACAGCGAGTGTATTAAAATTAAGACTTCTGATATATATTTATCAAAACTCAGGTGAGTCTATCTTTTTCTTTAATCAAAACTTCCGTTTAACTTTTATACACTCCTTGTATTCACAATCAAGCAAAGCTAAACACATCTAAAAATACGATAGATGACGCTAAAATATCCCCCACCCAACTAAATCGCGACCTCACTAAAGTTACTTAACATCATGACTTAAAACCTTAATTTGACAGCGAATATATGTCCATCTTCTATCTAACTCGCACTTAAGTCTAGTGCCTTAAATTCTTGACGGCGAACTAACAGATTTATGTTCGTCTCACTCGCACTTAGGTTCAATAAAGTTCCTTCTAATTCTCTCATATGCACTTTACGAGTTCACAATAAAAACAGTCAGAGATATGTCTATCTCACTCGCACTTGTAAGTATTACGTATATCTGTCTTACTTCTCTCCGGATGAGGAGCTCGACGCCCTGCCGCGTCCCTTCTTCCCTCGCTTGTCGTCTGTGGACTCTTTCTCTGAAGGTTTCTCTTGAGGAGACGGCTCTTGCTTGACTGGTTGTGTCGGTTGTGGAGGCAGATTGCCGCTCTGGATGATGTTGAAAAATGTTGGTTAGTCAAACTTGCTAATTTAAACTGAATCGCCCTGCGACTCCCGACGTCCAGGACGTCTCCTGAAGCAGGGCAGGACACAAGAGGTCGCCGCCGCCAAAAGCCTCGACGAGGACACGCCCAAGCATTATGCTCCGCCCAAGCAGGGCAGACCTCCACCGTGTCCTCCGGGCGATACTCGCAGAGTTGACGCCCGGGCGTGTCGTCCCACGGTATCCGAAACAGGCATCTCCCGAAACATCCATGTTCGGAGAGTACCTACGTGCGTTAGGTGGAAGCTAAAGATGTCGTGATGCCTCTTTAGCCAATCCTCAAGATGGGGACTTTTCGCCAGGACAGTTTATTTTTAAGGATGCAAAATCATTAAATGACTCCTCGCGCTCTGGGCTGAGCAGAAGGGAGTGACAGACTCTTACTGACTAAAACCCATCCGTGTTCCTCCTAATGCCCTTTGCCATCCAGGGCCGCGGTAACTCTTTCGAACAAATTCCGCAATCCTGGCAGTAAGATTGTGGCGTGCACATGGGAGAAGTTTAGGTAGATTGAAGTCTTCTTACCTTCTTCTTAGCTTGCTTGTCGGCCTTCTTGCTGGCTCTGTGCTCGTCGTCATCTCTGTCGCGCGTGCCTTTGCGACTCATCACGCCGAGGAGTTTGCTTACCATGCTGTTCTTGCTGCGACCCTCAGATTCTAGTGGTTCTGGTGACTGTGGAGCGAAAACAAAGTCACATTAGGAACTTTGATTGTTGAAAGTTGGCAGTAAGAAAACTGGCTCTCTGACTTTTTAAAAGCTTTGGGAGCGTTCAAGTATTATGTAACGAATTTGGGGGGAGGGGGTCTTGTAAAACGTTTCGATGCGTTACAGGGGCAAGATGGGGGAGGAGGGGTTTTAACTACGCGATTACGAAACACTGTTTTTTTTTCACCTAGAACGGTCGCGTAGAGATTTTCTCACGCATTTTTTAAAACGTTTTTTTTCTCAAAATTTTAGGTGAAATTGGTCCCTTGGTGGTTACGCAACGTTTTACTAGGGGGAGGGGGGTAGACTATCTTGTCCAATCTTTCACCATAATCAGTTGTCATTGCGACTCCCAGTTTTTCGTTGATTTGGCTCTATAAAACTGCGTAACTTTGTTAGTTCAGGAGTCATACATTCCTTTACCATGAGGACATTCTATGGTACACTCCACCCATCACGCCTATGACAATAAAATCCATTTGGGAAAAACCCTTTTGGGTTTTATTCATCTATGGTTAACGTCAGATACCCGTGCAATAACAGTCATTGACCCACATACATTTGTTAACTTTCTTTTAATATCAAAAACAGAAATAATTACATGAAGCTGTCCTGATGTGATCCTTTACTGTCTCTAGTAATGAAAAACGGTTCATTATTTATTATGCGAGTATCTACGAAAAGATATTAGAGGAAGGTCAGTGATCTTCAAATGCCTAATGTCCTACCTTAATCGTGTCAACAGACTCTTGCTTCTTAAGTTCAGTCCTCTTCACAGACTCACTCCTCTTAGCTTCCTGCTTCTCTTGTTTCTTTTCTTTCTCCAACTTCTTATCTTTTTCCTGTTTCTCCACCTTTTTGATAGACCCAGCCCTTTCCATAACCTTATCTTTAGTCTTATCTTCTTTTAACACAGCTGAATAGTTCCTCTCTTCAATTTTTTCAGGGAAAGAATCTTGCTTTTTGATTTCTGGTTTGTCCTGTTTCGACTTCTGTTTGTCCTTCGACTTCAAGTCTTCGTCCTTGAGGCTTGAGTCCGACTTCTTTCTGGCTTTCTGTGCGACTTCTACGGTGGGTTGTTCTTGGATCGGTGGTTGCTTTTTGGGCTTCTCTTCGATTATAATGCTGGTGTCTGTACTTGCTCGGCTGTCATCTGTAGAAAAGGAATGTTTTATAACTATTTCACAGTACACCTGAGTATTTAAGATTATAACCAGCGGTCAAGTGCGAGTCGGACTCGCGCACGAAGGGTTCCGTGCCATTATCTATAAAGACGACAAAAAAAAACAAGTTTGTTGTATGGGAGCCCCCTTTTTTTCTAGGGATGGGTATATAATCATCAAATGACTTCCCCCGCTCTGGGCGGAGCGGGAGGGAGTGTCATACTTCTACTGACTAAAACCCATCCATGTTCCTTCATGTGCCCTTTGTTTTCAGGAGCCACGGTATCTCTTTCGAATAGTCCCGCGACTCCGGCAGGATATGGGAGCCACCTTAAATATTTATTTTATTCTGTTTTTTATTATTTGTTATAGCGGCAACAGAAATACATCATCTGTGAAAATTTCAACTGTCTAGCTATCGCGGTTCTTCAGATACAGCCTGGTAACAGACACACAGACAGGCAGCGAAGTCTTAGTAAAGGGGGCCCGTTTTTACCCTTTGGGTACGGAACCCTAAAAAAGGAACGGATGCGAGACGCACAGGACCGATTGTTGTGGCGACATTTCTATGTGTCGACAAGTCCATGTCCAGCAGTGTCCGTCTTTCGGCTGATATGATGGTGATGAAGAAAAAACCTCGAACCTAGACGAGGGTGAAGATATGTAGTCTAAGAACACTCTGTTTTTAGTAAATAATCATCCCCACACAGCGAGAATACACTGGTATCCTCAGTCCAGCAGTAAAAACAATGTCGTATGGTTATATAATACAGTCCTTCTCAAATCGTATGTAGGTTTTAGTTCTTAATTTGATCTATAAGGTCTTGTATCGGTGAGCTAACTATTTTAAGCAATAAGCTCTACTTAGGCAATTAGACTTCTCGCAAAGTACGTATTAATAGGAAATATGCATGAAATTTTTTTTTACTATCTATACAGTTCATCAAAAAATACACAAAAATATAACACTAACAGTGAAAACAGCATCAAAATTGCTCAGAAAACAAACGAGATATAATTATTTTAAACAAATATATCTATCCCTCTCGCGAAATCGCTGTTTTTATGGCAGCTGTGTAGGCGTCATGGACTTTGACGTCAAAGTCTCTTTCTAATTGTAATATTTGAAGCTTTATAATTTCATCGCTGATGAAGATATCTAAATCTCTTAGAGGATATCCAGGTATAGGATAGGTATCCAGGTGCGACAGGTCCATAGAGGTGTCGATGTAGGACTCATCCGACAGCGACAGCTAGCACTTGTCCACACGCGTCTTACAGACAGGTTACAAGTATGACTTACCTAAAAAGAGGTCCCTGGAGGTGTCCAGGTGGGACAGCTCCATTGAGGTGTCGATGAACGACTCGTCCGACAGCGACAGGGACGCGAATGACGTGGACGAGTCCATTGTGGACTTGTCCGGACGTGTCTTGGGCGACGACGTGAAGATCGCTGGGGTGGGTTGCTTGGCGGGCGTCCTGTTTGGGGTGGGGTGTTAATGTTGGGTGGTGGTGTTAAAGCTAAGTATTTAGCTGTACCTGTGAACCTGTATAGGTTCATTTAATCATTCTCAAATTGTCAGAAATGCTTTAGTATTACTGCCGTCGATTTCGAGTTACACGAGAGTTAAATTTAACATAGAAATCCCAAATTAAAGATAAATAAAAGGCAATCCGGTACAAATATGCTTTAACTTGAAGAACCTCAAATCTCAGAAGTTGAAGAAGTTGGAAGTGAAAAAATTAGTTTTGCCGACATTTTGAGAAGATTCTACCAAAATACAATTAGGTAGTTCATATTCTAAAAGCTTTGGGAATTAGAAATGTATCTATTTGTCAAAACATAATTTAACAACCATTTATCTATTATTAATTACTACATGATTATATGTACTGTGTTACAAAGACAGTCTTATTTATTTTATTGCAAAGCGATCATTGCGCGGATATGCGATCGTCGCGTTAATGCGAATCACTTTGTATTAGGACGATGTCATTGTATTGGTTTATGTATTCATAAAAGTCTGTATTACAATCGAATGTCCAAAATTTCTACAGACTAAGAATCAAGATTGCTTTACAAGAACACAGTGAGAGATTCTTATAAATACATCAAAAGATAACTACAATGCGATTCAAATAAGAATAGGATCGACTTAGCGCCATATTGTGACGTCATAGCTGTCAATTCAAACTAATAAGGTAGGGTGAGCAAAGCAAGATTATTATTTTTTAAATTATTATTTACAAATATTGAGTGAAATAAGTGTAATGGTGTGGTTTAAAATAACTCATAATGACTTTAAATTATTACATATTACATTAAGCTAATATACTACTATTGAACGTTTTTATTTAAATTAGATTTAAGACTTATTTAAACAAGGTAAAATAAACCATTATTGATATGCAACGAAGTTTTCTATGCAAACCGTACTTTTCAAGAGACATTTGACAGATAGAGGTAGCTACAACTTGGGAGTGTTTAAGTCAAGAGCGAATAGGTAAATTCTAGGCAAGCGTGCTCCACCTTAGACCGCATCATCGCTTAATATCAGGTGAGATAGCAGTCAAACGTATGCCTATCAACAGTAAAAAAAATTGATGTTCCTATTATTATTTGAAACGTATTGTACAGGTCTCGTGTCACTTCGAGCCTCCGTACCTATTAGGCAAGTTCCGTGCGTGGTGCGTTGGAGAGTCCTTCTCCTCGGCGATGCGCGGCAGCGGCGCCGGCGCCTCGTCCTGCTTGTCGGGCGGCGGCGGCGTGGGGGTGGGGGGCGCGGGGGCCGCCGCGCGCCACACCACCCCGCGCCGCGCGCCCGCCCCGCCGCCCACCGCGCCCGACCCGCCGCAGCACAGCGGGGAGATCGAGCACTTGGACTCGGCTGAGCGGGGGTGTAGTCTGAGGGAAGGGAAATGGTGTTTCAAATCGAGTGTAAAATCAATGATATCAAACTCTTACTACCCACTTTACAGCAAGAGAATAAAAAAAACCTGTGCGTTTCGGGACGCCCGACAGAAGTGATAACTTACACTGGCCAGACAGACTGGCGCCGTAACGCGTTACGTTACGAAGCGGTTTACCCTCCCATAAGAAGTTGTCACTTCAGAAACGTTTAAGCTTTGTATCTTAAACTATATCATTTAACATTCTAAGTGTCGCTCACGATGACACGACAGCCGATATGTTTGTGATCCTCTTTTATTGATACGTCAAGAAAGATGTTTGTTTTAGTATTGAATTGTTTTACTCAGCAAAATACTTTACGAATATATTTTTATAAACATTAAATGTCTACAAAATAATACAACAAATCAGTCATGATCTGTTTTTCTTTTCTCCTTAAAAAATGCTTAATATAAAAAAAGTACAACTGAGATGAAAACAGAAATGAAAAGCATGCAATTAACGCAGACAATTAAAGCACATACAATGTACACACAAAAGCATACACAAACAATTTAAAACAAATAATTTAGTTGAACTAAACTCAACTTACCTCTTATTTTTTTGATAATTTATACCAAAAGCAAGAGAGAATCACAGAAATACTTAAAATAAAACCATCCGGACAAAGTCACAAACCAAATTCTAAAAACTATTTATTTTCGAGAACAATTTTCTCAATATTATTGGGTCAAATATTCATGAGGTCCTTAAAACTTCATGGTTTGTGTACATAAAACAGTCCTTATAAAAATCTCTGAACTTTTAAGGACGTAGTGAGCAACTGGGGATATAAAAAGGCCACTTTAGCAGAATAATATTATCATTATTCACACAACAATCTGTTAAAAGTACATTGTTATTCAGGGGTGAAAGTAACTGATTTAGTCCCGAGACGGCGCCAATAGTTCGAGGGACTAAATAAGTCTTTCACCCGAGGTGAACACTGTGCTTTTCATTACGAATCTGAATCTGATGAACTCATCGTGTTAATACAAATCTCTGCTATAAGAAGTATGAACAAAGCTCGAAAAAACAAATGAAGATCGGATTGTCGCTTCCCTTTTTTTTTGTTTCCGTGAACGGCCAGCTATTCAGCCATAACATTTGAATCATTGTTTGTTTTTTATTTGACGGCTGTCAGTTGAAAACGATTCTCACTAGGCTGCAAAGTAATACTTTCAACCCGCTCCTCAGGCAACTTCAGGCCTACTTTCCGAATATGAGTAATGAAAATTTAATTTTCATCTTTATCGCTAACACTATACTCGTAGGTTAGTGTAATGTGCTTTCTGATTCTGCTAATTTGGTTTTTAGACCCCCTGATTTGCCAAATTTTCTATATAACAACTGAAATAAGGTGCTGAACAGTTCCGAATGTTTTTAAAGGAGTTTTTCTTTGATTTCCTAATCTCCTATATTCTAACGAGCACTTACCTGCGATATTAGTCTACTCTAAACAGCTACAGCAGCGTGCAAGGGTTTGACCCAACCAATTACTACCAGTGGCGAAGCGTCCATGCAAACCCGATTCCTACTTCCCTTCAGAAGTTTAGATCATTCAATCTATCGCCATTGAAAAATGGCGCAGACAGAGGCACTATTCCCGTATTTTTCAGCAATCTATCTTAATCGATAGTTCAATCAGTTTTTGACGCCATTTTATAGGATACAAGCACTTCGCCCGTGATTTCGTCCGCGCTAAGTATCCCATTTCACTTTCTGTAGTAGTAAATATAACGTAACTATGTTATTCAGGGATAATGGAGCAAACTAATGTTGCAAAAAAAATGTTGAAATCGGTCCAGTAGTTTTTGAGTTTATTCGTTGCAAACATACAAATCTTGCTTTTTTATAATATTAGTGTACAAAACAAATTAACAAGGTCCTTTTCGACAGTTGGTTGTTTTGCCGCTTACTTGTTATAATCGATGGTTGCATCGATGTTAATTTTGATTTTTTACGAACATAAAATCAATAAATTAGGATAGCTTGTGTTTAAAATCATTTCCAACCGTGCATAAAAAGCTATTCCGTTTATGCACGGTCACTACTCACCAGCTAATTAAGTATGGATCGCGATATTTAATTCGTCCATTATTGAGTTGATCCGTTTTTATCCGACTGCGCCAGACGGAGGGTTATGTTTTTAAGTTATTAATCTATATTTATTAAAAGATAGTCGTGTTAGTTACACTGTTTATAACTCAAGACGGCTGAATCGATTTAGCTGAAAATTGGTGAGGAGGTAGCTTAGAACCAGTAAACCGACATTTTATCCCGAAAATCCCACGGGTACGGAAACTATGCGGGTCAAACGGGAGCAAAGTCACGGGGGACAGCTAGTGTTATCTAAAGAACTGAATGAAGAAATCATTATGTATTATTGAACCCTAAATTGACGCTTCGCCACTGGTTTATTGTCACAGAAAGCACAGCTTCGTTCCACGTTACCTGTCCGGCGACAGCGCTCTCCGCAGCAAGGGCGAGGCGGGGTCCCTGCGCGGCCAGGCGCGCCGCCCGCCCGCGCCGCCGCCCGCCTCGCGCACCGCCAGCGGCGACGGGCTGCGCGCCTCGCAGCGGCTAGCGGCGGATGTTACTTTGTGGTCAATGAGTGTGGCAGTATGCGCGACAGTGGCGGTTATACATGCTTATACAATGAGGGTTTTGTTGGCGCAACATAAGTGAGAAGTCCTCTTCTTTTAAAAAGTGACTTTGACATTAACATGACGTTGACGTTGTAGCGGCATCAATGCCACCACAAGAAAAGCTAACGAAACAAATCTGCATCGCAACAAAAAGAACCACGACGCCATCAACGCAACTGGTGGCGAACTAAAATCCTTTATCGCGCAAGCACAGTTTACCATGCGATTTGAACATATATACGCCCGAATATGAACTATGGGGCAGTAGCCCCCCAGTCACAACAACCGCCTGGGCGGAGGAATCTCCCTTTTTAATGGAGGTTTGCGGGACTTTACTCTCTTTTTTTACCGCGTACCTTCCAAAACGTTAACTCAACAAAGTGTCAGAAAAAAAGTGATTTGATAGGTGTTTGGGACTGACGCCTCAGTGCCACCACCTATACTCGACATTTCAAAAAGCCCTCGTTACGACGTTTTTTTCGAAGGAAAATTTTGTGGGTTGTATTTTTTATTTTTTTTTATTTGTTAGGGATAAAAAACATATATATAGGAGTCATTCATTAGATGTATGTAATTTATGAGTTTTTTTGCATTCTGTGTCTATCGCTTCATATTTTACACTGCAAGCTTGTATTAATATTGCTTGTATTATGAGAATAAACAGTGTAACAATTGTAGATAGGCCAATGAATTCATTTATCTGTTTAATTAAACTTTATGCACAAAAGTACAATGGAGGATTTAATGCGTTGGGTATTCTCGACAAGTCAATCAAAGAGTGGTGGAGAGATAGCAAATGCATATTAGACAAAATGGGAGGAGTCACTTTACAGGTCGATTCGTAAGTAGGAACGATTTGGCACATAGTCAGAACTTAGAGTGCTTAATGATTAAGCTATTCTATTCCTATATTATTCCCTCTTTATGATTTATGGCTATATCTAGAAATCTGTTGTTTTATTTAAATTAATGGGACAAATTTAATGTGGCAGATGGGGTTTTCTGATAATCTTACATTTTCGTTCTATGTTAAAGTTTAGTGAATAATAATATGAATAAATATCAAATGTATTTTAGTCACTCATGCGCAGACATAGATCATAGACAAACACAGACATAGACAATATGATAATGAGACATTTATTTCCCATGATAGCATGGTACATGTAAATGGAGCCTTTATGTGGGTATAGAAAAAATAAACAAGTACTTTAATAAGTAGATAAATTGGCTCAGAAACCTCAAAAGAAGAATAAGCTAACCTTTTTAATTTGTTTGTTTAAAATATCTTGAAAATCTTTTACTTTGTAACGGGGAACTTCAAAATTACTATTGTTTAAATAAATATACAAATCTTAAATCCTGTTTCTGGACTGAAAATCAACGACAAATAAAAATTAAATTCATGTGAAGTGATCTGATTGGTTGTCAATTATTCAGTCAACCAATCAAAGCACAATTTTTGTTTTTACATTTCTTTTCTTTTTTCAGAAACAAGATGTCACTAAGAAACAGTAAATTTATATATTATTTGATCTCCAATAGAGGTTGTAGAACATTACTATTAAAACACTTTTTAGGTCCTCATCTGAACTATTGCAATGTTATTTTCATCTTCAACTATCTATTATTATATATATATCAGTATCTTTTTAATCCTGTTCCTTACCTGGTAGGCGAAGCGGGTTGCGGCTGCGGCGAGGGCGAAGGCGTCCGGGCCAGCGGCGACAGCGGCATGTGCTGCAGCGAGGCGCGCCGGACTTCGCCCCCGGACCCTACGGCTCCCCCAGCTACCAACTTGTGCTTAAGCCCGTGCAGGGATGATGGGCTGCAGAGTAATTACACTACGTATAGTGATTGATCAGGGTGCCAAAATTTTGTATATTTTGTATTGTATTGTAGCTCATGGCTGAATAATAACAGCCGCACAGGTCGATTTTCTAGGTTAAGCAACGCTTGCCGAGGTTGGTCTGTGGATGGGTGACCATCTTAACATACGGCGTTTCCTCCGTGCCTCGGAAAGCACGTTAAGTCGTTGGTCCCGGCTGTCATTTGGAGATCTTTGGCAGTCGTTACGGTTTGTTAGAAGCGTTGGCTGCTTTATCATTCCATTAAATAAGATAACAAGTTAAATATTATATTTCCACATTAATTTATAAACTTTCTACGTTATATCGATACGATAAGTAAATACGCGTACGTATTCAAGGATTTATGTATACTTTCCTTGAATATGTTTTAGAAAACTACATACAAGGTTTCAACTGTACAATGCGATTCAAATGAGAATAGGAACGTCAACGACCTCATCTGTCAAATGTCTCTTGAAAGTTTGCAAAGAAAACTTAGTTGCATATCAATAACGGTTTATTTTGCTTTGATTAAATAAGTCTTAAATCAAATTTAAATAAAAACGATCAATAGAGTAAATTACCTAGATATAATATTAATTAATATTTAATCATTTAAAGTCACTGATATAAAATAATCTTGCTTTGCTCACCCTACTTAATTGGTTTGAATTGACAGCTATGACGTCACAATATGTCGCTAAGTCGATCCTATTGTTATTTGAAACGCATTGTATGGGTTTTGATTTTCATGCAAATTCTTCCGTATACGGTTCCTTAGCACAGAAAGTATAGCCGCTTAGTAAACGGCGGCCATTGCATCTGTGCGAGCGAGACTCATTCTATTTACGCGGTAGTGACAGAGACAGGTAATAACAGGTCAACGGACGGAATTCTTCCTGCTTCGCGGCCGGACTTTAGTAACAGTAGTATTGTAGTTGATTCTCTTACCGTTGATAATGTGTGGTTGTGGTGTTGTGTAGCGGACTGTCGGCCGCCGGAGACGCGGGCGCAGGCGACGGGGACGACGCACATTCGCCTGACGATACCATCTGAAATACACATTTTTTGTTAATATTAGCAAGCAAATATGATCCTTCTATTTATTATTAAAGTTTGCGAGGGTAAATATTTGTCCCTGTTTCATGCTAAAACTATTTCATGGTATTTTCTGGAGCGACGATCGTGTATCGATGTGCGCAGTGTTGCCGCGGCCTCCCACACATTGTATGCAGGATTGGTCGATATGGCAACACTTGGGTTTGGTGGGTAGAACAAAGTAGAACGATTTTATTTGGGGAATATGTTGAAAAAGTATCCAGCTGTAAGAAACAGTTCACGTACGGGAGGCTTGTATGTCCAGCAGTGGATGATTTTTTATTTATTTTTATTGATGGGTGTTTGACTATTATATCTCACCTGATGAAAAGCAATGATGTGTCGACGACGTAGCATATTTACCTAGAAGTAACCTCACTCTTGCCCCTCACCCCGAGGTTGTAGGTATCAGGAAACGCAGAGTGTTATGATGATGACGAGCTTACCTGGTGCATCTCCTGCGAAGCCCTCTTGGTGGAGATCCTGCGGAACAGTGAGCAGCGGCGCCGGGGCCGGGGGCGCGGCGGGGCTGTGGCGCGCCGCCCGCACCACGCGCGGCGACGACCGCCCGCCTGCACGGAACACATGCCATTGTTACAATAACACCAATAAAATACGTTTTCACACCACCTGCACGAAAACGTCAATTCATTTGACACGCAAACCTAACCTATAGTACGTCATTCTAACCCGCGAGCGGCTCGCAGCCACTTCCTCTGCTAGGTGCAGCGAGCGCAGTCAAAATGCGTTCCAAATTCGAATCACATTATTGCACATATTCAAATCACATAAATGATATTATGTATTTTGTAAGTACGTTGTTAATAACACTTGTAACACATCAATATGTTTTGGTAATTTTAAACTAGATGTGGCCGGTAATTCCTAGCTGACTGCTCTGAGAAGAAACACCGAAACAAACTCAGAGGTCAAAGTCTCTTTTTAAAGTCTATACAATCGTACTGGTCAAATCATTATGAGAACCATGTAGGTTAATGTCTGAAGTGGTATTTTGAGGGAAGTACCACACAAATTTGAGTGGACATGTCCAGACAGTGCAATCTTTTGCCAGGTTTCGTCTAGCTCAAACAGCAACTTTAAGGAGCTCAACGACCTGACGAGCAATACCAAAGTAAGGACATTTGTTTAAGCCGCATAAAGAACTCAAATCGCCAGACTAACATTAAATTAAATGAACCCCTAACATAACAATCTACTGATCATATTCACAATACGTTATATGAGGACCATGTAGATTAGTGTCTGAAATGGTCTTTTGAGGAAAGAACCACACAGATTTGAGTGGACCTGTCAAATCAATGCAAGCCTTGGTCAGTAGTCGATAAGCTCAACTTAGAACGAATAAGGAGCTCAACTAAGAATACAGTACGATTATTTTTTCTTTGCCTATGCGAAGTACGTCGCAATCGATTGCGCAGGATGTCAATTTGACAAGAAACATAGAACAGCGCATGCGCGGGTAGTTCGCGTATGCAGTCTCAGTCCCTCGTATACGTTCGATGCACACTTGTGTCCCGCCTACTCAATGCAATACGACTGTTGATACGAAAAGTGTTATTGATTTAAATTATATATTTTGGTTTTTCTTATTGTTTCATTAGTATTTTGTCTGTTTTTGTGGTGCATATGGTTTTTGTGTTACTTTGTGACCTTATTATTGTTACTGATTGTGTTCCTTACTCGTTAATAATACAAAACGTATAAATCAAAAAAATATTCTACGAACGTAACACTTTTTTACGCGATGGGACCTGCGCGGTCGTCACTAAAAGCTAACTTCGGAACGGCAAAGAAAAAATAATCGCAATGTAATTTGTTTTATAATGAAATTCAGTACAATATTATTAATCGGCCGTTGGACTAGATCCACAGCTGCTGCCGCGCTCGCGGCTCGTCTCGCGGTTGGCGAGGCGCGCCACCTATGTCCACGGCTAACACACAATTTAGTAGTAGGTGTGAAAAGTAGATTATGCTCCTCAGTAATAAAGGTGCAAGGATTTATCCCTCGCAACGCCCGGGAGTAAACTCTCGAATCCTTCATTGTGTTCAATATGACGCTCATAAGAGCGTTATCCCCTCGCTTCATAATCTACTGTTATATGCCCAGGTTCATAGTAGTTTCTGCAGAACCAACCATTTTAGTGCTTTGGGAAATATCTGTCTTACACTTACACTAACTGAATTCACTAGTTCATTCAAAGCCCAAGGGAGTCACACTGAGTTCGTGTACCACGTAGGGTACTCGAGCTTGGAAGGACCATGCCACGAATACCACAAAGGGAACACTAAACTGTTAACGTGATAATATATATTTACATAGACATATTCTCGTGTCACAATGTTAGTTACCTTACTCCTCCGAAACGGCTTTACCGATTTTTACCAAATTTTATATGCATATTCAGTAGGTCTGAGAATCGGCTACTATCTATTTTTCATACCCCTAAGTGATTTTTTTATTTTTGTTTTTCTATAATGTGGCATGTAAAAAATACATACAACCCTAAATTTTTACCCTTCTATCACCAACCATATTTTTTAATAGTCATTTTATTAATGAACAATGTGACGCAAACGAAGTTGCGCGGGTCAGCTAGTATAGTAGATAATTATACCTGAATAGTAGTCTGGTCTAGCGGAGTAGCTCGCAGAGTGGCGTGTGGAGCGGCCAGCAGCAATCTGAGAACCTGAAGAAACACAAATAAAATAAGTACATTTAATACAAAATTATAACGCTTGTTTTTGTTTTTTTTTTTTTCAAAGATTTTTTGAACTTAAACCTTGCTTCCAATTCTAATTTATTTAAGGATACAATATATTTAAAGTAAATTATATAATGCTATGCCAATAGGCTTGTGTCCTGAAAAAATCTAATTAGTCCGTCAGTTAGATTATCAAAAAATATTTGATCCGTGTTTTTTCTATTGTTACGGGAACCTAAATTGACGAAGTTACGACGCTTTTAAAATTCTCTTTACGTCACGCTGTGGCATAATTATTAGTGAGTCGTGACGTCACGAGCCCCCACTCCCGAGTTTTGATGCGTTTTACCTTTGTCAATATTCATTGATTTACAAAAACAAAAAATACGTGTCCATTATTTTTCAATACTCTAACTGACGGACTAAATAGTTTTGCAATTTGTGGATGATGGAAACTAGCCTATTGATAGTGTGACCCTTTTATCCAGTTGCATACATGGACATACATGGGAGCGCAACCGACTGAGATTGATAGTTATTCAAGGGAATCTTCTATACACTCTACTTAAAGTTTATGTAAAAACGGAAAGTTTTGTAGAACAACATACCTGTGTGTGCAACAAGCCCTGCACGGACTCCCCGTTGAGCTGTGTGATGAGATCTCCGGCGCGCAGACCGGCCGCCCAAGCCGCGCCTTGCTCGTTCACCGCCTACAAGGATTAAAACAATGTTAGTGTTTTAAGAAACCGGCCAAGTGCGGGTCGGACTCGCGCACGAAGGGTCCGTAAGGAAGGGGGCGAATTGACTTGGTAAAGCCCCCTAAATATTGATTTTATTTTAATTTTATTATTTATTATTAAAGTAAAAATACAACTGAGTATTTTGTGAATATTTCAAGTACCTACCAGTTGCCATTATTGATATCGAGCAAAAAAGGGCATAAAAATCGCGTTTGTTAATTGGGAGCCCCTCTTAAATAGTTATTTAATTTTTAGTATTTGTTTATAAAGCGGCAACAGAAATACATAATTTGTGAAAATTTCAACTGTCTAGCTATCCCGGTTCTTGAGATACAGCCTGGTGACAGACAGACAGACAGCGAAGTCTTAGTAATACGCTCCCGTTTTTACGCTTTGGGTACGGAACCCTAAAAAACAGTGATAATCATCATTATCGCATCATCACATCAGGCTGCAGACGTCCACAACAGCCGGCTGTGCGGCTCGCATGCATCGGCTGCCCACGAGCCCAGCCAGCTCTGAGGTCCTCCGCGTGGGACCGCGCCAACGTAATCAAATTTTAAACGCATATAATTATATAAATAGTCTTAGCCAAAACCAACATTACATTATTTCGACGATATTTTTTTAAGGTGATCAGTAAAGGAGTGGAGTTCCCTGCCTGAGCCTGTGTTTCCTGATAGCTACAACGTAAGAGTCTTCAAATCAAGAGTGAATAGGTTACTTCTAGTCATGCGGGCCCCATCTTAGACCGCATCATCGCTTACCATCAGGTGAGATAGTGGTCAAACGCGTGCCTTATCAAAAGTTTTAAAAAGATAAGGACTTCATAAATCTGGAATAATGTTTTCAAACTGCGCCATAGAGTACTATACTCGAGAAGAATTACCAAGAAGAATGTAAGATTATCTTTGCATTGTGTAGACTCATTCTCTTGATTTAATCATAAATTATTTCGTAACGAATGTAATCACGATTTTGTAAACACTGACAATTGGTTTAAAAGAGTGTCCATGGAGTTTCTTGCACGTTCATCTTCATAGGATCTACTCTTTGGAACGTGCAACTGCGGCGCTGGAGATAGGGTCGGTGAGTGTGTTTTGCTGCAGAACAACTTGCTGTTCTTATCGCTAGTGCGGCAGAATTAGCTTCATATATTTGACTAACAGACCTTGACTATTCAAAAGTGCCTGTAACTGGTCTATCTATACTTTTGTTACGTTTATTTGTTTGGTTGAACGCGCTAATCTCAGATTCTTGCAGTGTTAGATAGCCCATTTATCGAGGAAGGTTAAAGGCTTTATATATCATCACGCTAAGACAAATAGGGGCCGAGCAATAATGGAAAATGTGACGCAGACGAAGTTATGCGGGTCAGCTAGTTTGAAATAAAGGATTTTGTATTTGTATTTACTTGTATTTGTATTAACATGTTAAACTCACCGAGACCAAATGATGCATGGTATAGTAGTCGGTGTCGCCATAGTACACACGTACTGTGTGTATGGTGAACCCGAAACCACGCGGCCCGCGGCGAACCACTATCGGCGGCTTTGATGACTGGATCAATCTGTGGGTATTGTTATAAGTATGAGTATTCCAAATAAACAGAATAAGCTTGTATGTGTATTGTACAGATAGTGCTTCGGTGAGTGTGCCCAAGAACTCCACGACCTCATCCCACCGGCCCCCTTCTGCCATCGGACATCCAGACGCGCTGCAACTTACCATGCCTACCTTGCTGCTATTCCACCAATTCACACTAAGCGTTTCCAAACGTCTTTCGCATAATGCGCACAACAAAGGAGTGGAACTCTCTGCCTGCGTCTGTGTTTCCGAACGCTTACAACCCTAATCTCTTCAAAGTTATAGTGACCAGGCTCCTTCTGGGTAAGCTCGCTCCATCGTAGACTTTGTCTCTGTCATCTTTGACCAAGACTAGAGTCAAGAGCAAACCCATTATAAATAAATAAAAAAAGAAAACCTTTATAAAATATAATTATGAATCAAAGGAACTAATAAATATCTAAGAAATGAACGAATAACATCAGAACAAAGGTATTAGAAGGTGAGAACACTAATGGGGCTCTAAAACTAAATTTCTGGTAACGATTCAGAGCTAGCCGCGACCTGAATGTAACCAAATCAATTTATTTGATGGTTTCTTATAGTATCCTCTAACGGGCAAGGTCGGTGTTATGGCTTTGTTAGAAAGTATTTTCTTGTGTTGTATACAGTTTAGAAAATAACAGTAAATAATTGTTTGAATGAGGAACGACGTCGCGCCGAGATCGACCGTAGTATACTTGGTGTAGCGATCTCATCATGTTCTCGGGGCAAACTTGGCCAGAGATCGCCCAAGATTGATTGAATTCCCATTCTCTTTATTTTTCCCAGTGCTGGGTAAAGTCAAGTGTAGGCAGAAGTGGGGATACAGGTGTAACAAAATATATGAGTAGAAAGGTGTACTCACGAGTGTGTCGGCAGCGCGAAGGGCGAGGGCGGGTCGCGGCACGGCGACGAGTCGCGCGACGAGTTGGTGGACGACGTGTTGCCGGCGCACGGCGAGCCCAGGCCCAGCGTGCTGTCGTCTGCTGCCGACAAGCACGCTCATCAGTTCGGCAAAAATATCTTATAACTCGTCGAGCATGGTAGTACAGAGCAAGAGCACTCTGTGATCATCAGTTTCTATATTTATTTATTTAAACTTATCGCACAAAAAGGTACAAAGGCGGACTTAATGCCTTAAGCATTCTCTACCAGTCAACCAATGGTGGTGAAGAGATTAAATGACTATATGTCATCTCTAAACAACTGTATATGGTCAGTATCAGAGCAAAAAAACTCAGTTGAGTATTTGTCAATTTTGAAAACCTGTAATTTTTAGCAGGGTTTCACGTCCTCAAGAACCACAAGCTTTTAAATAAATAAAAGATTTTACACAGCACCAGCACAATGTTTGTATAACATATAATTTGACGTTGGCCGTTTGCGTTTTGTCGTTGCGAGCTACAATGACTTTTGTACGTCATTACAGCCCGCAACGGCGGTGGTCTACCCACGCAGTTAGATGCAGGTCTTTCTTACAATAGTTCAGTGAAGTTCCAAATTCAAACCACGTTGTTGGTGGCGGGTTGTGAGGAATTGGAGAGCTGCGTGCGAGGCAACCAGTCTACTGCATTTAGCTCGCAGTAGGTGTGACAAGTAGACTATGCTCCTCAGGGATAAAGGTTTCTTTGGTTTCTTTGCCACGGGCTAGAAAATCTTGCTGCATCCAGGATTTTTGTACACTTCTCTCGCTCCGCTCGTGAATTAAACACTTGTGTTGCCATAGTTTACCTGGGTGTATCACCAGCGACAGGCCAGACGTGCTGGCGGAGCGCCGCATGGACTTGGCGACGATGGCGGTGGGCCGACACTTGTCGGGGCGCTCGGGGCGCTCGGGGCGCTCGAGCTTGTGTTCACATAGTTTACCAGGGTGTATCACCAGCGACAGGCCAGACGTGCTGGCGGAGCGCCGCATGGACTTGGCGACGATGGCGGTGGGCCGACACTTGTCGGGGCGCTCGGGGCGCTCGGGGCGCTCGAGCTTGTGTTCACATAGTTTACCAGGGTGTATCACCAGCGACAGGCCAGACGTGCTGGCGGAGCGCCGCATGGACTTGGCGACGATGGCGGTGGGCCGACACTTGTCGGGGCGCTCGGGGCGCTCGGGGCGCTCGAGCTTGTGTTCACATAGTTTACCTGGGTGTATCACCAGCGACAGGCCAGACGTGCTGGCGGAGCGCCGCATGGACTTGGCGACGATGGCGGTGGGCCGACACTTGTCGGGGCGCTCGGGGCGCTCGGGGCGCTCGAGCTTGTGTTCACATAGTTTACCTGGGTGTATCACCAGCGACAGGCCAGACGTGCTGGCGGAGCGCCGCATGGACTTGGCGACGATGGCGGTGGGCCGACACTTGTCGGGGCGCTCGGGGCGCTCGGGGCGCTCGAGCTTGTGTTCACATAGTTTACCTGGGTGTATCACCAGCGACAGGCCAGACGTGCTGGCGGAGCGCCGCATGGACTTGGCGACGATGGCGGTGGGCCGACACTTGTCGGGGCGCTCGGGGCGCTCGGGGCGCTCGAGCTTGTGTTCACATAGTTTACCTGGGTGTATCACCAGCGACAGGCCAGACGTGCTGGCGGAGCGCCGCATGGACTTGGCGACGATGGCGGTGGGCCGACACTTGTCGGGGCGCTCGGGGCGCTCGGGGCGCTCGAGCTTGTGTTCACATAGTTTACCTGGGTGTATCACCAGCGACAGGCCAGACGTGCTGGCGGAGCGCCGCATGGACTTGGCGACGATGGCGGTGGGCCGACACTTGTCGGGGCGCTCGGGGCGCTCGGGGCGCTCGAGCTTGTGTTCACATAGTTTACCTGGGTGTATCACCAGCGACAGGCCAGACGTGCTGGCGGAGCGCCGCATGGACTTGGCGACGATGGCGGTGGGCCGACACTTGTCGGGGCGCTCGGGGCGCTCGGGGCGCTCGAGCTTGTGTTCACATAGTTTACCTGGGTGTATCACCAGCGACAGGCCAGACGTGCTGGCGGAGCGCCGCATGGACTTGGCGACGATGGCGGTGGGCCGACACTTGTCGGGGCGCTCGGGGCGCTCGGGGCGCTCGAGCTTGTGTTCACATAGTTTACCTGGGTGTATCACCAGCGACAGGCCAGACGTGCTGGCGGAGCGCCGCATGGACTTGGCGACGATGGCGGTGGGCCGACACTTGTCGGGGCGCTCGGGGCGCTCGGGGCGCTCGAGCTTGTGTTCACATAGTTTACCTGGGTGTATCACCAGCGACAGGCCAGACGTGCTGGCGGAGCGCCGCATGGACTTGGCGACGATGGCGGTGGGCCGACACTTGTCGGGGCGCTCGGGGCGCTCGGGGCGCTCGAGCTTGTGTTCACATAGTTTACCTGGGTGTATCACCAGCGACAGGCCAGACGTGCTGGCGGAGCGCCGCATGGACTTGGCGACGATGGCGGTGGGCCGACACTTGTCGGGGCGCTCGGGGCGCTCGGGGCGCTCGAGCTTGTGTTCACATAGTTTACCTGGGTGTATCACCAGCGACAGGCCAGACGTGCTGGCGGAGCGCCGCATGGACTTGGCGACGATGGCGGTGGGCCGACACTTGTCGGGGCGCTCGGGGCGCTCGGGGCGCTCGAGCTTGTCCGGCTTGTCGGGACGGTCCAGGCTGACGCTCTTGTGCTCGTCCTTCTTTGATATGTCGGACCTGAACATAAAACAGAAATATTGTACTAGTTTTTAGTACCATGCTTAATTCAAAACCTGAAATGTTTCTATTAATGTGTGTTCCTATCTGACACAGGCGAGTGCGCCATCATGCTCAAAGCATGCGGGCTCGCATGTGGACTAGAGAATGCATATGCAGACAGTGTCGGTGGCCGTATGACAACCATTCTCATGTTACCTTCTTACAATGGTAATCATTATTGCATGAAACTATACTCACAGTCTCGGCACAAGCGCCATCGAGGTCGCCGGCACTGGCGGGTGCGCCGCCAGCAAGCTCACAGCATGCGGGTGCGGGCCCGCATGCGTGCCATGCGCGGGGTGCGCTAGAGGGTGCGTGTGTATGGAGTGCTGGTGATGCGGGCGCAAGGCTGCCCGCCGTCTCGCTGCGGGGGACACATCGTCGCTGTCTGTTTGAGAAGATTCTGCTGTTGAGGTGCCGCCAATCATCTGGAATTTTAAAAGGAACATTAGGGAGGTAATGTGAATAATAGAATCTTTTTATGGGGACAGTGGTTTGTGACAGTCGCCTCGTGTTTCAAGACACGAAATTGCGATAGTTCATACAAAGTTATTGTAATTAGGACCATTAAACTTGTTTTGATTCAAAATGTGTAGCTTGATGATGTTGAGTTTGTTAAAATTTGAAGAGGATGGCATTGGTTAAAAAGAGACTGATTCATTGTGTAAGGCCCAGAGCGATTACGTAATTGCAGTAGCTCTCTGGGCCCTACACAATATTCACATTCTCAATACTCATGGTTATCAAACAAAACGCGAATTCTTCCTCCTTATTGGAATCATAGACCGTATTTATCATTCTCATAAAGCGCACAGCAATGAAGTGGAACTCTTTACCTGTGTCTGTGTTTCCGAACACTTACAACCCTAATCTCTGCTAGAGTGAACAAGCTTCTTCTGGGTAAGCTCGCTCCATCGTCAACTTTGTCTCTGTCATCTCTGACCTAGACTATCGTCAAGAGTAAACCCATCTCAAATAGAACAAAAAAAAAATCTGGAGTACCAAAATAATCTCAATACAAAAATCAAAATGTTCGCTTATCCCATAAAAGTACGTGAAGGCCACTTACCGGACACTTAGGATGGTGGTGCAGGGGCGCGGTGGGGGTGGTGGGGGGCCCCGCACTGTCCGGGGTCCCCGGCCAGCTGTCCGTACTCTGTTAACGAATAACGGCAAATAAACAAAGAGGTCGCAAGCAAACATGGAGCTACTGAAGTAAGAGTGAGAATGAGACACCTATTTGTTTAATGCAACGTATTCATTTGGGAAGATTTTTGGCAGTGTCGTAACGTATAGTCAGAAGCCTTGTCTTGCCAAGGGGTACCGTGTTACCCAGTTAACGGGTTGTGGAGGTCTGGTAGGCAGCCGCTCCACTTAAAATACTGGTATTTGGCTGAATCCGGTTTGACTGGAAGCCGTGCCCAATATAGTTGGAAAAAGGCTACACAGATGTTGAATTGCCGCTATGAATTGAATTGAATTTACTACTACTCTATGGTAGGCGCAAGATAAATGTGCAAAATCGGTCATTGACCTACATAAATTTATTAAATTTCTTAAGAGCGTGTATTCCGTCCACTAGCGCCGCCAATCGTTTTTTATTATTTGTGGTAAATTTAAGACACGTAGATAAAAAACCGCTCTGTAGTGCACTGAAGAAATGTATTTATTATGTTTTGAGAGTTATGTTTTGTACTTTAGAACATAAATAGTTGCCAAAGTCGATATTTTTGCTAAAAGTGGTCACTTTTAGCAATAATTGCCGTTTTGGCTATATAGCCATGAGTTTTGTATTAAAAATAGCTGTCAAAAAATAATAGATACATTTCTTTAGTGCACTACAGAGCGGTTTTTTATCTACGTGTCTTAAATTTACCACAATTAATAAAAAACGATTGCCGGCGCTAGTGGACGGAATACACACTCTTAATATCAGAAACAGAAATAAAGACATATGTCATATAGCTGTCCAGAGTCGACTTCTAGAACCGGAAAACGGTTCTAATTTATTGTTCGGGTATCTACGAAAGGATATTAGGGAAAGATCAATGTACATTATTGTAGTTAATCTGGTGCCTATCATAGAAGTGTTCCGGGACGCCATAGGCTCTGATCCTCCGTGACCTCAACTTTTTCTCCCAATAATTACGAATACTAGGTGATGATCGTATTTTTTGTTCAATTATATCGTAGGATTTAATTAAGTAACTTGTTTTTTTCATGTTTTATTAGGCTCTATGTTATAATTGTGCATGTGTATGTAGTTGCAACTGCATTAAATTAAAAGCTGAAAATAATTATTGTGAAACAGGAAAGAGTATGTTTTAATTCTACTACAATTGAAACGTGTAAGGAAACTGATTCGAACTATAAACAAGCTCTGAATATATCATCATTAGTTCTGATTCTCTAACTAGATGGCGTTGGCGTCGAGTTAGAAGTCGCTATGGTTTCGTTACCGCGGTTTGTATAGGTGTCTGGCGGAATGATTTCTCGACCTGCCCACAAAAGCTGGACATAGGCCTCTTCTATTATATTTTTGAATGCGAATAACGTTGAGTTGCAACGTGTCGCTTATTAAACGTGACAATTACAGGTAAATTCTGAATTTTAGTGATAATTTCAATTTCAATGAATCATGAAAATTAAGTAGAATTTTCCAGATAGATTTGGTAGGGACTATGGTTACTTTTTCTCCATTTTGGGAATACGTTTTCTTAGCAATATAATATCTGATATAGATCCTCTAGTTCCTTCTTTATAAAAGGGGACTTTTTACCCGGCAGGGGGTCAAAATATATATTCCTAAATATTTAGAATTACTAATAGGACCGTTTGTAAACGCGTACTTGAGTGAAAATGGTGATCTTTCAGTTCTCGCAACGTCAAATTCATAGGTGTTTTTGAGGATTACTGAAAATGACTGTGAAATATTACTATGATGAATAGAAACAGACAAGTATTTTTCAAAGCAAAATAATACAAATCAATGAGAAACAGGTATAATAGAGTCTACGAGTGATATCTAGTAGAATTCTATGCCATTGGGAAAAGCACACATTTACCAAATACCTTTATGGTGTCCCGACTCTTGGATAGACGAACAACCTTCTAGACACGACTTTTAGCATATTGGAGATTTCTTCTGAACTTATGTTCTATGCCTCTACAGGATGGAATCCTCCAGATACCCAAAGATTTATATGCCTCAATGTGGGTCAAGCACATTGTATATATTAACCAGTATCCCGACAGCCAGTTCACCGAACCCAATATTTCCGGGAAAAGGCTAGGCAAGATACTGTGAAGTACTTACCTTGTCAATAATCTGCAGAATTGTCCATTACCAGACAATTTAAATATGGCGGTTCCAGCATTCGTCTGGTTAAGCTGGCTAATTAGCTTACCAGTTCCAAAGTAGAAATATTTGTGTATTTGAGCCTCCTGCGTTGGTGCAAGTTAGTGGTACTCACCCTAGAGTCGTGTTCGACACAGGAGTGATTGTAGTGCCTTCTCCATTGGGGAGAGGTGCTGGAGAAGGCGGCGAAGAGTCCAGCTTCCTCAGCAGGTTCCGGTGGTTCGGCTGCCTCGTCTGTGTCAACCTCGCTGTGGTTGTAGCGGTCGCAGCGAGCTAGAAATGATAGTAGGTAAACCGTATAGCAACAGTGAGAGCATTTCGATTGCAGACTCTTTTTTTTGCGTTCAACATGTATTCTTGTTCGTGTAGGCACTAAAATCAAAGACCATGCCGTGGTAGAAACAAATGAATAGGCATAGGAAAGTCTGCCTCGTTATGATACTAGTCGAACTAACTGCTACAATTACCCTAAAAGCATTGTAATTTATTGCAGTTTAATTCTTTTGTGTTCTTCTCTAGCTCAAAATATTACTTTACCATTGACGATGATTAATTGCTATTTCAATTAGCGAAGTATGGCAGTCTGCAATGAATACTAGTAACATTTTTACAACAAAAATTGTGTGTCCTCACTGTCAAAATAGCTGGTATCCTCGTCGTTGTCAAGCTGCGGTATGAACTCGGCTTTCCGCCTCAACAGATTGTTCCAGTCCAGACCACAGAAGTAAACGTGATCCTGTAAAAATGCAAAACAAAACATTAACAATAGGGAATATACATGAAAAAACTATAATAATCTATTCAGTTTATCTAAAAGTATACAAAAATATAACACTAAAGGCTCGACCGCATTGTGCGACACTTCGCGGCAGCGGAACGACGCGACACGTAACAACGTTCGCACTTGAAGTGTCGCGGCGCGTCGCACGCTGCTGCGTAGTGCGTTAAACCTCATACAATTTATTACAAAGAATATTTTGCCGTTGCGTGTCGCGTCGTGTCGCTGCCGCGCAGTGTCGCCAAGTGCGGTCAAGCCTTTACAGTGAAAATAGAATCGAAATTGCTCGAAAAACTAACAAGATATAATTCTTTTAAACAAATATATCTGTCCCTCTCGCAAAAACGATGCTCTCTATGGCAGCTGTATAGACGTCATGGACTTTGACGTCTAAGTCCATATTGGACTTCTCTTTCTAATTGTAATCTTCTGAACGATGCTGATGAAGGTATTTAAAAAATTATTTCAGCATTGTTTACTAGAGCTAATGAGTATTTCATTGTTGTTATTATTCTCTCTCTCATTTGTTATTAGATGGTAAACAAACTGATGGTACAGCAGACGTATCACAGATGCGTCGCACTCCCAAAACTAAATCTAAATTGTTTCCTACGTCTACGCCTACCTTACTTGGAAGAAATAGGTCAGATACTATTCTTTTCCGGGCGTGATTAATTTATTTTTCAAAACACTCACTCGAAAACTGTCTTCTAAAGGATTTAGACACGCAAGAAGTATATTTCGCACTCAGCGGCCTGCCCCCACTGACTTTCTAAATGATTATATTTATTACTAGCTGACCCGGCGAACTTCGTTCCGCTTAATAGTCGATTCTTTATTTTTTTTTAAATAAACTTAGCCTAAGTTACTCCTTATTACATCAGCTACCTGCCAATAAAAGTCCATCAAAATCGGTCCAGCTATTTCAGAAATTAGCCGGAACAAATAGACAGACAGACAAAATTGTAAAAAAAATATTTTGGTGTATGTACCGTATTCATATACATGTAGAAAAAAAAAACGGTTATTTTAATATTACAAACAGACACTCCAATTTTATTTATATGTGTATAGACTAGCTGATTTGACAAACGTAGTTCTGACATATAATACGAGATAAAATATCCTACGAGCTATTCTCAGACCTGCCAAATATACACAGAAAGTTGCATTAAAATCGGTCAATCCGTTTCGGAGTTCGATAACAAACACTCTTTCGATAACAAGAAGAATGATTAGATTTAATATCAAGCTCGTAGCGATCAACCCCAATAACAACCAGCTCGGCTGTGTCGGCTCCTCTTGCATCAAAATGTAGTAGTACCTTGACTTGATGCGTGCCGCCCGTGCCCAACCGGTCCCTCGGGTTCCGCGCGAGCAGCTCTGTGATGATGGCCCGCGCCTCCACTGCGATAGGGAAGTCCTCCTCTGAAGGCCACTCAATGTCATCTGAGGAGATAACGATAAAAATTTAATCTTATAGTAACAAAAGACTGAGCAAATAACTGCTATATTCAAGGAGTAGCTGACCGGCGCATTTTCGTCTGCGCAACATTTTTCTTTAATGCTCCTCTTCTATTGGTCGTAACGTAAAGTTATACAGTCTTACTGCAAAAAAGGATTTATACAATGGTCTAACACGTGCGTGGTTTCAAAGCGCTAAACACGTGCTTAACAGCCGTTTAATTTTCGTTACCACAAAACCAAGTTTAATGCGTGCCTTCCTAGACAACGTCGATCACATTAATTTTTTTTGCTCTTGCTAACACAGTATATCCATTCGTTCATATATATATAATCTTTCCCCAATAAAAGGGCTGACTAACACTAAAACATTTTTTAACTAGATCCGTTCCTGAGAAGCGTTCAACCAAACAAGCAATCTCTTCAGTTTTATTATATTAACTAGCTGTCCCCCACGGCTTCGCTCCCGTTTTACCCGTTCCCGTGGGATTTCCGGGGTAAAACTATCTTTGTACAAAATTTCATCCAAATCGGTCCAGTAGTTTCGGAGCCTATTCAAATCAATCAAACAAACAAATCTTTCCTCTTTATAATATTAGTGTAGATATAGACAATCACACGTTAATTTTTACCTTGAATGCTGCTTTGACTCTGATCTTTTGCTGATTTACAATTTTATTTCTCATGAATTACATAAAAGTTCAACATTTATATGACCTTACCGTTGACAGTATGTGCGAACAACTCCTCAGGCGTATCACCAAAGAACGGCACGCATCCTACTAGGAACTCGTACAGAATGATACCCATTGACCACCAGTCCACTGGTTTGCCGTAACCCTGGAAACAAATAAGATTTTTTAAATTTATCAATTATGTATGACCAACGCAACTTCGTCTGCGTCACATTTTCCATTAATGCTTGGCTCCTTTTAGTCTTAGCGTGATGATAAATGTAGAAAGAATTTTCAAATCGGACCAGTAGTTCCTGAGATTACCCCCTACATAGAAACTTACAAACAAATGTTACCTCTTTATAATATTAGTATAGATTAGACTTCCCCGGGATTGGAATTGAGAAATTCCAACGTAGAAAACAGATGCGAGAAGATGGTTTAATTAATATTTTCGAGTCTATTGCAATGTGCCCTAATATTTTATACCATCATAGGAAGGCGGAATGTTCTTTTCTTACCTGTCTCAAAATCACCTCCGGCGCAATATACTCGGGAGTGCCACAGACTTGCTTATCGGAGAACTGTCGAGCTTCTCTATCAGCATACTCTTCGTAAAGATTTGTCGCCACTGGAAAATAAAGTCATTCATAAGTATAAACGTTCTCTTTTTCTTTTATGGATTGGAAATCATCCTATGACTCCTCGAGTTGTGGGAGAGCGGGGAGTGTCAGACTTCTACTGACTAAAACCCATCCATGTTCCTTCATTGCCCTATGTGTTCCGGAGCCACGGTATCTCTTTCGGGCCCCTCTGTGTGCTGACTCTCTTTAAGGCGCGCGTGGAACACTAACGCGCCGTCGACACGGCCTGTCGTCACTAGACGGACGGACGGCGAGCCACCCATAGCTCGCCGTCCACAGGCCCGCGCCTACGGTGGCCGGAGGTCACCAGGTGGCCCCCGACGCCCGCGGCGTCCACCACGGCGGCCGGGACGAGAGGTTCTCTCCCTCTCCCTCTCCGCCACCTCCTTCGCTAGCATGACTGCTTCGCAGAAGGAGGCAAGGGCGTCCCATTCCGTCTCGCTCCGGACCATGGCTTGGACCAGGCCCGGACGCGAGAGGATCGCCGCTTTGAGGACACGGCGGTGCTCCGACCGCGCGGGGCACACCTGCAGTGTGCTCTACCGTGTCCTCCGGTCGATTCTCGCAGTATAAACGTTATCATGGGTCGATGTTGTAGGTTTCATACAAAATACGTTTGCAGTAGTTAGAGACTAAAACCCTGGTTTTAATTTATCCTTATGAAAAAGATTGATATTTTTTTTCAAGTTTTGTGTTGGTCTTATAGTTTAAGTCTCAGTTGTTTATAATCATTTGTATTCTTTCACTCCCTAAGTGTTTGTAAGTGTTTTACTTATTAACCCTGTTTAGTTCTGGCGGGATTTCAATTCCTCTCTGTCTTGAGCTAGTAGGGACTAATTCTTTCAGAAAGGATTTTTATGTAATAAATGCTTATTATAATTTGAATGAGCTACCTAAATGAAACTGACATATTAATTTAATTCAATGCAATTTTTGACCTTTAATTATAATTATTAAAAACCTTATTTTTATAATGTAATGTTAATCACCTAGTATGCAACATTTATTTAACACTAGCTGACCCGCGCAACTTCGTCTGCGTCACATTTTCCATTAATACTCCGCTCCTATTTGTCTTTAGCGTGATGATATATAGCCTATAGCCTTCCTCGATAAATGGGCTATCTAACACTGAAAGAATTTTTCAAACCGACCAGTAGTTCCTGAGATTAGCGCGTTCAACCAAACAAACAAACAAATAAACTCTTCTGCTTTATAAAATTAAGTATAGATTTGTACGCCCATGTGGTAGAATATTATAAAAACAATCCTTTTAAACTTAAGACCATGTAATATACATACCAACCATGTTCTGACAAATAAAGTATTATTATGATTCAGTAGGCATCAAGTGCGTCCCTCAAAGACTATTAAACCACTTGACTGCGCATACAGTGCCCCGACGCACGAAGACTATTAGTGTTTTTGCTCAGATGTTAGACAGCAGGCACTAGTAACCATTTTAGTTGTAACCAATTGTTAGACCTGTGGGCATGCTAAGTTTTTACAAATCGTTTTAATTTCTATGCAATTTATAACGCATACCCGGCCTTCATACCCGGTGAATTTGTGTGGGAAACATTCCTAGACCTTTTGTTACAAAAATGATGGCATAACTTTTCATCGGAGAGTAAAGACTACGCAAAATATTTTTGATTTGAATCAGATGATGAGCCACTGCAGGGGTCTATATAAAATGGCGGTTAGGTGAACGAGCACACTGAGAAGCGCGCGTTGATGTCTATTGGAAAAGTCTCTTTCTTTCATTAGGAAATACTTATATTTTTATCCCTTTCTTCCCCTTTGTATTTTTATCGTAAAAATCTGTGCTGTTACGTTTAATGATTGAAGTCGATTTATCGATGATCATAAAATTACAACTAATACAATTTTTAATCAATTCACATACTTACATTAAAGACGTAACTACTTTTAAACGACTTTAAAAATAGGAGGAGGGTCTCAGATTTTTCATCTGTGTGTTTTTGACATACATGTTTTTATTTTAGATTGTCGAAGATTTCAGAATTAAAATAAAAGTGGAAAGATAAGGTTAATAGGGAGACTTTTTTTAAACAAGATATAGCGCTGTTTGTTTGGATTGAGTATTTTTATAATGTTAAAATCCATTTTATCGATATCGACTATTTTCCTTTAACCAAGTAGTGCCACCACTAACCATAGGCTACCTATGCAACTTGACCTTGAACGGACCAATTGCAGCCGCGCGTTGTTCCTCGTCCCCCGGCCCGCTGTAGTGAGCCGAGTACTTAGAAGAAATTGGCCTATACGCTCTCTAGTGGTTTTATACTCTATGGCGTCCCTACATCTTCGCCTGGTCTATCTCAATTTTTGACCAACGTTTTCTGGTACCTTCATTGTAGTAGATTGCTAATTAATAGCCAAGCTATTTCAAGTGTCGCCATGTGTCTGACTACTGTTTGGCGCAGTATTTATCTTATAAAAAACTTTTTACAAAAAAATACAACCGGCTTGGAAGTCGGTTGTATTTTTTTGTAAAAAGTTTTTTATTTTTCACTTTTTAGTAGTTCCACACCTAACAACACCACTGCAAAATTGCAGAAAAGCAAAATACGCAATTTCGATTACTTGGATGACATAAAACCATCATCCAAGTAGACGAATTGCAGCTATTTCGATTTTAAATCCTTAATTAATTTAAATGGGACCAATCTGCAAGTACAACCTTTCAAATAAAACATAATTTTTCAAATCGGTCTATAATTCTCGGAATTATGAGGTAACAAACAGAAAAAAAACATACAACCGAATTGAGAACCTCCTTCTTTTTGGGAAGTCGGTTAAAAATGGGCGTTAGGTTAGTTATATAAGAATTTACAAAATTACTTACACGACATGAGTCCCATTTTGCTGAGCCCAAAATCCGTTAACTTTATGTGACCGGTCGCCGTGATCAACAAACTGGAAAATGATAACATAACATTTTAGTTTGGAAATAGCAGCTATCTGATGTTTTGGTTTACCCTTCTTTCTCACAGAAAAGAAGCAACGGATCGACGTATTTTTCGCATGGAAATAGTTTAAAGACCCAAGATTGACATTGGCTGCTTTTTTTAGCGGAAAGAAAAAAGAATCGGAGGCAAGCGTGCTCCATCTTAGACCGCATCATCGCTTACCATCAGGTAAGATAGTGGTCAAACGCGTGCCTATCAAAAGAAAAAAAAACCAAAACTGAGCCGCTGGTATTTGTTCCATGCTGTTCTGTTGGTTCGATTATATGTCTCATCAAAATTAACTTGGATGGGTTCAAGTAATTTGATGAGAGTAATAGGCCTTAAAAAGTAAGTCTAATACTTGCTTAGAGATAGGTTATGGGCCCAAATTTGATATGGGCTACTTTCATCCCGGAAAAGGTAAGAATCTAGTAGAATCGACCACGGAAACCAAACAAGTAGAAGTTTGTTACTTACTGGTCTTTTTTTTTTTTTTTGAGATGGCTTTTCTCTTGACTCTAGTCTAGGTTAGAGATGACAGAGACAAAGTCTAGGATGGAACGAGCTTACCCAGAAAAGTCATCAAGTCAAAGTCTGCCGGTATTGGTACTATTTAAATGTTTATCTGACTTTCACGCGTATTTTTTTAAGATTAACTTTTTGACATAAGCTACTTACTTGTCAGGCTTAAGATCTCTGTGTACAATGCCATAGGAGTGAAGATACTCCACTGCTAGAACTGCTTCAGCGAAGTAATGCCTGGCCATGTCAGCCGGAAGTGGCCCCGCGCGGAGAAGAGTGGCACAGTCGCCGCCCTCTACAAACTCGAGCACGAAACAAAGATGGCGCTTCGTTTCGAAGGAGCAGTACATTGTCACCTGAAATAGTAAGTGTGGATATGATTTTATTAAATAAAGGGCACATTTAGATTGTTTGAATAAATAAGACACTAAGTATACTAAAAAGGTTTCGAAAGTTTTTTTTTTAGTCAGTTCAAACATCAAATGCATTTAAGAACCAATGTAATATAAATACGATAACTAAATCATTAGAACATTTCAAAGGTGACATCAAGATTGTTTACTCTGTTTAACTACATTTTACTTTGTGTTCTGTATATTTTCTTTCAATATCTAAGAATGTAATTTTACAACAGTTTTGTATATAAAGCAATAGCAAGTTGTTTTTTTTTTTGTGATGCAACGTGATGGCGGAGGGCAGTGCAGAGCATTTTCCACTGTCAAACCATTAGCGACATTGTCCTCATTGAAATCCTAATTTACACAACAGGCTAGATTCCATCATCCACAATTGCAAAACTATTTAGTCCGTCAGTTAGAGTATTGAAAAATAATGGACACGTCTTTTTTGTTTTTGTAAATCAATGAGTATTGACAAAGATAAAACGCATCAAAACTCGGGAGTGGAGGCTCGTGACGTCACGACTCACTAAAAATATGCGAAGGTGTGACGTATTGAGAATTTTAAAAGCGTCGTAACTTCGTCAATTTTGGTTCCCGTAACAAAAGAAAAAACACGGGTCAAATATTTTTTGATAATCTAACTGACGGACTAATTAGATTTTTTCAGGACACAAGCGTATTCCATCCGTTACTGAGTGACTAACAAACACACAGCCGAATCTGCTGGTCATAGGAAGCTGAAATTTGGCATGTAGGTTCCTTGAGGAGTATGGAGGAGCACTTATTTCTCTAAATTCCCACGGGAACGGGAAAAAAGTGGCCAAGTGCGAGTCGGACTCGCGCACGAAGTGTTCCGACATCTATAAAAACGGCTAAAAAATCAAGTTGTATGGGAGCCCCCTAAAATATTTATTTTATTCTGTTTTTTTTTAGTATTTGTTGTTATAGCGGCAACAGAAATACATCATCTGTGAAAATTTCAACTGTCTAGCTACCGCGGTTCTTGAGATACAGCCTGGTGACAGACAGACAGACAGCGAAGTCCTAAGACCGGTAAAAACGGGACCCTATTACTAATAATAGGGTCCCGTTTTTACCCTTTGGGTACGGAACCCTAAAAAGAGGATGCGAGTACTAAGTCGCGGGAAAAAGCTAGTAATATCTTAAATCAATTACATATTATTTGTTGCTTTAATTGATTTTAGACATTATTTCAATGAGGGAAATGTCGATAATAATTTGGCAGTGAAGAAAGCTCTGCGCTGCGCTCCGCCGTATGTGCGATACCCGTCTACAGTTTCTGTCTAGCATGATAAACGCCTATGATGTGGTTACAAAATAACAGTTAATGGAAGTGTAATTATTATACAAGCTACAATCCCGTACAAGTAACGTAACCGATTACAAATCATTGCCAAGGTTACGTGGTACAAAATTTCATGGCAATTATACTCAACAACAAAACAATGTGATCGATTATTACGGCAATCATTTGCAATTCGATTCAACATTCATGTTAATATGAGATTTTTCATTTAAAGCACGGTAAACCGTTGTTCCCGGCTGTCAGTAAAATGGTAGGCGCCAGATAGACTTGCAATAAAGTACATTGACCTTTCCCTTTTAATATCCCTTCAAAGATACCCTCACAATAAATAATGGATCGTTTTTCATTACAACAGAACGTAAAGGATCACGATAGTAGTCGATTCAGAATAGCTTAATGTCGTTATTTCTGTTTTTGATAGGTACATTTAGTATGTGAATCAATAACCGCTATATTACTGCATATTTATCTGCCGCCTACCATAGATGTTTTGACAGTTGTGACGGATTTTTAGAAGACAGGTCTGACTTCAGTCTTGCCAAAGGTACCGTGTTACCCATTTACTGGGTGGTGGAGGTCAGTACACAAACCAAGGAAAATAATTGCATTCTTGCATCATCCAGCTCAACTTTTTTAAGGATGGGAAATCATCAAATGACTCGATGATCCTTTACCTGGGCGGAGGAAAAGGGAGTGTCAGACTCTTACTAACTAAAACCCATCCGTGTTCCTCCTAGTGCCCTTTGCGTTCCAAGACCGCGGTCCAGTGGCTCTTTCGGACCCCTAAAACCCTGGTAGGGCATCCAGTTCTACTGAAGCCGACCCTAATAAACTTGGGAAAAGGGCTAGGCAGATATATTGACCACGAACCGTTAAAAGCGTGTCATTCATGAAAAGCTGAGAAGAGTGTGCAAGCGGCATAGAGATGTTAGTTGTCTATGTTCGGGGCGTATTTTCAACTGCCGACGATTTTCGTTCTACAATATTTTAGATAAAATAAATGGTGTTCTAAGTAAATGTGCTATTCTAAAGCTGGAGGGAATATCTTTCAAAGCCTAAAGGTAAGTTGTAAAATCCTTTCATATTGGGTTTGGGGTGCATGAATATCAGGTATGTGCATCTTTTAAAACAGGTAGGTTTACAGAGGTTTCGAAGGACTAATATGAAGCAAACATATTATAGTATAGTAGTTATATGTCGATTCAAACTAAATGACACCTGTAAAGTTCACTTTTCGCTGCCATCCGGGTGTTACCAGCGGCAGTGACGTTTAGGGTCACATGTATATGCTACTACACAGACTCGCGGAGTATTCCAAGCAGCTAATAGGTTTGATTGTAACTGTGTACAGTATGTTTTTAGGTGACCGTGAAAAAGCAACTGTGGTGTTAATATAATAATGTAACCGTTATTTAAAAAGTTGAACTCACCACAAAAGGATTGTCCGCGAAGCTAAGAATGTCTCTCTCAGCAAACGCTTGCTCCACTTGATTTCTAAGTATTAGATTGTTTTTACTTATCTTCTTCATCGCGTACCTGCAAATTAAAGTCCAATTAATATCTTATTTGCTGCATGAGTGCCTTTCTACTGAAATAATAAAAATAGACATAAAATCTTCTTGTCTAGCGATGCTCCCATCCCACAGTTGATTTATTTTTCGGCGCCATTTTTATCAAACTTTTTTCGGAACGGTCGTCAGTTGATTTTTCGTGGCCATTTCGATCTCGGGATTTGCTACAAACAAAATATTTTCCGTACAACACAGTTTTAATTTTTGGAAGAACGTCTCGAAATCCTACTATATAAAATTCTTCCTTTACTGAGTGAATGACAGTCAACGCACAGCCAAAACTACTGGTCGTAGAAAGTGAAACTGGAATTTGGCACAGTTTTCTTGGGGAATGTTGGAGAGCACTAAGAGAGGATTTTGTGAAATTCTTACGGGAATGAAAATACACGGGATATGCGCGTACGATTTTGCGGGCATAAAAGCTAGTAATACCGCGTGTATCTGACATCGACGCACAAACGATTTCCATGGGTACAGGGCATGATTCTGGACACCCTAGACTTAGAATTTTTCGTCGGCTTTTTTCTCATTTTTTCATTTTTTTCAACGGGTTTTTTTTTATTATTCAAAACGGGGAAACTCTTGGCCCAAATCTCACCTGATGGAAAGTGATGATTAGGCCGAAGATGGAAGCGAGTTTCACCCGGAATCCTCTTACACAGAGGAACTGGCTATCATACCTCTAACTGCCACAACACAACAATGCTGTTAACATTGTTGTTATGGCGACAGACTTAGACATGATGGTGGTAGCTTGCCAGGCGGACTTAGAACAAGTCCTACCACCATTTTTTACTCTAGACTGCTCATAATCGTTATTCTGACCTAACCCAATGAGATAACAACAAAAACAACAACAACAATTAATTAACTACTTTCACTAAAAAGAGCAATCTGAATAAAACCACAAATATATATCAGCTCAGCTGAGCTAATACCTTTTTTATTTTTGGTACTCTTGAAAAAAATTAAAAAATGAGAAAAGAACCGACGAAAAATTCCAACACTGGGGTGTCCAGAATCATGCCCTGGACCCATGGAAATCGTTTGTGCGTCGATGTCAGATACACGCGGTATTGTTAATTTGAAGAGATGGGTGGACGTCGCTGGACAGTAACGTTTTCTACCAAAAATCTGGTAAAATAAAAACATGGACGCAATGAAGTACGATTACGACACAGCAGCTGAAGGCAAAACATGAAATGATTTAAAAGAGTGTCCGTGGAGATTCTTGCACGTTTTTCTCCATAGAGATCTAAGCTTTGGAACGTGCAAATAGCTTCCATGTTTTTGTTTTTATTGACTGACCAACCTTGACATTTAAAAAGAGCCTGTAAATGGTTTATTTGAAATAAATGCTTTTGAATCTTTGCATCTTTGCACTCCAGTAATGCCTATAACCATGTAATTAAGGTTGGGATTAGTTTACATATAGCCAAGAAGAGTACTTTGAAGTGGATAAATTCACATTCAGTTCTCAATACATTTATTGCTTCCACATGTGAGCTTTTGCTAGCTTTTACAAAAATATGATCATTGTGGACCCGGTCAGGCCTTTGATTTGACTGCTAAAGGTACAATTCCGTTCTTGGCGACCGCGACCGCTTACCGCGACTGGCGACCGCGACCCACGGCTTTGTGTCACTATAAATGACAGCCAAGACAATCGTCTTGGCTGTCATTTATAGATCTTAGACAATCGTTACGGATTGTCAAAAGTCTGTTAACTGACTCCAGTCTTGCGAAGAAGTACCGTGTTACCCAGTTAATGGGTTGTGGAGGTCTGATAGGTAGCTACTCCACGTAAAATACTGGTATTCAGTTGAATCTGGTTTGATTGGAAGCCGACCCCAATATAGTTGAGAAAAAGGCTAGGCAGATGAGATAATTGTACAAATAATCACACAATGACAGAAAAAAATCGCCCCTACAGGTAGTTAATGTCGGGTACATAAAGTGGGCCACCTTTGTAAGACAGTTAATATTGTATGTGTATTTAGTGTTTAAGGCGCGTTCCCGTGCAAAACGCAGCGATGGCCGCTTTTTTGTGCAGTTTTTTGGAGCTATGTACTCGTTATCCAAAAGAAATATCAACTTATAAAAAATACGTTCAATTTCTACATAATCTTGGCTTCAAAATGGTAGATTTTTATTTTTTATTACTAAGTGTAATGTTTATTCAATCTCCTCACAACATCACTACAGAAATGAGAAAAAAATACTGAAAACATGCATCTTCTCGAAAACTAACGATTATTTTGATTTTATACTTACACTCATGGATAGGCAATATTAATTATGAGCATTTTGGTAGAAAACTTTTTTTCAAACGACCAAAATTAGATTATATAACGATTTTATTCAACATTCTGAGCGTATTCGCTATTGTATCTCTTGCGCTGTTATTGAGGGAAAAAATGCTCAAGGTTATTTGGTCAGGGTACAGCCTTAATTTAGTTTTGTTGTTACCTGGTCCTAGTCTGCTTGTGTTTGACGAGGTACACAGCACCGTAAGCCCCGTTGGAGATGAGCTTGATGACGTGGTAGTCGTTCTCCGAGGGCGGCGCGTTGCTGGCGCCCGCGCCGCTGGGGGGGGACTGCCGCCCGCGGGCTCTGGGGGACAGATAGAGTATTGCTAGGGTACAGGGGAGAAACAAGGAATGTCAGATAAAATTCATTCGACTTTGATTTTTTAATGGCTTCAACATTTTTTTTTTTTTACTTGATATGGGACTCTTGACTCTAGTCTTGGTCAGAGATGACAGAGACAAAGTCTACGATGGAGCGAGCTTACCCAGAAGTAACCTGTTCACTCTAACTTTGAAAAGATTAGGGTTGTAAGCATTCGGAAACACACGACGCAGGCAAAGAGTTCCACTCCTTTACAAAGGCTTCTTTCTACCTAAAGATCACAGTGGCAGTGAGGTGACCGCTCCTTTTACGTATCAAAGATTAGACGTAAAAGAAAGTCCACAAACTTTGAAAAATCAAAATGTTAAATATTGGACACCTATTCACTCTCTTTTCTCTAAAACTCGTGTGACGTCACTTGTATGTACATTTTATAGTAACAAGTGACGTCACCAACCCTTAGGGGGTTTAAAGCGTTTTATCTTTGTCAATTTTTAATGATTTGATAAAGCAAAAAACACGTGTCCAATATTTTTCGATAATCTAACTAACGACGGACTAAATTGAATCATATTTTTTACCTTAATCCAGGCAAAGCAATATCTTAAAATAAAATGTATATAAATTGTCGACACGTTACAGTTTGAACTGTATGAACAAATATGTACATATTGAGACTAGTACTGTTGAGCATGAATCACAACAATAGATAGAGGGTGATTTTACTACAAGTATTTTAATAGTCTCTAAAACTCGAGCAAGTTTTTTCTTTTAAGTACCACTTTTCCCAGTTTATCACAGTTTTTGTTTTCGTCCTGATGTTGGATATCAGTAAAAAAATTACCCAGTAAATCTGATTGATATGCGCGCTACATAATTTGGGCGTGATTGGTAAATACTTACTTGGAAGGCGAAGTATTCTGTGGCAATGGAGGAGGTGGTGGAGCTTGCAGTTCAGCCAGGGGGTCCCGCGATAAGCCCAGCTTGTGGATGATGTACTGAGGGATGTCTGTCGTTATACCCTGGAAAATAAGGTTCATATTAGTACAGCACGTTTTGTAGAACGAATGAAGGATGCTCTATGAAATACCTCTCGAAAAAGCTTCATAGCAGTCGGTATAAGTCAAACTAGACCAGCCTGGCCTACTATGACGTCTTAAAACGATCATGTATAAGCTGTGGGAGGGAGGGAGAGGTTATAACACTATCCCTTTTTCTGAGCTCAATCACGATCGCATTGGCACGTCATAGTAGAGCCCCAGAGACTGGATGTCAAACTTAACATTAAACTTATTATGTGTCTTCGGCGAAGTACCTCATGAACAGCACATAAGCATTTCACTGCCAATCATTTCCAACCATTCACTCGTCTCACAGACCTGATACTACAAGTTTCATACTTGTCACTAAAAGTATCACTTGTGAAACTTACCTGCTGATGTTTGGCATGTCCCTCGGCGGCCTCCAGCAGTCTGTAGAACCGCTCAGGATCGAACTCCAGACATTCTAGCAGCCGAGCCGGCCGAGCCATCGCGAGTATTAGTCGTGTCACTAAAGGTGCCACTTGGTTTCCGGCTTCTGCTGACTTTTCTCTTGTCTGTGGACAGCAGTAAAATTAAAATCTTAGACCGGTTTCGTTGTTTAAGTTGGGGTTAACACACTGCCGCAATATAGCAACACCTCAATCTAATTCTGTAATTCCTGATAACTAAAACTTGGGGTAATTCTAGTCAAGAATAAATAGGTGACTTCTAGGCACTGGGCCTGGTTTTGATCGGCCGGCGAGCAACCCAATGCTCGCCATCCTTGCCCTACGCCTACGGTGGCCGGGACTCGCCCTGCGACTCCCAACGCCCGGGGCCAGTTCTTCTGTTGCGGCGGCCGGAGCGCGAGGTCTCCCTCACGCGTTCGGCCTCCTCCTTCCGTCGCAGAAGGAGGTGACCGCTTCCCGTGCCTCCTCGCTCCGAACCATGAATTGAACCAGGGCCGGACGCGAGAGGTCGCCGCCATAAATTGAAAGCTACAGCCTGGCAGCCTAAAAGTCAAGAGTGAATAGCGTGCTCCATCTTCGAGCACATCATCGCTTTCCACCAGGTGAAATTGTGGCCAAGCGCGGGCCTATCAATAAAAAAATCTGCAGGGTACGTTACCTCAGCCAGCAGCCTGTCCAAGCTGTCAGCCATGTCGTAGAAGTAGGTGCTGGTGACCTGCTTGGATTCGGATTTGTGCAGGCAGTCGCGAGCCATCTCCAGCACCTGCGAACATTAATATCACACCTGGATATACGTAGACACTGTTACAATTATATTAATTAGATACCTGCTCCATCTTTGCCCAAAACATATTCGCTTTTCGGTCTTTTCATCTCTCATTCATTCTAGGTCAATAGAAGCCCCCTTTTGGGCCTGTGGGTGACGACAGGCCGTGTCGACGGCGCGTTAGTGTTCCACGCGCGCCTCAAAGAGAGTCAGCAACACAGAGGGGCCCGAAAGGGCTGACGCCTGCCGGAGTCGCGGGATTATTCGCAAGAGACACCGTGGCTCCGGAACACAAAGGGCAATGAAGGAACATGGATGGGTTTTAGTCAGTAAAAGTCTGACACTCCCTCCCGCTAACACCCAGAGCGGGAGGAGTCATTCGATGATTTCCCACCCCTAAAAAAAAAAAAAAAGCCCCTTTTGGATTTAGTCATCCAGCAAAGTCTTAAGCATCACTAGATACAACGACAGATCCTTCGCGCCTTATAAGGATTGTGGACTTGTAGGCCCCCAGATCCCAACCCAACTGTTTGAAGGATAATCCCATTTCGTAGGTTCACATGAACCACTTGCGTCTATTAGTAAAACCGTTATGCGTTCGGCAGTTCATAGCATCCAGACAGATAAACAGATGTGGCAGAGGACTTTATTTTGTAAATAGTATCATTATTATCATCATAATATCAGCCGAAAGACGTTCACTGCTGGTCGCCTCATCAACCGGTCCTGTGCGTCTCGTATCCATCGGCTACCGGCGACCCTCACCAGAGAGCTGATTCACGTGATTTTATGACGCACCGATTAAGTTTTAGTGCAGCTGCAGTTGAGTTCAAGTTTGAGTGATAAACGATATTCTTGTAATCTTTGAACTGCGCATAAGCTACGCGTGAATTGCACGACAGCCAAACTCTACCAAACTTACGTATGGTAGAGAGAAAGAATATTAATCACTAAATAATCGAATAGAATCGATAACATTTCAATGAAAATGACGTTATTATAATATTAAAACTTAAAACTATAAGCTGTAATTTTGAGACATCAATCAAACAAATAGTAGAATACTGCCGACAAACTGTGCAGCAGTTTGGCAGAAGATATGAAGATGTTTTGTAAGATAGTTTACTGGAATAAATAAATAAAAAAATAAAATAAAAATAGATCATGTTGCGTTCCGAAGCACGCACCAAAGACGCGCAACAGTCGCGTCAAGTTCGAGTCACGCGAGCGCAATAACGGCATTCTACTGTTGCGCGTCTTTGGTGCGTGCTTCGGAACGCATCATGATCGGTATTCTACTATTTGTTTGACGTCCCAAAATGACAGCTTATAAGATAAGACTAAGTTTTAATATTATAATAACGTCATATTCATTGAAATGTTATCGATTCTATTCTATTATTTAGTGAATAATATTTTTTCTCTCCACCATAAGTAAGTTTGGTTGTCGTGCAGTTGACGTGCAGTTCACGAGCAGCTTACGCGCAGTTCAAAGATTACAAGAATACCGTTTACCACTCAAACTTAAACTTAACTGTAGCTGCACTAAAACTTAATCGGCGCGTCATAAAATTACTTGATTAGCCCTCAGAACTTTGAGCCCCATCGGCCTTCTATCCATGTGTAATTTGTATATTCTTGACACTCTAAGAATCCGGATTCGACAGCAGGGTACGAGTACAACAGATTGTCACGAATGTATTGATCGTTTACACTTTACCTGTCTCTGAACAAATCTCTCGATGGGCGGTCGGTCTGGCTTTTTATCTAACTCCAACACTTCATCTATTAAGCCGCGTAGCCTGAAAATTACAATACAGTTTAATTTCATGACGAGATGTTTTTCATGTGTAATTTTAATTACATAAGTAGTTAAATTATTTCCTGTGCAACTGCTTTAGGTAAATGAGTCAAATTTGAACTTTTAAAGTATTATTTTGACCCTTCTGACGGAAAAACCAATTGATAGTCTATTGCACAATAACAAAACATATTCAGATTTATTATTTATAACTTTCGAGAATGACTCACTTGCCTAGGTCAGGGGTCAGAACATTGAAACAATAATTGTGCAAATGTTCAAAGGTAGGAGTTATTCAGTAGCTGGGTAATGTAATTGACCACCAGTTAAAATGTACATGACGTAACCCGTCAGGAATCGTAAATTTAAAGATAATATTGTAATAGTAAGACAATAGTCTACACTCATTTTCTTTTGCATTGTATACCGCGTGTATCTGACATCGACGCACAAACGATTTCCATGGGTCCGGGGCATGATTCTGGACACCCTAGACTTAGAATTTTTCGTCGGCTATTTTCTCATTTTTTTATTTTTTTCAAGGGTTTTTTTACTTTAGACTGCTCATAATCGTTATTCTGACCTAACCCAATGAGATTTTTAATAAAAAAATAATTAATTAACTACTTTCACTAAAAAGAACAATCTGAATAAAGCCACAAATAGATATCAGCTGAGCTGAGCTGATACTTTGTGGTACTCTTGAAAAAAATGAGAAAAGAACCGACGAAAAATTCCAACACTGGGGTGTCCAGAATCATGCCCTGGATCCATGGAATTCGTTTGTGCGTCGATGTCAGATACACGCGGTAATTTCACTCACACAATTTTTTCATAACGAATGTGACAATGATTTTGTAAACACTGATCATTTGGTTTAAAAGAGTGTCCATGGAGTTTCTTGCACGTTGTTCTCCACAGGATCTACTCTTTGTAACATACATACTTGTCATCCATCGCTTCCTGTTCCGCCAGAAACCTGGCCGCGAAAAGAGCAGGGATGTCAGAAACTGCGTCATCTCTGACCCTTCCACCACCAGTATCTACAGGATGAAGTGAAGAACAAACACTAGGCACACATACTTGTCATCCATGGTTTTCTGTGCCGCCGGGAACCTTGCTGCGAAGAGCGCAGACATGGCGGAAACTGCGTCATCTCTGACCCTTCCACTAGTATCTACAGGATGAAGTGAAGAACAAACACTAGGCACACATACTTGTCATCCATGGCTTTCTGTGCCGCCGGGAACCTTGCTGCGAAGAGCGCAGACATGGCGGAAACTGCGTCATCTCTGACCCTTCCACCACCAGTATCTACAAGATGAAGTGAAGAACAAACACTAGGCACACATACTTGTCATCCATGGCTTTCTGTGCCGCCGGAAACCTGGCCGCGAAGAGCGCAGACATGGCGGAAACTGCGTCATCTCTGACCCTTCCACGAGTATCTACAGGATAAAGTGAAAAACTAACACTAGACACACATACTTGTCATCCATGGCTTTCTGTGCCGCCGGGAACCTTGCTGCGAAGAGCGCAGACATGGCGGAAACTGCGTCATCTCTGACCCTTCCACCAGTATCTACAGGATGAAGTGAAGAACAAACACTAGGCACACATACTTGTCATCCATGGCTTTCTGTGCCGCCGGGAACCTTGCTGCGAAGAGCGCAGACATGGCGGAAACTGCGTCATCTCTGACCCTTCCACGAGTATCTACAGGATAAAGTGAAAAACTAACACTAGACACACATACTTGTCATCCATGGCTTTCTGTGCCGCCGGAAACCTGGCCGCGAAGAGCGCAGACATGGCGGAGACCGCGTCATCTCTGACCCTTCCACCAGTATCTACAGGATGAAGTGAAGAACAAACACTAGGCACACATACTTGTCATCCATGGCTTTCTGTGCCGCCGGAAACCTGGCCGCGAAGAGCGCAGACATGGCGGAGACCGCGTCATCTCTGACCCTATCACCAGAGTCTACAGGATAAAGTGAAGAAGTAACATTTGGCATACATACTTATCATCCATAGCTTTCTGTGCGGCCGAGAACCTGGCCGCGAAGAGCACAGTCATGGCGTAGACCGCGTCATCTCTGAACCTTCTACCAGTTTGTACAGGATAAAGTAAAAAACTAAAACTAGGCACACATACTTGTCATCCATGGCTTTCTGTGCCGCCGGGAACCTTGCTGCGAAGAGCGCAGACATGGCGGAAACTGCGTCATCTCTGACCCTTCCACCAGTATCTACAGGATGAAGTGAAGAACAAACACTAGGCACACATACTTGTCATCCATGGCTTTCTGTGCCGCCGGGATCCTGGCCGCAAAGAGCGTAGACATGGCGGAGACCGCGCCAACTCTGACCCTATCACCAGAGTCTACAGGATAAAGTGAAGAAGTAACATTTGGCATACATACTTATCATCCATAGCTTTCTGTGCGGCCGAGAACCTGGCCGCGAAGAGCGCAGTCATGGCGTAGACCGCGTCTTCTCTGAACCTTCTACCAGTTTGTACAGGATAAAGTAAAAAACTAAAACTAGGCACACATACTTGTTATCCATGGCTTTCTGTGCCGCCGGGAACCTTGCTGCGAAGAGCGCAGACATGGCGGAAACTGCGTCATCTCTGACCCTTCCACCAGTATCTACAGGATGAAGTGAAGAACAAACACTAGGCACACATACTTGTCATCCATGGCTTTCTGTGCCGCCGGAAACCTGGCCGCGAAGAGCGCAGACATGGCGGAGACAGCATCATCTCTTGAGCCAGAGCTTCCGCTTGAGCCACCGCCGCCGCCCGTGCGGGATGGTGAACTGGAGAAACAATTAGGAATAGTTGAAAAATTACATCAATATTTCAGCTGGGTTTCTGAAAACATAGTTGGTTAGAAAGCTAGTCACATTGATCGACATTGAAATCTGTCTCATCATCATCTGACTAGCCTTTTCCCAACTATATTGGGGTCGGCTTCCAGTCATACCGGATTTAGCTGAATACCAGTTTTTTTAATCTCATAAAATAGAAGAAAGGGCTATCAAATGAAAAAGCTTGGGGTTCTTGAATCATGATACTGAATTACCAAGTCCATTCCACCGTGTATAAAATCTATACTAATATTGTTACGAGCTTGGGGTTCGTGACAATAAAAACAGCCGATTAATTAACCAAAAATGACACTTTAATAATCATCATCAACACTAATTATCACTTTAAACGCACTAATTATAACACACAATCGCACTATTAAACACTTTACTTCACTTAATTCGCAGTTGAAGATCGCTTCCGATGTTCGTTTGTATCGCCAATTCAATACTGACTGAGTCGCAAGCTTTGCGCACCTTATATAGTCCGACAGTAATTTCCAGAACCTTCGAGAATGGAAATATCTAGAAAGTTCGGGAACATACCGGTCCCGACTGACTAGGTGTCGAAACATCGAGAATGTTCTAGCATCGAAAATTCTAGAAAGATCGTGACCCAATTACTTCCACTACTCGATACTAGATGGCGTTAGTAGTACGTTGTGAACCCGGCATTAATTCTGGCGCGTAACAATATTTTACAGCAGAAGAGTTTGTAGTTAGTGTCTAATCTCGGGAACTACTGGTCCGATTTGAACAATTCTTTCAGTGTTACATAGCCCATTTATCGAGGAAGGCTATATGCTATATATTATCACGCTAAGACCAATAGGAGCGGAGCAGTAATGAAAAATGTTACGCAGACGACGTTGCACGGGTCAGCTAGTAACCTATAAACTTTAACTTAAAAAAACCGGCCAAGTGCGAGTCGGACTCGCGCACCGAGGGTTCCGTACAAACCTGTAGGTATATAATAAAAGCAAAAGTTGCGATTTACGATTTATGACATATTAAAAAAAACTATTTACTAGATCATGTTCAAACCAATTTTCGCTGGTAGTTTACATGGTAATATACATCATATATTTTTTTTAGAATTATCATTCTCTTATTTTAGAAGTTACGGGGGGGGGGGACACATTTTACCACTTTGGAAGTGTCTCTCTCGCAAACTGTTCACTTTAGAAAAAAATCATATAAGAAACCTCAATATCATTTTTGAAGACCTATTCATAGATACCCCACACGTATGGGTTCGACGAAAAAATTTTTTTTGAGTTTTAGGTAGTTTCAGTTTTCTAAGTATGGGGACCCCCAAAATTTATTGATTTTTTTTCTATTTTTTGTGTGAAATCCTAATGCGGTTCACAGAATACATCTACTTACCAAGTTGCAACAGCATAGCTCTTATAGTTTCGGAGAAAATATATATCTATAAGGGTTCCGTTTTTGCCATTTGGCTACGGAACCCTAAAAATGGAACAACAAAATAAAAGGCAAGTGTCGTGCTGCCACGCATTTATCAGGATTTCAATCAATCTTAGGAATTCTTTTCTTTTCCTCTCCTTCTCCTTCTACTCATCCTTTCTTCCTTTTTTTGTAACTTCAAGTCAATATAGGTTATTTTATACATGGTGGAATGGTCATGGTAATTCAGTATTATTATTTTTTTAACTTCAAGTCAATAGGTTATTTTATACATGGTGGAATGGTCATGGTAATTCAGTATTATTATTTTTTTAACTTCAAGTCAATAGGTTATTTTATACATGGTGGAATGGTCATGGTAATTCAGTATTATTATTTTTTTAACTTCAAGTCAATAGGTTATTTTATACATGGTGGAATGGTCATGGTAATTCAGTATTATTATTTTTTTAACTTCAAGTCAATAGGTTATTTTATACATGGTGGAATGGTCATGGTAATTCAGTATTATTATTTTTTTAACTTCAAGTCAATAGGTTATTTTATACATGGTGGAATGGTCATGGTAATTCAGTATTATTATTATTTTAACTTCAAGTCAATAGGTTATTTTATACATGGTGGAATGGTCATGGTAATTCAGTATTATTATTTTTTTAACTTCAAGTCAATAGGTTATTTTATACATGGTGGAATGGTCATGGTAATTCAGTATTATTATTTTTTTAACTTCAAGTCAATAGGTTATTTTATACATGGTGGAATGGTCATGGTAATTCAGTATTATTATTATTTTAACTTCAAGTCAATATAGGTTATTTTATACATGGTGGAATGGTCATGGTAATATTGGTAATTCAGTAATATTATTTTTTAACTTGAAGTCAATATAGGTTATTTAATACATGGTGGAATGGTCATGGTAATATTGGGTAATTCAGTAATATTATTTGGAAACGTGTGGCAGATACAGCAGTGGTCGATTCATGACGAGCGGTTTGTAGGGACCATCAACTAGAACATGCCTTTGTCAGTCTACTGCTAGACGTAGGCATCTCGACGACGCTGACAAAAGCGGTTTATTCTAAAGATTCTTAACGATACTCCGGAAAATGCGAACAAGTTCACGGGAGGCGGTTTTTTTTTTTTTTTTTGGGACATGCCAGCTCACTATTCCCAACCACTGACACTCCTGAAAGTCAGAGTGAACAGTGGCGACCACTAGAAAAAAACCGAGTCCAAGAAGCTCGACGAGTCCCGGAGAAACGATTCAACTGTCTTGGATTCCGCAACGAAATTATTCAGAATGGAGCCGCGGAGGAATAGGAAAAAACCGGCCAAGTACGAGTCGTATAAAACATATTTCTTTTATGGCCAACTTTAATTTTTAATTTAATTTAAACTGTCTTCCTATTACGCTTCTTGAGATACAGCCCGCTGACAGACAGACGGACGGACAGGAGATGCTAAGTAATAGGGTTCCGTTGGTTACCCTTCCGAACCTTACGGAACCCTAAAAAGTGATGGGGGGTAGCTTTTAACTCAATTTCCCCATGCCATAACAGTCTTGAATCACAAAGGCTTGAAACAGCCTTATCGTCCATAACTATTCAATACACACCCACCAACTTACATCATTTGCACAGTAAACAGTACAGTTGCCAAGATTCCTAACATTCGCGGCGGTCGCCACTGACTCATGCGACCCGTGTAATGTCACACACTTAATAAATTATTTAGTTCTGCTGGCGCGCCACGGTATGTCGTTAAGGGTAATCGGTAAGGTGGCATGGAGCTTTAGGGTTAACTACCAAAATGGTAAAAAGGAACCCTTATGTGCGACTAAGTCTGCCCGTCTGTCACAGCTGGATATCTCAAGCACTTCTAATGCTATCAACTTGAAATTTGTAATGGTTTAGATGACTTTTGCTTTACCATTCTGCAATTAAGAAAGAAATGATTCTGGATCCTGGGCAAAGACTCTCCCTTTCCTTTTTTTTTTGGGACAAGCCCGCCACACATTCAGCGGAGACCAAGTAATAGGGTTCCGTTGTTTACCTTTTGGGTTCGGAAACATAAAAACCGATAATCGTAGCACAGAACCAAAACGCTCATCCTCTGAACCACCGAACCATCTTCGATTCCTCATGCCGAGCTACCTCAATCAAGGCAAAATCTCTCACAGTATTTTTTTATTTTTGGGACAAGCCCGCCACACATTCCCAACCACTGCAACTCCTGAAAGCCAGAATCAACCGTGGCGACCACCAGAAAAACGCCGAGCTAATGAAACCCGACGAGTCCCGGAGAAACGATTCAACTGTCTTGGATCCCGCAACGAAATTAATCAGAAGAGTACAGCGGTGGAGTAGGAAAAAATAAATATAATTCTCCCATTCCTTCCATTTGCTTTAGTGTTGTACTGTTTCTCGTCACTTAAAACGTTTCGTCAACTTCTCCTCGGTCAGCTACAACTCTGTATGACAGCCCCAGTTTGCTACATGACAAGAGTATTTACCTCAAACTTCGACTGCGCACGCGTCGCGCAGGGCTCTGTGGGGAGGGCGCTCGAGCCGCGGTGTTGCCGCTGCCACCGCTGTCCGATAATGATGCCCAGTTGTTCATGCCGCTTCCTTGTGAAGAGCTACAAAGGAGAAGTATGGTTAGTTTAAATCAATACAATACAGAAACGATAGCTTCAGAGGCCATCCTAAAGCTATCAGGCAAAGGAAAATACATCCGTGGCATCTAAGGTTCCCACAATACTGCATTTCTGCTATAGCAATAAAATACCCATTTCCCGTCGAAGGCGAAAAGGGCTCTATGTGAAAAGAATCTTTAAGGCTAAATGGCCACCAAGCCGGTTTAACATCGATAGATCTTATTTTACCAGTACAATTGGCGAACTCTCTGCCTGCGTCTGTGTTACCGAACGCTCACAAGTCACAACCCTAATCTTTTCAAAGTTAGAGTGAACAGGCTACTTCTGGGTAAGCTCACTCCAACGTAGACTTTGTCTCTGTCATCTTTGACCTAAACTAGAGTCAAGAGCAAACCCATATCAAATAAAAAAAATAAATAAAAAAACTGAGTCAGACACAGCGGAGGTCGATTCATGACGTCCACTTTGCGGAACATTACGTTGTCAGGCATTTGGTGGCTAACGTCTCTGTAGCAGGAGATTCAAGCAATCTTCCGAAAATAGCTCGATCCTTCTCAACACTGGACCAATGCCTCTTCACCTTCCACCAGATCTGGTAGTGAGGACATGGCGCTCTCGGCAGGGTATAATTGTTTAGGTGGGTTCTTAAGGATTTTCGAATGGGTTGTTATGGGTTGTTGGATTCGGTTCTTCTTAAGGGTTTTCGGATGGGTTTTCTTGAGAGTTTTGAGGTAATTCAGGGGTCGGGTTTTGGTGAGGCGTAGAATTGAAAGAGCTAATAATGTGTCATTTTGGTATCGTTTTGTGGCTTAACTACGCACCTTAGGAGTCTTCGCAGAAGGTTGAAAGCATCTTTATTTCACAAGGGAAAAGCGATGACGTTAGGAGTATACGCCCCGTATGGCTTAATATCCCTCCCATACCTGAACACATACGATAGCCCTTCTCCCTCCACCTGTATTCGTCAAATACTTACTTCAGCGAGTTCTGATGCTGATGGCAGTGAGGACATGGCGCTCTGGGCGGCTCGCACACCGCCTGCACTGCGAGGAGCCTCTCCTGGGATGAGCATTGCGACTGCAACAAGGTGATACACCATATTAACATGACATTTATTATAGAAATACCGACTGTGGAAGCTGAGAATACTCCAATACAAAATTGTAGTTCTAAACCCATTTTAAGGATTGATGCGGAGCGAGGTAGTGCGGAGCGGAGGCGCGGAGCTAGTCCTAGATCACGCGACGAGTAATTTGAACGGACGGCTGGTTTTTCCGCTTCCCCGCTCTGCTGCCTCGCTCCGTTTCCCGGTTTTTGAAATTTTAAACGAGTTCGCAAATCCCAGTCCACTGAAACGGAGCGAAAATTTTATGCAACGATATCGGTTTATATTGGCACCACTCCGCTCCTCTCCTCACCGCTTCAATGGAGAGTTAGCCTTAACACAGAATATACCACAGCTGTCAAAAATTACACATATAGAGTCTGAGCTTTGCAGAATCACTAGTGCATATCCATCTTAGCCTTATTAAATCCTCAATGGCCACTTCATATTATCCCTATTCCTTAAAAAAAAATCAAGAGCAGACTGACTCTGATGTGATCCTGAAAGCATTTGATATTGGGTTTCAAGGAAAGCTCAGATACGCATTCTGGAGTTAAGGTTAAGGATTTTGCTTGACTGTAGATTGCCCAGAGTCTACCATACCCAGACAGGATAGCGGAATTGTTTGAAAGAATGACCGCGGCCCTGGAACGCAAAGGGCATTTGGAGGAACACGAGTGGGCTTTAAAGGGTCTACCTTACTACCTTTAAGTTGGACTAGTCAGAACTCTGGTTTCGCCATACCTCAAGGGTAGGTAAAGACGCCAGCTCATCAGGCCAGAACAACATTTGCCTAGCCTTTTCCCAACTATACTGGGGTCGGCTTCCAGTCAAACCGGATTTAGCTGAAAACGGACTAGGACTAGGACGCACCCACAACATACGGTGACTTAATACGGTCAAAGGCGACAAACAACAGTGCGTGCACAAATACACAATTCTAGGCCATTGGGAATTGAAGGCGTGACAGCGTACTCTATGTTATTTGACACACCTAAACAAATGGACTTTTACTGACATACAAAAAAGTGTGATATTGCCGTCACTATAAATTGTAGAGTTAGTTTGAAAGAGGTGCTTTTCTGTCTTCAGCCATCATATCATGCCAGAGTCCGGAATTTGTTCGAAAGAGTTACCGCTGCCCTGGAACACAAAAGGCATTTGGAGAAACACTGGTGGGTTTTAGTTAGTAAGTCTTGGCACTCTCTTCCGCTCCGCCCAGAGCGGACGAAGTCTTGTGGTGGTTTCCCATCCAAATAAAAACATTAAATCAACAAAGCTTCTAAACGATCATCACATCATTCGGTCATTCCTTTCGTTTCCAGAATGCTCGCATATCAACATGTTAGCCAAAAAATGTCTACTACAGGACTAAGACTTCCCCAAATGCTACATGCGAGAAGCAAATTTGTATTTCCATATTCTTTCTTTTTTTCGTCAACAAAGAGTGAAAACGGGAAGTAGAGAAGCGTAAAACTTAATCAGTTCCAAAGGGGGTTCCCAATCGATCGATAGTCTATCGATGCCGTTGATCGATGGTACAATGAATTAGTCGACGTCTATCGATAGTTTTCTACTTCTTTCTTCGATTGGCCAACGCTTCCACAGCAATAGATCAACTTCGATCGACGGCATCGATCGGCGTTCGATCAATTATTCACCACCCGGTATTCGTCGATCAGCCAAAGCTACCACACCAATCGATCAACATTGATCGATGTCGATCGATGGCTAACACCCTAGCTTGAGAATTATAACGTTAAATGATTTTCTTCGTTCCTTTGACATCAGAAACCATGACAGAAGAGTTTTCCGATCGTTACCAGTAAAAATGACGACATAAGAACCGTTTCAATAACACACAACAAATTCAACATGTCGTAAAGCTGGTACCGCCTTCAAATCTCGAGTTAGTAAACAAAAGGTGCGTGGCGTTGGTTACATTCGTATGCACTTGTAAGTATGCGCAAGAGTTTCCTCGTCCGCGATGTGAATACTAACGGATCAATTTGGCTGGCTTTGGACATCTTGAGACAATGGTTTTGTTTTTTTTTACTATTTAAAAGAAGTATGTGTTGTAGGTTGGTTTACAGCTACTGACTTTGAAATGATGTTGCAACTTTGAGAATGCATGTTGTGTGGTGTAATGAGCTATTCAGTAATATGTGCTCTATTGCCATCATTTTTACTGCTCTAAGGACATGTCGTACCTACTTATATCGTTGAATAGGGACTATGCATGCGATATTTTTATTTGCAAAATGGAATACTTATTAGCTCTAGTTAACAATCATGAAATTATTTTTTAATACCTTCATCAGCGAGGATGTTCTAAAGCTTCAAAGATTACAATTAGAAAGAAAAGTCCGATATGGACATTGACGTAGTCCATGACGTCTATACAGCTGCCGTAAAAAACAGTGTTTTCGCGAGAGGGATAGATATATTTGTTTAAAATAATTATGTCGTTTGTTTTTCGAGTAATTTTGATTCTATTTTCACCGTTATTATTATTTTTATTTTTTACTTTTAGATAAACTATATAGATATTAATACATATTTTTTTTCATGCATATTCCCTATTGGCCACATCATGATGTGGTCGAGGTGAGGTTAGGTTAGGTTTGAGGAAACATATCGCACAGGAGGCAGGGGAAAGGGAGAGGGGATCTCGACCTATCTACCGGCCCAAGCGCACAGGGCGTCGGAGGGCATACGCTGCCCCCTTCCACCCCTAACTGGGTCCCGAGGCGGCGAACTTGGGGATGGTCGTCGTTCCCAATTCATCCGGACACAAGGTGGCGGCGCGTGGTGGCCCCGTGCGCCCCTCTTGGACTTCGCGGAGGAAGTCTCCCCCCACTGACGACAGGTGGCCCGTTGAGGCAGGTCGGCATCAGCCGGGGATTATGAAAGTCGCGTACGTTCCCGCAAACTCAAGCATAGGTGAAAAACATCGAGGTGGATTAAGTCTGTAAGAGTCTGACAGCCCTGGGGCGGGCGGAGGATATCGATGAGGGTTTCGCCCCGTAAAAAGAAGGTTTGGGGGCCGGGGTCCCATTCAATTTCGGTTCTTTTAAACCCTACAGACAAACATACGGCTAACCGTTTCATGAAACCGATTCGATTCATTATGATTCTAAACGATCTTATCGCTGTTGACAAAGATGTGGTATCGGCATTCTATGGATCATATATCACACTATTTCACGCCCATCTATCATACTAAATTGTTTTGATCCCGATTATCATTCACCTGTCATCTAAATATGTTTCATTTGTAATAAATGTGTGCCAGCCAACTACGATATCCCAGAATATATGTCGCTATACATATCTCAGATATTAATAGACATTTAAGATAAACAGAGATTTATCGATCAACAACATATCACAAACGTCTTGGATACGTTTCAAATTGTCTATGACATTTCTGTGCTGAAATGATAATGAACTCTATCTAGGTGAGGTTAAGATTTTGATTCCGTTGATAAGATGTTGTTTTGGCAACGAAATATATACACCTGATGATAATTTATATTTATTCTAGTTCACGTTAAGTGTGTTAATATTAGTTTTGTCAACAAATATGATTTAGCACCTATTTCTTTTTTATTACGGATGTGGACTGTGTTCCAAATATTTAGTTACAGTTTCCTGGAACATAGGATGCCCTGTTAAGGCGGGGTTGCAGCACTTTTTAAGATTTTTGAACGTCTGAAAATCTTATTAATTATGAGTTTTTTAATAAATAAAAATCATTTCATAAAAATTGAACATACCCTCAAGTAAATCGTAAAGATAGAAACGCGATTTAGAATGATTGGCTCGATACTTTTTTTAATCAAACGTGACACTGAATTACAATTTTAAACGTGTACTGCTAAGAGATTTCATCACGAATATATATAAAAGTTATATCAATAGATAGAGCTTTTTATTTCGAAGTAAATGTTGAAACCATATTGTATAATTCCTTTATCAGTTTTCGCCAAGAAGAAAAAACAATCAAAATTTAGGCATTATTTCGCTCGCCGGACAGTCGCTGTTGTTCGTCAAAACACACAGTACTGCAACCTCGCCTTAAGGTGGAAGCTCCAGGGTAGACCGCGAAATTAAAATATTTTTAAGTATGTTTTTTGCAATTTGCCGGTCAGTGTGAAGCTGTGTTCCACCTTAATGAATGCACTAGGACTAACATCTAACAGAAGAAAATGGAGAGAGATCGTGAGGTGGGTTACACCACTCACACCGGCACCGATTAGTGCCGCCAGGCGTCCGGATAAAGCCGGACCTAATCAGGCTTTTTGGTTGTGTGTCCGGTTAAAATAGATGGTGTCCGGCCTGTCCGGCTTTTTTAATTTGAATCTTTTTTTACTATTCTCGTGTGTTGATTTCTGCTTCGCACACCTTGTTGTTGTTTCATTAGCATTTATGGTAAATGCTAAAAGGTCTTATTTTACTTAAAAAAAAAAAACGAGTTATTCTTAGACTAAAAAATTAAGGCTAATTACCCAAATGTTCGGCTGAACGGGCTGGTCTCTCCCAGCCAGTTTAGCCGACTTTTCGGTTTGAAGACCTGGCAACCCTGGTAGGGTTCCGACTTCCGATTGGACAGTCATGAAGACTAAATAAATAAATAAATAAATAAATAAATAAATAAATAAATACATAAATAAATAAATAAAAAGTGTTTATTTCTCACCACAAGCCAAAAAATACAAACAATTTTAACAGAAATGAAAAGCTAATTATTTTGATTGTGGATCGCTGGTGCCTGTGGTAGGTAGTAACATCTGTAATACAGGTCACCAGGTCCCCACCTATTCATATTTACATATTTGATTGCTTAAATCACATAGTATCATAGCAGTAACAAAAATTTTAAACAATAAGTGAGCTCGTTAAACAAACACAATAAACAATGAAGTAAAAATAAAATTGGGATGTTTTTGTGTGTGATTGTAAGTTTGTGTGTAATGGTGTGTTGGTATGTGTGTGTGTGTGTGTGTTTGAGTATGATTAGACTAATACGTCAAAGAGAGCTTCTGTGGCGGTATATGTTTGGCTTTGTAACCATGCTTGTAAAGCGATTTTAAAATTGTGTTTGTTCATTGAGTGCAGGGAAAGAATTCTATTTAATTTATTGTAGAGAAATGGTCCAAAGAAAACAAAGAATCTATGACTAAAATAAGTTTTAAGAGGAGTAGCCATGGCAGGTAGATGGTTACGGCGATTGGTTTGATGAGAATATCTACAAATAGCGTGTTGTTTAATAGCAGTGGCCAGTACAAACAGTGCAGCAGTAGCAGTGGCCAGTACTATCCAATCGGAAGTCGGAACTGGAAAGTGATCTCGGCCACTCTGTCACGAGCGAAGTGAAGAAGAATTAATGAACCCCGCGCTACTAACTTACTGGCAATTTTTTACGACTACATCCTAGTATTTTAAACTCTAAATTAGACAGTCATGGACGTCGGGCACATTCAATTCGACATCATGCTGACGTCTGTAGGCGATCAGGCAGATTGCAATAAATACTAACAGTAACACCGTGTGCAAAAACGAAAATACAACTGTTTTATCAATCGCTTCCTTGATTCTTTAGATATATCGACTGAATATTGGAAATTCTTTTGACGAAAGACAAGCGCGTTAAAATTTTCATTAAAGAGTGGATAATTGTAGAAAGAAGAAAGAAAAAAGAAACCATACCTCGTACAATCCATCAAGAAATTAGAAACGTTATCAACTGTATACTAATTTATAGAAGCTTCAATTGTTTCACAATCTTAAAAGAAAACCCTATGTTACGCTGCGCTATCCGCTCCACTCATTTAGTCGTTTAATGAAGCAGAAAAGCTGTAAGGGGCTTCTGGCAATTACCACTCCTTATATAACCCATTCATATAACAAATGGTTTATTGAGGGAGGCAGTTTTTAGTCAAGGCCACTACAGTGAGCTCAGATATCAGGTATTTTTTGTGTGAAATATCTAAAGGAAGATGTCTAGTTAATTCAGTCTTTTTTTATCTAGTGGCGCCCCTTGGTAAAAGCAACTCAAATGCCGTAACGGAAATGAAGCTGTCATGTCCCACTACGCCGCATGTTATGGACAGCGAACTTTGGAACTAATTTATAAGATTTTTGTTAACCATCACTACATATTATAAAACCAAGTCCTCCGCCACTTCTGTATGTCTGTCGGCGATAAAACCGAAAACTACTGCACCGATTTTCATGCTGTTTTCACCATGTGTGTATAACTGTCAAGCGGGCGAAGCCGCGGATATCAGCTAGTAAATTATAATATTGACATACCCGTTTCACATCTACCGGGCGTCCCGTGAGGGCTTTTATTTTTTATTCAGCCAAGTCTGTCCTGATGTTGGGCAAGGGTCACTGAAGGGGTCACTGAAAATCAGCGCTGTGCCTCTGTCTCGCACACGAGTCCCAGCATTATGCTGAGAGATGGCCGTTTTGCGCAGATTTGACGCATATCTTATTTATGCTCCTAATTTCTCATATATAAAATTGTAATTTTTGTGTATTTTTGATATGCGTCATATTGACCGCAAATAAACTCTTTTTCTTTCTTTCTTTCTTTTCTTCTTTTCTTTCTTCCAGATATTTATTCCCGAGCTGTCTCGAACCAAACCTTGCAGTAAGCATCTAGGTCGTCTCGCCACATTTTTGATTTACATAATAGAAGTAAAAGTCCAGAGATGATGAAACAATACATCTTGTTTCGGATCGGATTGTCTAGACAAGTGAAATCGGGACAAAATATTTCTGGTGCAGATCGATAAACAAACTAAGCTACAGTTGGATATGGCCTGACAACAAAGATTTTGACTTTTTCGAACTTTAGAAGCCGATTTAAAGAGTTGGCTTTGTGGAATTTAACTTCTTCAGTCATCCACAAATGAATGTGTATTTTATTAAACATGGCTCTTATTGTGATATCGAGACTAAAAAATAATTAAATCATTATTTTTGGAGAGATTATAACATTCATTGTGCGTACAGCTAAGTAGTGAAATTCCCTGCCGGAGTCTGTGTTTCCTGATAGCTACAACCTGGGAGTCTTTAAGTCAAGAGTGGATAGGTTACTTCTAGGCAAGCATGCTCCATCATCGACTGCATCATCGCTCACCATCAGGTGAGATAGTGGTCTAACGTGTGCCTATCAATAGTTTAAAAAAAACTTCTGCTCAGCTCATCGGCTGATTTTTAGCTAAGTATAAGCAGCAATTTACATCGTTCTGATGGACACCTATTTCGTCTGCATCATTATATTGTTTTAAGGCACCGCTAAGATTACATCCAGCCACATCTGTTCACCTCATCATAACAAGAAAGACCCAAATATCACAATGATAACAAAGAAATAATAAATCTCCGCAGAAAATAATGTTTGTATTTCATTAGAGAAAGCACAAAAAACACATAAGAATGCCTCTTTTCTGGATATTTCGCGGAATTGTTTTGCAAACACGAATTAGTCGACACGTGTAACAGAAAAAATAGGGCAGAAGGTTGGTTCCATACAACATCTAAGGGACTACTCAATCTTTTTCAGCTCTATTCGTGCAAACAAGTATAAAATAATGTGTTATTAATCACAGACAGAGTTCAGCACTGTTATGCCGTTACCGCCTTTTCATTCTGACGACGCTGTACGCGGCTGATAAAAGTAGAGTTGTACAAGTATGACCAAAATCGTCCAGCGAAACCCGAAGGATCGCCAGGGGATCAGCAGGGGCAAGGCACTTTGCTTGCAGAATAGACGGTCGATGAGGCCGAAAGGTTCTGGCGTAGCCACCGCGTAGTGGAACACGCAGTGCTGGAAGGCCTCCCACAAGGTGGACCAATGGCCTGGTGAGGGTCGACGGTCACTCAAGACCGGTTGTTGTGGCGACACTTGGAGGAGCCCTATTTCCAGCAGTCGACATCTTTCGGCTGATTTGATGATGATGATGATGAAGTGTGTACGCGAATACAGATGCACTCGTTGTTCCTTTAGGTACTGCCATACTCTGATGACATGGCAATCCGACACAGCCGAGGATAGATCAAGCTCAGAAACAACAGCTTTATGTTAATTCTGAGGCCTGCTGCGAAATTCTCTAATGGAAAAACCCCATAATTCGTTGCCATTTCTGATAAGCGAACCCAGGACTCCATCGCTTAGTAGTTGCGCTAGCGACTACAGCGATTCTTTGCCAAATAAATCCCAATTTCCCAAGTACGCGAGTGCTTTTGTAGTCGTGGAGCGGGACTGTGTGCGTGCGTTTTCGCTCGTTTGTATCGAGTTGGCCTTTTGGACCTCCCTACTCTGTGACACATACAGTTGTTCTATGTGTCACTATGTCGAGTTCGGTAATTAGTTTCAGAGTCGAACGACAGTGATTCATTGTTCACGGAATCGGTGCATATGTTACCAATATTATGTAGAACATTTAATAGTCATTGGTGGTTTGATCAAAACTTATCTGTTTCTGGAGGGAGGTTGGGTGGTTGGAGTGACGGCCGCCATGGCTCACGTACAATGGTCCAACGTCAGGACTAAGTGCGGAAACCAAAACCCCCTAATAGATAATAGTCATTGGTGTTAGCATATTGTGTGGAAACCGGTAGTCATGGTATGAGCATGTGTGTGGAGGAATGAGCAAAACATCCTAACTCGTGAGATACGTTTTGAAAGAACGAAAGTGAATGACCGAGTTGTATGCAGAACTATTTTGGCGTCGGCTTCGAGTCGGAACCGGAATTTCATCAGCTAACTCCTTCATAACCCAGTAACTGGGTAACAAAATACCCCTTAGCAAGACTGGTGTCCGATTTTCTTCGTACTGCTCATTGAAGATCTACAAATGACAGCCGGGAAAAACGGCTAATGTGCTTTCCGAGACTCGCAGGAGTCACGGCAAGTAATGTATTATTTTTATTTCCGTGTCGATTGGCTACTGGCTCATATTATATTTTGTCCAACCAGTATTGAGCAACCTGTACAGCTCTATCACTGGCCTCGTTTAAATCTTGTATTTGGTTGTGCATTACGGGCAATTAAGTTATCGCATGTCCTATCAAAGGGCCCAGGTTATGTTTACAGCAGCTATCCTGGGTCCGCAGTCGGTTTAGAGATTTCCAAGTTGGCCGCTGAAGATCCCGTCCAGGTGATAAATATTCTGCCGGGGGAACGAAGTTTGGAAGTCATTTATTGTCTTCCACGGACCGCCCCGGCAAGCGTTGTTGAACCTCGAAGGGCGATCAGCTGACCACTAGTTTCCAAAATTTCCTTATACAAAAATGCACTTAAATAAGTACGAAATATTATGCACTTACTGAAAGACTAGAGCTCCCCGGAGTGGTCCCGTAGCCCGAAGACGGAAGCGACGCCACCGACCACCTGCGACCATCGCTGTGTACAAACAAACATACATTAGAATCAGATACTAACCTTATTAGAAGTGAACATGGATGAAATGGTTGGATACTCTTGAAAACTACTACGATTATAAAGACCTTTTTTATGGAAAACTGGCTCAGGGGCAACTCTCTGAGTCGCGGGACTGTTCGAAAGACATAGGTACCGTGGCTCCGGAACACAAAGGGCAATGACGGAACATGGATGGGTTTTAGTCAGTAAAAGTCTGACACTCCCTCCCGCTACACCCAGAGCGGGAGGAGTCATTGGATGATTTCCCATCCTTAAAAAAAAGGGGGGGGGCTACTCTCTAAGCCCGAAGTCCGTAGTTTCGGGTTTAGTTGCGGGCGTATTCTGCTCCGTATCACCTAACCAATAAGAATTAATGACAACACGATTTGACAGTGACTATCAAATCGTGTTGTCATTCATTCTTCAGGTTCATGACTAATCGTAAGTCCGTAGGTGGTACGGAGAAGAATACGCCCGCAAATGCGGAAGGGAGTGTCAGACTCTTACTGACTAAAACCCACCCGTATTCCTTCAAGTGCAATTTGCGTTCCAGGGCCGCGGTGACTCGCGGGCCTGTGGACGGCGAGCTATGGGTGGCTTGCCGTCCATCCGTCTAGTGATGACAGGCCGTGTCGACGGCGCGTTAGTTCCACGCGCGCCTCAAAGAGAGTCAGCACACAGAGGGGCCTGAAAGGGCCGACGCCTGCCGGAGTCGCGGGATTATTCGCAAGAGACACCGTGGCTCCGGAACACAAAGGGCAATGAAGGAACATGGATGGGTTTTAGTCAGTAGAAGTCTGACACTCCCTCCCGCTACACCCAGAGCGGGAGGGAGAAAAGTCTTTCGAAAAGTTCCGCAGCCTTGGGTCGATAGTACCCTTTTTTTTTTTGTTTCGGCTGGGAAAAAATGCATTACGCATACCCTCCCACTCGGGGGAGTGGGAGGTTATGTGGGACTCCCCGGGCAAGCCCGGTATACCCGCTAAAACAACCCAGCACGAAATTCCCGCATCGTCTGAGTGGGGGTGGACTGGGAGACCGGCGTAGCCTTTGCGTCCAGTCCACCAGGGTCGATAGTTCCCTGGGAAGTTATATTTGTAACTGGCTTCGTTTTACTAGGGCATCGGAAACTCATAGGAATATAAATCGTGCAGATAATAAAAGAACAAAAGTGCTCTCAGCGACGACATAAACTTCGTAACATTTAGAGCGTTCAATTTAAATATATTTTATTTTTGTATGAAAACCTGATGAACTAAAATATGTTGAACTTTTAAGAGTCATAGAACAAAAGTTGTTGATTATGATGTTAATAATAGTCCTGAGAGGTTGTCGGTGTTTTACAAAAACCCCTTTATAATGACACCTCCTAATGAGAACTAATAACGAAACATGACGATGAAGCAAATACAAGAATATGTACAGTACACAACACATAATATACTCACATATCCTTAGTTCTAATTCGGTTAGACATGTAGGCAATACAATAGAGACATTAGACAATTCTGTTACCCATTTAGATTTGTATTAATGATATGACGAAAGACAATCTGCAGGAGTATCTACCACGACACATATACCACAAACTTGGAATGGTATATGCGACAAAATCAATGACATGGATCCAAGTCGTATTCTGTTAAAATTGCATCGCGAAGACTGAGGTGAAGTGGACTGTCAATCAGCCAGACGATTCTCGACCAAAATTCACCGTAAAAATTTAAGAAATGAACTGCCATGTCACTTAAAGGTATGGAATGACTGTTAACAAGGTGAGCAAGATGGAATGACAGCTCACTCGTCGTTCACTCCACCTAAGCGAACACCGTGAGATGTCAACAGAATAGACCGGCATAATACACCCGCAGTTCACTTCAAGCTCATTATAACCGTTTTCAAGATAAGATATTTGCAGAATAGCACTGCTACTCCACCACTGATGTTGAGCTAAATGCGAGTAGCTAGCGACCAGTAGGCTATTTCCCGTAACTAAGTAAGTGCTGTTGCAGTACAGTTGAAGTTAAGTTTCGATCAAAACAACGCTATTCGTATTCTCTACCGCTGTCAGACACGCGCGCGTCAAGTTTGCGTCACGCGAGCGCAATAACGGCATTCTACTGTTGCGCGTCTTTGGTGCGTGCTTCGGAACGCAACATGATCGGTATTCTACTATTTGTTTGAAGTCCCAAAATAACAGCTTATGAGTTTAAGTTTTAATATAGTATTATAATAACATCATATTCATTGAAATTTAAACGACGCTATTCGTATTCTCTACCGCTGCCACACACGCGCGCGTCAAGTTTGCGTCACACGAGCGCAATAACGGCATCCACTGTTGCGCGTCTTTGGTGCGTGCTTCGGAACGCAACATGATCGGTATTCTACTATTTGTTTGAAGTCCCAAAATGACAGCTTATGAGTTTAAGTTTTAATATAGTATTATAATAACATCATATTCATTGAAATTTAAACGATCCTATTTGATTATTTAGTGAATAATATTTTCTTCTCTCCACCGTCAGTAAGTTTCCATTGTCGTGCAGTTGATGTGCAGTTCAAGCGCAGTTTACGCGCAGTTCAAAGATTACAAGAATAACGTTTTTCACTCAAACATAAACTTAACTGCAACTGCACTAAAACTTAATCGGCGTGTCATAAAATTACGTGAATTAGCCCTCAGAAAGGAAGTGGAACTAGCAGTGTGTGTTGTTTTCCTTAAGAGTGTGTATTCCGTCCACTAGCGCCGCCAATCGTTTTTTATTAATTGTGGTAAATTTAAGACACGTAGATAAAAAACCGCTCTGTAGTGCACTAAAGAAATGTATCTATTATTTTTTGACAGCTATTTTTAATACATAACTCATGGCTAAATAGCCAAAACGGCAATTATTGCTAAAAGTGGCCACTTTTAGCAAAAATATCGACTTTGGCAACTATTTATGTTCTAAAGTACAAAACATAACTCTCAAAACATAATAAATACATTTCTTCAGTGCACTACAGAGCGGTTTTTATCTACGTGTCTTAAATTTACCACAAATAATAAAAAAACGATTGGCGGCGCTAGTGGACGGAATACACGCTCTTAACACGTTGATAGTCTCCTCTGCTATAACACATTAACGAATTCCATAGTTCCGTATCTAGTCGCTTCAACGTCAGTGGTGGTACTGGTTTCAAAAGTAAAAGGTTGCAAAAGCTAGGAAAGAGTCTTCTGCAGATAGTCTTTTGTAATTGGTATGGAATAGTCGTAGAATTTAAAAGACCGATTCTGATGAGGAAAGCTGAAATGAAGATCGATCATTGCTGTCCATTTTAGGAGTTTCCCTTCTCCCTAAAAGACTTTAGATAAACGGTTTGGTGACCGTACAGTAAAAGTAATGAATCTAAAAATGATCTATGAAACTATTCAAATATATTCGAGATAAAATGTTGAAAGAAAAAAGGGCGACAAGGTATTGAATTACTGATACCTGATAAACATATTCATATAGTTGAAAATGTAAGTAATGGGTTTAAAAAGTCTCGGATGCAAAAATATGTAGGCACGCTATGATTGATTACGTACATGCAAAAATGAATACTGACGGAGGTATCTCTAAAAGCCTAGAGCCTTACTTAAAATTCTGAGTTGATGCAGAAAATAATAACGACAACTGATTGATATGGGAAGAATGGGCAACTACTGATCCTAGATAGAAATAACCTGAGTCAGAAGTTTGTCCATCGTCGCCGTACATGAAACAGAATGGTTTACAGAAAAGAGAAAGCACACATAGAAACAGTTGCAGCATCTCGCTGTAAGTGGGTTACACGATATGTCAAATTGTCAGTTAAGTCTTATTGTCTTCCTTAGTTCTCTGTTCCCAGTAAGACTGATCAGTTTTTGTCATTGGAGACTGGACAGACTTTAAAGACACTGCTGAATCGAAAATTATGATGGTAACGCCTTCACTAGCTTCTATTACAGATGCCAGACATAGTAATGGTGAGTATAGTAATGATGAACATCGTAAGAGTTTTATTTTTGCAGTATCTATGACGAAAACCAATTAATCATTCTCCAAGGAACACAGAAGAAAGACGAAACGAAAGATTAGTAGTAAGCATCGTCAAAGTGCAACAAGATCGTGGTCGACGAATAATATGGACCGTTCTAGAGTTGTTTAAATGCTATCATCCAGGGTGGCTAAAAAAGACATTTTAGGAGAATCATATTAGAATCATAATATTAATCACACAACAATCTATCAAATTTCATTTTCATCTTTAACGCTAACGCATTTCTGATTCTGCTAAAGTGGCATTTTTAGACCCGCAGTAACAGAAAGAATTGAGGCTCTGCTTGACCAATAGCACCATTTCTTTTCGGACTGGACCACTTCATAATACGGAGCCACTTCATAATATGGTACATGACAGTTGGGTCAGTCAATACTGGCCGAATTCCGTCGACCAAAACCTAGTTGCACCCTGGCTGACGTTAAATCTCCTGCAAGATAAAGTTGGTATTCCTCCCAGATACTCACAGCTCCTTCCCCCGTTTGACGCTGGATGACAGAAGGGCGTGGTGCAGTGGGTGTGGATGGTGCACGTGTGGCCAGCGCGGCCCCTCGGCTGGTGACAGTGGCCCAGTGCCCGGGGAACTGCAACGACCTGACCCGACCTGGGGATTAAGAGAACAGTTGTATTAGGAATAGTAGTTAGTAGCTGTTGTTTGTCACATCAAGAACAGGAGTTTCGTTAGGCCCACCCTCGTTAATACTAGAACATATTGTTACGAGCTTGGGGTTCGTGACAATAAAAACAGCCGATTAATTAACCAAAAAAAAACACTTTAATAATCAACACTAATTATAACTTTAAACGCACTTATTAAAACACACAATCGCCGCACTATCAAACACTTCACTTCACTACACTTAATTCGCAGTTGAAGATCGCTTCCAAAGTATCGCTTGTATCGCCAATTCAATACTGATTGATGCGCACCTTATAAAGTCCCACAGTAATTTCCAGAACCTTCGAGAATGGAAATATCTAGAAAGTTCGGGAACATACCGGTCCCGACTGACTAGGTGTCGAAACATCAAGAATGTTCTAGCATCGAAAAGTCAAGAAAGATCGTGACCCAATTAGTTCCACTACTTAATACTAGATGGCGTTAGTAGTTAGTTGTGTACCGGGCATTAATTCTGGCGCGTAACAATATTCTTCTGCTTTTCGAGTCGATGGTGACCCTTAAACTTTTTGGGGACAGTAGGTGGCAACGTTTATTGGTACTCGGTAGTGGCTATTGAGGCACTGCACTCACACTTGGAGTCAGGCCAGGCCGCTGGCAGAAGCAAGCACAAAATAATGTGTCCAGAATCGGAGGGCTCAATATTCGGGAAAATAAGTTTCAATATTATCTCAGATGTTTTTTTTATTGCTTAGAAATTAAATGGCCCATCACCACAAAATCTATACTTATAAAGCTGAAGAGTTTAGTTAGTTGAACGCGCTAATCTCAGGAACCACTGGTTCGTGAACAACTAAGCATTACTGAAAAATGTGACTCAGAAGTTGCGCGGGTCAGCGAAGCTATCAACAGAGAACCGGTCAATTTTAATTTCATCTACTTGGCTATTACCCAAAAAAATATTCGTTAATGTATCATTAACGACCTATCAGCCATATAATCGATACTTTTATGGTTTTTTTATATCATCTCGTGTATACATAACGGGGCTACCATAAAGGCAGACCTTGAGCTCTTGAAGAAAATAAACAGAAGTTTCATTCCGTACAAATGGACTGACGGTATCTGGCAAAGTCGAAAAAGACTAAGCACGGATTTCGCCAATATACTGCAATGCGATTCTGTTAACATGGTGAAGTGAACACTTACGACGAAGTGAACGACAAGTGAGCTGTCAAACCATACCAACAAGATGGCAAGACAGCTCACTTGTCGTTCACTTCACCTAAGTGATCACGGTGAGATGTCGACAGAATCGACCGGCTGATCGCGATCAGTACATCTAAACTGCGTTCAAAAGCTACAAATAAAATAAAATAAAGCTAGTAATGTCAATATAATGACACTGACAGCTCGAAAACGTGTTTCATATGGTGATCGCGTTCAGTTTTATTGATGAAATCCGCCCTAAGAGGTAGAAGTCGTATACGCTGGTCAGACAAAATCCGATCATTGTCGAAGATCATCATCTGCCTAGCCTTTTCCCAAATATATTGAGGTCGGCTTCCAGTCAAACCGGATTCAGCTGAATACCAGTATTTTTCATGGAGCGGCTGCCTACCAGACCTCCACAACCCATTAACTGGATAACACGGTACTCCTTGGCAAGACTGGTGTCAGATTTTATGGCTTCTGACAATCCGTAACGACTGCCAAATATCCCCAAATGACAGCCGGGACCAACAGCTTAACGTGCTTTCCAAGGGAGATCATTGTCGAAGATAAAGGAGGAAAATTATTAAAGAGAAGATTTTGAAACAAGACATGGTCCTGGCCCACAGGACTGAAGGGAACACGATGGATCAATGACCTAGTGAAAGTCTGGAAAACCAGCTCGATGCGAGAAGATAGAGACCCGTCGATTGCAAATGGCGACACTTGGCAGAGGCCTTTAGTCTGAAATGAGGATGATGATGGGATACGGTTTTAAAGGGCAAACAATGAGAAGAGAAAAAGAACGAAAATAGAGGAGATTTATAAACAAAAAGTTCTTTTTTTTTTTTACAAAGTTCGAAGAAAGACGATATAACATCTTTCCACCTACACTCCAGCTGCCAATAATCAAAATCATCTAATACCGTGCAAGCAGGTCTTCTGTTCAAACTATAAGATAGCGCAAAGAAAAAAAAGCTAAAGAGTTTTTTGCTATTTATCACATAAAACATCTATCCAGTACCTATCAGTGCGGGTACGAACAAACTTGTTTCGCCTATGAGTACAATGGCCTTTAGATATATACCTCGAAGTGATCCATCTTTGTAGTCAGCCTAGTGCGATTCAAGATTTTCTACAGACAAAACTTTAGAATAGTTAATATCGGAATTGCTACCATGTACCTTTTTATTTGCGCAATCACTAACGACAAAATTAATATCTGCAGTTTAACATGTTCAATCATCGTTTCTTCTTATTTTTTTTTAAGGATGGGAAATCATTAAATGACTCCTCCCGCTCCAGGCAGCGCAGAAGAGATTGTAAAACCCAACGCAAAGGGCGCTAGGAGGAACACGTACTCCTACGCCCTTTGCGTTCCAAGGCCGCGGTGACTCTTTAAGACAAATTCGGCAACATCATTTCTGGGGGTGTGTTTCCACCAGAGATGAGCGAGGCTGTCTAGTGACTATAGCGAGGGATGCGTTTGTTAAGAACCAATAGAATCGCTTCTATTCTTCTTCTTTCAGGGTTTTTTACCTTTTTTAACCTTTTGATTAGTTTTGATAGGCACGCGTTTGACCACCATCTCACCTGAAGGAGCACATTTGCCTAGAAGTAACCTGTTCAATCTTGACTTAAAGACTCCCTGGTTGTAACTATCAGGAATCACTGACTCCGGCAGGGAATTCCACTCCTTTGCTGTACGCACTATGAATGTGTTCCCAAAACGTTTTGTGCGTGTGGGGTGGGATGTCCACCATGTACCGGTGACTCATCGCCGTTCGTCTTGTGGTCCGATGATGGAATGGGGTTGGTGGAATTAAATTATGCAATTCCGTCACACATTCCCCAAAATGCAACCGGTAGTAAACCGACAGGCTAGCAACTCGGCGTCGATGCTCAAGACTTTGGAGCTTCGACTCGACAAGCCTATCATTTCCGATGATCCTCTTGAATACCTTACGTTACCTTTATCTAGCAAAACCTTTCTAGTAAGTTGAGGCAGAGTTGAATCTTTTAACTGCATTCTTTTGGAAAGTTATCGCTCAAAATTAAATTCCAAAAAATGGCAGCTTTCAAGTTTTGTATTTACTTTTAAGACAAACAGAAACTTGTAAAGGTCACCTTGTGAAACCAAATGTTATCACGACAGAACTGCAAACTTTGCAAGAGGAGGTCGGGGAGAGTTGAAACAGTTCAAAGGAAATGTTTTAAAATAACAACCGACTTTTGCTTTAGTTCAAAAGATAATAAGATCTTTGTTGGTTGAGAGTTGTTCTGACAATGTAATTTAATTCAGCTTGGTTTTATTGCTTGAGAACTTCGGATAATTATGCAGGTAGAAAATACTGAGAATTGAGGAAACATATACAGAATAACTTGCTGATCCACGCAACTTCGTGTGCGTCACATTTTCTTAATACTCCGCTCCTATTGGTCATAGCATCACTAAATATTATACAAAAGTCCTCACCCTGTCTGTTCGCGATAAACTCAAAAACTACTGCACCGATTTCACGCTGTGTGCACCAATGGATAAAGTGGTGAATATTTCTCGAGGAAGCCGCGGGCATCAGCTAGTGATCTTATAAAACCTTTCTCGCTACGAACCAGTACTTCCTCAGAGTAACGCGTTCAACCAAATAAACACACAAACGAACTCTTCAGCTTTATATTACAAGTCCACCAAAAAAAAGAGATTTGGAAACTCCCAGGCTATCTCTGTTTCCTGTAGATTCGACCCTTGGACAGCTTTGTATCGGATAGATTTTCACTCATTTGATAACTGAAAGAAGCATGGTTTAAGAGTCACCAGGGCTCTGGAACGCAAAGGGCACTAGGAGGAACTAAGATGGGTTTCAGTCAGTAAGAGTCCGCTCCACCCAAAGCGGAAAAGGAGTCATTAATTTGACAATACCCAATCGTTAAAAAACCGGCCCAGTGCGAGTCGGACTCGCGCACCGAGGGTTCCGTACAAACCTGTAGGTATTATATTATAAGCAAACGTTGCGATGCACGATGTACGATTTATGACGTATTAAGAAAAAACTATTTACTCTATCTCGTTCAAACCAATTTTCGCTGGTAGTTACATGGTAATATACATCACATATTATTTTTAAATTTATCATTTTCTTATTTTAGAAGTTAAGGGCGGTTAAGGACACATTTTACATCTTTGGAAGTGTCTCTCTCGCAAACTGTTCAGTTTAGAAAAAAAATATATTTGAAACCTCAATATCATTTTCGAAGACCTATCCATAGATACCCCAAACGTATGGGTTTGATGAAAAAAAAAAAATTGATATTCAGTACTAAGTAAGGACCCCCAAAATGTATTGTTTATTTTTTCTATTTTTGTGTGACAATCTTAATGCGGTTCACAGAATACATTGCTTCAACAGCGTAGTTCTTATCGTTTCGGAGAAAAGTGGCTGTCACATACGAACGGACAGACAGACAGACATGACGAATCTATAAGGGTTCCGTTTTTGCCATTTGGCTACGGAACCCTAAAAATCGGTTTATTTGATTGAATGGTTGTGAGGGTCGATCTCCTTATTATCTTAAGAGCACACCGAGTTTCTAGCGCTAATCGATTCTAGGTATTCTATGCGCTCCGTGTATGTGTGCGTGAGGCACACCGGCAAGAGAGTGAACGGCTAGCTAGACAGATAAGAGCACTGCGCCGACCGCGCGACGCGCGCGCCGAGCCGTGCGCTGATCGACTAGCGCGGTGCTAACAATGTTTAGAAAATAAAACAAAAAAAAACGATTTTTGAAAAAACTTTTATTGAAAATATTCACGACAGCTTCTTCAGATTTTACACAATTTTTTAAATTTATAATTTACCGTCGTTAGGTAGGCATGATCAATTTTATTGATCAATGAAAAATGAATATTAGGTATAATTTACTTAGTCGAATAATACTCAATCAGTTACCTTTTATGATAATATTCTCAGTACAATAGAAACATAAAAGAGATTTCAAAAACGTAAAATAATATAACGGCTAAATAAGTAGGGTAAAAACCCCAGTAGTCGACCATTTATTTTCAATTTCAAATTATTTATTCTTCAAAGTAGATTCAGTACGTAGTAAGTTTTTGCAGGCAGATTCTATTGAATTTCTGATAATGAAGTTACATGGTAAGTACTTTGTTCGTTATGGCAAGACATCCACATAGCCACACAAAAGATGTATTCCCTATGAAAAGTAATGTGAGACGCGCCGACTTCTGGATAACATGTTTCACGAAAGAAAGAAAGAAGCCAGCAAAATTGTTATTTACGATGCCATCGGTTAGTATTAGTATACAGGGTGTCAGGGACATCGACACGAAGCCTGTTACGATGGATTCAGTACATGATTCTGAACCCCCCTGGGCTGAAATTTTTCGTCGGTTGTTTAAAAAAAAACAGCTTTTTCATAGAAAGGTGCAATACCTACGCGGTCAAAATGTATGGAACAGCTGATTTTTTTTTAAATAACCGACGAAATTCAACACAGGGTTTCAGAATCATGTACTGAATCCATGGTAACAGGCTTCGCGTCGATGTCCCTGACCCCCTTTATAGTTATTTTAAACTTTTTTGTGAATCTCTGCAGGCTGTTACATTTGAAGTCAGTAACAATTTTTTTTTTTTAAACACGTGTATAACGCGGAAAAAAATATAAAATAGTTGATTTTATAATTTTTTCCGCTTCGCTTCTGGCATAACAGTCGCGGAAGGCATAGCTTTTTTTCGTCTTACTGAGTTTTTCTTGTCTATTGCGTCTAAAATATATTGTGGCTCACGAATTTCCATTTTTCTGTCCAGCCTTGAATCAATTATTTCTGGTAAAAGACAGTCAAAGTAAAATGTTTTTAATTTTGTTTCCATATTTTTTTTCCAGAATTCGTTATCTCTTTTTATTGTTTCTATTTTCATATCTTTTTCTGTCCACAAAACAAATAAACATAATTCTTTCCTAGTAATGTGGAGCTGACCCTGCACCTGGTAGAACCAATCGTGTTGTTTATTTATTGTCAAGTTTCCATTCTTCTGAATTTCTTGAATAAGTCATGTCACTGTCTATTTCTCCGTCCACTGGAAGACAAGAATTTTGTTCGGGTGTAATTGGCATCCTGTAATGAAACAGAACATTTGATTATATTATAATTACTATAATTATCAACAAAACTGTTTTTGGATGAAAGTAAGACTTATTTCATAAAAAATATTAGTTTCTGAACTTACAATCCCAGAGTTTGATAAATTTTGGAATCGGTGTTATCCGTGAAATTTACCCTGGAAATTGAAAGGTATAAAGATAATGTGGTACTTAATTTATAAATACTTAATTTAGACTCATCCTATTATTTTTACGCTTACCTCACCAGTTCATCAGATGAATCTTTGTTTCTGAGTGAGGTGCCGACAACTGGTACATTTACCCTATAGACAGAAAAAGATAAAGAATTTTCCAGTGTACCTATTTGTTAAAATATCGTAAATACGTAGATAAGTGACAACTAGGTACTTTTAATAACTAGGTATAATAAGTAGGTAGGAACATTATACTTACGAAGCCACAGTATTCTCTTCATCCTCAAAATTTTCTATCAGTAGTTGTCTTTCTCTCTCGTCATCAGATGATTCAAATTTATTTTTCAGTGAAATGTCAACAACTGGTACATTTACCCTATAAATAGAAAAAAAAATACAGAATAATTAAAATCATAGTAGATTTAGTTTAGTGAATTTTAAACAGTATATATTGATCACGGATCGACAACATATTTTCCAAATTTCGAAATTAATAGAAAAAAAAATACGAAATTCACAAAGACGGTCATCGAACCTTGATACTGACCGAGTCTTTACCTTCAGTATGAATTTGGCTGCATGAATTAGTTTCACAAGATACTAGAAAGTAGGTAGGTACTGTATTGAGTATACTTACGAAGCAACAGGAGTATTCTCTTTGTCTTCAACATTCTCAGCCTGTAGTTTTCTTGCTCTAAAAGATAATTAAATTGTTTTTAAAATACCACATAAAAAAAAACACCACCTAGTCAGGCAATTAGTAAATAAGTAGGTAAGTATACGAGTTTTACTTACTTCATTTCTTCATGCAAGCGTTTAGCATTAGTTTTCCGCCAACCCCTTCTCTGTCTTGATTTCTTTACTTTATTCCCCATTTCAAATACGCTACAATGATTTTTTACACAATTTTCTTCGTTACGTTATTAAATCCGTGCGTAAGCGCAAACGACACAAGCTCCCCGTCCGATGGCCGACGCAAGACTAACGCGGACAAGAGGGCGGCGCGGTGGCTCTGGCTAAGATGGGCGAAACTCGCGCGAATTTAGGTATTTCCTTCTTATTGATAAAAAAATCACACATTTTGAAAATGTAAAGTGTATACGTTATATAAAACATTTAGTTTTGTTATTATTTAAAAACTGATGACCTTTCGCGAAGTATTCACGCCGTACTAAGCGTTTGTTGTGTTTTTTAGAGATAACTTTGTGAATTTATTCTATCGAGCCAACTTTATCAAATCGTGTTTTCATCATGTATACTGCTTAGTATACATACCCAATAATACCATTTTTTTTCCTTAGATTTTAATTAATTGTTTACTACTTCAAACAACCGTAATAAAAACGCGTTTTTGTGTATAAACAGCTCGGTGCCCCGTTAAGCGTTCTTCAAGGTTGTCTTTGTCCGAACTCACGGATCGTGATTACACCAAAAAGGTCATGATACTCGTGATTAGTTCCTATTCAGACATTCATGGTGTTAAGTTTTTGTTGGTACTCCATGAACTAAGGAAGTTACTGTCGAGAAGTTATTACATTTTCATTTTTCATTAAACAGGTTATAAAGCGCAAAAGCTCGTGGCTAAATAATAACAGCTGCACGGGTCGATCTTCAAAGTTAAGCAATACTTGCCGAGGATGATCTGTTGATGGGTGACCACAGATCAACCCATCTTAAGGTTTCTACATGCCTCGGAAAGCACGTTAAGCCTTTGGTCCCGGTTGTCATTTGCAGATCTTTGGCCGTCGTATTGGATTATAAAAAGTCAAAAATCTGTCACTAGGCAGCCGGTCTACGTAAAGCGGAACCGATCTGCAGCTGCATCTGGCTTGCCTGGAAGCCGACCTCAATATAGTTGGGAAATGGCAAGACAGTCAAAAGTTCAACGTTGTGAAGATTTTATTTGACGAACAATAAAATTGGCTCGTTTTTGCATTTTTCAATTATTAATAACATCTCGTTTGCGTTGCACATGAGTGGCCACGATGATCCTCCTGTCACTGTTCATTTAAATCGACCTCTTTTTGAATGCTCTTTTTATATTCGAGAAGATTCTCACTAACCTTTTAACCGAGATGCATACAGAATGCAAATTAAAGTCCACCTTTAATATCTCCACGTAATCGATCACAAGCCGCCATCGTCTTTATCGAGATGTTTCTAATTAGTGGTAACGGAAATAAGTCTCGAATCTCGAGATAAAGCAATTAATAAGCAACTTATCTCTGAGTAAACACACATTATGTAACTGTTTACATAACCGCTGTGCGCTACACTCTCGATAGATAATGTTAATTAATCCGAAGATGTTATTAATAAGGGGCTCAGGTGATTCATTAAGAACGTGAATAGGCTGAAAGGTATAATCTCATCATCATAATCTTTTTGTGCGTGTTATTTGGAGTAAGGGAACACTTTAGGCAGACATCCCTTTAACGATGGGAAATCATAAAATGACTACTCCCGCTCTATGCAGAGAAGAAGAGATTGTCAGACTCTGAATAAAACGCATCCATGTTCCTTCATATGCCCTTTGCGTTCCAGTTCCACGGTGACTCTCTCGAACAAATACCGCAATGCTTTAGGCATCCCTGCCAACATCACCAGTTTCCCGCCTCTCAGTTTCCTGTTATTTGGGGTTGGAGCAACAAGTTTTCTTGTTCCACTCTCTCCCTGTTCTTCCCTTATGTAGGCTTGCGTTTGACCACTACATAATGAAAAACTTTATTGCTACCATCAGGTATGTTTGCTTCCTAATGGTAGCATTTTTTTTTTATTACTATTAATAGGCTTGTTGTACACCTGATGGTAAGCGATACACAGAGGGGCCCGAAAGGGCCGACGCCTGCCGGAGTCGCGGGATTATTCGCAAGAGACACCGTGGCTCCGGAACACAAAGGGCAATCATAATGAAGGAACATGGATGGGTTTTAGTCAGTAGAAGTCTGACACTCCCTCCCGCTACACCCAGAGCGGGAGGAGTCATTGGATGATTTCCCATACCTAAAAAAAAAACAACAAATGGTAAGCGATGAGGTGGCCGACGACGCACGCTCCTCTAAAAGTAACTTATTCACTCTTGCCTTAAACACTTGTAGCGGCATCAATTATGCTACCACAAGATAAACCAACGGAGCAAATTTAAATCACTAGCAGCGAACTAAGATACAGTATCCCTCTAAACGCTCTCAGGTTGTAGCTATCAGGAAGCACAGTGCGAGTAAAAATCTACCTAAAGGTGCTTAACCTTTTCGCGACTTTACTTCCTATTCAAGTCATACTAAAAATATAACGTCTCCAAAAAAAACAAAGCACCAATTTATCCTCAACAATCGTCTAACTTAACCGAAATACCAACACATACTGTCAACCGCACGTATAGAGTAACAATTTGACGTGAACAGAGCCTGAATTTGTAGCAGTAGATGCGATATTCATAGTTCAAATGTTACAACCAAAGTGATGTTGCCCGTACATACGATTTTTTCTGACAAACATCTAACCTACCGTTCCTTAAATCCGTAGGTGCAAGACGTACTGTCAACAACGTGTCTATGTGGCTGGAGCGACTTTAACAGAGCACTCATTTGTTGCAGTAAGTGCGACATTCGTAGTTCAAATGTGACTTCTGATGTGATGTTGACCGTACTTACATACGATTTTTTGCAGCCAAAGTTTCACCTTGACAGATCTTTGACTCCATGACTCACCTAAAAGCATGGCCATAACAGTTCGCTACGGGCATTTGTTATTGTTTTTATATACGAACCCGTTCTGTTTGTTATAATTCTGCGTTTTTTTTTCGTTGCGTAACTACGATTTAATGTCTAGATAGAAGATGGTATGATAATATGCTAAGTAAGTGACATATAAATTGTCTGATTATGGCAGATGTTCTACAGTAGTGGATAATATGATATGCTGTTTGAATTTAAATGTTAATTTTATGATACTTATCTGTGCTCATCATCGTAACATCAGAACGTTATATCTACGTTTAAACGCTTGTGATTGTAATAAAAAGAATATACTCCTCATTAAGTTACAACTTCAACCTTTATAGGTAAGGTAAAATTACTTTGCAGTTGGAAAACTTCACTAGTTATCAATCAATTACACGAAAAAACTCGCACAAGAAACAAAACATATCCATATATCCCCAATCCACCCACTAAAAAGCCACATCTATCAAAATCCATCACTCCATTAAATACTAAAAAAGAAACTAACTTTCAACTACTAAACATAAACAAACCAGTTTTTAAAACTCGTCGTCATCAATAACGTCGAAATGGAAAAGTTTAGGAGATAAGAACAACACACAAACAGATAAACAATGGATGTCATTCCGATAGGGATAAGTATGTAGATTGAAAACAAACTTATCTTGAGTGCATCGATCAGCTGTAGCTTCCTGGTAAGATTTAAATAAAGATCAATGGTCTAGAAATCTGGAGATGCTGAGCTCAATCCAATTAAGAGCTTCGTTAGGGAATTTTAACTTAAATTGGGTGAAAAATAATTATATATTCAGCTGCTTTAGGTGATTTGGTCAGACTGGAAGGCGACTATACGAGTCGCGGGATTATTCGCAAGAGACACCGTGGCTCCGGAACACAAAGGGCAATGAAGGAACATGGATGGGTTTTAGTCAGTAGAAGTCTGACACTCCCTCCCGCTACACCCAGAGCGGGAGGAGTCATTGGATGATTTCCCATCCCTAAAAAAAAAAAAAAAAAAAAAAAAAAAAAAAAAAAGGCGACTATACAGGTCAGCTTTCAGTCAAACCGTTGTGTACAGGCTAGGTAGATGATGAAGCCAGGGTTGCGGAATTTCCTACCGGGGTTGTGGAAACAGTCACCGCAGCCCTGGAACGCAAAGGGCACTATGAGGAACACGGATGGGTTTTAGTTAGTAAGAGTCTGATACTCCCTTTTCCTCCCCCCAGAGCAGGAGGAGTCATTTGATTATTTAAAAAAATAGTGTTGCGGATTTTTTTCGAAAGAGTCACCGCCCTGAAACGCAAAGGGCATCAGGACAAACATAGATGATTCAGTCAGTAAGAGTCTGACACTCCCTTCCGCTCCTCCCGGAGTTGAAGGAGTGATGACTCCCACTCTTGAAACATAAATTAAAAAAAATACAACCGACTTCCAAAAAAACACTGCAAAGTAAAAAATAACTTTAATTTCGGAACTCGGTGTTTTTGTTACTTTCTTCGTATTTTGACACCGACTTCCGAAATTAAAGTAATTTTTTACTTTGCAGTGTTTTTTTGGAAGTCGGTTGTATTTTTTTGTAAAAAGTTTTTTATTTTTCACTTTTTAGTGGTGCCCCACACCTAACAACACCACTGCAAAATCGCAGAAAAGCAAAATACGCAATTTCGATTATCAAAGAATCATCTAAATAGTCAAATTCCAGCTATTTCGATTTAAAATCCAAAATTCGTAACCGATTTTGATATGATTTAAATGGGACCAATCTGCAAGTATATCCTTTCAGATAAAACAAGAATTTTTCAAATCGGTTCATAATTGTCGGAGTTATGAGGTAACAAACATAAAAAAAAAACATACAACCGAATTGATAACCTCCTCCTTTTTGGGAAGTCGGTTAAAAAATTAAAAGGTAAATGGTGATGCTGAGGTCAAGGAAGCGACTGTATCTGGCGATACGCCACTTTATCAATTCTGAGTCGTCTTATAAATGGTGGCAGGTATTGAAGATCGCTTTTCTAACCGACCGACTATACAGAACCATACATGGCCATACAAAAGTGCCTGTCCATTTTGTAAGGCTGATATAAATAACTAGCTGACCCGTGCAACGTCGTCTGCGTAACATTTTTCATAACTGCTCCGCTCCTATTGATGATATATAGCCTATAGCCTTCCTCGATAAATGGGCTATCTAATACTGAAAGAATTTTTCAAATCGGACCAGTAGTTCCTGAGATTAGCGCGTTCAACCAAACAAACAAACAAACTCTTCTGCTTTATAATATTAGTATAGATGGGTGATGTGTGTTTGGTTGAAAATTACATAATGCTTTATCTTTCAGTTTGGACAGCAAAACTACTTGAAAGAAAGAAATCGCATTTATTGCCACCATATAAAATCACCTTACAATCTATACTCTATACTAATATTATAAAGCAGAAGAGTTTGTTTGTTTGTTTGTTTGGTTGAACGCGCTAATCTCAGGAACTACTGGTCCGATTTGAAAAATTATTTCAGTGTTAGATGCCCATTTATCGAGGAAGGCTATAGGCTATATATCATCACGCTAGGACAAATAGGAGCGGAGCAGTAATGAAAAATGTTACGCTGACGACATTGCACGGGTCAGCTAGTTATGAATAAATGATATTTATGTATTAGAATATTGTGCCACAAGGGCCTCAGATCAGCATGTCAGATGGCAATACAAGATATTACCACCTAATGCTGCTTTTCAGCTGCAGCCCACGAGTGCCAGACTTCATCAGACGAATTTCTAATATCTCATTTTATAAATGTTTACCTTCAACCTTTAAACGATATTCTTGCCACAAAGCACGATTTTTTTATAAAACTGGTCGTCTCGAAGTCAACTCTCAACAACTATGATTTCTACACAATTTTCCAATTTCACTTTCATAGTTATTTGTTTGGATGTTTTATTTCAACTTGATCACTTTCTCAAAAAGCCTTAGTGTTGGGTTCGCGACCTACGTGGTATTGACTTTTTGGATGGCTACTAAAACGCTTCGATTCACTGGTAAAAGACAGTTTATTTTTAATACTTTAAGCTACGCTAAAATGATGGCTAATGATAGGCTGGCGAATGCACCCGGTTTGCTGTCCGAATATGCACTGACTCTGTGGCGCACTAAGTGCGGCGGAATTGGATAGCTAGATCAGCAAACCGTGTTCGATGGTAATTATTGTATCGAACATGCTCCCGAGGGGAAAGATGAGATAAGCTTACAAAAGAGGTTGTTACATGAGTGTGGGTTTACATGCTAACGATGGTTAGGACAATTTGATAATGAGTGAGTCACAAGGTGATGGACAATAGACCTTATAAACTATAGCTATGATTATGCTTAAACGGTTGAGTCCTCAATCGAAAATACTGGTTGTCTTTTGGCAATGGGAGACGTCGACGTGTCTCGCCGTTTCAAACGTAAGCTAGACCACTGTTTAGGAAAACCAGATAACCGCGCACTGTCACTTGCACTCGACCCCTTCCCCGACGGGGGTAGATTACGCGCACTGACACTAGAGCTAGTATCTTGCTCAGATTGGTTTATACACACACTCACACTTGCTGGTACGCTCTCGGTGCGTCCCTGGATGGGACTGCTGCCGGCTCGCTGACACCGTCTCCTCAGGAACTACAGGACCACTGCGATAGCTGCTGCCAGTAGTCCGTAAGATAAAGCGTATTGATGTATATCATGCGTAGTTGGAATTTCAGTCAGCTGAGCTGCTTCCTTCATGGATTTAATTTGTTCACCAAGATGCTTTAGAGAATTGTTTAGGTGTATAGAGTCGTAGTCGGCTTCATAGTCTTTTAAATTTGGGAAAGATAGCGTAAGATTACTGCCCAAATGATTTATTGGAGTTAATTTTGTCTCGAGTACATTCGGTTTGAGATTGAGCGAATTCTCTAATTGCTGATAAGCGTAAAGTGTTACGTCTCGACCTTTTATAATACACTGCTTAGTAAGCTGAATGAGGCCGGCCTTGCTGACTTGACGCACTTGTAGATCGTCGTCACATATGACTCGCAAAGAGTATGAGTCACAACAGAAATACAAATAGGTAGAAAGGTCGTGTAACGGGATCCATTTGTTTTCGCAGGTAGATCTTGTCATTCTGCAAGTAGCTAGCTTCTCCTTTTCACAGAATTTTTCATCTGGACCTAAACTCCTGACAGGTCCTTGCAGACGACAAAGGTAATTTTCTGACTGATATTCACAACTTTGAAGATCACTGATGCTGGCTGGCAAATATGCGTCTCTTCTTAGATTGATTGCAACATATTTTGATGCTGGTTTGATGCTGATCATGCTTGTGTTAATTTGAACCGGCACTGGTATCAAATTGTATAGCTGGAACGTATCTCTGCTGATTAAAGGCAATGTAATTTCAAATATGAAGTATTCCTCCGTCATCCTTGCTTTAACTTTTAACAATTTGTAGATTTTATACAGGTTAAACTGGATGTCATCTACGGGTAATGCTAGCTCTTTAGATATTTGGCTAGACACAATTTGCAACTCCCCACGAAGCTGCTGCGGTGTCAAGAGATGCAGATTGATCTGACCATGATAGATTTCTGTCATAGTGTCAAGAAAAGCATCTTGAATTCGCTTTAAATTTTGTATCATATTGATAGTTGCTATTGCTGCTAATGTGAAATCTTGACTAGTAGACATTACGTCAATCTCCTTCTGCAATGTGTTGGCCATGCTATCTAAGTAATTTAGATGCTTGTTTATCATTTTATGCTGTTTTGCAATAGTCTGCTCTGTTCTTTTTAGTATATTGTACTCCGCTTCTATGACCGATGTTTGATTCCTGTACAGCTGACTTAGATGGTTTATATTACTGTGTATGAGGTCAATGTCCCTCTTGTACTTTTCTGCGAATTCCTGATCTAGTACTCCGAACAACGAGTTCGCAACTGAACCGACAGCGTTAATAAGCCCGCGTCGAGTTCGCAAGTGCGCTCCAAAATGCTGATTAAGCAACAGCTGATTGTAATATTGTAGCTCGTTGTACTCGTGTTGTATTTGCAGAATAATGATTCGACAATGACTTTGCTCTTGAAATTTTCCGCATGTTTGTTCCAGATAATTCGAAAATTGAGTTACTGCTTTATCTCCTTGCCAGTAGGGAGACATATTGTAATAAGTCACGATTTTCCACTCATCACGAATGAGATGCATTTGTCCCAGTGGGTCAAAATATAAAGTTTGATTGCTGTCGAATGCTGTAAGCTTGAACGATGCTTCTGTGGACATTATCAGGCTCATAAAAAATAATAATGCTAGTGCTATGCTAAAGATTTTCGAACAGCTGTTTGACGTTTTTTCCGCGTTCACGTTTAATTCATTCCTTTGCGACTTTAGTCCTCCGTTCTTATCTTGCTTACTTGTTTCCTTTTCTGCTAAAGGTAAAATCGATAGCTTTATGATTGGACGCTTAATATACCCATTTTTTGTTTTTAGTGTTACCACCCTGACAACTCCATCCGTTCCTGGGTGGACCTCTACAACTCGACCAACAGGCCATTTTCCTACGGGCATGTTGTCATCGTGGATAGTAACCATGTCCCCTATTTTAATATTATTTTGTCCTCTTAACCACTTGCTGCGTACCGATAGCTGACTAAGATACTCTGCTTTCCACCGTTTCCATATATCTTGGAACGTTTTGTTCACCAAATACCATCTTGTCCTCGCATCTTGTGCTGTTTCTATGACAGTTAGACCAGCAGAGCTTGTGAGGAAATGTGCTGGCGTGAGAAAATCAATATCGTCAATATCCTCTGATATCGGGCACAGTGGTCTTGTGTTAAGGCTTGCTTCGATTTGAGACAAAATAGTGCTGTATTCTTCAAATGTCAGGGCTTGGTCTCCTACTACTCTTTTCAGATGTTGCTTTAGACTCCTAATGGATCTCTCCCAGATCCCTCCAGCACTCGGCCAAGAAGGACAGTTCCAATGCCATTCAATGCCCTTTTCAGCTGTTTCTCTATAAAAGGTGTCGTTAAAGATACGCTCAAACTGTTGCTGCTCTTCCTGAAGGATCTTATTGGCACCTACAAAGTTAGTCCCATTGTCTGAATACATGTGCTTCGGGGCTCCTCTTCGTGCTGCCATGCGACGTAATGCTGCTATAAATGCTGAACTGCTAAGGTCCGAGACTAATTCTATATGAACCGCTTTCGTGACCATGCAAATAAACAAGGCGATATATCCTTTAGTCGTTTTAATACCTCTGCCTTTGTTTGATTTCACTCTAATAAACCCTGTATAGTCTACCCCAGTATGATAAAATGGTGGTGCTGGATTAGATCGAAAATCTGGCAAGTTTCCCATTATTTGCTGTAGTTTTCGAGGCTCTTGCTTTTTGCAGGTCACGCAATTCCGAAGCTGTTTCTTGGTCGCTCTGTTTCCTTTAATAATCCAAAATTGTTGTCTCAATAGAGACAAGGTAAGTCGAGCTCCTCCATGGAAGGTATGCTCATGTGCTTGCTGAATTAGAAGCTCCGTCAATCGCCCGCTGTATGGGATGATTATAGGATATTTCATATTGGCGCTAATGTTTGCATTTTTAAGACGTCCTCCAACTCTTAATATTCCGTTTTGGTCTAAAAATGGGTTTAGATTTAGTAGTTTGCTTTCGGAACTAAGTTTTTTGTGCAATAAGTTATCAATATCGGGTGCAAATTCCTTGCACTGTATGTATTTAATAATGACTAATTTTGCTTTCCTTAGCTCCTGTAATGTGAGATACGATAGCCTTTGTTTACTTGTCGGTGTACGTGCACGTAATAACCACGCTACTATACGATTTATTTTCATGAATGAACTGTGACGATGTAATAAATCTTCAATAATATGATTTTCATGATTTTTATGTTGAACTGTTATAACATTTTTTCGGATCTCTTCTTCAGTCGTATACTCTGTTTGCTCTTGCTTCGGCTTAAAGTCTGGTGTCGATAACCAAGCTGGGCCTCGCCACCACAACGTATGATCTACTAATTGTGTCATTGATAGTCCTCTGCTTGCTGGATCGGCTGGATTTTCTTTTGTTGATACGTAATGCCATACATCAGGTGGTAAAATGCTAGTGATTTTCTTCACTCTATTCGATACAAAAGGCTTCCAACGATCTGGACTACCTTTTATCCAGCTAATGGTGACCTTTGAGTCACTCCAAGCATAGACTTCGTGGTCTATGCTAACTATGCTAGTGACGATTTTTGCTAATAATCTGGATAATAACTCCGCTGCACATAGTTCTAATCTCGGCATCGAGACTGTCTTGCTGTTTGGTACTAATCTTGTTTTTGCTGCAACTAGTTCTACTAATGCTTTATTTCTTCTCACGATCCTGGCGTATACGACACATGCGAATGCTTTAAGAGATGAATCACAAAACCCGTGCAATTGGATAATGTCGTTGCGCTTGCTTTGTAACCATCGAGGAATTCTAATTTGGTTGATGCTCTCCATGTCTTCTGATAGTTTCATCCACTCGTTTTTTATTTCAGATGAGACTTCATCATTCCATTGCTTTTCGCTTAGCCAAACCTTCTGAAATAGTAATTTGAATTTTGTCGTAAGCGGTGCTAGCCAACCTAGGGGATCAAATAACCTTGATATTTCCGATAGAAGCATTCTCTTTGTAAGTTTCGTATTGTCTGCTGATGCTGCGGTATAATGGAAAGTAAATTCATCTGTGGTTGGATCCCATCTCAAACCTAAAGTTTTTGCTGTGCTTTCTGTTTTAAAAATAAACGCTGGTGCTTGAATATTCTGGTGAGAGGGATTGATCTTTTTCAATAGCACCTGCTCATTTGCTGACCACTTTCTCAGCAAAAATCCTCCGCTGCTAAGACACAAATTTAGTTCTGCTATGCTGCTTTTTCCTTCGTCAATAGTATGAGCTCCTGATACTAAATCGTCCATATAAAAATCTTCTCGTATAATTTTTGCTGCAGTAGGAAAGTTATGCTGCTCATCAGACGCTAATTGCCGAAGGGTCATCATTGCCAAAAAAGGTGCTGCTTTTGTACCATAAGTTACCGTATTTAACTGATATGTTTTAATAGGTTGTCCTGTTTCAGCCCTCCAAAAGATTTGCTGTAATTTTTGATCTGCTTCGTTTACTAAAATCTGCCGATACATTTTTTCAATATCGGCGGTGAATACATATTGATATTGTCTCCACTTGAGTAACAATGCCTGTAGGTCTCGTTGCAAGTTAGGTCCTCTATGCATGACGTCATTCAGACTTGTGCCCGAAGAGGTCTTTGCAGACGCATTAAATACGACACGTAACTTTGTAGTGGATGACTCTTCTCGCTGAACACTATGATGTGGTAGGTAACATTCTAGTTGATTGCTGCTAATCGTGGCTTGTTTCATGTGTCCCAAATCCTCGTACTCCCTTAAAAACTGTTTATATTGCTGTGCTAATTTTTCTTGATTGCAAAGTCTTCTCTCTTGATTTCTAAATTGCGCTAGTGCTATTTCCTTCGACGATCCTAATTTTTCGCTGGCTTGCTGTTTCATTGGTAACCTTACTTCATACCGACCGCCTTCAAGTCGTTTTGTCGTTGCCAGGTAGTAGTCGACGCATTGTTGATCTTCTGCAGATTTTTCGTCTTGCTCATGAATATCTTCGATTTGCCAAAATTGATGGATATCCGCTATATTATATAAAATGACGTTACAATGAAACTGTGGTTTTACACTGCCGCATAGTAACCAGCCTAGCTGGCTTTGCTGAGCTAAAAGCGACGATGAATCTGAACTTCTTATCAAACCATCTAACATAATGCAAGCATAGACATCTGCTCCGAGTAGTAAGTCAACTGGACGACTTGTATAGAACTCCGGATCCGCTAAGTTCACATGTTCTAAATACGACCACGAAGGCTTTTCAAATGATCGATTAGGTAGGTTTTTGATTAGATTATTCATAATCAATACATCGGTGTTAAATTTAAAACTGGTATACATAGATTGACATGTAATGCTTAATTTGCCCTTACAGTTAGCATCTTTTTCTCCGATTCCAAAAACAACTCCTTCGAAATGTTGTCGTTTCAAACCTAACTGTTGAGCTGCTTTTTCGCTAATCAGTGATATTTGTGAGCCCTGGTCAATAAGAGCTCTCAATATAAGCTGCGTGCTGTCTACTGACGTCACTCTCACTAATGCTGTAGCTAGAAGAATCTCAGTGATATCTTGCTGAGATGTATGAACGCCATTGTTGTTTCTTTGATTTGCGTTTTCTTCTTGCTTATTGTAATTTGCTTTTTGCTTACTTGGACCGGACGTTAAATGAGGTTTCTGCTGCGTAAAACATTCATGCAATAAAGTATGGTGATTTTCCAAACATTTGCGACACCGTTTTGTCGATCGGCATTTATTACCATTATGATTAAAAATGCAGTTAATACAATAATTATGTTGTTTGACGGTTTTAAGTTTCATTTCATTGGACAGTTCTAGAAACTTTTCGCAAGTGTGTAAATTATGTTCAGCAAAACAAAGAGGGCATTTAACTTCCGACACGTGCAAGGCTTTCGTAATAGGTTTTATTTGATTGCTATAGTTATCGTTTGATTTAGAATGATGATGTTTACGATTACTTGAAAATGATGTTGAAGGACCGGCTTGCTGATGAGATGGCTGTGATTTTGGTGTGACGTCATGACGTCGACGAGATGTTTCTAAGCTAGTAAACTTGTTTTCTAAAAAGTCTAAAAAATCTTGCAGCACTGGTAGTTCTCAGATGTTCTTCAACGACTCTATGTACTCGGAATAGGATTCACTATCCAACTTCTGTGACAAAATGTGCACGAGTAACGGATCCCACGTGCTAGTATCCACACCTAAGTTTTTGATGGCGTGGAGGCTCTCTAACGTAACATCATGCATTTTTTTTATAGCTAAATATGATTGCTGTTGTATATTGGGAAGGTTCAGAAACACATTGACGTGAGATGTAAATATGAGCTTTTTGTTGTCAAAGCGATGGTTTAGAATCTCCCAACAGACGATATAATTGTCGCTACTGATAGGGAGGTGCTGTATCAGGCGTTCGGCTTCACCTTTCACCTTGCCTTTCAGGAATTGCATTTTTTGTGCGTTTGATAATGCTGTGTTTTTGTGGATAGCCTCGCTAAATAAATCTTTAAACGACACCCACTGCTGATAGTTTCCCGTAAACACAGGAATTTCCATTTGTGGTGTTGACTTTTCCCGATAGGATGTCGACCACATTTTGGAGTTGATCGCCTTCTTCATGCTGTTAAAAGTCCGCTCGTGTCTATTGAAGTGGCACTCGTAATCACTTGCTAGATCGTCCCCTGACTCACCAATGATTTCCCAGTGAAGGTTGTCAATGGTAGTCCATCGGTTTTGCAGAATTCGAAGGGCATCTTCGAACTCCCATTTATCGACAATTGTCTCAATATCAATGTTGCTGACGGCTCGGATAAATGCTTTAAAATTGACCGACTGCTTATGAAGCATGTCGTCAAGCTTGCTGCTGGTTCCCCTCGACTCGAATGTCGGAGAGGCTGCTGCTGTTTCATGCGGTTCCGGCTGACTCATCAGATTTCCGTCCCCAAATTGCTGTGCTTGTTGAGGATACACTGAGTGTTGACCTCGCTGACTCAACTCGTTTTGACGTTGAGTAATAAGTCTCTTTGCCGTCTCATAAATTTCTTCCGTATGCTCAAATTCCGAACCCACAAAATATTTATGATTGGTCTTTTCAAAAGGGAGAATTTTTTCGTGATTTATCTGGTATTCTTCCCAGTACTTCTCAAGTAACTCGATCTTACGCTTACAGTAATCAAACGTTTTACGCTCTACGCTATCCTTTTTAAAATTAGTCAGAAGTTTTCTCAAGCTGTCTGAAATCTCGCTTTGGTTGACATACAGACTCTCCATCGTGTTGCTGGTAAAATGAGTAAAATAGAACGATCTTACTTGAAAGAATTCCTTGGTGTGCCGACCCCGACGAAGGTTACTAACCAAGTCAGTGGCGCGCTGGTGTTGCTTGTGTGAGCTATGCACTCACTGCTGCTGAATACCTCCACTCCACTCGACACACTGCTGCTAAAGTCGTTACCACTAAAGTCACTGCTAAGCTACGCTAATGGACGCTGTACACCAGAGTCACTGATGAAGTCACTTCACTTGCCAATAGTTCAGAAAAACCGCACTATTTAAACGACACGCGAAGTTCTTGGCTCGAAGGACCAAAATGTTGGGTTCGCGACCTACGTGGTATTGACTTTTTGGATGGCTACTAAAACGCTTCGATTCACTGGTAAAAGACAGTTTATTTTTAATACTTTAAGCTACGCTAAAATGATGGCTAATGATAGGCTGGCGAATGCACCCGGTTTGCTGTCCGAATATGCACTGACTCTGTGGCGCACTAAGTGCGGCGGAATTGGATAGCTAGATCAGCAAACCGTGTTCGATGGTAATTATTGTATCGAACACTTAGCATGGGTTTCCTACATTCTAGTTTCTGACAATGTACAAGGAGTAACATTAATTAAAATACTCGTATTAATGTTACAGTAAGAATTAAGGAGCAGGCCAAGGTCAGTTCAGACTTGGTGGGTCATGGGCAATTGGGCATGTTTCAGTTTTAGTATTACATACTTGTGGAGTTGAGATGCTTCATTAGACACCAAGTAAGTACCTTTACGACGAATTACATCTAAAGTGACTCTAATGACATTAGCTCATATCACATCTTAGTTGAAATGGACAAAATCACCAAAATTTAAGAGATAGTTGGAAGAAAGTAAACAGAAGTACGCACTTTAACATCTAAATCTAAAATTAAAATAAATGTAACCATTAAGACAAAATATCCTAGCACAGGCATTAAAACATCAAAATCTAGTGCAAGATATTAAGAGGCACATACCCTGGGAAGAGGCGACATTTAGGACCAAACTGTCAGAAAAGTATGGGCTAAACCAAACAGGTTACATCAAACCAAAACAGATGTTTCCCCAAAAGTAAAGATTTCAATAAATGAGGTATCTCACTAACGGCAGTCCTGTTAATTGTTTGTATGTAATAAATGATAGAAAGTAAGCTGAAGCCAGAAATGTATGTCAAGACGATACCCACGATATATCAGCTCATAAAGACTAACACCCAGAGACAGATAAGAGGCATACACCAAAAGAAGCTCTACTAAAGACCAGAACTAAAAACGATGGGCTAAATTAATCAGCAAGCAACACTAACGAAACCAGAACAGATGTTTCCTTGAAACTAATGATTTCAATAAACCAGCGGTCTCGTTAACGGCAGCCCTGTTAACAGTGTGTATGTAAACAGTAATAACTGTGCTATTATACGGTCGTGTCGTGGAGCCACTTAACGAGCTTAAGGCGATGACGATGTGTGATGTGAACGGTTTGTAGCGGCATCTAAACTGAAGAATTCTCGGAAGATTAAAATAATTTCTAGGCTAGACTCCATCTTCGACCACATCATCGCTTATCATCAAGAGAGATAGTGGTCAAACGTGTGCCTATCAATAGAACTGAAATAAACGAAACGAATCCTTATTTTTGCCGGCCACGAGTGCCAACTGTCCAATTTTATTGACAGTGTGGACATTAATATACAAATCAAACCTATAAAGCTGACTACAATAGATTTCCCCAATTTTAATCATCTGCCTAGCTTTTTCACAACTATAATGGGTCGGCTTCCAGTCAAACCCATGCACCAAAAAGTCAACAGGTGGCATTAAAAGGTCAGTTTCACAAGATAATTACATTCACTAATTTTCTCGTGTAGTCTTTAATTGCCACATTGGAACTGACGTCACACAGAACCCTACATCGCGAAATCAAAGTTCAGCACGACTAACCTGCATAAAAAAACACAAATACAACCGCCACCAGACACTAGACGGGTTATTCGTCTAGTTCAAAGATGCTCCCTTTTATATGGAGGTTACAGAATTTCCCACCCTCATCACCCTACCTCTATCTGACTCTCAAATAGTTACAGAACTCAATGAGGTTTAATGCGATGTATCATTGGAAATGAAAGTTTTGCCCGAAACATGTTTGACGGAGCTTGCGACAAAATTAGTTGAACATCTTTAGAACAAGGCCCAAGGCTAGCTTGTAAATACTGATGAAATATTTTCCCTGGAGATAAAATGCTGCCTGGAACACTGGAACAGAACTGCATGTCAGAAAATCATAGACATTTATTTATACTTGTAGACTACTTTAATAGAATTAGGACACAATTAGGTCCTCATTTTTACCACTTAGCTGATGCCACCCCATCTACCAGTGCCTATAAGGGTCTCCGGGATCTTATCAGCAGAACTAAAGCAGTATATTTTCTGTCTGAGAAGAAAGACGAACCATTTGCTATACTTCACTCACCCTCTCTTTTGTCACTATATTACTGACAAAAACAAGTGAAAAAACATGCTCCAGTTTCTACATATATAGGTCTTCATGCATAAACCGAAGCAGATCGTCTCTCACTTGCAAAGTTAAAAAATAAACACCCATTTAAATACCAAGGAGAATTCCTGAAATTGGATTAGTTTAACTGCGTTTACCTCGAGTCCAGGACTTATTTAACTTTTTACATTTACCGACGTTCCGAACCCTTTTACAGCCTTCTTAGTCGCAAATGGATACGGCTATAAAAGTTTAATTTCGTCTTTTAATATTGACGTCAGTAGCAGTAGTGAGAGTTTTTACGATTGTAGTGTATTAAAATGAAATCTCTTGATGTTTGTTTATAGTGTCAGCCTCATATTTTGCACATTTTAATGGACTTCGATTGTATATATACTTTCTAGAATTGAAGTCACTTCAATCATCATCGTCATTCTCCAGTTCTTGACAGTCTACATCATAGTCATTCTCCAGTTCTTGATCGTCTACATCATAGTCATTACAGTCGAAAGACGTCCAGAGCTGGACAAAGACAGGATAAGGTGTCGTTTCTTTTCCTTATTCCAATTATTTTGATATCATCGAAACATGTGTTTCTCTTCTATAGCCTATGCCCTTTTTCACACATAAGCTTTTTCAGCAATTTTCTAGACGGTAGCACCCATTACATTTAAGACTCTAAAGCTGCTTTCAAACTACGCTATAATATAATAGCATATAGTATACACACCAATAAAGAGAGATAAATTCCACTCTTCCAGCAAAAGAGTGGAATTCTCTGCCTGCGTCTGTGTTTCCGAACGCTTACAACCCTAATCTCTTCAAAGTTAGAGTAAACAGGCTCCTTCTGGGTAAGCTCGCTCCATCGTAGACTTTGTCTCTGTCATTTCTGACCAAGACTAAGGTCAAGAGCAAACCCATCACAAATAAAAAAAAAACAAAAAATATCGCGCACCATATACATTGTTATGGACACGTTCACACTGTGACAATGTATAGTGCGCGATATTGTTGTGCTATGAGCTATATACTCTATGCTATATATTATAGCGTAGTCTGAAAGCAGCTATAATCTTGGTCACAGTCTATCCCGCTTTTGTTTTGTATCACTTTAACACTCATTGCTAACTAGAATTCCAGAAGGAGCTTAAACTATAGCAACTAGTAACATCTAACATTATCAACTTTAAAGTTAATAGAACAGTTAGCTGTCATGTTGAACGTTAAGTTAACTGCTAACTGCCTGGGAGTTAGAGTTCATGTTAAACACTAACTAACTAGATTCAGATACAAAACCAGATTCCTGGTAGACGATTTTATTACATTAGATGATTAGACCAGTATCTCAGTTTGGTCATTTTAGTTTTAATGGAGATATTCGGAACAGGGTTGAAAGGTTACCTTTTTTAAAGGAAGATTATTACCTCGATAAATGGGCTATCTAACACTGAAAGAATTTTTCAAATCGGACCATTAATTCCTGAGATTAGCGCGTTCAAGCAAACAAACAAACTCTTCAGCTTTTTTGATAATAATAATAATATGGAAAGATTTTGAACCTCGAAGCTGCTATGCGACAAAATATCTCGTTAAAATCTCACACCTTATTAAACCAAGTCTGAAAGGGTTATAAAGTTACTGCTCGCTCATCTAATAATAGGTCAGCTCTCTAGTGGGTGTCATAAGACTAAAGGGACTATAGCTGCATAGACATCAGTAGGTGATAAAGTCTACGATTTAATGAACACAATACATATTGAGCATAGTTATGTGTGGAATTAGGTTCTGGCTCGTCACCCGTGACGTGAGTTTTATTTACTTTAAAAGCATTTACGTATTCCTAGGGTGAATTTTGTAGTGGAATTTCGTACTTGCTTAATGAACGCAAATTGTTTTGGTTTGTCTTCTAACTTCTTTTTATTTTAACGTCTCTTTATTTCTTTGTCTGTAGTTTGTACAGTTTTCATTTTAAAAAGTACTGCTTTCGTTGACTTTCTTTGCTCTCCTTAGCTATCTCTAATCTCATGTTCACAACGCAATTTCATTGGTTGACACGGTGGTCGTGGGTTCGATTCCCACGGGAAGCATAATTTGTAAAGTTGTTTCCAGTTTGGCTAGGACATTGCAGGCTTGAATCACCTGATTGTCTGATAAAAAGATGATTCCGTGCTTCGGAAGGCACGTATAAGCCGGTGGTCCCGGTCGCCAAATGGCGGTCGTTAAACCATGTCAGAGGCCCTTGAGGCGGTTTAGAAACTCTGACACTAGCGTGTGCGGGGCCGTTAGACCTTACTACCTACACAATAAGAAGAACACATTGAAATCTTGGATTTGCCACTGACATGACGAGAAATTATACATCCGACTTCTTTATGCTAGACAAACATAAGTCAATAGAGCATCTCAGCGCTGTCTCTATCACCGTAAAAGATGATAACAAAACGGAAGACTATAGAACAGAGTCTAAACTTGAAAATTTACCTTTTTTTACTATTGATAGGCACGCGTTTGACCACTATCTCACCTGATGGTGAGCGATGATGCGGTCTAAGATGGAGCACGCTTGCCTAGAAGTAACCTATTCACTCTTGACTTAAAGACTCCCAAGTTGCAGCTATTAGGAAACACTGACTCTGGCAGGGAATTCCACTCCTTAGCCGTACGTACAATGAATGTGTTCCCAAAACGTTTTGTGCGTGTGGGTGGGATGTTCAACAATACATCCTGGAGATTGAATAAACGACAGCAAACCAATAAAGGAAACATTAATTCACAAACATAGAACTAATACAGTATACTAATTGATAGTTCAATCTAAGGTTAAATACTTAAATGAGCGGATTCATTCTGATCGATAAGCAGAGTCATTACGTCTGCAAGGAATACATTCCTATTGAATATGACAAGAACTTAATTAAAGAAACTCCAGACTAAGCTCAGGACATAAGGGTGAAATTAAGTATTTAATTCGTACTAAGCGTTTCCAGGCCTCTTTTATAATGCGAACAGCAAAGGAGTGGAACTCTGTACCTGCGTCTGTTTCCGAACGCATTCAACCCTAATGTCTTCAAAGTTCAAATCCAGCTTCTTCTGGGTAAGCTCACTCCATCGTTGACTTTTGTCTTTGTCACCTCTGACCTAGACCAGTCAGGAGCATAACCCATCTCAAGTAAAATAGTCACACCTACCTACACACTTTTTTTTTTGGAAAAATTGTTACAGCTTGTTTGTGATACAAACTTCTGTGTCGGCTATTGCAGCACCGGAATATGCTATGTAGCCTACAATTACTAATGAAGTATTAACTAGGATTTGTTTTTAACCGACTTTCCAAAAAGGAGGAGGTTCTCAATTCGGATGTTTGTATTTTTTTTTTTTTTTTTTTTATGTTTGTTCGGGCATAACTCCGTCGCTTGCCAACCGATTTTAAAAATGATTTTTTTGTTGGAAAGGGAATACTTCCCAAATGGTCCCATGATAACCAGGATCTGATGATGGCATCCCAGAGAAATCGAGGGGAACTTTCGAAAATAGTATGGGCAACAAGTGCGTTTGTATTTGCAGTGATGTTGTTAGGTGTGGGGTACCACTAAAAAGTGAAAAATAAAAAACTTTTTACAAAAAAAATACAACCGACTTCCAAAAAAAAAAACACTACAAAGTAAAAAATAACTTTAATTTCGGAAGTCGGTGTCAAAAACGAACAAATTAACAAAAACACCGAGTTCCGAAATTAAAGTTATTTTTTACTTTGTAGTGTTTTTTTTTTATTGCTTCATTTCAATTAATCCAGTTTCGCCTAACACAGTGTCCTGGATTTACCCGGACACTTTTTGATTACCCCGAACGGACGCCCTCCAAACTAGGACAAATCCGTCCGACGGAGACAGCCCTATAATGACTAACAACCGGATGAAGAAGCTTGCATGTTCATTAAGGAGTTTAAAGAGAATGTGTGAATCAGATGTGCATCATCTTGGAGAATAGATAAAATGGTAATTGTGGGTACAGTCATTAGTTCGGGTAATTAAATAGTAGCGTCATTTTACAATGTTGCTACATGCTGCAGTGGTGGCTCACCTCACACGACCGTTACAATTTCAAATGTTGATACTATCTAACGAGAATCTATTTAAAAATATTGAGGGTAGTCTGGGAAACACTACGCCTATTTGAAAGGTACAATTATTCCAAATAGACATGCTACTATAGATAATAATAAATCGTCCAACACGGGCAAAGCTGCGACGGACTGCTAGTATTAAAAAACACATCTAAACCGTGAAAAGCATTTAAAATATTTGACATGGGTAAGAAATTATGAATGGACGAAAGATCCCTTTAATCTTAAAGTTGTTCAATAATATTAGCAAATCAACAAAACCTGGCATAAAATCAGAATCACTTGTACCTACTAAATGACAAATACTAAATCTTTGTGACGTCTGGTACTCGCTAAATCGAGATCCACCATCTTGAAATGAACTGACAACAGCTTGATAGTGCAACGCGATGACTGATAGAGTGGACAAACACAGAGGTGACTTATCAAACATCTACAGTTTGAAAGAGACGGAAAATGCAGAGAGAGACAGCAAGAAAGAAGAACAAAACGACTATGCCGGAAAATTGAGTCACGGGCCGTCATGCAAATGGTTTCCGAGGTCAGGAGAGAGCTAAAGAAAAGCCCTTGGCATTTCTTCTACGTCATTAGCAAAGTATTGTTTTATTTGTTTTTTTTTTTCAGTATCCTCTTAGTATTTCATTTCTACCTAAGTATTGACCCTTTCTGTTTTTGTGCCTTTGCAAAATATTTCAACAGGCTCAAAAAAATATGCTCACAATCCATTGCGATGATGTTATCATTCAATTTCACAACATCTTATGAACCTATGATCCACAATAAATTATTTGAATTTGAATTTTGAATTTGAATTTACAAGTTTCGTTAGAATTCGTTGGATTAAGTGTAACATTATTTTTCGTAAGAACCAAAGTTTTTTGTGCGTTTCCTAAAACGCTACGCAAGCGAAGCAGTGTCGTTTTTTCCTACGTTTCCATTAAAGGCCCCTGAATAGCGTTTGATAATGTAATTTAAGTATTTTTTACTTGTATTGGCTTCCGTACAATGCTCTTTGTTAGACACACTTGGACGCACAATTGACTTGGTTAATACTCAAAGTACATGATCTAGACTTCTTGCTTCGATGTCAACAGGGACTATGCATGAAAAAATATTTATTATCTACACAGTTAATCTAAAAGTGAAAATAGAATCAAAATTTCTCTCGCGAAAACGCTGTTATGTATGGCAGCTGTATAGGCATCATGGACTCTGACGTCAAAGTTTATATCTGACTTCTCTTTCTAATTGTAATCTTTGAAGCTTTATAACTTCATCACTGATGAAGGTATTTAAAAAATAATTTCATGATTGTTTTTTAGAGCTAATAAGTATTTCATTTTGCTAATAAAATAATTGCATGTAGGTATTGACTTCTATCGGTCTTAGTAACAGTCACTTTTCTACTGCTCCTTTCTCAATATATTTGTTATCCGCATAGTATGTCTTCTGCCTCCCTACATCTTCTTCAGTTGATTCTTTCTTACTATGTGTTTCTTACATTTGTGTTGTCTCTGGGTCAAATATTTTTTTTCTATTCTTTTGGTCATCTCAGTATACACTCCCTTTCTGGCCATATCATTTTCCACACCACCCATCCTTTCTTTGATTCCTCCCTTCCTATCTAGCACATAGTTCAAGAGTATCCTAAATAACCCGAAGACTCATATTACGGAATTCAGACCTATTTGACAAAACAGATATAAAGGCAACACATCGTCTGAGCATTACCGGTATTACATACTTGTTTATTTTAGTTCCCAAGCAGAACTAACACGTAACACTGAATAAAATGTGGATCATCTTGAAATAATAGTCTACAGTCATGCGATGGTTGAGTATATCTCAAAAATGTATTTACGTTCTGCTGAATATTTTTATTGATGCTAATTTTGGAGGGATCTTTTCTGTGTGGGATATAATTTAGTCTATCTGCTTACGTTATTCTTGATTTATATTTATGAGCTATTGTAGCTTGTAGCCGCTTCGCTCGTGAGATAGTCAAAAATTATCCCATGAAAACTACTCCTACTAAGTAGCCTATGCCCTGTCGGAGTCAGTGTTTTCTGATAGTTACAACCTGGGAGTCTTTAAGCCAAGAGTGAATAGGTTACTTCTAGGCAAGCGTGCTCCATCTTACACCGCATCATCACTTACCATCAGGTGAGATAGTGGACAAACGCGTGCCTATAAAAAAAAAAAGTGTTATTCCAGACTATAACCTATATCTGTGACCAATTTAGACAAGATCCTTTCAGCCGTTCTGGCGTGATTGATAAACAAACATCCATTAAATTTTCGCTTTCATAATAGTAGTAATATGTATTTACGTTCTACTGAATATTTTTTTTGGTGCTAATTTTGGAGAGATCTCTAGTTATGTGTTGTACATGATTAAGAATATATCTGCTAACGTTATTCTTGATTTTATATGTCAGCTGAAGTAAGTGACGTATATGTTTTTATTGCCATCGTACGCTTTGTCGGCCATGCGCTCAATGCAAAACTAGTTTGTTTAGACAAGGTATTGTAAGATTGTCAAGTTCATGGCTTTTTATGGAAATACCATGGAAATCTCAACTGCTTTACATTCTTGTATGTACGTCCAGTGCATCCTGTGTAGGCTTGTTGACAGGCTGATGTGCTACTGTACTTTTATCTTGGCTTAAGCTATATTCCAAAGCTTAAATGGGATTCGGCAGGACATGTCTGCCGAATGTCGAAAGAAAAATGAACAACCGAATGGATCCTGTTAAATCCCAGGCAACATTGCGACTGTTCCAGGAGAGTGTCATTCCACAAAAGAAACTTGTAATTGTCCTATATTAGAATAAGTAAGAATCCCTGTAAATTTTCCAATCTATACATATAATAAAATCGTAGAGTTGCCGTGTCTGTACATTGAATATTTTCGCATAAAAAATACATAGAAATGTCAGAAAAATGACATAGAACACAAAAAAGCAGTTTTTGAAATTCTTTTCTGTTTGTCTGTTTGTCTGTGCGTCTGTATGTCTGTGCGTCTGTATGTCTGTGCGTTTGGAGGAGCATCACGCATAAACCACTGATTGGATTCAAAATTTAGGTACTTCGAAATATTAAGTGATAATCGGAGCAACATTTAGTGTTTATTTCATCAAAATCGACCCACAAAATCAAAAGATATCGAATTTTAAAGTTTACGAAGAAACTTCATCGAGCGCTAAAATAGGTTGTTTTCATTGAGACTTCAGATACTTGCAATGCCATCTATTGAGAAATTTTTTAATAAGAAATGTGTGAAAAGACCCCGAAACAATGTATTTTTGAGTTATTTTTTAATTAAACACATAATGTTTATATATGTTATTATATTATCATTAGTTATCGTAACGTGTAAGCTTCTAAGTTTGAACTTATGAGTAGTTATGAGCATAAAGACAGTTCAGTTACGTTGTAGATCGATAGATGGCGTTGTACTTATGACGCGTTTTTCTGAATCGCGGTGTTAAGATTCTCCGCAGTAGCATAAGGTCAGCCCCATGTTTTATGTTGTTTAACTTGAAGACGTATAATGATGAAATTATTAGCTATGGAAGTATGGATTTGATTGAATTACTAGATTGTTTTTCGAATTACTGGGAGGAGAGGAGAGTCTCCTCCGGGAGTCCGGAGTTTCCTGTATCCATAAGTAAACTGTTTTACTAACAGAAGAGATGAATATTTGGTATTATGTTTCAATGTGGCTAAACTATATCAGCCGAACACGTCGATCTTCAAGGTTAAGCAACGCTTGCCGAGGTCGGTCTGTGAATGGGTGACCATTATAACAACCTAGCCTTTTCCTTACTATATTGGCTCGGCTTCCAGACAAACCGGATTCAGCAGAATACCGGTATTTTACGTGGCGCGGCTGCCTACCAGACCTCCACAACTCATTCAATGCAAGATTTCAGTCAGATTTTACTGGCTTTTGACTATCCGTAACGACTGCCAAAGATCTACAAATGACAGCCGGGACCAAAGGCTTAACGTGCTTTCTGAGGCACGAAGGAAACTCGGTATGTCAAGATGGTCACCCACCCACAGACCAACCTTCGCAAGCGTTGCTTAACCTTGAAGATCGATGCGTTCGTCTGTTATAGTTTAGCCTTGAAGATCGGCCCGTGCGGCTTTAGCCACGAGCTCCTCTATAGTAAATCGATTCTATGAACCCAGTAAAACTTTTTTGATATTATAAAATCTTAAAACAAACTATATTTATCAGTGGTCTACGATCAGCAATATTGTCAGTAAAAATCGGAGAAAATGTGTTTCTTTTTGGACTGTTCTGGACGAAATTAAGAATCCACTTGATTCAGCACCATTCGTTCGATAGTTGGTTTTGTTGATTTTGATTCAAGATTAGTTTGTACCAGGAGATTAGGTACCTGGGCTGGTCGGCATTTCAACCGATAGAGATGATACAGTGCCCTGCATTAGGTACCCTCTTCATAATTATATTCTTAATTCGAGAGAGAGATCAGGATACGTAACTGAACGTAGATTTTGTATATTATGCAATCTATACTAATATTATAAAGCAGAAGAGTTTGTTTGTTTGGTTGAACGCGTTAATCTCAGGAACTACTGGTCCGATTTGAAAAAATCTTTCAGTGTTTGATAGCCCATTTATTGAGGAAGGTTATAGGCGTATATATATATATAATCACGCTGAGACAAATAGGAGCGGAGCAGTAATGGAAAATGTGACGCAGACGAAGTTGCGCGGGTCAGCTAGAATTATAATAAAATAATGAATAAACTAGCAAGGGACAGAGTTGTATGGAAAAGGATGAAAGGATGGCCGTTGCCAGCAGTGGAGCAAATAGCCTAGTTGTATAGAAACTATACTCAAAAAGTGAAAAATTAAAAACTTTTTACAAAAAAAAAAACAACCGACTTCCAAAAAAAATAAAACTACAAAGTAAAAAATAACTTTAATTTCGGAAACATTTCGAGAGAAAGCGTCGTCAAACGTTGGAATTTAGAACTAAGTCGTAATGTTCCTATTCTCAACAGTCTCTTTATCAAATAAATGAGAGCCCAACATTCCGAAACATTAGGCAACTGGGCCAACGAAGCCCAGATACCAACTTCCGAGCGCAGCAAACCAAATCCAATGACTCCGATGTTTACATCCTTTTACCATAAATCCAATTACAAGGTCTTACGTCACAATTATTTCTTAACATCTTTCATTTATTACGAGGCAGCAATTAAGAACATTTCCTCAGTACGCTTGACCTTAACCGTCATATAATCAGAGATTACGTAAGTTGCATAACATCGGCTATTGTACAAACGGTTTTCTGCTTGTTACTCGCATTGTGCGATTACTGTTATTAAATTCAAGGATGTTATGATGTGAAGTTTAAGGTAGGACTTGTAATTTGTTCTCAAGAATTGAGAGTTAAATATTTTTGGAGAACTTTGCATCATCTGCCTTACCGAACTATACTGGTGTCAGCTTCCAGTCAAACTGGATTCAGCTGAATACCAGTATTTTACATGGAGCGACTGCCAGTCTGATCTCCACAACCCAGTAACCTGGTAACAAGGTACCCCTTAACAAGAAAATGAACTGGTGCGTATTTTCTAGCTTCTGACAATCCATAACGACTGCAAAAGATCTAGAAATGACAGCCGAGACAAACGGCCTAACCTAACGTGCTTTCCGAGGCAAGGACTATTCTCGATTATTTCATAGTACAGTGCATTTACAGTTATATTGCCTCTGCAACCTTATGACTACGAGAATAAAGGTCATTGTGATGCAAAATCAAATTGTATTCAGAGAGAGAAAAAAAAACAGACAAAATCATTTCCGATGGCATTGTCTTTGTCGGAAACAAACGAACGCCGAGAAGCAATGAATTTTCTTTAGTCTTGTAAAGACCCGTCGACAAAGCATCGTATCTACCTTTTCTTTGCCTACATAACTTGTAAATTGCCAAGAAGTTTGAGAGAACACTGAATTCGGAATAGTATATTTCTAGTAACAACTGGCACAATATGATAAATAATGCTGAAAATGCGAGAAAGTTGTTCGACTTTATGGCCCTGATACATTGATCTTATTGGTTTGATGTTTATTAGAATAGTTGATGTTTATTTTGTATTAGGTTACGATGGGACTGGCATACGCTGTGAAAAAGTCCCTGAAATTTAAATAAATAATAAAAAAAAAACTAGGCAAGATAAAACATTTGCGGAAATGTTCCAAAGAGTTACCGCGGCGCGGGAACGGGGCATTTTGAAGGAAAACGGGTAGGTTTTAGTCAGTCAGATCCAACTACTACAACTATCAACCACCAGGCCAAACTAACTACTAGTGTAGACTTTCTCTCGCTCCGCCCAGAACGGGAGAAGTCATTTAATGATAACACATCAAGAAAAAAAGGTAAGAAAACAGTTTTACAGAGCCATAAGGCGTCAATTCGTATTGCACATGATAATCTAAGCGACATGTATACTTCACCATAAAAGGTATCTAGGACAGTTTTTCATCACAATCATGTCAATACTAGAAAAAGTACCTTACTGGTACAAAATTAGCATTTTCGTATGGGAATGGAAGAAACAATGTATCAATTGCTTGTCATCTAGGTACCTACTGTCAATTATCTCATTGATGGGCAAAAAATATGGAATCGCAAGCTAACTAGACCAGCTAGTTAATTGATTGTGTAGGTATAGTTGTATTAGTAAGATTTGCAGCCGCATTTTTCTATTATTTATATTCTCATGTAGAATAGCTATTTCACCTTATGGCATGCTTAGCATACGTGGCTACAAGTAACCTATTCACATTTGGCTTAACAATTCGCAGGTATCTGAAAATACGTTTGATAACTTTAGTAAGTTCTACAAAAACAACGTTTCCGCTTCTAGATTCCAATTTATAGCTGGTAAGTCAGAACGTACACCAGAAAGCATTGTGATAGTCCTGACAACAAATTATGTAAGAACGAAGAATTATTCTTGTTGATCCAGGTGGGAATAAAGTAAGAAATCTGGATATTCGTGTTTACGCACGTCACGGTCAAAGCGCACATTTCCTGGCCAATGTTTCCAACACGTCGACCCTGAGACTTGATATGACAAATCTGGGAACGCTAGTCTGAAAACAAACATCTGTTGTGGCGCCTGTTATCAAAGCAGATTACATGTGAATCTTTCAGTGGCCATCCAAATAATTGATATTTGATAAACAGTTGTAGGAGGTTTGATGACAGATTGATCAATATTAGGGAAGTAAACAATCTGGATGATGTTTGTTCCCACAAAATGGAATCATGACATGATAGGTGAGGGCCACAGGAGCTGGTGAGAAGCATCGGTCTATGTCGGCAGTGAACGTCTTACAACTGATGAGACAGTGTGAAGGACGAATGCTGCGGTGGTAGGATGAATCGACGAGATGAGTTAAGCTTGTCAGGAGGATCTGATCCATATTAGTATAAGACATGGCAGAATGGCGTAAACTAAAGAAGATAATAGGGAATATGCATAAAAAATATATTTATTTTCTAAACACTTCATCTAAAAATATACAAAAATATATTACTACCAGTGGAAATAGAATCAAAATTGCTCGAAAAACAAACGAGATATAATTATTTTAAACAAATATATCTGTCCCTCTCGCGAAAACGCTGTTTTCTATGGCAGATGTATAGACGTCACGTAATGTGACGTCAAACTCCATGTCGGACTTCTCGTTCTAAAAGTAATCTTTGAAGCGTTATAACTTCATCGCTGATGAAGATATTTAAAAAATATTTTCTAGAGTGTTTACTGGAGCTTATAAGTAATTCATTTTATAAATAAAAAAAAATCGCGTGCATATTCCCTATTGCTATACAACGATTGAGTGAAAAGGGTGTCAGTCGTCTATTGGCCCAAAACTGCATCACTACTTGTAAAGCAGCTTTCAGACTACGCTATAATAAATAGCATAGAGTATACAGCTCATAGCACAACAATATCGCGCGCCATACATTGTCAATAATTTATAGTACAGTACAGTGTGAACGTGGCCATAACAATGTATGGTGCGCGATATTGGTGAGCTATGAGCTATATACTATAATATGCTATTATATTATAGCATAGTCTGAATGCAGCTTGAGTTTAGGCGCGGAGGGCAAGACAGACTGAAGCATACGTAGCGAAACCGCTCCGCATCTACACCTTGCTATCATTAGGGAGTTAGTGATAGTTTGACGGTTGACCGAGGACAATTTAACATAGGATTTGGGGCAGGAAGATGACGAAAATAATGATGAGTGCTTTAGAGGTACAATGGAACGATGTCAAAAGTTTTGGATTGGATCAATGATATAGAAAAATATAGATACGTTGTCCGCACTCTAAAGTGACAACATGAAATGAAGCCAATTGGCCACATCGCGCTTAGTTACGCACCAACCTGTCGCGCGACACTACGTTTGTTTTGTTGTCAATTTGACTATTACTTATCCTGTGACGTAACTGAAGATGTATATTTATCTCCCTCTAGCAACAGGCATCCCGCCGTACGGTGACATTTCTTATTTCCCTTTCTTCATGCGTATTAGTAGCTATCTAGTATTTTCGCCGTTTTTAAGCGCCGCGATGTTGGTTTATGACGTCTCTATATATAATACGTCATTGGATTGGATGCACTATTGTACAACTTTCAGCGTAACGATGATGATAAAAACAAAACTACGATGAATGATGATACGATATACAAATCAAGTTATCGAGTTGTAATGACTGCGTGATACCGTTTCCAATTACGTGGTGATGCGGTTACTGCAAGGACATTCGGTGTCATTGCGGTGAAGTAAGAGATCCGTTAAATTGATACCTACGGAGATAATGTTTATTTATTATTTTATTGGGTGAGTAATGATTAGTAGTAATATGACATGACAAAGCGCTATTGCAAGGCTTCAAGCTGTTTTCGGACTACGCTATAATATATAGCATAGAGTATGTCGTGGATAAAGATATCATTTAACACACACACAGTTAATAAAGAGAGCTTAGTACTGTATTGAGTGTTTTATTCTACAATGATCCTGATACCACCGAACCCAAACGATGATGGCGCTATCGCTCAGCCGTCGCTGACGCCTTCAAGTATATAGTTCATAGCACAACATTAGAGCGCACTATACATTGTCAATAATATATAGTACAGTACAGTGTGATCGTGTCCATAACAATGTACCTATGGAGCGCGATATTGTTGTGCTATGAGCTATATACTCTATGCTATTATATTATATCAAGATATCGCAGGTCTCAAGCCGTGCAATAGGGTGTTACAGGCACTTCTAGTAAATTGTCACTGTCACCAGAAAGTGGCAAAAACCGTAAAATTGTAAACTTTTTTTGGAAAAGACACGGATAGATTGGAAACTATTGAATTTGAATAGTACTTATTATATACAAAACGATTTTCTCATAATATATCGAGAAATTATAATCTAATCAAGATTTATTAAAATTTAACGGAGTCTGCCCCTTTCCCGTGACGTCACCATTTTCTGAGCAGAAAGAACAATGGCAGCCACCCATACATTAATTTAGCTGAGATTAAATTATTGCGTCTTTTAGTGAAAATATGTTGTTTAACTCGGCGTCAACTACTGAATTAGTTTGTACAAGAATTTTTGTTCAAGAAAGCCGAGATTAATAGAAATTCCGTCATGAAATTTTGTAGGTTATGTCTATGGTAATTCCAATTCAGAACCAACCGCGGCGCATGCTGTGAACGGGCACGCGGCGCATTTTAGCTACGTGGAATCCACGTTGTAAAACAAATGTACAACTTGGGTTTACGTTTCCATTGCATTACTTACACACTACATACCCACAACTATTATCCACTACATACCCACAACAGTTGTCAAACCGAGTTACATTTTTTTTAGATTTGGAATACTAGTCTTTTTGTCCATCATTAATTGGAAGTAATTGATTTATTTTTACACTACATTATTTTTACCTCCATGTGAGTCACATTTCCACTTAGAAATAAACAGTATTGTTATTTCATTTATTCCGTTTAGTTAAAATAACAAACTAAAACTGATTTCATTGCAATAATGCTGTACTTACTGTCACTTGGCCGAATAAATATAAAATGACAACACTAAACGTCAATGAAAACATCAAATTACTTTCCATTTAAAATATCTTTTTTATCCGGCTTTAACTAGTTAATGTGATAATTTGAAAAAACGTAGAAAAATAATGGAACTGCTTTCGTATATAAGTCACTTTTAGACGCTCAAATCCAATTCAGCTAAGATCTCGCCATTGTTCTTTGTCTACTGCTGACGTGGTTCTGTTCATATTTCTTTCATAAACTTATCTAAGCCAGAATTGTTGGCGTGAAACATCTAAAGCCAGAGTCTATGTTTCCTGATAGCTACAACCTGGGAGTCTTTAAGTCAAGTGTGAATACGTTACTTCTAGGCAAACGTGCTCCATCTTAGACCGCATCATCGCTTAACATCAGGCGAGATAGTGGTTAATCATTATGCCTATCAATAGTGAAAAAAAAAATATCTACGGCTTTAGTTCTTGGATCCAAGACCTTCTTACGACCTTCACCTGGTCACCAGTTCTTTTTTTTTACACATAATAGCTAAATCCGTTAAAATTCTCATCAACAACCTTGGAATGGCATTATAGATGACATCAGACTCGCCCGCGACATTAACAGTGTATCAAGTAGCTTTATCTTACAAAGATCGCTATCTACTGATTGAACAATTTCTGATTAAATTCCAACTAATAACTAATTTTAAACTGAAGATATAAATGCTTCAGATTGAATAGTAGAAAAGTTTTATTAATAACTTTGCGAGATTATTATCTATTTTATCTAGTCGCTAATCTTTCACTTTTAGAACAGCATATCTTCGACTTTTGTTTTGTTTGTTATGGGTTTGCTCTTGAATCTTGAAAAAACTTTTTACAAAAAAAACCGGCCAAGTGCGAGTCGGACTCGCGCACCGAGGGTTCCGTACAAAACTGTAGGTATTTATAAGCAAAAGTTGCGATTTACGATTTATGACGTATTAAAAAAAAACTAATTACTAGATCTCGTTCAAACCAATTTTCGCTGGTAGTTTACATGGATACATCATTATATTTTTTTTAGTTTTATCATTCTCTTATTTTAGAAGTTACAGGGGGGGACACATTTTACCACTTTGGAAGTGTCTCTCTCGCAAACTGTTCAGTTTAGGAAAAAAATATATTAGAAACCTCAACATCATTTTGAAGACCTATCCATAGATACCCCACACGTATGGGTTTGATGAAAAAAATTTGAGTTTCAGTTCTAAGTATGGGGACCCCCAAAATTTATTGTATTTTTTCTATTTTTGTGTGAAAATCTTAATGCGGTTCACAGAATACATCTACTTTCCAAGTTTCAATAGCATAGCTCTTATAGTTTCGGAGAAAAGTGGCTGTGACATACGGACGGACGGACAGACAGACAGACAGACATGACGAATCTATAAGGGTTCCGTTTTTGCCATTTGGCTACGGAACCCTAAAAATACAACTCACTTCCAAATAATAAAAAACAAACAGTACAAAGCGAAAAATAACTTTAATTTCGGAAGTCAGTGTCAAAATACGAAGAAACTCACCGACTTTTTTTTTTCAAAAACTTAAAGCCGGCGGCTACAACCCTGATCTCTTCAAAGTTAGAGTAAACTGGCTCCTTCTGGGTAAGCTCGCTCCATCGTAGACTTTGTCTCTGTCATCTCTGACAAAGACTAAAGTCAAGAGCAAACCCATCTCAAATAAAAAAATATATATATTGAAAGTATATTGTCTTTGTATCTGTCGCCGGAAAATGGCAAACTCCGTAAGATTGTAATAAATCTTGATTCGATTATAATTTCTTGATATATCTATAGTCCTATACTAATATTATAAAGAAGTAACATTTGTTTGTAAGTTTGTATGTAGGGGGTAATCTCAGGAACTACCGGTCCGATTTGAAAAAATCTTTCAGTGTTAGATAGCCCATTTATAGAGGAAGGTTATAGGCTATATATCATCACGCTAAAACAAATAGGAGCGGAGCATTAATGGAAAATGTGACGCAAACGAAGTTGCGCGGGTCAGCTAGTATACAATAAATCTCATCTTAATTCAATAGTTACCAAAATATCCTTGTGTTATTTAGAAAAAATAGACAATTTCACTCGATATTTTGAAATCTTACGTACTCATTCAAATGATTCACTTCTCAAGCTCTCAATATCTCCAGGGATATCACAATATAAAAGCATACATTTCCCAAAGGGAGGAATATTATTTACGCGAGTCAACTGAAAGCTCTCCTGCAAATTGCCTACAATTTCAAGTTCCTCCACAAATCTGAGAATGTAAGATATATCCGTTTCTCTGTGATGGTTATAAATAAGATTAGTTCTACCTGTTAGATATTTCTGAAGAGCTTACTTGCGTAGGTCGGTCGTTCTGAATTAGATTTAGTGATTCGAAATTAAATGATAAATGATATTTATTCTGTAAGTAGGTTGTAAATAAAACTTTTACACGTCAATCATTTTTGGTCATTTTAAACTAGATGAGGCCGGCATTTCCTAGCTGACTGCTCTGAGAAGAAACGCCGAAACAAACTCAGAGGTCAAAGTCTCCTTTAAAGTCCATACAATCGTACTGGTCAAATCATATGAGAACCATAATTATTATGGAACATCTCTTCTTTTGCTTGGACTCGTCAGGACACGTGACCTGATCGTAAATTCGTAAGACGGATGATTCAAAAATGCACAACCTTAATGTTCCAGTTTGGGAAGTGGAAATTATATAAATTTTTCCTATATACTCCTCCGCTGTACTTTCTGATTAATTTCGATGCGGGATCCAAGACAGTTGAATCGTTTCTCTGGGACTCGTCGGGCTTCATTAGCTCGGCGTTTTTCTGGTGGTCGCCACTGTTCCCATTCCCCCGAGTGAGAGGGTCTTGCGTCAGGACACGTGACCTGATCGTAAATTCGTAAGACGGATGATTCAAAAGTGCACAACCTTAATGTTCCAGTTTGGGAAGTGGAAATTATATTAATTTTTCCTACTCCTCCGCTGTACTTTCTGATTAATTTCGATGCGGGATCCAAGACAGTTGAATCGTTTCTCCGGGACTCGTCGGGCTTCATTAGCTCGGCGTTTTTCTGGTGGTCGCCACTGTTCCCATTCCCCCGAGTGAGAGGGTCTTGCGTCAGGACACGTGACCTGATCGTAAATTCGTAAGACGGATGATTCAAAAATGCACAACCTTAATGTTCCAGTTTGGGAAGTGGAAATTATATTAATTTTTCCTACTCCTCCGCTGTACTTTCTGATTAATTTCGATGCGGGATCCAAGACAGTTGAATCGTTTCTCCGGGACTCGTCGGGCTTCATTAGCTCGGCGTTTTTCTGGTGGTCGCCACTGTTCCCATTCCCCCGAGTGAGAGGGTCTTGCGTCAGGACACGTGACCTGATCGTAAATTCGTAAGACGGATGATTCAAAAGTGCACAACCTTAATGTTCCAGTTCGGGAAGTGGAAATTATATTAATTTTTCCTACTCCTCCGCTGTACTTTCTGATTAATTTCGATGCGGGATCCAAGACAGTTGAATCGTTTCTCCGGGACTCGTCGGGCTTCATTAGCTCGGCGTTTTTCTGGTGGTCGCCACTGTTCCCATTCCCCCGAGCGAGTGAGAGGGTATGCGTAACGCATTTTTTCCCAGCCGAAAAAAAAAAAAAAAAAAAAAGGAGTTGCAGTGGTTGGGAATGTGTGGCGGGATTGTCCCATAAAAAAAAATGTTCCAGTTTTCACTTCTACCGGCACTCCCGAAGTGCAGCCCGCTGTTTTTTTTTTCTTTCAAAAATGCCATCTCACATAAAATTCTACCATAGTAATAAGTTATTCACACCGACATTTACTCTTAGGAATAGTCTACACAAATTCCACTATCCCAGAAAAGAGCAAGGAACTTTATTCGTCCTTTACAACCTCTAGTGAGTCCCACGAAACAAATTAAGATTTATACCCGTGCGAGAGTAATGTTCCTCCAGTGAATTAAAAACCTTCTCTTCAACGGGACGTGAAACGGGAGGTTTCTTGTAACTACGTTAGAATGTATCCTTGAACTATCCTCGAAGGTTCTCTGATAATGCTCTTAAGTAGCATTTGCGAGTTCCGAGTTTTCAGAGAATTTAAGCCAATTAGAAGGTTGAATGTGGTACTAAAGTGAAGTATTAAATTTATATAAGTAGGACTATAGTAAACGAATTTTAATGGAATTATAGCCTATGGATAAATAATTTATAGAATAGTATCTACAGACAAACCTAGTGACAGTATTTTTTATTTATTTCATATGACTTTTGTGAGGGCTGGCACGAAGTGGCGCGGGAATAGGATACTTGGAAAGACTTGGGGGAGGCCTTTGCCCAGCAGTGGGAGAGTAAAGGCTACAAAAAAAACTTTTGTTGGTTCTATTCTATAATATTCCATGCAAATGATTTTAAATATGAAGGAGCAAGCTTACCCAGAAGGAGCCTGTTCACTCTAACTTTTAACTTTGTTTTATATCTATCAGCAATAAAGTAAGATTAACGTTGAGAGCCGAAAGTCAGTTAGTTTATCACGGTATTCACTTCATTGACTGCCTGATCACTGAATTTATAATCACCGAACGTTTTCATGAAAACAGCTTTTAAGAAATCAGGAGTGGGCACTCAAGCTTCACAAGGAAATCATAAGATAAGTTCTTATCTACTTAGTGATCGTGAGTTTATCGTGATACGAGAATTTCCCAGAAATATCTACGAGTATCGATTAAGGTGGATGCTCCAAGTTAGCCCGCGAAATTCAAATATTTTTATGTTTTTGGAATTTGCCGGTCAGTGTGAAGCTGTATGTTGAACGAAATACGATTCGCGATCGTAAAGAGCATTTATCTAAACGATTATAGCCATTTGAATCATCAATTTAACCCTCTAAGTTCATATAACTCGATTGAATGTAATTTCGTGAAAAAATCATTCAATCGAGTTGTATTGATAATTAAAATGGATATAATTCTTTAGATAAATATGCGTTACGGCCGCGAATCGTATTTTATTTAACATACAGCTTCACACTGACCGGTAAATTGCCGATTTGGTTGGTAATTGGTGGACTGGTAGAAAATGCCTATGGTATTAAGTCCGCCTTCATACAAATTACTTGTGCATAAAGTTTTAATAAATAAATAAATAAATTGCAAAAAACATCAAAATATTTGAATTTCGCGGGCTACCCTGGCGCTTCCACCTTAACCAATTTCGTGAACCCACGCGTCATTGTTAGTTATGTACAATCACGAAAGCTATTAGGTACGGGCTGCTTTCGCTCTTCTGAGAATACTTTGCAAAACACATTTAAGCGAACGTATTTTAGTAGTTGACAATATTTATCACTATTATTAGAAAAATTCTAGTTAACACCATGCATATTTTAAATCAAGCTTAAACATTTTTAATTAATGCTCCGCTCCTATTGGTCGTATCGTGATGTTATATAGCCTTAGAGCCTTCCTCGAAAAAACCAAACAAACAAACTCTTCAGCTATATTATATTGTCACCCTAAAATGGCAGACTCCAGACAGGTTGCAATAAATCTTGATTAGATTTCTTGAATGAGAAAATCGTTTTGTATAGGTACATATAATAATACATCCCATCCGAATCCCAAACATCCGTGTCTTATTTAGAAAAAATACAATAGGGAATATGCATGCGATTTATAAAAGCAAAATAAAATACTGATTAGGTCTAGTAAACAATCATGAAATTATTTTTTAAACACCTCAATTATTTATGAAGTTATAAAGCTTCAAAGACTACAGTTAGAAAGAGAATTCCGATACGAACTGTGACGTCAAATTACACGACGACTATACAGCTGCCACAGATAACAGCGTTTTCGCGAGAGGGACAGATATATTTGTTAAAAATTATTGTATCTCGTTCGTTTTTCGAGCAATTTAGATTCTAATTTCACTATTAGTATTATATTTTCGAATACATTCAGATAAACTGTTCAGATCATAAATACTTTTTTCATGTATATTCCCTATTTCACAATCTTACGGTGTTTGCCATTAGATAGGTAGGCAGGGGATCTAACTCAATAAGCTAGCTTATCTTTTCTGACAATCGTAACGACTGCAGCAATCTATAATTGAGCCAGGACCAAAGGCTTAACGTGCTTTCCGAGGCACGGAGTAGATTCGGAATGTGAAGGTGGTCACCCATCCATAGACCGACCTCGACCAGCGTTGCTTAATCTTGAAGAGCGACCCGTGCGGCTGTTTTATTTACTACTAAGCTACTATACAAAGTAAATCCTCACCACTAGTGAAAGCCGGTGGTGCGGGGGCGGTGGGGGCAGCCTCGACGGCCGCCGAGACACCGCGCACGGCTCCTTCTGCGAACACATCACCATGCATGTTACTACTACCATCTACACATCATCTCCAAAACCTCATGTCGTCTAAATACAAAGCGATCAATGCTCAAAAACGCGACCGTCGCAATAATTTGTCCGATAAATTAATCCTATTGCGATGTCGCGCCGACAGAGGGCGCTTTCCGCTTATGCCGCACAAAAAAAGGCGAAGGTTGTGAATAGGGAATATGAATGCGATTTTTTTTACTTGCCAAATGAAATACCTTTTTTTTTTTTTTCGCCTTATGGCAACTGAGCCGGTTCCGACTATTCTGCCAGTGTCACGTGGTGACGGCAGCACAGAGAGGCATTAGCTCTAGTAAAGAAGGTTTTCTTAAATTTCATCAGCGATGAATTTATAACGCTTCACAGATTACAATTAGAAAGAGAGAAGTCCCATACTTTAACGTCAAATTCAATGACGTCTGCCATAGAAACCAGCGTTTTCTTGAGAGGGACAGATATATTTGTTAAAAATAATTATATCTCGTTAGTTTTTCGAGCAATTTTGATTCAATTATATTTTATTCATGTTAATGTTTTTATACTTTTAGATAAACTGTGTATAGATAAATTTTCATGCATATATATTCCCTATTCGAGCGATCGCTTTGTATTAGGACGACGGCATAGAAAATCGAATCGCGGGGAAAAAGCGGGAAATTCACTAGCTGTCAGATCTCGACGCCATAATGTCTAAAAGAAGCCGCCGAAAAGACCTAGGTAGTCTTTTCGGCGGCTTCTTTTAGACATAATAAATGAATGAATGAATCCCCCGCTCAAAAGCAATCGCTGTACTGCTTCTAAATTCAAATTTCTTCTACAAACTAGCGCCGCATCAAAAAGCCGTTTTCACAATCCCGAACAACAGCCTTTTCGATCTATGCTCTTGCCTAATAAGACTAGAAACAAGGTACTATTATTTTAAACTTTTACTACTACTGGATAAATCTGTGTAGTCTTTTCCCAACTATGTTTGGGTTTGCTTGTATTCTTACCGGACGGACGCAGACTATCTGACCTCTTCACCCCACGATACCCTTGGTAAGACTCGTGTCAGGAGGGCTACTTTCTAAGCCCGAAGTCCTTAGTTTCAGGCTTATTTGCGCGCGTATTCTACTGCGTACCACCTACGGACTTACGTTTAATCCCGAACCCAAACAAAGTATTAACAGATGACACAACATGAGACTCGATTTGACAGCAACTATCAAATCGTGTTGTCATAAATCTTAGTGGTTAGATGATACGAAGAATACGCCATTAAGCTCAAAGCTACAGAGTAGCCCCCCAGATTACCTGGCTTATGACTACCCGTCACGACTGTTTTCTTCATCTTCGCTCACTTGACTTGATTTGCCTAAGTGCTCGTTTACGGAGACGCAAGGCGTAACGCGAAGCGTTGGGCGGGTCCACTGCGAGCGTAAATCGCTTCTCCATAAACGCTCTCATATACAACGCCATATTATGTTTGAATTTAGTGCGGGCCCGCAGCGTGCGACGCCACGTAGATCTCTTCTTCGTAAACGCGACGCGCAACGCCCCGCGTCTTCGAAAACGAGCACTAAGCACGAAATGGTATTTTTGAAGAATATCATCAAGACGTGTCACGAACTTTCTATATGATCTACATTACCGTGCCCACGTCGTTAAATTACAACTTGATCCTCAATGAGTCCTCAAACGCCTACAAGTACACATACTCATTACCAAGTAATTATGTGTTCGTACACTTTGTATGCCCACGCTACAGTGTGGTGAAATTGTTCCTAGAAGTGGCAGTAGCGAAATTGTCGGATTCTGAGAAAATTTTAAGTGGGTGGCTGTCGAGCAAAGCTTTCTTACTTTAGGACGTGGGTTTATTGTGTAGAAAATGTTGTTTGCTTTTTGATGTAAAGTTAATAATGAATTGAGTAAGTTTAATAATTAGTTTCTATCACACTTCAAAATAATTAAAAATTCCAGAGCCGCCAGACGTTACTTATTTTTCCACAAAAAAACAACAAACGTAGGTATATTATAACAGTGAGATAAATATTGTCATCACCATATTTGACAGAGGATTTTGATCGTCAACTTGTTACAGACAGCGGGTCTGGAAAGGCCACTTTAGCAGAATCAAAAAGCACATCACGCTACGTGTTTCTGTCAAATTTTCCCAATCAACCTTGAATCTAACGCGTTAGCGATAAAGATTATTACAATGTGACAGATTATTACATGGTTAATATTATGATTCTGCTAAAGTGGCCTTTTTAGACTCGCAGATATTGCTGCCCACCCTACCACTACCACCACTCTATATTTTATAGCACCTACAGTGGAGAATACGCCACCTCATCCCTGAATATCGCACGACGCGTGTAACAAGTTTTGTGCACTACCAAAAACAAAAGTTACCGATACAAACATTGCATTTCTGTGAACAGATGGCAATTAACAGTACCTAAGTAGACACGAGTTATAAGATCACAAGTTGTGACTCACTAAACGCCCACTGTGGCTTTGAAAGTGAACTTAAAAGGAGCTTACTACATACTGGCACTTAAAACAGTATCAGGCGCCGTCTTTCAAAACAGCTTGAAACATAATCCGTTCTAAAAGCCGGCCCTAACAACGGCTCGGTTACATTTTGACAGCTTGTTTCAGAATTTCGCAAAATGGCGTCTTGATCTGAGCTAAAAGGATCTAATACTCAGGAGTCTTTTAACTCTCGTATGACAAAGGAGCCTAGGATTAAATACATAGCCATCAGCTACCTACTTTATATATTACTTATTTATTTATTATTTAAACAGTGAATAACACCCTAACAGCTCAACGCCAATGCGATGTTACTACCACAAAAAGAACAAAAAAAAAACTATTTAAATTAAAAATAAAATAGAAACAATCAAAATAAATGAATGGAATTATAAAAATTAAATTAAAAATACAATTAAAGATTCAATGATAGCATTAAAAATAAAATAAAAACAATCAAAATAAATAACTGGAATAATAAAAAATAAATTAAAAATACAATAAAAGATTTAATGATAAAATTAAGTTAATAAAAAAATAATGTAATTGTATGTAATTGTGCGAACGTTGGTATATACCATGATCCGCTCAGATACAGGGGAAGCCCGAAACTACGGACTTCGGGCTTAGAGAGTAGCCCCCTTTATTTTTATGGATGGGAAATCATCCAATGACTCCTCCCGCTCTGGTTGGAGCGAGAGGGAGTGCCAGACTTCTACTGACTAAAACCCATCCATGTTCCTTCATTGCCCTTTGTGTTCCGGAGCCACGGTATCTCTTTCGAATAGTCCCGCGACTCCGGCAGGCGTCGGCACCTTCGGGCCCCTCCAGAGAGTAGCCCCCTGGTTATAGCTGGTCAATGTTATAGAAAGCTCGTGAAGTGAGTTGTCAGCTTGGCATCAACTGCTCACTTAACCTAAGTTTTGATGACGATGATATTTTTTTATTACAATTACATTTTTACAGAATACCACAAGCTAGACAAACGCTTTTCGATCACGGAGACACAAGTTTAGCATTAGGATGCTAGATTTTTCTTCCGGTAAAAGCTATGAGTTGGCATTAAATAAAAACAAATAATATACTCACGACGTGAACAGAGAGCGTGGGTGCGGACTTCCCGAGCGCGGACCTGCGCATACGCACGAGGTTCGACAGTCGAGGAGTTTTCGTCGCATCTGTAACAAACAAACATTATGGTTTTATACAAAATTCCAGTTCCACTGTGTAAGAGGATTCCGGGTGAAACTCGCTTCCATCTTCGGCCTAATCATCACTTTCCATCAGGTGAGATTAGGGCCAAGAGTTTCCCCGTTTTGTATAAAAAAAACCTTGGAAGCAATATTGTTTAAAGAGGATTTTTATTCCATAACCGTAAAATACAGGCTATAATTAAAAACTAAGAAAACATCGTAAAGATAATATCATTACGAAGAAACACTGAAATACCGAAAGAAAAAGTAGTAAGTATTTGTCGAGTACAGTCGCCAGCACATCATACTATCCGAAACTGTCAAATTTTCCCAATCAAATTACAACCCTATTTCCTTAGAGTAAAAGTTGAAAATTTAACAAAGAATACTGACAGATTGTTGTAGCTCGAAGTTCTGGCGACTGTACCATCTCAAAAGGGGTTGATAGCATAGATATTTAAGAGGAAACGCGGGCGGAGAGACAGTATGTAAATAGTCATAATTCGAGGTTTAGCTCTCGCCTGTTTCCTTCTTCAATACCTACTGGACAGATTTAAGAGATATTTCATGAACTGAATAAGAAGAATATATATGTTGTGTCGCTGTTTTCTTTTTTTATAATACATATATTAAACGTAAAAGCACTAGGACCCTCAAAACATGCTCAAAATTGTCCAATAAACTGCTGTCAAAAGAGCCTTACTGAACAAGTTTGGCAACTATTAATGAATATAGAAAAACATAGGGACACAGTTTATATCCTTCTTATTCAGCTTGTGTAATATCTATTGAATCGATTTAACATTGGAGGAGGAAACAGGCGAGAGCCAAACCTCGAAAAATAACTTTTTACATACGAAGTCTACAAGCCCACATTTCCTCTTAACATATAAAAATCTCGTGTCACGGTGTTTGTTTTTGAACACTTCCGAAACGGCTTGACCGATTTTTATGGTTTTTTTTTTTACACTCTTTAGGTCTGAAATTAGGTTGTAAGTGGTTGTAGGTTACTTTTTGGCAAAACAACGTTTGCGTGATCATCTAGTAATATTATATTTCTATGGTTGGGGAAGATCTTCTTTTAAAATATTGGCACTAAAAATGGAAAAATAATAAGATGCAAATTTGCAAGTGAAATTTAACCTTAAGATGCTTAACATTTTCATTCTTTGGCTGTACATTAAAAGATGTTAAGTAAACTGTAAACAAAAGCGTGTTTTATCTTGTATTCCTGTAAACGTTAGCATGCAAACATTAAATGGATAATAGTTATTTAATTATAAGCAAATGGCTATTAGGTTATTACAAATGTTACGTGTTTATGTGGTTGTAGGGAGTTATTATTTATAACACTAGGTTTGTTATTAACACCATTATTAGATTACTCTATTATTATATCATTTTTATACTAATATTATAAAGCAGAAGTTTGTTTGTTTGTTTGGTTGAACGCGTTATCTCAAGAACTACTGGTCCGATTTGAAAAATTCTTTCAGTGTTAGATAGCCCATTTATCGAGGAAGGTTATAAGCTATACAATATCATCACGCTAAGAAAAATAGGAGCGGAGCAATAATGAAAAATGTGACGCAGACGAAGTTGAGCGGGTCAGCTTGTACTACATGTTTTTATTTTTGCCATAGCTCAGCTATTCAAGCAGCCCTAGACGCGAGTTCATTTTATTTTTGCGGTGGGCCGTATTAGCCTTCACAGTTTGAACTCGTTTGTTCGCAAGCAGCTTGTTTGTTACCAAAAACAGTATCCATGCCTTCTTTTTTAGGAAATTCTGCTTAACACACTAAAGGCTGTGATAGGCGCGTCATCATCGTCATACTTTTGCGTATTATTTCATGGGATTATGCTTCAAAACAATCAACACGGGTTGTCACATTAAGAATATCAATCTTTCTAAGCACATATCAAAAGAGTTCAAAATGAAAGGGATTTCTGGAAGTACTGTTGTGCCACTCTGAAGTAATACTGGGTGGAGGGAACTTTAATTTTTTTTTTACCCGAAGCTTACATTTACACTCATACTGTATGTTATAGGTTACTTCATATTCCGGGAAGAGAGAGTTTGGTAGTAAAACAACAAAATGCCTATGAGTTTTCTAAAATTAACGTGCAAGTTCCTGCTTTCATAAATATTTTAATGTACCTATTTAGGGATACCCAAGTGACAAATTGTATTGAAAATAAACAGTCATACTGTTAAAATTGAAATAGCTCCATTTCCCCAAACAAGATTGACATAAATACCGCGTCGAAATTGTCGGCCAAGGCCAGGTTTAGAATATGAGATTAGAATCGATTTCGTTGAGTAAACGTTGCAGAGAACTGCTTAGGGCAAACTTAGATCTTAAGTTTTACTTGTAATATCTTTTTTTTGGTAAGCAACTGTTAAAACCCGATTTGCGGAATTATTAGAAAGAGCTACCGTTGCCCTGAAACGCAAAGGGTATTTTTAAGGAATAAAGGTGGGTTTTAGTCAGTAAGAGAATGTCACCCCTCGCACACCGCCCAGACCAGTAGATGTCATTTGATGGTTTCAAATCCAGATTCTTCAATTTTATCTTTAAATTCTCCAACAGTCATTTTAGTTTCAATGATTTAAAAATATACTCTGCTATTTATAAAATATCCAATATTTTTATCCTTTAAAAATACACTGTATATTTTTACACGCATTGCCGTACTTCATCTTATTGAACACAAACAACTGCCGATATCTGTGCAAAGTTATGTTTTTGTTAGGCTTACTAAATACAACGGGACCTTAGTACCCAGATTGTGCACAGTAATCTCACTAAGCTCTTCACCACAACGGGTACCCTAGTACCCTAATAGTGTACAGTAACCTTAACCCTACTAATTTTTTAAAAGTAAAAGTCGCCTTATCACCTGCACGGCTTGGGATGAAATTTGAAGCACGAGTAAATCATAGCCTGGATTAATCTATGTCTATGGTCTATCCGTGACCACTTAAAATTATTTTTATCTTGGTGTTGAAATCTCGTGGAGGTTACTTTCGACTGTTACAAGTCAGTTATCATTCAAATATTCTTAATTAAATGATAACTGGCTTGCATTTATTTTGTACCACTGCTGGGCAATGATGTACCCTTTCTCCGTCCAAACCTCTCCATCTTGTACGATCTCCGGCCAAAATTGAACCTCAATCATGATCAGATTAAAATATCTCAACGAAAGACTGCACTTAAAATATTTAAGACAGATTATTTTTACACTCAAAATATCTGCCGAACGCTTATGCAAGCACACTCAACACAAATAACTCTCCATGATTTATTATGGATTTGAATCACGCCTGCACTTACGTCCTCCGTATAATATAAACAAGCCTACTGAAAGTGAACGCGAAGAGAAAGAACAGCCTATAAATATGTAAAGGGTGTTGTATAGTGCGTATAATCGAGGAATGTATAGGTTAAGCACTTTGGTACGGCCCATTTTTATTTGAACCATCCATGGGGTTTTAAATGATCGAATTCTATTGCGTGACGCCAAAATTATACATGACTGAATGCAATGAATGAATTTTAAGTGGTCAGGCGAAAACCGACTTTGTGGTTGGTTTCTGACCGCAGAAAACGCGGCCACCTTTCGTAGTTTTAAGTTAGAAAACTCGAGGCAAGTTGACTTAAGATGAGCTTTCCCACAGTGTAAGTAATTTTCTGAATTCATTTTGTCAGTTATTTCAGGGCTACACCTAAGGAACAACATGCAAGAGTTTTTACAGTTTTTTCTTCTGCATCTGCTCTGACAGTTAACAGTGAATCAGAATCAGAAGGTTTTGAACGTCAAAGTTCCAAATAAAGACGGTCCCCCAAAACGCCCGCCCGTCACCACTTCCTAGTGATTAAGCTGGGAAGTGGTGACGGGCGTGACAGTAGTAATTGATTCGTCTGGTATGCCTCCTTATGGCCAGCCAATCAGCCAACGTTGTTAAAGAGCGGTCTAAACTGCACTATCTATAGAAAGCAGATGAAACGAGTTCTAGCCACGTAACTTGTTTACTTGCACGTTATCTTAAACACTAGCATATCAATGAATCACTGTGTTGAGTGAGCGTCTAGACTTCGTGTCAGATGTCTAGCTTTATCCGGTTTCTAATGTGCAGTTTGTTAGGTAAATTGATGAGACTTTGTATCCGGCACTTAAACTACCATTATTCTCATGTAGATACATCAAAATGTTCATGTACAGGGCCCAACTTATGCAGAAGTTTTCCATCGGCTTGACAATAGAAGAGCTGCATGAGAGGCAGAAGCAAGATGATGAGATCATTCACAAAATCTGTTACAGAAACACCTACACCTGATTGCAGACGATGCAGAAGTTAAGCAATTTGTCTTGCAATACAGCGACATTCTATCAGTAATAAGGACTATTGAATCAAAAATGTATAAACGAGACATTTTGGCATGTCCATTGTCGATGGCCGGTAGTGTCACTTTGCCTAGAGCTGCTTGGGAGAGCATATCAATTTGAAGATGAAGAATCGCCAAACTTAGGTAGCAGCGGGCAGGGCACATCACAGAGAACAGATATTCGATGGAGTCGAATGATCGTTGGCAAAAGGTTGCGACCTGGTAAAGGTCGCAGAAATCCGGTGGATGCCAGTCGCACAGGATCAGACGTAGTGGCGACACTTGGGTGAGACATAAGTCCAAGAGTGGACGTCTTCTGGCTAAAATGATGATGAAGATGAAACTCGGAATATAAACTTTTCTGATTAGATGTAATAGCAATGATAAATGACATTTATTCTGTAAGTAGGTTGTAAATAACACTTTTACACGTCAATCTTTTTTGGTCATATTATTCTAGATGAGGCCGATGTTTCCTAGCTGACTACCCTGAGAAGAAACATCGAAACAAACTCAGAGGTATCTTTTAAAGTCCAGACAAACATGAATAATATATGAGAACCGTCTGTGGTGGCCTTTTGAGGAAAGTACCACGCATGTTCGAGTGAACCTGTGCAGCCAGTGCAAGCATTTGTCAGTTATCATGCAGCTCAACTCAGAACTTCGGAGGAGCTCAATGATCCGACGAACAATACCAAAGTAAGTACATTTGGGTAGGCCACAAAATGTACTCAAACCGCAGCAATGAAGGCCAGGGACTGAATAATCGTCGACATTTTACTACAGAAGCTTGCAAAAAAAGTTATGAGGAAAAAAATGAATACCCTCGGACTGACCTTACCTTTTTACAACCCTAGCAACGAAGCACATAATTGTGTACTCGTCCATCCCCCTTAAGTCGTAAAGGGATGAAATATTGCACTGTTATTTACTCAAACGTCCAATTTGGTAATGAATGTCAAATATGTACGTCCTTTATTGCTTGATACAGTGAATTGGCTGTCTGCGAGAATATTGAAACTTTAGTATGTAGAGGGCTTGAATACATGAGAAGTTCATGTCGCCGGTGATACGCAGAGGACGAGACGACAATTATGTAAGAGAACTGTCCATTGATGGAATGGAAGGAATAGGGAATATGCATGAAAAAATTATTTATGATCTGAACAGTTTATCTAAAAGTATTGGAAAATATAATACTAACTGTGAAATTAGAATCTAAATTGCTCGAAAAACGAGATACAAATATTTTAAACAAATATATCTGTCCCTCTCGCAAAAACGCTGTTTTCTATGGCAGCTGTATAGTCGTCGTGTAATTTGACGTCACAGTACGTATCGGACTTCTCTTTCTAACTGTAGTCTTTGAAGCTTTATAACTTAATAAATGATGAAGGTATTTAAAAAATAATTTCATGATTGTTTACTAGAGCTAATAAGTATTTTATTTTGCAAATAAAAAAATCGCATGCATATTCCCTTTTTTTGGAATGGATGGGGTGAGATTAGGTTTGTGAAAGAAGAGAAGAATGCATAGTCCTGAAGAAGTTTGGCTAAGTGCAAGGTAATATGAGGCAGAGTAGGGAGTAGGTTGGTATGAAATCGCAAAGGAAAGTAACAGATCCGTATTAACAGCCACCTCTTTTTATTACCCGACTGCAAAATAAGGAGAGTTCCGTTTTTCGAGTGTATGTTTGTATGTATATTTCTTTGGCACGCCCGGGCTAAACGGCTTGTCGTATTTTTATGTGAGTGGTGTTAATAGATTCGTCTTAGTCGTGAGAGTGACACTTGGTACATCAAAATAAAAAACAAAAAGGTAGGAAATAAAATTAATTGACTACCATAAATCCCGACTGCTGAAAACGACAAAAAAGTTCCAAAAAAGTTTTTTTAAGCAGTCTGATGCAGTTCAATCACATATCTGATGCCACCAACTGCAAGCGACAAACTTTTTGTTCTTTTAGCGGTCGGGTTTTTTGATAAAGTAATTTTTTTAGCATCATTAATGTAGCCAATTCGTATTACGTTTTGATACATTGATCTTTTAACTAGTACTCAATCACCTGTCTTAATCACGTTAAAATTACTTCTCCCTATGAGTTACCGCGTCCAGACATTGTTGGGCCTTGCAATATTAAATAGTCTGGATGTCTGTCTATGATTAACGACTGCAATGGCGCCAAAAATTACGCCCAATTACGTCGCGTTAATTAAAATGTATTACGCTTGTCATCCAACACGATAAATGAATTGTATGTCCACTAATTAAAATTGTTTGTTTTCTGTGTTACTGTCAAGTCAAAGAGATAATAACAGAAATTTAAAACTGAATTGCTTCTGCACGCCTTGTTAAAAGACTATGGAGCTGCGAGCTAGGAATATGTATGGCATCATTATGTCTACCCGGCTAGACAGATTGTCGAACTGGTGGGATCAAACAAGCGGACAGAGAACCGTTGGATTTGTTTTCCGAAAATGCCAGCGCAAAAAAGAGACAGCCAAACTTATCCATTTTTGTCATATGAAACACAAGCACAAATAAAAACATTCGGTGATACTCTCGTATAACTCGGAGGTAAGGACAAACGCAGACATCAAGCATATTAGAAAACCATTTGCAGGATAGGCTGAACTCAAAGGGCATTAGAAGCAACACGGACGGGCTTTAGTCAACAAGAGTCTGATACTCGTCCCTACCGCTCCGCTCACAGCAGAAGGATTCATTTCATGATTTCACATCCTTTAAAAAAGGTTAGGCGTATGAGAATAAACCAAAGAGCTCAATCAATAACTATATAGAAATACAAAGACATAAACAAACGAAAAAAATCACGCACCAACTGGAGCTGTCGGATAAAAAGTACCCGGCTACCAGACAAGCACAAGAGCCAACAGCGTCAGAATAAATTCAAGGCGCGGCAGGGGTGTGTCACAGTTGATATTAAACATGATAATTATGTACAAATCCGTGACAACAGTTCAACAGTTATCTCTGCTATAAATAACGATAAAGCTGTGCTTTGTTTGTTAATTAACATCCGTTTATATTGTTTATGATTCGCGCAAGACTGTCTGAGATTATTGTTGTTGCAATCATTCTGGTTACAGGAGAAACTATAAAGATACGTATTGGTAGGTCTTCTATGTTTTTTTTTGTGAAATCATGAAATGTCTTTTTCGGTTCCGTTCGGAAGCGAGTGTCAGTCTCTTTAAAACCCATCCGTGTTCCTCCAAGTTCCTTTAGAGTTCCAGGGCCGCAATTAATCTTTCGAACAAATTCCGAAACCCTGGCAGGCATTGGCCCTAGTGGCCCCAGACTATTCTATAAGTTCTTGTTAATTTTATTTGGGATGGGTTTGCTCTTGACTTTTGTCTACGTCAGAGATGACAGAGACAAAGTCTACGATGGAGCGAGCTTACTCAGAAGGAGCCATGAGGGTTCATGCTCATTCTCTTGTAAGTTTTCTTTATATCTCGCTTATTCTTTATTTTCCGTGACAGCAATTGCACATTGTCCTTTTGATATCTTATGACGTCTCTTTCTACACCATTTGACTTTGATAAGTAGTTGACTGACCAATTATCGAATAGAGATCCTAATCAGTTGTCACTACACTGAACACATTGACAACTTACTGGTCTAACCTTAGAATACAGGTCAGATTGGACGAAGGTCAGATGATACTCGTTCCGCGAACAGTCGTATCTTGTACTAGATGTGGGTCAATTTTGTTTTAGAAAAATGATGATAAGGTAATTTTAAAACAACCAAATTAATTATCACTCAGATAATCCTAAACACCAGGAAAAGGCAGATCCAGAAACAGATGGCAAAACGAGTTGGACTGCTCAAAGGACTGTCTGAGAAGATTAAGAAAAGTGAAACCAGGAAAGGGTTAAAGAAGCTGGCACGAGTCGTGAGTACAAAAGAATAGCAGCAGGGTGTTCTGGCCAATGTACGGTGGGCGAATTACGAAACTTGCAAGCACAATAGTCGATGAGCATTGCTGATGAACTAATAACGTGAAGCGTTAGAGTTGTCGTCAAACCAACCAATGGAGAGTGTGCTCACGGCTCGCGTATCTATGCCCTGTAGTCGCACAGAAAAGACTCGTAAAATATAAAAAAAAACATACCATCTTTGTACACAACAATTTAATTTCAACCGTTTTTTCTCTACAACACGACTCGAAGCAAGATAGCCCGATTTGGAACAGTTTGGTCAAACGTTTGATCAGATACGCCAATACGCCAACACGATTACACGACCCCGTGATTAGAGCCGATGACTTAGATAGATATTTGTGGACTTGAGATATTAAGCGGCTTTTGCGAAATTTTGTAACATGGTAGAAATAGATGCGGATAAAAATGAGTGGGTTAAGTTCGTGTGGGTTGGAAAACACATCTCGTGATTAAACCAAAGGATTGGCAGCATCCACCAGCTACTTTGAATCACGGATTTGAAAGGAATGCAATGTCAGAGCATAAAATCGAAAATGTTTTGCTGAAAAGCAAGGAGCACGGAACACTAGAGACTCAATTGCTAATAATATTCCAGCTCGAGCGCAATTGTTAGCTGTCGAAATCGACGGCTCGCAAAAATTCTGACTATGGCTTAGTCAGAATTGTCAAGGGCAATCAATTTCTGGTCTGGTCACTGTCACTGACACGCTTGGTTTTTATGGATAATTTTGTCAATGCCATCTCTAAGAGGTAGCAATCGCAGCGTCACGTTTCTCTGCGGGTGAAAAGTGTTACTAAAACCTTCAGCTGATGAAGGAAGACAAATAAGAACAAGGAACTTTACAGCAATCGTCAAGCTTTTGTCAGGAGTTGTGGTTCACCATCATCCTTTTGCCCTTATTACAAGTTATTTATGGTTGGTAGAACATGACTTCTTCCATACTACTCGATCAGTCATCACCTCAGTATCGAAGCCTTTTCTACAAATATTATATTTCACACAGCCCATCCATTGTGCTGCTTGATAAGGAGAAACTATATTCTGGAAATTATATTTTTCTTACTCCTCCGCTGTACCCTGATTTCGTTGCAGGATCCAAGACATTTTTATCTCCTGCCAGGGTTGCGGAATTTGTTCGAAAGAGTCACCACGGCCCTGGAGCGCAAAGGGCGGGGAGGAACACGGATGGGTTTTAGTCAGTAAGAATCTGACACTCCCTTCTGCTTCATCCAGGGCGGGAGGAGTCATATGATGACTGCCCATTCTTAAAAAAAAAAGACATATAATTTGTATCGGCGTTTTTCTGGTGGTCGCCGCTGTTGATTCTGACTTTCAGAAGTTGCAGTGGTTGGGAATAGAGAGGCGGGCTTGTCCATCCCATTCATCGTTTCTTTGGACTTCATCTACTTCACACACGTCATTCACCACTATCGACATGACGAGTATCCTCGACACTGTATTAAAAGTTGGATATCATTCGGAAATTAGACCCAGATTCGGAGATGAAAACCGTTTTCATTTCCGAAACTCATCTCTCAAGAAGATTATCAAAATCGATTGAGATTCGAGCGTAATCTAGTGGCTTACAGATGTTTTGATTATAATAATTAAGTTAAGGTACAGTAGCAACAACCTGATTAGTAATTAAAACTGTTTAATTTATGATCAAATCTGCATTATTATGACTCACAATAAGCTGTACGATAAAATAAGCTGTTTATTTTTGTATGGCATTGCTCGGTTTTTTTAGTTCTATTGGCATAGACAAACAGAGATGTACAAATGGAAGAAGAAATCGCGCTGAGCTGACACCAAATACCTATGTCGGGGTAAGAACAGAAAGGCGATTTTGTTTATTTTTACTCTTGATACGTTTGACCACTATCTCACCTAGTGGTAAGCGATGATGCGATCAAAAATGGAGCACGCTTGCCTAGAAGTAACCTATTCACTCTTGACTTAAATACTCCCAGGTTGCAGCTATCAGGAAACACAGACTCCGGCAGGGAATCTCACTCCTTAGCTGTACGCACAATGAATGTGTAGGTACCCACAACATTTTGTGCGTGTGGGTGAGGTTTCTACTGTGTTGATCTCAAACGAACTAGGATGATGATATGACGTAGTTGACTGTGTTGTAGGTAACTAAAGATACCTACAGTCAGTCGTATATTGATAGGATCGGCCCCTATTGCATAGGAGAACATAAACTAAGATTTTTTAAGTGAAAACTTCTTTAGCGGCGTTAAGCACTTTTTTTGGGATGGGTATAAAAATCGCGTCAGGACACGTGACCTGATCGAAAATACGTAAGACAGATGACGCGTCAGGACACGTGACCGGATCGACAATTCGTAACACGGATGATTCAAAAATGCACAACGTTAATGTTCAAGTTTTCACTTCTGCCGGCCACTCCCGGAGTGCCACCCGTTGTTTTTTTTTATTCAAAATTACAAGTCCAATAAAAGAGCTCTTCGTTAACCGTAGTTAGTTAACCTCTAGCTTTGCTGTTTATTCCACGCACAAGAACCCGCTAACTGTGAACGCATCAGTAATTTAAACTACGTATCTTACGGACAGAGTAATAAATCATAAACAATATGAGTTATCAACTAATTAGAGTGTTACTGAGATTTTATCGTCGGAATTATAAATTTATCGTACCATTAAAAATTATGAGCGATGTAGAATAGACTCTATCAAGATGGCGTAGGGTATATTTTAGATTGTACTTGTAGTATTATAAAAAGGCGGTATATAGATTAATGAGTGAGTTAAATAAAAGGGCTTATCTATTCTTTTATATTTTACTATTATAATATTACGCCTACTTGCCTAAATAAAAGAAGATAGAGAAATAATGAGGGACGGATTTAGAATATAATTTATTTACTCTCGATTGTACAGCTTAATAATATACAATTTATAGTAAATGTAGTTGAAGAAATAATACGGTGTGGGTTGCAATTGCAATTTAAATGTTCACTTTAATAAATTAATTAATATTAAATACGGTCACAGAGTGAAATTTGACAAAGAAATACATTTGTTTTTCAAATCTATGCTTGAAAAAGAAAAAAAAAATACAAAATAAGGTAATACTTATATAATATCTCCCTGCCAGGATTGCGGAATTTGTTCGAATCATAGCGGCCAACGCAAGCATTAGGAGAAACAGGGATGGGTTTTAGTCAGTGAGAGTCTGATACAACCTTTCGCTCAGCCCACAGCAGAAGTCATTTTATGACTTCCCCTCTTAAAAAAGGTAATATCACTAGACTTCAGTTCCAGAGTCTTCCAAGTAGAAAGAAACAAAATATGTTACCATAAACTGTCAAATTTTCTCATTCGATTTTGAACTCAACACTGATCATAATAAGGATTAAAATCATTTGGAGCAATTTGACAGTTGTGACAGTATAACCTGATGTGCTGTTTACTGTACGTATTTATTTAGCACACACAGATACACACAACGTAAGAACAAAAATAAGAAGACTTCATTTTGAAACAATAACATTGTGTGCCAAAAGACATGTTATTTTTTGGCCCAGGTTACAATTATTTTTATTTATTTACTAATTAATACTAAATATGTAAAGGTTCACATCCATCGGCTACCCGAGACCTTCACCAGGTCATCGGTCCACATTGTGGGAGGCCTTCCAACGTTGCGTCTTCCCGTAAGCGGTCGCCACTACAGAACTTGCGAGACGCACATGACTCGTCGTTGTGGTGACGCTTGGGGCGCCTATGTCCAGGGGCCCGAGTCTGCTATTACAATAGTGTCAGAATGGTCGATCACTGATTTCAAAATGGTTGATTTTGACAAGTTTGTTAATCTACTAACATAATGGCATCATAATGGCGTCATTATGACATTCCAATGATCAATCACTGACACGCCATTGAAAGAAAGCCATATGAATGGTATTCTCGTACAATAATGACAGATTTAGTATTTACGAACTTCTCACTACTTCAGATTGCTTATAACACTAATAAAATAATATGTAAAACTAAATATAAATAAAATCTGGCATAAATAAATGCTCAAATTTAGCTCGGTTTTATAATAATGGCAATACGGCATTCCTGCCACAATTCTTTTACGAGACCATTGACGTTCCAGTGACCGGCCACTGACGTGCCAGTGACCGTGCGATTATGAATTTAGCAGATTACGAACTTTTAGCAAAATGACAATGGCATGACAATGGGATCGTGTCGGAATGGCAAATTTATAAAAATAGCAGACTCGGGCCCCAGATATGATGATATGATATTATGTCGAGTTGCTGGCCTGTCGGTTTTCTATCGGTTACATTTTGGGGAGTGTGCGACGGAATTGCATAATTTAATTCCGCCAAGCCCGTTCCACCATCGGACCACACGACGAACGGCGATGCGCCACCGGTACATGGTGGACATCCCACCTATACGCACAAAACGTTTTGGGAATGCATTCGCCATGCCTATCAATAGTAAAAAAAAAACAATGATGATGATATAGAGGTTTGCAAATTCTACATGATATGAAATGGATCCAGTTTACCAAAATGCATCACTTACACACCACAACACCACTAGTTGACCAGAAGTAAGTTTCCAACTGAACTGAACAGGAAAGCTTCTAGCTAGACCAAATATTAATAAACAAAATATGTAAACTGGCGTGCATACCTACACTCACGTGCCTGTATAAAAATAACCAGCACGTGGGAAACTGGGCTCGTAGCCAACTATTCATTTTTTCAAAACTAATACTATGAAATAAAATTGTTTGTTTGCATGTAAGAAGTTATACCTGAAAGTACTAAAGAGATACTAAAAAAAGAAACTGGAAACACTTATGCTGCGTGTAATAAATAGTTATAATGGCCCCGGGTCCCCATATGAGAATTCGACAAATTGTACAACTGTACTTTAGCTTGAGAATTTGTGAATAGCATTCAAGTAGGGTTTGACGAACTTCAAATTCTCATTTAAGAAACCAGGGGTTTAGACTCCTGCCAGGGTTCCAGGTATTTATATTGCAGATTTTTTTCAAAAGAGTCACCGCAGCCTTGGAACTAGTTGGAAAGCAAAAGGCATTAGGAGGAACACGGATGGGTTTTGGTCAGTAAGAGTCTGACTCTCCTTCTAGAGTGGGAAAAGACATTTGATGATTTCCCATCCTTAAAAGAAGGGGGTTAGAATACTGTATTAAACGTCACTGTCCGGAAAAAATACGAGGTTAGTTTGGGCGAATCCACGGAAGCGAAGCCGCGGGAATAAACTAGCAAATTATACTCCTAAAGTCGTAATAAACATACGTTCGTAGGTGTATAGTGTTTTTATAACACCAAGAAGATAATTTAAACCGATATTAATTATATTTATGTTACAAGACAGTCGTAATTCTAATCCTGGCGATAAAACAGTTCGACTAGATTTTTACTAGATCTCTTAATTTATTTTTGTTGCGCGTATAAATGTTTGTTGCGCCACTAAGTCTGCTAAAAAAAAATTAAATAGTAGCTACTAATTTCTGTATTTTTTTTGCTTGTATATTTTATAAAGCAAGAAAGTCGAGATTCTTCAGTTATACATATATCGATCATTTTAATTCTCGAAATATGAAACTAGTTGGAAACGAAGACGCTCTCTGCCTCTATCTGTTTCTCTGCTTTCTTCTTTAAAGACACGCAACGGATTCTGATACGAGTTTTCACTAACCGAAAGAGTGATAAACGGGAAAAAATTGTGTACCTACATTCTTTTCGAAGCCGGTGCGCATCACTAGTAAAGAATAAAGAATATTTTAAATAAATGAAAAATAAAATATTCAAACACATTCGCAAGAACGAAATCTTCACAAGCAAATAAAATTACAGTATAATCAAACTTGTTTATTCTACACCCACACATCGCTATAACAACTCCCTTCAAACAGCTAAATCGTAATGATATGTAGTTGTGTACTGTATATTTTCAGCTTTCAAAATTACTTGAAAGCCAAGAAACATCGGGAAACGTCCACCTGTTACCGCACGAGATTACAAGGTTTCGTTCCACTAATAAAACATTTATTGGACGCCAAATTGCAGGGTATAGCAACCAGACTTAAATAATGTAAGGGTCAGCTCACACTGAGGCATCAAGTGACGCGATACTGTGAGCGCTTTTTAAGTTTTTTTTTTTTTAATAATTTCACCTGTATCGTGGGTGCGTTTACAAACATACAAAGTCACATATACAAACAGCCAGACCCGGAACAACTATCTGTAGGCCATACAAATATTTGTTCCGTGCGGGAATCGAACCCACGACACGCGACGCAGCAGTCGATCGCTCAACCACTGCGCCAACAGAGCCGTCAATTGAATTTTGTCACTGTTATAAGCGACGCGACACTGCGAGCGCGTTTTAAAAATTTAATTCTGTCACTGTTGTGTAACTTTTACTGTCGAAAAAAACGTACACATGGCACAATTCATATCGTGTCAGTCAGTTGTCCATGGATGAAAGACCATCCATTACCTACATGCCATAGACATATTTCTGTGCTACATACCGAAACACGTCCGTCCGTGCCACGACGTGGATCATCGGGGACCACGGAAAACAAGTTCAAGCACATGCTTTTCGAGGTCCCCGTTGGTCCCTGTAATTTTCAGATCTTTGGCAGTCTTTACCGATTGTCAGAAGCTAGAAAATCTGATACAAAGGCATCTAGCTTGATACCAATCAACTGGGTTGTGGAGGTCTGACAGTCAATTGCTCAATGTAAAACTTCAGTTTAACCGAATACCGACCCTAAGACTGTTATGTTTGGGTCGCTTTTCGGTTTTTTTCCAGTTGGTAAAAACTTAGCAGATTTGAAATAAAGTTCTATATTGTATCGCGGTATAAAAAAAAACTTTCTCACGGGACGCTCGGTAGATACACAGAACATCGAGTACTACACTGTTTTCGCACATTGTAGTTCCAAAGTTCGTCGTCCGAAATAGGCGGCGTAGTGGGGGCATCACGACATGACGGCGTCACTTCTATCGCGGCATACGAGTTGGTTTCACTGGCAAGGCGCGACAATAGATTCACATAAAAAAAAACACGCGGCGCAAGCTTCGAATTGCGTCTTAGTGTGAGCTCACCCTAACTCTAAACATACTCGCGGTTGTAACAAGCAAGAAGCCCTAAAGTTTCTTTCTCTAAAAATACTTTAATTGTGTTGCTTAGGTAGGTGCTGAAAGTTTTTAAGTAAAGTGAGTCAAACTTCGAAGAACTATAAATACGGACGAAAAAACTGAAAAAAAGCTGCTTTTGAATTAAAAACTTCAGTGGAAAATGTCGTAAGTCTTGAAGCAAGTTGTTTCTAAAACTACCAGTTGATTTTAAAGTATAAGGGCGGGTTGTATCAAACAGTTGGTTAACGTAACATACGTACGTCAAAAAGTTACGATTACGGACGATGTTTGACGTTCGTTAAATAAGAAGCGTTGTTTCAAAACATTCTGGTATAAATTCCTGCTCATCCCAATAGCTAAGTTATTGACACGGGTCCTACCTAAATAGCTTTTTAGCATTCCACCACTTATTTGTGTCATCAGAAGAACTGGTATTGAGGAATTCAAAAGAAATTTCACAATATTGTTCTATTTGACGCAACTAAAGTAACGTAAACCATCTGTTAACGTACCTAAACGTTATATTTTACGTGCGTTAACGCTGACATTTTGTGAAACAACCCAATTTTTTGATTTAACGATAGTTAGCACCATTTTTAACCGACTTCCCAAAAAGGAGGAGGTTATCAATTCGGTTGTATGTTTTTTTTTTTTTAACGTTTACGCATGCGTTAAGTGAACGTGAAACAACCCGCCCTAAGAGAGACCAACCTTATATTGTAACACACACACACACTACTAGGTATATTTACCAGGGTAGCGGAATTTGTTCGAAAGAGTCACCGCGGCCCTGGTACGCATTTACTGCATTGGCATTAGGAGGAACACGGTTTTAGTCAGTAAGCGTCTTACAATCCCCTTCCACATCGTCCAAAACAGGGTGATTTGATGAATTCCCATCCATAAAAAAATACTACATTCACAAATAAATATTCTTATTCTGGCAAAAAATGTATCGAATGAGATTTTCTTGTTCGAATTCGAACTGTTTTGGCTGATTCAAAATAGTTTTACAGGGAGACAGTACCCGACATATAAACCAATAAATAAAATGTATTCTGTAATGAAAAATGCGGTAATACTTTTAGCATTGTTACTAGCTTTTTGTGTGTGATACCAGAATAAAGAACTGCAAACGTAAATTGTCACCTTACAGACCCAATGTCATGTAACGTGACTTTAAAATCATTGAATATTGTATTACCAGTGCCACTTGTAAATGTATCGTTTGAAATAGCACATTTACGGGTATTTTAATTACAGCGGCAAAATGCCAGCGTTGGCTCTGCGACAATATACAAAAATAAGAAACTTTTATAGCAGAATCAGACCGCAAACATTTGCTTAAAACTTCGAAACAAATTACTGTTCAAGCAGAGTCGGTGGCATAAATTTATGTTAGTTCAATCATAGATTCGACGACATCAAATGCATCGGACTGCTCGAATTGAAGACGATTTGTTGCGTCGCGCCTGTGTGTTTAGTCTTTAGTTTTCTGGTGATAACTACATAATTATGTTAGAGTTATCACCACTGAAGGCAATATCATACCGTATTTTACAAATGATTTAGAGTGCCTTTTATTAAACCATCCACTTTTCATAAATAATATTGAGTCCGAAACGTCCTCATAAACAGTCTGATTTATTTTCTGAAAACTTTAATGCTGACATTATAAGGTCGTAAGCAAGAATGCGCAAGAGTTGATAACTTACTAGCTTCTGCCTGCGGCTTTGCCCGCGTGAAATGTTCTCACGGGTTGTATTTATTTTGCACGGAATCATGATTCTTTTTCTAAAACGAAATCTGTCCAGCCGTTGCGGAGATTATAGAGTATAAAATCATCTACACTAATATTATAAAGAGGAAAGATTCGATTTTTTGTTTGTTTGAATTGAATAGGCTTCGAAACTACTGGACCGATTTAAAAATTATTTCGTGTAGAATGGACTGTCCGTATGAACATAGGCTATATTTGATCCCGTTAACATAAAGGGTATACCCGTACGAAGTCGGGACGTGCAGCTAGTAATATTATACATTCACAATATTATTTATTTATTTAACACTTTCAGCACAAACAAAAGTACAGAGGCGGACTTAATGCCATAGGCATTCTCTAGCAGTCAACCTACACACACACACACTTTATTTCATTATTTTTTTAGGTCATCACATCAGACAATTGCCGCTGTACGTACCTAAGCCTCCCTCAAAGAGCGCCAACCAGTCACATCCTTCTTGTACATAGCTCATTGCGATATATTCTTGTCGTGTCGTAAGCAGTGTATAATGTTCTATTATAATTATGTTAGTTTTAGTTCTAGTACGGATCGTATTGTCTGTGTTATAAATATGGTAGTTCATTAGTGGTATGCTACCTATAATAATTGTCCATTGTTTTAGAATTTTAGTAACATTTGTCTTATTTGCAAGAGCACGTTCATTACTTGGATTCAAATCCAAGATTGGATTCACATCTAACCTGTACAACCTTTTTTTTAAGGATGGGAAGTCATCCAATGACGCTTCCCGCTCTGGGCGGAGCAGAAGGGAGTGTCATACTCTTACCGACTTAAACCCATCCGTGTTCCTAATGCCCTTTGCGTTCCAGAGCCGCGGTGACTCTTTCGAACAAATTCTGCAACTCTGGCAGGCACTGGCCCTATCAGGCCCCGTCTACTATGCTGACATATTCTCTTTAAGGCGTGCGGAACACAACGCGCATTCGCCGGGCCTGGTTCTGATCGGACAGCGAGCCACCCAACATTCGCCGTCTGCAGACCCGTGTCTATACGTGGCCGGGAGTCGCCCTGCGACCACCCGCCTTCTTCTGTTACGGCGGCTGGGGCTCTCTCTCACGCATTCGGCCTTCTCCTTCTCTAGTATTACTGCTTCGCAGAAGTAGGTGACCGCGTCCCATGCCTCCTCGCTCCGGACCATAGATTGAACCAGGGCCGTCGAGAGGTCGCCGCCGCTGATCGCCTCGCCGAAGACTCGGCGGTGCTCCACCCATGCAGGGCAGACCTCCACCGTATGTTTCATTGTGTCCTCCGGGCGATGCTCATAAGTCCTTTACAACCTAGTAGTAACTGCCTAACAAGATCCTCTTGCCATGACTGGTGTAAGATTTTATTGGTTTTTGACTGTCGTAACGACTACCAAGGGTCTTCGAATGACACCCAGGAGTCCCGGGACCAACGGCTTAACGAACTTTTCAAGAAATGCAGGATTCGGTGTGTAATGGACTCTCATTGGTCACCCATCCACGACCCGACCATGGCAAGCGTTCCTTAACCTTCTTCAAACAAAAATTTTACTTGATCATAATGTGCAAAACTGAAGTGGCAGTGGGCAGGGCACATTGTTCGCAAAACAGATGGTCGATGGGGATGAAAAGTGCTGGAGTGGCGACCGCGCATCGGAAGACGCAACGTTGGAAGGCCTCCCACAAGGTGGACCGATGATCTGGTGAGGGTCGCTGGTAGCCGAAGGTCCGGCTGTTGTGACGACATTTGGGGGAGTTTATGCCCAGCACTGGACGTCTTTCGGCAGATATAATGACGATGATATTCTTCGCGTAACGTTAACAAGTAGATAGTAATATTCTATTGTCACGGAGGAGTAGGAAATAAGTGGAAATTATATTTATTTTTTCCTACTCCTCCGCTGTACTTTTCTGATTAATTTCGTTGCGGGATCCAAGACAGTTGAATCGTTTCTCCGGGACTCGTCGGGTTTCATTAGCTCGGCGTTTTTCTGGTGGTCGCCAATGTTGATTCTGACTTTCAGGAAGTGCAGTGGTTGGGAATGTGTGGCGGGCAAAGTGGCGGGCTTGTCCCAAAAAAAAATAATTCTACTGACACGGTAATATTATCTAAAAATTACCGTGCTATTGTGATGATTCGTTCTCTTATATCATATTTATTTGTTTGCGCGAAGTTCAACTCGAAGATATTTATTTGTACCTACTTATAAAGATAATGACGAACTCATAGTCAAAACATTTACTATTATTGTTGAATTTACAATAATAGTAATCTTGCACCGAATATGACCTCAAATAAAAGCCGTGGGTGCTCCAAATATTTGTTTGATATTTTGCCAGCGTATTTGTTCAGGTTTATAACTCAACCTTGGTGGAAATTCTTTCCATTGTTTTCATACTGTGAACATATTAGTAAGCGTTGAGAACATGTTGTTTCTTATCGTCAGCATTTTTCAGTTCATATTAATGTATAGCTGACCCGCGAAACTTCATCTGCGTCACAATTTTAGGGTCCCTATTACTAAGACTCCGCTGTCCGTCCGTCTGTCACGAACTCACGAGACATCCTACTAATATTATAAATGCGAAAGTTTGTGTGAATAATAATAATAATAATAAGCCCCCTAAATAACCACACGTCCTGATTGACCAACTAATCACGTGGAGGGCGGACACACGAATGAGAAGTTACTGGCGTGGCTAACGTGGCTCTGGAAACCCATTTAACATGGAGACTAGGTCAAAGAATAAACGTTTGGGACCGCTACCCGAGGGCAATCGTCGGGGCGCACCTGGGGCCGATGCTGGGTGTCACAGCATACGACCCATCGGCGGTGGGGGACTGAGCAGGCGGGTTCTCCCCGATAAAAATACTACAGCCGAACCGACAGACAGACTAGACAGTAGGGACAATAGTAAAGCAGTAACATCTGCCGAGGATGTTTCGCAGGCGGCATCAGCTACTCAGCCTGCGACCACCAAGGCAGGAAAACCCAGAATGCGCATGAAATGGAATGAAGATATGAACATATTCATCATGCGCACATACTACTATATCACGAAACTTGAAGAGGACAAAACAATGTACTGCACACAACTATTTGAAAAATTTAAATTACAATACCCAGATATGATAGTAACAGAACAGAGAATTGCAGACCAAAGACGAGTTATTATTAGAAATAAGCTATTATCAGATGACAAAATAAATACAATTAAATCTGAAATAGCAGAACAGCTTAGGAAGGAAGAAGAAGAAGCAAGTATACATTTTACACAACCAACCAACACCTTGCAAATAACCCATTCACTCACACCTTATCATACCTCCTCCCAGTACGAGACCAGTCCAGAGATGGAATATTCAGACGACCTCATCACCAACAACACACCGCATAGTAATCAATCAACCTTAGATAATCCCGTATTAACACAAACTCAATTTGACCCTTCTTTAATAGAGACATTAAATAGGGAACTAGAAACAAATATGCTAAAGTACAATGGAATAGATCCCGCATGTAGACCTTTATTGCCCAAAATGCGGACAACTCGTAAATTATCGGATCTCATTAGCATATTTAACCAAAATATTATTCCACTAAAACTTTCATCTCTAGAAAACTTATCCGACACACATTCATTAATTTATTGCATAGCTCTTACAGCCGCGGAATACTTTAGGTTAAACATTAATAAAGATAGGACTAGCTACAAAACTAAAGTAAAGAACGAGCCACCATGGCAAAAAAGATTAGAAAGTGACATAGATCTACTAAGAAAAGACATAAATAGATTAACACAATATAAAAATGGTAATTCATCAAGAAAATTGGAAAAAAAAGTCAAACAAATTATTGCAAAAACCAAACAACACAGTTCACATGAAAATTTAAATAAAAGAATAGAAGATCACCTGGACACATTGAAACAAAAACTCTTAGTCAAGAGCCATAGACTAAAAAGATACAAGAAAGCCAAAGAAAGAAAGGATAACAATAGATTATTTACAACAAGCGAGAAACAATTTTATAGAAAGCTTAAAGGTAACGACACCACAATCACAAACCCTCCATCGCAAGAGACCCTTAAAGAATTCTGGCAAAACATCTGGTCAGACAGCGCTGAACATAATAAAGAAGCTGGATGGATACATGAAGAAATAGTTAGATCAGAAACAATAGAAGAAATGCCGTTTGATGAGATAGATACTCTTGAAATAAATACAATTATAAATAGAACGCATAACTGGAAAGCGGCAGGAATAGATGGTTTACATAATTTTTGGATAAAAAGACTACACGCACTACATAGATCATTAGCTGAACAAATTACTGATATTTTAAAAGGTAATCAAGCTCTTCCAGATTTTCTTACTAAAGGAATAACATACATGATTCCAAAATCTAGTAGAACCCAGGATCCCTCACAGTATAGACCAATAACTTGTCTCCCAACTATGTACAAAATCATCACATCTTGCATTACTAATAAAATTATTAAACACACCGAAAAATATAATATTTTAACTGAAGAGCAGAAAGGCTGCAGACGAGGGCACATGGGTTGTAAAGAACAATTAGTTATTGACTCCACTCTTTTAAAATACGCTCAAAAAACAAGAAAAAACTTATACATAGCATACATCGACTACAAAAAAGCCTTTGACAGCGTACCACACTCATGGTTACTTAAAATTCTAGATATCTACAAAATCAACCCATTACTAATTAATTTTCTTAAAAATACCATGGGATCCTGGAAAACAACACTTAAACTACAAACACACACCACAAACTTAACCGTAGATGGAATAGCAATAAAAAAGGGTATATTTCAAGGGGACTCGCTAAGCCCTCTATGGTTTTGTCTAGCTTTAAATCCACTCTCTCGCGCATTAAATGAATCTAAATTAGGCATTGATATAAAGAACAATCGATCACTATTACACCAAATAACACATTTACTCTATATGGATGATTTAAAATTATACGCTAGTAAAAATGCAGATTTACACGCTTTATTAGATATAACAACTTCATTTTCGAAAGATATTAGAATGGACTTTGGACTAGACAAATGCCGAAAACTTAATATAGAAAAGGGTAAGATTGTGGAAGGAAATTACTTAACAGATTCATCTGAAGTTATAGAAGCAATGAAAAATGAGGAACTTTATAAATACTTAGGATACAATCAAGCGCGACTTTTAGAACACAAAATTATTAAAGATAAATTAAAACAAGAATACTTTAATAGAATTCATGCTTTATGTAAAATGTACTTAACCAGCAAACATTTGTTTAAATCTATTAATACTTATGCTATACCTGTTCTAACTTATTCTTTTGGCGTCATTAAATGGTCAAATACAGAGTTACATGCACTTGAAACTAAAACTAGAACCATACTCACACAACATAGATATCACCACCCCAAATCAGCAATCGAAAGAGTAATTATATCCAGAAAAGAAGGGGGTAGAGGATTAATAGAAATATCACACTTACATAAAAGACAAATTATAAACCTAAAACAATTTTTTAACATGAAGAAGAATACCAGTCAAATACACAAAACAATAGTACATATAGATAAAAAATATACACCATTAAACCTTAGCGAAGACAGTACTAATGAAACAATAGATAAAGCGAGACATATAGAAGAGCTACATAAAAAATGGAGACAGAAAGAACTACACGGCAGACATCCTAATGATTTAAACCAAACACACATAGATAAGGAAGCTTCCAACAAATGGCTTGAATTAAGCGGCCTGTTCCCAGAAACAGAAGGATTTATGCTAGCCATTCAAGACCAAGTCATTAATACAAAAAATTACAGGAAATTTATAATAAAAGATAGTTCAGTTAGAAATGATTTATGCAGAAAATGTCACAGCAAACCTGAAACAATTCAACATATAACAGGAGCTTGTATGACATTGACTCAGAACGACTACACTCATAGGCATAATCAACTAGTTAACATCATACACCAAAAACTCACCACAAAACTTAAACTCATGCAAGATCCATACACACCATATTATAAATATTCACCAAGAGCAGTTCTAGAAAACCAATTTTACAAAATATATTATGACCGCGCTATTATTACAGATCACACTATATATAACAACAGACCCGATATAACACTAGTCGATAAAGAAAACAAACACACATACATAATAGATATAGCAGTCCCAAACACTAATAACATACAAAAAACTATCACAGAAAAAATCAGGAAGTACACTGAACTACAAGAGGAAATCACTCGAGTTTGGAAAATGAACAGGGTGACAATAGTCCCAATAGTAATTTCAACAACAGGCGTTATTCCAAAACAAATATTCAATAGCTTTAATATCCTCAATCTATCGAAATACACATACCTTACATTACAAAAAGCCGCCATATTGAACACTTGCCGTATAGTTAGGAAATTTTTACAACTGGACTTAGATAATAATTTCAATCCAGTACAAAGCCATTTACCATCTTAAAATATGAACTAGGATCTCACCTTGGTTCACGCCCGTGAGATTCTAGAAAACCCCAGGTTAGTACCTGAGAACTTTAAGTTTGAACCCATAATAATAATAATAATATCCTTGGACATTTCACACAACGCCATATAGTCCCAAGCTAAGCAACCGAATGCTTGTGTTATGGTAACGATATGGCTGATAAACTACTTATATACATTTTTTTTTGTAAATACATACATATTATAGATAGAAAAACACCCAGACTCAGAACAAATACATGTAGGTCTTACAAATATTTGTTCCGTGCGGGAATCGAACCCGCGACATGCTGCGCAGCAGTCAATCGCTCAACCACTGCGCCAAGCGTGTCGTCATGAATGTTTGTTACTCTTTCACGCAAATTCTACTGAACCGATTACGATGAAATTTGGTATGTAGGTAGCTGAAGACCCAGAATAACACATAAGCTACTTTTTATTCCCGAGGGATCGGGACTAACACGGGAATAACGAGAATTTATACGCGGACGAAGTCGCGGGCGGCCTCTTGTAATAAAAAAACTAGCTTCTGCCAGCGGCTTCGCCCGCGTGATCCCTAGGGTACATATTCCCGGATGAAAAGTAGCCTATGTGCTATTCCAGACTATAATCTATAACTGTTCCAAATTTCATCAAAATCCGTACAGCCGTTTTGGCTTGATTTAGTAACAAACTTCCAAACTTTCGCATTCATAATATTACTCAAACTAGCTGTCCCGGCGAACTTCATTCCGCCTAACAGTCGATTTTTTAATTTTTTAGTTTTGTTTTTTCTAAAATAAATGTAGCCTGAGTTACTCCTTACTCCTTATTACTACATCAGCAACCTGCCAATAAAAGTCCCGTCAAAATCGGTCCAGCCATTTCAGAGATCAGCCGGAACAAACGGACAGACAGGCCACAGACAAAAATTTTAAAAATGTTATTTTGGTGTATATACCGAATTTATATAAAAAACGGTTATTTCAATATTACAAACAGACACTCCAATTTTATTTATATGTATAGAGTATAGATTTATAGATTAGATTAGATAAGACAAACAAATAACAGTATTTTTTTTGTAAATACAAATCCAAATCAAACACAATTTATCCACAAAACGAATTGTAAATTCACTTCGTCGACTTAATCAACTCGATATCAAAGTACCCACTAAATAATTCCAATTGTTTACTATTGACGATCGTATGTACTCGTATGACCCCGCTTTTATCGAAACGTACTCAAAATAAAATATTCCCCGATAAAACGACGCGCCCAGGTTTGTTTACTATCGTTAGGCACTTGTCTCAACGCCGGCGAGGAAGCGATAAACTATAGACCAAGGATGTTACGGAGCTTCGACTCCGACTCCGATATGTCGGAACTTCCGATTGATCTCAGGCCGCTATCCCACTGGCGTTTTACGAGCGTTGGCGTGTCTCCAACGTCTATGCAGCTCGTTTTGAGTTTCAAGTTTTCCCCGTTATTCGCTGATCGCTGGCGGTGAGACCAGTGCCTTATATTGTTGATATGGAATTTAATATTAAACAGATATCATCACGTTGTTTTGCGATAAAGTTTTTTTTTATTTTTGGTTACGGTTGTGTTTTAAACTTGATGAGGTAGACGGTAATGGTCATACAATTTTTTGTTTACAGATAGTGATGCACCAACGCACCACATCAATCATCATCATCAATGCAGGTACCTGCCTAGCGCCTTCCTTGGTATAGAATGCCTAAGACCCTGCCAGGGTTGCGGAACTTGGTCGAAGGAGTCACCGCGGCCCTGAGCGCAAAAGGCTTTATTTAGGAGGAACGCGGATGAGTTTTAGTCAATAAGAGTCTGCCACTTTCCTTTTTGCTCCGCCCAGAGCGGGAGGTAACATTTTATGATATCCGCTAAAAAAAAGGTATTAAGACCGACATTATTACCTTTCTACATGAAGTTTCAATAAATAAACAAATAAATGGATATTGAAATCCAACAACAAAACGAAAACTAAAACCCGTTTACAGAGCAAACCATCAGACAAGCAAAGAAAAGTGCTTTCATATTTATTTTGGTTCTTGGAAGTGGTGGCGGGTCTGATCAAATAAAATGTAGTCTCACGTCACGGCTATAAATTGGATTCTTATATTGTATATACATACGCAATATTGAGTTTCCTGTTTACGTAGTTCCTGAATACACACGGTATCGTAAAAATATTTCTTTTATTCAGTATTCAAATCCACTACAAATCTTTCTCATAGGGACACAGCGTATATCCTTATTGCAAATACGTCGATGTTTTACAATAAAAGCGTCACAAATCGAAAAAGGGCACCGACACGCTGTATTGCATTACTTCGGGGGTAAATAATATTTAGGTAGGACACGCATAATCTCTTCATGGTTAGAGTGAACAGGCTCCTTCTGGGTAAGCTCGCGCCATCGTAGACTTTGTCATCTCTGACCACGACTACAGTCAAGAGCAAACCCATCTATACTATAATAATAATCTATACTAATATTATAAAGCAGAAGAGTTAGTATGAACGTAGGGACGTGTTGAGGAAGTCGAAAGATATTATGGATGGTGTGTACGGTTATATGGCTGGAAAGGAATTCTGCCGTCATAAGAAAAAAGGACGTATCTACACAAAACAAAGTAACTGATTTCCGACTTTAAGCAAATAACTTAAGGTCGGAAATCGAGTACTTTGTTTTGTGTAGATACGTCCTGTTTGCTTATGGCGGCAGAATTGACCATTGAGATAGGATATAAGGAAGACTAACTTCTGCCAGTGGTTGCACCCGCGTGGTCCCTAGAGAAATACTCTCGGGATAAAAGTAGCCTACCTAAGTGTTATTCCAGACTCATTAAGATCCTTTCAGGCGTTCTGACGTTAAAAATTAAAACATCCGTCCATCCAACCTCACAAACTTTCGCATTTAGGTACCATATTAGTAGGGAGAAGACGACGCTGAGCCGACCCCGAAAAATGGGAAGGCTGGAGAACCAATGAGAACGTAATGATTGTTTTTTTTTTGCTTTTAAACAAAAAAAAAAAAAAACACATTTTACGTTCAGTGGAAAACCCGCTTGGTTCACATTTCCACGTTTTTCAGTAGGTACCCTACTCTTTCTCAAAAATACAACCCGTACAGCAATTCCGTCAAATACAACCACATATTATATTCATACGGAGCTATTCGAATTGTTCTGAACACGCCATGTTAGACATAGAGAAAGGGGAAGCGTTTATAGAATGTAGGCCACATGGGGGAAGCCAATGTCCTGTCTGGGCTGCATTACGGAGGAAATGGCTTTTAAATCCCTTGTTTAAATCGAAGGAAAGAGGAATTCTAGATTCCACAGAATAATACCAGTCTAAAAAGGTCACTAGTAGAATCATATAAGGATCATCAAACAAACAATCTGTCAAAATTTCATTTTCATCTTTATCGTAAAGGCAATAGTTTCAAGGTTGATTGGGAGAATTCGACAGTTTCGCGTTATACAACATTTAAGAAATAATAAAATACACAAGTATTTTACATGGAGCGATCGATATTCCTTCAAGACTGATGTTAGATTTTCTGACTTCTGACTACACGAAACTATTTATTACGATCTACAAAAGTCAGCCGGGAATAACACATGATGCCTTCCGAGGCACGGAAGATACGATAAGAGCTACATGGTAACAAAATTTCGAAACAAATAAAACATTGACAACACAAAACAATTCAGCCTCGAAACAAAAGATCTCCAAGAAACACAAATATTAGTTCTAGACTGAAATGAAACACGCTACCCTGAGCAGAAGAACAAACGACGCTGTGCCAACTGATACAGAAAGTCAGGTCATGGAATCTTTAGACTTATCTATCTTGTGTATTTTTTAAACTTAACCCAGACAGCAAAAATAGGTAAGGATAGTAATTTTTGACGTTATCAGCTGTTGGCACAAGAAATTCTGTGCGAATTTGTTTTTGATGGTAATTTATTTAGGGCCAGTTTCACCGGTTACGGATAAAGTGTCGGTTACTTATCTGATGGATAACTAACCGACACTTAGGGCCAGTTTCACCGGTTACGGATAAAGTGTCGTTTAGTTATCTGTAGGATAACTAACCGACACTTATAATACTATAATTTATAATACTCAAATACTTAATAAATCTGCCAGATATCGCTATCCGACACCTGTGAAACCAAAAGTTTTAGTTCATCTGCCAGATAAGTTCCTAATAGGCTAACCGACACTTTAACCGTAACCGGTGAAACTGGCCCTTATAATACTATACTCAAACACTTAATAAATCTGCCAGATATCGCTATCCGACACCTGTGAAACCAAAAGTTTTAGTTCATCTGCCAGATAAGTTCCTAATAGGCTAACCGACACTTTATCCGTAACCGGTGAAACTGGCCCTTAAGCTAGTAAAATAACCCTTTACACGCGAGTCCCACTCTCACTTGGTCAGACTTAACAGACAGTTTGTGTTGCTGGGGAGTTTGTTCCGCCACTTCTTCTTCCCAGCTAAAACACTAGGAAGTGGTGACGGGCAGGCTGGGGGACTGTTTCATGTAAATTTTGACGTTGAAAAAGTGCTGATTTTCAAGCTATTTTTTTTTTGTGAGGCTCTGAGTTCGCTACAGGAAACATCAGTAAAAAAAAAACAATAACATCCAATCTTAACGTCACAATTCACTGACGCGTAACAATACAGTAACAAAAACCATTTAACATTGAGGCGTGCGTTGACAAACGCAAGCTGTTCCCCATAGATAAGTGTAAGCATGAATAAATCCATGGCGTTACGGTCCAGCAACAGACCAGGAACACATTGAGCTTTTATAAAGCGGATGTAAGTGAAAAATGACAGAAGGGGACACTTTTGAAGGACATTCATTGATCTCATTGACGTCCTTCATAGAGGCTAAGATCTCGTACAATAGAAGCAGATGTTTTCTTTTGTACACTTGGGATAGGTTCTGTAAGGTTTACTGTCACCTGGTGAAAAGCAATGCGGAAAGCTGAACGTATGCGTACGCGTCTCCATACAATATCGTTGTTTTTCTATGGGCATAAGCGGAATAGAGCTGAATAAGTGTGAGTATTCCCTAAGGTGGAATGTTAGTTCACGCTCTCTCCGCATAAGTTTACACTATACGCAAGAGCAACTACTTCGCGTACCGATTTTTGTACGTAAGCTTTTTTAAAAAATCGTAAGTGGCCACTTTCGCGCTCAGTCTGCATCGGTGTATAGCGCTAGTCGGACGTCAGCTGGGTGAGCGCTGGTGCAAGGCCCCCGTGGGGCGAGGTGGGCGGCGTCTTTGAATCGATTTGATTTTCACATCACTAAAATGTGCTTGTGACGTCTTTTAGTAGGTAGCCAAAAAATGGCACGCTTGGTTTTCACACAGATCGTGATACTTGCGTTATCTAGGTCTATCTATATCTGTGGATTACACTGTGAGATCAGATGCTGACGGCAGTTCACCTCAAGATCTAGTCGTCGATGTAGCATTAAAAAGATCAATAAATAATTATGTAGAGGTACATTGCAGACTTGCAGTATCAAGCCACTGATTTCTTGAATATCAATCTAATCAATTAGCACCGTAACCTTAATTACTTTACCAAATTGGCAAGTATTATGAATTCAACTTTGTAATTTTCAGGGGCCACTAAGATTGCTTGTTTGTATAACGATGGTCTAGTAGACAAACGTGCTGAATGCAAAATTTTGTTTTTTTTTTACATTGAAATGCCAAATGTATTAAATTGGAAGGTCATTTAGTACAGACACCAGCATCGAGCAACAACAATCTGTCAAATTTCTTTAATAGATTTTCAACTTTATCGCTGAAACATTAGGTTAAAGGTTGATTGGGAAAATTTGACAGTTTCGGATAGTTTGATGTGCTTGGCGACTTTACGTTTGTCTTTTAGATCATCGATAATGGAGATCTATTATTACTTTATCACTTTTGGTTCAGTAGTTTCGATTGATCTGATCATTTTCTATTTTCTACATGATTGACATAAATATCGCTATTTGTTTTCAAGGTTTATCTTATCAATAAGAGAAAGCCTTAATAGCGCCTCATATCTTCATATAAATAAAAATGAATTGCTGTTCGTTAGTCTCGCTAAAACTCGAGAACGGCTGGGCCGAGTAGAATAATTCTTTTTCGTTTAGTTCGCCAGAATATAGGGAAGGTTTAAAAGCAAAAAAATGGGTAGGTAGGGTAGCCAGTTGACGGGAGCGAAGCCGCGTGGGACAGCTAGTATAATTATATTGATCTGACGACACGGTTGGTGCAGTGGTTGAGCGATTGACTGCCTGCGCTGTGTGTCGCGGGTTCGATTCTCGCACGAAACAAATATTTCTAACGCACCCACGATAAAGGAGAAATTCCTAGAGTGGGCCAACGTTTAAAACAAAATACATCCGGCCTTCTAACACAAACGTAAATATTTTCATCAGGCGACCACATAAATCATTCAAATTAATAGCCCACTATATCTTTCCTTACACACATCTCCCACGTAATCTTAACCTTCCATCGCCTACATAACAAACACATAAGAAAACCTGACCTCAGCCACAGAATAAACTCATCTAGTCAGACGCTGACCAAAACGTAACGTGCTGCGTTGCGTAATCGGCGCGTCACAGCTTCGGGTCGACATTGAAAACGATGCCAAAACTTTTGTGTATCAACAATGGTTCCGCTTGTATTGCATTGGGTGAGTATAGGGTTAAAAGTTATTAAATTGATTGGTTTTTATTAGTAATAGGTATTTTTGTGGGTAGTTTCACGTCTAGTTCCGTAAGTGCTGTAATAGAGCCAAGGGCAAGCCGTACTTTTATAAAATGCTATACTAAGCTAAAGGGTTTGTTTGATTTTTGGTTGTTTCTCTGGAATTAATGGTCCGATTTAGAAAATTCTTTCAGTGTTAGATTTTAAACAAATATACCTGTCCCTCTCGCGAAAACGCCGTCATCTATGCCACCTGTATAGACGTCATGGGCTTTGACGTCAAAGTCCTTATCTGACTTCTCTTTCTAATTGTGATCTTTGAAGCTTTATAAGTTCATCGCTAATGAAGATATTTAAAAAAAAAAATCCTGATTGTCTACTGGAGCTAATAAGTATTTTATTTTGTAAATAAAAAACCGCATGCATATTCCCTATACCCTATTTCCTATCATCTAATCTAGCTAATATTATTAATGAAAGTTTGGATGTTTGTTACTCAGTCACGCCAGAACGGCTGAACGGGTCTGGATGAAATTTGGAACAGAGATAGATTACAGTCTGGAATAGTACATAGGTTACTTTTTATCCCGGGAGTATGTTCCCTTGGGATCACACGGGCGAAGCCGCTGGCAGAAGCTAGTTATCTATCATCCGTTGTACAGTTGCTTTGCATAAATCAAGTTATAGTGATAGAATACAGTCCTCTTTGATACAAACTAAACAACTAAGTCCTCTAAACAGGTCAATACTCATAGACGAGGACTTGTCTGATAACTGGGCAATAAAAGGCATTATTCACTTTCATTATGTTAGCAGTATTCGACCTTACTGCGTTAAGGTGAAAGTTGACATTGGAATTTCTTTGAGATGAACTTTGAATGCAATCTCTGAGTAGTTCACCTAAAGGTGCGGTTCTGCACTCTATTGAACTTTCAAAGTAACTATTATAAGATTCTATAAATTATATATTGGTTAGTTGACTAAGGGCTGATTTTTCAATAGTCAGATTACGTTTAAAGAAGAAATACGTCATATTGATATGACGTATTTCTTCTTTAAACGTTATCTGACTATTGAAAAATCAGCCCTATTAGGTATTAAAGGACTGGTACTCTGAACGTTCTCCAAATTCACCACAATATCTTACTGAAGTTCAGTTAGCTAATAAGTACACATTTCATTTCTATAGATGTTGAAATTTCATAAGAAATACAAAAAGGTAAAGAAAAAATGCTCCCCCCTTCTACGCGGAAATTGATTAGTTTCCCAAGACCCCATAACAATTCCCCCCAGTTCACAATTAATTCATAACTGCAGTGCTATTCTGTAACAACATTTTCGTGTCTCGACAACGGAATCCGAGGTGAGTTTCAAATTCGTATAAATATAAGACCTTATGATGTGTGAAATAAGGTTCACTTTGTAAGCTTAGTCACTCAGGTGAAGTCGATATCGAAATGGTTATTTACAGAATAGACTAGCAGTTAGGAAATCACACAAATGCAAAAAATATTTATTTTATACACTCTGCACGTTGCAATACAAGTTAAATATGAGTTTGATGAAGCTACAATGTTGTGTAAGCTCTCAGAGGAGCTCGTGACTAAACAAGAACAGCCGCACGGGTCGATCTTTACGGTTAAGCAACGCTTGCCAAGGTTGGTCTGTGGATGGGTGACCATTTTAAAAATAAAAATTAAATTAAATAAATCTTTATTTCAGACTATTAGTCCATAATTAAGTTAGTATTTTGGTGTTAGTAACAATGGCGCTTACGAAGTAGGTTAGTATTGTTAGTTTATATAAAATATTTATTTATTTATACCTAAGACTGTCCCCACCCAGTGTCCCTGGAAGGGACAGTCCGGTCTGGCAGCTATCATTTTCAGGATGCTGTTGTCACTACCGTGCAAGCGCTGTAGTAAGGAGGCCGCTTTCTTTCGCATGATGGCATGAAAACCATCTGTGCGAGCCTCCGCGAACATTCCTGAAGCACTACAACGCCATGGTAGTCCCAACAGCATCCTAAAAGCATTATTAAATTGGACACGCAGCACGTTGTAGGCTCGGCGCGTGTATGATACCCACAGGCCACTCGTGTAAAAGGATTGACAGAACGCCTTAAAAAGGGTAACTTTGACGTCTGTAGTACAACGAGCGAACCTGCGGGCAAGCATATTGCTCCTCACCGACAACGCCCTGCGCTCCCTCTCTATATCTAAGTCATCCCTTAGGTCGCTCGTGACAATATGGCCTAGGTACCTAAAACTATTCACAACTTTCAGTGCTACGCCGTTGAGACTTATGGGAGGAACACTGCGCGGCTGCTGCTTAGGTGCCTTAAATACTAGAATTTCACTCTTTTTCGAGTTGTATAATAAGCCATGCTCCACCGCATAGGCCTCGCAGGTCGACAGCAACCTCTTCAATCCGGTATTTTAACATACCGAGCTTTCTCCGTACCTCGGAAAGCACGTTAAGCCGTTGGTCGCGACTGTCATTTATAGATCTTTGGCAGTCGTTACGGATTGTCAGAAGCCAGTAAGTCTGACTCCAGTCTTGCCAAGAAGTATCGTGTTACCCAGTTAATGGGTTGTGGAGGTCTGGTAGGCAACCGCTACTCGTAAAACACTGGTATTCAGCTGAATCTGGTTTGACTGAAAGCCGACCCCAAAGTAGTTTCGAAAATGCTAGGCAGATGATGTTGTGTAAGCTCTCAGAGAGATTAGTACGAGTACCTCGGTATATGACGTCACATATACTATATACTAGTTGCACATAAGCCTGAAGTACCTGAAGCTTAGTCAACTTGTTGCAGAAGCTGACCAACGTAAATGCCACGTATGTACTAGGGATTGTGTGAGCTGAAACTTTGTGCAAAGCTTTGAAGTTTTAATAGAATGTCAAAAATCATGATGTAATCCTTGAAGATAGAATTAGTAGGGATGATGAAAACCTTAATCATTTACAGGTTGACAAACAGGAGGCTATTTATACGAATCTGGAGTTAAAACATTACCATAGTGATGGTGGAAATAATATCTTAGTATCTTAACACATTATGCAGAAGTTACGCGGCTGATTTTACGTTCCGACGTATTCGGCTGATATTGACACACGCCTGCCTCCCGCTGATCGAACCGACCTTCTGACGTTTCCGCCGAATAGCGGCTTGAACTTACGCCCGACCAAAATTCGTCGTACCGCGTACGCTTTAACGCAACGTAATTTCGGCATAATGTGTCGTCAGTAATTCAATAGCACTGCAGACGTTATCAAACATCGGTCGCGTATCTTCGGCATAGTGTGTACACAATGTCACTGTTGTTACATCTAGAGCACGCCGTGTCGCAACTTGCAAGAAACTTTCAAATAACAAACACGGTAATAATATAAACGAATTTCGGAACCACAGCACATACATTTTTCTAAATTTTCGTAACGCACGTTCAGATGATATAACTAAATACGTGCCCCGATATACTACGGTGCAAAAAACGTTGAATAAGGGTGTCCTTTCCACCAAAGATGTGCTATGTAGCTATGCTGTGAGAATGTAAAAGCTAAGCTACGAATTATTTGACCGTTTCCACCGATGCTAAGCGATTTAGCGGGGCGAGTAAGATGCGCAGCGCAGCTCGAGCTATACGACCTTTTGACATATTCCATATTATTATTCCATATTATGGAAGGCACGCACTGCTCTGTACATAGTTACATCAGACGCGACGATCCATAGCTTGCATCCATAGCACGCATGCATAGCTTGCATTCATAGCACGCATCCATAGCTCGCATCCACAGCAAGCATCCTTCCATATAAAAACGTATCTTAGTTGAATCAGTGTCCACCAATGCTATGCTATGTGGACCAATGAATATGATTGGTGGATATCAAACGCATCCATAGCAACGTTGCATAGCACATCTCTGGTGTAAAAGCAGCCTTAAACATTGTAAAGGAAGCAACGTCAAATGAAAGTTGTTTGACACGAGAACACGAACACGACCCCGTTATACTCTTACACGGCGATTGGAAACTATACCTTTCAATCATTGAAGATCAATCGCTCAAATAAATCTAGGTCAGCCGCCTACCAAGCAATTATCTGATGACTAATATGACGATTGGTAATAGTTCTTAATGTTTGATTATTGTTTTGCTTGTAATGATTTGCATACTTATGAAATATTCATTAGACGTGTGTGAAAGTACGAATCAGTCTTCTTACTTCGGCTGTCACTACATTATCTAAAGACACGTCACGTGTGGCCGTTAGGGACTACTCACACTTATTCAGCTCCATTCGCGTTTTGATGAACGATTTTTTTTTTTGAACTTTGCCCCACACTAGATATTTCTCCTGTATCGTGGGTGCGTTTACAAACATACAAAGTCACATACACAAACAGCCAGACCCGGAACAACTATCTGTAGGCCTTACAAATATTTGTTCCGTGCGGGAATCGAACCCACGACACGCGACGCAGCAGTCGATCGCTCAACCACTGCGCCTATCGTGCCGTCAAATTTTGGTCACACTTATACAGTTCTGCTCCTATCAGCCGCGTACAGCGTCGTAAGAATGAGAAGGCGGCAGCGGCAGAACAGCGCTGAATTCTATCTATAGCACTCGCATGATAATAACACATTTTTCCACATTTTATACTTGTTTGCCGCGAAAGCTGAATAGATGCGGAAAGCTGAACGGAAGCGTACGCGTCTCCATAAAAAATCGTTGTTTTTCTATGGGCATAAGCTGAATACAGCCGAATATGTGTGAGTAGTCCCGTGGGAAACTAGATAGTTATTGGTTATGGGAGCGCTATTAAAATAACCTTCACGAGTGACGACACTAGCGTAAGTCCGCACCCTTATATGTGGCCACGACATGTGTGTTAGTAATCTTGTTCAAATAGCTGAAAAAACTAAATAATCATTAGGGTTTTCTGTCTACAAAGAGAGATGTAAGAAATAGAATTGTTGCACCGACCCAAAATAAATTGATAGAAGGACAAGAGACAGGCCACTTTTGGGTAAGCTCGCTCTATCGTCAGCTTCGCCTCTGTTATCTCTGACCTAGACTAGGGACAACAAGAACCCTCAAATAAAAAAGAGTATCTGCTGGGTGAGACAAGAATTAATCTGGTCGATGTGGTGACACTTGAGGGAGATCCAAGTCCAGTACCTAGTATATGTACTTCTTCTTCTGAATTGATGATGAAGGCCCACATATTTAATTATAACAATGATAATTTCTATGCTTTTGATTTGGCCAGTTTTCTTACCAGCTCATCTCCACTTATCTCTCACCACACAATCCTTAAGATAGCACATTTAACTGTAGCACACCTTGAGTTTGTGCCAAGGTCCGCTTCCCAGCCAGTATTATGGCTAGCCCATTACTCTTGAGTTCGCAAACACTGCACTATATCTGCCAAGAGTTGCACGCAAAGCAAATAAACAAGCCACTGAAATAATATTAGATATTTGGAGATTTACTATGGTACTTGAGACTGATTTTAGAAGATCAATTGGAGATGTGGCTACTTTGTACGGAGTCGTGTGATGCTTGAAGGTATTTCTTACCAACAACAAAGTATGTCTTGTTGTTGCTGCCTTTCCTCAATTTTACCATCACTTCCATAAAGACTTAATTCGTCATTCGTACTGAGGAGTATACTATCACCGCCGTAGTATAACTGCCATCCCGAAAACTAGGCCCGTGTGGTGGATTAAAGCCCACTCAATGACAAAGAGAAGTGCGGCTCCATAAACAACATTTTCAGGCTACAAGCTCTCTAACAACTTGCTTAGTGTTTTGTAAATGCATCTCGTTTAGGGAGACGTTTTTGGATCGTGATTAAGTGGACTGCAATGCATGACGGCTCTTTTGTGATAAGGATTAAGTCAGGTGCCCAATCTTTAATAAGTAGTAAAAAACCTCCCATGTCGTCTTGGATGGCAACCATGTGCCAGAATGTCTGCAGTTGTCCCATAAAAGTAAGCAAGCACGTAGAGAGTAAGCAAACATGTAGTAACATATGCATATTGAATTTAAACAAGCATAAGTAATGACAGGATGTTAGCTCATCAACTAAAGAACATTATGGTGATGAGGTAAGCTGCTTCACGAGTCTTGACTCTTGGGCCATTGATTTTTCTATAGAAAGATTAGCATATGAGCATGACAACGGAAGAACAAAATGGAATAGCTATGCCATGATCGATACCGAAGAACTGATAGAAATTACTCGGCACGGAATCAAAACTGAACATAAAAATGAAGGAAACGCTTAAGAAGATACAACTGAATATGTAATTTCAAGTAAACCTGAACTTGCTAACGCTGCATAATAATATAAACAAACATACAAACCATTACTAAACGGTCAAGTACGTGCGGTAAACATTTGTGATATGGCAACGATAAGCATCAGTGTAGGTAACTGATTTCATGTGATAATAGACAATCATACCATGTACCGAGAATAGGGCTGTCCCACGGTGACATGTGCTGTAAACGTGGAACATTATATGAGGGAGTGGACTAAAATTGTGACAGGTATTGGTATAATAGTATATGCTAAGGAAACAGATTCAAAATCAAATGTATCTTACACGCGATAGTCTATACTGAGAAACTAGATGACTATTTTGCGAAACTACTTGTAGATGACAATACTATTTTGCAAACAGCAAACGTTCTTAAAATCATTGAAATCTTTTTCCTTCTCCACCAGGTAGAAATGTTGACATCTTTTTGCGTGATTATAATAATAGCTTAGTCTTGTAGGGCTTAATCGTCAAAACCAAGAATGGTTTTATAGATTTAATGTGTTAATGCTTCTACAATCCCTCTATTTACTAATTCAAACCATTTGGTGATCTACACGTCCCATAACTTATTTATGTCTCCACAAATGTCCTTCCGCAAAGCTATCGTTTGATATTTACTATGAAGTACTTACCCAACTCACAAATTGAAAGCCACCCCAGAAATGCTTTCAGTTTGTGAGTTGAAAGTTGTATTGAAAGGATTTCTACGGTGCACAGTTCATTTTTAAATCTCCACCAATCAACCAATCTCTCTCCAGTTTCTACCACTCAACATGGCGACCCTAATTGACCGTAACCTACATGTGACTGGTGTCTGATAAATCACAATCAATCAGCCACAATGCTGCGTGAAGGGCGGTGAACTACTAACTAAGTCACGGTCATTAGGCAAGTTGTTAGTCGAGGAATTTATGAGTCGTGTCTTGGACTTATTTGGGCATACGTCTATCGTTTATTGATGTTTTCCACATTCTTGTTGGTGATTTAAAGTTTGTTGTGTCGGTTTTGGTGAGTGTTGTGGGCGGATTTGGGTTTGAATTCATTGACTTGTGACGAATCGATCGAGGTCCAAAATTATCCCACGTCCTACGTCCAAAGAGCTAAATCGTGGGGTAACTTAGCCCCTCTTCTTTGTGGGCTAAGGGAATGAGCTGCATTCTGAGGCTCGTCTCTCATTCTCGAGTGTAAATTCGTGCACATACCACTGATATTTTACAATTCATCTGGACTTAAGTTTATCGTGGATAACTGACATTGGTTTGTTTTAAAAATAAATAAATTGGTTAAGGAAAACACCAGTGTCTTTCTGAGGACACATGAACTTAAAGACAAGAAGTCAAAATTCGCCTGCCTGGAGCAAGCATGGTGATTCTTTTTCTGTGCAAGAAGAGGTCTTTGCCCAGCAGTAGGATAGTTACAGGCTGCTATAGAGATATATTTTTAGACTCCAAAATACAGATAGTATCAATCGTTAGGATACTATGAAAACATAGTCTTTATCCGTATCTGCTTCTTTTCCTTATGTAAAAGAGGTCATTATTGTTAATCAATCTCGGAAATTGATAGCATCGTAATTAATTAGCAGTAGCAGCATTGTAGTCTAATCATAATTAGGTACTGATTCTTTAGATATTGTGATTAATGATGCCTTGATTGTAATATTTTTCTGCAGTGATCTTGGCATACTGAGATAGCTACCTAATGCAGTACTACCTAGTACCTACTTGTTCTCCACCAATTCGATCAAAACAGTTACTCGGATGTTACTGTTTTTTTATGGTCAGCAATGATACACAGTAGGGAAGGGGGGGGCTGCTACAGTGAAGTATGAGTAGTTTTCAAAGAAAACATATTCGTAATCCAGATAACAGTGCACGAGGCGATGTAATACGACAAATTTCGTCTTCGTTAAATTGAACTATTTGTCACTCAATCACGCACGCCTAACGGCAAAAGACACTTGGCTGAAAGGAAGACCATTGACTTTATGAGGATATAGTAGTTTACACGAACAGACGAATGTTTTAGGAAACATTTTCCAAAATCAAGTGGACGAAGTCACTGGTAAAGCAAGCTTTGATAAACAAACATATTATGAGACACAAAACCCAACAAAGCAGAAATGTTAAACAGAATATAACATCAATGAAACATCGGCCATTTAATTATGTATGCGGTTTGGGAAGCTACTCGAACCGAAAATTGTAGAGTATAAATTAATTTAGTATGTAATTTGACCACCTGTAATCTTGTATTGATCGCTGGTGGACTGTTCTGAGGTGCCAAAAGTAGGGAAAATAAATTGCAATGTTAATGATATTTGGATTCGTTCGCTCGTTTGGATTTTTTGGTAAAGTAGGTAAGTGTTTGGGAGTTAAATAACGTAGGTACTCCGTTGTTATTTGACTTGAATAATGATTTTACAATGAGGAAAACTATGCGATTTTTTTTTGGAGAAAAAGATGCCATTCAGTCTGTGTTCGAAGTGAAAAAAAAAAACGGGCGACGAACAAAAATACTGAAGAACTTCTTTTGACAGCTGGAGCCTGGATGACATTGACAGCGTCACAATGGCGTGCCGTGGCGCCAACAGTATGCTACGCAAACTGTCCGGATTTGTGGAATAATAAAATAGTCCTCTTGACCGACATAGGCCATTGTGCTCATCTCAACGGAGACTATAGCCATCGATGCAGAAGATATTATAGCGCACAAGTCACGCCACACATGTCAATGTCACCTAGTTTGTTTTGTCTATGATGTGACCGCGGCAGAAATGTCAACTTTTTTATAGTGTGGGGGGGCTACGCTCTAAGCCCGAAGTCCGTAGTTTCAGGCTTAGTTGCGGGCATATTCTATTCCGTATTACCTATGGACTTACGGTTAGTCCAGAATTTCGAATTAAGAATGAATGACAACAAGATTTTGCAGTAACTCGCCGGCACGGTTGGCGCAGTGGTTGAGCGATCGGCTGCTGCGTCGCGTGTCGTGGGTTCGATTCCCGCACGGAACAATTATTTGTATGGCCTACAGATAGTTGTTCCAGGTCTGGCTGTTTGTGTATGTGACATTGTATGTTTGCAAACGCACCCACGATACAGGAGAAATTCCTAGTGTGGGGCAACGTCTTATTAAAAAAAAAAAAAAAAAAAGTACCTAACTGTCAAATCGTACTGACGCGAGTTTAACATTTTATACCCCATCCCAAGAAAAGTGCTCAAAGCCGTTAAAGAAGTTTTCACTTCAAAAAAGTCATCATTAAAAATATCCTGGAACGCCCATTCTTGCGGCCTGCAGTTTTTCAAATGAGCACACTATAACTGAACTAGATGTGTCATCAAACGTTAAGCTGTTTGTCCCGGCTGTCATTTTGTAGATCTTTGGCAGTCGTTACGGATAATTAATCAGAAGAAAATCTGAAAGTTCTGAAACCAGTCTGGCCAAGGAATACCGTGTAACGGGTTGTGGGGGACTGGTAGGCACCCGCTCCACGTAAAATACTGGTATTCAGCAGAATTCAGTTTGACTGGCAGCCGACCCCAATGCAGTTGGGAAAAGGCTAGGCAGATGATGAGATGTGTCATCAAACTCATCAGTTGACCACCAGTTACGTTCCAATTCACTATCGCAACATAAACAAAAGAGCGTATTAGGTGACTACTGATAATTTCATCGATACAAATACAGTTCCGAGTCGTATCCATTGTTTTTATCGTTATCGAATGCACTCCAACAAACATTGACCGAGTGATATTTATCGATAAGATAGTGAAGCGAATGTTTATGCCAAAACATTGACAAGAGATTTATTTTTATTTACAGTTTTACTATCAGTAAATAGGTACGTTAAGGAATGTTCTGGATTTATTTTTGTTATAATTAACGTCTTAATTCATTAATTATGATATCAGCCAGTTTTTTTCCAACGGCAGGGCAAAGACCTCTCATACGGACATTGATCACCTACTACGTTTGTCCTCAATACGTTGCCGATTCCAGACATTAAGGTTACGGTTCGTGTACAGTCGCCGACAGATATATTGTAGCATGCAAGGTGGCTAAATACTTTGGAAAAAATAAAAAAAATCTATGTGTAAGTGTTTGTTAAGATATTTTTGGTTAGTATGTGAACAGAAATTATTGACAAGCATCTGCTCAGATATTAATGAAGTAATAAATGTTCATATACACTTATTGACATTTAAATTTTGTTCAAGTATTTGGTCACCTTATCTACTAACCTAATAGTATAAAGATGTAAAATTATTTATTTTTATACAAACGGAAAGGTGTTAGTCATACTGTCATACCAATTATAAAAACATGGGTTTCCAGTGCATAAAACTGTACTTTGTAAGGAAAATCCATTCGTATGTTTTCGTGAGTGTACTGAAAAATGCACGATTATAGTTTGTCTTTTATTTTTTTTTTTAATTTACGAGTTATAGTAGTAGCATTTTAAAATAACTCCCACCTGTACTGACAAGAACATACCTCGTTAACCATAGTTTTAAGTAACAACATGACATCACCCCACAAGGTAGAGGGTACACTTGTGCAATCAAAGTACAGTCGGCTACAGCGTTATCTGTATTATTAATGTTAACGGTACCGATTGCAAAATAAACCGGTCAATTGAAGGTGATTAGAGGCTTATGATAAAGATCGAAGATTGTTGAGTTTATTGAATTGTATAAGAGTTGTGTTGTTCGTCTCGTAAAAAATAAAGTAGTAGTATAGTAACATAGTTTTTTGCCGCCTACCACAGAAATACCTTCCTTCTGGAGTTTAGTGAATTAGACTCTCTTTATCCCTTTGATGTATAAACTAAGAATTTTTCAAACTCTACTAACTTCTTTAGCCTGCAAAAGCTTTAATTATTTTATTAATTAATTAATCGCACATTTCCGGTAGAAGCTGGATGAGGTTGGCAGAGGAATTTGGGGATTGGCACAAGAAAAGAGAGGCTCAACAGTGGGCAAACTCGGGCTGCGGATGATGACATTTAAAATATACTCCCAAATTTGCAAAACTTGAAGGTTAATCACGGGAAGAAATTGAGTAAACGGCGAATGTAAAGAAACGCAGCTCGCAGAACATACTATTAAGAGCATTAGTAACTTACTTATCTTAATAACAAAAAAAAAATACGACACTAAAATATAACCCACGCATGAAAGCACGAACACAAAAAAATATATGTATTAATTAATCGCATAGTGATAAAAAATATGCGAATCATCATAATCATGTTTATTTATTTACGAGACCGAAACGAGGTTAAAACAATAAAAATAATAAAAAATGTTAATGATTATCGCTTTTTTATTACAAATCGGTAGATTTTATCGGAAATGCTTCTAACGATTGCGCAACCGTCTGTACATGTTGACATAGCGATTTGAATCTAAATCAATTACCGATTAAGTAAGATGGCTGCTAAACGTTTAATTTCCCTTGAGTGTGGAATGTAGAACGAGTAGATGCTGAGGTAAATAAAATAGAGGTCGTATTTTCCTGGGTATCTCAGTTCTTGTTTGTCGTTACTTTTTGACGTGTGGAAATTCTCTTTATTACTAGCTGACCCACGCAACTTCGTCTGCGTAACATTTTTCATTACTGCCCCGCTCCTATTGGTCTTAGCGTGATGATATGTAGCCTATATCCTTCCTCGATACATGGGCTATCTAATACTGAAAGAATTTTTCAAATCGGACCGGTAGTTCCTGAGATTACCCCCTACATACAAACTTACAAACAAATTTTACCTCATTATAATATTAGTATAGATGTAAAAATGTCTCATACACTTCATTTTTATCGACTCATACCATATAGTCATGATGGTCTTATCCTGGACAAAGCTGGCCTAGGAAGAGAAAGACGCCGCATTCTAAAGCTCAGCCACAGTGCCCCAAGTGCCCATACCATACATCTGTACTCTGTGAAATTTAAATCTATAACAGCGACGTATTGGGCCCAAATTAGTGTACCATTATTTTTCATTATTTTAAATTTTTGTTTCTCTTTTCTAGTATTTTTTGTCGTGCTTGTGTCGAATAAATGTGTTTTATTCTATTCTAAACAGCTAAACATCAACGTCTCGAAAGAAGAAGAGAAGCCTTTTTTGTGACAAACAATTTCAATAAACCTGAACAGTATCAATTTAGAAGCCAGCCCAAAATTGGCCTGCTCCCCAAAAACACCTAGAACGCCGCAAAAAAAACAAACTACTATCAACCAACGAACAGCTAATCCAACGCCAAGCTACAACCCATTAATATTGCAAAAGAGGGTAGTTACCTCAGCGGTAACCTCTTGCCCCCAGCCCCGGAGTGCCGCGCCGTCGGAATACGAATTAATGTTTAAAAGCCTATTAAAATTGTTATACGTATCGACTGGGCGAGCTTAGGGAAAACTATCAAATGTAAACTGTTATAGATTCATAGACTTTTAAAGGGAAAAACCTCTTGTAATGCTGGGTGATTCATTCCTGAAGTATCACTATAGAAAAAACCGGCCAAGTGCGAGTCGGACTCGCGCACCGAGGGTTCCGTACAAAACTGTAGGTAATTATAAGCAAAAGTTGCGATTTACGATTTATGACGTATTAAAAAAAACAAGTTACTAGATCTCGTTCTCGTTCGAAACCAATTTTCGCTGGTAGTTTACATGGTAATATACATTATATTTTTTTTTCAGTTTTATCATTCTCTTATTTTAGAAGTTAAGGGGGGGGGACACATTTTACCACTTTAGAAGTGTCTCTCGCGCAAATTATTCAGTTTAGAAAAAAATGATTTTAGAAACCTCAACATAATTTTTGAAGACCTATCTATAGATACCCCACACGTATGATTTAGATGAAAAAAAAAATTTGTTGAGTTTCAGTTCTAAGCATGGGGACCCCCAAAATTTTTTGTTTTTTTTTTTCTATTTTTGTGTAAAAATCTTAATGCGGTTCACAGAATACATCTACTTACCAAGTTTCAACAGCATGGCTCTTATGGTTTCGGAGAAAAGTGGCTGTGACATACGGACGGACGGACAGACAGACAGACAGACAAACATGACGAATCTATAAGGGTTCCGTTTTTGCCATTTGGCTACGGAACCTTAAAAAGTCAAATGGAATGAAAAAACCTGACGCTCCACGTAAAACACTGGTATTCAGCCGAATCCGGTTTGACTGGAAGCCGACCCCAATATACTTGGGAAAAGGCTAGGCAGATGGTGGAATGAAAAAAACCTGTGTTACTAAGAATACAGTCAGGCCCTATCCGCACTGCAATTTCTATTCGCGCGGAAATAAATCCACACCCCATCAACGCGTTTGCATCAAATCACAGATTTTTTTACCGCCAGTGCGGATATTCGTATAGGATTCAATGTGTTACAGAATTGCGGTAAAAAGACAGCTCAAAAATCGCAGTGCGGACAGGGTCTCAGCTTAGAAATGGATCAAGCCCTCAAATGACTCCTGCCGCTCTGGGTGGAGCGGAAGGGAATGGCAGACTCTTACTGACTACAACCAAAACCCATCCGTGTTCCTCTTAATGCCCTTTGCGTTCCAGGGCCGCGGTGACTCTTTCGAACAAATTCCGCAATCCTGGAGGCCGTTTCGCCTAGGCTATAATTGTAGATTACTAGGTAGATGTGTAGGTAGAATTATAGCTATCTTCAGCGACTTTTTTAAACCATTGAATATAAATGCCGGACCCAAAATCATGGTGCAAAGATTAAAAGGACCGGAAACATCATTAAAAATGCAAATCCTGACCCCAAACATCCTGCATTGCTTGCGCAGGCCTCCTAAATACTCCTAATGGCGCAAAGTCAGCGAATTTTAGGGTCAAAAGAACATTACAACAAATTCGATGGTTTTCGGTGCGATTTCATGATTTTTAGCCGAACAGGGATAATTGCTGGGTAACAAAATAAGGTATCAAAATTAAATGTACAGGAGTGGGGACTTATTACGATACTTAAAATATAAACTGCAAAAAGCGGTTTGCTTTTACATGGACGTGAAATTTCAACGCACTGGTGTTAATTTTCCTTTACGTATAAAAGACAAGCGCGAGTCAGACTCACGCACGATAGGTTCCGTACCATTATCTATAAAAACGTCAAAAAATTCGAGGTTGCTGTACGAGGTTAGTATATTGTTATAGCGGCAACAGAAATACATCATCTGTGAAAATTTAAACTGTCTAGCTATCGCGGTTCTTGAGATACAGGCCTGGTGACAGACAGACAGACAAACAAACAAACAAACAGACAGCGAAGTCTTAGCAATAGGGTCCAGTTTTTACCCTTTGGGTACGGAATCCTGAAAAAAGGAAAATCATTCTTTTTGCCTATTTAACTGCCTGACTAAAAGTGTTTTTTTTTTGTTAGGAATCTTCCCTATGTAAGAACCTAATCCTTGTGCGCTTGGTCCGTCCGTCCGTCCGTAAAAGCTGCTTATTTCATACAACTTCTAAAGCTATCAACTTTTTTGTTATACTCAAAACGGAGTACCGCAGCTCCGCACGATCTTTAAAGTCGTGACTAGAGCCTTTCCTGTGATTTTCTCTGGCCTTTTGATATGAAGTTGAAGCTTTGATTTGAATGCCTTGACCCTAAATTGGGTTTAACAGTTATAAACTGTTGGGAAGATAGTTAGATGGAAAGATGGTGTATATTTGCCTGAAATATAGAATTATACAGATTTTATCACATATATTTTATCAGTAGGCGGAATATGTTGAAGTTATTGTAACTTCAACATAATAAATTCCGCTTACTCTATTCGGCATGCAAATTTTGTAATAATAATGCCTCTAACAAACAAATCAAGTATACAGGGAAATTGAAAAAATACCCGAAACCTCTTAGGCAGTGAAAGTACACATGATTATAAGCAACTTTTGTTTTGGTAAAACTCCGAAATCTCGAAAAAAATATCAGCTGTTTCATACATTTTCATTGGCTAAATACTGCATTTTGTATGAAACAGCTGATATTTTTTTCGAGATTTCGGAGTTTTACCAAAACAAAAGTTGCTTATAATCATGTGTACTTTCACTGCCTAAGAGGTTTCGGGTATTTTTTCAATTTCCCTGTATTGACTTGGCTCGCGAGGTTGTCGATATGTGGGAAGTGGACTCTGCAATCATTGTACCGATAGTTGTGACAGCTAACTTAATAGCCAGGAGCCTCGACCAACACCTCAGGAGGCACACCACAAACCTTATTTTTTATTATTTGTTGTTATAGCGGCACTAGAAATACACAATCTGTGAAAATTTCAACTGTCTATCTATTACGGTTCTTGAGATACAGCCCGCTGACAAACAGACAGACGGACGAACGGTCGAGCGGACAGCGGAGGCTTTAGTAATAAGGTTTCGTTGGTTACGAAAATCTGGAAACCACAGCCAACTTAGGTCCAGCAGATGGTGAAGGATCATTTTAGGTCCATCTGCTATACAAGTTTTGACATCTAAAAGTTGCAATTCCCCTAATTTTTATTTAGCCTAACCCTAAAACGAGACTAACCGGCCTAAAACTCCAAATGGAGCGCATTTTGTATGAAACAGCTGATATTTTTTTCGAGATTTCGGAGTTTTACCAAAACAAAAGTTGCTTATAATCATGTGTACTTTCACTGCCTAAGAGGTTTCGGGTATTTTTTCAATTTCCCTGTATTGACTTGGCTCGCGAGGTTGTCGATATGTGGGAAGTGGACTCTGCAATCATTGTACCGATAGTTGTGACAGCTAACATAATAGCCAGGAGCCTCGACCAACACCTCAGGAGGCACACCACAAACCTTATTTTTTATTATTTGTTGTTATAGCGGCACTAGAAATACACAATCTGTGAAAATTTCAACTGTCTATCTATTACGGTTCTTGAGATACAGCCCGCTGACAGATAGACAGACGGACGGACGGTCGAACGGAAAGCAGAGGCTTTAGTAATAAGGTTTCGTTGGTTACGAAACCCTGATAAATACAAATCTGGAAACCACAGCCAAATTAGGTCCAGCAGATGGTGAAGGATCATTTTAGGTCCATCTGCTATACAAGTTTTGACATCTAAAAGTTGCAATTCCCCTAATTTTTATTTAGCCTAACCCTAAATCTAGACTAACCGGTCTAACACTCTAAATGGAGCGTCTAAACGAGCCTCAGTGAAAACCAGTGCTCATATTGGCACTCAACTTGGGGTTATTGGCCAAATATTTGCGCAATAGTGCAATACAAAACATACCTTATCACTTTCAATTTAAAGTTTATTTTTCATTGCTAAAGTGACGAAAATATTTGTACAAATACGCCAACACCAAGCGAACACCGCGTCGCCGTTCTCGAATGGCAGACAAAAGCTTCCAACAATAACGAACACACGGTCTGATTCTCGGTACAGGTTACAGACAATGTTTTTGCTAAGTATATAGAAGACACCTTAGTTTGGAACTATATTTTACTGTTGTTTTGTAGTTATGCATGTACTTCAAAGTTGTGATATCTTACTTCTATACATAAAACTAGCTGACCCGTGCTCTATTCGTCGGGCGGTATTTTTCGGGTTAATATTGTAGCCTATGACACTCCCAAATAACGTGGCTTTCTATTGTTAAAAGATTTTTTTAAATCGGTTCAGCAGATCCACACAAACACCACATAAACACCACCACCACAACCACATAAACCACCCACCACACAAACCACATAAACTTTACCTCTGTACATATACAAAAGTTTGCATGGATGTATGTTACTAAATCACGAAATTTTACCCTGAAATTATGTTCCCTGTTTAGCCTCGTCCGTGTGTCACTGCAGGGTGCCAACTGAAAACAGCGCTGTGTGTCTGACGCCCAGGATATGCTGAAATGGTAACCTTTCGATATGGGCACGCTCAGACGAGAACCTATCGTTTTAATTATTTTATGTTATTGTTTCCCTTTTTTTTAATGTAATTTTTTGTTGTGTCTGGTTCGAATAAATGTTTTTCTATTCTATTCTATTATACTCACGCATCTAAACACATGTGCGCAAATTGCATGCGTGCACACATTAACTTTTTAGATTTACTTAGTTTTCTTTTGTATACTATATAGATTAAATATTTAAGTTATACATATACATTAATGTAATCAAGATAAGGGAGAGCGGCCTTTCCTGGCACAAGTGTTTTCACACTTAAAAGGAGAGATCAACCTCAATACTGTTGAACGAACTTCGTTTGTAATCGAATAAAACATTTTTTCATTTTTTTTTTTTCATTTTTTCATTCTATACCTTTTTTATGCACCTCGAAGTTCTACCTAACTAAAATTCTCACGTTATAGTCATTTTATGGGAAAAATACTACTTCACAACATCATAAAAGCAATAACAATGTTAGAATCTTCGGCCTTTCTCGTACCAGACAATTTACGAGAAATGAGTTTTTATGTAAAGCACTAGGCGTTGGGCCAACAGTATGTATGCTGCCACTAACTATGTAGTTAACATGTTATTAAAAATTAAAATACGGGAACAACATACGTCATCTACTAAGATAGGGCTACCTTTTAAGGGAAATATGGTTAAATGTGACGACAAACACAACAAGGAAAGGCCCTTAGTTGAATTGTTGACGATTAAGAGTCCTATTACGAATCGTAAATGCTCGTTTGCAACAGACGAAGTTACGTTGGTCTGCGTTGGGAGTACATCTATAGTCCGCGAAACAACTCGCGCGAGACTGAGGAGCGCGCGCGCTGAATTGACGCAGAATATATAGTACTTTAATTTTATTTATTGTAATTTTGTTTAATTATATTGACAAACGAAAACTAATGAAACGTATTCATTGTAGATTGAAATTTTATATCATATTAATTTATTTGATAAAATTGTTTTTATTTGGAATATAATGGACGCTGAATCAAGACATTTCTGGCTTAAATTAGGCTTTCTTTACGTTTTTTTCCGTGAAACTCAAGGAATTTAAAGAAATTCTAGAACTCCAATAAACAAGTAAAACATTCAACTTACCTTTTAGTAATTTTAGCTTTTAATAGAATTGATTGTAACAATGTGAATTAGACCGTCAAAGTTCCATCGCCGACATTTTTTCTTGCAAACTGAGTTCGTAAAATATTTATAGTAAATTACACGAAAAGAAAAATGAAAATGTGTAACTCTAACTTACAAGAAAGAGACTGGCACTATCGTTATTCAGGATCAAATAATTAAAATATCTTACTGCTGCTGATAATTACAGCGTCAAAAATCATGAATTTCCGTAAAAAATGTAATAGGACTCTTAAGCTGAGTTCTAGTATAAACAACTTAAATCTAGCTAAATGAAGTTATTCAAAGTGTATCATGAAAGGATTTTAACTTAGAATATATTGTCATCTGGAGAAACCCAAACCGGCCCCTCAAAGGCGGTCGTCAAATAACCCAGGTCAGAGGCCCTTGGGGCAGTTTAGAAACTCTGACACTAGGGTGTGTGTGGTCGTCAGACCTTACTGCCCACACTATAAGAGAGAGAGAGAGAGAGAGAGAGAGAGAGAGAGAATAGAGAAACCCTGGAATCCATAAGCTTTAGCCTACAGTCATCATCATTTGAGCCACTGCTTTTTTATGGATGGAAATCTTCAAATGACTCCTTTCGTTCTGGACGAAGAAGAAGGGATTGTCAGACTCTTACTGACTAAAATCTATAGGTACGTGTCTCTCCTATTGCCCTTTGCGTTCCTGGTTCACGGTAACTCTTTCGAAAACATGTTAGACTGGATAGTGGATATATGGCCTCTACGAGAAAGTGACTGTCAGACTCTTACTGACTAAAATCTACCTATAGGTACGTGTCTCTCCTATTGCCCTTTGCGTTCCTGGTTCACGGTAACTCTTTCGAAAACATGTTAGACTGGATAGTGGATAAATTGGCCTCTACAAAGCGTCGCTACAAGCACCAGTCCTGTGCCTCTCGCATTCAGGGAATTCCCGCGGTCTTCACCAGGTGTGCACCTTGTGCGAGGCCGTTCAAAACTGTGCCTTTTGACACGTAGTCGCCATTCCGGAACTTCTCGCTTCCATCGACTTTCTGTTCTGCGAGCAATGTGTGATATGTCCTACCCACTTCCATCTAAGTTTGTCGATTCTACAATCATGCCGGGCAGTGATACCTACTGCGTGTTAACCGTAGATCTAAATGTGCACATAACAAAGTTGCAGGAAAGCCATAAACAAAATCAAGGTAACAACAATAAACAGGAATAATTAATCGCCTGGGAAAACCGCCAACTTATTTTGGTTTTCATTACCTTTTATAACTGTATTTTACTACAACATAACGTGATAAACACCTTTTCCATATGACCATATTGACGTACAAATTCAGAACTAGTGTACTATGTAGTATTTTTCCGTGGCTTTGCTACTAGGTTTTCTCACAGGAACCGTGCATTTTCCGGAATATACAGCAGATATGGCCTATTAGAGACTGCTCACACTTACTTAGCTCCATTCTGACTTCGCTGAACGATTTTGGTTTCACTGATACAGTCCTGCTTCTATCAGCCGCGTACAGCTTCCTAAGAATGAGAAGGCGGGCAGCGGCAGATTAGCGCTGAACTCTATCTGTAGTACAATCATAGGCACGATTCTTGAGCGCTGACCTTCACCTGCGCAAAAGTGAGTTATTGGGTCTCTTTGGTGGTATGAAGTGAGGCGCGGGGGCGGGGAAAGTGCAGTGATTGGCCCGTAGCGCATCGCGCGTCATAGCCGTCACTCGGGATTCGTTCTTTACTCTTGCTGCACGTACCTCACGATGACGTTTAATTTGTCATAAGGTGTACGATGCGCAAAGCGATCCCCAGTCCCTACTCTTCCGCCGAGCGGTCAAGAACCGTGCCGGTATCTGTACTCGCATGATAATAACACATTTGTCCGTATTTTATACTTGTTTGACGCGAAAGCTGAATAGATGCGGAAAGCTGATGCGTATGCGAGACCCATACAAAATGGTTGTTTTCTATGGGCATAAGCTGAATAAGTAGTCCCTAACACCCGCGTGTCGGAAGACGAAGCGTTGGAATTGGAAGGCCTTCCACAAGGTGGAACGAGCACCTGGTCCCGCGAGGACACACGGGAATCTCCTGAATGCGAGATGCATAGGATCGGTCCATGTGGCAACTCTTGTGAGAAGCCTATGTCCAGCTGTGGAGGTCTCAGTGATAGCTGTTCAGGTTTCTCATCATCTGCCTAGCCTTTTCCCAACTGTATTGGGGTCGGCTTCCAGTCAAACCGGATTTAGCTGAATACCAGTATTTTGCGTAGAGCGGCTGTTTACCAGTTAACGGGTTGTGGAGAACCCGTTAACTGGGTAACACGGTACTCCTTGGCAAGACTGCGTGTCAGATTTTCTGGCTTCTGACTATCCGTAACGACTGCCAAAGATCTCTTAATGACAGCCGGGACCAACAGCTTAACGTGCTTTCCGAGGCACCGAGGAAACTCGGTATTAAGATGGTCACCCATCCACAGACCAACCTCGGCAAGCGTTGCTTAACCTTGGAGATCGACCTGTGCGGCTGTTATTATTTAGCCACGAGCTCCTCAGGTTTCTATGAGTGAATAAGTTTTCGTAATCGGATCAGTATTTCCAGAGATTATCTTTACAAACAATTTTACTTCTTTAGTTTGAATTTATTGTCTAACGTTATTTTATTTTAGTCAATGGTTTTAATCTCCCACGGTTTAATTATAACTTTGATGGACTACTAACCTATCGTAAATGTACATCTTTAACTCGGAGTCCCAGTTTCTTTAACGACCATCTTAAAAATGAAGAACTTATTAAGTTTGAAGTTGAAGATAATCGTAATTATAGTAGTGAGAGGTACCGAACTTCATTATTTTTATATAGTGCCGTTTCAAAAAATTCATAGTTTATTAGCAGACAGTTTTTTTTTGTAAAACGTTTTTTATTTAATACTAGAGGACGCCCGCGACTTCGTCCGCGTATAAATTCTCGTTATTCTCGTGTAAATCCCGATCCATCGGGAATTCCGGGATAAAAAGTAGCCTATGTGTTATTCTGGGTACCCTCGTTCTGTGGCAGTCGGGTAAAAAGACACGTGTTCATGTACAACTGCTTACATATTTTTGGGTCAATGCGTAGCCTAAAGGTGTAAATTCTTACGTCATTAATTAAAACATACTAATTAACAACAAGTTCTCAGCGGACTTCGCCCAATGCGACCGCACCTTACACGCAATAAATTAATTATCATAGTAATTGCTATTCGCATGTAATTAGGTGAAATGCATTGTTTCCATTTTTTATTTTTGTTTGTAATACTTGTTTGTTACGTTACTACTGTAAAATTTTATGGAAACATATAAATAATTGGCTGCTTGCGCTAGATTTCACACAGTTGGGACTTTTTTGTGAAAAGTGCGACTTTTAATAGGAAGTTGCTTCAAGCCTTTATAAGGCACGGAAGGGTTGGTTCCGTACAACAATTTCTATAAAAATGGGCTGTTGCATTGTCACACTCGTTTGCAGGAGCCTGGTTACTACTACTACCCTACATGGTATCTTTGTGCCTCAAGTCCTTAATCTTGGAAGCAAAAAATTCTTAACTTAATATTTAAATGTTAAGTTTCATTTGAATTAATTTTGAAGACTAAGTAAAAATTTCAAAGCTTTTATGAATCACCACAACGATTGACCACTCTAAACTCTGAAGGTTCCCCCTACAATAGCATGAGTAGGTACACATAAAACACAAAAATAAGATAATCTGCTGCTACATTTCACCGTTTCCAAGATAAATGACTCACTGTTTATTTAATAATTTTGATAAAAATTACATACTCAGAATTGAAGTGAGTGATTTAATATTAATTATGATAATATTTTGTATCAAAACTTGTAAAGGATATTTCTATAAAGACTGGAATGTTAAGAGGATAATATGGTAATAGGGAATACGCACGCGATTTTTTATTTACAAAATTAATTCATTACTTATAAGCTCCAGTAAACACTCAAGAAAATATTTTTAAATATCTTCATCAGCGATGAAGTTATAAAGCTTCAAAGATTACTATTAGAACGAGAAGTCCGACATGGAATTTGACGTCACATTACGTGACGTCTATACAGCTGCCATAGAAAACAGCGTTTTCGCGAGAGGGACAGACATATTTGTTTAAACTAATGATATCTCGCTTGTTTTTCGAGAAATTTTGATTCTATTTCCACTGTTAGTAATGTATTTTTGTATATTTTTAGATAAACTGTTTAGATAATAAATACCTATATTTTTTATGCATATTCCCTATTATATTTCTAAGATGGTCAGATTTCGGCTGCCTTTACACCAGAGATGCGCGAGGCAATGGATGTGTTTGTTAAGCAACAATAGAATCGCTTAATTTACCTATCCTCAGGCCGCATTAGTGTTGTCTGGATTTGTGGTGCTTTGTAGCGTAAATATGGTCACAAAACTTGTTGAAATATGACGTAGGTCTAAACAGAATCCTTTAAATTGTAAATAATAATGCCAAGCAAATAATAGCCCACTTAACTTACAAAACGGATTTGATTACACTTAACATATGGTTGAGTTGAAAAGCAGTAACAGTTGTGTGGCATTTTGCTGAACTGAACCAATTTTTTGCAGCCATTCATTCAACATACAATTTATTTATTATTTACTTCATTGTACACCTCCTAACAAGTAAGGAAAAAATGTTAATAAAAACAAGTGTACAGTGGGCGGTCTTATCGCACAGGGCAATCTCTTACAGACAACCTTAGGATGAATTGAACGAAAGAAGTTAGATTTAGGGCGGTCAGTGTACAAACATCATAAATAATATTAATTAGACTTAATAATACAAAATAAACACATACAATATTAAAATAAGTACTAAAGTAGTATTAAAATAAGAACTAATAAATATCAAATATATAATTGGGAAAGGAGAAGAAAAATTATAGTGAGAGGTTATGCTCCTTTACCATTTTTTTTAATGTTGGTAGCGTTTGAGCACGTCTCACATCTATGGGTGCAAACAAGCTGCTTGAATAGTGAATGACTTGTCAAAAAATGATGTGGAATGCATGCAAATGCAATGTTACTATTTTCAAAATTAAGTTTCCTTATTGTGGTTCCTACACTGTCTGTGCCAAATAAACATGTAGGCGACACTACCTAACCCTATAGGTACAACGCTGGTGCTATTGTTGATTTAAAAGCTAGTAATAGCATGAAGCAAACACAATTCTGGTGTTGCTGTAATTCCAAAACCGGGATGACATAAATCAAATCATGTTTTGAACAATGCACAAAACTAGGTACCTAAAAAGTATTTGTTTACATTTATGTTGTTGATAAATACTATCCTCATTTCCTTAATAAAACCATGTAACTTAACTAGGTAATGTAACATTGACAATACTATTATTTATAGATGAATAGCTTTTTATGGGAGGGAAAAAATAGTAGGTAGTTTATTTTCCAAGAGGAAATCTATTAAAACAGAATCAAGACATGGAAGATAGGACTGACAGAGTGCCATGGTCTTTATGGCATTAAAATTAAATAATGTTTAACGTTTCAAATAACTTTCTCACAGCAATGTTTTTGTTTTTAATATTTTAATTATTATAATAATTAAATTAGGCTACAAAAGTAATATAAATGGCTATATTATTAAAAAAATGGCTTATATGTATAGCAAAAAGATAATACACAAGGTAAAATAATAGCACAAATATACATATTTTACTACTGAAATATTGTTTTGCTTTAAAAGCATTATTTTTTAGTTTTTCAAGAACACCTGTGTGGACATATTTGAACCAAACATGGGTAAGTAGAGCAGTATGTTATTATACACATTTTAATCATATATTTTCACTAAGTTATGAGGTTGTTAATGGTTGAAACATGTGATTATGTACCTGGATCTAAACCCAGGTATATGTACCAGCTTATCTAATATATAAAAATCTCGAGTCACTGTTTGTTATCAAACTCCACCGAAACAGATTGACCTATTTTTATGACATTTTTGTGTATATTTGGTAGGTGTAAGAAAAGTGTAGGCTTTTTTTATGTGGCAACACAACGTTTGCCAGATCAGCTAGTAATAGAAAAATAAAACAATTAATTTATACTAATATAATAAAGCTGCAGGGTTTTTTTGTTTGAACGGAAAAATCTCTGAAACTACCCGTTGGATTTGGAAATTTCTTTTTGAATATGATAGCCATATTCATGAGGAAGGCTGTAGGCTATACGGGAACTGAAAAAAAAAAAACGGAATATCTGCACACGAAGTTGTGGGCAAAAGCTAGTTATATTTTTATGTCTAAACTAGCTGACTCATGCCCACTTTGCTAGGCAGTATTTGTCGTGTAAATATATACTCTATGACACTGACAAATAATGTGGCTTTCCATTAATTAATGCATTTTCAAAATTTGAGAGAGATTACCCCCTAAAACCTCACAAACTTTACTCTTTATAATATTAATATAGATATAGTATAGATTATAATGAGCACAACAATAGTTTGCTCATGCTAGGCTCCAAGTTTTAGAAACTTACGAACTTGACAAAAAAGTGGAGAGAGAAGTCAATGACCTTCAGAGATAGTGCCTGTCTAACCGTTTTCCATCTGTTAGGGCGGGTTGTTTCAACTACACTTAACGCACGCGTAAACGTTAAATATGGTGTTAACTATCGTCAAATCAAAAAATTGGGTTGTGGCACAAAATGTCAGTGTTAACGCACGTAAAATATAACGTTTACGTTAACAGATGGTCTGAGCACTGGTTAACGTAACTTTAGTTGCGTCAAGTAGAACAATATTGTGACATTTCTTTTGAATTCCTCAATACCAGTTCTTTTGATGACACAAATAAGTGGTGAAATGCAAAAAAGCTATTTAGGTAGGACCCGTGTCAATAACTTAGCTATTGGAATGAGCAGGAATTTTAACCAGAATGTTTTGAAACAACGCTTCTAATTTAACGAACGTCAAACATCGTCCGTAATCACAACTGTTTGATACAACCCGCCCTTAGAATAGGCTCTTACTCTAACCAGATGTTATCTAACCAACCTGTAAAACCCAGATACTGGGTACCGTAATAGCCCTCAGTAAGACTTAACAATATCAATAGAACAATGGTAAATGTGATGTTCTTACTTTTATATTTTTTAAGTATTTAAATAAAATAAAAAAATAAATAAATTAACGGTCCAATTTTGCTCGACTGAACAGTTTAATTATTATGTTGAAAAGGTGATGGTTATCTTTGTTATTTATAAGTTTAGCAAGTAGGTACTTTAACACTCCATTGCTTTACTTACATATTGCAAAAAAACCGGTTCTAATGCTGTGAATTAGGTGTAGTTAAATTTTTCAAGGCTGTTACATGCAGTTTCAGTAATCACAGATGTCAAGTCAAGATAAGCATAATAATGATAAAACTATGGGTAGAAGTTTAACTTTTTTTTTACAATATTTGCATTGTAAATAGTTAAGCATTTACAATGGTCAAATAAAAATCAACTTGCATATTTTTATCAGAGAAATGATCATCTAGGTCATTGTAATGCAATTATACGTTTCGCAATCACAACACGATCGCGGGGTAGGCGTCAATGATAATAACTTAAAGTTTTACTTTGGCGCACAAACACGCTCAGCCAATGAGCATCAGCCGTTCATTCACGCCCTCGCAATTAAATTGACAACAGATAAACCTTGAAAACACTACGAAACCGCGCTCCAATCACCCATTTCACACATATTGCCAACCATAATATTGATAATTTCACCGACCTTCAGCGCTCTGGTTCAGCGACAATGGCGCTCCAGCCGACGCAAGATCCTTCTTCTGTCCGACTTTAGGCGGATCAGAGTCCGAATCGTCGAACACAAGTGTCCGGACGGACTGGGAACACCGACGATCCATCGTAAACTCTCACTGCACAACACAGAAATGCACTAATATTACCCCCATTTAACACCCCGAATAAAACTTTACGAATCCACGGTCTATTAACATGACACCCTCAAAGTTAAGCGCGCGAAAACATTGATTAAAATCAAGGTATTCATAAACGATTCGCGATTGTAAATGCAAATATTTTCTATGCCATGATAAATAACGCGAGCGAGCGACACACGACTTCACACAAATCGAAAAATGACACTTTTGAAGGGCTCGCCAGTATTGCCATAATTCAGATATATAGTCCCCAGTGTTGTAAGCAATAGTTGTTTTATCCAAAACGTGTAAATGGGAAAAGTTCATTTAAAATGAGGCTCATAGATGGCGCCATCAGCTCATCCAACTAGAAAAGGACGCGTTACCAAAAAAGAATGAATAATCAGGATACCTTTTTCAGACAGTTCATCATGAAATCACGACGTTGTACCGACAATTTATCTATTTTGCGTGTGTTTGGTGTAATATTATAGCATTCAGCTACAGCAACATCATTCGCTAACACAACCATTAGGTCCTCATAAGTACAGGGCATGTGGCTCAATGAAATATTAGGCAGCACCGCATAGACGCCGACTTAGATTTAAAAATCTGCCTTTTTCTCAACCATGTTGGGGTTGGTTTTTAGTCCAAATACATGAATCATCTGTTGCCTATCTGACCTCTATAGCCCAGTTATTGAGTAACACAATGCCTCTTGGAAAGACTGGTAACAGATTTTTACGGATCTGCCAGATACCAGCTTGATACCCTCGAGTCAATTGAGCCAAGAGGATCATCGGCAATGATAGGCTCGTTGAATTGAAGCTCCAAAGTCTTGAGCATCGACGCCGAGTTGCTAGCCTGTCGGTTTTGTGAGTTTCCTGAGCTACAACCTGGGAGTCTAGTCAAGAGTGAATAGGTTACTTCTAGGCAAGCATGCTCCATCATAGACCACATCGTTGCTTAACATCAGGTGGGATAGTGGTCAAACGTACCTATGCCTATCAATGATAAAAAAAATGTCCACAATTTTTTTAATTATACATTTTATAATCACCTGGAATCGTCTGAACATGAACTGACATTCAGAATTATTACAATCGATGTTTTAAGAAAAAAAAAAACTGCAAATCAGTTTTTTCTATTAATGCTGCTCGGAGCACTCTTGTACTCTTGTCAAAACTTAGTAGCAAATGCTTCCAAAAAAACGAATAAACAATTCCAAGTAGGGAGAAGTTAATTTGTGATACGGCAACTCTGTGATCGCGTTCCAGGTGCGTTCCAGTTTCAAGTGATTGAACTGGCTGGATCATAATATCATAATTTTGAACATTATCAATTTTGTCAGTGCGTAACATTAACACAAAACGAAAACAAAAACGAAGATTACCTTTATAACATTCAAATGGTTTTCTTAGCAGTAAATACCTTTGTCTTGTGAACACCTTCAACAAAATTATATCCATTTATCATTTACATTAATAATACTATTGTTATGTTAGAAAGTATGATTTTTTCTTTACATTTCTAGGCAGAGTGTTACTTTGTTTATCGGTTTTTGCAATGCTAAAGAATATAGTAACGTGTCCAAAATTAAAATGTTTAACATTTTTATTGCTGGCATTACTGTGAACTAACAGGTGTAAAATCCTTCATCCTTTTATTTTTTTTAATTTATGTCAGCGCCACCTAGCAGTATTTTTGAAGAAATTGTGTTCTATTAGTTACCATATTCGATAAAAACAGTGTAATGTTGCCATTTTTTCATTGTTTCCAAGCAGATATTTTGATGTAGATGCATTTTCAGCAAATAAAATTACTTTTAATGGAAAGAACAAAAAATACTGAATGTAATTTCAAAATCTTAATTCTATCAAAGTGAAAATTTAGCACTATTTTTTCCAGCACTTTCTGCCATCTAGTGGCCAAAAGTGTTAAACTGAACTTGTTCCGTCAAAAGAAACGGAAAAACACGAGTGTGCGTCGCCTCGGTAGATATCAGTTGAATTATTCGGCTAAAATGCCCTGGCACGGGCATACGTAGTCGTCGGTCCGCCATTACGACGCAGCCGAAGACACGTTCGTCGTATTTAGTTAAATATTTTCGTTTATAAATGAGTAATAACGCTCATGAACTAAGTAATCGACTTCTGAATGCGTTGGATAACAATTACAATGTAAGTTTCAGAGTTTTGATGATCGTAAGTCCGATAAACTAGATGAGATACGAAACGGTCCACGAGCCCATGACACCCGATTCGATGTTGCGATTCGAACACTCGCGAGGTTGTCTCGGGAGTGCGTTGTGCTGTGCTAAGATCACGAGATGTGTTGATAACCGTTCAAACAATAATCGGAATATAGTGCGGATCGCGGAGCGGAAACGGACCGTGTGGATACGTGAGCGTGCGAGTTTAGAGGGGCCACTGACGTCGCCAGCCCGCCGCCCCGTCCCTCCGTCCCTAGTGCCAAAAATTTTGCAATGTGAAAGTATGGAATTGTGCCACGCGCGACCTTTCCCGTTTATCTTCTCCGTTGGTGTGACTAAGCGACTGGGCTGCTGCAAATATGTGTTTTTTTGTACTGATTGACCTTACGTGAGTACGAACGTAGCTATAGGCGGTGTGGCAGCATCAGGCGCCCCGCGTGCCGTATGCTGCTCCTCATCACGCACTTACCTTCCTTGTAGTCTGTATTTGGAGCCTGCTCTTATTTGCTGGTTGTGCAACAAGCAGTTGTTCGGCAATTTAGCGATTATTTAGCACACTCGTGTTACTTTTCCTTGACTCTGGCTGTTGCTAAGGCTGCATAGCAGCATGTGGATAGATTGTTGAGGCAAGTGGCCAGTGTTATGATTATGACAGTTGTTTTAGAACTTGGATATTATCTTCAAAGTTGTTATCATTGTGGTGTGATTAATTTAATTCTGCTATCTCATTATTTGTGAACAGTTTCTTTCCTTGTTTGGTTTTGTTAGGGTTGCTATGCTATGTCTGCTCAAATGGCGGGATTTGTGAGGTTAGTTTCTGTACAAACTCCCCGCTTAAGTTATTATTTACATTTTGATACTAAAATTTAGTAGGGTACTTCAGTTATGGTACTCAAGTCGCTACAATGTGATGCAACCAATTGCATTTCCTTGGTAAGCCTCGCATAAAACACCTATTGATACTTATCATGCTATATAGGGTACAAACTAAGCCATTAAGTTCAAAACATGCTCAAAAACTAACAAATGCGGTTATATAAAACTATCAGCTGATTGTTAACTTAAACACTGTCTCGCACAAACAGATATTGATTGTGGTGTTTCTCCTTCATTAGAAACATGAATTGATCACATTAAACCATCTTTCTCCATGACAAAGTAAAATGAAATTGGACCTCTTACCTATGGGGTTAGTAGAATCAGAATGCCATGTGTTTTCCAGAATATAAGATGAGAATCATCATCGCCCCATCATTTTCCGATATATTTTGAAGTTTGCTTCCAGTTGTGTGGTGTACCAGTATACATATAGCTGAACCAGTAGTTTAACATGAAGCGACTGCCTTTCTGAACTTCACAACCAGAATATCCAAATGGAAATATCATTGAATATTTCATAGCATCAGCAACTAACTAAGTAAAGTATATCCAGATATAAGTATTGCTATCAAGTTTCTTAGAAATATGATACTGTACATTCAAATCAAATGAGGCAGCATTTAGTACTGAGTTTCATTTGAAAGGGACCCTCATTGTGTTCTTGCGAATACCTTTTTGTTAGTAACAATGTAGCACTATTAATAAATACTGGATATGTTTGGGTTACTTTTGAACCATTTTATTCAAATGTAGTGTAACAATCAGTCCATGCCTTTTATAGAATAACTTTTAATCTGTACCATACAGCTGCTTGGCTAAAGTCAAAATGAAACTGAAAGCTATGATTACACCTAAACTGCGTTCAAGAGCTGTCAGTGACAATTCCACAAACTAATGACACTGGGCTCATAAATGGTTCACATGCTCATTGCATTCAGTTTCATTAATGAAATCTGCCCTAAGAGTGTTACTGCTCACTGTGTTTCATACAAACTTTGAAGTCTAACTGATATTAATGAAACTTGGTATATATATACTAGATATCCAGGTCTTAATATTTAATTGAGAAAAAGCATTCAGATAGTGATTTTTCACTTCCTATAAAAAACTTAGAATCTGGCCCATCTAACCAGATGAAGTTGAGTATCCATATTCTACACGGGCCAGCTGCCTATCTGATCTCGAAGACTCAGTAATGAGTGACCAATAGGCAATATGCATGCAATTTTTATATTTCCAAAAGGAAATACTTATTATCTCTAGATAATAATTTTTTTCATGCACAATTATATTCCCTATTGCCAAAGTATAAACTAAGATCAAAATCGCATCTGAAGAAGTGTTCCAAATTTTGAAGTCATTAGTAAATGGGTTGTGGAGGTCTGGTAGGCAGCCGCTCCTTGTATGATACTAGTTTTTGCTGAATCTGGTTTTACTGGAAGCCAACCCCAATATAGTTGGAAAACTGCTAGGCAGATGATGATAGGGTACATGATATAAATAGACCATAAACTGTGCAACTATACTGTCCTGGGCCAGTACCAGTTAATTTTCAATACTTTCTGATGGACAGAAATCCTTCACATTTCAGTCTCTGCTATCCATTCCTAGGTAATTCTTTTATTCTTTCAAGTAATTAAGACATTCAACCACTTCAAAAAAACCATAGTACCTTATACATAATCTTTGATGTTTCACAATATTAGAAAATGTTAACTTGAATCACTAAGCACTGCACTCACTAAACTTATTTTTTTACATGTTATATGACTTACAGAAAAAACAACTGTACAAATATACAGGCAGTGTTGGTTGATTACAAAAACATTATTTTTAGATCTATCTCATATCTACCATGGTTTAAGTTGAAAGAACCCAGAAAACTGATCAAGTCTTTTGTTGAAAAACTACCTTTGAAATCTTAGTTTCAAAATCATTTCAGCCTAGCTAAAGTCATTTAAATAATAAATAAATAATTTATTCAATAGGATGTACAATGCATACAGAGTGGTCTTACACAGTAAAAAGGAAAACAGAACGTATTTATTCAAACTAGACTGAAAATAGAACTTTTTGAATGTCGAAACCACATGAAAACAGTCTCCCAAAACGCCCGCCCTTACCTCTTCCTAGTGTTTTGTGTGCCCCACTGCTAAACATAAACCTTCCTCAACATGTTATTTGATTGCTGGTGTAAAAGCTTGCCATCCCTGCATGGGTTCTCATAGTAGCTTTTGTCATAAAATCATGTAACAGATAATGTATTTCAATTTCTGTTCCTACATTTTCGGAGATGAATACTTCAAAAGTCTTCCTTATTAAGCTTTCTTGACCAGGATCAGACTACCTTCTTTCTGTTTCCACACTTAGTCCTGATGTTCGACCATTGTGCGTGAGCCATGGCAGCCCAACCTGTCAACCTCCCTCCAGAAACAGATCAGTTTTCCCAGTGTGTTAAAGAAATGTGTAAATGAATTCGGTGTCCTATTGTTTACCACTGTATTTTTGCGACGCCTGTGCACACAAGGAGCACATGCAATACCATTTCCTCTTCCTCCATGCATGCTTTGTACAGAGGACTGTCTGTATTACCTATTGTGTAGAAATGTTTGTTCAATGAGCAGTGCATATTGATGGTCGCTCATTCACAGGCCATCCATGAATAGTATTGAATGAGATGTCAGCTCTTAAGCAGCCTTTTTCTAAGCATGGTAATTACCACAAAAAATTAGTAATATAGTCTTTTAAAATCGATTTAACAAGTTAAGCTTTATCAAAACTTTCACTGCCACTCATTATTGCCCAAGATCTAACACGCCATACTGTCATTTTAGCATTAAAAGTGGTATTTTGACATGGAACGGTTGGCAACACATTATTATTCATTAAATGATAAGGTAAATGACCTCCTATATTTATAACTTACATGTGAATAATACCTTTAAAGTTATGCATTAATACAGCATCTGAACAATTTTGAATGTGAATTTACTGAAACAAACTGACAGTTTGAGGAACTTGCTAGAAAGTTTCTCATTCTCCATAGATGAAAGGGAGATGCTCCAACCTGATGAGTTTTTGGTAGTCTTCTTCTATCTCCTATTAAGAGTGGTGCTCACAATTAGTCTTTATGTTGGGCCATTCTGCAAGGGTCATGGTGGCCAAGTTACTAACCAGCTCACACCCCCTCCAGAAGTATATTAGGCCTCACTATTTGTTCAGGATGTCTGGTTGGCGTCTGACTGATTGGTGCGGTTGAACTGTTGCTATATTTAATGTGTGAATAACATTCCAAACAAAATGTGGAGTTACGTCAGGTCTAATTTGTATTCTGTCATTTTTGTATCATTTAAGGTATTGAGGTGGCACAGATGTTGCTTAAAAACAATTGAAATTGCAGTATTTTCAAAAGAGTTTTTTTTTGTTAATTTCTGGCATATAGCCTCCCCAAAGTAATGTAGATTAATCACCATACTTGAAAATAGAGATAGATTATACATCTTATTCTATGCAAAAGGCTTGGAATTCTACTCCTCCCATAAATTTACTTACGTGGATATTTTTTTTTATTTTTTATTTTTTTTTTTATTCAAAACGGGGAAACTAAACAAGGAAATTGTATTCATAGGAATGCAATTAATGCTCAGCTTGCGATTTCCTTTGAGATTTATTAAAGAGATGTCACTTACTGTATGTTGTTTGCGTCTGTTAAACACATGTTTGTCCAATATAGGGCCTGAGTGTGGCCTATTAACTTAATTTCAGCATCTGGCTTTTGTGACTGGCTGATTAGATCTAGTTTCCTAGCCTTGATGGTAATCCCTCTATCATATCCCACCTTCTACTCTACCTTAGACTGGAAGTTGGATGGTGATCCCAACATTTGTGGAAATTCAACTAGGCAAAAGTTTTGATCAGTTGAAATAGTGGTCTATTGCGACCCTATTGTAGCGGCATCAATGCCGCCACAAGAAAAATCAACGAAACAAATCTGCATCGCAACAAAAAGAACCACGACGCCATCTATCCAACTGGCGGCAAACTAAAAAATCCTAAATCGCGCAAGCAGAGTTGATTTGAACATATACATCCACCCGAATATGAACTATCTGGCAGTAGCCCCCCAAACACAACAACCGCCTGGGCGGAGGATCCTCCTTTTTCCATGGGGGTTTGCGGGACTTTACTCTCTGTACCGCAAACCTCCCAAACTGGTGACCCTCGACAAAGAACATCAGCGCAGCCTTCGTGCAACTACTTCAGCGTGACGTCATCATCACTTCACTCCATGACCTCAAGCTCTCGAGCAGCGAGTCATACAGCCAGCCAGTACCAACGGCTTCTACGGGTATCCTGACCACCAGCATGCAGCAGCCGCGCATTCTTGGTCAGCATCCTCAGCCTCTATCATCCTTATCAGCGACCTTGGCAACCACACTGCACCTTCGGCCAGTCACACGAAGAGCCTTGAAGAACCTCTCCTGGTGGTGGTCTCTCATTGATAGTAATAGTGTTTCTAGCTTTTGCCCGCGACGTACGCATATATCTCGTTTTTTCCCGCTCCCGTAGGAATTTGGGGAATACTCTCTTGTAGTTTAGTGTTCTTTTACACTCCCCAAGGAACCTACACGCTAAATTTTACACTCCCCAAGGAACCTACACGCTAAATTTTACACTCCCCAAGGAACCTACACGCAAAATTTTACACTCCCCAAGGAACCTACACGCTAAATTTTACACTCCCCAAGGAACCTACACGCTAAATTTTACACTCCCCAAGGAACCTACACGCTAAATTTTACACTCCCCAAGGAACCTACACGCTAAATTTGCTTTCAATGATCAAATAGATTCGACTGTGTGCTGTCTTGTCAGTCACTCAGTCAGCTGGCCACCAGTAACGGAAGAGTTTCATATTGTTCTTTTTGAAGTGAAAACTTCTTTAGCGGTGTTGAGCAATTTTCTTAGAATGGGTATAAAATGTCAAACTCGCGTCAGGACACGTGACCTGATCGAAAATTCGTAAGACGGATGATTAAAAAATGCAGAAAGTTAATGTTCAAGTTTTCACTTCTGCCGGCACTCCCGGAGTGCAACCCGTTGTTTTTTTTTAATTCCAAATACTGCATAGAAACTCAATCTAGAATGATTGTTATTAGCCTACCAACTAATTAGAGGAAGCAAAAATAAATCCGGTCACATAACTGTCCCACTTAATTTGGTTTTTATTTGTTCGTACTTGATTTTTATCTAGAAATATTTAGCTCTTAAGTTGAGTAATAATTCATTAGTGGTTTGAGTTGATTGGTTTAAATATTTACAGTAGATTAGTTATTATATGCAACACAAAGGGCAAAGAACCATTGTGGCATAGCCCCCCGCCGCCATTTTGATTATATTTCAAAGTTGCGGCTCACGATCTTATATGCATGTATGGGTAGAGAACATTTCAACAAACAAAAAATGATTTTAGGAACTTGGTGCCTTAAAGTGTAACGTTGCCTAGACATTTCAAGATAAAGTCACCATTTTAGAAAAATGAAAATCATATATTGTTTTAAACTTTCATGGTAATTAACATTAGAATAGTTCATATCGGGATTGCTACCATGTACCTTTTTATTTGCGAGTTTCCGCAAAACAAAAAAAAGAAAGAATAAAAAGGTCCATAGTAGCAATCCCGATATGAACTATTCTAATGAAAATCATTAAAACCAGCTCCCATAGAAGTTCGAACTCGAACCCCTTTATACACTCAGCCTATTGTAGTATATAATGTCTGATTTTAGGCCATCATCCCATCATCTTCCTCTCTTGTCCTATATTACTTGGGGTCGGCATAACACGATTTCCACCACGCTGTCATTTATTTCATTTAGTTCGTCACAAAATCCATCCACCTTTTTAGGCATAACTCTTCATCCGTCGACATTATCACTACCATATTATTGCTATTTCAAATCTAGTTTTTAACCGACTTTCCAAAAAGGAGGAGGTTCTCAATTTTTTTTTTTTTTTTTTTTTATGTTTGTTCGGGCATAACTCCGTCGCTTGCCAACCGATTTTAAAAATGATTTTTTTGTTGGAAAGGGTATACTTCCCAAATGGTCCCATGATAAGGAAACCAGGATCTGATGATGGCATCCCAGAGAAGTCGAGGGGAACTTTCGAAAATCGTATGGTATATATTTTGCAGTGGTTTTGTTAGGTGTGGGGTACCACTAAAAAGTGAAAAATAAAAAACTTTTTACAAAAAAATACAACCGACTTCCAAAAAAAAACACTACAAAGTAAAAAATAACTTTAACTTCGGAAGTCGGTGTCAAAATACGAACAAACTAACAAAACACCGAGTTCCGAAGTTATTTTTTACTTTGTAGTGTTTTTTTTTTTGGAAGTCGGTTGTATTTTTTTGTAAAAAGTTTTTTTGGATATCTCTTCATACATCATCATAATTATTAGCTGATTGCCGTCCACTGCTGAACGTAAGCCTTCACCAAAGTGCGCCAACCATCCCGGTCTTGAGCAGTCAGCATCCATAAGCTGCCAGCCACTTTCCTCAAATCATCGGTCCAATGTGCCGCAGGGCGTCCCACACTGCGTTTTCCCATACCTGGTCTCCACTCTCACACATGCTCCATTGACCGTCTGTCCGTCTGCAGACATGGCCGGTCCACTTCCACTTCAGCATGCTGATTATACTCGCAACGTCGGTGGCTCTAGTTATCGTTCTTTCCAAAAATCCTCACTTAATATTTCAGCCCTGAAACAATGCCATTCATTCACTTAAACTTATCTAAGAAGCCTTATCACTTCAATGTTTATTTAGTTTACAATCCACTACTTCCTGCATTTGCCTATGTAATCTTCTTTTAATAATAAATCTTACTGGCAAATTGTTAGATTCAATTCAGTTTTCTTTCTCGGGTCCCTGGAGACCCGGTCCTTTGGTAGGCGTACGACGGGCCGAAACCAACTCGCAGAGGCCCCGTTAGACATTTCAAATGTAATGGGGCACCAACCGGCGATCATCCCTGTATGCACTGTGAAAGTATTCCCAAGAACAATCCCCGGTTGGAGCAAGACTATTGCAGAATATGGAAACAAAAGATGAAACGCTATGGGTTTGGGCGGTTTAGTGGACTGATAATCGTTTATTATAGAAGAACTATTGGCCCCTGCCTGACCACTAACAATATACACGGCTTTTAAATGGCAGGGGGTGACTTGCACACTCAATGAATGGGCCCCCAAAACGGTCGCTAGCACAAAGTGACGTAGCGCCAAGGTGGCAACATAGCCTGAGGTGCTAGAGGAGTGGAGAGGTATACCACGGCTATCAGGACAATTCCGGAAGTGCGGTTAAGATCCGTACCAGCATCTTACTGGATTATACATCCTTCTCCCGAGCACGTTTGCTCTAGCGAATCTCTACTCAGATCGGCCGATTAAGGCAAGAAAGAGGTGGGAGCTCTGTTCCTCGTCAGTGTTCACTCTGGCCAGCCAATAAAGGCAAGCCGGAGATGAACAAGACTCAATTCAGTTATTGTTACAATTTGTTCAAACTGACTGCATTGACTTCTGCTAGGGCCTTCCTTGAGTTTTCCTCCAGTTCTTCCTGTCAGTTATAACTTCATGATAGTTTCTTTAATGCCAATGTGTTTCCTGCCATTCGTCTCCATAGGATGGGAATGTTACTAATTCGTATCCTGCACCTTGTTTCCGAACTATGAAGTATTGTACTAGTGGTCTCGGCGAGCTTCGTACCTACCGCCTCAAGTAATTTTTTGCCGTATTTTGTTTGTCATGTATCAGAATCAGAAAATAATGGCGTTGCATTCGAATTCATGTATTAGAAAATTATTTTTGTCATTTTTTTTCCTTTATTTTTCCATGAATGGTTTAATTTTTCTATTTGAGACAAAGGCATATCCAACAAACATCTTTAAAATCGGTCCAGCCGTTCTTGAGTTTTTAATGGTGTAACTGAGCCGACTTTGTTTTAGACTTTTTTAGCAGCCGAACGTGTGTTCTCACTGCTGGGCGATGGCCATCCTTTTATCGTTCCAAAAACCTTCATCTTGTGCAATATCTGGCCATAAATGTTCATATGAATATTTTTTTTTTATTTTTTATTCCCAAGAACAGCAAACCAAAAGTTATGGGAACACAGTTATAAATATTTGTCCCTAAAACACACTAAAACGAAGTTACTCATTTAAGAAATGCCCTTTTCATTACTTTACTGTTAAACCAAGCAATGTGTAGAATTTCCAATACTACCTTGACCTAGAAACCGTTTTTCTTTTAAAGACTGTGCACTGAAACCTGAAACAGTATTCGAACAATTGTGTTCTAAAATAGATTATTTGTTGTGCAACTATGATATTAACTGTGGAGTGTATTTTATGCTTTTCCCGTGGATTCGCTTTTGTGGCCTATCTCACAGGATAACGGCGCATTTTTCTGGGATCAAGTCCCTATGAAATACAGGACAGTGTAGCTGGCTATCTATCAGTGAATTGATATGCATTATCGAAGCACTGCTTCCACAGATTCACTTTTACAAACATTTTATCCTCTGTGTTATAGTTTAGATGAAACTAACCCGGCTTCGCGCGGGTGCAATTTGTTTTCTCGTTTATCGCTAATTAGGGTTCCGCACCCGACGCGTAACCAACAGGACCCTATTACCTACTAAGCCTCCGCTGTCGACTGACCGCCGTCCATCCGTCCGTATCTGTCTGTCAGCGGGCTGAATCTCAAGAACCGTAATAGGCAGACAGTTGAATTTTTCAATGTTTCTTTTAAATATAAATTAAAGGGCTTCCCATATAAGAAATGTGTTTTTTTTTTACTATTTTTGAAAACAGTATGTATCATATTCCGTTGTGTAGTTTAGAAGAGTTAAGTTAAGTAATAAAACACTGATATTCAGCTGAATCCGGTTTGAATGGAAGTCGACCCCAGTATAGTTGAGGAAAGGCTAGGCAGATGATGAGTTTAGAAGATTTAAGCGGAGAAAAAGAAAGACGTCAACTTTTAAACTATTTAGTGATATAAATGTATGTCATTTGGGAAGCTAAGACATGCCCTAAGATATTCCCGTAAAACAATTAAGTATATCGATTTTTTTACTACCTAGAATCGAATTTGTACCTGTATGAGTCACAGCATGTTGTACGCGAACCGCAATCATAGGAAACGACCGATAGTTATTTTTTTCTGCCATTGATTGCGGAACGTCGTAAAACTCGTGAAACCAAGAAATACCATAAACTGAACTAAAACATAACAGTGCCTTTTGAACGGAATTTCGTACATTGTATGTAATTTTCTTTATCATTTTCGTGTATTTTTTTTGTTTTATTTATTTGCTTGTAACTAAAAACTGAAGAGAAATATCGAAGACAATCGGCTTGTACTAGAACCAAAAATTCGATGTTGTGACATCCACCAACCCGCACTGGGCCCATGTGTTGCAGTAAGGCTGCGTTTCAACTTGTACAATAAAATAGTGATTTTGTAGAATAAGTTGTTTAAAAAAATCCTTCCTCAATTTACTGATCCATTTAGTGACAGTCATCAGCATTGTACGATGTTGAATAAGTACGATACATAGTCTCTACCCCATGTAGGAAAAAAGTGATTTTTTAATTCGTATGATGCAATCGTTGTAAGGTTCTATTTTAACGGCCTTCGGGCCACCTGTAAAACATTACTGGCTGAAAATGATAAGCAAAGTCTCCATAGCCAGTCAAACCTTTTTACAGAGTCCTGCTTTCTGATTTATCTTTGCTTTCAATGGCTTTTACATAGTTTTTATTATCAGTCCCATTAAGCAGATGGAATCATACATAAAAATGGTACTGTAATATCCATTTAACCTAGGTTACGAAAGTTTTTCTGGTAGTTTTAATATTGTTCTCAATACAAGCTGCTTTGGTCCTTCTCAACCTCTTGGTATCCCCTGATAAGTCCTGATTCTGTTGGCCTTGGTTGTTGCAAGCTCGTTGTTCTTTGTAGATCGTAGTGTTATCTCAAACATGTCACACAATAAAAACTGTGTTGGTCCTTCTCAACCTTTTCTTGGTATCCCCTGATAATTCCTGATTCTGTTGGCCTGCCTTGGGTGTTGCAAGCTCGATTTTCTTTGTAGAATCTTAGTGTTTTCTCTAACAGATGTCATTAAATAAAAATTGCGTTGGTCTTTATCAAACTCTTGGTATCCCATGATAAGTCCTGATTCAATTGGCCTTGGTTGGTTCAAGATTGGTAGATTCTTTTTAGGTTAGTAGTATTTTCTCAAACAGATATCATACATTAAAGCGTGCGTTGGTCCTTGTTAAGCCCTTGGCTCCATTTATATGCTAGGCGTGAACACGCTATCCAACAATAGCATTTATTAATTCATCTTACCGGAAAAAAGGAAAAACAGCTCTAGCTTGCCTCGTTGAAATCCTGAAGGTGCTGTTTGATCTTCTTCGTAATCCTGTGATCTGATATTCGGTTTGGTTTTCGCAAGACAGGTTCTTTTGTTTAAGTTATAGAAGAATCAGCCTGTTTCGTAAGTGTTCAGAACCCAGCTTTATGAACCTCAGCATTGAATTTAATACTGCAACCTCTTCGGGGTATTGAATTGTGAGTGGAGCAAGAGAAACTTAATGATCTACGGTGGTCAAAACAGGTGATAATGGGTGCGATACATCACGGCATAATAAAGTATAATGTTGAAAATTTCTAGCATTCCGTTTCTTTTTAAAACAGAAGATGGCCCCAAAGAACTGCTTTTACAAACTGTCGTCGAAAATTCCCTACCTAATATTTAAGAAAAAAACAACACAACACCAAAATGCACTCGTATCAGAATCTACATAACTTAAACATATTAGACTAACGCAAACGGAAAAGTATTGATTAATGTAAAACAGGTCATCTATATTAAAACTAGACTTGACGCTCTAAAAATACATTCTGACTGTGAAAGCTGTGGTAGAAGTTGTAACCGGGCAAGTTAAAATGTCAATATTCGCGACCCCTATCGCTGACCCGGTACTAAAATTGATGACCTATTGCCAAAATCTTTGGCTATAGAATAAGTGTGTCGTGAAGTTCGTTCGAAGTTGTATCAGCTTATTCGAGTACCTATAATGTAGAAAAGAACTTAGTTTGGACGTCCGAAAAATAATAATTATGTCACTTCGAGTCTTTACGCGTTTGCATACCGATTCCCGGACCCGATACTAAAATTGGTGACCTATTGCCAAAATCTCTGGCTATAGAATAAGTGTGTCGTGAAGTTCGTTCGAAGTTGTATCAGCTTATTCGAGTATTACTTAGTATGGACGACCGAAAAATAATGTCACTTCGAGTCCATGGATACGCGTTTTTCTACCGATTGCCGGCAATTTTGTTCGGCTCAACTAGCATGCGCTCTTGGTCGGCGCGACGACGACGCGATCGGATTTTCTGTGAATGCTCGCGTATTCGCGCAATGCTCACTTTCTATAAGGACGACGTCTTAGGCTTCTTTCCCTCCTGCAAGCAACTCGCATGCAAGTTATTCGAGCAATTGATCACGACATTATACCTCGGTAGCCCGCAATGTAATGTGACTGGCATGCAAGCTGGTTGAAGGTAAAAACGTAGCCTAATACTTTAATTGTACTTCATTTACTCATACTTGCTTATATACATGTTTTCTGAATTAGGAATATAAAGTTAAAAAGCAGTTCTAACAGGTGTTCATACTAAAGCTTGACCAAAAATTTGCTTGAGGATCACCACAACAGTCACCATGTTGTGAACAACACTAGTTGACAGTAACTGGCAAATCGTGTTGTCATTCATTCTTAGTGGTTAGGTGATGCGGAATAGAATACGCCTGAAACTACGGACAGACTTAGAGAGTATCCCCCAAGGTACGAGTGACAAACATGCCGATCTAAAAATTCGAACTTTCTCAAACTATTATGCAATTTCTACGATTTATTACTGAAACTGACTAATAATTGAATATTTAACGGTTCCAGGTTGTCGACATGCATACTGTCAACGAAATTATTTCCGTATTGGAGAGAATCAATATCACAAAAGAGCTGTTGGAGGTAAGAACTTGAAAGTAATTTACAGGATTTTTTCCCCGCGGCTTTGCTACTGTGACCATCCCCTCATACATTTTTTCGCTTTGCAAAATCGTGTTATAGATCTGCTATGGTTGGTCGACTAAGGATGCGGTCTTGCCAGAGATGTGCGTAGCAGCAGATGTGTTTGTTAAAACCAATAGAATCGCTTGTGCTGAGCGGGACTTAGGTAAATGAAGCGATTCTATCTAAGCGTTACGCATCCCCGCACATCTGTTGGAAACGCAGCCTTAAACTACAATAGCCGTTTTTTTATAAATTTTCAACTCCGATAATTAGAAATCCGAAAATGTTCTTCCTAACATTTTTCATCCTAACAATCACAATTCCTAACTACTCTGTCTCTAATGTCCATATTCCGAAGCATTCAACTTCATAATGTCGGTAGCAATAAACATCTATTTAAACTTTTATTTGTTTTCCTATATTTTCTCAACATAACCATCTTTTACACTATTATTCAAAGTCATATCTTTTTTTTTAGATTTCTTTTTATTTTATTTATAGCGGTGTGTACCTGCAAAGATATCCATAGGTTAGGTTAGAACTGTGACCAAATACTCGCGAGCCGAGCGAGCAAAGTGAGCGGTGCCGCGGCAGCGGCCGGCGAGCGCTACCTCGAAATTGGTCGCCAAATTTTTCTATATTATGGTAATTATGTTTAGGGATAAAAGGGTTATGATAAAAAACAGTAGGAGTTTAAATATATTTACATTAATGATATTATTAATTACAATTTTCGGAAACATGAGTGTTATGAACATCGCCGGTAGCACTACAAATAGTATGAATGAAAACTTTAGGATGAAAAATTTTAGGAAGACTGATCATTCGGATTACAAATCGTTAGGAAGAACAATTTTGGGTAAAGAACTTTAGGTGAGCCAATATGGACCCATTTTTACGGGCAAATATTTACAATGTTTCCTCCTTTGAACGTAAAAATGCATAGAATGCGTTTCAAATAAGAATAGGATCGACTTAGCGCCATATTGTGACGTCATAGCTGTCAATTATTATATTTAGCTCATTTACGAACGTTTTTAATTAAATTTGATTTATTATTGAAACAAAGTAAAATAAACCATTATTGATTTGCATATTGGCTAAGTTTTCTTTGCAAACCGTACTTTTCAAGAGACATTTGACAGATAGAGGTCATTGACGTTCCTATTCTCATTTGAATCGCATTGTAGTTATTTTTTTATCACGCACGCAATCGCCCTTGTATTTCCCTAATTTATCCTTAACTGGCCGGACTAAAAATAAATGCCACTTCAGTTGAATCAGAAAGCACATCAATCTACACGAAACTGTCCAATTATCCCAATCAATTTTGAACCTACTGCTTTAGCGATAAAGATGAAAATCAAATTTGACAGATTCTTGCACGATTAATATTATCATTCTACTAGCTGACCCGCGCAACTTCGTCTGCGCCACATTTTCCATTAATGCTCCGCTCCTATTTGTCTTAGCGTGATGATGTATATAGCCTATTTACCTTCCTCGATAAATGGGGTATCTAACACTGAAAGAATTTTTAAAACTGGACCAGTAGTTCCTGAGATCGCGTTCAACCAAACGCTAAGGCAAGGAGCGGAGCATTAAGGGAAAATGTGACGCAGACGAAGTTGCGAATGTGAAGCGCGGGAAAGCTAGTATATTAAGTAAATGTGTTATTCCAGACTACAATCTAACTCTGTGCCAAATTTAATCAAGACTCTTTCAGGCGTTCTGACGTGAAACAGTAACAAACAACCATCCTCACAAACTTTCGCATTTAATATTAGTAGGATTCTGCTAAAGTAGCCTTTTTAAACCCACAGGCCCTTCCATGTCATGCTTCCCTGGTCTGTGCAAGATTAACTCGCAATATTTTACTGTAGCCACCGTTGGTATTTCTAAAGTCTCTGGACAGACGGTCTGCATACGAACTGCACTCCAGTTTCTTAGTTGCAGTTTTTGTGAAACTGCCAACTTAGGCCGCTATCCCACTGGCGTTGTACGAGCGTTGGCGTTTCTCCAACGTCTATGCAGCAGCGTCAACGCTGCGCAGACGCGACGTTGACGTTGCGGTTTTTGGCAACAGGTACATTCACGCCGTCCCGTCCGCGCCCACACGGAAAGAGCGGGATGGCGTGATTTTACCTGTTGGCAAAAACGCAACGTTAACGTCACGTTGACGCGACGTTAAAGTTTGCCACTACAGACTTGGACGTTGGAGAAACGCCAACGCTCGCAAGACGCCAGTGGGATAGCGGCCTTACTGTTCAGCAACTACAAGTTGACCTCAAGCGGGTTGCTCAGTTGCTTGGCAGGTTCGCATGCAGTTCATATGTAATCTATCTGTTTCAACTCGCAAGCTGCGTCACAATACTCAATCCTCCAGGCTACAATTACAAAGACATAATGTTCCACCCCTCACATTCCAGACCACCCGACTGGGCAAACACGTGAACGAGCTTCGGCGGAAGACGAGCGACCCTCACCTCGCGCGACGTGCCAAGGTGCTGGTCAAGCGATGGCGCGACCTCGTCATACCCACCACGTCCTCGCCCGGACACACAGGTATACTCCCACATTTGATTTGGCTTTTAAACTGGCAAATTGAGAGCGCGCGTGGTTGAAATCGGAATTAAACTTGTTAATTTTATAAATATGCTAATTAATATAATGTAGTAAATTAATTATACCTAGCTAGTTAATTTTTTCAATTAGAATGTTAGTTTCGTTATGTAATTTTTAAATAAATAATGGAAATACATTTAATTTGGCATGCAATTTGTAGCAGCTCCACCATTCGCGCGCAAACTTATCTTGCCCGCACTCTAGTAGGGTGTTTAGCCTTTAAAACCACGAGGGCCTAGGGTGGCAGAGTTCGAAACGGAGCCTATTTTGTTGAAACAAACATGCTAGTCGCCCCTTACAGTACGATTATTTTTTCTTTGCCGCTCCGAAGTTAGCTTTTAGTGACGACCGCGTAGGTCTCATCGCGTAAAGAAGTGTTAAGTTCGTAGAATATTTTTCTGATTTATACGTTTTGTATTAAACAAGCAAGAAACACAACCAGTAACAATAACAAGGTCATAAAGTAACACAACAAACATATACACCTCAAAAACATACAAAACACAAATGAAACAGTAAGAAAAACCAAAATAAATAATTTAAAACAATAACACTTTTCGTATCAACAGTCGTATTGCATTGAGTAAGCGGGACACAAGTATGCATCGAACGTATACAAGGGACTGAGACCGCATACGCGACTCTTGTCAAATTGACATCCTGCGCAATCGATTGCGACGTACTTCGCATAGGCAAAGAAAAAATAATCGTACTGTAGCTTACAACACCGCTCAAGTCGAAGATTGGCGGTTTTCACATTTTAATGCCTTTAGATTGAGCTGCTCATTGTGCGTCCAACCATTGGTCACATGATATAGATTTCAGCTAATCAAAAGCCGTAATTAGAAAAGTAGTGACAGCCTGTAAAATTGGTAAAAATGACTTATGCAGTGTTGTAAGCTAAGGGACGTAGTCTAATCTAATGAGCCCAGTATATCCCACTTCCGGGTAAAAACCTTGTCCTTATCGCTTTAAGCGATCTTTTCAAGACAAATTAATTTGGCCCGCAATGCAATGTTCCTTATCTATATTTTCTGTGACTTATATGGGTGTACATAATAAAGAGTATTCTATTCTATTTGGTAAGAGTCAAATTCATCTCTTCCCCTTCGTCTTGGTCTTGAAATCAAAAACTAACAAACACCCACTCACCTCGCTACCCTAGCTTCTTGTCTGTCATAAGTTCATAACACAATCGAACCTATCTAAAGCAGGATGTTAATATTTTCTTGCTCGCTCTTTCATCTATACTTTTCAATAGTTAATGAAAGGGTAAAGGATTAAAATTTGAACTAACAACCAATCTCACTGGATGGCTTTATGCAGTAAATTTTCTTTCTGCTGATCTGATCCGTTCCAGGATAAAATGGCCTACAATTTTCATGAAAAGGATAACTTGCTTGACGAACCCTAAATGTTACTAACATTTATCATAGGTATTTATTTTCAAGTGTAACACATTATAGCAAGACTGTCAGCTTTTGTCCGCAACTTCGTATGCGTAAATCCCGTTTTTTTCCGTGCCCGTAGGAATAGGGAATATGCATGCGATTTTTATTTGCAAAATAAAATACTTATTAGCTCTAGTAAACAATCATGAAATTATTATTTAAATACCTTCATCATTTATTAAGTTATAAAGCTTCAAAGACTACAGTTAGAAACAGAAGTCCGATACGTACTGTGACGTCAAATTTTTTATTTTTTTTTATTTTTTATTATTCGACGTTCAATTTACACGACGGTATAGTCGTTGTGTAATTTGAAAGCTGCCATAGAAAACAGCATTTTCGCGAGAGGGACAGATATATTTGTTTAAAATAATTGTATCTCGTTCGTATTTCGAGCAATTTAGATTCTAATTTCACAGTTAGTATTATATTTTCCAATACTTTTAGATAAACTGTTCAGATCATAAATACTTTTTCCATGCATATTCCCTATTACTGGAAAAATTCTCGTTCCACTACACCCTCCAAGGAACCTACATGCTAAATTTCAGCTTCCTACGACTAGTAGTTTCGGCTGTGCGTTGTCTGTCTGTCACTCACTCAGTAACGGAAGAATTTTATGTATTAGGATATTTTCCTAAAAAAGTGAAAAATAAAAAACTTTACAAAAAAATACAACCGACTTCCAAAAAAAACACTACAAAGTAAAAAATGACTTTAATTTCGGAAGTCGGTGTTTTTGTTAGTTTCTTCTTGTATTTTTTTGTAAAAAGTTTTTTATTTTTCACTTTTTAGTGATACCCCACACCTAACAACACCACTGCAAAATCGCAGAAAAGCAAAATAAATACGCAATTTCGATTACTTGGATTGGATGACATAAAACTATAATCTAAGTAGACGAATTCCAGCTATTTCGATTTAAAATCTAAAGTTCGTAACCGATTTTCATAAAATTTAAATGGGACCAATCTGCAAGTATCCTTTCAGATAAAACAAGAATTTTTCAAATCGGTTCATAATTGTCGGAGCTATGAGGAAAAAAACATTAAAAAAAAAATTAAAAAATACAACCGAATTGATAACCTCCTCCTTTTTGGGAAGTCAGTTAAAAACGCCATCTGCCGTCATCATCTGAAAATTACACACCCCATAGCTCACACAAAAGCATGTCGCAACCAGTTGCTTCACAGTCGTGATCGAACAATTCGATCGCAACTACTAACCAATAGCACTTACGAAACAGCGCTGCTGCTCGCTGATTCACTCGATACTTATGTAATTTTGTGTTTTTTTGTCAATACCATGGCTGTTTGGCAATGAAAAATAGATAAATGAGAGAGTAGTTTTAAGTTGAATAGGTTTGAGTTGGATTAGCCAATTCGTTTGTGAAATTTGTTACTAAATTTGTTGTATTGATCGCCTACCGGAAATGCACTTATTTTCCTACAAATAAATTCGAAATACTTGCCCGAATGGATACTCACCAAATTGTGTTTCATGAAGTATTGTAGCAGACCTAAATTATTAGGAATATAGGTGCCTCGATGACGCGGGGCACCTTTTTCTGTCTGCAGCGTTTAATAAAGGAATATATCGCAGAATTTTGTTCGAAAGAGTCACCGCGGCCCTGGAACGCAAAGGGCACTAGGAGGAACATGGATGAGATTTAGTCAGTAAGACTCACACTTCCTCCCAGAGTGGGGGGAGTCATTTGATGACTTTCCACCCTTAATAACAACAAGTTGGATAAAACAATAAAAAATAATGAACAATCTTTGTTATAACAAAGATAGTTCATTATTTTATCTATTTTAATTAGCAAAAAGAATTTGTATGAAATTAATATTTATTTTACTTGGTACGTACCAAGTTGGTCTTAGGGTCTAAAAATGATTTTGGTGATCATTTAAATTGTACCCATTTTTAGGGTTCCGTAGCCAAATGGCAAAAACGGAACCCTTATAGATTCGTCATGTTTGTCTGTCTGTCTGTCTATCTGTCTATCCGTCCGTCCGTATGTTACAGCCACTTTTCTCCGAAACTATAAGAACTATGCTGTTGAAACTTGGTAAGTAGATGTATTCTGTGAACCGCATTAAGATTTTCACACAAAAATAGAAAAAAAAAACAATAAGTTTTGGCGGTCCCCATACTTGGAACTGGAATTCAAACAATTTTTTTTTCATCAATCCCATATGTGTGGGGATCTATGGATAGGTCTTCAAAAATTATATAAGCAGAGGTTTCTAATATCATTTTTTTCTAAACTGAATAGTTTGCACCAGAGACACTTCCAAAGTGGTAAAATGTGTGTCCTGTCCCCCCCGTAACTTCTAAATTATGAGAATGATAAAACTAAAAAAATATATGATGTACATTACCATGTAAACTTCCACCGAAAATTGGTTCGAACGAGATCTAGTTAGTAGTTTTTTAATAAATTGTAAACCGCAACTTGTTTATAAAATAAATACCTACAGGTTTGTACGGAACCCTCGGCGCGCGAATCCGACTCGCACTTGGCCGCTGTTTTTTTACTCTCTAAGACAGTTACATGATGGCTTTTGTCGTGAGGTTAAATAATTTGATTGGGAGAGGTAGGCGGTTCACTACAATTATTATCGGTTAACGATGTTTATTTTCCCTGTCTGTATCAAAAGAGGCCAGAGCACGAGTCTCGACTTAATTACCGATCGCCTACTGACCGAATTCGACCGATTCTAACGATTTGTAAATACCGATGTTTGGTAGACTACATTCAAAAGATAACGAATGTCATCGCTCGCAAATGTCAAATTGTACACTTTTGCGATCTTAGCGTCGAGTTTTTATAGCCCGTTAAGCATATTGAGATAGGGATCGGGATCTATAGGTGGCAGCATGGAAGTTACAATTGTCTGGGGGCACGGCAGTGCCCCAGCCAAGTCTCGAGCAAAGCGGGTAAGGCCGTACCATCCTTTTCGCGGCTATTTCACCTCCCCTATATCTTCTATGTGGTCAAAGCTAAGGTTTTAGATTTTCAGTGACCAAGAGTAAATATTAGAACAAGTTTAACTTTATTGTCAATAGTCTTGGATGATTATTTTTTTATTGGCATTTTATTATATTTAATGTTTTTGTTGGGTCAAGTATTCCTAACTTAAAATATTCGCAAATTTATGCAACACTAGATGGCATAGTCAACGCCGTGCACGTTCCATATTATTTGTTAGAAATTACCGAAATCTCTGTCAATGTCGAGACTTATTTTTATATACATAACTTTACTGAATGACCAAAGAGACAGCCGCAACTTTGAACGTTCTAATAAGTATTTGCAGCACCAGATCCAATTTTGGATATGTTTAGTATTCTCGGAAATAAAAAATGTGAAATTGGAGCTAAATGTTGTGCTAAGTAAAAATCGCAACACAACTTCACCAATCACTTCTACAGGATCAAAATCTCTTTCATAACACATCCTACACCTACCCTTCCTTCTAATACAAATTTCTCCTACCCTGGTCTGAATTTATTTAGAGGTCCTCCGCCGTATTTCAAGATTCTAAGCAATCAAATAAACAATTGATAGGAACTATTGTCAAGGTTGGTGGTCAGTCAAAAACACGAAGCTATTCGTATTTACTTTGTTGTCCTCAGACCGTATAACCATCCTGAGGATACCTACCCTTTCTTACCACATCTAAATAAGCCAACATATCTTCAATCCGCAGGTTCAAATCGGTCATCAGCAGAGCGGTCGACGGTGCGCGCGCGCCTCGGCGGCACGCCTCTGACGTCACCGGCGCTCTCACGGGTACGTACTCAAGACTGATATGTTTGAGCGAATTCTTTTAACACATAAACAGTCTAGTTTACCCTAGTTGGTACAAGCACGATTCGCAGTTTTGTATGATGAGATTCAGCCCCTTCAGCTTGCACATTCGGCCGTTTTGATTTGTTACAAAGACCATTCTCGAGATTGGGTTTGAGACACATTCATGATGCAGGACACATGTCACCACATTTATTTATTTAAATTGTATGTACAGTAATGGTACATAGGCAGACTTAATGCAACATGGCATTCTCTACCCACATAGTTATGATGACTTATGATTGCCAAATGCGAAAGTAGACGTTTTAAATAAACGTAGTAAATGATTTTCGTGTGATATTGCAGCAAGTGCTGAGTCCAGCGGTCAACAGTCCGCGACCACCGTCCAGACCTGGTCAGTATTTAACTTATATTTTGTCTATGTCAATGTTGCAACGATATTACAGAATACAGACTGCATAAGGAATAAGATAATACTCTCCAAGATACGTTTGACGCATGTCGAATGAATTGTGGCCCCTAAATGAACACCAAGAATGAATGGATTTTCGCTTTCGATCAGTGGGTCTAAAAATACCACAATTAGTAGAATCAGCCAGTACATCAAGCCTCAAACTGTAAAATTTTCCCAATCAACCTTGAACCTAATGCTTTAGGTATAAAGATTGAATTTGACAGATTGTTGTAATAATCTATACTAATATTATAAAGCAGAAGAGTTTGTTTGTTTGGTTGAACGCGCTAATCTCAGGAACTACTGGTCCGATTTGAAAAATTCTTTCAGTGTTAGATAGCCTATTTATCGAGGAAGGCTATAGGCTATATATTATCACGCTAAGACCAATAGGAGCGGAGCAGTAATGAAAAATGTTACGCAGACGACGTTGCACGGGTCAGCTAGTTATATAAAAACCAGCTGACCGGGCAAACATTGTTTTGCCATGTAAAAAAAAATGCCTACTACCTGTTCTCAAGACTAGTTCTGAGTCAGCTAGTATCCTATTTTGATTCTACTAAAGTGGCCTTTTAGACTCGCTGATGAGAAAGTGGTCAAACGGGAGCCTTACTACTTTTCAAGTCAATGGAGAACCTTAAACAGTTTGTGCCCGGTAGGTGGCCACGTTATCAGTGGCATTCAGTAGGTCCTCAATGGTCATCAACATCTGCCTAGCCTTGTTCTAACAATATTGGGGTTGGCTTCCAGTCAAACCGGATTCAGCTGAATTCCAGTATTCTATGTGGAGAGACTGTCTACCAGACCTCCACAACCAATTAACTGGGTAACACAGTGCTCATAGGTCCTATTAGGTCCTCGTTTGTCGGATAGATGGTAACGTTGTTGTTGATATTCCAGCGTGGGGAGGCTACGAGTCGGATTCGCAGGATGTGATCCTGGTAGATGACGAGCCGCCGCCGCCGCCCGCCCCCGCCCCCGCGCCCGCGCCCCCGCCCCCGCTGCCGCCTGCGCCGCCGCTCGCCAACACACACAGGCCGCCCACGCCGCGTAAGTACTACATCTACCTGGGTGAATACTTGAATAGCCTGCGTCATCATTTAGATTTTTTCTCAAAGTTGCGAGGCACGATCTCACATGCAATTGCATGTTAGATCGTTTCTCACAACTAGTGGGTAGAGGTCACAAATAAAACACGTTAGTAACATGGTGCTCTAAAGTGGCACGTTGGCGAGATATTTCGAGGTAAAATGACCAGGTGACAATCATGACTATCATTAAAAATGACTTAATTATGCATTAGACTAAATTCAAATAAAGAGTTCCGAGCTTGATTTTATCATTGATGAAGGGGAAGTTTAAACGAAACTTTTTTACTTTTCTATACGATTTTGACTAATAGAAAGAGCGATAAACGGGAATGGTTTGTGTATATTACATACTCGTACTTGCACCAGAGCAATACTAGGTCCGGTCGCTAGTATATCTTGACACGGGTTTAAAATTTGTAAAGCATCCAGTTATTTTTGGGGTATGAACATCCGCAAACAATGAAACCCTTAAAGGATCACTCGTGTGTCTGTCTGTCACAGCCAATTTTCTCCGGATCTACTGGACCGATTCTGTTAAAACCGAAGGTTGGCCAAAACGTACCTGGCGTCGAAACGATAGTGTCCCTAAAAGCTATAAATATGAAAAATTCTCTTATTTTTTAAGTTCATAAAAAACACAAGAAATATCTTTTTAAGTGGCCACAAAAAAAAGTTATCCTTATTTTAGTTTTTGTTTTTTTTTTCTAAATTATTTACGCACCTATTGACGATTCATTTCGCGTATGAAATGACTTTTTATTCAAAGACTATGAATATTATTTTTTTTCTGAATAGTTGTTAACTATTTTTGTTTTTTTTTTTTTTTTTTTATTCAAAACGGGGAAACTCTTGGCCCAAATCTCACCTGATGGAAAGTGATGATTAGGCCGAAGATGGAAGCGAGTTTCACCCGGAATCCTCTAACATAGAGGAACTGGCTATCATACCTCTAATTGCCGGAACACAACAATGCTGTTAACATTCTTGTTATGGCGACAGACTTAGACATGATGGTGGTAGCTTGCCAGGCGGACTTAGAAGTCCTACCACCAACCAAACCAAGCAAAAAATTTGCCCCCGCTGGGAATCGAACCCGGGACCTCTGGGTCTGAATCGGGTGGTATAACCACTAGAGCACGGAGGCGGTTAGTGTCACCTGTTTAGCACCACCCGGGGACCACGTGTAGGGATTCGCTGAAGGGTATTCTCCTACGGACGCGGGTGACTCGGCCCCCAAAAATTTTGTTTAATTAGTATTTAGGCACCATATCACTACTATGTTGATTTATTATGCATTAGATCTTTGTCATAAAAGATAATTAAGTGAAAGCGTTCTTTTCGGCTACGCAACAGTCGGATAAAAGGTAGTTGTTGCTTCAAAACTCAAAAGTATAATTTACGCTTTTCCAAAAAAATGTGGCTATTTAGAAATGATTTTCAAACGGGATGATGTATCCAACATTAGAACAAACCAATCTAAATGAAGCTTATTTTGGGACATGAAAAATAAAAGTAAGGTCCAGCTCCTATAGAAATTTGACCATTATTCTTTGGTATACATACGGACTTCTTGTGACCTAAACACGGATGCGTTACGTAACTAAATAAATAAATATTTAGTATGGGGGTCACTTTTGGGGGTCTAACAAGAAAATAAAAAAAAAGTTTTTCATACTATATCGTGCGACATATCAGATGAAAAAGCTTACTGTGAGGGAGGATATACCTAAAAATTACAGCAAAACCTATATGAAGTCAGTTAAAATAACATGTTAAGAAAACAAACCAGCGGTCAAGTGCTAGTCGGGCCCGCGTACGAAGGGTTTCGTACCATCCTACTAATATTATAAATTCGAAAGTTTGTGAGGATGGATGTATGTGTATGTATGTTTGTTACCCTTTCACGAAAAAACTACTGGAAGGATTACGATGAAATTTGGTATGTAGGTAGCTGAAGACCCAGAATAACACATAGGCTTTTTATCCCGGAATTCCCGAGGGATCGGGATTTACACGGGAATAACGAGAATTTATACGCGGACGAAGTCGCGGGCGGCCTCTAGTTATCTATAAAAACGGCAAAAAAATCAAGTTTGTTGTATAGGAGCCCCTTTAAATATTTATTTTATTCTGTTTTTTTTTAATTGTTATAGCGGCAACAGAAATACATCATCTGTGAAAATTTCAACTGTCTAGCTATCGCGGTTCTTAAAATACAGCCTGGTGACAGGCAGACAGCGTAGTCTTAGTAATTTCCCGTTTTTACCCTTTCGGTACGGAACTCTAAAAATGGTTCGGAACCCTTTGCACGCAAGTCCATCACGCACTTGGCCAGTGTTAAGTACACTTGCCAAAAAATATTTCTATTTCAAAACTACAGGGATTTACATCTATGACTACCTACAATAGCTATTGTAGCACTTCAGAATTCGTGATTTGTTGACTAGCAGACTTTATCATTACGTTATCAGAACGTAAGCAATCATTATGGTAGTGACGATGGTCACTTGACCGTGTTATCGATAAGAGGATACTAAACATTGTGTTAAGGTCAAGATAACGTAACTTCACTCTTGTACTTGTAGAAAGGGTGGTTAGAGATATGGGGGGCTACTCTCTAACCCCGAAGTCCGTAGTTTCGGGTTTTGTTGAAGGAGTATTCTACTCCGTATCACATACTAACTAATGATAGTTCCCGAACTAAGAATTATGGACAAAACTATTTGAAAGTAACTGTCAAATCGTGTTACCAAGGGGTATTTACACGGGTCGATTTTCGCCGTGCGGCGAGTCGCTTCACTAATTGCCTCACCAAGCCGCATCGCTAGCCCATTTACACAGGATACTAAAATCGCATGCACTAAAATCGAATCGCTGTAGTAAATAAATACACGTGCGTGCGCGAAACACCTTCACGCGACGGGCGATCGCCTGCAACTGATCGTTTCAGTGTTGCCAGGGCCCTTGAGTCGTAAGTTACGTTTCGTTTCCTAAAATGTTACATTTTTGCTCCAAAAGTTACATTATTGTATTTTTTTTTTACGAGTTTTTGGGGTCGGCGGGGAAAATGGCGGAATATTATGGAATCTATGATGTGTAATGGTGTATTTAACCTTAGGATAAAACTTTGTCATCTCTCTTTATTGTGTACTAGCTGATCCACGCAACTTCGTCTGCGTCACATTTTCCTTTAATGCTCGGCTCCTTTTAGTCTTAGCGTGATGATATGTAGCTTATAACCTTTCTCGATACATGGGCTATTTAATACTGAAAGAATTTTTCAAATCGGACCAGTAATTCCTGAGAGTATCCCCTACATATAAACAAATGTTACCTCTTTATAATATTAGTATAGATTAAAATTAAATACTGGTGATCTCTTTCTTACGGGCCTTCATTAATTTTTATTCTATTCTTTTTTTCTTCAATCACGAATTTGAGACAAAAAAATCATCGAATTCGCCAACCTGAACCTGGCATCAGTTTTTTATTTAATATTGTAATGTAATACTCGTTGAGGTTTAAATCATAGTAGGTATTCAAAAATCGTTGATTTGTTTCTGTGTAGATATTTTACTTGTTTGTATCTGCAATGAAATACAGATGTTGTATTTTTATTTTTATTACTTTAAGTTGCAAACTTTGACATGCAGTTTTTTTACATAATAAAATATTAGTTGGAAATAAATGTATTCATCAGAACTGCACTCACGCACATAATACAACAAAACGCAAGGAAACAAAACAAATCACAATCAGAGATTTCTGTAGCTACGAAACCGCGTACGGCGGGAACTTGTGAAGTACGAAAAGTGCGCGCACACGCTCAAACAAAATCAAGTTTTAAAGCAAAGACTTTACGATTCATTTTGTCGTGGCGCTTTCCATTCAGAGCCAGCTGTGAGTGTGATATGGAGTGAAATACAGTTTTAGGTGCGTTAAATTGAAATGCGTTCGTAAACTGTTTGCAATAAAAATCTAGTGTTACAAATCTCGTTGTTCTCAAAAGTTACGAAAATTGCCTTTATATACAAAAATTACTTACATGTTACGCGAGGCGGTCAAAAGTTACGAAAAATGTAAGAAATGTAACCTTTTGGCAACACTGTCGTTTACACGGTCGATTTTAGTCACCAGTCGCATGCGGCCGGTCGCCGCGCGGCCAAAGTCGGATGCTACCCAACTTTGGGGCTTGCGGCTTTAGTCACTTGCGACTTAGCCGAATTGCCATTTAGATGGTCGATTTACGCCGCGCGGCAAAAATCGTGCGGCTTTAGTCACCCGTGTAAACCCCCTATAATAGGGATTATGCATGCGATTTTTTTTATTAGCAAAATGAAATACTTATTAGTTCTAGTAAACAATCATCTAATTATTTTTTATATACTTTCATCAGCGAATACCTCTCAAAGGGTCATTGTTAATATTATTATGAATAACTTTTTTCTATGAGACCAACCTCTGAAATTGCCAGCCAAAAACAACAAGCTGATCTGTATATTTTGTCGAGTTACGCGCACATAAATGCAAAAAAAAGTCGCTTTTTTTGTGATATGGTTAAGGGGGCGAATTTATTGCTATTAACTAATAACAAATCTGAGGTTTTGAGTAAATATGTGCAAAAAATAATCGAAAAGCAAATATGAGAGGCGTACTGTACATCCCTAATGACAGTGGACAGCCAAATCCTGAGACAGTGGTAGCTCATATTATCCAAAATAATAAATTTTAAATTATACTAGCTATAAGTATCTACGTACTATAATATGGGCCTGTATCAATTACTGGGTGCTTGGTCTAAAATATATATTTACAGTTTTAATATTTAGGCAGTTATTTATGGATGGCGAGCGAGACACAACTCACAGTTATTATTTTCATTTCAGCCGTAAGAAGGCCGCCCACGCCAGAACCTATGAATGACGAAAAAAAAGCGAAAAGAGACAAAAAACCTAAGAAAAAAAGGTAAGTTACACTTACAAAACGCAACTATATGTATGTAACTCAACGTAAGAAGCGCAAGGGTTGCGAAATTGAAAGAGAGTCACCGCTGCCCTGGAACGCAAAGAGCATTAGGAGGAACACGGATGGGTTTTAGTCAGTAAGAGTGTCTCTGACACTCCCTTCTTGAGTATTTAATACTATAGCATTATGTGACTTGTGCGCAGAGGCCACAGTCGCGCCGGCTCGGGCACGGAAGCGACAGGTCCGGTGGCGGCCATAGCGGGCGGGTCAGCGGCCATAGCGGGCGGGTCAGCGGCCGCGGCCAGTGGGCTGGCGGCCGCAGCGAGCGGGCTGGCGGCCGCACTGGGCCCCGCGGCCGCGCTGGGCCCCGCCGCCGCGCTGGGCCCCGCGCTGGCGGCCGCGGGCCCCCCGGCGCCGTGGGCAGGCCGCAACGGCAGCACGCACGAGCGGCGCCGCAACGGCACCAAGCGGGACGCGCTGGACTCGTACGCCGCGCTCGTCAACAGGATGCCGCCTGCGGGCGCTAAGAAGGTATGTGTGTACTCAGTGCTCGCCAGTTTATGTCAATATCTGCACATATTATTTATTTATTATTTATTTATTTATTTAGACTTTATGCACAATAGTGGTACATGGGCGGACTTAATGCAACAAGGCATTCTCTACCAGTAAACCTTTGGGTTAAAAAGACTACACTGTGGTAGGTGTACAACAAACAAATAAAAATAAAATATAATTGAGTCATATCGATACAACAAAGTATACAAATAATATATATATACATATACTATAAAATACATATATATTTGCTAAAATAATATACTAATAAATATGATGATTTATAATAATTTCTGATTAAGAGAACTTACAATAGTTATGACGAGACCAAACTACGAATGACATGCCTTTAAGTAGTGTTTACGGAGCTTACGCTTATTTCAAGATAAGTATTTTGTAACCTAACGTATTATGCAATCATCCAGTGAGCTAGACATCAAAGCAAAAAGAGTGGATGACTATAGGAGAAATCTCTATCCGGCAGTGGGATAGCAAAGTATGTAACTGACAATTTTAGTTGAAAATATAAAGTCTCTAAAAAATAAGTCTACTGTTTAAAAAAATTTCCATACGAGGTCCCGCAGTGATGCCAACGACATGTATAATAACCGTCATGAGTCGTGAGCACAATGACCATTTGTCGGTTTGACGACAGCTCTGACGCTTCACGTTATTGGTTCGTCAGTCAATACTCATCGACTATTGCCGTACATTGGCGAGATCCTGCTACTGTAGAGTACATTTCTGCTCGTCTACAAAGACAGGAGATCTAATCTTTGCAACGTAACTTCCTCAGGTGAAAACGACGAAGGAGCTGTTGGAACAGATCCAGTCCCGCGGCAGCAAGCCGGTCGCCTCGCCCAGCTCGCCGCGCTCGCCTGCGTCGCCTGACGTCATGCTTATAGAGCCCGACACCGACGGTACGTGCTCACTGCTCGCTATGCCACCCCACAGTAATCATAGTTAACAGGTCTCCCCTGAGCCTCGCTGTGCTTGGCAGTATGTAATCACTATGCTACAAATACTTTACGCTAAAAATATTCTAATTAGTAAGTCGACGAACGATAGACCTTTCCGTCTAAAATAATCGTATGACATACTTTATTTAACAATGGTTGGAAAACGATAACGATATTTCTGTTCGTGTTTCTGACATCCTAATGTTATTCCACAGTCGTGAAGGTGGAGTCTCCGCTGCGGAACGGCGGTCCGTCCCCGCGGCCCCCCTCCCCGCGCGCCCCCTCCCCCCGCGCCCCCTCCCCGGAGGCGCCCCGCTCGCCCCTGGAGGAGCCGCGCGAGCACCACGCCTGCACGTGCGGCGACGAGCCCGAGCCCGCGTGCCCCGCCGCCGGCACGCGCGCCGTGCGCCCACGCCACGTGCACGCGCTGCACCACGCGCTCGTGCCCGGCGTCAACGGCACGCGCGCGCCCGCCCTGCCGCACCGCTTCGCCGTGCGCGCCGCCGCCAACCCCGAGCGCGCCGGACTGTTCGCCAGCGTCGTGCCGCTCTACAAGTACTCGGACTACGCGGACGACTACTGCGTCAAGAACATGTCGCAGGTGCAGCTGTGCGCGCACCTGCCCTGGACCGAGTTCGCGCCGCCGCCGCCCGACCTGCCGCCGCCGCCCGAGGCGCCGCCGCTGCGGCCCTACCCGGAGCCCGAGCCCGAGCCCCTGGAGCGGGACGAGGACGCCGAAGAGGCGGACGTGAAGCCCGACATCAAACGGGAGCCCGCGGTCAAGGAGGAGATCGAGGTGGAGGCCGAGATGGTCGGCGTGCCGACGCTCGAGCCCAGCGAGAGACTGAAGGCGCCGCTGCTGATGCCGGAGGACGAGAAGTCGTTCGGCGTGACGGCGCGCGCCGGGCCCGCCGCCGTGGACACGCACGAGGCGGCCGCGCCGCAGCACCGCAGCGTGCCGCGGACGAAAGAACAGCCCGGCGGCGCCGCGCTCGTCGCCGCCGTGCAAGCCGCCAGCGCCGCCGTGCCCTACTCGTACCCGGAGCTGCTGTGTGCGCCCGTGCTGCCTCGCGCCGCGCTGCAGTCGGAGGAGTCGCTGAGCGCCGCGCTGCAGTCGGTGGAGGACTCTCGCGACGCACTAGGCCGGCCCACGCGCGCGCCGCACTTCGCGGAGTGGCACGAGTGCGCGACGCTGGGCGCGCTGGTGGCGCTGCCGTACGTGGTGATCGACTGATGGACTGACCGTCTAGTGCCAAATGCGTGTCGCCCGCCCCGCGCCCACACCCAAGTGTCCTTACGTTAGTTATAGTGGCGGCGGATACATGCCTAGTCATATATTTATTTTGTAAAGGCCGATTAACAAATTTAGTAGCGGGCGGGTCGTCCGTCGTTGTGATATTATATAGTATGTGCGTCCGTACGTGACATTCCCGGTCGAGAGCCAGGCCCGCCATGACTGATCCCAAGCGCAGTGCGTGCTCAATCGATATGTTGTCTTGTATTTTTGTAATGAATAGTACATGCATTGCTATTGCTAACGGCGCGACCGACCGACGGTCCGAGCGCTGGGCAGCGCTGGCGGCGCGCCGTCCACACGCTGGCCGATGGCTATACGCGAACGCGATACAGTTCCCAAATAACGATTCAAATAATAATCTCCCGACTGTTTCATGAGTTGTCGTTACCTTTTGTGATTTTTAAAATGAAAGAAAGAAAAAAATTAGGTAATTAATAAATAATTATAATTAAATAGGAGTTCCAATTGTATATTATACATAATGATTGCATGTATCGTGCATATCGTCGATATCGAAATATCAATGATAAGGGAAAGAGAATGTTACATTTTATAAATATAAACATTTACTATATGAAAAGTTGTACCAAATTGTTGTTGTTGATGTGTTGGGTGATGGTTATCAGTGATGTGACCCACTTATGTATATAGTTTAGTTTATATGAGTTGCGCACGAGCTTCCTAGGTGCAATGTACCACAAGTGTTTTATGATACAACTCGCGAACGTACACGTAACTAATGAATATTGTAATAAATTAATAATGGAATGACAATTTGGTAAATTTTTCACCATTTCTTGTATGATTGGACGCGTTGCGTATCTATAGTTGAATATTGTTACATACAGTTTGTGTACACGTTTACAATGATGCCAAATGAGGACCGGACTGTGTATGTATGTCGTGTTATACGATGTGCGGCGAGTGGCGATTGTGATCCATGCGCATTAGATATGTTTTCGCTGAATAATACCTATGTTTTGTAAAACGTTGTTCTGTTTATTTTGAATGATTTCCGTTAGGTTTATGTGTGTATGTGTTGTTTTGTTTTGAAAATGGGTCAATGGTGGCGTTGCTACAGTACACAGCTACCAACATGTGCTGATATTCAAGTATAGATTGTTCGGGGAGCCCGCCGAGCGCGGCCACTACGCCTGTCTGTTGTCGCACTGTCGCAGAGTTACGCATGTGTGTCGAAGGCCTTACGTGCGTGCTGCGGGTGAAGCCGCGGAACAAGACGTGTAGTAGTGTACCTAGTGAGGCGGCGACAAACCCCATCACTGCCTTGTTGGACGAGATCCAAAAACTGACGCGAAACAAACGAAAATATATATATCCAGGTGTTTTTATTACGACGGAGTTTTATTTCGTGCACTGAGGTGTCATCAAGTCATTCTATCGAGTTATAACTAACACAATTCAATAATTTTGCACACTTTCCTTATCATATACACACTTGACATTCAGAATACTATCATTATGAACTACTAAAAGCACAACCTGAGCCAAACGGCAGCATGTTTTCTAGTACTGTTTCTTAGCCAAATAGTTGAAGCAGCCAAACAGATTAAGTTAAATAAATTAGAGCAGAGGGCAATGTGGCAGTAGCAGTGACTTCGAAGATCATAATATAAATTCTGTTCGTATATTACCAAACTATGGCGAAGATAAAAGGTGTTATTTTATTAATCCCACTGGTTAGGTAAGTATGTAAGTGGGTATGATGTAAATTTGTGTCCTCGCACTGTATGTACAGAACCGATTTCAACAAGTATGAATATGACGAACGTGAAAATTTCACTGGGTTATTGAAAAAGCCGTACGATCATTGTGCGTACAGCTAAGGAGTGGAATTCCCTGCCTGAGTCTGTGTTTCCTGATAGCTACAACCTGGGAGTCTTTAACTCAAGAGTGAATAGGTTACTTCTAGGCAAGCGTGCTCCACCTTAGACCGCATCATCGCTTAAGGCGAGGTTGCAGTACTGTGTGTTTTGACGAACAACAGCGGCTGTCCGGCGAGCGAAATAATGCCTAAATTTTGATTGTTTTTTCTTCTTGGCGAAAACTGATAAAGAAATTATACAATATGGTTTCAACATTTACTTCATAATATAAAGCTCTATCTATTTATATAACTTTTATATATATTCGTGATAAAATCTCTTAGCAGTACACGTTTAAAATTGTAATTTAGTGTCATGTTTGATTAAAAAAAGTATCGAGCCAATCATTCTAAATCGCGTTTCTATCTTTACGATTTACTTGAGGGTATGTTCAATTTTTATGTAATGATTTTTATTTATTAAAAAACTCATGATTAATAAGATTTTCAGACGTTCAAAAATCTTAAAAAGTACTGCAACCCCGCCTTAACATCAGGTGAGATAGCGGTCAAACGTACGCCTATCTATATTAAAAAAAAAAATAACGATCACGGAAAATCATTCTCTCAAAATTTTAACTATGCATTTTTTTTTTTTTTTGAATTTGGTAGGTTCGTGTTTAACAGAATAAACGCCTCTTTTAAGAGGTCATAGCAATATTAAATACAAAATCATAAATGGTACTCATAATTATGAACAAATTGGGCCAACCCCAAAATCGCCAAAAAAAATAAGCAGTTCTTTATATTTTGTCGTGTTATGCGCATCCTTCAGGTATTTATCTTGTTACACTTACTACAAACAGCATTTGAAAAAAAGGTTTGTTTTTCTGTGTTTATTCTGGCTCATCTCCGTAACGGCTGACACAATTTTGATGCGACTTTCGTTGGCATTTACTAAAAAATTAAAATAATTAAAACCCATGTAAAACTACGCGCGGGCAGAAGCTATAAATGAAACAAGAAGTCAAGTTAAAATTTTATTAATAAGAATTACAATATCGCTCTATACACAATAGAACTGAGCGCAATAAAAAAAAGAAAATTTCGCAGATGGCAGCACCATCGCTTGAAATCTAGATTGTAGGGACAGGTAATTTTTTTTTTTTTTAAGAATTGCGCTCAGCATTTGACTTAATTAAAGTTAAAAATATAATTTAATGGCACCATGTTAGTTTCAGCTTGATTGAGTATAGACTTAATTATTTATTTATCCACAAAAGGACAGCTTTTTCAATAGTCGGATAATTATCCGAATATTGAAAAATCGTCCCAAAATATTTTAAGTTATTGTCCAAAGACTTTTATACAAATTGTGTTTGATGATACCTAAGATGTTATAATTATTTCCCTTCATCTAAATCTGAGATTCGTTGAAGTATTCGTTTTTGCAAGCTCTGCTACACTTTCTAAGGAGAAGCGTATAGATACTTACACCTTACTATACTTAATATTTTATTTTAATATAAACATTTATTGTTCCATTACACAGCTGTCAAACCTAAATTTACTGAAAAGATGGCCTTGACCTTTGAATTTCTATTGCATTGTTGAACCTTTGTTGCATCATGAAAGAGAGCTATACATGACTTTGAATTTATAAAACAACGTGTTTATTTTTTTGAATGTTCCTATAGCTGTCAAAACTCATTAATTAAAAGAAAACTTACGTACAAATCTTATCACTAATTAATATCAACACTGACCATAGACTCACCCAGAGTTTTCCAGATTCTCCAAAAGTTTGGTATGACTGGAATCTGGGTATGTCTATGGTATTTTTTGCCGTTTTTCTTTACATAATCACGCAAGGCATAGCGCAGCAGAGGGGTAAGCAGATGGGGATGGCTGTCTTCTTCTCAGAATGACTCTCTTTGCTTCGGGAGCCTGATTCATATTCGTACATCCCGCGTCCCGCGGCGTAGCTGCCGCCACCTTGAACCATCGCCTGTGGGCAAGGAAATTAAGAATATAAAAAAATGTTAAAGCGGATAGGTACCTATATTTTTTTACAGTTTACTGGATTGTTGAAAAGGATTGCTGGATTGTTGGTGAAAGCTGACCACCATGTCGTTAGGAAAAGCCTAGGCAAATCGATTCCCTTTTTTGAAAGTTGAAACACTTGGCTAATCGTAGTTTTACACGATTTAAGTTGGTGAGTAAAAACTTGCCAAGTCGCAAATCTATAAAAGCACTTGAAGAAGATATACACGACAAAAACCTATAATTCAGAACTTCGAAAGTTCTTGGAATAAAGTTTCTTCTTTGCAGATAATTTGACATTCTTACACAAATTATGTTTTTAGTGGGATAAGTATTATTCCGCAGTCCGCACGAAATTAAGATTAATAGGCATAGGTATAGCTGTAGCATATCAATCCTGATTAGCTTACAGTACTTACATATATAACGTGTATCAGAATAAACGCAATACCGGTCATTGAAAACTCATCATTATGAACAACTTTTACTATGGGACACATACTGAAATCGCGAAAAAAAAAATCGTCTGCCCCATACATTTTTGTATGCATAACTCGACAAAATGTACTGAACAACTGATTTTTTTTTCGCGATTTCGTGGTTGGTTCCATCATAACGATGATTTCAATGCGTTTATTCTGTTACAGGTTGTAGATATCTCAAAACTCAATCTCGTGACCGGCTTGAAACTTGGGCCCGCTCATCTACCAGACAATCAAGGCTTCCTGTGCGAAGCCGGGACTGGCCGCTGGTATATAACAAAATCTATGTACTCACACTGCTAGCCTGATAACCGCCGCCTTCCTTCTTCTGGAACGGCGTGTGTCCAGGTGGGTAGTAGACCGCGGGCCCGGCCACGTTGCGGCTGTTGGCCACGAGCGGGGACTTCGCCGGCGGGCTGGGGGCGGAGTCCCGCGTGTCGCGCGCGTCCCGCGTGTCCCGGCTCAGGGCCGAGCTCTGAGTGGAGCTCTCGTGTGTCACGTGCACGTTGCGCCGCACCACGCCGTCGGGTTGAGTTGGGAACCGCTGGGAGGGAATTAAATACATTAAAGATTCCAGCTGTAAAAACAGGTCAAGTAGCGATTGCGTCAGATTCTGTCGTCTTGTCGTTGTTGGATATGAAAAACGAAAATTGCTAGTGTGTGTGTGTTTGTGTGTTGTTGTGTAGTGTGTGTGTGTGTGTGTTGTTGTTGTAGTTGTTGCTGTTGTTGATGTCTAGCCTAAGTTCAGAGTTGGATTTCTAAAACCCATTTTTTTTTTTCTAGCTTCTTGTAAAAACCAATGCTTGGGAGCAAACATCCGTATGATGTCAGTCCTCGTGAGAACCAGCTGTTTTGTAAATCAAGATACAGTTTGTGTTCCATGTACTATGTGCTAAATAGTATTTTTTTTTTTTTTCTAAATTAGCTCATCATCTTATTTCAGAATTTAGGGTCGGTGAATCATCTTTTCTTCAACCACACTTCGCTGAATACAATCAATGAATACTTACAGCTTCAGGGAAGTCAGCCATCAGATCATCTAGCTTCTTGGGAGGCTGCTGTGTGCCGGGCGAGGGGGTCTCGGGGCGCGGGAAGGGCCCGGGGGAGGGGGAGGGCGCGGGGTGCAGGGAGTGCGGGAGGGAGTGCGGCGGGGAGTGCGGCGGCAGGGGGGAGGGGTAGCGCTGCGTCGTGTTGTGGGCCGAGTATGTCGTCTCCGAGAACTTGTAGCTTGATGGACCCTGCGGAACAGTGTTGGTGAATATGAGTGTCTTCACAAATTGTAGTGTTATCCTGTAAAAGTCTTGCCGTGAAAACTTAGATGAAGTGAGTTTTATCATAGTTCACGTCAAGCTCACCCCGCCTAATTTTTCACGTGGAGATGTTTGTTTACAGAATAGGACTACTGTTCATGCAGCAGCCAGACTGGTAGATTCACAGCTTACTTCACCTTTCAACCCCTAGTTTCTATTGAATTAAAAGGAACCCTATACTACCAACTCTACAAAAAGGCTGGATTTTTAGGAGAGATGTAGTCATAGACATAATAAACAATATATTAATAATTATATAATACATTGTTTTAATATTTTTATGGGTGTAATACTTACATATGGGCCGTGTCCATTATGCGGCTCCGAAGGCAGGACCTTGGTTTCGTTGGCGGGGGCAGGGTACACCATGCGTTCGTTTGTGCCATCTGAAACGATATAAAATAACTCAGTGCTTTGTCCTAGGTCAGTTCATTTTTCAGTCAGGCAGTTAACATTTGGTAGATACACACTTTCATTTGCAAAATTGTTTCATAGATATTTTTTGTTCTTTAGATAAAGGTTTCGATACAATTACAAAGGTAGGTACTTAATAATCATTCTTTTGTTGTTTTACGGTTCGGTTACGAAGGGTAATAATAATAATAATAAGCCTGACATAGTGGTGATAGACCGACTAGAGCGTCGCGCGCGCAATGATTGTTGATATAGCAGTCCCTCATGACGAGAACCTCGTGAAGTCTGAGAAAGAGAAACAAAGTCAGTATCTCGACTTGGCTCGCGAGGTTGTCGACATGTGGGATGTGAACACAGCAGTCATTATGCCGATAGTCGTGACGGCCAATGGCATTATTGCCAAGAGCCTCGACCAACACCTCAAGAGGCTCTCGTTGGGCAGCTGGATCAAGGCCTTGATCCAGAAAGCAGTACTCCTGGACACGGCGCGTATTGTGAGGAGGTTCCTCTCTCGGGAGCCCTGACCACCGGTAGCTTGGACCCTATTCCCGATACCGGTGGGCTACTATTTTTTATATTTTTTAATGTTTTTTTTTAAATTAATTTAATAGAAATATTTAAAAATGTAAATAATATGTATATACACTGAATAAATGGAATAATAATAATAATATCCTTGGACATTTCACACAACGCCATATAGTCCCAAGCTAAGCAACCTAATGCTTGTGTTATCGTAACGATAAGTATGGCTGATAAACTACTTATATACATTTTTTTTTGTAAATACATACATATTATAGATAGAAAAACACCCAGACTCGGAACAAATACTTGTAGGTCTTACAAATATTAAAATGTTCCGTGTAGGAATCGAACCCGCGACATGCTGCGCAGCAGTCAATCGCTCAACCACTGCGCCAACCGTGTCGTCCAACGGACCAGGGTAACCAACGGAATCCTATTGCAAAGGCCTTGCTGTTCGTAATCTGTCAGCGAGCTGCACCTCAATTTCAATTTAATTTCAATTTCAATCTTTATTGCTAAACACAGTAGGTACATAATTATACATTCTAGCTGTTGGGTGAATAGGTGGGCGGTTGAAATTTTCACAGAGTGTGATTCCTTTCCTTATGTATAAAATAATAAAACACTTACCATCGCTGGTGGTAACAGTGCGGTACTCCCGGATGGAAGAGTTGCAGTGTGAGCAGTACTGGCAGCCGCCCGGGCCGGGGGGCGCCACTAGCTTGGCGGGAGGGGGCGAGCCCGCCGTTGTACTGAAAAGTTAGTTTTTCTTGTAAGTTTGGTTAGCATCGAAAGAATACTAAATAATAAATTCCTGAGGAGCAATGCTTAATCTGCCAAAAACACGTCTTATTTCCCTACATTTTCACTCATAGCTACTGCGATACAAATGTGATTGGCTCTGCTGTAATATAGTTTGGTTATTTCACAGCAAAATTATCGAAAATTTGTTTGATGCTATCTAATGCCACCAATGATGTAAACGGTCATTGTTTTGGTATGTTTGGTTATCTCACCAATATTACCAAACTTACCAAAACTCACTGGAATGGGTCGAAATAGTTGTCAAACATCACTTATAGCAATAGCAGCAATATCATCTTCAAATTTTGGCGAGTTTGGCAACAGGCCCAGCTTCACCAACATTATCAAACAAACTACTCACGTGGTTCTGTTGTGTTCAGAGCTGACGTAGCTGTGCTGCTCTGCGTGGACCGGGATGGGCACGGTGGTCGGGTCCTGGTCTGCCGGCACCTCGTATGTGTAGGTCTTGACAGTGGTGGTCACTTTGTTCATTGGAGTTCCACCGCGGGGTAGCTGAGGAGGGAAGATGATTTTATGATCAAGAGTTGAGATGATTTTATGGTCGATGTGGCTCAAAAGGCTGCAGGACATATCTGCCGCAAGCTATGGCCGGTAAAATGCAGGATTGAAACCCTGATACAGCGAGACGAGGTCGCGGCAGACTGCGAAGATGGCGGAACGACCTCGATGTCTTCCTTGCTTTGAAGGAAGAGGCATAAAACCGTGCGCATTGGAAGGAATGGAGGAAGACTTTTGCCCAACAGTGGGGTAGTACGGGCTAGTTATAATAATAACTATAAGCTTCCAGTCTAACCGAATAGTTTCCAGCCAGTATTTTACACGAAGCGACTGCCACGACCTACATACATATAGGCACAAAACGTTTTGGGAATACATTCATTGTGCGTACAGCTAAAGAGCGGAATTCCCTGCCTGAGTCTGTGTTTCCTGATAGCTACAAATTGGGAGTCTTTAAGACAAGACTGAATGGGTTACTTCTATTATAGGCAAGTGTGCTCCATCTTAGACCGCGTCATCGCTTAACATCCGGTGAGATAGTGGTCAAACGTACGCCTATCAATAGTAAAAAAAAAACATAGTCCCAACATAATTGACTAAGACCAGAGGCACTACTGGTGTCAGATTTTCGGACTTCCGACTATCGTAATGTTTGACAAAGAGCTTTAAGTGACAGCCGGGACCACCACAGATGGGCGAGGTTGCGTCCTAGCCTCGCTCAACGCAAGCGATACTATTGGGTAACAAACACATCCCTCGCTTCTTTTCTGAGGCAGCGTGGGGTCTCGTTAACGGTGGTCCGTTGATGGTCACCCATCAGCGGACCAACCTCGGTAATCGTTGCTAAACCTTGCAGATCGCCCTGTGCGTCTCGTCTAACTTAGCCACGAGGTCTTGCTTTAAGAATCCATACTAATACATTATAACAAACTAGCTGATCTGCGTAATTTCGTCTGCGTCACAATTTTGCACCGTCCCTATTGGTTGAAGCGTGATGTTGTATATAGCCTATAGCCTTCTTCAATAAATGGGCCATCCAAACCTAAAATATTTTTTTAATTCGAACCAGAAGTTCCTGAGATCAGCGCGTTCCCCCAAACAAACAAAACCTTCTTATAATATTAGTGTGTACAGAACTACAGATACGCGCGCACTGGTCATTCATAATAAGATAATATACTGTCACCAATCTAGCCTAAAAGTCATTTTATAGAGGGTAAATTCAAAATAAGTTGTGACTAAACTAAATCAAATGAGTCCCGTACGGTATATCGAATTACGCTTGAACGATATAACTGTCTACAGAAAGCATGGTTCACCGACGAACGGTAATACGAAAAAACTATTAGTCGATACCATTATTCAGCGACAGCACGTTTCGCCGAATAACGCTACATAGAATGAATGGTTGGCCGACACCAAGATTCGCCGATGTCTTGGTTCGCCGGAACACGCTTGATCGAAATAATTTGCATCGAAAGCACCTTTTCTTACACCGCTATTTCCATGCTATTTCCATGAGTTTTTCTTAGTAATTCAATGAAAATGAATATAAAGAAAATAATAAAACAGCAAATTTGATTCATCATCTTAGCCTTTTCCCAACTATATTGGGGTCGGCTTCCAGTCAAACCAGATTTAGCTGAGTAGGTACCAGTATTTTACGCGGAGCGGCTGCTTACCAGACTAGAAAAGCACTTGTCCCAAAAGAGTGAGATGAGCATAGAAACTTTCTTTGGTGGGCTAGCTCACATCATGTACATAAAAAATCATTAATATACTTAACACAACTTTTTTTTTCAAAATTGATTGTTTTCAAGTATGTTTCTTATGATTGCGCAGTTTGCATCCTTTATTTTTGTTATTTACCATTTAATTAAATAAAAATAATCAAATTTGCTGTCGCCATGAAGTACCGTGTTACCCAGTAAATGGGTTGTGGAGGTCTGGTAAGCAGCCGCTCCGCGTAAAATACTGGTACCTGCTCAGCTAAATCTGGTTTGACTGGAAGCCGACCCCAATATAGTTGGGAAAAGGCTAGGCAGATGATGAATCAGCTGTTTTATTATTTTTTTTACATTCATTTTCATTGAATTACTAAGATAAATGCATGGAAATAGCAGTTAATGCAATTTAATCGATGTCTGTCAAAATTGTATGAGCGAGAGACTAAAGACAATTGTTTTGGATCGGCGGTGTAAGAAAAGGTGCTTTCGATGCAAATTATTTCGTTCAAGCACAGACTACATAGAGATACTACGTATCGTTCAAGCGTGTTCCTTCGAACCATGACATCGGCGAATCTTGGTGTCGGCCAACCATTCATTCTATGTAGCGTTATTCGGCGAAACGTGCTGTCGCTGAATAATGGTATCGACTAATAGTTTTTTCGTATTACCGTTCGTCGGTGAACCATGCTTTCTGTAGACAGTTATATCGTTCAAGCGTAATTCGATATACCGTACGGGACTCAAATCAAATCAAGAAACAATCAGAGCTATTTGTCGACTGAACAAGCCTATCGAATCGGGCGAATGAACGTGGGTGCTTAATGCCATGTACTTGCAATTTAAATACTCCTGAAGATCAAAATATTCCTGGAGCAGCCGTTTTGTTTTTATTATAAAATTATTTACAACATTTAATTACTTATAAATACTTTACTAACCAAGAATGAAAGAAGCCCAAAAAAATTAAGTTTTGTTTCGAAACCACTAAATAGAATCACTATAAAAAGGGGTCGAGGTGACCGTGGGTTAAGGTTATAATGCCATTCCTCGAAGGTGGTAATTTTCTATATGCTTGTGTGTTGTCTGTATTGGCTCCATTACCATATAACCGCCCTTTTAGGTTTGGTACATCTCAATGCTCGCCAATTAAGACCAGCTGGCGAAGACTGGCTTCCCTCGAGGTGACTGACCCCCGAAGTACACAAGAACGGTCACCGTATCTATGTTATGCCGTGCGAAAACTTTAATTGCGCGATGTAGGAATCTTGGTTTTGGTGAGGTTCACAAGTTCGAGCTCAAATTCCGATAAAAATTTAGTTTTTTTTTATATGATAGAGAAAACGAAAATCAACAAAACTAACACTAACAAAAAATAAAATTAACGAATATCTAGCTCACAGAAAGTCGAAATTTTGGAATTGTAAGTAAGGTTCATAATAGTATCAAGCTGCTAACACCGTAGTTTATAAAAGGGCCTGCTGGCTAGAAGTTTGTTAAAATTACGAATATCTTCTGAAGTATAAAATTAGCTCACAGAAAGTCGAAATTTTGTTTTTAGGGTTCCGTACCTCAAAAGGTAAAAACGGAACCCTTATAGGATCACTTTGTTGTCCGTCTGTCTGTCTGTCTGTCTGTCTGTCAAGACCTTTTTTCTCAGGAACGCGTGGAGGTATCAAGCTGAAATTCATATCAAATACTCAAGTCTATGGTCTCTTGGAGCTGTGAAAAAATCAAACTTCTAAGTCAACGCGATCAAAAGATACTCCCGTTTATGCCGCAAATTTTCGACACTCGCAAGGGAATCAAAACCTACAGGGTACTTCCCGTGAACTCAGAATCTTGAAATTTGGTACGAAGCAACGTCTTATAACACAGATAAAGGAAAAATTGCGAAAAGCATAAATTTTTAGTTACATCATATAATAAAAATATTTTTAATAATTTTAAACTTATTACCCCTTTACTCATGAACGCGTAGTGGTATTATATTGAAATTCTTAACAAATACTCAAGTCTATAATATCTTTAAGCTGTAACAAAATCAAACTTCTACGTCAACGCAATCAAAAGATACAGCAATTAAAGCCGCATATTTTGAAACTCGCAACTACTCGCAAGGGAATCAAAACCTAAAGGATACTTCCAGACGACCTGGAATCTTGAAATTTGGCATGAAGCAACGTTATAAAGTACACATATAGGAAAAATTCCGAAAATCTTAAATTTTTAGTTACATCACATAGTATATTTTTTTTAATAATCATAAACTTACTAGCTGACCAAGCAAACGTTGTTCAGCGATTAAAAAAAAAAAACAGATGTTGGCCGATTCTCAGACCTACCCGATATGCACACAAAATTTCATGCAAATCGGTTCAGCCGTTTCGGAGGAGTTTGGAAACAAACACCGCAACACGAGAATTTTATATATTAGACTTAAATAAAAATACCATAACTTTTACTTATATACCTACAGGTTTGTACGGAACCCTCGGTGCGCGAGTCTGACTCGCACTTGGCCGGTTTTTTTTAAGGTAGGTAGGCACATAATAGTTTCTAACTGTTTTAATTTTTTATTTTGTTAGTTTCGTATTTTGACACCGATTTTCGAAATTAAAGTTATTTTTTACTTTGTTTTGGAACTTGCTAGACACTTCATAAAAACTTCATTCAATCGAAAACTGTCGAGGTACAAAATGTATTTTATTTATTTTCTTTGGGTCCAAAATAATGTCTATAGGAAAAGCTATCGCCTGCCTGTTAATATGTTTGTCGACGGCGCAAATCTATCGAATAGATAATAGGTATAATTATGTAGAACTAGCTGACTCGCGCATCTTTGTCTGCGTCACATTTTCCATTACTGTTCCGCTCCTATTTGTCTTAGCGTGATGATATATTATTCCTCGATAAATGGGCTATCTAACACTGAAAGAATTTTTCAAATCGGACCAGCAGTTCCTGAGATTATCGCGTTCAACCAAACAAACAAACAAATTCTTATGCTTTATAATATTAGTATAGATCGTGGTATAGATGAACGTGGGTAGGTAGGTACTTGCAATTGAAATCCCTATATCGGTGTGATAAAATATTGCTCGATTCACGTCGCGCCATCATAGAGCTTAGTGTGAGTTTTCTAACGTAAAAAAGAGATTATCTGGTATTCTCACTAGGCGGCGCTTATTCAGTTTAAATAATACAAATTGGCATTTACGCTAACGCGATCGAGAACGTTAAAAAACTCACACTAAGCAGTCAGAAAGATCTTAAGTCTCGTTTTTACTCTTTACGAAATTAAACAAAAAAAAAAACGACAAAGTAAAAAATAACTTTGATTTCGGAAGTCGGTGTTTTTGTTAGTTTCTTCGTATTTTGACACCGACTTCCGAAATTAAAGTTATTTTTTACTAAGTAGTGTTTTTTTTTTTGGAAGTCGGTTGTATTTTTTTGTAAAAAGTTTTTTTATTTTTCACTTTTTTGTGGTACCCCACACCTAACACACTAATGCAAAATCGCAGCAAAGCAAAATACGCAATTTCGATCACTTGGACGACTAAAAACCAAAATCCAAGTAGACGAATTCCAGCTATTTCGATTTAAAATCCAAAGTTCGTAACCGATTTTCATAAAATTTAAATGGGACCAATCTGCAAGATAAAACAAGAATTTTTCAAATCGGTTCATAATTGTCGGAGTTATGAGGTAACAAACATAAAAAAAAATAATAAACATACAACCGAATTGATAACTTCCTCCTTTTTGGGGAAGTCGGTTAAAAAAAAATTAACATTTCCTGTACAGGTTGACTCAAAATTAATAATGGATGAAATGGCGACAGGTCACTGGGACAACTTGCGACCCACGGATGCCTCTCAAGTTGAAAGGGAAAATCTACAAGTCTGTGATAAGATTCGTCGTAACGTACAATGATATAAAACTATAGATGCGTTGTCCGCACTCTAAAATGACAACATGAAATGAAGCCAATTGGCCACATCGCGCTTAGTTACGCACCAACCTGTCGCGCGACACTACGTTTGTTTTGATGTCAATTTGACTATTACTTATCCTGTGACGTAACTGAAGAAATACGGATGAAAATAAATTGCATGTGGCGGAGATGATAATGTTGAGATGGATGTGTGGAGTTACGAGAATGGATAAAGTGAAAAATGATTACATAAGAGGTAATTTAAAAGTGGCGCGGAAAGTTAATCGCTTGTCTTGGTATCGTCATGTGAAGAGGAGGGAGGAAATGCATTTAGCTAAAACAGTAATTAACATAAATGTGGATGGATGGAGAGGGAGAGGAAGGCCAAAGAAAAGATGGATGGATTTTTTGAGCAGCGATATAAAATAGTGAGAGTTTGACGGCTGATAGGGCAGAGTGGAAGAAAAAAACGTGTTGCGCCGACCCCAAGTAACTGGGTTAAGGGCAGGAAGATGATGTTGACTCAAACTTAATGGCGGATGTGTTCTGAGATGCCATTTGTTTTGAATCTACCTTCCATAATTATTAAATGTGTATCTACATGATCGTACCTACATGTTTAAAAGAAAGTACAAAGGGTCAAAAGAGTACTGTTTGATATACTTGAGTGAGATGGTAACCCTTTCGGCATGGGCATGCTCAGCACATTTTTATTTTATTTTTTTGCTCCTTTCGTTTTTTTATTTTATGGTAAGTTAAGTACTCTTTTTTATGTGTTTTTTTTTGCTGTAGTGTTATGTCTGTGTCGAATAAATGTTTTCTATTCTATATTCCTGGAGCAGCACATTTACTCGTATTTTTATTTTTCAAAGTTACGTAAGTTTTAAACATTTAATTCCTTTTAAATTTACTAAGTAGGTAACTCAAAAGAAAACCTCCTTACTAGACCTTAGAATAATAACGCATAGAAGCCGCGTCTAGAACAAAACCCGAGCAAAATCGTGTGTCCACTTCATTTTCTTTGTGTGCGTGAGCCGAATGTGTCTACGTTCCTCTAACGCACACAGATATAGCTTTCAGTGATACCATTACTAAGCCGTTACCCACAAAATATGGGAAGACGCATTACTATTTTGCTATCAAGGCAAGTATTTTATGTTGTTGGGAACTGGAAAAGGTAAACATGATTTTTCATGTAATATGATATATTTTTTCGGAAGATAAAATTCAATTTATTTCAAAATAAAAGGAAATAAATCGCATAAAGAATGAGATATTGTTCAATGCGTTTAGAATGCTTGATGGGTCATAATTATAAACAATGTTAAAACATCGGGTTTCATATGAATTAACAGTAAGTATTGTATTTTAAAATTACAAAAATGAAAAACATGAATGAAAGCAATGTGGGTATTTTTTCCTCACAAATAGCAACACTGTGTTATGACAAGTTAGGTTATTAGAATTTTGTTTTATTTATCGATTTATGTAAAAATAGTGCATAGAATGTGAGTACTTATTTGTGAAATGTTATTTTATCACATTTTTTTATTTTCCTGATGTGCTATAACATCCTTTAACGCAACAAACTGTCATTTTCAATTATTTACTCGCGAGCTGTGTTCGACGGAACGTGACATTGAGTACTGACGGCCTGGTGGCTAAGTTTGACGGATTAGGCTAAGTTTTAGTTGCCTCACTTTTTGCACTCGTACTAGGTTTCTATGCGTTATTATTCTAAGTACTAGACCTTATCTTCTTATATATAAAAAATTATTGCTGTTCGTTAGTCTCGCTAAAACTCGAGAACGGCTGGGCCGATTTCGGTAATTCTTTTTTTTATTTAGTTCGCCAGAATACAGGGAAGGTTTAAAAGCAAAAAAAGAAATGGGTTCTTGACGGGAGCGAAGCCGCGGGGGACAGCTAGTCATACCTAAATAAAAAAAGTTTTCTTTTGAAACCAGTAAATATAATAAGGTTTCTTATTGACTACGGAACCCTAAAAAGGGGTCGAGGTGACCGTGGGTTAAGGTTATATTGCCATTCCTCGAAGGTGGTAATTTATCTATGCTTGTGTGTTGTCTTGTACTGGCTCCATCACCATATTTACCTCCCTTTCAGGTTAGGTACATCTCAATGCTCGCCAATTCAGACCAGCTGGCGAAGACTGGCTTCCCTCGAGGTGACTGACCCCCGAAGTACACAAGAACGGTCACAGTATCTATGCAAAGTCGCGTGAAAACTTTAATTGCGCGATGTAGGAATCTTGGTACTGGTGACGTTCACAAGTTCGAGCTCAAATTAAAATTACTTAATTTTTTTATTTATTTCGTTTTATTGATTACATTTGTCTTTTTGTGAGCTTTATAGTAATAAACTGCTAATCCACAGAAAAAAAGCAAAATATAATAACATTTAGCGGGGTTTGAATTCATGAGTCATGAATGACATGTCACATATATATTCCGATAGTTGTTGGTTGGTTCAGAGTTTCAAACTACTTCAATAATTTATTATTATTCACCATCTGCTGATGGGAAAAGGTTAGCCTTTACCCAGCTATATTGAGGTTGGCTTCCAGTCTAAACGGATTCAGCTGAATACCAGTATTTTACGTGGAGCGGCTGCCTACCAGACCTCCACAACCCATTAACTGAGTAACATGTTACCCCGTTCTTGGCAAGACTGGAGTCAGATTTACTCGCTTCTGAAAATCCGTAACGACTGCCAAAGATTAACAGCTTAGCGTGCTTTTCGAGACACGAAGAAAACTCGATAGGTATGATAAGATGGTCACTCATCCACAGACCAACCTTGAAAAGCGTTGCTTAACCTTGAAAGATTGACTCGTGCGGCTATTATTTCAACATACTGCCTACATAATTAAAATAGTTCCTTCTATAGTTTATTATTATTTTATGTTTTCACGTGGCTGTTCTGCACGCTCCCTATATTCATTTCAAACTACCTACCTTATTGTTAAAAAACTTTTTACAAAAAAATACAACCGACTTCCAAAAAAAAAACAGTGCAGAGTAAAAAATAACTTTAATTTCGGAAGTCGGTGTTTTTGTTAGTTTCATAATATTTTGACACCGACTTCCGAAATTAAAATTACTTTTTACTTCGCACTGTTCTTTTGGGCCCAGAATCAATTTCAGCTCGATACCTCCACGCGGACGGATGAATAACAAAGTGATCCTATATGGGGATCCATCCTGGTCCGCTCCACAGCGACTAAAGTGCCCGAAATTTGATGAAAATATGAAAATATTGTTGGACCTGCTGATGATTGTAAGATTATCTTTGCATTAAATAGACTCGTTCTCGAATGTAACCATGATTTTGTAAACAAGTCAGTGTTTACAAAACTGGTATAAAAGAGTGTCCATGGAGTTTCTTGCACGTTCTTCTCCATAGGATCTACTCTTTGGAACGTGCAACTGCCGCGCTGGAGATAGGGTCGGTGAGATAAGTGTGTTTTGTTTCAGCAGTGCTATTCTGTAACAACATTTTCGTGTCTCGACAGCGGAATCCGAGGTGAGTTTCAAATTCGTATAAATATAAGACCTTATGATGTGTGAAATAAAGTTCACTTTGTAAGCTTAGTCACTCAGGTGAAGTCGATATCGAAATGGTAATTTACAGAATAGACTAGCAGAACAACTTGCTGCTCTTGACGCTAGTGCGGCAGAATTAGCTTCATCTATTTGACTGACAGACCTTGACTATTCAAAAGTGCCAGTAAACCGAAGGCCAATTATACTAATTTTTGAACAACTTTCGCATTCGCATGTCAATCTCAAACTGTCAAAAAGGCCATAATTTTCATATATTTTTGACAGTTTGCGATTGAGAGGCGAATGTGAAAATAAGTAGAATTGGCACATTGAAATAAAGGATTTTGTATTTTATTTTGAGGTACGGAACCCTAAAAATAACATTTCGGAATTACCAATAAAAAGGGGTCGAGGTAACTATGTTATGGTTGTGGTATCGATCCTCAGAGGTTGCGCTTTGTGCCTGTTGCAGGCGCGACTTTGTCATCGGTACAAGTATTATATACTCGGTTTAATCTCGACATATCACACTCCCTTGCGGGCTATGAAGATCATCTGACCAATTGTTCTAATCAGCTGGGCGATACTGATTTCCCTTGAGACGACTGACCCCCGAAATACTCACGAACAGCCACGGTATCCTTGCAAAGTTGTGCGAAAACTTCAATTGCGCGATCTAGGAATGTTCATATCAACTGGCAAATCGTACGAAGCTAACAAGAATGGGTTCAAATCCCAATAAGAATTAAGTTTTTTTTTTGGTTATTTTTAGGATGATACAAGTCTTGTTGTTAGCTTTATGATGATAAAATGTTAATGCGAAGTAAATAAAAATGCAAAAACAATTACAATTGGTGAGATTTGAACTCAAGACAAGACAAAGATGGTCGTTCCATGAGGTTTGTAAAAGTTTTTTATGCACACGGCGTATTTTTAACGCGCCGACGACGACGCACTTTTGAAGAACGCGCGCCGTGTAGATGACAAAAAACATTACAGCCTGAATTTCTTTTCTTTTTTTTTGTCTACCGTCATTTTGTTTTTTTTTTTTTTTTCAAAATTTCCCGCTCTGACGAATCTATTTATTCTTTATACAGAAAAGACCATTTCACCGTTAAGCAAAAAATAGACAAACCTATATGAATTGTATAACCAGCTGTTTTACATAACCACTAGCGATTTCACAAAACAGCTACGTTATGTAAAATCGCTGAATGACGTTCAGCTGGATTGTTTTTGCGCTACGTTTAACAAAACTGCTACCACACAGTGGCGTCTGGCATGTCTAAAATAATATATGTGGGCAAGATAGTGTTTTTTTGAGACTTTCAGAGGTTGGATTCCACAATTGAGGATGAGATGCAAGATCGCAGCCCGCCTCGAATTGTTTTGATTTTCTTTTGACTTTCTTTACGAGTAAATCATGGCCTTACGATTTTTCGGAGCTGAAAAAAGCCAAAGCTGCGAGGCCCTTTGGATCGCAAGACCGTAGGTTGTAGCCTACGTCACCCACACCTTGCGACTGGACTCATCCGTCCCTCGAAAAGCACGTTAAACCGTTGGTCCCGTCCTGGCTGTCACTTGTAGATCTTTGGCAGTTTTTACGGATTGTCAGAAGCCAGAGATCTGACACCAGCCTTGCCAAGAAGTGCCGTGTTAACTAGTTAGGTACCTACTGGGTTCTGGTGGTCAGATAGGTCCCAGTCGCATCACGTAAAATACTACTACAGTTTGACTGGGGGTTAAACCCAATATAGTTGGCAAAAGGCTATGCAGATGATGACATAAGGAAAGAAATCACACTTGGTGAAAGTTTCAACCGTCCACCTTTTATGGTTCATGAGGAGCTGCCCGCTGACAAATAAATACGAACAGCGAGGGCTATAACAGGCAATAGGATTCCGTTGGTAAACCTTCGTTACGGAACCATAGAAACAACAAAGGATTGAAAATGTAATGTATCAAAACTTTTGTCTAAAGAACAAATACGGCAGGTTTGAAACAAGTTTTAACCGACTTCCAAAAAAGGAGGAGGTTCTCAATTCGGCGGGAATGACGTAACATGAAGAAGAGGACAAAATACATGAAAGTTTTACGATAAAACCAGTAAAAAATGGGGGTGCAGTAAAGGACGTGTCGTTTGAATGACGTTGTCGTGGTTGTCTCGGAGATCACAGCGGGTCGGGCCCCAGCAGAGCCACCGACGGAGGCCCTGCTGGGGCCAGAACTATTATAACCTTATATACTACCTTATCTAGCAGTCTTTTTCTCTCTAAATATCACGCCCTAATGGGATGAGTATCTTAGGTTGCGCGCCAATTTAGACTAGCTTGGCGAGACTTAGCTTACTCGAGACAACGGTACCCCCGGAGCTGACAATGCACAAGAAGAGCTGGTTCTTTTGCATTGTCAGCTCCGAAGTATTGGAGAACGGTCATAGTATCTATGCAAAGTTGTGCGAAAACTTTAATTGCGCGATCTAGGAATCCCTTGCGCATAAGTTCCACAGCTTTAGAGTTGAAAAATACCAATTAGAGTTTAGTGTTTTCTCTACTTTTTTAATTTTTTAGGATCAAATAAGTGTTGTTGTTAGGTTAAAAATGTTGCTCTGATAATCAGAAGAAAATAAAAATGCAAAAATAATTACATTTGGCGGGGTTCGAATTCGTGACACACTGGCTGGTGATGTCATGAGGGTACCTAAGCGATTTATTTTGCCTACGAAAAATTCAAACTACCCACATACCTCGGCGCTCCGATTTCTGAATTAATAAGCGTATGTATGAATTGTATGTAAATCGGGCTGATTTTCGCAACTCCACGACTTGCGTGATAATAACTTCTCAAACACTGGCTTAGCGCTAAAACCAGTCAAGGCAGGCACATGTCATGTTTTTAACTCCAAATAAGAAACTGCCCATGGATAAAATACTCAATAGTTTACTTGCTTCTACCAGCGGTTTCTCCCGCGTGAATGTCGGAAATCATCCCAAGGGAAATAGTAGCATAATATTATTATGTGCAATTCCAGATTGTATCCGGAAGATAAGAATCAGGCCTAGCCTTTTCCCAACTACATTGGGGTCGGCTTCCAGTCAAACCGGATTCAGCTGAATACCAGTATTTTACGTGGAGCAGCTGCCTACCAGATCTCCAAAACCCATTAACTGACAGTAACACGGTACTCCTTGGCAAGACTGGAGTCAGATTTACTGGCTTCTGACAATCCGTAACAACTGCCAAGGATCTACAAATGACAGCCAGGACCAACAACGGCTTAACGTGCTTTCCGAAGCATGGAGGAAACTCGATATGTTGATGATCACCCATCCACAGACCAACCTAGGCAAGCGTTGCTTAACCTTGAAGATCGACCCGTGGGGCTAATGTTATTTTAGCCACGAGCTCCGCGGAAGATAAGAAGTATGATTGTTATATGATTGTTTATAGTTTTTTTATTATATTTATGTTTTCATGAATGGAGTGCCATGGATTAGGCCCAACATAAGCAGCAATAGGGCATTTGATTTATTTTCGATATATCGCTAAAGCGGGCCGCGGAGGTATGGTTTCCTGACAAGGAACTCAGATTCGGAGACCTGAAAAATCATTCAGGCAAGCACTTTACAATACATACAAGATATTCAACTAGTCGCACATGTTTGAATAATTTCAATGCAATCCAATTTATTTTTTCAAGTTATTTACACTAAACCTTTCTAGTATGGTGAAACATTTTGAATGTAAGGCAATTCAGGGTTCGGATCTAAATTCTTTATCTGAAAAGCGTACGTATGTAGCCGGCCTTAAGGCGGGGTTGCAGTACTTTTTAAGATTTTTGAACGTCTGAAAATCTAATTAATTATGAGTTTTTTAATAAATAAAAATCATCACATAAAAATTGAACATACCCTCAAGTAAATCGTAAAGATAGAAACGTGATTTAGAATGATTGGCTCGATACTTTTTTTTATCAAACATGACACTAAATTACAATTTTAAACGTGTACTGCTAAGAGATTACATCACGAATATATATAAAAGTATAAAAGTATTATCAATAGATAGAGCTTTTTATTTTGAAGTAAATGTTGAAACCATATTTATTGTACATGTATTTGTTCCGAGTCTGGGTGTTTTCTATCTATAATATGTATGTATTTACAAAAAAAAAAAATGTATTTATGTAGTTTATCAGCCATCTCGTTACCATAACACAAGCATTAAGTTGCTTAGCTTGGGACTATATGGCGTTGTGTGAAATGTCCAAGGATATATTATATATTATTATATTATATATTATTATATATTATATTGTATAATTTCTTTATCAGTTTTCGCCAAGAAGAAAAACAATCAAAATTTAGGCATTATTTCGCTCGCCGGACAGTCGCTGTTGTTCGTCAAAACACACAGTACTGCAACCTCGCCTTAAACGATGAACATGTCATGTACAGGACAATTCAAACTTAATGAAGACTGACATGTGCTCACCGCTCCCCCTTGACACTGTCACGCGAACTTTTTACCTATTCCTTCAACTGTTTGTGTCCTTAAACAATGACAGCGGCGGTCCTTCAAGGGTGACGTGCCAGATTCGAAAATTTGACATTTCGTCTAAGCGCTTAGCCACGTGTTACCTAGCCGCCATTAAGTTTGAATCTAACTGTGTCATATACCAGTTTAAGTTTCTGTATATGTTTACGTACATTGTGTATATCTTGTGTGACAAATAAACAAGACAGAGAGAGAGACTAACTTATAAATACTTAGTATTAATTGCTGAATATATTATATAAGTTAGTTATGATTATTATTTATTACTTATAACAGCCACACGGGTCGATATCCCAGGTTAAGCAACGCATGTGGATGGGTGACCATCTTAACATACCGAGTTTCCTCCGCGCCTCGGAAAGCTCGTTAAGCCGTTAGTCCCGGCTGGCTGTCATTTGTATATCTTTGGCAGTAAGAATCCAGTTAATCTGACTCCAGTCTTGCCATGAAGTACCGTGTTAACCAGATAATTGGTTGTGGAGGTTTGGTAGGCAGCCGCTCCATTTAAAATACTGGTCCTCAGTTAAATCCGCCGACCCTAATAAAGTTGGGAAAAAGCTAAGCAGATGATGATTTATATTATAAGTTAGTTTAAAGATATAATAGTGTACCATGACGTTCGTTTTTCCCCAATAAGTGATAAACTCTTAAAAAATAATGTTTCACGTAGAAACCTGTAAAAAGGAGTCCAGATAACCATGAGATGGTTGTGGTGTCGATTCTCGGAGATGGTTTTGTACCTGCTGCAGGCGCGACTTTGTCTTCAGTTCAAGTATTATATACTCGGGTTAATCTCGACATATCACACACCCTTACGGGCTATGAGGATCTTCATACCAATTCTGACCAGCTTGGCGATACTGGCTTACTCCGAGGCGACTGACCCCCGAAATACTCAAGAACGATCTCGGGATCTATGCGAAGTCGCGCGAAAACATTAATTGCGCGATGTAGGAATTCTGCTCCGTATTCACTGACAATTTTCTGTGCATATGTTGTCACAGTGTGAATTCAAATTAAAAAATATATATTTAAGATCAAATAAGTCTTGTTGCTATAAAATGTCAAACTGCTGCTGAGAAAAAAAAATGCAAAAATAATTACATTTATGCGGGTTCGAACTCATGACAAAACAAGACACACGAGTTGTGTAATTGCAAAGATTGTTTAACCTACCTACTTCATTTATTCAATTTCAAACTACCCGCAATGCCAAACGAAACCTACCTAAAAGTTTTGTTTTTATTGTTTTCGTGAAAGGTATTGTCGGATTAAGCCATCATGAGGCCTGTTGCAAATTTTACCAATGGCCTAACCTAACCTAAAACCTTCGTGAAGTGAAAGGAAAATATCCAATTAAAAGAATATAATTATATATTAAATAGCCCTCATATATTATTTCTCACGACCCGGTGCGTTAGCGCCAGAGCCCATATTTCTTTTGGTTTTGCCTACGTTGTCAGAATAGAACTATTAGACCGAATTCGGGGCTCTTTAGATTTCAGACGAAAACGATTAATTTGCGCGAAGTATTACCTATACCAGTTGATCCGCGTAAAATACTGGTATTCAGATTTATCTGAATCCCTTTTGACTGGAAGTCCATCCCAATATAGTTGGGGAAAAGCACAGAAATATAAAAAAAACAGGGGAAAAGCTAATAATGAATGTCTAAAAAAACCTAACTCGAAGGAGAGGACGATTTAAGGTTTCGTGTTGAAACCAGTAAAAAAGGGGGGTCGAGGTAACCAGAGATTGCTTTGTGTTGTCGAAACCTCGGAGGTATGAGATTCTTGAGGATGTATGTCAAGTGCTAAGTGCTGGTGGTATTAATCTCAACGTATCACTCTTATGCGGGCTGAGTGGTACAACCAGTGATCGCCAAGTGAGGCCGGCTTGGCGACACTGGCTTCCCTCGAGGTGACTGACCCCCAAGTATACGAGAACGGGCATCGTATCTATGCAAAGTAGTTGCGAAAACTTTAATTGCGCGATGTAGGAATCTTTGTATTCTGTCTGTGATGTTTGGGCCTAAATTCCAGTAAGAATTTAGGTTTTTTCATTACTTTGTTACTTTTTAACCGACTTCCCAAAAAGGAGGAGGTTTTCAATTCGGTTGTATGTTTTTTTATGTTTGTTACCTCATAACTCCGACAATTATGAACCGATTTGAAAAATTCTTGTTTAATCTGAAAGGATATACTTTCAGATTGGTCCCATTAAAATTTTATGAAAATCTGTTACGAACTTTGGATTTTAAATCGAAATAGCTGGAATTCGTCTACATGGATGATAGTTTCTTGTCATCCAAGTACTTAATCGAAATTGCGTATTTTGCTTTTCTGCGATTTTGCAGTGGTGTTGTTAGGTGTGGGGTACCACTAAAAAGTGAAAAATAAAAAACTTTTTGGAAGTCAAAATACGAAGAAACTAACAAAAACACCGACTTCCGAAATTAAAGTTATTTTTTACTTTGTAGTGTTTTTTTTCGGAAGTCGGTTGTATTTTTTTGTAAAAAGTTTTTTTGATAAAAAATGTCTTGTTTTAGTTTTGTAATTAATGATAAACTGCTCTAAACTAAAATCGGGAGAAAATATAAATGCAAAAATAATTACATTTGGCGGGGTTCGAATCCGTGACACATATCGCGATGACTGATGTCAGCGATTTATTTTTCCTACGACGAATTCAAACTACCCACGTACCTTTGCGCTCCGATTTCTGACTGATTAATTAAGCTTATAAAGATGACAACTTCTCAAACACTGGCTTAGCGCTAAAACCAGCCAAGGCAGGCACATGTCATGTTTTTAACTCCAAATAAGAAACCGCCCATGGATAAAATACTGATAGTTCACTTGCTTGTACCAGAGCGGTAGAAGAACTTAGGAACCTTTTGCGTAGCTAGGAAATTATTTTAGTTTATCATTTTAAATTTTACATCAAGATTAATTTGATCCAAAAAATTAAAAAGTGAAGAAAAAACTAAAGTCTTATTGGAATTTGGATCCAAACTTGTGCAAAAAGAATACTTGACAAAGATTCCTACATCGCGCAATTAAAGTTTTCGCGCGACTATGCATAGATACCGAGACCGTTCTTGAGTACTTCAGGGGTCAGTCAACTCGAGGGAAGCCAGTCTCGCCAAGCTGGCCAGAGTTGGCGACCACCGGATATACTCAACCCGCAAGGGAAGCTTTAACACTAGCATAGGCAGCCTGCACCTCCCTACTAGGGCCCATCACCTCCGAGCATCGACAACACAACCATACACTCATGGTTATCTCGACCCCTTTTTACTGGTTTTAACACGAAACGTTTTTCTTTTTTTTTTTTTGGGGTGGGAGATCTTCCAATGACTTCTCCCGCTCTGGGCGGAGCGAGAGGGACTGTCAGACTTCTACTGACTAAATTTTCGACCCCTCAGGGCTCGTTAGGTTTTTAACCCGACTGCGCCACAAGGAGGGTTATTTTTTTTTTACTATTGATAGGCACGCGTTTGACCACTATCTCACCTGATGGTAAGCCATGACGCGGTCTAAGATGCTCGAGCACGCTTGCCTAGAAGTAACCTATTCACTATGGTTATGGTCATGTTTTTAACCCGACTGCGCCACAAGGAGGGGTTATTTTTTTACTTTTAATAGTCACGCGTTTGACCACTTTCTCACCAGATGGTAAGCGATGACGCGATCAAAGTGGAGCACGCTTGCCTAGAAGTACCCTATTCACTATGGCTATGGTTATGTTTTTAACCCGACTGCGCCACAAGGCAGGTTATTTCTTTTTACTTTTGATAGTCACGCGTTTGACCACTATCTCACCAGATGGTAAGCGATGACGCGATCTAAGATGGAGCACGCCTGCCTAGAAGTAACCTATTCACTATGGTTATGGTCATGTTTTTACTCCGACTGCACTACAAGGAGGGTTTTTTTTTTTTTTTTTTACTTTTGATAGGCACGCGTTTGACCACTATCTCACCAGATGGTAAGCGATGGCGCGATCTAAGATGGAGCACGCTTGCCTAGAAGTAACCTATTCACTATGGTTATAGTAAATGTTTTTCGAGTTGGCACGCTCTGTAGCCTGAACGGATTTTTTGGATTTGAGCTTGAGAGGTGTCGTTAGATTCGTCGTGATTGTGAACGAAATTATAAAAAAATCAAATAGCTGATTATATTATGTCTTCAAAAATATTTTTTCTCAAAATCTATCGAGTAGTTTATAAAAATAAAAGGCTCGAAGAGACGATTCAAAGAATGTGACTCACTAAAATGTAGGAAATTCATGATCTGTCTAGCCTTTTCAAAACTACATTGGGGTATCGGCTTCCAGTCAAACGGGATTCAGCTGAATACCAGTATTTTACGTGGAATGACTGCTTATCTGACCTCCAAAGCCCAGTATCTGGGTAACACGGTGCTCCTTGGCAAGACTGGTGTCAGATTTCTGGCTTCCAACTATCCGTAAAGACTGCCAAAGATCTACAAAAATAGTCAGGACCAACGCCTTATTGTGCTTTCTGAGGCACGGAGGAGTCTCGGTATGTTAAGATGGTTACCCATCCACAGAGCGACCTCGGCAAACGTCGCTTAACCTTGAAGATCAACCCGTGCGGCTGTTTTTATTTTAATTTTTGTCGATATTTTTTTATGACTAAACGGCGGTAGACGACAACCAAAGGAACCCATTTTTAAAAATCATTAAATGACTCCTCCCGCTCTGAGAAGCGAGTGTCATATCTTACGAATTAATAAGAAACCGCCCATGGATAAAATACTCATAGTTTACTTGCTTTCTACCAGCGGTAGAAGAACTTATGAACCTTATGCGTAGGTAGGAAATTATTTTTATTTTCTTCTGATTAAAAGTTTATCATTTTAAAGTTTACATCAAGACTTATATTTGATACAAAAAAAAAAAAGTGAAAAAAAAAGTAAAGTCTTATTGGAATTGGGCTACAAACTTATGCACACAGAATAAAAAGATTCCTACATCGCGCAATTAAAGTTTTCGCGCGACTATGCATAGATACCGAGACCGTTCTTGAGTACTTCGGGGGTCAGTCACCTCGAGGGAAGCCAGTCTCGCCAAGCTGGCCAGAGTTGGCGACCACCGGATATACTCAACCCGCAAGGGAGCTCAAACACTAGCATAGACAGCCTGCGCCGCCCTACTAGGGCCCATCACCTCCGAGGAACGACAACACAACCATAACACTCATGGCTATCTCGACCCCTTTTTACTGGTTTTAACATGAAACGTGAAATTTTCGACCCCTGGCTCGTTAGGTTTTTAACCCGACTGCGCCACAAGGACGGTTATTTTTTTTTACTATTATAGGCACGCATTTGACCACTATCTCACGATGGTAAGCGATGATGCGGACTAAGATGGATGGAGGTATTGTAAGATTCGTCGTTTCCGAGGCACGGAGGAATCTCGGTATGTTAAGATGGTCACCCATCCACATAGTGACCTCGGCAAACGTCGCTTAACCTTGAAGAGCAACCCGTGCGGCTGTTTTTATTTTAATTTTTGATAATTCTTTTTCTATAACCTTTTTTTAAAGATGGGAAACCATCAAATAACTCCTCCCGTTCTGGGCGGAGCAGAAGGGACCGACTCTTACTGACTAAAACCCATCCGTGTTCATCCTAATCACAGAAATATAAAACAAAACTTGTTTATTATATATCTATGGCCTTAACGCCCTTTGCGTTCCAGGGCCGCGGTGACACTTTCTAACAAATTCCGCAACACCAAAGGTACCGTAAAATGTTTTTGTTGATATAATAATTTAGTTAACTTACCGTGCCGGTAGATGGCGCCTGGTGGCAGTTGTGGCATATCGGTGCGGGCACCATCTGTGGTACAGCGGGCGAGATCTGTGATGGTATCACGCGGGACTCTGGAAGAAGGACGGTTCACAATGTTATACCTTGAAGCAAAGGAATAAGGAAACTGTCGTGAGGGTTTGAGAAAGAAGAAACGTTGAATGGATTGTTCAAACATGATTAAGTGGTTCAGCTAGTATGGGTGTCCCGGTGCGGTTAATGTGGTCACCCCAACCACAAATGGACCCCTGTCTAATAATTATGGGTTTGGGCAATGACGTATTATATAGACACGTCATAAACCAACATCGCGGCATTTAAAAACGGCGAAAATACTAGATAGCTACTAATACGCATGAAGAAAGGGAAAGAAAATATGTCACCGTACGGCGGGATGCCTGTTGCTAGAGGGAGATAAATATACATCTTCAGTTACGTCACAGGATAAGTAATAGTCAAATTGACATCAAAACAAACGTAGTGTCGCGCGACAGGTTGGTGCGTAACTAAGCGCGATGTGGCCAATTGGCTTCATTTCATGTTGTCATTTTAGAGTGCGGACAACGTATCTATAGTTTTATATATCATTGGGTTTGGGCCTTTCGTTCTGGTGACAGTAGTCGCAAGAAAATCCGGGGGGATGAGGGTTGCTCGATTTTTTTCAGGAAAGTTCTGCACTTCTGACATCAGTGTTTGTTCAGACAATATTTTTTTCAAGAAAGTTCTGATATTAGTGTTTGTTCAGACAATATTTTTTTTCAGGAAAGTTCCGACATGTAGTGATTGTTCAGACAATTTTTTTTTCAGGAAAGTTCTGACATCAGTGTTTGTTCAGACAATAATTTTATTATGAACTATATTTTTTCCTCATTTACTGGTTGATGTTGATGAGAGCATTAGAATTTGTGGCTACTAAGGCGAGCTCGAAAAAGTCAGTTACCAGTCTTCTCCTCCCTGTACACCTCCTGTCGGAGCTCCGCGGCGCGCGTGACGCTGGGGGGCGGAGGGCTGGAGCCCCACGACGAGCTCTCCAGGCGCTCCTCCCTCTTAAGCGTGGAGTAGCCACTGGACGGCGCCTTGGCTGGGGTGCTATGTTGGGGAAAGGATAATGGTCAGTTTTTTATTATTTCAGGATCAAAACTTGGACCACAAATACCTAAGCGCTGCGCTGTAACCGGCATTTCCTTTCCTCAAATAAAATGTATCTGGCTCTTGATAAATAGGCCCCTAAAAGGTTTTAGCGCCAATCGAATTAAAACCTCTTCAAATGATTGACAAAAATGGAACAGAAATTCGTAGTTTGTGGTGCAAAGAAACCTCTATCTCTATATTGTTACAAGAAATTCCACCCTAGTCCTTGACCGAAATAGAAGTCCTACTGAGAGGTCCTTTCTCAGCAGTGGAATAAATGATGCTGGCTGCCTGATATCTTGCCAATTAAGGAAGGCAAAAGAGGCGGAGTTCCCCCACTGAACCTGGACAGCGACAATTTTAATCCACAACGCCATGTAGACGATGGGTAAAATGACGCAAAATCTCCAAAAGTGGCGAAAATGTATTAGGAGAGCTGCCACCTTAGCGAAAGTTAAATTCTATTAAGAAAATGTATTCACATGAAACATTAGATGACCACGTGACTTTTCGAAACAAAATGTCTGTTTCATTAAAAAGCTTTCTACTTTCGATAACGCTAGTAGAATGTGACTTTGCCTATGGGGGCTGACCTTAAATGGAGATAAAAGCCAGGGTATTGATTTGAAATTTACCTCACAAAAATGCAGTAAGAGTACCTAAGGGTTCTTATAGTTGGTAGGATCTGGGAAACCTTCATCTGAGAAGGCAGCTAGCTCATGATTTTAAAAGACCCTAAGCCTTTGACCCTAACGTCTGTCAACGCCCGTAAGGCCCTATTGGAGCCAAGTCGTATTTCTTATATTGTTCTTTTGATCATCGATGGATTGGTTTTGTACAAAGACTTTCTCTATAGTTTCGTAACACCTTTTTTTTTTTAGGGATGGGAAATCATCCAATGGCTCCTCCCGCTCTGGGTGTAGCGGGAGGGAGTGTCAGACTTCTACTGACTAAAACCCATCCATGTTCCTTCATTGCCCTTTGTGTTCCGGAGCCACGGTGTCTCTTGCGAATAATCCCGCGACTCCGGCAGGGTCCCGCGACTCCGGCAGGATCCCGCGACTCCGGCAGGGTTTCGTAACACCCTTAATTGGCAATCGTGGAGAAGCAAGCATTTAGAAAAGAGCCCTAACTTTGAGAATGTTTATGAATTGGTTAGACTTACCCCCTCCTGTAGTCGAAAGATGTGCTCTCAGCCGTATCAGATGTGTACCCGTCTGCAAAATAATTTACTATCTTAATTAACATTCTTTTGATGACAATGGGCATCATATGGAAACGGTAGCCACCACCATTTCAGAGGAACGCAGATAAACTTTGGTCAAACAATCCTGTGTTCATAGGACCTGGTTTTAGCCCGTAGCGACCATCAATGAATTACAAATGAAAGCCGGGACTAATGGCTTAACGTGCCTTCCGAGGCACGGAATAAATGCCCTCGCAAAATCTTGTAAAAAAACCCAGAACTCTTTAACCACAGCTCATCTGCAACTCTGTACCCGATAAAGACCTACCATGATTCTTACTTTTGTACAGTTGCCTCTCTTGGTCCTTTTGCAGGTCATCGAGGAGAGAGTCCAGCTCTTCTACATTCTGTGTCAAATCCTTTGTAACCTTTGAAGTCTTCACTTTGGAGTATCCTGTAAGAATGAAAACATAGCTGGTAAACAATTCACGTAGATGGCGGAAAGATGAAGAATTATCTCTTCTGGCCGTTGAGGTGGTTTAGAAACTCTGACACTAGAGTGTGTCAAAAAAAAAAAAAAAAAAAAAATTAAAAAGCATTTATTTCAATTAAACCATTTACAGGCACTTTTGAATTGTCAAGGTCGATCGGTCCAAAAAGTTGAAGCTATTTGCACGTTCCAAAGCGTAGATCTCTATGGAGAAGAACGTGCAAGAAACTCCGATGTAAAGAAATAAAATTTATTTACATCGGGTTGAAATTATAACATGTGAGAACGATGTAAAAGACGAGCAGGATAAAAGCGTCCGGAATAAAAGAGGATCAATTCAAAGAAATAATTAAAATTAACCATGGCAGCTGAGAAATGACCAGTCCCAACTGACGGCGCCCGTTCACGAACATGACGCATGCGCCAGCACCATTCGGCTCAACCATTTTGAAGGGAGCCAAATGATCAAACGCATACGCCACCATCAGCTAGATTTTTGAGTGAGCATGACACTCCCGTGTGGGGTCGTTAGACCTTATTATCCACACGATAAGAAGAAGATCTCTTCTCCAAGTGGCCAATGGGTGCGAGAGGTACAGGACCGGTTGTTGTGTAGACACTTGGGAAGGCTTATATCCAGAGAGGACGGATAAAATGGTATAAACGAAAATCGCTGTGTGCGTCTGTCTGTTTATTCACTTACCTTTTCAAAATCTATTCGGACGTTCAAAAGAAAGCACACAACAGTTTTTGATACGGTTTTTTCCAATAGAAAGATTGATAAACGAGGAAGTGCTAAGCCGAGCTGGTAAGCTAGTTGTACAACTACAAATCTTTTGGTAGCCCAAGGACGTAAAAGTTAGTTAAGGTGAATGCCCCAACCAGCCCGCGAAATTCAAATTTTCTTACGTTTACGCTCGCAACGCTCTAAGTTCATAAAGCTGTAGGAACATAAAAAGAAAAAGTCATTCTTAGAGCTTTATGAACTTAGAGCGTTGTATTGATGATTTTGATGATTATAATTCTGTAAGACATGTCTTACAACCGCGAATAATATTATAATCAACATATAACCTAGCACTGGCCTGCAAATTGCAAATAACGTATGAAAATTTGAATTTCGCGGGCTGGTTGGAGCTTTCACCTTAATTGGAAATTTTCTAAGCAAACTACGTAGGCACTTACAGTAGTAGGTACCAATTTTTTACTTCTTTTCTGTCTAAAACGGGTACTTATTGTGAGTCAGGGGCGTAGCTACCGCCGTATAAGTCGTATCAAAGATACGAGGCCCCGCCGCGGACTACAAGGGCCCCTGGACTAGTGCGCAAATCTATACGTTTAGTCCCACCCAGACAGTTCTGCGCTAGTAGGGCCTATTTTGCCAATAAAATAATACCTTAAAACGGGAGCCCCCTAAAATGTTTTGATACAGGGCCCCTTTGAGACTGGCTACGCCACTGTTGTGAGCTTAGAGCATTTAACCTAGGTTAAATGCTCTAAGGTTGTGAGTGAGCTTATCTTGATACCACTGACTTATGATATAGGCATAGATTCAATATATCGGATAAGTCTTCTTGTGAAAATCTCGACTGAGATGACACAACAGGATGTCTTACTGGAATCAGTGTGGTCTTCTATTGACATATCTAGCTTTGACTGATCAATTTCGATCCCAAAATTGTGCCTCATGAATTTGACCTAGATTCTAGATCGTAACATGTGGTCGAGAAATCATCATTAAAAAAAAAAAATTGGTAAGACTAAAATGGGCAATTTAAGCAAGCGTGGTGAAAAGATAGAACATCATCAGATCCTCTCGCTCTAGACTCTAACCCATCCATATTCCTCCTATTTCCTAATGCCTTTTGCGTTCCAGGGTCGCGGTGACTCTTTCGAACAAATTCCGCAACCCTGGCAGGGTGGTGATTTACGCTGTCTTCGTGATAAGAAGACCGGCCTCTGCCTTTGCAGGAGGTCCACGATTTACCTGGTGTAGAAGTGACAGGCTCGTAGTTGTACGTGCGAGTGCCTGAGGTGATGGCTGGCAGATCCCTCTCCTCCCTCTCGTAGTAATACGAGCTGGACTCTGAGGTCTTCGGAGTAGACCTCGGTGGGATTGTGTACTCCTGAAAATGAAGAGAACGTTGTGTTTTAAATTCTACCGGGGTATACGATCCAAGGGGCCAGACCCAAGTAGCCAGACTCATGTGGCCGGGCTCATACAAATTCAAACAATATTCTCAGCTTTTCGGATTATTTATGTAAAATTGTACGGAAGTATACATTTAAAATTTAACCAGTTTTAGCTTAAAACCCGAACATATAGATCCGTTAGTTAAAAATAGTAAGCCAATGAGTAATGCACTGGGCCAGAGTTGTGATGATGTCATTTTCTTGCATTTCTGTTGTTAATAGCCGTTTTATCGTTGGGCAGCCATTAAAACTGATTTTACGATTAAAAACAACGTTGGTTACATTAAAACAAGCGCAAAATTGTGATGAAAATTTTGAATGTATGTTCTAAATGTCGTTTGGTAATCTGGACAAAAACCATTTGTAAATTGGACCTAAGAATCAAACCAATCAATTTGGTTGGTCGTCCGGCAGCCCGATGGGCCTTTTGATGGGAAATCACCGAATGATTCCTGACTTTTACTGACTTAAACACATCCGTACTCTCATGATGCCCTTTGCGTCCCAGGGCTGCGGTGACTTTTTCGAACAATTTCTGCAACCATCAGCCAAGCGATTACCTTGTTGCCATCGCGGAACATAGATGAGGGAAGCATAGGGACATGAGGCTGACAATGCTGAGGAATCAATCCCACACTTGTGACATGATTGATGAGCCAGACAGGCTGCTAGACTGATTAATTAATACTACCCACATGCAAGTAACGGAAATGGCATAGTTTCTAGAATTTTCACTATAGCTCTACAAACAGATAGATTTAGGTAAAGTAGGTAGGTATAGTTTGTTGTGTCTGTGTCGATGTTTTCTATTCTATACTATTAAATTCTATTCTATCTATGAAGGTATTCTAACTATCGATTTACGAGCACTTCTAAACTACCATCCAGTACCTTCTTATTTCCTGTAGTATTCAGTAAAACTGAAACGTTATTACGAACAAGTACTTTAAACACGAGATTGTCAACCGGTTTCTGAAAAAAAAAAACAAGTCAAGCGATGCGATTGGCTGTTGACATTGAAAACTTATTCAACCACACAAAACTAAATAACGTGAGTTTGATAATTTTTCACAATAATAATTTCTTTCTGTAAATATTTCAAAGTGAAGGCTTGGGTGAAGTAATCACGAAGTGAGTTGTTATTCCATCTTGATTTTTTTTTAATGCAAAACGGGGAAACTCTTGGCCCAAATCTCACCTGATGGAAAGTGATGATTAGGCCGAAGATGGAAGCGAGTAGGTATCACCCGGAATCCTCTTACACAGAGGAACTGGCTATATACCTCTAACTGACGGAACACAACAATGCTGTTAACATTGTTGTTATGGCGACAGACTTAGATATGATGGCGTGGTAGCTTGCCTGGCGGACTTAGATCAAGTCCTAACACCAACCAAACCGAGCAAAAAAATTGCCCCCGCTGGGAATCGAACCCGGGACCTCTGGGTCTGATTCGAATCAGGTGGTTTAACCACTAGACCACGGAGGCGGTTAGTGTCACCTGTTTAGCACCACCCAGGGACCACGTGTAGGGTTTCGCTGAAGGGTATTCTCCTACGGACGCGGGTGAATTATTGGGAAAACTAGGCCCCCTAAATTATTGTTTGCGGTTTGACAGCTCACTTTGACACGTTTACAGCCTGTCGATTCTGTGTGAAAACCGAGGTGAAGTGATCACGAAGTAAGCTGTCAATTCAAGTAATCACGATGGAATGGCAGCTCACTTCGTGATCACTTCACGCAAGCATTCACTTCGACATGTTTACAGGAACACCACCCAGAATTGCACTACTTCGCGCTCACTCCACTTGAGTTTTTAGGTACAGTGAGAGGTTTACAAAATCGACCGTCTGACATTTCATCGTTATCACATGGATTGTCAGCTCACTTCGAGATCACTTCGCCGAAGCTTTCACTTCAGAATCGACCCGCTAGGCCTGTTAATATGGCTCAAGCACAATCTCATCCTGATTGCGCCGATCAGCAATAAGCTTTCATTACGCTTATATTCGTGCTTCTTGATGCAAGGCGCCACGTTGGAGACCGCGCCCTAGAAATTATTATTGCTTTTGATGTTGTACTCTCCCTCAATAGTTACAATAGCCCAAGTTCCCAATATTACATGACTTACGAACATTTCTGATTACGTTTCATGTCATAAAGACGGGTCTCATAATAACTTATTTTTAGAGTTCCGTGGGTCTGATAAAACACGAAAGCCAGGATCACTTATTCTCTTAATGTGTGTCTATCTGTCTGCCTCAGAAGAAGTCGAGTTAGTTATCCTGCCTAACTCTGGCTTAGTGTTTGTACCGCCCGCGCCGTCCGCCACAACCACATAATATGCATATTTACTGTTATCGTTTCGTATAAGAAGTACTCCTTACCTCCACAGTATGCAGGTCCTTGCGGTCGTACTTCCCGGAGGGATGCTTCTCCTCCTTGTACTCGTAGTGGTACTCCCGGGCGCCTCCACCTCCGTTGCGGCCCAGAGAGTCCAGCTTGCTGCCTTTCGGGATCAGCTCGGATTTTATCATGTCTGGAAAGAGATTGAACGAGAATGTTAAGGATGTTTCTTTTACGTCTTTCAAAACAGTACCTATTTCTGGGGCAGTTGGTTAAAAGAAGATGGCGACTTAGCGAGCCTGCTGCCAATAACTAGGCAGGAATCTGGGCTCCAGGGTGCGTTACATATTTGAAAGAAGTTCTAATGAGAATGAGCCCAACCTGGAGAATAAACCCAGGGCTTCTTCGATAACTAGACTAAAGACTAAGAATTATATGCCTAACCTTTACGGTATTTTTTTCCCGTTGTCCAATTTTGGGAATAAAGACATGACCTGTGTTTCCTGCCTGCCAAGCACAGCTGGGAGGACCGAGATGCGCGAAATGGTATTGGCCTTTTCATATGGCTTATCATCACCTCCTGACTCCTCCCACTCGGAAGTGTCAGACTCTTACTGACTAAAACCCACCATCATATCAGCCGAAATACGTCTACTACTGGACATGGGCCTCCCCAAGTAACGCCACAACATCGGCTACCCGTAATCCTCACCAGGTCTTCCGATAACCGGTCGCCTTTCCAGAACTATTTGGCCCCATCGACCATCTGTTCTGCGAGCAATATGCTCTGCAGAGGGCAGAACATATTGCTCGCAGAGACACCCATTTCAGTTTGGCGATCCTTCGGGATAAAACACAACCGTGTTCCTTCAAATCAAATGCCGTTGCATTCCAGGGTCGCGATTTCTCTTTCGAGCAATGGGCTAGATTCCATCATCAACAAATTGCAAAACTATTTAGTCCGTCAGTTAGAGTATTGAAAAACAATGGACACGTATTTTTTGTTTTTGTAAATCAATGAATATTGACAACGATAAAACGCATCAAAACTCGGGAGACGGGGCTCGTGAAGTCACGACTCACTAAAAATCATGCGAAGGTGTGACGTATTGAGAATTTTAAAAGCGTCGTAATTTCGTCAATTTTGGTTCCCGTAACAAAAGAAAAAACACGGGTCAAATATTTTTTGATAATCTAACTGACGGACTAATTAGATTTTTTCAGCACACAAGCCTATTCCGTATCCCTGGAAAATGGTATATGGAATCAGGGATGGTGGAATAAATAGAAGGTAACTTACCGAATGCCTCATCTGTGTAGGGTATGTTGCCGCTGCTGGAGGAGTACTCTTTATACTCCTTGTGCTTGCTGTACGACTTGGTCGCCATGGTGACTTCAATGTGTTAGCTGGAACAAGAGAAACGAACAATTAATGGAAACTCAGGGGATTTTAGTCGTAAGGAAGTGTAAAGGTGAATTTGACAGGGAAAATGGTCATACAAGTAAGGCGGGGTTGCAGTACTTTTTAAGATTTTTGAACGTCTGAAAATCTTATTAATTGTGAGTTTTTTAATAAATAAAAATCATTACATAAAAATTGAACATACCCTCAAGTAAATCGTAAAGATAGAAACGCGATTTAGAACGATTGGCTCGATACTTTTTTTAATCAAACATGACACTAAACTACAATTTTAAACGTGTACTGCTAAGAGATTTCATCACGAATATATACAAAAGTTATATCAATAGATAGAGCTTTTCATTGTGAAGTAAATGTTGAAACCATATTGTATAATTTCTTTATCAGTTTTCGCCAAGAAGAAAAAACAATCAAAATTTAGGTATTATATCGCTCGCCGGACAGTCGCTGTTGTTCGTCAAAACACACAGTACTGCAGCCTCGCCTTAACCGTATAGTTCGGTTGTAGTACCATTTGGACCTTGACAGGCAAACCTCCGCCGGCTCGGTTGTAGTACCATTTGGTACTAAGAGTTAGGTAACTTAGGTCATACGACATCTTTAATATTAAACTACTTAAAAAATCTTATGTATGACTGTTATTTTTCATGGTCATATGATAGAGTCAATTTGATAAAAAGGTCATATGATAGCGTCAATAATTCTTTCGTCTAAAACCCGCAAAGTTACTATTTTTTTAAAATAAAATCCAAGTTTATAAATGTGATAATCGCCATCCACCATCAACCATATTGTTTTTTTTTTTAATTTTTTGGGTGTACCAAAGTACCAAAACAGTCTTTATTATATCTTTATTCTAGACCAACTGCCTGAGCTTTTCCCTAATATAGACCCTAATATAATTTAGGCTTTCAGTCTAATAACCGAATGGAGCTGAGCTTCCGTAACGAAGGTCGTAACGACTGTCAAAGGTCTACAAATTTTACCGGTACCATCGGTTGCTTTCCGAGGCACGGAGGAATCTTGCTATGTTAATTTGACCAGTATAGTCACCCATCCACGGGCAGACCTCGCCAAGCGTTGCTTAACCTTGAAGATCGATCCGTGTGGCTGTTATATTTTTGCTACGAGCTGAACCGAATATCAACTCAAAAATCATGTTCATATGCTAGCTTAATTAAACGTTGGATAACCGTTTAACTGAATTCGAGGTTTCCTATATAAAAATTGCAGCAACAGCGGTTTTTAAAGGAGCCTACAAATACCAGCTTTTGAAGTAAATGTAGTCACTAATGAAGACCTAATCAGGGCCATTTAAAGCGGCATCGAGCCATCAATGCTGCTGCTATGCACAGATTTGCATAGCGTGAAGGCAACTGCAAGTCTTGAAAAGTGCAATGTGTTTTCTCTCTAGTTTCACAATAAAAGTTATTTATAAAATACCTTGATTCTTGGCTTAGAATATATTTATAATATTGAGTGACAGTTATAAGGAAATATCAGTATCAACTCCATAATTTTAAGTCATATCCAAATTAGAATGTAAGTTGCATTCTTGTTTCCTAATTTAGGTGCACTAAAATGGGAAAATAATAACTGTACTAAATAAGTCCATATGAGTTTTATAATCCTTCTTTGAGTATTAATTCGACAAGCTAATAAACACCGTTTCTATAACTTTTCGCTTTCAGCAGAAGCATTACAATGGGGTAGAACGAGCGGAATGCTGCATACCTTCACTCCCAAGACTGGCTGTTGGTTGCTGACGTTGCTGTGAGTTAGCATGAAATGTTTGTGAATAATTGGCTGTATCGTAATCTCTTTTATTTGAGGTGAAACTAGAACAAGATCTAATTAATATATCAGCGCATAAAGGAGCATAAAGGAAATATATTAAGTACGCTGTATGGCCAACAGAGCAGAGCAGCATTATTGACAAGTCCAGCAAAGCTATTCACAACCATTCCATCACAATTCATCACATACAAATGGTTGTAGTTTTGTGAGGTTGATTAACGAAGAATCCTACGTTCTCGCTAAACTTGAGCAAGTCTATTCGAAGTGAACCATATTAATTTTAATCAATCTTAATCCTAACATTATATAGAAAGGTAAAGTGATTGTTGTGTATGATTGTCTGTTATACTTTCACGTCAAAATAGCCGAACCGATTTTGATGGATTTTGGTACACTGAGATAGATAGATAGGACCAGGAATATATAATCCGTGGTGCTTGGCAACTGGGCTTAACCCAGTTGTATATTATGTCCCTTGGTGCCTATTGGCCTAACTCAAATCTGTCTCCTGATTGATAAGGAGGGAAGCGGAAATTATATTTATTTTTTTCTACTCCTTCGCTGCACTTTCTGATTAATTTCGATGCGGGATTGTCTTGGATCCTGAGTTGAAATTGTTTCTCCGGGACTCGTCGGGCTTCATTAGCTCGGCGTTTTTCTGGTGGTCGCCACTGTTGATTCTGGCTTTCAGGAGTTGCAGTGGTTGGGAATGTGTGGCGGGCTTGTCCCAAAAAAAAAGATAGTACCGTGGAGAAGGGGCTAGTCTTTATCTTTGCGAAAATCTAATTAACGCGAGCATTTCTTTTTTTAATATCAATAGGCACTCGTTTGACCACTATCTCACCTGATGGTAAGCGATGATGCGGTCGAAGATGGAACACGTTTGCCTAGACGTAACCTATTCACACTTGATTTGAAGGACGACTTACGACTTAAATTATCATTCTTCCTATACGAACCACAAAGAACCATATTTTGGGACTAGGTATTAATTTGTTTCAATTAGTCTCTGCACTAACAGTAGTACTGCTGGGATGGATGGGACAGAATCAAATGGCAGTGATAATCTATGCAGATCGTGTTTTCTAAGCAGCACCTTATCTAATCCGTACTCAAAGCCCCTAGCTCCTATCGGCAGGTCGCGCCATATTAGGCGGTGAAACGTAATCTGGTCGCAGGTGCGTGGGCGCAGCCTTTCATTTCTCAAATGTCAAGTCTCTCTGTCTGATTGATGCCAACACTGAGCTTTGAGTTACTGGAGTAATGGGTAATAACCTTGATGTGCTTAGGAAGAAGGAACGTGGAACAATTCTTCGTGTTAAGAGTCACCTCGACCCTGGAACGCAAGTAGGAATACGGATGGGTTTTAGCCAGTAAGAGTCTGACACTTCCTTCTGCTTCGCCCAGAGCGGGTATAGAGTCATTTGATGATTTCACATACTTAAAAAAGCTAAGTACCTGCTTATAAGCAATTACTGCTGGCTCGACCAGGAATGAATAATAACTGGTACCCAAACACGAACCTAAGTACCTACAACGACTGTATGATCCTTGATATAAGTATATCTCAGTCTTTACTTTGTTGCACGCTTAAGGCGCGTCCACGAGCAAAACGCAGCGCTAGCCGTTTCTTGTGCAGTTTTTTGGAGCTATATACTCTTTATCCCATAGATATAATAAATAAGTTGTTTTCTGTTTTTTATATTTCTGTGCTTTATCTTAAAGAAATATCAACTAATAAAAAATACATTAAATTTCTAAATAATCTTGGCTTCAAAATGGCAGATTTTATTTTTTATTACTAAATATAATATTTAAGTAATCTCCTCACAACGAAACCACAGAAATGAGAAAAAAATACTAAAAACATGCATCTTCTCGAAAACTAACGATTATTTTGATTTTGTACTTACACTAATGGATAGGCAATTATGAACATTTTGGTAGAAATATTTTTTTGAAATGACCAAAATTAGATTTGATAACGATTTTATTCAACACATTCTGAGCGTATTCGCTATTGTATCTCTTGCGCTGTTATTGAGGGAAAAAATGCTCAAGGTTATTTGGTCAGGGTACGGCCTTAAGTCGTTAAACGGATTTTGATGAATCATATACAGAATTACAGAGATAGATGGAACCTTGAAGAATCAAGCGAACAAAGCTGAAAAATGTTAGTTTACTATATAATTATCCTGCCGTTATCAGGATCACAAGTGATCAATATTATTGCTCGTATGCTTACAGAAGACAAACAACGACTATGCTTTATCTTTTCGCGTTAAGTTGATGATTAGTCCTCGGCTCCCTTCGACAATCGTTCGCAAACCTTCCAATATTACTTTTTCATTACTCACACTCGGAAAATAGGCCTGAAGTTGCCTGAGGAGCGGTTTGAAAGTATTACTTTGCAGCCCTAGGGAGAATCGTTTTCAACTGACAGCCATCATATCATAAAAAAAACAATGATGAAGTGGCTGAAAAGCTGGCCACAGAAAAAAAAAAAACAAAATACCTAGTCGGGAAAGCGGCAATCCGATCTTCATTTGTTTTTTCGAGCTTTGTTCATACTTTCGTATAGGAGAGCTTTTAAAATCACGATGAGTTCATCAGAATCAGATTCATGTTTTTATTTTTACTTTCCTTGTATTCGTAATGAAAAGCAGTGTTCACCTCGGGTGTCTCTGCACGGGGCCCGCTAGCACTAGTGCCTGCCAGGCAAAGACTCTCTATGCTGCCAGGGTTGCGAAGTTTATTCGAAAAAGTCACCGCGGCCATGGTATGCAAAGGGCATTAGGAGGAACACAAACGAGTAAATAAGTCAGTAAGAGTCTGCAACTTCCTCGCCTAAAGCGGGTGAAGTCACATGATGATTTTTACCATAATTTAAAAAGGTGTCTTTGCAGTGCTTACTACATATTATAATGATGTCACTAGACACTTGGAATGGGTCCCTTTGTTAGGAAATATCATAAGTACTTCGAGGTTTTTAAGTTTATGATCAGTATTTTATTTATAAGTAAGTAGGTACCTCAGACCAATAAAAATTGGTCTGAGGTAAGTACCTTATTGAACCAAACACTGCAATAAGCTGTAAATAAATGTGTCATCATCTGCCTAGCCTTTTCCCAACTACATTGGGGTCGGCTTCCAGTCAAACCGGTTGCCTACCAGACCTCCTCAACCCATTAATTCGGTAACACGGTACTTCTTGGCAAGACTGGAGTAAGATTTTCTGGCTTCTCACAATCCGTAATCTCTGCCAAAGATCTACAAATGACAGTCGGGACCAACGGCTTAGCGTGTTTTCCGAGGTACGGAGGAAACTCGATATGTTAAGATGGTCACCCATCCACAGACCAACCTTGGCAAGCGTAACTTAACCTTGAAGATCGAGCCGTGTGGCTGTTATTATTTAGCCACGAGCTCTTCCTGTAAATAAATGTGTAATAATTCAAATTCAAAGTGCAATTAATTGAACTTATGACCTTTAATAGCTATGTACATAGGCGTATCGCTAAATAAGCATATCATTTAGAACAGCTGCCTTCCAAATCTGGTATTGTATAGATTGTGTCAGGGGCGGACTGCTAAATGCCAACATGTTTATATCTATACTAATATAAAGCAGAAGAGTTTGTTTGTTTGTGTGTGTGGTCCGATTTCAAAACTTCTTTCAGTGTTAGATAGCCCAATTATCGAGGAAGGTTATAGGCTATATATCATCACGCTGAGACAAATAGGAGCGGAGCAGTAATGGAAAATGTGACGCAGACGAAGTTGCGCGGGTCAGCTAGTGTAGGTATAACATTGTATGTTAGGTAATTAGGTTGTTTTAATTATTTCAGGAGTCTTAAAGTGGCTAAGCCAAAAACAAATCGATCTACAACAGTTAAGCAACACTTGCGAGTGCGACGGTCGGACTGTGGATGGGTGGCCATTCGGTGGCGTATCCACTAAATATAACCAAAACAAAACAAAATGATTTGATTAACAGCTGTCGTCAAAATCTTCCTTCGCGCACGATGGGTTCCGTCTGTACCATTATCTACATAATATTATAAAACCGGCAAATAATCACGTTTGTTGTATGGGAGCCCGCTTTAATATTTATTTAATTCTGTTTTTAGTCTTTGTTGTTATAGCGGCAACAGAAATACATCATCTATGACAGTTTCAACTGTCTAACTATCACGGTTCTTGAGATACAGCCTGGTGACAGACGGACAGATGGACGGGCAGCGGAGTTTTACCTAAAAACCCTAAAAAGAACAAAGGGTTCTTTCGTGTATTATAAAATCAAATTGAGTGTTTTTTTATTAATATCAAAGAGATCTAAAGGGTTATTTACTTTGACACTTTGACAGCGCAGCGGTTCTTGTGGCTCGAGTTCGAAACCCAGCGCATGCAATTCTTTTTGGATGTTTTTTTGTTTTAGTTCTATGTATTTCGATTTTAATTCCTAAATATTGAATAAATGTAACTAATAAGGTGCAATTTATTCAAAGTTTATTTTTTTTTAATCAAAGTAGTTCTCACCATTTGTTTCTATGAAATTCCAACATTTTTGAAACTTATCAACCTACTGACACACAAAAATTCACCCCATACATTCGAACCAACACAAAAGATTCCTGAATCGCGCAAGCGAAGTTTTCGCACCCCTAACAAGCATATTCCAACCCTCCGTCAATATACCGGGGGTCCATCGCCTCGCGGTAAACCAGTGCTCGCCAAGCTGGCCTAATTTGGCGGTCACTTCAAAGTTGGATGATTAGCATGCCCGAGTTGTACCGCTCTGGGTAAAGTTGATTAAATTAGTTTAACCCGATCCTTTAAAACAGAATACCGATGAGAACGATGGCTGACTTCAGTAAGTTCTCGACCCCTTTTTGCATTGACGCGACGCGACGCTTTGATTTTGTGACAACTTTTTTACTTAACAGTGACACGTATTTTGTTGCTAACTGTATGAGACATTTTTATTGATTTAACTTAATATTTTTATCACAATCTATTAGTAGATTGTACTTAAATTCATAATAACTAAAAATTATGAATGCAGGATATCGCAGATGAGTTCGAAACCCAGCAAACGCAATTATTTTTTATTTTTAACGTGTCAGGAATCAACAGAAATAGTTTTTTTGAGTCATGAGGCATTTTTGTCAGTTAAATAATAAACAAAAACGACAAAAAATACATTAGATCCTTTCGAAATAATTACCGCTTCAACTCACACGCAAATTCAAAGCACTGTGAATGAATGCGGAGGACAATTCCTACATCTCGCAATTAAAGTTTTCGCGCAACTTTGCTTAGAAACCGAAACCGTTCTTAACTACTTCGGGGGTCAGTCACCTCGAGGTAAACTAGTACTCGTCAAGCTAGTGCGAATTGACGAACAATCAGATGTACTCATCCCGCAAGGGCGGTAAAACTAAATTAGCTCCAAGTAAGGCAACTTGTTTGAGCGTATAGGTGGGCCTATCAAACCCAAAAAATCCACTGAGGAACAATGACATCCAATCTTACGAATAGTACTCTCGACCCCCACTTTTTATTGGTTTCAACAAAAAAAAACGCGTTGCACTCCGGGAGTGCCGGCAGAAGTGAAAACTTGAACATTAACGTTGTGCATTTTTTAATCATCCATCTTGCGAATTTTCGATTAGGTCACGTGTCCTGACGTCTTACGAATTTTCGATCAGGTCACGTGTCCTGACGCGAGTCTAACATTTTATAAGTACCCATCCCAAGAACAGTGCTAACGCCGCTAAAGAAAAAACATATTTTTAGCCTTTCGCAAGCTTTGGTTGCAGGGTATTGCACTTCGCCGCCGGGTACCCGGCAACCGGGGCATATGAAAAGAGCCGGTCTTAGAGTTTCGAGCCAAAACCTTTATTTTTAACCGACTTCCCAAAAAGGAGGAGGTTATCAATTCGGTTGTATGTTTTTTTTATTTTTTTTTTTTTATGTTTGTTACCTCATAATTTCGACAATTATGAACCGATTTGAAAAAATCTTGTTTTATCTGAAAGGATATACTTGCAGTTTGGTCCCATTTAAATTTTATGTAAATCGGTTACGAACTTTGGTTTTTAAATCGAAATAGCTGGAATTCGTCTACTTAGATGATAGTTTTATGTCAGCAGTAATCGAAATTGCGTATTTTGCTTTTCTGCGATTTTGCAGTGGTGTTGTTAGGTGTGGGGTACCACTAAAAAGTAAAAAAAAAAACTTTTAACAAAAAAATACAACCGACTTCCAAAAAAAAAAAACACTACAAAGTAAAAAATAACTTTAATTTCGGAAGTCGGTGTCAAAAATGTCAAAATACGAAGAAACTAACAAAAACACCGACTTCCGAAATTGAAGTGTTTTTTTTTTGGAAGTCGGTTGTATTTTTTTATACATAAATTTGAAGGTTTTATACATAAAAACCTTCTTTTTACAAAAAAAGAATAAGAAAGTTGCCAGTTGACGGGAGCGAAGACAGCCAATTTTTTAAATTAAAGAAAAGATTAAGTAATGGTTTAATAAACATCCAACCTCCCTTCACCATTATGTTTAGCGTATTATTTTAATATTATCAGTGGCGTAACTAAACACGAGTATTATAACAGTTGTCGTCTGTGCGATGAACTAAGTACTAAACTTAACAAAAAATAAGTAGGGTACTTACTTATTTTTTGTTAAGTTTAGTACTTTACTACTACTACATTTAAAAAAAATATCGTCGATATTATGGTAGATATGCCAGTTACCTACGTGCATTTGTTGGCTTTTTTAATATAAAAGACAGAAAACGATTTAAATATTTGTAAACCAATTATTCCGAGGTTTCTGATCCGATTGATGTGATTCGTTTTTAGTTCGATGATATTGCTAATTGGTCCCGTAAAAATTTAATTAATTTTGGCTCAGATTTTTTTTTAGCATTTTTTCCTTGTAGACCCACTTAAAAGTGTTTTTTTTTTAATAACTTTAATTTCGGAAGTCAGTGTTAAAAACAAAGAAAACAAACCAAAAGACCGAGTTCCGAAATTAAAGTAATTTTATACTTTTTCGTACCTATTTGATTTGGAAGTTGGTTTTATACAGACCTGCCACTGCATCGCGCGCCGCTCCGCGCAGCGCATGCGAAAGCCTCGCTAAATTTTCGGTTGCCGAAACATTTTGAGCTGTATTTGTGTACGCACGTTTAAAAGCTAGCCAATCTAAATAGGACTTGCCGTCGAATGTAGGCAAGTCAGTTTTCGTAGGAGTTTGTTTGTTAACTTTGTTCATTAATATTCCGAGCGAGTTGATTAAGCGAGTCACTCCTCCATCTTCATTACGATCTTGGTTGAGAGCGTGCGTAGTCGCGACAGCGTCTTTGCTGTGGGACGCTCTCATGCCCGATGCCTCACACTGGGTTGTATCGTCGTACCTGAAATGTGGGTTGGCACTTAAAAAATCTCGCTCATCGGGATTAGGCACTACATTTTTTACCCAATCTTGAATACTAGCACAGCTACGCATGCCGTGGCTGCCGCGCTGGCTGGCGTCTGCCTCTATGGCGGCAAGCTCAGCTTGTAATTGAAGCTCAGCGACCTGTCGCTCTCGCTCCAGAGCTTTTTGCTCTACAGCTTTTTGCAAATCAGCCAAGTAGCGCGCGTGCTGCGCCTGTGCCGCCAGCTGACGCGCCACGATGGTGGCGGATGAGCGCGAGGTGGCGGCGCTGGCCGGACGGGAAGGCGCCGGAGCCGCGGCTTGAGGGGGCAGGTCCATGCTCTGTGGCTTGGGTGTGGCAGTCTCCCTCGCCGCAACTTGGGTGCCGTCTCCTGCACACTGCGCGGCCGCTTGTCGCTGAGCTTCAATTACAAGCTGAGCTTGCCGCCATAGAGGCAGACGCCAGCCAGCGCGGCAGCCACGGCATGCGTAGCTGTGCTAGTATTCAAGATTGGGTAAAAAATGTAGTGCCTAATCCCGATGAGCGAGATTTTTTAAGTGCCAACCCACATTTCAGGTACGACGATACAACCCAGTGTGAGGCATCGGGCATGAGAGCGTCCCACAGCAAAGACGCTGTCGCGACTACGCACGCTCTCAACCAAGATCGTAATGAAGATGGAGGAGTGACTCGCTTAATCAACTCGCTCGGAATATTAATGAACAAAGTTAACAAACAAACTCCTACGAAAACTGACTTGCCTACATTCGACGGCAAGTCCTATTTAGATTGGCTAGCTTTTAAACGTGCGTACACAAATACAGCTCAAAATGTTTCGGCAACCGAAAATTTAGCGAGGCTTTCGCATGCGCTGCGCGGAGCGGCGCGCGATGCAGTGGCAGGTCTGCTGGCGGCGGCGCGCGCCCCTGGTGTGGTGCTCGCTGCGCTCGACGCGCGCTACGGCCGCCCCGAGCTCGTTGTGATGCATGAAGTATCTGTGATACGTGCGCTGCCTAAGGTAAGCTACGATAGCAAAGATATTTTAATTTTTGCCAGCCGAGTACAAAACTGTGTGGAAGTAATCCGCCTGTTAAATCAGCCGGACTATTTACGCTCGCCCGAGCTGTTTCAGGCACTGTGGAGCAAGCTGCCACCGCTATTGCGACCACGGTGGTTAGATTACGCTCATTTGTGCGATGGCAGCTTGTCTAGAATCGAAATGTTCTCAAACTTCCTCTCTCGAGAAGCTGACTTGCAGTGTAGGTTCGGCGGCGCCATTGACTACTCGTTGCCTACTGTGGTACGTCCTAACTCTGATAACAGAGGCTTCAGGGATAGGGTGAACATCGTAGCTGAAACCGATCATCAAAATTGTAGGATTTCAACAGAAAAATTATCTACGACAAATGTTATTTGTCTGCTGTGTCAACAAAAACATGAATTGAAGTTTTGTGATAGGTTTGTCAAAATGACAATAAATGATAAATGGCAATTTATAAAGAAAAATAAAATATGTCAAAGATGTTTGAAAAAAGGTTGGCACAAAAATAAAACTTCTTGTATTAAAAGAGTGTGTTCAGTAAAAGGTTGTGACATGCGTCACCATGCTTTATTACACGGGTCGAACTTTGAACGTGCAGTCACCGCGCATGTCGACGTGGAAGACGACGCTGAACCCGAGCCATCGACATCCAGCGCGGCCGCACCCCTGACATACAGCGCGCCGATGCCGTGTAGCGCGCCCGCAGCCTGTGACGAGATCGGCTCGCAATCGTCTGATGATTCGGATCACGATGTCTTGGCTCACGCATCCTCTTTATCAGCCGCGGAACCTGCAGTTCGACCGCTGTTGAAAATAGTTGGCGTGACCGTTACGGGCCCTTGTGGTAGCGTTGATACGTACGCTTTGCTGGACGACGGTTCCACAGGCACTTTTATAGATTCTAAGCTGTCTGCTCAAATTGGTTGCATGGGCCAAGAAAAACGCATTCATTTAGACTGTGTCGGCGGTTTAGGTATGGATGTTAAAATTCAGTACGTAGATTTCAGAATAAAAGGACGTCATTCGAATGAAATTCATTACGTTAAGCGAGCCAGGTCGATGAACGGCTTAGGCGCTGCGCGACAGTCAGCGCATCCTGAGAGCGTGCGTATGTATCCGTACCTGGCAGACATTTCAAATGAATTTTGCTACGAAGACGTTAAGCCCATGCTGATTATAGGAATCGACAACTGGCACTTATCTCTCGCTAAAGCTACGCGCAAGGGAACCAAGACACAACCCGTAGCTATTTTAACTGCTTTAGGTTGGGTTTTGTATGGTTTTGGTTGCAGCAAAACTAAACTGGTCGACGTTATCAACCACGCCGCGGTTAGCGAACCTGATATAGCGAACGATCAGTTGATTATGGAAGGTCTTATTAGGGAGCAGTTTAAAATTGATTCTATCGGCATCTCTAAACAGGAAGCTCGTAGTTCAGATGACGAACGCGCCGTGCAAATTCTCGAGCGCACCGCGCGCCGTCTGCCCAGTGGCCGCTTTGAAGTAGGCTTATTGTGGAAGGCTGATAAACTGGATATTCCCGATAGTTACAAGTTAGCTGTGTCTAGGTTCCTTAGTTTAGAAAAGAAAATGGTGAGAGATCCCGACTATGCTGAACGCTACCGTCGTAATATCCACGATATGCTGTCAAAGGGATATGCTGAACCGTGTTTAGCTCCTCCTAATTTGGGGTCTCCGTTGTGGTACCTTCCTCACTTTGGAGTAATTAATGCAAATAAACCTAACAAGTTGAGAACGGTACACGACGCAGCCGCCAAGTCCCACGGCGTGTCATTAAATTCAATGTTATTAACCGGTCCAGACCTTTTGCAACCCCTTCTAGGTATTCTCATGCGTTTCCGTGAGGGCAAAGTAGCTCTAACAGCTGACATTCGTGAAATGTTTCCTCAGATCAAAGTACTTGAAAATGATAGGGATGCCCAAAGATTTCTGTGGCGCGACGATCCGAATGAGCCTATACGTACATACCGCATGTCATCCATGATTTTTGGCGCTGCGTCAAGCCCCTTTACTGCTATTCATATCAAAAACAAAAATGCATTAGAGTGGCAGGATACATACCCCGATGCAGCTCGAGTAATTATCCACGATCACTACATGGATGACTGCATAACTAGTTTAGACAACGTTCATGAAGCAACCAAGTTGGCTGCGGACATTTACAATGTACATTCTCATGCTGGCTTTGAGATGCGAGGCTGGATATCAAACGATCTCATGGCGCTCTCGTGGTTACCAAAAGAGACCTTGCTAGAGGCGCCCGTTTTGAATGACGTAGATTTAGGTCACCTGGCTGGTCATGTCCGCACGCTTGGCCTTATCTGGCAACCCGCCTGTGACGTGATTGGTTTTAATACGGGAGTCCATAAGGTTGTGTTGCCACAGAAGTTCACCAAGCGAGAGGTGTTAGCCCAGGTGATGAGAGTCTATGACCCTCTTGGAATCATTACGCCAATCGTTGTTCGAGGCCGTATCATGTTTCAAGACGCTTGGCGTAAGGGTTTGGAATGGGATGAGGAGCTCTCTCAAGATGACAACACTGCGTGGAAGTCGTGGTTCCAGGATTTATCCTTTGTTTCTATTTTACGAATTCCACGTCGCTATAACTTATACGATTTCGAGCTAGCAGGCTGTGAACTTCATGTGTTTTCAGACGCCAGTGAGTCTGCCTTTGCCGCTGTCGCTTATTGGCGGTTTCTGTACGGTAACGGTGAAGTTAGACTCTCTCTTATATGCAGCAAAGCTCGCGTGACACCCCTCAAGCCCATCTCAATTCCTCGTTTAGAGCTCCAAGGTGCTCTGATGGCTGCTCGTCTTGCTTCGTCTATATGCGTAGCCCACCGATTCAAACCGGTGAGACGAGTTTTCTGGTGTGACTCAATGACGACCTTAGGTTGGATTCGCAGCGACGCTCGCACTTTTAAGCCTTTCGTGTCACATAGAGTAGGTGAGATACTGGAGCTAACGAACGCCAGTGAATGGCGTTGGATACCGAGTGATTTAAACGTGGCAGATGATGCAACTCGGGTCAAACGATTTCAGTTAACTCCAGAATCTCGTTGGATCTCAGGTCCTGCCTTCTTGCTCTCCTCGAACTGGCCCACTGATCCCTTGATCGATGTCAGTGGCCTAGGCCGCGAAGAATTTAAACATCATGTTCATCTTATCACTGACACTGACCTGCCCGCACCAGTCTCCGCGGATCCGCTGCGTTTCAGCTCATGGTTGAGAATGGTGCGAGCAACAGCAAAAGCGCATCAATTTATTTTTTTACTGCGTATGCGTAGTCTACAAAGACGAGGCGTTGTCGCCAATTTAACTCGTCTTGAAGGAAGTTTATGTACATTTATTCCCTCTTGCACATCCTCTCATAATGTCCCCAATAACCTCAATGTATTAACAGCAAATGATTTACGCCTGGCCGAAACCCACATCTTATGGCAGTCTCAGCTCGATTCCTTTATAGAAGATTTTTTGCGAATAAAGAACCAACAGCCGTTGCCTCGTAATAGCCGCCTTTTTAAGCTGTCGCCATTCATTGGTGATGATAATCAGTTGCGAATGTCAAGCCGCATTGTTGCCGCCTCAGGCGTATCAGACGACGCTAAGCGTCCAATAATTTTGTATGGAAAACACCCGGCCGTTCGTCTTTTGATCCATAGATATCATCAGAAGGCCGCGCATTCACACCTAGATTTGGTAATCAACGAGCTTCACCAGCGTTACTGGATTATTGGTCTCAGAAACGCTGCTCGATTCGTAGCCCATACCTGTCAGCTGTGCAAATTGCGCCGTGCTAGACCGTTCCAACCACCTATGGGAAATATGCCTGAAGCTCGCTTAGCTCATCATCAAAGAGCCTTCTCATTCACCGGTCTCGATTATTTTGGGCCTGTTTATGTCACGGTTGGAAGAAGAAAGGAGAAGCGCTACGTAGCCTTATTCACATGCTTGGTCGTCCGCGCAGTACATCTGGATCTGGTGCACAGCTTATCGACTGACTCAGCGATCATGTGCCTACGCCGCTTCGTGTCACTCCGAGGAACCCCGTTGGAGATTTGGTCCGATAACGGCACTGCCTTTGTTGGGGCCAGCCGGGAACTGCGAGAGTTATACGGTGATGCGGTTGAAGACTACGCTGCCAACGAGTCTATAAACTGGCGTTTCATCCCGCCCTCGGCACCTTTTATGGGTGGAGCTTGGGAGCGCCTTGTCCGAAGTGTCAAGGGAGCGCTGAAAGTGTCACTCCATGAACGGACTCCCTCTGATGAGGTACTCAGAACTGTGCTGGCTGAAGCTGAAGCCTTGGTAAATTCACGACCACTAGCTATTATTTCACTCGATGCTAATGCTGAAGAAGCATTAACCCCAGCTCACTTTCTCCTAAATGGATCACCAGGACGTCCCGTTCCAGCCACGCTTCAGGAGTCGGACCTCTCGAGCAGAAGTCATTGGCGGAGGGCACTCAGACTAGCCGATCATTTCTGGCAGCGATGGGTTCGAGAATACCTGCCTTCGCTGTCACCCAGAAGGGGTGGAGGCAGCGCGCCGTCAATTGCGGAAGGAGATGTGGTCGTAATATGCGACTCAAATTTACCGCGTGGTTCATGGCCCAAAGGCCGAGTCGCGATGTTGTTTCCCGGCAGAGATGGAATAGTACGGGTGGCCGATGTTGCCACTGAGGCTGGCACATTCAGGAGGCCCCTCCAAAAGCTGATAAAGCTGCCTATTTCATAAAAAAGGGGAGAATGTGCAAGTCTGCACTAGGTTTTATATATTGAAACCTTTTTTATACTTTTTGTCTATGTTTTGATACCTTTTTTATGTATTTTTGCTGTTTGATTGATTACACTTGTTTTTCACTACCAAGAACCAGCAACTTTTATTCCGGTAGTTAATAATATTGTTAGTACACCTTAAAAAAACTATGTTAGTTGCATTTATAATTAAATTAATTTAAGTATTTACCACCCTCTGGGGCCCCGGCAATCAATTTTTATTTTATTTTTTTACTAATAAAGTAATACATAATTATAACAAGGACTGTGTAAGTCCGCAACCGTTAACATTCGCATGTCATGTTTTTCATGAAACGTTAATTAGTAGAATTGGCCTTCTGATGTGTAGTTATCGATGGTCATCCGTAATTAATGTAATCCTAATCATAGCAGCTCACTAAATGATACATTGTATTTCATCCAATAGGTACCTGTTTTATATTATTACTAGCTTCTGCCAGCGGCTTCGCCCGCGTGATCCCTAGGGAACATGTTCCCGGGATTAAAAGTAGCTTATGTGCTATTCCAGACTATAATCTATCTTTGTTCTAAATTTCATTAAGATCCGTTAAGCCGTTCTGGCGTGATTGAGTAACAAACAACCAAACTTTCACATTTTCATTTTTTCTATTGATTGTAGCGTGTTGAAAAGTATACTACCTATAACCAGCTCAGGAGTATGAAAAATAATTACACCAAGTTTCGTTAAAATCCGTCGAGTAGTTTTTGTTTCTATAACGGTTATACAGACAGACAGACAGACAGACAAAAAATTTACTAATTGCATTTTTGGCATCAGTATCGATCCCTAATAATCACCCCCTGATAGTTATTTTGGAAATATATTTCATGTACAGAATTGACCTCTCTACAGATTTATTATAAGTATAGATAAAAAGCACTTAGTATTCTAACACTGTCTACCGACAGCGTGCTACAATTCTAGCGACATATGTCAGTTTGCGCATGCGCTGCATATTTATTGCATATCAGTGCATATTGTCATGCAGCTCGGGAGATGATTGACATAGTGTTCCGGTGTCCTTTGGGTGGACAGCACCGCTGGTAGGTATATCTGATAAAGGTCGTGTGTACAGGGCGTACGCTTGACGAACTTACTGTTTGATTCCCAAGGGAAACAAGCAGAGTGAGAATTCTACTAATTTTGAAGTAACGTTGGCATTTGCTGTCGGGCGTCTGTCCAATCTGTCCAAAATGTATGGAAATGGATCAAATGGAGGCCTTTTTTGACAGATTGACTACTGAGACGTGTATGCTAACGTTGCTTTTAATTTAAAATTAGCAGAATTGGCCCTATGTGGTTATCACCAAACGTTTTTATGCTAGTACATGCCGATGGTATCCTCACGATATATATATCGTGTATTTCTATTACGATATATTATATAAGTATCGGTATTATTTTACTTACCGATGTGAGTCCAGTGAGTGTAAGTACTTAGTAATATAGGTCGATTCAAACTTAATGACGTTTTCGCTGCGCCCCACCCACCCCACTCCCGATTTCAAATGAATTTGCTACTGCGAGGCTTGTGTCCTGAAAAAATCTATTTAGTCCGTCAGTTAGATTATCAAAAAATATTTGACCCGTGTTTTTTTTTGTTACGGGAACCAAAATTGATGAAGTTACGACGCTTTTAAAATTCTAAATACGTCACACCTTTGCATAATTTTTAGTGAGCCACTCCCGAGTTTTGATGCGTTTTATCTTTGCCAATATTCATTTATTTACAAAAACAAAAAATACGTGTCCATTATTTTTCAATACTCTAACTGACGGACTAAATAGTTTGGCAATTTGTGGATGATGGAATCTAGCCTAGAGCATTATGACTTTCCAATCCGCCATTAGGTTCGATTCTACTTGTACTAGCTTGTACTTTTAATCAATCAGAAATCATTTCGTGCTTCTAACATAAATATTTCATGATGTTTAATGACGTGGTACTCCTAAAAGGGTGATGTTCATGTACCTACTCGCCTAGTCATAGACTCAGCCTTGGGATGAGTAATACCTGCTATAAGATGACTCTTGTCGTTGTCACGGAGATGACAAAGAGACGGTACTTGGAAGGGCATGATGTCTTAGGGTTGGGTACTGTAGGGAGTTACTGTTTGTGTGGGGGGCAGGGACTATCGGGGCATGAATAATTTGGATGAAGTCATGTTCTAAAGAATACTAATTCTAAAACAAAACACAAACTAAGCCTTTTTAACCGACTTCCCAAAAAGGAGGAGGTTCTCAATTCGGTTGCATTTTTTTTTGTTTGTTACCTCATAACTCCGTCAATTATTAACCGATTTGAAAAATTCTTTCTTTTTATCTGAAAGGATATACTCGCAGATTGGTCCCATTTAAATTTAATCAAAATCGGTTCTGAAGTTTGGATTTTAAGTCGAAATAGCTGGTGCAAGAGGAGCTCGTGGCTATATAATATAAAGCCGCACGGGTCGATCTTCAAGGTTAAGCAACTCTTGCCAAGGTTGGTCTGTGGATGGGTGACCATCTTAACATACCGAGTTTCCTTCGTGCCTCGCAAAGCACGTTACGCCGTTTTCAGAAGCCAGTTAATCTGACTCCAGTCTTTCCATCAAGTACCGTGTTTACCCAGTTAATGAGTTGTGGAGATCTGGTAGGCAGCCGCTCTGCGTAAAATACTGGTACTCAGATACTTAAATCCGGTTTGACTGGAAGCCGACCCCAATATAGTTGGGAAAAGGCTAGGCAGATGATGATGTGCAAGCATATGTTGCCTTTAAGCAATTCGTGATCCAGTGTAGAACATTATGTTCTTCCTAAAATTTTAATTTCACTTCACAACTAACTTAACAAAAATAGTCTGAAGAATGAATGCTTCTCCTCCATCAACGACAGAACCGTTCAAAAAAACATAAAAATAACTAGGCCCATCTATTTTAAACCCAATTAACTTCAGCGTGGATAATTAACAGAAATTAGGGCATTTCCAACCGCTCGGTCTTGTTATACCCTTTTGATGTGGTCGGCCCCTTATAGCCAACTATTTTTGTGTATAGTACGATTCAGACTTATTGGCGGCTGTGGAGTGCGCTACTCGCTATACAGGACCTTGTAGCGCAACGCCATCAGCAGTCTGATTCTGTTAACCTCTCACCTTGTAAACAGCAGTGTGATTCTGCCGTGCAATTCTGTAAACATGTCGAAGTGAACACGTAGGCGAAGTGAACGACAATCGAGTTGTCAAACTATACAAACAAGAAAGGATCACAGCTCACTTGTCGTTTACTCCACTTACAAGGTGAGATGTCGACAACATAGAATGCTTGGGTGAAGTGATCACAAAGTGAGCTGTTAATCCAAGTATCAATATGGAATGACAGCTCACTTCACTCAAGCCTTCACTTCGACATGTTTACAGAATCGACCGGCCATAAACATGTCGAAGAGAAAGCGTGGGTGAAGTGATCACGAAGTTAGTCCTGTCAAACCATACTTGACAAACAAGATGGAATGACATCTCACTTGTCATTTACTCCACCTAAGTGATCAGATGTCGGCAGAATCGACTGGCTGCTGCAGTGAACAGGCTCGGCACGGTTGGCGCAGTGGTTGAGCGATTGACTGCTGCGCTGCGTGTCACGGGTTCGATTCCCGCACGGAACAAATATTTGTATGGCCTACGTATAGGTCTGGCTGTTTTTGTATGTGAGTTTGTATGTTTGTAAACGCACCCACGATACAGGAGAAAGTGTGGGGTGGGGCAGTTTTTTTTTTTAAGAAAAGATAAATAAAGAAAAGTGAGCTATCAATACATACAAACAAGATGGAATTACAGCTTTGGCGGCACTTCCGCATACCTCTACAATCCCATTCCTCACTGTCAAGCTACTGTGACACACATGCTACCCGCCACTAAGTTTTAATCGAACTATACAAAGTGTTTGAACTAGATTGGTAAATATGACGTACTTAAGAGTCCTATTACGAATCGTAAATGCTCGTTTGCAATAGACGAAGTTACGTTGGTCTGCGTTGGGAGTACATCTTTAGTCCGCGAAACAATTTTGATACTTACTAGTCTGAATAGGATTATAGTTTATTTGGGCGCTCGCGCGAGACTGAGGAGCGCGCGCGCTACTTTAATTTTATTTATTGTAATTTTATTTTATTATATTGACAAACGAAAACTTATGAAACGTATTCATTGTAGATTGAAATTTTATATAATATTAATTTATTTGATAAAATTGTTTTTATTTGGAATATAATGGACGCTGAATCAAGACATTTCTGGCTTAAATTAGGATTTCTTTACGTTTTTTTCCGTGAAAACTCAGGGAATTTAAAGAAATTCTAGAACTCCAATAAACAAGTAAAACATTCAACTTACCTTTTAGTAATTTCAGCTTTTAAAAGAATTGATTGTAACAATGTGAATTAGACCGTCAAAGTTCCATCGCCGACATTTTTTCTTGCAAACTGAGTTCGTAAAATATTTATAGTAAATTACACGAAAAGAAAAATGAAAATGTGTAACTCCAACTTACAATAAAGAGACTGTCACTATCGTTATTCAGGATCAAATAATTAAAATATCTTACTGCTGCTGAAAACTATAGCGTCAAAAATCATGAATTTCCGTAAAAAATGTAATAGGACTCTTAAAGTGAATGCAAATCAGCACTACGTCTCGAAGCATAAGGTGTTATTTTGTGTAGCAGTTCTTTATTATGTATTTTAGTGGTCTGTAAGTGTGAACATTTTTCTGACATGAGTTCATCAGATCAGATGCGAGTGTTTGTCAATATTTAAACTGTGGTTTGGATGTTTGTTTGTATTAATTAGGTACCAGTTTTTTCTGGCAAACCCATAGATATAATAAATTTCTATGGGCAAACCCTTATGCAGTATTTTTAATGCAACCCGCAGGGTTATTGCGTTACAAGGGTTTTTTTTTTTAGGGATTGGAAATCACCCATCCATGTTCCTTCATTGCCCTTTGTGTGCCGGAGCCACGGTGTCGCGTTACAAGGGCTGGCTTTTACTTCGGACAGAGGATAATCATTGCCATATACAACGTGACAATGCCGCCAGTCTTTTGGGCTCACTTCCAATCGAAGCCGACGAATTTTTTGACGCCATATTTTAGTTGGAAGTTTTTTTTTGTATTTATATATGTAGTTTTTTTTTTATTTTTTTTTTTTAAATATTTATAGGCGTACGTTTGACCGCTATCTCACCTGTTGTAGTTTGTTATGGTAAATTGAATTAAAAACCAAGTAACCAATAAACTCCATTATTTAATAACAGCTCAACAATTACATAACAACTTAAACCCAGATACCGTTTCCCAATGTGGGAGTCACCGGTATCAACATCAACCATGGAATTTATTAACTCATAAATATTTCAATAAGTACAAAACCATGGATGTCATTGTACAAAAATGTGTTACAAATAAGGCTTCGTCGCGTTGTACACTCGCTCGTAGGCGTAGTTGCGTCACCCATTCACTGCTGCGGCCAGCTACCCACGCTTACTATATAACTAGGGTTGTTGATTGTAGTAGCAATGGTAAGGCTTCGGTACAGCCACATATAATAATACTAGCGTAGTACAGCACTGAGATTCTCTCAACGTTTCACCGTGTAATCTTAGGTGAAGTGACATTGAATGAGCTGTTAATCCATACAAACAAGATAGAAGCTGTCATTCCAACTTTTTTATCGTTTAACAGCTCACTTCGCTTAAGTTTTCACTTCGACATGTTTACAGAAATGTCAGAAATGCACTGCTGTAAATGTGTAGAAGGGAAAGCTTGGGTCAAGTGATCACGAAGTGAACTGCCATTCCGTCTAGATTAAATGGACTGACAATCTCAAATCGTGATCACTTCACCCAAGCCTTCACTTCGACCTATTTACAGCCGGTCGATTCTATTGACATCTCACCGTGATCACTTAGGTAAAGTGAACGACAAGTGAGCTGTCATGCCATCTTGTTTGTATGGTTTGACAGCTCACTTTTAGTTCACTTCTCCTAAGTGCTCACTTCGACATATTTATAGCTGTTCGATTCTGTTGACATCTCACCGTGATCACTTAGGTGGAGTGAACGACAACTCGACTAGTGAGCTGTCATGCCATCTTGTTTGTATGGTTTGACAGCTCACTTTTAGTTCACTTCACCTAAGTGCTCACTTCGACATGTTTACAGAATCGTACTGCAGAATCGCACTCCACTTCAACTTCATGCTTACCCACCTAGGCGTACACGGCGAGGTACCTAATGACAGAATAGTCCGACTGTACAGTTTTGACACAGACAAGTTTAGCGAACCCATGACGTAGATACCTAGTCACTATTCCTATGGCGTTTCAATGTATGGCTACGTGATCCAAAGCACATAAATAACCGTTTGAGAAAAAAAAACTCAATTCTCTGTAAACTTTATGGACTTAATTCTAATTCCTGTCACGTAAAACCAGATTAGTGTCTAGCTTTAGGTTTAGAAATACATACAGAAACATTATTTTTCAGCTGTAAGATAGCACACCATTACCGATCACCAATCCAAATCATGGGGATATTTATGAAGATGATATTTTTCAGTCATGGTCCGAACACACTGAAATAAAATATTATATCTATGTCCGAACGAAAAGTGAAGTTTTATAGCCTTATAAAAAATAAAAAAAAAATCCTCCCTCGATAAAGGGGCTATCCAACAAGGGGCTATAATGTTTTTTTATTTTTTATTTCGAATCATCAGTACCTGAGATTAGCGCGTTCAACCAAACAAACTTAATTCTTCAGCTTTATAATATTAAGTATGGATAACAATCTATCTGATCCTATCGAATCTCATTTATGCATCTATGTTGATAACACAACAACAGTGCACTTTACAGTTCAACTTTATGATCATTATGTAGCCAGGTGAATAGGGAATATGCATGAAAAAATTATTTATGATCTGAACAGTTTATCTAAAAGTATTCGAAAATATAATACTAACTGTGAAATTAGAATCTAAATTGTTCGAAAAACGAACGAGATACAATTATTTTAAACAAGTATATCTGTCCCTCTCGCGAAAACGCTGTTTTCTATGGCAGCTCTATAGTCGTCGTGTAATTTGACGTCACATTACGTATCGGACTTCTCTTTCTAACTGTAGTCTTTGAAGCTTTATAACTTAATAAATGATGAAGGTATTTAAAAAATAATTTCATGATTGTTTACTAGATCTAATAAATATTGTATTTTGCATAATAAAAAAATCGCATGAATATTCCCTATTACTGCAATTATCTGATTTAAAAAAAAAATCTAAATAATAATTATTGCCATCGTAAAAAGAGTAGGTACCTACATGATATTTATATGCAATTATTATCTATACATAATAAATGTTGTGGTAAAAAAGGTATTACTTCTGACAGGTTTTTTTTGTAAATAAGAAGTTTTTGGTTTAACATTTTGTCTTTTATCTAAATAAAAATACGCTTGGGTACGCCTTACGCAGCGATTCGATTGTTTGTCATCGAAGCTGTTTTATTTTAACCGACTTCCCAAAAAGGAGGAGGTCCGAGGAACCAATCTGCAAGTATAACCTTTCAGATAAAACAAAAAAAATTCAAATCGGTTCATAATTGTCGGAGTTATGAGGTAACAAACATAAAAAAACATACAACTGAATTGAGAACCTCCTCCTTTGTGGTAAGTCGGTTAAAAATTAAAATAATAAATGCATACGAGATCTTAAATTAAAATGGCTCACGACATGTTTGCCATTTCTCAAGGCGTGCAAATATCTTACGTAATTACTATTATATAAAATTAAGAATTTTTAAATTTTACCCAAAAAAAATATTAATTAATATTAGTCACGGTTATACGAATGTCTTATATTCAATCATTTACATTATCCAATTATTTATTTTCCTAGTCCAATATTCCAGATTACAATAAAGGTCTCATACGAACTGGGGCCCGAGTCTGCTATTTTTATAAATTTGTCATTCCGACACGATCCCATTGTCATGCCATTGTCATTTTGCTAAAAGTTCGTAATCTGCTAAATTCATAATCGCACGGTCACTGGCACGTCAGTGGCCGGTCACTGGCACGTCAATGGTCTCGTAATAGAATTGCGGTAGGAATGCCGTATTGCTATTATTATAAAAACGAGCTAAATTTGAGCATTTATTCATGCCAGATTTTATTAAATTTAGTTTTACATATTATTTATTAGTGTTATAAGCAATCTGAAGTAGTGAGAAGTTCGTAAATACTAAATCTGTCATTGTGTACGAGATTACCATTCATATGGCTTTCTTTCAATGGCGTGTCAGTGATTGATCATTGGAATGTCATAATGACGCCATTATGATACCATTATGTTAGTAGATTACCAAACTTGTCAAAATCAACCATTTTGAAATCAGTGATCGACCATTCTGACACTATTGTAATAGCAGACTCGGGCCCATGCCGTAGAACATGAGTTCTACAGATGTCAGCAGACAGTAAAGGTTAAGACCAAACACATTCTCACTGCATTGTCCTTTACCTTAACCTTTGAGCTACTGCCATTACACATCTTCTGAAATTAATTGATCTTGACAATTTATGGACAGCTAAGTGAAAGTGGTTAATAGCTTTGAAAGGCTAGTTTCACAGTCACCTCGCAAAGGCCACCGAAAAAAGGGTGTCTACTAGAAAAAGAAGATTTCATTTTATTATTATTTAGGAAATCAATGACTGATTTATTAAAAATTAATGTTTGTAATTATGATGAAATATTCTGTGTATCCATATTTGTACGCCATCTGGCATAACATAGCGCACCTGTATTTTTTTTAAACAACTATTTTCTGTACTTACCTATGTTAACAAATTAATAAATGACATAGGACAGATGAGATTACGAATAGAACCATAAGCACTTTCGCCTGACGAAAACACAATGCAATATATGCGAATCTGACCGATTGCTAAGACAAAAGCACGAGTCACAACAAAAAGAAAAATCCCATTAATTATGTAACGAAAATGGTAATCAAATTATACAGCCATTCAAATTCAAACCTGATACATTTAACAACGTCACTCAGCTCAAATATAGCCAGCGTCGCAGGCGCAGCTTCGTTAACCCGCAAGGATTTCTCAACTGCACACTATCGATTCATATTGTACGTATGTATACTGCTCTGTGTTATCTTACATGTACCCTTGACCGCTATTCGACTCACACGCATGACATCATCCTGCAGTTTGCTTGCTTTTTCATTTATTTTTGCCTTTACTTCCATCTCTTTCTCTCCTGATACTTTTATATTGCTATTTCTTTCCCCCATATCACTGGTGGATCCAGCGGGGGGTTAAGGGGCCCTTGCCGCCGCAAAGGGGGCGAGATTTTGATAGGCTAGAACCTAACGAAGTTATTGAGGAGTTCATCAAAAGTACTCCAAGGAATCCCAGGTGTTTTTTATAAGCAGCAATTGTCCCACTGCTGCGCAAAGAATAAAAAGAAGAATGAAAAAATGAAAAACATCTACATATATATATACATGGGGGGCCTCCCCATGTATTTAAAGAGACTAGCTGACCCGTGCAACGTCGTCGGCGTAACATTTTTCATTACTGCTCCGCTCCTATTGGTCTTAGCGTGATGATATATAACCTATAGCCTTCCTCGATAAATGGGCTATCTAAAACTGAAAAAAATTTTCAAATCGGACTAGTAGTTCCTGAGATTAGCGCGTTCAACCAAACAAACAAACAAACTCTTTTGCTTTATAAAATTAAGTATAGATTATTTTCATGTGCCACCTCGAACCAGTCTTCGTGGTGTCCGTCCAGTTCATCTCGTCACCGCTTTCTGGGCCGGCCTGGGCGACACCGTCCATCCTCTGGCACCCATTGCGTGGAGACTTTATTATACTTTTAGGTTAGGTATACGTTAAATGAAATATTTTATGCTATTTTCGTGTTTACTTTGCTAAAACATAACCTCAACGGGGTTAACCCCCCCAACGACAATCCTAGATCCACCACTGCCTCATATGGTAATTTAACTCGGTTTTAGAATAAAGGGCTATCTTCAGTGATGTCGGTTCTATGCTGTAGGTATGGGGTTCGGTTCTCGTTCGTGGAAATGATTGGGGATCCAGAATGTGTGCGGAATTTCAAGCTGTGTGTGAATGAAATGTTTCGAGGATGCCTGCTAAATCAGACGGTCGAAATTCGTTTGTTTTTAGTGAGAATTTATTCGTATGTTTGAAGATTTGTTGGAAACAAGAGGAAACAGGTTGTTCATGTTGTTTTTAGACCAGAATAACGACAAGGCTATTTTGAACTACCTACTTATATGTTAAAAAAATACATATTTTTGACAATGTTTTGCTTACAGAGAGACAATTTTGACATCGTCATCATGAAAGTGGCCAAAAACTTTAGAATAGAAGCCAACACCGGTAAAAAAAGCAAAATACCCTTTCTATCGTACCCGTGAATTCAAATGCTAAATAAAAAAAAAACAAAAGAAAAACTAATCTCAGTACTAATTTTTTTTTTTTTTTTTGAAAATACTGAGAAAATAAGGTCGAATGGTAGAAAATGCCCATAGCATTAAGTCCGCCTTTGTGAAGTGTATTTACTAAATAAAAAATATCAAAACGAAAGCAAAGGCTTACTGTCCATTCACACAACCAGTATCTTCTCCACACTAATTAACAGAGTTCATCGATCACGTAAGCAATTAGCAGTATTCTCGACACCCATCTTGCCAAAGGATTAGTCACCATGCCAGCAATTACACGAAATTCGTCACAGCCGTTAGAATATCCATTTGGTAACAGGAGTCACTGTTTTAATGGATTTTAATTGCGAGATTAAAGGAAGATTTTAATCAACTTTGGGATAATGTTGAGTAATTAATCAGTAAGGGACTACTCACATTTATTCAGCTTATGCGCATAGAAAACAACGATTTTGTATGGAGACGCGTACGCATCGCACCCATTCAGCTTTCGCGGCAAACAAGTTTAAAATGAGGACAAATTTGTTACATATTATCATGCGAGTGCAATCGATAAGAGTTCAGAGGCCTTAGTGTGAGTTTTTTTATAATTTAGTATGGGAATTTAGTTATAGTGCCACCTGGTGGTCACTCGTAGAACCTAATTTCCCATGCTAAATTCTAACGCGCTCGCAATCGAACGCGTTCGAACGTGAGACGAAAAAACTCACACTAAGGCCTCTGCGCTGTTCTGCCGCTGACGCCTTCTCATTGTCTTCTCATACGATGCTGTACGCGGCTGATAGAAGTAGAACTGTATAAGTGTGATCAAAATCGTTCAGAGAAACGCGAATGGATCTGAATAAGTGTGAATAGTCCCTTTTTTTGATAATTAGTCTTACCATGGGGTACTGTATTACCCAGGGTGGACATCAGAAGGGCAGGCGCTCCATGCAATATAATGTTCTAGGTACACCTGCATAAGCCTGAACTTGATGCCGACCCTGACATGGTGGAGAACATCCGGAACAGGCTAGGATAATTTAATAAGTATTTTTGGTGGTAGCGTAGCAGCAAGCGGCAAACGAAATTTTAATTGATAGCCGCCAAAACTCGGAGTCTAGAGTTAACGGGTTGTGGAGGTCTGGTAGGCAGCCGCTCTACGTAAAATACTGGTATTCAGCTAAATCCGGTTTGACTGGAAGCCGACCCCAATACAGTTGGGAAAAGGCTAGGCAGATGATGATCTGTCACCGATCGCTCATATTCTTCAAACAATCATGCTAGCAAGCAAAGGAATGTTAATAGAACTCCAGACGCATGCTACATTAAGCCTTCGGTCAAAAAATACAAAGACATGTGCTATCTAACTGGGCCCATCTCCACATCTATCTATCTACGAGCCCTCATAGTGGCTACCCATGTCTTCTTGGAGAGAGAAGACTTATATACCAGCCATGACAACATTATAGTCTAATTTATTTTATTTTTTTACTATTGATGCTACATTTAGCATGCAACATTAAGCCCTAGGACAAAAAATACAAAGACATGTGCCATCTAACTGGGCCCATCAACGCATCTATCTGTCTACGAGCCCTCCCCTTATAGTGGCAACCCATGCCCTCTTGTAGACAGAAGACCTATATACCAGCAATGGCAACATAAAGTCTATTTTTTTTTTGACCATAGACCACTATCTCACCTGATGGTAAGCGATGATGTGGACGAAGATGGAGCATGCTTGCCTAGAAGTTAGTTATTCACTCTTTACTTAAGGCCGTACCCTGACCAAATAACCTTGATCATTTTTTCCCTCAATAACGGCGCAAGAGATACAATAGCGAATACGCTCAGAATCTATACTAATATTATAAAGCAGAAGAGTTTGTTTGTTTGGTTGAACGCGCTAATCTCAGGATCTACTAGTGTCGAATAAAATCGTTATAAAATCTAATTTTGATCGTTTGAAAAAAATATTTCTACCAAAATGTTTATAATTAAATTGCCTATCCATTAGTGTAAGTACAAAATCAAAATTATCGTTAGTTTTCGAGAAGATGCATGTTTTCAGTATTTTTTTCTCATTTCTGTGGTTTCGTTGTGAGATTACTTAAACATTATACTTAGTAATAAAAAATAAAATCTACCATTTTGAAGCCAAGATTATGTAGAAATTTAATGTATTTTTTATAAGTTGATATTTCTTTTGGATAAAGAGTATATAGCTCCAAAAAACTGCAAAAAAACACGGCTAGCGCTGCGTTTTGCTCGGGGACGCGCCTGACAGACTGCCAGGTAACGATTCCAGTCATTCACGAAGCTGACGAACCGTTTCTTTGTACGTGCTAATTAAATTGACCCCTAAAAGGTCAGCCACTGTATAACTGCAAGCATTAACATCATTTACAACGCTAATTTATTCTACCTTTGGCAGAAACAAACATATCATCACGACTGTAGCCCCCGGAAAGGTTGGCCAGAGATGAAAACAAACGGCAGATACGTACTCGGCTGAACGCCGGCTTTTTTAAAAGTGCATAGTGATTATTGTAACTTATATACATGTTTATATATTTATATTCCTTTCTATCGTGCTTGCTAGTGATCCTAAGATTTCTACTTTTTCTGTTTTTACCCGTGAGAACCTATAATTGGCTCTTTGTCTCTTATAATGTTGTTAACCATTTGTTATAGCTGTTGGTTCTCCTTTTAATAAATAAATAATTAAACTTTTAAATAGGTAGCGGTACTCAAAAGTTTAAACAATACACATTTCATGCAATCTGAGGGCCAATTCTACTAATTTTTAAACAACTTTCGCATGTCAATCGCAAACTGTCAAAAAAGCCTTAATTTTCATATATTTTTGACATATTTGCAATTGAGATGCGAATACGATACGACGGTGAAAATTAGTAGAATTGGCTCTCTGATGCAGTTAGTGGAATATATTTGAATTCAACCACAAAAGGGAATATGCATGAAAAAAGTATTTATGATCTGAACAGTTTATCTAAAAGTATTCGAAAATATAATACTAACTGTGAAATTAGAATCTAAATTGCTCGAAAAACGAACGAGATACAATTATTTTAAACAAATATATCTGTCCCTCTCGCGAAAACGCTGTTTTCTATGGCAGCTGTATAGTCATCGTGTAATTTGACGTCACATTACGTATCGGACTTCCCTTTCTAACTGTAGTCTTTGAAGCTTTATAACTTAATAAATGATGAAGGTATTTAAAAAATAATTTCATGATTGTTTACTAGAGTTAGTATTTTATTTTGCAAATAAAAAAAATGCATGCATATTCCCTAATGCCGCCGAATGCATGCCTCATTTGTTGAATTCTATCCAGCCGTTTAGGCAACGGGGCGTGTAAAATAATGACATACGTACGACACATACTAAAACATCTATAATCTCGAAAAACATTACCCTTATTTTGGACTGTCGGGTAAAAAAGAAAAAGAAGATCCAGACACAGGATGTGAGGTAAACGAACACCCAAAGTTAAAGACAAAATTTAAAAAGGATGTTAATCAACTTCCTTTAAAGCACAAAGCAGGCACTGGTTTAGTATTTGCAAGGAAACTAGATAATGCTCAGGCGCATGAGATAAACAACTTCCTATTTAAAGACAGAGGACAAATAGACCGGTTTCTCGCAAGGCTGACAGTAAATGTACACATTATGTAAGATTGTAATGTAACAGCGTTTAATTATTTATCGAATATCTTTCTGAAGAATTTGAGTATTTATCAAAATCAACTAGCCTAATAACCAGCCAAATTTTAGCAATAATGTTGAAAACGCTCTCCGAATACTCAATTCAGAATCCTGTCGTCTTCAGGATCTAAGTATCTTTGAGTTTCTTAAGTTCTGCTCTGAGTTGAGATTCACGACAACTGACACATGCTTGCTCTGTCTGGATAGGTCTACTCAAATCAGTGTGGTGCTGTCCTCGAATGTCTATCACTACAACTGTTCCATGAAAAATAAAAAATAAATTGACGTCTAAAAGTGGTATACAAAATACAAATTGGCAAAATAAATATAATTTTGTAAGTCTTTAACTATCTAAGCTCTTTGTAACAGGAGAGTGCGTAATTCGTTAGTGCACACATTTTGAAGAATGGTCTTTAAATGGCCTCGTCTTTTGCTGGCAGATTTGTCGGAACATGATGTCATCAGCGACAGATGGAATGGAGTTGCCCTTCCAACGGATATACTTCTTTGTATGTAGCCTCTATTTTCATCGTGCAAAGCAAAGACGATTGTCGTTTTCATCTGGCTAGCTATGGCCGTTAAAATAAAAACGATTTTGAACGAGAAACATCTTGAACAAACCGCCATATCTTTAAAGACTCTTGATATCCACCAATACTCGCACTTCTTACAAAGATGAGGTTTGTCTCCTGCAGTGAGAACACAGGCAGGCAGATTATGTACAGCTACAATACTGATGGAATTTACATAATTTCATACGTCTCCCATGACACCGGTTAAGCTCTACCCAGTCAAGTTCAAAAGAAACCCAGTCATGAGACATTTTAAGCATCCCAATAATAACAAGAACTGGTTCCTCCTCATAAATATAGAGGTAAAGAGCTTTAAAAGTATGACATCATACTCAGAGGTCATTCGTATCGCATACTGACCTCGCCAGATGTCATAATGGAATCGGCTGGGTCAAGTTTGTAAGAACGCCTTATATTACCTTATCGCAACACTTATTAAGTAAATAATAACTTTGTGAATGTAAAAGGAAGTATGTTGCAGGTTATTAGTGTAGATGACGTAACACATTCAGATGCAAGATTCATAATTCTGTTGAATTCATTTGCAAGATTCATTTCCATTCCGGATTGGGTCCGTGGATGATTTCATAGTTTCGGCTCGATTTGAACTTGGGTTAGTCATTTCACTTCACCTGCCACTTGTGACGAAATCCTTAAACCTTCTTTGAAAAATGAGGTTACTGCAGTAGTCACGGGCCTAACAGTGATTGTCCAACTATAGCAAGCCTATACAAGCAGTAATTTGGCTTCCTAATAGCTACCTTTTCACTAGCAATATGCGGTGAAAGGAAGTTGCAGGACATACTTAAAGCGATAACTCCCAGGATATTCATCGACTAGTAGCCAATTCAATCAGCTATCTTAATGAGCAGGATAGCCAGGATTCCCTACTGTAGATATCAGTAGAACACTTGTCATTAACATTTCTCCACATGACGATAACACCACACTTGAAATATAATCCACACAGTTTATTAGTTTGAATAAATTATCGTTATCAACTTTATTGCAGCGAGATATCGAGTTCAGTTGCATCTATTTGAACATTATGATGGGTTCTCAGGCATATTATATGGCGTTATCAAGTATCAATCCCACAGGGTTCCTCATCCTTACGACATTTAAGAACGAAAATTCACCGTCCAGTATAGTATCTTCTCTTTTAGTCAATTATTGCTTCACAAAAAACTTTTTACAAAAAAATAAAACCGACTTCCAAAAAAGGAAGTCGGTTTTATTTTTTTGTAAAAAGGATTTTATTTTTCACTTTTTAGTGGTACCCCACACCTAACAGCACCACTGCAAAATCGCAGAAAAGCAAAATACGCAATTTCGATTACTTGGATGACATAAAAATATCATCCAAGTAGACGAATTCCAGCTATTTCGATTTAAAATCCAAAGTTCGTAACCGATTTTCATAAAATTTAAATGGGACCAATCTGCAAGTATATCCTTTCAGATAAAACAAGAATTTTTCAAATCGGTTCATAATTGTCGGAGTTATGAGGTAACAAACATAAAAAAAAAAAAACATACAACCGAATTGATAACCTCCTCCTTTTTGGGAAGTCGGTTAAAAAGTGACAATCTCTGGGTGGACCCAAGCAGCATTTCGATACCTATTCACTTGCTTCTTAGACTGGAAACCAAATCCAACAGTTTGGAAAAAGGCTAAATAGACGATGATCAATACAGGTCTACCTACATACCTGGATCATTTTAAACTTGCACAAGCATTGTGCCTTCCCCACACTTGATTATATTTTACTGGGTCAAATAAAACAATGGATGGACTGTGTGAAACAAGAAATGGCTAGAAAAGATCTGATTACTACTGAGGTGTTATATTTTTAGGTGGTGTATGAGATTACAATTACTTCATGACGCTATATTGGTGTTATATCTTTAGGGATATACTGGTGCAAATTAAAACCCACAAAAAACGAATTACAAGTATATTGACAACAGGTCGTTACATGTGCGGATGATCCAAGGATTCGAATGAATAAAAAAAATGTATAGAGGCAAGTGAAGTGACATTGACAGATGGTAAATGACGTTGACAGATGGTCAAGTGACGTTGACAGAAGGTCAAAAGTGACAAGACTTGCTATGAAATCTTGGAAGGCGTCAAGCCTGAACAATTGGACTATATCATGGTTAGCGCAGAGAAAATTCTAAAGTCACAGATAAAGATAATGATTTTCGGAACACCCACCAACCCACTCCATCATATCTTATAACAAACTGTGCCAGTAATGTCCTTGTCAACACTTGACTTGATGATCGTACACCTACGTCTGAAATTAACTATAAATGTGAATGAGCATCGGACAATAGTCGGTTAGACTCGATTAATATTAATCGAGTCAGGGGTCAGGTTGGCGAATAGGTTGGAGCTATTAGACTGAATTGCAGGTTTATGGCCTAAGAATTATTGTTATTGTAGTAATTCTACCGCTATTGGTGAGTATCGGAATGCATCTAGATAGATAAACAGCGCAAACCTATTATTCCTGGATAAATGAGGGTTTGTTAGTATAGTCAGGGCCACCTTTTACCCATTGGAGGCCCTGGACACATTAGAATAATGGAGCCCCTTCTTTCTATACATTTTGATTGAAGAGATACCTTTTTAGATACATGAGCAAAAGTTAGAGTGACCAGGTTTCTTCTGGGTAGGCTCACTCCATCCTCGCTCCACTTTTTCTCTGTCAACTCTGACCTAGACTACAGTCAAGAGCAAACCATCAAAAATTTAAAAAAAAAATCCTCGGTCACTTCTTCAGTCTATCTTTCAGCACATCACACGATAGACATAAGTGTTTTCACTTAAATTAGTTTCATATTATATTATAAGTTATCGGAAGAGGAGAGGCGATCACATAATCTTTAAAAAAAAAAAAAAAAAAACTGGCAGAATCTATGAGGGCCCCAGCGATTGCGGGGCCCTTGGCAAGTGCCCACAGTACCCAGTGGAAAAGTATAGTATAGCCTTAGTATCTAGTCTATCTGTCCCTTCGGAGTCGCGGAATTTAAAAAAGGGATCTATTTCTGGTTCGCAAAACAGTTAAAATTTCTACTTCGCCAGAATTCGTTTATTTCTTGTATTTTTTACCCAGTGGAAAAGAAGGGCCTTAGTATAGTCTATCTGTCGCTTCGGAGTCGCGGAATTTGAAAAAGGGATCTATTTCTGGTTCGCAAAACAGTTAAAATTTCTACTTCGCCAGAATTCGTTTATGTCTGTATTTTTGCTTCCCGGTCAAGGAATCGAATATTCATTTATATCACCTGGTTCAGCATCAGTAGTTATTACTCATCCAGCAATCATCCACGAATAAGTATGTGTACCACCTCATCGATTTAAAATTCCCTTAAAACCACAAGACTTTCTCCAACCATTTTCCACAAAGTTCTCAAGATACAGTTCTGAATCACTTACTGCCAAGTTAGGATTACTCACAAAATCTGACCCACCTTTACCGAATCCATTTCAAAACATAAATTACGCAAGTCCAGTATCACTGCTTACGATGCCGAGCCTGCAGGTGGGCGGATGGGTATCAGAATGCCACCGCCCGCCCACGTTCAGTCCTACCACTGGCTATTTAAGTATTAACCTGGTGTTATATTGGTAGCTTATTAGCAGTATGGGTATGTAAATGGTGTCGCAATGATTGTAGTTTACTGTTACTTCTTGTGGGAGCAAATACTTTATGAGATTGTTAAGACATGGTTATTTTTTGCATAGAAATAATATTCGCTGCCGGAATAGGCTTGTGTCCTGAAAAAATCGAATTAGTCCGTCAGTTTTAGATTATCAAAAAATATTTGACCCGTATTTTTTCTTTTGTTACTGGAACCAAAATTGACGAAGTTACGACGCTTTTAAAATTCTCAATACGTCACGCCCTGGCATATTTTTTAGCGGGTAGTGACGTCACGAGCCCCCACTCCCGAGTTTTGATGCGTTTTATCTTTGTCAATATTCATTGATTTACAAAAACGTGTCCATTATTTTTCAATACTTTAACTGACGGACTAAATAGTTTTGCAATTTGTGGATGATGGAAACAAGCCTATTATCCTCATCATTAGTCCTCAACAGGTGGACATACCTAGGCCTTCTCCAAGCGTCACCACAGCAACAGTTCAGAATGCACCGGATAATCACAATCCTGTGACGAATCAAATCCCTTTCCATTAATCAACGCCTCGTTTCCTCTACTGTCACCACTCACCAGCCCCTATGCTTATAGATTAAAGTGAATTACTTTAATAGAATCACTGCCATCTGTATGGGGGAGATCATTATTTATTGAATCAACACCGCAATGCTTCATCGATCCGTCTTGTGTTTCCTCATCCAACAAATAGCCATGACCTTCATCAGTTTACATCGCTCCACCTTGTTGGGCCGATGAATCAAAGCTGCTTAACCTGTACCCTGTTCCCAATTGTGTTGGGTTCGGTTTTCAGATAATTATAGCTGAGTAATGAAGCGACTCCCTATCTGCGGGTCTAAAAAGATCACTTTAGCAGAATCAGAAGGGCACACGCTACCCGTCACTGTCAAATTTTCCCAATCAACTTTGAATTTAGGTTCGTTAGCAATAAAGATAAAAATGAAATTTGACAGATTGTTATTTTGATTCTAATATGGTTCTGGTATTAAAGTGGCTTTTTTAGGCCACCTGACCTTCTCAACCCAGTATATATCAGGGTAATACGACTAATACGGTATCCCTTGCAAGACTGGCTTCTGACTGTCTTTAACGTCTATGGCAGATGGATCTTAGTGTACAACAATCACCACTATCATAACAATATTGTCATCATTTACATCTTGAACTTCTTCAAGTTCAAGGTCAGCATGTATTTAACTTTATATTCATTGTTTATACTTGTACAGTCACATTGTACTATGTAAGTACTCAATCATTTTATCAGTATTACCACTGTATGCACCTTTGCACGTGCTTGTGCGACATGCACGTGGCTTGTGTATGAAGCAAGAGTCCTATGACTATGAATATTTTCTGCTTTATTTTTTTTTTTGTTTTAGTCTTACTCATTTCGTGATTGGAATATGGGACTATGACTGGATTTCATCTCTTGCATTGCCGCGACTTTATGATGCCTTAAAATAGTACCTTTGATTGTCACTTTACAAGTAATCCTAGCGTATCACTGTCAGATCACCTTTATTTTTTGATACATCGTAAAATGGTCAATTTATTAATGAAATTTTACCTATATAACGTGCTGATAAGACAGAAGACAATACACTGAAGTGGTGCAACGATAATAGTATAGTATAAAGTGTAGGTGAGAAAAACATGATTGATGACTATGAAATTACTGTTGAAGAGTGAGCAATTTTCTCGGTAAGCAGCATCTATTGAAAAATTGCGTTTAAAAACACAGTTCCAGCTCTCCGCTGACTAATATATTTACATTGTAATAGAATTTATGTTTTCAGCTCCAGAATTTAAAGATCATACATACTCTTTTGCATATGTAAAAATATTATGTACTTACAGTTTCTGGTGTGCCCCAAATAGCAGTGAAGGTTATGTTCGAAACTACTTTTATATTCAGCAATGAGAATTATTGGAATGTTTATCGAGATTTTTATACTTAAATCTTCCTTGAGAATGAATGCAGATATCTCGATTTTCATTAAATCTTAGGTCTACCCTTGGCTTGGTGCTTGGTCATGAATTATGATGAATGGGTTTTTTTTAAACAAGTTATTGTATTTACGCAATTTTTTCTCTTCTTGGCTTTCTAAGATTCAGAAATCGTAGCTCCTTTAATATGTAGTTAAACCTATGAGACCGGAGAATGGCAATCACTGTAAGTTTGTAAAACATCGCGTGAAATTGTAAAATGTTTTTTCTAAATCAGAAACGGATTTATTGGAAACTATTGAATTTGGATGGAATATATAATATACAAAGAGATTTTTCATAATTTATCGAGAACTTATAATCTAATCAAGATTTATTACAATCTTACGGAGTAGGTATGCAATTTTCCCGTGACATATAAATATGTATACCTACATATATAGACATATGTATATGTAAATCGGGCTGGTTTCCACAACTCCACGACTAAGCGTGTATAGTAGGATTTTGCGTGCAGAAAATGAAAAGGTTATAATTTTTGTCTCGTACGAATGTTGTACTGATTGTTTCTACCTAACGATTTTTATGACAATTCGTTCTTCACGGTCTTCATTTCCCTTAATTTAAACCGCAGAAGAAACAGCTGAACAAATATTATTTTCATCTCTTCAAAAAATAACTCCACCGAATCATCCAGTCCCTTTTCATGAGGGTTTAGAATCTTAAAAATAACGAAATGAATAATAGAAACTAACAAAGTACCACTAGATCTGTCACGAAACTCGATCGTTAAAACATATTTAGTTGCTATGGGAGTTTTCAAGAAACGACTAAAATAGACCAACGGATGTGCGAACAACTCCGACGCATAAATACACCTTTACAAATAATCTTCTATCTCCTTCTTGCGTAGAATGTGGTTGGTATGTCTGTCTCTGTCTTCGCACCTATGTAGGTGATCTCAAGGAGATTTGGTTCGTAAAAACAGTTTATGAATGAGTGTTAAAGTGTCGGTGTGGGTTGAGGTGATCGATTGGAATTAATTAAGTAATACATATAGGTAATAACAGCTCCATTTTGGCTCAAGTTTGGATTTAATTAACAGACGCTACTTGTGTCGATATTCTTGCGCCGTCCCATCTTCCTAGCTCGTCGTGCTGTGCTGATTCTGCGGCTTCGGCTGCTGAAAACCTCAAACGGCGGAAATCAAGTAGCCTTATTGGCAACTACATATTTGAGCCGTTTGGGGTTGAAACTCTTGGACCGTGGGGTCCGAGTGCTCACTTAAGGATAAAGATCTAGCAAAACGCTTAGTTGACGCTTCGCGTGACCCAAGAGCTGGCTTTTACCTACCTTGGACAGAGGATAAGCATTGCCATTATACAACGTGGCAATGCAGCCAGTCTTTTGGGCTCACTTCCAGTCGATAGCGATGGGGACGAATTTTTTGATGCCATATTTTAGTTAGGAGTTTTTTTTTTCTATTTTAAGTGTACTGTATATAGTTTGTTCTTTATTTATTTATTTACTTATTTAGTTAGTACATGGCGGGGTTACAGCTAATAAACACATATTATACAAACATGGAGACCTAAAATAAACCTGAAATAAATAATAACAGATAATTTACGAAGAAAACACTTTATTAATCTTTACAATGCACAGCCGAAACTACCTACTGGTCCTAGAAAGCTGAAATTTGGCATTCAGGTTTCTTGAGGAGTGTAGGGGAGTACTGAGTACTAACAGAGGATTTCCCGAAATTCCCACGGGAATATGAAAAACGAGATATGCGCGTACGAAGTCGTGGGAAAAAACTAGTCCTAGTACATATGACGACACGGTTGGAGCAGTGGTTGAGCGATTGACTGCTGCGCAGCATGTCGCGGGTTCGATTCCCGTACGGATCAAATATTTGTACGACCTACAAGTATTTGTTCCGAGTCTGGGTGTTTTTCAATATGTATGTGTTTACAAAAAAAAATGTATATAAGTAGTTTATCAGCCATCTCGTTACCATAACACAAGCATTAGATTGCTTAGCTTGGGATTATATGGCGTTGTGTGAAATGTCCAGGGATATTATTATTTCGTTTATTATTATTTTTACTTTCTCGGGTCCCTGGAGACCCGGTCCTTTGGTAGGCGTACGAGGGGCCAAAACCAGCTCGCAGAGGCCCCGTTAGACATTTCAAATGTAATGGGGCACCAACCGGCGATTATCCCTGTATGCACAGAAAGTATTCCCAAGGACAATCCCCGGTTGGAGCAGTACTATTGCAGAATAATTATGGAAACAAAATGAAACGCTATGGGTTTGGGTGGTTTAGTGGACTGATCATCGTTTATTATAGAAGAACTATTGGCCCCTGACTGACCACTAACAATATACACGGCTTTTAAATGGCAGGGGGTGATCTGCACACTCAATGAATGGGCCCCCGAAAACGGTCGCTAGCACAAAGTGACGTAGCGCCAAGGAGGCAACATAGCCTGAGGTGCTAGAGGAGTGGAGAGGTATACCACGGCTATCAGGACAATTCCGGAAGTGCGGTCAAGATCCCTACCAGCACCTTACTGGATTATACATCCTTCTCCCGAGCACGTGTGCTCTAGCGAATCTCCACTCAGACCGGCCAATTAAGGCAAGAAAGAGGTGGGAGCTCTGTTCCTCGTCAGTTTTCACTCTGGCCAGCCAATAAAGGCAAGCCGGAGATGAGGAACAAGACTTCTCCCGGGAGATAAGGTTCGTGGGGTCGCTACTGCCCAACAGTTCGCCACAAAACTGCCTTGCGGATTTATTATTATTATTATATATTGAACACATAGGAACTCCACGACCTCATCCCACCAGCCCCCTTCTACCATCGGACATCCAGACGCGCTGCAACTTGCCATCCCTACCTTGTTGCTATTCCACCAACTCTCACTAAGCGCTTCCAAGCATCTTTCATGCGCACAGCAAAGGAGTGGAACTCTCTGCTTGAGTCTGTGTTTCCGAACGCTTACAACTATAATCTTTTCAAAGTTAGAGTGAACAGTGATCGTGACACTTTCAAAGGACTTATAAGACTCATCGATGAAATTGCAAGAAGGCCAGGAATTAATAGAAAAAGAATAAGAGATGACGATGTAGCAACCCTGACCAGCACTGTTATCAAGGAAGTAAGTTGTAAAGGCCAACAGTTTTCTTCGAAGTGAACCCCCAGTAATACAGCAGTCAGGAATAAGGATGGATGCAAAGCAAGACTGTTAGACCAAAATTTGCTAGTTTTTAGGGTTCCGTATCTAAAGAGTAAGCAACGGAACCCTATCCGTCCGTCTCTCTGACAGCGGGCTGTATCTCAAGAACTGTAATAGATAGAAAGTTGCAATTTTCACAGATTGTGTATTTCTATTGCCGCTATAACAACTAAGTTTTATGACACGGAACCCTTCGTGTGCAAGTCCGACTCGCACTTAGCCGTTGTATTTTTATCTACACACATAGTCTAAAACAAGAAATATGATAACGCTTCACAGATAATCCATTTTAGCAAGCATAACATTTTTATGACTTCATTGTATACCAACAGAATACATCAGAACCGGTTCCGAGACGGACGACCAACGAAACCGCGAAATCGCCATTCTAATCTTTTTATACTATTTTTGAAATATTTTGTATCCATATTAGGAATGCGTTTTTTGCACGTCCAGACATCTTGATGTTTGTATGCTAATGTGTCTATTAAATATAGATTCTAAGATGAAGTAAAGAGGATCATCTTATAAGGTTGCATAGCATAAAATGAGATCATCATCATCGTCACTGCATTGCTTTATCTTACATTGTTTTAATCATTGGCAATTATTATGATTGTGATAAATTGTCAATTAAACGAAACGACATTAGGAAGGACGATGGAAATTCAACGAAACTATCTGCGTGAGGATTTCAGTAAATTGAGAATCTTCACTGATTCAGATGATTTAGTGAAGAAATGCCTCTTTGGAAAAGGCTGGTCATCCGTTCATGAGTATTTATTGCTGGTCCCAAAACAGTCCCTTGAGGTACCCCACTGCTTTGTATTTAGTTCCTTGACTTAATTTGAATATTTTCACAGATATTATCAGTAAGAAAATTATCACAATCCCCTCTACAGAGTTTTAAATTTTATTTTATTGTTGCTGTCCATGAATGACATAATTACTTGGAAAGCCTCAAACTATACTTTAATTGGACAATATTTTCTGCGAAAAAAATTAAACTTCATTAACCATTCAAATAGGAGTTACGTCACGTAATTAAAAAGAGTCGTAAATAGTATGATAGAAGATAATTACTCCGTAGCGCTTACAAATAAAGCCAAGGTTATCTGCTTGTCTGGCCCGCAAAAAATAAATTTAGTGCATGCATAACATGAAAGACCGGTTTTGTATAATAAACAGACGTTATATCGTGTTCACGTATTCCCCGAAAAGGTAGGCAGAGGTGGTTTTACCGGGAACGCTTTAGTTGAATAAAGGAGCAAAGCCAACCTCTTGCTGTGGAACCGAGAAGACAATCCAGACTGTAATCTTATGCTGTTACCGAGAAACTCCTGAAGAGAAAGTGCACAAGTGGTTTCACCAGTTTTGTTCGCGTTAGGGAGCAGCCTATTACTATGAAGCAAGCAATACTTGGGCTACTGAAGAAATCCTGATGAGATACCCAATTATACTGGTCTACCGGTCTACACAAGCACGGGTTTAGCAAGATGGTGCCCTGGCTTTCAATAAGACAAGACACTTTCAATAAAAAATAGACAAGCGGCATGCAGACTGTCAATAAGCCTTGATTTGATGTATGAAATGGTTGCTCACTTAATCTGACTTTTCAGTGATAATAAAAAAGAAATAAAAAATGCACTGTTGCTAAATAGTCGCACTTGCTAGCAACAAAATCACTACCGAGACCAATGATACAGCATTATTCATTCATACTTCTATCGTATAGTTTATTGCAAACTTCTTGATAGGAAGCACAGAAAATATTTCATTTTAATGGATTTTTTATCGTTCACGATCTTAGAACCCGCTGTCGGTTGAATGGAACCGTTAGACGAATTCAATAAGATTATGAATAGAATAGAAATACATAAAGTTTCTGGCATTGTTCATTGTAATGTTGTGAATGTATGGTAGTAAAACTTAATGTGAACGATAGATCACTTTTGAGTTTAGGTGACGGAGTTATTAAACACAAAAACCACGTAGGTTGCAAAACCAGTAGCTTTAAAAATATCTGTCAAAAGGATCTTGAACAAGTTTGTGAGAGTGATCAGACAAAAACGTTCAAAGAACATTTTCTCGTATTACCAATTCTTGTCATTTAATTTCAGTCGAATCAAATTGTACTTGAAAATTGACCTGCTAAATCTATTGAATTACTGCCTTTTATTGATTCAGTTGATTGCGATAAGGTCCTGTGTTTTATTTCTGGGTCAGGTAATTGGTATTTCCATCTGGAATTTCCCAGCAGAAGCTCGTAGTCTTGATCCATCGCTGGCTGATGGCAATATATGCTCTCCACGGTACTTTTATTTAGTTTAGTTCCTTTTTCAGTCATTATAAAACTGAAAGGATGGTTAACTAAGAGTATTTTTGTCCAGTACCCTTAAATAGCACAAAAAAGACACTCAGTCAGTTACACCAAATACATTAGCAGCACAAACAGAACAAGTGAAAAAGAAATTCCGAATTTCTATCATTCTCTGGCCGGCGAAATGCAAAAATAACAGTTTGTGTGTTGAAACAATTCATCCAAAATAAAACACAATTTCACTCAAGCTGTGCCAAAATTCCCAAGCAAAATTTAAAACTGGACTGCTGGATTTTACGTCTTAAACTAATTTAATTATAGATCTTGACTCACTGGAAGTAGATTCATCTAATCTTGTCCCAATTATGGCACGTAGATCACAACTGGGAAGAAAGAATAGAACTTGAAACTTGGATCAAGTCATCCTTTTCCTGGTCTTCAAGATCATCCAAGCGCTTCCGCTGTTAGCTTTGTTTGGCTTGAAAAATCGACTTCTGCCGTACAGAATCTCTTCAGAATCTTTAGGTCTTAAGTGTAACACCAACATGATCAAAATAAACCATAGTATTAAATCTAGTCCAGGCTAGTGCAGACGGATGATGTAATTTCCTGATCAAACCACGGATATGAGCAGCCCCAGTTGGCAGCGCCGGCGCAGGTAACAGAAATAAACTAATAGTATCACTAATTATAGTCCAACACGTCATTTCGGGGAACACACATCAATTGGCATTATGATTTGTATTTTCTTTGTTCTTTTCGTCATTTGAATCAGTGTTTATTTACGTAATGTCACTGGTTTCGTCGCTTTTAGATTCTGAGTTGGTTGTTGTTTTAAAATGACGTCTAACATTATTATTATGTCGTTGGTAGCCGGTTTACTTTGAGAGACGCGTCAATAATATTATTAGTGACATTTGATTTTAACACTTATATTTTTGTTGGCAGATTTCGTTCTTATACACTTGTCTTATTGTTTTTGTTTCTCAACGTTCTTTTCATTCCCAAAATAACATCTTAAATTGTCGTACTTCGAGTTAAAGACCGAAATGTCTTTAACCGTTCGTTGTTCATAGTCATAACCATAATTCAACCAGCATGTTACATGTTTATCCACAGTTTCGAGGAGGCCGTGACACAAATAGTTATTTGAGTCGTAACAGCAGAGCTTATACTAATGTATTCCACGTACAATACTAGACACCGAATGACCTTTTGAGGATTCGAGGAAAAAAGTAACGCCATATATTCGCAAGGTCATAAATATCTTTTAATGGTCCTCAGGAAAGAATACTAATATGTTACTGACAGCGATAGGAATCGTGGAGCGAATATTGTTGAATAACAGAACCTAATACAGCTCTTCAATCGTAGCGATTGCGAAGCGTCGATCCCACTTCTGTTTTGCAGTTCGACGAGCTATTTTCAACGGCTAATTTATCAAAGCGGAATTCGGTAAGCGCGTCAGAATAGTTCGGAGGACTGAGTATTTCGCAGCTTTGTGCAACCACTTTGATATCATAAACATTGGACGCTTTATTGTGGAAATAGCTAGTCTCATTTATAATATACCTATGTTCTATTTCTAGTGTCATGTCTATCATCACTTTCCATCTTATGATTTCTTCAACAGAAAATGTTTAGAAGCATCTTTTCAACGTTATTGAACTCTTCACCTTGGATTCTGATAACAACACCCCAAAGGCCTCAAAATTTTAATGGATAGTCTGGCGAAGCATCAAATCTAGTGTTTTGGGACAATCGCCAAAAGTGTTTCCTAGAAATTCGTCAATAGCAATATTGGATGAAATGACGGCACCAGATGATTTCATTTTATTTAGCTTTAGAGTCGAATGTTATGCTAATTTATTTCACCTCGTGGAGAGCAAGGACATTGAATCAACTATCATTTTACGCTCTTATTCGTTGGTTTTTGAGCAATGTGTGTATTCATACATAAATTTGACTGCAGAGAGTATATTTTTTTTATTTTATTATAATAATTTGTATCAGAATACTAAGTTAAAAATCCATCTGCGTAGGTACCTGCAAAATGTTCAATGGACTTCTTCCTAGCTACAACATGGAAAGTTTCAGACAAAAATTGGGTTAAACATATTAAAACAAGTGCGAGTCGGACTCGCACACGAAGGGTTCCGTACCATGAACCTTAATTTGTTGTTATAGCGGCAATAGAAATACACAATGTGTGAAAATTTCTGCTTTGTAGCTATCACTGTTAATGAGATAGAGCCTAGTGACAGACAGACAGACAGCGGAGGCTTAATAACAGGGTCCCGTTTTTACCTTTTAGGTACGGAACCCTAAAAAGATAGTTAACGCAACTGTGGAGCCTCTTATACATAATGTCCAAAGGTGGTGGTGACCGCAGTTACTATCAATACGGTCAATTGCTCGTTTGCAGATTTAATCTTTTCGAATTATCTTGCAGAATTTCCTTATAGGTACTTCATTTGGCACTGTCATACACATCATCATTAATTTTGACACAAGTCAAATGAATTGTAAAGTGTATTTTGACAATCAATCGCTTCATTAGTGTTCAAAGTATAATGTGATTTGAAGCTCTTAAAGAATTACATAAACACAACTTTCTATTAAGAGAAGTCAATATTGTCGTATGTTAATTGAATCAGTTTTATCTCACCAGCGAAAGTTTAAGATGGACTTGGACTAAGCTGGATAACTTTGAATGTAAGTACATACCTACTATAGTTTAATTTTGGATTGTTCACCCGTTTTCCTCCAAATGCCCTTTGCGTTCAAGGGCCGCGGTCAGCATAAACCTTCAATGAACACACTTGATATTAAGGCGCGTCCCCGAGCAAAACGCAGCGCTAGCCGTTTTTTGTGCAGTTTTTGGAGCTATCTACTCTTTATCCAAAAGAAATATCAACCAATAAAAATACCTTAAATTTCTACTGTTGGCTTCAAAACGGTAGATTTTCTTTTTTTTACTAAACATAATGTATCTCCTCACAACGAAACCACAGAAATGAGAAAAAAATACTGAAAACATGCATCTTCTCGAAAACTAACGATTATTTTGATTTTGTACTATTTTACACTAATGAATAGGCAATTTAATTATGAACATTTTGGTAGAAGTATTTTTTTTAAACGACCAAAATTAGATTTTATAACGATTTTATTCAACATTCTGTGCGTATTCACAGAAGTGTCACTATTGTATTTGCGCTGTTATTGAGGGAAAATATTGCTCAAGGTTATTTGGTCAGGGTGCGGCCATAAGATGCAATTCTTTATGCTCTTTGTTCTTCCTTCATTATTATAGAATCATTCACCTCTCTTCAATATTGGCATTTAACATTGACATGGCATTTCAAATATTGCCTTCTGTTTCGTGTTTTTTTTTTCTTATGTGTTTGCTGTGTTGTTTTTGTTTTTAAGTCCTTCACGTCATTCTTTAAAAGGAATTAAAATGACGTGATCCTGATGTACTCTCACATGCAAAATAGTATCATTTTCCTTAACCACATGAATGGAAGGGATGACGATTCAAGATGGCCGCTATGGCACAGGAAGTTTACGTCACACGATAGGCATAGGCCTATTTCTCACGCCAATGGAGAGCTGGTTCTTGGAATAAACAATGATGCTGTCACTATTCAATGTCATAGGACCAGCAGTTACCTAGATGACTGGTTTAGTAATGTTGTTTTGATTTGCACTGAGTTTGATTGATTATTTCCAGGTATAATGGATTTGTAAGGACTGGTAATAATAAATAACCTATTGGTGGACTTATAGCTGAAGAGTTTGTTTGCTTCGCGCTAATATCAGCTGAACTTCTGGTTAAATTTGTAAAACCTTTTAGTGTTGGATAGCAAATTTATTGAGCAATATATAGGCCTTATATAACATCACGCTACGACCAATAGGACCGGAGCATTAATGACAAATGTGACGTCGATGAAGTTCCGCGGGTCAGCTAGTATTCTATAGCCACAATGACTAATTCAGTCAATGTGGTGCCTCTATTGTTTGTTGAGAATCAAAGCTTTCATTACAGTTTTACGAATCTTGCAAGAGTATCACATAGTCCCCTGATAGTTTGGGAGTATAACTAACCAACCACGTCAAAAACGATGTATAGATTTGGATGACAATTAGCGAACGGGTAGACCAGTAAACAATAACCTAGCTGGACTAGGAAATATACTTTTTCCCTCGGAAGCATGTTCCCTTGGGAATATGAGATTATTCCTGATTTTCACAACGTAATAGGTAACTATTTTTATTAATTTCTTTAAGCTAGAAAATAATAAGGCCAATATCCGCATAAAAATTCTTCTCCAACCCGTATTTCCGTTATTCTCAGCTTAAGTATTACAAATTCCGGCTAATACCTCAATCCTAGTATGATCCATGTCGATGGTCGGCAGTGGAAGAGTGCCAAGTTTTAATATTAGCGGCCTGGTTAGCTGATGTCATCGCCAATGCACTGTTTACATACGGAATCGGTAACATATTGTTTTTAACTTTGCTGTCGTGGTTAGCAGGAGCATGAGAAATGGGAGAATTGAGGACATTCACTTTGGGTGCAGTTTGAGTGTTTGAGAAAGCACTGGCTTTTGTTTAGCAAATTAGCAAGTTTTTTGTGGTGTGAATATAGATATGTTCGCTCGGTGAAGAAAATTGTACTTAAGGACCAACCTATTTGACACAGCCTTGAAGCACACTCCTTTTAGAGGTTTCAAAACAGAATCATTTACCATTTCTTTTTGTTTTTTTTTTGGTTTGACCTGTACATGTATGTGCTAAATAAACAAATGTTTTTTTTTTCAATATCATTCCTAGCTCATGTTTCACTTAGAGATAAAGGAAGCTAAGCAAATCGCAACCAAAAAAGGAATGAAGAGAAAATGGATGTATAAAAGAATAGAACGAAACGATTGGCTACTTCGGCAAGGTTACTGCTGCCATATAGGTTGATACGCAACAGAGAACTTTGTAGAAGAGGATTCAGCAGACTATAAACAAAACTTAACCCTTTGAAGAAGAGAATCAGCTAGTGGTTAGAAAACGAAAACAATAAAAGTAACAGTTCGGACACTCATAGAAAACATAAATAACAAACAAACATTTGAGTCCATAGATATAATAAACTAGCTGACCCGCGCAACTTCGTCTGCGTCACATTTTCCATTACTGCTCCGCTCCTATTTGTCTTAGCGTGATGATATATAGCCTATAGCCTTCCTCGATAAATGGGCTATCTATCACTGAAAGAAATTTTCAAATCGGACCAGTAGTTCCTGAGATTAGCGCGTTCAACCAAACAAACAAACAAACAAACTCTTCTGCTTTATAATATTAGTATAGATAAGGAGATATGCCCGGTGGCCTAAAATTTATGGGGACTCTGTGTCTCCAGTACACCCCTTCCAAATTTAGTTCTTCCCTTCCAACTACTACACATGCACTACAGCAAAAGTAATAGTTTTCTTATATTTCTATGTTTGAGTCAGTTTCAAAGAAATATAAAAAAAACCGTCAGTTGTTTTGTAAGAACAGTTACTTCTTACTACTAAGGTAATACCCAACATTAACAACACAGTAAACAAATAACAGGATAAAATAGAAACCATCTGTGGTGACATGAATGAATATCATTCTGACTCACAAACCTTGCGGTTACAGTTGCCGAAGACTGCATGAATCTTAAATTATGACAAAAACATTATATTCACAAAATACAAAATAAATTGTGCATAAACAAATTCGTGAATACTGATGATCTTATAATGCTGACGCACTCCTTGCGGTTTCCAATACGTTCTCATACACCGTTTTGTAATTCACCAAAATAGCCGGTGAGCAATGCGAGATTGTGCAAATGAGAACAAGGCTCTTAGGATCCTGGAATGATGATCAAAGTGGTGTTTATTGTTGGTATGTTGTAAAATGTTTTCTTTTTTGTTATTTTGCTGGTTGAATTGACCATGACCGTGATTGAATGCCAGAAAAATGTGAGTCAGAGTAAGCTAAACATGATTTTCTTATATAAATCAACAGAGAGTTAGAGGTTAAATTATTCGGAGCAATAAATACTGCTGCCTTAGAATAATAACGCATAGAAGCCGCGTCTAGAACAAAACCCGAGCAAAATCGTGTGTCCACTTCATTTTCTTTGTGTGCGTGAGCCGAATGTGTCTACGTTCCTCTAACGCACACAGATATAGCTTTCAGTGATACCATTACTAAGCCGTTACCCACAAAATATGGGAAGACGGATTACTATTTTGCTATCAAGGCAAGTATTTTATGTTGTTGGGAACTAGAAAAGGTAAACATGATTTTTCATGTAATATGACATATTTTTTCGGAAGGTATAATTCAATTTATTTCAAAATAAAAGGAAATAAATCGCATAAAGAATGAGATATTGTTCAATGCGTTTAGAATGATTGATGGGTTATAATTATAAACAATGTTAAAACATCGGGTTTGATATGAATTAACAGTAAGTATTGTATTTTAAAATTACAAAAATGAAAAACATGAATGAAAGCAATGTGGGTATTTCTTCCTCACAAATAGCAACACTGTGTTATGACAAGTTAGGTTATTAGAATTTTGTTTTATTTATCGATTTACGTAAAAATAGTGCATAGAATGTGAGTACTTATTTGTGAAATGTTATTTTATCACATTTTTTTGTTTTCCTGATGTGCTATAACTTCCTTTCACGCAACAAACTGTAATTTTCAATTATTTACTCGCGAGCTGTGTTCGACGGAACGTGACATTGAGTACTGACGGCCTGGGGCCCGAGTCTGCTATTACAATAGTGTCAGAATGGTCGATCACTGATTTCAAAATGGTTGATTTTGACAAGTTTGGTAATCTACTAACATAATGGCATCATAATGGCGTCATTATGACATTCCAATGATCAATCACTGACTCGCCATTGAAAGAAAGCCATAGGAATGGTAATCTCGTATACATAATGACAGATTTAGTATTTACGAACTTCTCACTACTTCAGATTGCTTATAACACTAATAAATAATATGTAAAACTAAATATAAATAAAATCTGGCATGAATAAATGCTCAAATTTAGCTCGGTTTTATAATAATGGCAATCAGGCATTCCTACCGCAATTCTATTACGAGACCATTGACGTTCCAGTGACCGGCCACTGACGTGCCAGTGACCGTGCGATTATGAATTTAGCAGATTACGAACTTTTAGCAAAATGACAGTGGCATGACAATGGGATCGTGTCGGAATGACAAATTTATAAAAATAGCAGACTCGGGCCCCTGATGGCTAAGTTTGACGGATTAGGCTAAGTTTTAGTTGCCTCACTTTTTGCACTCGTACTAGGTTTCTATGCGTTATTATTCTAAGACTGCTGCGTATGTCTAGCAAAACAACAGTCACTCAATAAGGTCACTAAATATTAAATGACCCTGAAAATTTAACGATGGTAATTTACTAAACAAATAAACGCAATTAAGGAACAGCCAAGTGTTTTTCTGTGAACGTTAGAGCGTCACTGTGAAGTTAAAATAAGTCTTCCTATACCTGCTGATTTTCTTTTTTTACCGATCTAAAAAGGAGGTTCTATATTCGTATTAGGTAGGTACTAATGTAGTTTTTGTGACAGTTTACTTACCAGAAAATATTTTATTCCACCTATTATTTAATTTATTCCATTTAAAAGCTGTTGACGATTGGTCAACACAACTACCTATATATTGAAAGATACTAAGATCATACAGAGGCACTATTAATAAATATTAGCTGATTAAACGTGTAGACGACTCATAGCGACTTATTGACTAATAAATCTGTCATTCACTTTATTCATTAGGTACGCTGAAGTAAAAACTCCATTTATGAATTCAATCATTTTATTTCCAGTCAAGAACGTATTTTAGGTAGGCAAGTCCTATTAAATAGAACGTCCCGAAATCAGGAACGATTTCAGAAAGTCTAAAATATGGTCCTATGACCTCATCAAGGAGTCTAAAAAGGCCACTTTAGAAGATTCAAAATATTAACCACACAAAAATCTGTCAATTTTCATTTTCATCTTTATCGCTGACACATTAGGTTCAAGATTGATTGGCAAAATTTGACAGTGACGGGTAGTGTGATGTGCTTTCTGAGGGCCATTTAAACAACTTTCGCATTCGCATGTCAATTGCAAACTGTCAAAAAAGCCTTAATTTTCATACATTTTGGACAGATTGCGATTGAGATGCGAATGCGATGCGAATGTGAAAATTAGTAGACTTAGCCCTCTTAGGCTGCGTTTCCACCAGAGATGTGCGAGGATGCGTAGCGAGGGATGTGTATGTTGAACGAACCAATAGAATCGCTTACGCTGAGCGAGGCTAGGTAAATGACGCGATTCTAATGGTTCTTAACAAACACATCCGTCGCTACGCATCCTCGCACATCTCTGGTGGAACATCAGCCTTACTCTGCTATAGTGATCAGTACGAGAATCTGCTCAGGTCAAGAAGATGAAACCTAATTTCTTACATTTTGCTGTTGTGTTTGATGAACAAACTAACAGGCAAACAGTAGTATAAGGTTTCGTTGAGATAAGATTAACAGCAGTTGCAGGAATTATGTAGAAAGGCAGACAGGTGCGGCGCAACAATTCGAGGACGCAAGTGTTCTAAAACTGCTCTACACAGAACAATTTGGCAGATGTTATTCTTCTCCATAAAATCTACTCTTTGAAACGTGCAACTGCCGCGCTGGAGATACGGTCGGTGAGTGTGTTTTGTTGCAGAACAACTTGCTGTTCTTGTCGCTAGCGCGGCAGAATTAGCTTCATCTATTTGACTGGCAGACCTAGACAATTCAAAAGGGCCTGTAATTGGTCATTTTAAAATAGCAGATTTTGTATTTGTATTTGTTGGAGTCTAAATTAGCTTTCAGAAACCGGGGTCATTTGGTCAATCTCGCCATATTCTGAACTTTAATTTGTGTGTTAAAAACACCCACAGCATAGAGCCTTAAAACTGTATAATGTATGATTTACAACGAAAACATCGGTGTAGGTGTCAATATAAATATAGCCTTAAACACCTAAGGATCTGCCCACCTTGTTCAAACAGCTGTCAACGTGGGGGCAACAGGAAACGTAGTAATAAACTAAACTACGCAGCTAGAGGTGTTTGAGAATTCCTTGATTTTTATCGACACCCAAAAGAGAAGTGTAGCCAAAGTTACTTTCTACTAGCGTTATCGACAGTAAAATGCTTGAAAATGTATAAAACTGACACTTTGTTTCGAAAAGTCACGTGGTCATCAAATGTCAATTTCACACATTTTCAAGCTTTCTTCTTTCGATAACGGTAGCAGAAAGTAACTTTGACTACAGGGACTGAAAAGAAAACCCAGCACCCCAAATATGTAACACTATCAAACACGAAGGTCTTTGAAAGAAATTCAAACACCACCGGTACTCCATGCACATGGTGGACATCCCACCTATATGCACAAAACGTTAAATTGGGAATACATTCACTGTGCGTACAGCTAAGGAGTGGAATTCCCTGACTGAGTCTGTGTTTACTGCTAGCTACAACCTGGGAGTCTTTAAGTCAAGAGTGAATATTAGGTTACTTCTAGGCAAGCGTGCTCCACCTTAGACCGCATCATCGCTTAACATCAGGTGAGATAGCGGTCAAACGTATGCCTATCAATAGTAAAAAAAATCACAATACAACCTCAATTCTCTTCTATGGGATCTTTACGAGTAAGTCAAGAGTGACTAGGTTATTTCTAGGCAAGTGGGCTCAATATTCGACCACATCATCGCTTACCATCCGGTGAGATAGTGGTCAAAAGAGGACAAATATAAAAACATTTGGAAAATTGGCCTGCTCTACAAGTTTTGCTGTTGAAACTATTATTAAACTGAAGAGTTTGTTTTGGTTGAACTCGCTAATCTTAGGATACATGTGAAGCAGACGAAGATATATATGTGGATCTGAGGGCTTAGCACGAATATTTTTTGACGTATAGTACCTAACGTTACGTAAAATTTTACTACAGCTACAATATTCGTTTTGCACATAGTATTTATTTGAATTAGAAACCAAATTCATATTTTTGAATGATATAAATTGTGTACCTATGTCCCGTAAAATTAAACCAAAATACTATGGGGTTGTAGTTTTTCACATTCAAAATTCACTTACGTTACTATACGTCAAATATTCGTGTTAGGCCCTCAGCTAGTTATCAAAATAAAGGCGTGAATAAATGAAAGTGAGAGATGGAAAATAAAGAGGGAATTCTTTGCACTGAATACTAATTTATTTCATCTTATATTTTGTTGCACAGAAGTTTGACGTAAACATTGAGGTCAATTATAAATAATTATTATTAATTAACGGATATTAGTCAGCTTTTGGCGGTTTGATAACTTTGTACTAGAGATGCTTATTTGAATCATTATGATTAACTTTCATGTAATTATCAGTTTAGCAGACGTTAATTAAATCGACGTTTACTTTATAGCATTAATTCTAATGGTTATTTATGTCTGTTACTAAGTTCATAAGCCAAGGGTCAATTCAATACCTTTTTTACCACCCAAGAATAACGGAGATATATCTAAGACTTTTGGATGATATGCTGATATCGATGATGTGGTTCAACATCAACATTACACAGGCCTCCCTCAAAGGCCACCACTTGGACCGGTTCTGTGTTTTTCGCTTCCGCCAGGCTCATATCATCATCCTCATCATCCACAGTCCGATTTCACCCACTGCTGAGCATATACTTCTCTTTTCTTGTGCCAATCCCCACGTCCCTGTGCCAACCTCATTCAGGTATCCAGGTCCTCAGGTATGGCAACAGTCCTATACCCATCTCGTCGCTGGACGACCCACACTTCTTCTCCCAGTCACTGCTTTACTCAACCTATCATTCACCACGTCTTGCCAGGTGTCCTGCCCAGCCCCATTTCAGTACTAAACTTTTTGCAATATAACACTCGTATAGAATAGATACAGTTCCTTCATTATCTTATTTTATCATGCATCGACCACTTGCAGCAGCGTCATTAATCTCCATAAGTACTGATTAGTGAAGCCATTAATTAGAGAACTCACGACTTTTGACGTCAGTCCTCGATACAGTAAATAAACCAGGATTATCCTGGCATGATTGAGGACTCTTTTTCTTTGGAACTTGGACTAGAAGTGACAAGGACGACAGTTGAGAGTTGGATCTTTGGACCTTGGCTGAGTTCGAATCTTAAGAGTGTGTATTCCGTCCACTAGCGCCGCCAATCGTTTTTTATTAATTAGTGTTGTGGCACTGAAGAAATGTATCTATTATTTTTTGACAGCTATTTTTAATACATAACTCGAATCATGGCTAAATAGCCAAAACGGCAATTATTGCTAAAAGTGGCCACTTTCGACTTTGGCAACTATTTATGTTCTAAAGTACAAAACATAACTCACAAAACATAATAAATACATTTCTTCAGTGCAGTACAGAGCGGTTTTTTATCTACGTGTCTTAAATTTACCACAAATAATAAAAAACGATTGGCGGCGCTAGTGGACGGAATACACGCTCTTAAGTCGAGCAAATTCGACCAATATCATGAATTTAGGAACTCTCAAACCGATTTTTTCCATCCTGACATTCCTAGCTGCAGCTTGTTTGTATTACTTGATTTGCGTCCGAAATGTTACATTTGGGAAATCTCTTCTAAACTATGCTACACCTCTGCACTCCCTCGATTATTTCAAGCGTGATGTTCTATGGTGTTAACGACTCCAAAGTCTCTTATACGACCTCGGTAACCCTGAGAGAAATCAGGTTCTTGCTGTAGGATGTTATCAGTATCTAGAAGGGCTAGCTACTCTTGCTAGGTTCGCCCGTTCGTTTCTGATAATAATCTTTCAGGCACCTTAACCTTAAGAGGTACATAAGGACCAGAGAGACATTCCCGCATTTTTAAGAAGCGGTCACATGCTCAAAATGTCAAAACACCTCTCATTTCCTAACGTTTTCACTACTTTTTGACATTGTTTGTTGGTGTCTCGGTGAGATGATCCTTGAGTTTTAGCGCTTTTAAGTACACGATTATTTGCCTTCGTTCTGGTATGCATTGGCTGCCATCTATGCTAATGTATACTAATATTATCTATATATATATAATATTATAAAGCAGAAGAGTTTGTTTGTTTGTCTGTTTGGTTGAACGTGCTAATCTCAGGAACTACTTACTGGTCCGATTTGAAAAATTCTTTAAGTGTTAGATAGCCCATTTATCGAGGAAGGCTATATATATATCATCACGCTAAGACCAATAAGAGCGGAGCAGTAATGAAAAATGTCACGCAGACGACGTTGCACAGGTCAGCTAGTAAAGAATAAGAGTATGTTTGTTTGTTTGGTTGAACGTGCTGATCTCAGGAACTACCGGCTCGAATTGAAAAATTCTTTTTGCGTTGGATAGTCCATTTATAGAGGAAGGCTATAGGCTATATAACATAACGCTATGACCAATAGGAGCGGAGCATTAAGAGAAAATGTAACGCAGACGAAGTTGCGCGGTCTGCGTGACATTTTTCATAAATGCACTGCTCCTATTGGGCGTAGTGTGATGTTATATAGCCTATATTAGCCTTCCTCGATAAATAGGCTATCAAACACTAATATATTTTTAAATTCGAATCAGCAGTTCTTGAGATTAGCGCGTTCAACCAAACAATTCTTCAGATTTATAATATTAGTACTGATATTCCTTGGAGGAGGCCTTGTCGAGCAATGGACGTACCTATCTCAGCAGTCCCAGCTAAAATATTTTTTTTTAATACACACAGTTTTTAGGCGATTAACACACGGTACCGCGAACCGCTGCGGTAGGCGGTGAAGCGGATCTCATGTCGCATTGGACTCTAATAAATCCGTTGATGCTAAACACACGTAAACCGCCTTACCGCGCGGGGCACCGCTACGAAATCCGCGCCGTGTGATAATCGCCTTATCTATGCATAGCCACGTAAATAATGTAACTATAAAAACTTCGTGAGTAGGTATAAAAAAGGAGATAAAAGAAGCATATAAAATAAACTTAAATGTCTTGCTTTATTATTTAGCTACCTTAAAAAATAAGTGTTTAGAATAAATAAATGCTTCATTCAGAAACCTGTGTTGTTAATCTTGTTTATCCAATGTATATTTTATTGGTTCAAGTTACATCATAAAAAACCAAATTGTCCGCTCCCAATATCAACAAGCTGGCGAGATTGCAAAAAAAATCGCACCAAAATTGGACTATATCAGTTCAGCAGATATCATTGAACAGAAATAATGATTGCGAAGCCAATGCCCTATTATAATTAAGTAGTTACTTACCTACTTTAGATTAAAATTTAAAATCTACGTCAGTAATTTATCTACAGGCTAAAATCTCACAAAAATTCATCGCTTTCGCAGTTTTCAAATGTGACTCTACGTAACTAGTAAAGTACTTACGTAGAACTAACTTTACTTAAGGTACAATACTTGTTAGTAGAAAGTTTAATCTCAAATCAGTGCAACTCACAATATTGTGCACTTGAAAGTTAGCCGCGGGCAACTTAGATCGCACTTACTTACCCTGACGACTTAGGACCTGCCTAACGCCATATTTGCCAAGATAACGGCTATATGCAACCTTAAAAGGCTAAACAAGTTATCTAGAAGAAAAATCGAGCACCTCTACAATACCATCATGAATTTTCCGAAGGCTAAAATCGCGCGAAATTGTTAAATAATAAAATGGTCACTCACCGTTTGTTAAAAATAAATACACTGACACAACACTTCACTAATATTCACAGAGAACTTCTTGTTACACTATTAGCACTCAATAACAACGATTAATATTATTAACGATTGATTATTTTTCGTTTATTCGACAGTTCGTTTTCAAACTGCGCGAGAATACGTTCGCGCGCGGAATGAAGTTGCGCGCGCACTTGTTGAACGACGCGCGGGAAAAGTTGAACGGAAATATCAAGTATCGAGTGAAGTACGCCCACATCACGATTGACTAACTTCGCGTCATTGATTTCAAAAAGAAAATTCTTGGAAAATTAAGTCAGTTTTACCACTTTTTAGTTAGTTAAAATATTTTTATTAGAACAAGTATTATACTTTTTATTAGATCAAGATGAATGAGAATATTATAATTAATAAAGTTTAGATTTTCCTGATTTTTACAAAGAAATCCGACTTTGGTAGCTGAACTTGTGTTTTTAATAAGCATTAATTCCAACAAGGTAATATAAGCTCTATTTAAAATCGCTATCTCTAGCGTTATTGTTATTTCTTTCTGATTAGAGTAACAATTTACACAAAGTAGAATAAATATTTTCAAGTTCTTATCTCCAATATAAAATATCAGATTATGGGTAGGTAGGTACTGGTCACAGCCATATACGTGATGCATGGTTTTTTCAAGATAAACAGACTTATTTCTTTGTATCACTAAATAAGTAAAAATTAATAGGGCTATTAAAAATAACGGACTCAGGGACTCATTTATTTTATTTGTATCTGTTTACAAAATGTATGTGTAGATGGCACTGATACCAGACGAGACGCACAGTCAGCAGGTGATCGGTGTTTTGCAGTGAGTCAACTGCCTAGTTCGTTACTATTGAAGTTGTTAGATGGCGCTATATTATATAAAAATAAATTAGGGAAAAATAAAATAAATTAAAGTCCTAAATAACTACAAAAAATCTGGTTAAATAAATAGGATTGATTTGGTTACTGACGTAATGAATTCAGGTTTAGTTACTTACTTTTTTTGGAAGGTTGGGCAGACTTGGACAGCGGTTCTCAAAACTTTAGCTTTGCCAAAATCAATTTCTTTGTGCCACAAAGAAAACAAGACGATTTCTTTATGTAAACTGGTAGAAGGGTAGGACAAAACTAAGCTTTGATCAATGGACTAATGTGGTCATAGAATCATAGAGCACGCTAGATTAAAAAAAAAACTTTTTTATTATGGGTTCGTTTGATTTCCGCTTATCCAATTTTATTTTGCGAAAAGAACAGACTGTGTCTATGTTTCTCATCTCAACACTCCCGTCGCAGATCTGCTGGAAAATAAAACTTTTGAAATAAGTAGCACCTTTTTACTCTTCCGTGTTTTGCGTGTACATACATAAATAATTAAAAACCTTCGAGTATTCCCTCCATCTATCTAACCTGACTCACTGACTTATCAACGCACCGCCGAAACTACTGCTCGTAGAAAGCTGGAATTTGGCATGTAGCCTCCTTACACTCCGTACTAAGATAAGAATTTCCCGAAATTCCTACGGGAACGGGAAAAAACCGGGTATGCTCGTACGAAGTCGCGGCCGAAAGCTAGTAGTTTGGTATGATAAAAGATAAAGTAACCTGTGTCTTTTTTTTAAGAACAGCATTAAGTCTCTCGCATCACGGGTAAACCATGTCTAGAAGTGCGATTCTGTAAACATGTAGAAGTGAAGGCGTGGGTGAAGTGATTACAAAGTGAGCTGTCAAACCCTACAAACAAGATGGAATGACAGCTCACTTGTCGTTCACTCCACCTAAGTGAACACGGTGAGATATCAACAGAATCGACCGGCTGGATATGGCATAGAACAGACCCCCACGGCACGGTAATATTATCATATAGATAACTGGCTGACCCGGCGAACTTCGTTCCGCCTAACAGTCGATTCTTTATTGTTTTTTTTTAAATAAACGTAGCTTATTACTCCTTATTACATCAGCTACCTGCCAATAAAAGTCCCGTCAAAATCGGTCCAGCCATTTTAGAGATTAGCCGGAACAAACCAACAGACAGACGAAAATTGTATAAAATGTTATTTTGGTGTTTGTACCGTATAAATATTCATATACATGTAGTAAAAAACGGTTATTTCAATATTAAAAACAGACACTCCAATTTTATCTAAATGTATAGATATACATATTAGATATTACCGTGCCCACGGACTTCTACTAAAGTTAATTTACAGAGGGAAAAGAAACAAAAAGATGATTATGTCATCTTTAAATGTGTAGGTGTACCGTACCAAACCACAAACCTAGTCAATTATTTTGTTATTATGAATAAGTTTCTGCTTATCCTTATAAAAGAGGTCATTGTTAATTTTAAAATAAGAATTTCTCGAAAACTTGATTCATTTGTTTATTCGTTTATTCAATGGGGTTGGCCGGTGCAAGCTAAAAGCAGATGGCGCTAGCATAGTTTGTTCCCTTGTTATTTCTTTAAGTTGTGTTAATTGCAGTGAAACGTCTAAATTCTTTACTTTGTAACATAAAGGCAGCTGTAAAACAATTAAAATAAGTGGATTACATAATTATACGTCATGTTTTCTAACTGGCGAGTCAAGGAACTCAAAGAAAAACTTAAAAAACGTGGAGCTCCCTTACGAGGAAAGAAAGCGGATCTTATTGAAAGATTTTGGTGATTTTTTTTAAATTCAACAAACAAACCATAATCATAGTATAGAATCCTTGTAGAACGACCTCCGTGAGAACGACGGGCGATAGATTGGCAAGATTTCGATTGATCGGGCAAGTGATTTTTAACATTGATATCACACAAGCAGGTACGAAATAGGATGAGGAGTTTAAGGATGGACCATGTCTGAAGTAAATAAATGAATTGAATTGAATAATCACTATCTACAAAGTGTTTAGCTACCCCATAACCTCGTACTTTTCGTATGAATCACTTTTTCACGACGGATAGTTTCTAAACCAAAGCGTTCGTATTTATAAATCCTTCGGTATTTGATGCGTTCCAATTTCAGAGCATTTAGAGACAATACAGCGCGTCATTGTAAATGTTTGAAATTATTTTCTGTATTTGACCATATGAAAAGGCAATGTTTTGGGAACAAACTACGCTAGCGCCACTTTGACAGTTGCCAACCCCATTGGAACCTTGTCCCTGATGATACCTATTTATTTATTTAGACTTGTCGCACAAAAACTTACAAAGTCGGACTTAATGCCATAAGCATTCTCTACCAGTCTACTAAGAGTGGTGAAGAGATTAGATGGCAGGTGCTCTCTTTGAGAGGAACAATGATAAAAAAATATTAATAAAATAAGTATATAATTATGATAAATAGAATGGGTACACAGTACATAAGTTATTAACTTGTTATACGCATACATACCTGTCATATTTATCATACCTAATAGCTGTGCCCCGCGGCTTCGCTCCCGTCAACTTTTTTTTACATATAAACCTTCTCTTGATGATAATAACAAACACAACAAAAAAAGAATTAGCGAAATCGGTTCAGCTGTTCTCGAGATTTGCGCTTAGCAACATTCAGCGATTCATTTTTATATTAAAGAAGATATAAGTATGGGTATATATCTACAGATATGCATACATATAGATATACAAAATTAAAAGAAAAGAGGTGTTAAAATAACTGTACCTACGCAATTTATTTAGAAAATAACTCTGCAATTTCCGCTTAAATGCAAACAACGCTTAAATGAAATATTAAAAAAGAAACAGTAGAATAATATTACCTACTTAAAGAAAACAGAATTTACAAACTAAAGTAAGGCAGAAGGCCTAGAACACAGAATTTAAGTTGGTACACCTAGTTACATCCCGAGGAATGTGTTCTGGAAGACGTTCTGCAGTGATCCTTTAAGAGGTAACGGGTTCCATGTGCTGATGGTGGTCACCGAGATGGTTTTAGAGAGGTAAAAACCGTCTGGTTTTGTTCCCAAAAGTACAAGCGCCTTTAGAAAACTTCTCGCCAAAAAAACAGCAAGTATTTTAGTTAGGTAGATGGCACACTGAATTACTAACATCGTCATTATCATTAAAATCCATAGTAGGTACCCATAGTCCTATCGTTCCCCACGTTGGTATGTCAGCCTCATCTAGGTTCTACCCTATAGTAACGTGCTAATAACCTATTATACATTATGCCGCAGTATAATATGAGTCAGCAATACTCCTGAAAATTTCAGTAGTGCGTGCTTGAAGGAATAAAACTATTGATCGCTGTTTGCCTGTACGAGCTAATAATAGAAAAAAAAAAAGGTTGAACATCCCTCCATCCATAGCGACAATTCTGTATGGACATGCTTTGCATGTGTGTGTCGGAAATCCGCCCGGCTGTATTATACGATAAATGAAGAAAAATATTAGCTTTTAGCACCGAAATTTTAAGTAAATCTATTCGTTTTAACAAAATAAAAGTTTTGCTTGAACTACTTTTGCCTTGAATACTGCAATTGTTGGTAAAAACGTTCCAGACTGTGTTGCACACAAAAACAACAGTTTTCTTTGTGTGCGAGTCGCCGGCTGAACACATTCAAAGCGCGAAAATAACGATCTTTTTAGGGTTGTAGCTTGTCTGTATTTATCGATAGTGGGACATTTTTATTTTTAACCGACTTAGAAAAATGAAGTTATCAATTCGACCAGTTTGAAGGGAATATTGTCCGTATTGCACAGTTAGTCTATACCAGCTTCTAAACATATGTTTGTCCACGCATAATTTCAATATTTTTAGGGTTCCGTAGCCAAATGGCAAAAAACGGAACCCTTATAGTTTCGTCATGTCTGTCTGTCCGTCCGTATGTCACAGCCACTTTTTTCCAAAACTATAAGAACTAAGCTGTTCAAACTTGGTAAGTAGATGTATTCTGTGACCCGAATTAAGATTTTTACACAAAAATAGAAAAAAAAACAATAAATTTTGGGGGTCCCCATACTTAGAACTCAAATTTGTTTTTTCATCAAAACCATACGTGTATCTATGGTTTGGTCTTCAAAAATGATGTTGAGGTTTCTAAAATCACTTTTTTCTAAACTGAGTAGTTTGCGCGAGAGACACTTCCAAAGTGGTTACTACAACTGTTAGATCTCTTTCTTTTTTTTAATTGTAGGACAGTGCATTAAATCTAAAAGTCTATTATTTTTTTTAAGTTCTAAAGAAATAGGCGATTTAAACTTCTCGTCACTGTCTTTTTTTCTCAGACAAATTGATGAATAAGGATACAATTAACATAATTTTTCAAATTAGTCGATGTCAGCAACATTTGTAGTAGCCCTGACACGTTTCCTATTAGTAAAGGTTCTGCTAGTCAAATAATAGAAGTCAGGAAATTAATTAAAATCATGACAGATGAGAAATCTGTGATGTGGCTTTACGGATGATTCTAGGAGACGAGGTGACCAAGGTAGTTTGTATCTAAAACCCACTGTGAACTAGCTGAACCAAGATAAATGGTTGGTGTAAAATTCTTGAGAATTATAATGTTAACAGATTAGCAAAATTCTCAATAGGAATAATACTGACAAGTACTATCAAAGAAGTGCTAAAAAGACAGAGAACAGATATTATGATGAGTAAAGAGGAAATGTATATTTAATTAAACCTGGAGTTGTCTTAAGAATAAAATCGAATGATTGCAGTTCTTGTATCACAATTTCTTTTTAATCTCTTAAAAATCTAACTAATACCGACCCTCCTCCCTTTTGAAGTCGATACATTAAACGACATAATCATGTACCTCCATATTAACTACCTACTTTGTTACAAATAAGCGAATCAAATGGATACATAGTGCAACTAATTGACTGTGTATTAGACGCAATACAGATCAGCTATAAATAGTGAGGAATATTTATTTCCAAATGCAAGTACGTAATAAATTCTGCGTCATCTTGATTTGCAATTGGTAATATAACCAATGAAACGAATCGAGTTGAACTGCTTACATGAAACACTGCATGGAATTGTTATTTTTCTTAATCTGTGTTACATGATGTCCCTTTATCAAGAGATGGATTCGTGTAGTTATCAAGCAAAACTCTCATATTATCGATATCGACATTACTTAACTTCCTTCCCTAAATGGCGTTAACTTGAATGATTCACCAACCCACATATTCCCGCAATGGTGATATAATGCAGCTTTGACCTTATTGGCCAATCCGCCCATGCGGCAGTTGAATCCACCAATCAGAGAGCTGCTCGGGAAGCGTCGGTCCCCCGCAGCGGGTGCCCTATAAAAGCGGCTTCAACGGATTTTTGTATAACACAATCGTTTGGCAAGCCTCTTAACCGGTCGCGCTGAACGACGAACTGAATAATTTAAATTAATTTATATTCTACGTTAAGTTCAACAAAACTCAATCAAAATGGTGAGTACACGTTTATTATTGTTCTAATCGTCTTTTTTTCAGGGATTCAGGGTCCTTCGTCTTTTAGTTTCACGTGTTTCGAGAAACTAAGTACCGGGTGGACACGCCACCATTTTGTCGGCATGTTATCCGACCAAGTTCTATTTTCCCGTGCGTCCCTTGAATGTTCTAGTAGAATATTGACTTTTCAATTTATATACCTAATCATTTTCAAATTGTGATCTTCACGTTTTTCTGGATTTACATCTTTCTCTGGTAATCTCTACTAGATGTGATATTGTTTGACGCAAAGTGAAATATTGTTCATTTTATCTTTTCGTGACCGCATTCAAGGATGCCTCGCCGGTTGACGCCACGCCCTAGTGATTTTCTTTCACAAACTGCTCTTTCTATGACAGATGTACAGTTTGATAACGGTGAACGTACTTATCGTCTATTTCTGTAATATTTAAATGGATTTTCCTGTTTTCATGCGATTTTGTTCCATCGATTTCGCGGTGACGTGTCGATGACCTCATTCGAGGTTACGGTGCAAGTACATACTAGGTACTTGTCCACTGCCACATGTTTGAGAAATAACGTCTTATTTACTCGTCTACCACGACCTTGCCATCAATATTATGGGTTTTTGTTATTTATATATTCAACCGGTTTGCCACTTGATCAAACAACTTTAAAATATTCAATGATATAGTCATCGTCGATAACAGACTGATTAGATCACGTTTTCGCGGAAACTGCTAAACACAACATAATTTGAATTATTTCAACATTCTCAACTTTTCAAGAAGACATTAGTGTCTTTTCTATTGAATTTCTTCTGATCAAAAAGCAATTTCATCATAGAGATCCTCCCTCGTCTTCATTGGGGTAGGTTCAATCAATATTTTATTGTCTTCATCCCATTTCAAGATGGCCGCCGCCGGGCCGTTTCCCCATCGATCGATAACGCCGGTACCAGGCAGAAGCTTTCACTCAGCTGTACTTAAAACCAGTACCTACTTACTGGCTTTCACCTTTCTCTTTGAGTACAATGCACAGAAAATTGCTGTACTGCTACAACTGATAATTGTTTCACTTAAAAATCTGAGTTCAGCTGTCCCGATAAGCTGTTTTTACTATTATATTAACTACTGGTTTAATGAACAACAAAAAGCAATAGGTAGTAGATATCCTTTTCAAAACAATACTGGTTACATTTGAAGATATCAACCTAACAATATCTTTTCCTTTGTCAACAGCGTGAGTGCATCTCAGTACATGTTGGACAAGCCGGAGTCCAGATCGGTAACGCCTGCTGGGAATTATATTGCCTTGAGCATGGAATCCAGCCCGATGGCCAGATGCCCACAGACAAGACCGTGGGCGGTGGTGACGACTCCTTCAACACTTTCTTCAGCGAGACCGGTGCTGGCAAGCACGTCCCCAGGGCTGTGTTTGTTGACTTGGAACCCACAGTAGTTGGTAAGTAATCGGAAACACTTAGAACACTTTTAATGAATCTTTCAATGCATCATTTGAAAACAACAAAGTCACAACTTAAGTCCCCCTGGAATAGTTATAATTGATTATAGCTCAATAACTTACTAAATATTATTTTTTTTTGCTAACAGATGAGGTCCGCACTGGAACATACAGACAGTTGTTTCATCCAGAACAACTTATCACTGGTAAAGAAGACGCGGCCAACAACTATGCCCGTGGACACTACACCATCGGCAAGGAGATCGTAGACCTAGTCCTCGACCGCATCCGCAAGCTGGCCGACCAGTGCACTGGCCTGCAGGGCTTCCTCATCTTCCACTCCTTCGGTGGAGGTACCGGATCCGGTTTCACCTCCCTCCTTATGGAGCGACTCTCCGTGGACTACGGCAAGAAGTCCAAGCTGGAGTTCGCCATCTACCCGGCGCCTCAGGTGTCCACCGCCGTGGTGGAGCCCTACAACTCCATCCTCACGACCCACACCACCCTGGAGCACTCTGACTGCGCCTTCATGGTCGACAACGAGGCCATCTACGACATCTGCCGCCGCAACCTCGACATCGAGCGCCCCACCTACACCAACCTGAACCGTCTCATCGGGCAGATCGTGTCCTCCATCACGGCTTCCCTGCGTTTCGACGGCGCCCTCAACGTCGACCTGACTGAGTTCCAGACCAACTTGGTGCCCTACCCGCGTATCCACTTCCCTCTGGTGACCTACGCGCCCGTCATCTCCGCCGAGAAGGCTTACCACGAGCAGCTGTCGGTGGCTGAGATCACCAACGCGTGCTTCGAGCCCGCCAACCAGATGGTCAAATGCGACCCCCGCCACGGCAAGTACATGGCGTGTTGCATGTTGTACCGTGGAGACGTCGTGCCGAAGGACGTGAACGCGGCCATCGCTACAATCAAGACCAAGCGTACCATCCAGTTCGTGGACTGGTGTCCTACCGGTTTCAAGGTGGGCATCAACTACCAGCCACCTACCGTGGTGCCTGGTGGTGACTTGGCCAAGGTACAGCGTGCCGTGTGCATGTTGTCCAACACCACCGCTATCGCCGAGGCCTGGGCTCGTCTTGACCACAAGTTCGACCTCATGTACGCCAAGCGCGCGTTCGTGCACTGGTACGTCGGAGAGGGTATGGAAGAGGGAGAGTTCTCCGAGGCACGCGAGGATCTGGCGGCTCTCGAGAAGGACTACGAAGAGGTCGGCATGGACTCCGCCGAGGGTGAAGGCGAGGGAGCCGAGGAGTACTAAGCTGAACTTGTTCACTGAGCGCTCGCACCGATACATTCCGGTGACATAAAATAAAAGAAACAATTATGTTGAACTTTGTCGTTTGATTTCCTACTTTCCAACACACTATACTACGATAAGCTGTGCTATGCATAAAAAACGTTAAAACAAGAACAGTCTTGTTCTTCTAATTCGTTACGTAATTTCATGGACATTGATCATCAGAATTATTTATCTGTGCCATTGCTCATAGGTTCATTAGGTGCATCGGACAGTGTTATCTATCGCTCACGGATAAGTTAAAACTACAAACTAAGGTTAACTGATAACTCTACCAGAAAATACGGACGACCTTAGAATAATAACGCATAGAAGCCGCGTCTAGAACAAAACCCGAGCAAAATCGTGTGTCCACTTTTTTTCTTTGTGTGCGTGAGCCGAATGTGTCAACGTTCCTCTAAGGGCGCATTCACACGGGATACGTCTTTGACGATTCGGTATAAAACACGATTCGCCTTGACGGATAGATGTTCACATTGAATACGGAATCGTGTTTTTTCACGATTCGTCAAAATATCCGAATTGATGTTCACATGTTGTTTCGTGATTGTGTTCAGTTGAGAGTAAACTACCAAAGACAATGGACGTGAATACTTTAATTTTGTACTGGCATTATCGTCGATCTAAAAAAAGAAAAACAAGAAGAATACACTGGGTGCATCCAATTTTAAGGCAAAGACAAAGTGTTGGGGATTTTTATACTTTGATGAGCTCGTTACGAGAAGATGATACCAAATTTTACACTTATTTTAGAATGTCTAAAGATACCTTTGACTTCCTTCTCCAAAGGTTGGATACGGATTTGAGAAAACAGGATACATGTATGAGAAAGGCCATTAGCCCTGAAGAAAAGTTGGCGATAACTATAAGGCAAGAAAAACTAATTATATTATTTATTATTCTTATTTATTGGTTATATTTATGATAATTTAGAACATGTTTTTAGAAATTTGATAGATCCAGATAATCACTTAATTGACTTAGAGCTGTAGATAGTGCCGGTGATGCACTTGGATCATCGCGATGGATCAGCGATGTTCCAGGTTGTAGAGGGGTGGGCGTTTCTGCAGACACTTCTGCATTTACTATCGATGAACTTTCAGGAAGAGGCCGAGTATTATTATTATTAGACGTTCCTCCCGGTGATTCTTGAGGCTTAGTATAATAACCACCACTATTATAGTTGTGATGATGTGAATTGTAATAATTTTGATGCCAATTCGAATAGTTTCGTCCAGTTTTAATACTCTGTATTAGGTTAATGACCCCAGATTGGAATTCCAGTATTTGATCATCATCAAAATGCTGAAGGGATGGCAGAACCCCCTTAAAAAAATTCATGTTACGGTCATCACTTCCAATTGTGTTTAATTGATGATCAACAAGTTTCATCATTTTATCATCCAATACGCTGCCACTATCCATTCTTTTCTTTTTTGATGATGATTCTAAGTGTTTCTCTTTCTGATTTTCTTGTTGATCTGCATTTTCTCTTTGGGCTTCATCTCTTGTATTTGGATTATTGTCATATGTTTCACCTGGCTTAATAATTGGCTTCAAAAAGCTCATCTCTTGATTATATTTGTAGGGCTTAGATTTTGTACCAGACCCAGATTTTTTTGTTTCTTTGTTTTCATCTAATGATTTCCTCCAAGTGTCTCTCAATTGTGTCCACCTTTTCATCACTGAACTTCCTGAAACAATAATTCATAAAACTGTATGAACGGTTTTATAAGAAGATTTTTATTTACATCGCATTATTCCCAATATTACAAAACAACCACAGATGAATATATATATACTAGAAAACAACTGTAATAATAAGGACACGGTTTCGAAACACGTCACGACAAGACGAGCGGTCTGTTGTCGGGCGAATATCTATTCACAAACGCCGTTCGCTGTCCGTCTGTGTATTTATGAATTATTATACATAAATAAAATATACAGGGACCTGATCTGTGGTTGTTTTGTACGGGCTACGCCCCATACGTTTTATAACGGTTTTTGCTTTCGTAAAAAGAGGATGCTTAGTAAGCTGAATTTGTATAATTGAAGAAGCGCTTGAAGAAGTTGTATTTTCATTTAGACTAATCTATCCCACTAGGCAGCCAGTCAAACATATGAAATCGTTTGGGTGCCTAGTGGGAACGCTTATTCTGAATGAAAATACGACTTCTTCATCCCACTAATTTGGTTTTAATGAAATATTTTTTTAGGTATTTGGCGTCAGGACTTTCCTATGAAGATCTTCATTTTAGTTATCGAATTGGCAAATCAACCATTTCCACCATCGTAGTAGAAGTGACGCAAAGTATATGGAATAATTTATATGAAGAATTTATGCCACTTCCTAATAAGGAAGAAGAGTGGTTAAAGATAGCAAGTGGATTTAATGAAAAGGCCAATTTCCCTCACTGCCTTGGAGCAGTTGACGGGAAGCATATTAGGCTTCGAAAGCCGTCAAATAGTGGTTCAGTATATATGAACTACAAAGATTTCTTTTCAATAGTGTTATTAGCAGTCGTAGATTCAGATTATCGATTCGTTTACGTCAGTGTAGGTTCCTATGGAAAAGAATGCGACTCATCAATATTTAAAGAGTCAAGTTTTTGGAAAATGTTGACAGAAGGCCGTTTGAATATACCCGAACCAAGGCCTTTATTTACAGAATCAGAAGTTCAAGTTCCTTACGTAATTATTGGCGACGAGGGATTTGGTTTACACACACATTTATTAAGACCTTTTGGTGGAACGCATCTTGACAGAGGTAAACGAATATTTAATTATCGTTTAACCAGAGCGAGAAGATACGTGGAATGTGCGTTTGGCATTCTAGCAAATAAGTGGAGAATTTTACATAGACCCATAGACCTTAAACGAGAAACAGCTATTTCAGTAGTGAAAGCTTGTACTGTCCTCCACAATTTGATTATAAAAAAGGAGGGAATTGAATTAGAAAAAGAATTTAATTTTGAAAATTTACTACCCCAGGAAGTATCACCGAGTGTCGGAACTGGCAATTCAATGAGAAATGAATTTATGACCTACTTTCTATCAGAAACTGGATCAGTACCATGGCAAGACAACAAAATATAGGCAGTATAGATTTGTATTTAAAATTTTCTCAATAAAAACTTACCAAACAACTGTCGGTCCTTTTGATCCATTTCTTCAAAATCTTCTTTCAAAATTATGCATATTTCCCGCCATGCTGCTGTTTTAGCGGTTTTGTCCTTATAAATTTCCAAAAATTTATTCCATAAAACTGGCCTGTCTTTGATTGCAGCAATCAAAACTTCGCGATTTATTTGTTGGTCATACAATTTTTCTTTTTCTTTTTTCGACATGATTTTATTGAAGCGCAGCGCTACACGTCTTAACAAGTCAAAGGAATGTACTGAATTGAGCGGGCGCGCGGCGGGTGGGGCAGACAGGCGGGCGGAGCAGGCAGGCGCGCGGGGCGCGAGCGCCAATCACGATTCGAGATTTTTAACGAATCGTCATTCTAATGACCGTAGTGACCGACGTATCCGTCTACGTCTTTTTTCACGATTCGTGAAGCGTGTGAACATGGGTATATAAAAAGCATTGCTCCCGTCAAAAAAAATAACGAATCGTGAAAAAACACGATTCGTGAAAAATCACGATTCGTCTTCGTGTGAATGAGCTCTAACGCACACAGATATAGCTTTCAGTGATACCATTACTAAGCCGTTACCCACAAAATATGGGAAGACGCATTACTATTTTGCTATCAAGGCAAGTATTTTATGTTGTTGGGAACTGGAAAAGGTAAACATGATTTTTCATGTAATATGACATATTTTTTCAGAAGGTATAATTCAATTTATTTCAAAATAAAAGGAAAAAAATCGCATAAAGAATGAGATATTGTTCAATGCGTTTAGAATGCTTGATGGGTTATAATTATAAACAATGTTAAAACATCGGGTTTGATATGAATTAACAGTAAGTATTGTATTTTAAAAATTACAAAAATGAAAAACATGAATGAAAGCAATGTGGGTATTTTTTCCTCACAAATAGCAACACTGTGTTATGACAAGTTAGGTTATTAGAATTTTGTTTTATTTATCGATTTACGTAAAAATAGTGCATAGAATGTGAGTACCTACTTATTTGTGAAATGTTATTTTATCACATTTTTTTTGTTTTCCTGGTGTGCTATAACATCCTTTCACGCAACAAACTGTCATTTTCAATGTGTGCGTTCGCCCAGCGGAATGTTGTTGAATTAAAAGATTTTAATTATGCAGATATTTAGTGTATGACGTCGTATAATTGTGTATGGTATAAAAAAATTTGTGCACGCAGCCATTGTGGAGAAATTCACCAAAAACTGATTCCGCTGGGCGAACGTTGTCCTGGCGGAACTTTTTTTAATCCATAGATTTTAGAAGAAAAGAGATGTGTCCAAAAATTAGTGTGTATTTGTGTGTAATTGTGTATGTATGAATAAAATTTGTGCATGCATAAACTTCGGAGAAATTCAAGTTTCCGCTACGCGAACGTTTGGCCATTACCTAGTTTTCATATAAAGCGCTCACATAGAGAGCTGTATATTTTTACATAAGTTGTTTTGAATTTGTTTATATTTGTTTAAAAAATAGATTTAGAAAAAATCGTAGGGCTTAAAAGATAAAAATAGAAACGTAAAATACGCTTATTAGGTCTTAGTTCTTAAAGTATGCACTTTGGGGTCTAGATTTTCACGTTTATACAAACCTTGTAAGTGTCTGCAACATGTTGCCAAGTATCAATGATGTTTCGTTAGTAATTAAAGAGTTATAGGACAATTTACCATGAATTGATCACTGTTTACAAAGCAGTCAAATATCACGACGTTCTAAAGGAATTGCATGGTAAAATGTATGCCAATAATTAGTGTATTCATTCAACTATTCACATGCAAAATTTCATGTCATTAAATTCAGTAATTAAAGAAAAACAATTATAATACTGACGAAGCATCGAAAACCTACATAACCCGACCAAGTTCGAATAGCTACAAAAAAGCGGCCGTGCAATATATTTAGGTAACATCCCAAAATTTACAGTATAATATCGGTATTGAATTGGTATAGGTGATAACACAATTGTTGTTTCGATGTCATTTATTTTTGTACACCTACTTTTTAAATGTATTTGACTATGACAGGAAGTAGGTACTATTTACGTAGGTACTTTATTTAAGTATGCTTTTGAGACTTTAGATATAATCTAGATATACCTATTATTTAAGACAAATAAAATTCATACAGCCAATTTCTATTGAAGATTTCACGGATCAGGATTCTAACTAAGTATAGACCCCTTAGGGAAATTAAATAATTACCACATGTAAGTACCTACTACTGTTTAGGTAAATATTTATCATATTGTAGCTTATTACACTATTTAACCAATGGACTAGGCATGCACGAGCGTTCCCCTTTGCAACTTTAGTGGATCATACAATCTAATAATTAAAAAAAAACTACTTCTTGAATCGATTTTTTAATTGATGTATACCGTTGTACTGGTAGTGACTTATGTATGTTGAGGTTATTTACTGTATTTGCTACTCATTTAAGAATATTTTCTTGAAAATACCTTTTTTATACCAATGTTTTAGTTTATAAGCACTTTTTTAATGTTGATCAAATCTAAACAACTGAATAGTCTAGTTATGTGATGTGATTTTAATTTTTATTGAAGCTCGAAATATTATACTTACCCTTATATTCATAATCGTTTATTAAACCTATTTTAGTTAAAACACATTTACGTCTATTGCTGTCGTTGCAAGCGTTTGTTAACGTTATCATAATTACCTACTTACATAATTAAGTATTATATGTAGGTAATTAAAAATATTTTTGTACTCGAATATTTAAATAGAGAAGTACTTTTTAATTGAAGATTTATTTTTATCGTAGATAGTGGCGTTATTATTAAAAAAATAATTTTCATTCTAGAAATGCAATTGTTTTATTTCTTCCTTGCTAACACTTGTGTACGTAACTGTACCATATTAATAAATACTATATTGCAAGGTTAAGAACGTTTCTAAGATATATGGCACGGCCGCTTTTTTGAAGCCATCCGAACTTGGTCGGGTTATGTAGGTTTTCGATGCTTCGTCAGTATTATAATTGTTTTTCTTTAATTACTGAATTTAATGACATGAAATTTTGCATGTGAATAGTTGAATGAATACACTAATTATTGGCATACATTTTACCATGCAATTCCTTTAGAACGGCGTGATATTTGACTGCTTTGTAAACAGTGATCAATTCATGGTAAATTGTCCTATAACTCTTTAATTACTAACGGAACATCATTGATACTTGGCAACATGTTGCAGACACTTACAAGGTTAGTATAAACGTGAAAATCTAGACCCCAAAGTGCATACTTTAAGAACTAAGACCTAATAAGCGTATTTTACGTTTATATTTTTATCTTTTAAGCCCTACGATTTTTTCTTAATTTATTTTTTAAACAAATATAAACAAATTCAAAACAACTTATGTAAAAATCTACAGCTCTCTATGTAAGCGCTTTATATGAAAACTAGGTAATGGCCAAACGTTCGCGTAGCGGAAACTTGAATTTCTCCGAAGTTTATGCATGCACAAATTTTATTCATACATACACAATTACACACAAATACACACTAATTTTTGGACACATCTCTTTTCTTCTAAAATCTATGGATTAAAAAAAGTTCCGCCAGGACAACGTTCGCCCAGCGGAATCAGTTTTTGGTGAATTTCTCCACAATGGCTGCGTGCACAAATTTTTTTATACCATACACAATTATACGACGTCATACACTAAATATCTGCATAATTAAAATCTTTTAATTCAACAACATTCCGCTGGGCGAACGCACACATTTTCAATTATTTACTCGCGAGCTGTGTTCGACGGAACGTGACATTGAGTAGGTACTGACGGCCTGATGGCTAAGTTTGACGGATTTGGCTAAGTTTCAGTTGCCTCACTTTTTGCACTCGTACTAGGTTTCTATGCGTTATTATTCTAAGCGGACGACTCAATCCTCACGGTGTATCTTATCCCGAATGAATCGATAATAACATGGTAGGTAGGTACCTAGATGCTAGTACATACCTACACGGTTAATTAACTGATTGGTACCTACCTATGTCGTGTCTAACATAAGTCAATGGTGTCTGCTATTAGTATTCTCGTTACCTAACTCGTGTTCTATCCCAATGATGTTTTAATTAGGTAGGCACCTAGGTACCTACCTACCTATAGCTTTTATAAAAGCGCGCCTACCCCAGCTTGGCCCATTTGAATCTCAAAAGCTAGTGCGGATGATTTGCTGTGTCCTGGGCGTAAGACACTTATTGGTTCAGGGCTTTACAAGAATTGTCATTGGCCATTTGTAAAAGGAAGAATTGGAACGGTCACGTCTAAGTCAAGTCTTTGTAAAAAGTATAACGTTTTTTGATTTATGAAAGTTAAAGAAGACTAAGCTACCTAGAAAAGTATAAAAAAAATATGAATAACTAGCTGACCCGCGCAACTTCGTCTGCGCCACATTTTCCATTATTGCTCCTCTCCTATTTTTAACCGACTTCCCAAAAAGGAGGAGGTTATCAATTCGGTTGTATGTTATCTCATAACTCCGACAATTATGAACCGATTTAAAAAAATCTTGTTTTATCTGAAAGGATATACTTGCAGATTGGTCCCATTTAAATCATATCAAAATCGGTTACGAACTTTGGATTTTAAATCGAAATACCTAGCTGGAATTTGACTATTTAGATGACTCTTTGATAATCGAAATTGCGTATTTTGCTTTTCTGCGATTTTGCAGTGGTGTTGTTAGGTGTGGGGCACCACTAAAAAGTGAAAAATAAAAAACTTTTTACAAAAAAATACAACCGACTTCCAAAAATAACTTTAATTTCGGAAGTCGGTGTTTTTGTTAGTTTCTTCGTATTTTGACACCGACTTCCGTAATTAAAGTTATTTTTTACTTTGTAGTGTTTTTTTTTTGGAAGTCGGTTGTATTTTTTTGTAAAAAGTTATTTTATAGCGTGATGATATATACTTTTAGCTAGCATTCCTCGATAAACGGGCTATCTAACACAGAAAGAATTTTTCAAATCGGACCAGTAGTTCCTGAGATTACCCCCTACATACAAACAAATACCTCTATAATATTAGTATAGATTTAGGTACATAAATGGATGCGTCATTTTCTTATAAACTTGCAAAAATGAATTTTAATTGATTAGGCGCAGTCTGCGTCTACCACTGATTTGAAGTGCTATTAATCTGGAATAATAGTACCTACCTACATAGGCTATATTATATCCCGGGAGTACCTGCGTTCCCTTGGGATCACGCGGGCGTAGCCGCTCTGGCAGAAGCTAGTACTTAATAAGTGTGTATCTGACTTAGAATTATAACGATTCGTTAATAATTCATCATCTGATAGAACTGGTAACAAACAAATAGCCTTCACTTCATCCTACTTACGAATACCGTATGTAGATAAGTACCTACAACACAACTTCCACTGTTCAACAAGACAGCCCACACAGTTATGATGATTGAAGGCCTGACGTAATCCACATAACATGGACAAGATTGAAAGTAATGGGTCCAAGAACATTGACTTGTTTGTATGTAGGCGCACTGACATCACTGCACCGCCATTTATGGAGATGACGACGTTAAAATATTCGTGACGACTAGCCGTACTTGGGTCTTGTTGCGAACGCGCGAACGATATGGCCGTAAGTGGTTGGTGACTAAATATTCTGGAAATTGGAGTTTGATGAAGCTTTTATGGCAATTTGATGAGTGGAAACGCGTAATGTAACCGAAAAGATGGGCAGAGGAATAGCTAAACTCTATATCCATATTTCACCACCCAGGAATTGCGAAGTCTATCTATTGCCATCCACGAGGCACGAATCCACTCAGTGTTGGCCCTAAGAGCATCCTACTAAAGCTGGTAATCGAACCAAAGATCTTAAGTTCAGTAGATAATCAATTTAAGTTGAAGGCAATGTGTAGGTACCATATATCGTCAGCCAGGAATTGGGGAGTCTATTGCCACCCACGAGGCACGAATCCACTCAATGTTGGCCCTAAGAGCATCCTACTAACTAACACTGCCCCAACAAGCAAAGTAATCCTATAAAGAAAGATTATAAGTCTATCACTACTAATAACGTTCTTATAAAGGCATTGCGGTAGACTCCTTAACTTATAATAGCATTTGCCAAGCCTTAACATACTCAAGTGCATTAGTTTTTATATCTCGGTCTTATAGTTTGCTACAAGACTGACCTCTCAATCATTTATAGGATATATTTTCTAGTAATAGCATTTCACAAGCACAGATATCCTCAAGACTAATTGCCTTTATATCTCAGTCTTATAGTTAACTACAAGATTATCTTTTAGGACACTTTTAAGTCTTCTATAATTGTTTGCAGTAAGACTAAATAATCCTGAATAATATTTTGATCCAATAGTAGCATTTTCTGAGAGAAAAAGATATTGTAACATACTTGGCTAGACGACTATAAGTTTTTGTCGTCATAATCTTGCTTGAGACTTTTATCAATCTAATAGTACTTAAAAAGAGCGATATAAGATCAAAAAAGCTTGTAAGTTAGTAGATTAAACACTTTATTAGTAAACGTCAGCCATTTTTTTGACATTCAGTTTAGAAAATATATTGTATTATACAGTCTTCGTCTTGAGAAAATATATTGTATTATACATATTTTATAAATAAACTGGGAATCCACACCCATTCCAGCATTCGGATAACACAAAATGTGTTTTTGTCCAAGGCCATCTCATATTTTTAAGTAAAATCAATGAAGATTTTGTCAAAAACAGTCGAGATCCAGAAATGCAACCATCTTGTTAATTAAATCCTAAAAAAGAATGAAAATCAATCATTAGCAGGCAGACTTCAAGGGAACCCTAATTTATTTTAAAATGGAGGCGAGTTATTTGGACAGAGACTGCTATAAGTACTAATTTACTTATAATGGTTCTTTAAAGTACTTTATGAAGAGCAATTTTAAAACATGGCGAATATTCATTAGAATTAATGAAATAATTTATTTACAACAATATTCTAATGTGCTATTTTTCGAAGGGCATCGTAAAAATAACTACATGGCGGTACACATTTACAGTAAATATGACTTCCCCAAGACTTCACACACTATATTTACCATACATTATTAGTTCTGTTTTACAATAGTACAAAATAATATCTAGTAATAGCAATCTTACTTACGTTTTTATTAAATATTTATCAAAAAACAACCGGCACCACAAGCCGAAGCAACAACAAAGATAACTTAATAAAATATAGGTACTTATAACTCATTTTATGTACATTACTAGTGCCATATTATAAACAAGTTTGCTTTAGTATGATACTTATGCCAGATACTAATAAGAGCGTTTGTACTTGTAATTGTGTAGTCTCATATCAATATAGAAGCTATTGCGCTTCGTCAAGTACATTATAGGGCTTAGTAACATTTTATAAGTTGATTATAAGACAGTTATAGAAATAAACGCTTCTATAACTGCGCCCAAATCCAGCTTTGTAGCATGCTACAAGTTTCTTATAAGTAAAAATAAAAGTAGTCTTGAGATCGTTATAAGCACTGATTTTGCTAGTTGGTAATCGAACCCAAGATGATACCTAAGTTCAGTAGATCTAATCAATTTAAGTTGAACCGATGGTGGTTTAATAGCCTTTGGATGTATGCTAAATATAGGTATATGTGAATTGTAAAAAGCTATAGTGGATTGACTGGTTGAATAGGCTAAACATAAGCGTGAACATAAAAAACTTAATGTTATTTAGTTATACAGTTTTCCTCGACAAAATAAGGACAAATGGCTACATACAACATGCTTATAAATAGCGGCCAACTGCAGATATCCAGAAACGTAGAGTGAAAAATACAATAAGAATATGAAGTACTTAGGCGCCCGCGGTTGACAATAGCATTCTCTGAACCGAATACGGTTTGTCGTGACTTGAGGAAATGCGCACTCAATTTGCTGATTTGCTTCGCTTGAAATATTGAAGCACGTTTCGAGTAACTGCTGAATTCGCATCTTTCGGTTTTAGTGATCGATGTTGGGCTACATTTTCGTAATTTAAGCCTTTTTTTTTTTTTTTTTTTTGATGGGACAAGCCCGCCACACATTCCCAACCACTGCAACTCCTGAAAGCCAGAATCAACAGTGGCGACCACCAGAAAAACGCCGAGTTAATGAAACCCGACGAGTCCCGGAGAAACGATTCAACTGTCTTGGATCCCGCAACGAAATTAATCAGAAGAGTACAGCGGAGGAGTAGGAAAAATAAATATAATTTCCACTTCCCTCCATATCAAGCAGGAGACAGATTAGAGCTAGGCCAATAGGCACCAAGGGACATATACAACTGGGTTAGGCCCAGTTGCCAAGCACCACGGATTATATATTAACATTTAAACTAATGGGTCCTAAATTGTGAGCTACTTTTGATTCCAGTAATAGGTATGGCAAAATCGCCTGAACGCACGGAAATTTGTTCTGGTTTCTACAAGGTCCGTATAGTAAACTACTCCAGATTTAACCTGAATACTATCTAACATAACATTACGTTCAGTCTGCCAAAGAATACACTCCCACAAGATGTGATGTGCGGATTGTTCGTATTCAAGGTCAGCTGTAGAGCATTGACATAAAGGTGAGGCCACAAGCCTAAAGGAAAATAATTTACTCTTAAAGTTGCCATGACCTGTGAGAAATTGGGCAACACAGTGATCCACCTCCAGCCATGTCTTCTCCAGCCGCTCACGAACGGATGGAAAAAACTGGTGGAGGTGTCGGCCCTTGATGGAATCTTCCCACCTACATTGCCATTCGCATAAAAGTACCTCCCAGACGTCAGTCTGGGGTTTTAATAATCTAGAGATCTTAGCACGGTCGCGTTGCGGTAAAAACTCTGGGTCCGTGATCTTTCTAGCGTAGAAGTACATTGCAGCACGCCGCTGCACCTCAAGATCGACTGGGAGAACACCCGCCAGCACCGGTAAGGCTTCAGTACTAACCGTCCTATACGCCTTGCATAAGAATATCAAAGCCAAACGCTGGTTTTGAAGTAATTTACGTCGTACCGCCCCTATGGTGGCCCTATCGGCCCAGACAGGTGCCCCGTAGCACATACAACCCAAGTAAGTAGCCCCATATATAGTTTTTAGGGTTTGAAATGATAGACCCCAAGTAGCCTTTGATATTCTCGTCAAGGCGTAGAAGTTCTTTTTTGCTTTTTCTCCTACTGTTTTTATATGATCAATAAATGAAAAGTTTCTTTCTAGTAGCATACCGAGGTAGCACACGGATTCTTTCCTTTTAACGGGTACGTTATTAAATTTTATACTAGGCCAGGATTTAAGGTTTCCTTTTAAAAGAAGTTGATAGGTTTTATGCGGTGCAAAGGTCAGACGGTTTCGATCGCCCCACTGAGATATTAAACGTAGGCATGTGTCAGCCAAGTTCTCGAGTCCAGCCCGAGTACTTGCCTGAATGAGCAGCAAGCCATCGTCCGCGTAACCGGTTAATGAACAGCCGTACGGGAGCGGAAGCGCGAGGAAATCATCGTAGCCAAAATTCCATATATATGGACCGATAACTGAGCCCTGAGGACATCCCATGGTTAGAGACTTAGTAATGGAATGATGTCCAAGTTTGAGTTTCGCGGAGCCATTTAGAAAGTACGAACAAATCAGATTATAGATGTTTTTGTAGCAACCACGGGTTTTCATTTTAAGTAGTAACATCGGCCACCATGCGTTATCAAAAGCGCCAGAAATGTCGAGAAAGATTCCAACCACGTATTTATGTTCCGATGAGTTGACAATTTTACGGACAGATAGAGCCGCATCTACAGTGGATTTTCCAATAGTAAAACCGTATTGATTTTTATGAAATTTAGGTCCGTTCGGTAACAAGCGCGGAACAATCAGTCGCTCTAAAAGTTTTCCCAAAGATGGGAGTAGTGTTATGGGCCGGTATGACTTAGGGTCGTCCGAGGGCTTGTCGCCACTCTTTGGAATAATGCGTATAAAGCCTTGTCGTCGAATATTCGAGGAAAAATACCTTCCGCAATGCATCGGCTATATACTGATAAAATCTCATCGCTCGACGTTTTACACGCTTCTATAATCATTCTATTAGATATTTTATCTTCACCGGATGATTTGTTGAGAGGTAGTCTCTTGACAACGTTTATGAATTCGTCAGTGGACGGAAGGTCTGACTCTGGTGATTCAGGTGGTACCGCGGCCCACGCCCTGATCTGCTGATGGTATTCATTTTCATTTACTGATGAATCATCTGGTATAAGAGAATCAAGCAGAACATCAGTTGTTTCTTCAATGCCGGTGGTATGTGTATTATTTACTTTAATGTTCTGAACGTATGCAAGGTCGACCGATCTATTAGCCTTAAACTCGTGATACAAAGGAGACCACGGACCTTCCTTATCAAGTTTATCAACAATTTTCCGGAGTAAATTACCCTTAGATTTTTCAACCGATGCTCTGTCTGTGTCTGTGTCTGATGCTCGACAATTTAAGCCTGCCAAAAATTCCAGATGCATAGTACAACTGTTGCGGAATATGTGTGAAAGGGTCACCGCAAGAGCGCAAAGGGCATTAGGAGGATCCCGGAAGGGTTTGTCAGAAGAGCAGGTAGGTACTGTTCAAAGAGGTCTTCCAAATTGCACTATGATAATGTGCAGCTCTTCTGTCGACGGTGATCAAAAGAAGTTGCCAAAATGCACAGCGAATGATTCAATCTTTTAGACTGGAAATCTCAAATTCATCTCGTCGCATCTCACAAGGAAGCGGCGCATCTATTTATGGCTGCTGGACGTAAGGTTAGGGTTCGACGAACCAAACAGTTTATTTTAACTCCGCCGCCGTCTGCACTCGTGTTTTCTTGCTTTTATTAGTTCAGTATCCTGAAATTGGAAGATTGGAGTAAACTTTTTCTTTTATGTATGAAGTTTTTGCGATTACGCGGCGCCGGAAAAAACGGGGTTCTCTAGGTAGTAGGTAGGTCCATACTTGTTCATTGAGCCGCTGTTCTCTGTCACAGAACAGTTCTTATATAGGCCTGTGTGTGTCATGATCACGTCAACTGTAGAGCGACGAAATCGATCTGAATTAAGTAGGTAAGTTTACCTACGTATGTATGTAAGTAACTGCGATATAACCAAGAACTCCACGACCTTATCCCACCGGCCCTCTTCAACCATCGGACATCCAGATCCACTGCCAGTTATGAGTTATCATCCCTACCTTGTTGCTATTCCACTAATTGCCACTAAACGTTTCCAAGCTTTCATTACGCGCACAGCAAAGGAGTGGAACTCGAATCTCTGCCTGCGTATGTTTCCGAACGCATCCATCGTAGACTTTGTAGCTGTAGATACTAACTGCGATTATATAGGCTACCGGCCTGTATGTATTTTTACCTAATACCTATTTTATTTTTGGAAATATAAACCGTTGCCCCAAACTAGGAATTTCTCCTGTATCATCCGGTGCGTTTACAATCATTCATATAAACTAACATATAGGTACAAATAGCCAGACCCGGAACAACAACCTAAGATAGGCCATACAAATATTTGTTCCGTGCGGGAATCGAACCCGCGACACGCAGCTACCACTGCGCGGTGCGCGCCAACCGGTAGGTACTTACCTACTTCCGCGTTGATCTGTATGTATTCATATCGTGTTACCGTCCGATATCCCACGCCGCAATGCTATCAAGTTTCTGACAAGTAATATCAGAAACTGAATCCGATTGATTTTGTGTAGAAATCTTTTTTCAACTGCAAAATTAAAGGTTGCCCCGTTGCCCCACACTACATCTTCTCTATCGTGGGTGCGTCCTCAAACATATTATAAACTCACATAGGTAGGTAGGTATACAAACTGTCAGACTCGGAACAACTATACTTTCATAGGCCATGTAAATATTTATTCTGAGGGCTAATTCACGTAATTTTATGACGCGCCGATTTAGTTTTAGTGCAGTTGCAGTTAAGTTCAAGTTTGAGTGATAAACGGTATTCTTGTAATCTTTGAACTGTGCGTAAGCTGCGCGCTCGACCAAACTTACGTATGGTGGAGAGACAAATATTACTCACTAAATACTTGAATAGAATTGATTACATTTCAATGAATATGACGTATCATATTAAAACTTAAGGTGAATGCTCCAACCAGCCCGCGAAATTCAAATTTTCTTACGTTTTTCTTAATTTGCAGGCCAGTGCTAGGTTGTATGTTGATTAAAATATTATTCGCGGCTGTAAGACATAGGTAATATATGTAGTTACAGAATTATAATCATCAAAATCACCAATACAACCCTCCTAAGTTCATGAAGGCATAGTAACAAAACAAAATACAGAAAAAGTCATTTCTAGAGCGTGTAATACCTACTGTTTATCACAGTACAAGCATGATCTCGTCTGTCGTTTCGCTGTTGGCAGCGCGGGCTGGTCACGTCGAGTCGTCCACGTCGTCGGTGTTAGAGGCGGCACAGCTCTCCGCGATGACCCACCATCTCTCCTGTCTGGCGCAAGTAGATACGCGACTATGCCGAGCATCATGCTACCGTACAACAATAGGTACTATTCAAGGCTCGAAATATAGCGCTGCTAGTAGCAAATTCTTGTGATATCTGAGGGTGAGGGATGTGGTATTGCGCAGTGAGTAGCATATTTCACAGCCTGAATTAACTACTATAGTCCTCCTGAAGTCCTGACCGGCGCTTTCGGTCATGGCGGCCAATTGCAAAGCTCTTCTGTTTCCAACGGGAATATTACGAATTAAATTGTTATTTTCAGATATTGTTGTCTTTAAAATTTAAAACAACGCACACAACCCCTTTTTTTTTTTTTTTTTTTTTTTTTTTAGGGATGGGAAATCATCCAATGACTCCTCCCGCTCTGGGTGTAGCGGGAGGGAGTGTCAGACTTCTACTGACTAAAACCCATCCATGTTCCTTCATTGCCCTTTGTGTTCCGGAGCCACGGTGTCTCTTGCGAATAATCCCGCGACTCCGGCAGGCGTCGGCCCTTTCGGGCCCCTCTGTGTTGCTGACTCTCTTTGAGGCGCGCGTGGAACACTAACGCGCCGTCGACACGGCCTGTCGTCACTAGACGGACGGACGGCGAGCCACCCATAGCTCGCCGTCCACAGGCCCGCGCCTACGGTGGCCGGAGGTCACCAGGTGGCCCCCGACGCCCGCGGCGTCCACCACGGCGGCCGGGACGAGAGGGTCTCCTCTCCCGCTCCGCCACCTCCTTCGCTAGCATGACTGCTTCGCAGAAGGAGGCAACGGCGTCCCATTCCGTCTCGCTCCGGACCATGGCTTGGACCAGGGCCGGACGCGAGAGGTCGCCGCCGATCGCCGTTTCGAGGACACGGCGGTGCGCCGCCCAAGCGGGGCACACCTGCACAGTGTGCTCTACCGTGTCCTCTGGTCGATCCTCGCAGTGGTGACACCCGGGCGTTTCCTCCCGCCTGATTCGGTGCAGGAACCTCCCGAAACAACCATGTCCGGTGAGGACCTGCGTCAGGCGGTAGGTGAGGACGCCGTGGCGCCTCTCAAGCCACTCCTCAAAGACGCACACAACCCCTGAGGCGCGTGGTGATTGCGTGACGATTTTATAAGGAAACGGTAAGTTTTTGTACAAAAGGCGCACGTAGCCACGTGTTTTTATATTGGTGATCTTCTGGTGGCTAATCTGGTAATTTTGTTTCAGCCAGCACAATTGTTTGGCGTTTCCTTCAGTTTCCTTCAACGTTTCCTACTCACTTCTACGTTTTCTTCAGTTTCTTTCTCAGTTTTCCATTTTCGTTTTTCTTATGGACTGGTTTTCTACAATTGGATTTTTCATGACATGAACTGAACCGTGCTGTCATGCCAAGAGGAAACTCCCCTGTGGTTAACTTGAATCTTAGTTTAAATTTTTTTTATTAGGAGAACACAAGCCTTTCTTTACACCCACTTTAAATTAATATTTATTACAATTGGCAGAGACTAGTCAATTGACCAGGAGACTAGTCTCCTGGTCGCGCCAATGGCTAGCCATTAAATTGGCGCGGAACACCCCTTTTTGATAGGCATTCGTTTGACCACTATAATTCACCTGATGGTAAGCGATGATGTGGTCTAAGATCGAGTACGCTTGCCTGGAAGTAGCCTATTCACTCTTGACTTAAAGACTCCCAGGTTGTAGCTATCAGAAAACATAGACTCAGGCAGGGAATTCCACTCCTTAACTGTACGAACAATGAATGTGTTCTCAAAACGTTTCATGCGTGTGGGTGGGATATCAACCCCTCCTTCTTTTCCATAATATTCTTCATTTTAGAGAGAGTACATTACTGTAGGTATTCCTTTTTTAAACAACAGTCAAGGGTTTAAGCTGAAAACCAGCGCTTAACTACCCACTAGGTAACCTAAGCATAATGCTGACGCTTGAACCTTTTGTTTCTGGTATTACAGTTTTGTCTACGTTCTGGTAGTTACATATACCTACTGGAAGCTACCTGTCCTATCCTTATGGGAAAAAATCTTGATACAATCTTCATTTTGTTTACTTATAGTAACTTCTACGTAAATGTAGCGTTCAGTCTTTAGTCTGCCACGTGTGATGATTTTAGCATCTATCCAAGTTAACGCGTCGCTTGTGTCTTGCGTCGATATGAGACAGAATAGGTAGAAAATAACACAAGCTAACAAAAAAAATGGAGGACTTAAAAAACTTTTTACAAAAAATACAACCGACGCGACTTCCAAATAAAAACTACCTAAAAAGAGTTAAGAGAAAATGATAAATGATTTTTTGCATGAGTTCTAATCTAATAATTTCAACTACTTATGTATAGGCGTATGAAAAGTTTGATTAAGGCTGACTTTTCGGGTTGGGGAGCATGTCTTCCCAGTCGAAACTGGACCTTGGGTCCAATTCCACCGTTTCTTATTTGATAATAGGCAACTGGGCCCACGTTCGTTTAGCTATTGGGACGATTTGCACTACTATCAAATTCTCAAGGGGTTTATTGGTCCCAACAAAGTGATACTAGTTGTAGCAAAGGGAAATAAAGGAGTATTCTCAACTGTCCCGGAAAGTCTGTCCCCAAATGAGGAAAAATGGGATTTTTTGTGTCATCTGTCCCCAAACTTATAAATGGGGATAAAAAGTTGTCTCTTCCCCGCAATATTTTTTGGAATTGTGAGCTGTTAGTATTAAAAAGTACCAGGAGCCTAGGAGGCCAGAAACATGTCGACGTATTTTTAGGCCACATTAAAAAAAAAATGTAGCCTAAAAATATGTCGCAAAAAATATCGCAGGAAATGCTCTTTTAGTGCACCCCTACGGAGGGTAAGGAAGCTACATGCCAAATTTCAGCTTTCTTCGACTAGCAGTTTCGGCTGTGCGTTGTCTGTTAGTCACGCAGTAACGGAAAAATCTTATATATTACTAGCTGACCCGTGCAACGTCGTCTGCGTAACATTTTTCATTACTGCTCCACTCCTAATGGTCTTAGCGTGATATAGGCTATAGCCTTCCTCGATAAATGGGCTATCTAACACTGAAAGAATTTTTCAAATCGGACCAGTAGTTCCTGAGATTAGCGCGTTCAACCAAACAAACAAACTCTTCTGCTTTATAATATTATAGTATAGATTATAATATTAGAATAGATGATAGGATCACACCCAACAGCCGGTCGATTCTGTCAACATCTTACTTACCGTGAACACTTAGGTGGAGTGAACGACAAGTGAGCTGTCATGCCATCTTCTTAGTAAGGTGAGCCAGAATCGCACTTCTGGCTCACCGAGTTTTGCTTGTAGGTATAGGTAATTACTTGGGGCAATGTTAACAAAATAAAAAGCCTGTTTAATTTATGATACAATATGGTTTATTTCGTTGATAATAACAACACAACGTAACGTCGCACACTCGTCATCTACAATAAGCGCTGCTTTTAACGCTACACGCCGCTATTTAAGGCTCGAAGCTCTAACTGAAAACCCACGCAATGACCAGCAGTTTATATTTAGATCAAAGTAGATTTAGAGCCATTAATATTTCATTTTAAACTATTTTGTTTTTTTACTTGAGATGGGTTTGCTGTTGAGTCTAGTTTAGGTCAGAGATAAAGTCTACGACGGAGCGAGCTTGCCCAGAAGTAGCCTATAAGCATTCGGAAACAGACGCAGGCAGAGAGTTCCACCCCTTTGCTGTACGCATTATGAAAGACGCTTATTTTTAGAAAGTACAGAACATACTAACATTTGTAAGGTTTAGCTCATTGGCCATCTTTCAGGAGGTTGCAATTACTCACAATAACAACTTATACTAAAGTATCAACGATTTGAAACCTGTATAAGGAATCGTTATTTCTATCAGTTGCAAAAAAGCCTTCATTTTAATAAATATCTTTACTATGGCAGGCGTCAGATAGACTTGCAATAAAGTACATTGACCTTTCGCTAATATTCCTTCGTACATACCCGAACAATAAGTTACGAACCGTTTTTCATTACTTACAAGAGTTTGTAAAGGATCGCGATCGAAGTCGATTCAGGACAGCTTTGTCTTTATTTCCTAAGAAATTTGTATCTGGGTCAATGACCGTTATTGCACATAATTCTGGCACCTACCATAGTTGCTGCATTTCTATAGTCACAAATACATCCGTGGGTTTCAGTAAGAGTTACACGCCTTCGTTACAAAAATACTGAACAATTTCACACACAAACTTAATGTTTAAATTACAGATGTATTTACATCACATGCAATACATCGAGGTACAAGCTTTGTGTCGTCCGTCATTGATAGACAATTAATTAATGAAGTATGAAGTTAGAGATTAATCTCAACATTTAGTTTAAGTAGACCAAATACATACACGCAAGATAGCTACACACGTCGCTACGCTACGGAGATCTTTGGCAGTCGTAACGGATAGTCAGAAGCCAGAAAATCAGACACCAGTCTTGCCAAGGGGAACCGTGTTACCCATTTAATGGATTGTGGAGGTCTGGTAGGCAGCCGCTTCTCGTAAAATACTGGTTTTCAGCTAAATCCGGTTTGACTGGAAGCCGACCCCAATTTAGTTGGGAAAAGGCTAGGCAGATATTGATATTGATGCCCGCATGTTGGAAGGCACATTTCCACTTACAGAGAGGTGTCACAGGAGTGAGATTCTGTAAGTAAAATGTGACTTAGTCGAACCACCATTATCTTCCATGACGACAAAAAAAATAAAATATAGGTATCTAAAGTGCTGAAAAGTGCTTTGGCACTGTAATTTCAATATTCCTATCTACAAAAAAAAAGTTTAAACATTCTTCTACAGCATTATATTGGCACTAGACCCGCCAGCGGCTTAGCACGCGTGATCCCTTTGGAACATACTCCTGAGATAAAAAGCCGATGTGTTATTCCAGACTATGATCTACCTCTGTGCCAAATTTCATGAAGATCCTTTCAGGTGTTCTGCCGTGAAAGAGTAACAAACATCTCGCAAACTTTCGCATTTATAATATTAGTAGGACAATAAATTAATTAAATTCTTTATCAATGACGATGAACAGAACTATAAACACATCTAGTTACAAAACAATTTCTTATATTCACACTTTATATGGAAGATATTATCATATTGTGATGAACGCAGAATTATCCTGAGAGGTAAATGCTTGCTTATTTCTATTCACAAAGAATCTAGCGGGAAGTTACATATTTGATTCAAAATGTTTCTAGGTTTTTTTTAAAGAGGTATAGATTTATTGAGTAAGCTTAGAAAATTTAATTAAGTACGTCTAGTAGTAAGAGTCTTAAGTTACCTTAAATAATACCCATTTTCACTCAAGTCTACGCGACATCTCAATTAAGGCGGGGTTGTGGTACTTTTTAAGATTTTTGGACGTCTGAAAATCTAATTAATTATGAGTTTTTTAATAAATAAAAATCATTACATAAAAATTGAACATACCCTCAAGTAAATCGTAAAGATAGAAACGCGATTTAGAATGATTGGCTCGATACTTTTTTTTATCAAACATGACACTAAATTACAATTTTAAACGTGTACTGCTAAGAGATTTTATCACGAATATATATAAAAGTTATATCAATAGATAGAGCTTTTTATTTTGAAGTAAATGTTGAAACCATATTGTATTATTTCTTTATCAGTTTTCGTCAAGAAGAAAGAACAATCAAACTCAGAAGCATGGACGAGCAAGCCAAGATCAAGAACGCCTCATCCATTTCGTCAACGGTTACGAAGCTAAAGTTGGAGCTGGAGCCGCAACGTACTTAGCAGGAATGGGCGATTACACGGACGGAACAGGCGTCAGACATTATCTGACAGCGCGAGAGCCAAATGAGGATGGCCACTTCGGTGCCCTGAATCACATGACCCACCGCGACTATGAGACTCTGATCTCACCGACCATGTCCATAACCCGCGTTCTTAGCGATATTGCAATGACGATAAATCGTGGAGGAGATTTTCAGATGCCCCCGGGTGTCATGCCACGAGCTGAATTGCTACGCGAGCGCGTGCCCGCCGCAAGGCCCGCCCCCCAACAGGATGTCGACCAACCCCGACCTGATGATGTTGATATTGCAGAAGGTGTTGAAGAAGAAGAGGAGAGAGAGACACCTGAGCCCCAACGCCGGGAGAACCTACCAACCGCCAACCTACTTGGCTGGCGCCGTGCCGTCTCACTTAACAAGAATCAGATGGCCGAGATGCTAGACATCTTCGAAGATCCAGAGGATGTTGAATTCGTCATACCGAGATACCGGGTTCACCGGGAATTGTTTGAGTTTGTGCACCGCCGTCTAGGCGCCGCCGAACGCTACAAGACCACGATGTTGCCGAAGAACACGGAAGGTAGCATCGCACAACAACTAGCTTGGAAAGCGACCACGCCAATCCTTAACAGGAATCGCCAGTTCATTTCAGGCGAAGGAAAAGTTGTATCTAGAACTATGGTACCACTTCGAATTGCGACCGCAGCCCGAGTATTGTGCTACCGCACTATCCGACCTGTTAAGTGAGACGGCACGGCGCCAAGTAGGTTGGCGGTTGGTAGGTTCTCCCGGCGTTGGGGCTCAGGTGTCTCTCTCTCCTCTTCTTCTTCAACCCCTTTTTATCTTTATTGAAAAGGTGTTTGAGTCATTATGACATCACAGCAAGACAACGATCGCTCCGCAGAAATGACGGAACCACAGCAGCAGAAGCCACCTCGGAAGAAGAAGCCACTACCACGACCTAAACCACAACTTACAGCTGACCGCAGTATGCCAAAACCAACACGCCTATCTACAACAAACACACCATTAACTAATGATCCGCTTTGGTTAGACAGCTTAGTTTTAGAGGGTGAGAAAGGCCTCACCTCCGAGAATTCAATTAAGGAGTTCAAAGCCGATGCAGCAGGATACGTCTCACTTGTAGAGCACGAGTATAACGCCTTGTCTGACTGTGACAAGCACGTAACGAAGACGATGCCTCAGAGTGCCTACGCGTACTATCACCATGTGATGTGGTGGTATCACGTAGCTTTAATCGCTCAGAAGCATGGACGAGCAAGCCAAGATCAAGAACGCCTCATCCATTTCGTCAACGGTTACGAAGCTAAAGTTGGAGCTGGAGCCGCAACGTACTTAGCAGGAATGGGCGATTACACGGACGGAACAGGCGTCAGACATTATCTGACAGCGCGAGAGCCAAATGAGGATGGCCACTTCGGTGCCCTGAATCACATGACCCACCGCGACTATGAGACTCTGATCTCACCGACCATGTCCATAACCCGCGTTCTTAGCGATATTGCAATGACGATAAATCGTGGAGGAGATTTTCAGATGCCCCCGGGTGTCATGCCACGAGCTGAATTGCTACGCGAGCGCGTGCCCGCCGCAAGGCCCGCCCCCCAACAGGATGTCGACCAACCCCGACCTGATGATGTTGATATTGCAGAAGGTGTTGAAGAAGAAGAGGAGAGAGAGACACCTGAGCCCCAACGCCGGGAGAACCTACCAACCGCCAACCTACTTGGCTGGCGCCGTGCCGTCTCACTTAACAAGAATCAGATGGCCGAGATGCTAGACATCTTCGAAGATCCAGAGGATGTTGAATTCGTCATACCGAGATACCGGGTTCACCGGGAATTGTTTGAGTTTGTGCACCGCCGTCTAGGCGCCGCCGAACGCTACAAGACCACGATGTTGCCGAAGAACACGGAAGGTAGCATCGCACAACAACTAGCTTGGAAAGCGACCACGCCAATCCTTAACAGGAATCGCCAGTTCATTTCAGGCGAAGGAAAAGTTGTATCTAGAACTATGGTACCACTTCGAATTGCGACCGCAGCCCGAGTATTGTGCTACCGCACTATCCGACCTGTTAAGTGAGACGGCACGGCGCCAAGTAGGTTGGCGGTTGGTAGGTTCTCCCGGCGTTGGGGCTCAGGTGTCTCTCTCTCCTCTTCTTCTTCAACCCCTTTTTATCTTTATTGAAAAGGTGTTTGAGTCATTATGACATCACAGCAAGACAACGATCGCTCCGCAGAAATGACGGAACCACAGCAGCAGAAGCCACCTCGGAAGAAGAAGCCACTACCACGACCTAAACCACAACTTACAGCTGACCGCAGTATGCCAAAACCAACACGCCTATCTACAACAAACACACCATTAACTAATGATCCGCTTTGGTTAGACAGCTTAGTTTTAGAGGGTGAGAAAGGCCTCACCTCCGAGAATTCAATTAAGGAGTTCAAAGCCGATGCAGCAGGATACGTCTCACTTGTAGAGCACGAGTATAACGCCGTGTCTGACTGTGACAAGCACGTAACGAAGACGATGCCTCAGAGTGCCTACGCGTACTATCACCATGTGATGTGGTGGTATCACGTAGCTTTAATCGCTCAGAAGCATGGACGAGCAAGCCAAGATCAAGAACGCCTCATCCATTTCGTCAACGGTTACGAAGCTAAAGTTGGAGCTGGAGCCGCAACGTACTTAGCAGGAATGGGCGATTACACGGACGGAACAGGCGTCAGACATTATCTGACAGCGCGAGAGCCAAATGAGGATGGCCACTTCGGTGCCCTGAATCACATGACCCACCGCGACTATGAGACTCTGATCTCACCGACCATGTCCATAACCCGCGTTCTTAGCGATATTGCAATGACGATAAATCGTGGAGGAGATTTTCAGATGCCCCCGGGTGTCATGCCACGAGCTGAATTGCTACGCGAGCGCGTGCCCGCCGCAAGGCCCGCCCCCCAACAGGATGTCGACCAACCCCGACCTGATGATGTTGATATTGCAGAAGGTGTTGAAGAAGAAGAGGAGAGAGAGACACCTGAGCCCCAACGCCGGGAGAACCTACCAACCGCCAACCTACTTGGCTGGCGCCGTGCCGTCTCACTTAACAAGAATCAGATGGCCGAGATGCTAGACATCTTCGAAGATCCAGAGGATGTTGAATTCGTCATACCGAGATACCGGGTTCACCGGGAATTGTTTGAGTTTGTGCACCGCCGTCTAGGCGCCGCCGAACGCTACAAGACCACGATGTTGCCGAAGAACACGGAAGGTAGCATCGCACAACAACTAGCTTGGAAAGCGACCACGCCAATCCTTAACAGGAATCGCCAGTTCATTTCAGGCGAAGGAAAAGTTGTATCTAGAACTATGGTACCACTTCGAATTGCGACCGCAGCCCGAGTATTGTGCTACCGCACTATCCGACCTGTTAAGTGAGACGGCACGGCGCCAAGTAGGTTGGCGGTTGGTAGGTTCTCCCGGCGTTGGGGCTCAGGTGTCTCTCTCTCCTCTTCTTCTTCAACCCCTTTTTATCTTTATTGAAAAGGTGTTTGAGTCATTATGACATCACAGCAAGACAACGATCGCTCCGCAGAAATGACGGAACCACAGCAGCAGAAGCCACCTCGGAAGAAGAAGCCACTACCACGACCTAAACCACAACTTACAGCTGACCGCAGTATGCCAAAACCAACACGCCTATCTACAACAAACACACCATTAACTAATGATCCGCTTTGGTTAGACAGCTTAGTTTTAGAGGGTGAGAAAGGCCTCACCTCCGAGAATTCAATTAAGGAGTTCAAAGCCGATGCAGCAGGATACGTCTCACTTGTAGAGCACGAGTATAACGCCTTGTCTGACTGTGACAAGCACGTAACGAAGACGATGCCTCAGAGTGCCTACGCGTACTATCACCATGTGATGTGGTGGTATCACGTAGCTTTAATCGCTCAGAAGCATGGACGAGCAAGCCAAGATCAAGAACGCCTCATCCATTTCGTCAACGGTTACGAAGCTAAAGTTGGAGCTGGAGCCGCAACGTACTTAGCAGGAATGGGCGATTACACGGACGGAACAGGCGTCAGACATTATCTGACAGCGCGAGAGCCAAATGAGGATGGCCACTTCGGTGCCCTGAATCACATGACCCACCGCGACTATGAGACTCTGATCTCACCGACCATGTCCATAACCCGCGTTCTTAGCGATATTGCAATGACGATAAATCGTGGAGGAGATTTTCAGATGCCCCCGGGTGTCATGCCACGAGCTGAATTGCTACGCGAGCGCGTGCCCGCCGCAAGGCCCGCCCCCCAACAGGATGTCGACCAACCCCGACCTGATGATGTTGATATTGCAGAAGGTGTTGAAGAAGAAGAGGAGAGAGAGACACCTGAGCCCCAACGCCGGGAGAACCTACCAACCGCCAACCTACTTGGCTGGCGCCGTGCCGTCTCACTTAACAAGAATCAGATGGCCGAGATGCTAGACATCTTCGAAGATCCAGAGGATGTTGAATTCGTCATACCGAGATACCGGGTTCACCGGGAATTGTTTGAGTTTGTGCACCGCCGTCTAGGCGCCGCCGAACGCTACAAGACCACGATGTTGCCGAAGAACACGGAAGGTAGCATCGCACAACAACTAGCTTGGAAAGCGACCACGCCAATCCTTAACAGGAATCGCCAGTTCATTTCAGGCGAAGGAAAAGTTGTATCTAGAACTATGGTACCACTTCGAATTGCGACCGCAGCCCGAGTATTGTGCTACCGCACTATCCGACCTGTTAAGTGAGACGGCACGGCGCCAAGTAGGTTGGCGGTTGGTAGGTTCTCCCGGCGTTGGGGCTCAGGTGTCTCTCTCTCCTCTTCTTCTTCAACCCCTTTTTATCTTTATTGAAAAGGTGTTTGAGTCATTATGACATCACAGCAAGACAACGATCGCTCCGCAGAAATGACGGAACCACAGCAGCAGAAGCCACCTCGGAAGAAGAAGCCACTACCACGACCTAAACCACAACTTACAGCTGACCGCAGTATGCCAAAACCAACACGCCTATCTACAACAAACACACCATTAACTAATGATCCGCTTTGGTTAGACAGCTTAGTTTTAGAGGGTGAGAAAGGCCTCACCTCCGAGAATTCAATTAAGGAGTTCAAAGCCGATGCAGCAGGATACGTCTCACTTGTAGAGCACGAGTATAACGCCTTGTCTGACTGTGACAAGCACGTAACGAAGACGATGCCTCAGAGTGCCTACGCGTACTATCACCATGTGATGTGGTGGTATCACGTAGCTTTAATCGCTCAGAAGCATGGACGAGCAAGCCAAGATCAAGAACGCCTCATCCATTTCGTCAACGGTTACGAAGCTAAAGTTGGAGCTGGAGCCGCAACGTACTTAGCAGGAATGGGCGATTACACGGACGGAACAGGCGTCAGACATTATCTGACAGCGCGAGAGCCAAATGAGGATGGCCACTTCGGTGCCCTGAATCACATGACCCACCGCGACTATGAGACTCTGATCTCACCGACCATGTCCATAACCCGCGTTCTTAGCGATATTGCAATGACGATAAATCGTGGAGGAGATTTTCAGATGCCCCCGGGTGTCATGCCACGAGCTGAATTGCTACGCGAGCGCGTGCCCGCCGCAAGGCCCGCCCCCCAACAGGATGTCGACCAACCCCGACCTGATGATGTTGATATTGCAGAAGGTGTTGAAGAAGAAGAGGAGAGAGAGACACCTGAGCCCCAACGCCGGGAGAACCTACCAACCGCCAACCTACTTGGCTGGCGCCGTGCCGTCTCACTTAACAAGAATCAGATGGCCGAGATGCTAGACATCTTCGAAGATCCAGAGGATGTTGAATTCGTCATACCGAGATACCGGGTTCACCGGGAATTGTTTGAGTTTGTGCACCGCCGTCTAGGCGCCGCCGAACGCTACAAGACCACGATGTTGCCGAAGAACACGGAAGGTAGCATCGCACAACAACTAGCTTGGAAAGCGACCACGCCAATCCTTAACAGGAATCGCCAGTTCATTTCAGGCGAAGGAAAAGTTGTATCTAGAACTATGGTACCACTTCGAATTGCGACCGCAGCCCGAGTATTGTGCTACCGCACTATCCGACCTGTTAAGTGAGACGGCACGGCGCCAAGTAGGTTGGCGGTTGGTAGGTTCTCCCGGCGTTGGGGCTCAGGTGTCTCTCTCTCCTCTTCTTCTTCAACCCCTTTTTATCTTTATTGAAAAGGTGTTTGAGTCATTATGACATCACAGCAAGACAACGATCGCTCCGCAGAAATGACGGAACCACAGCAGCAGAAGCCACCTCGGAAGAAGAAGCCACTACCACGACCTAAACCACAACTTACAGCTGACCGCAGTATGCCAAAACCAACACGCCTATCTACAACAAACACACCATTAACTAATGATCCGCTTTGGTTAGACAGCTTAGTTTTAGAGGGTGAGAAAGGCCTCACCTCCGAGAATTCAATTAAGGAGTTCAAAGCCGATGCAGCAGGATACGTCTCACTTGTAGAGCACGAGTATAACGCCTTGTCTGACTGTGACAAGCACGTAACGAAGACGATGCCTCAGAGTGCCTACGCGTACTATCACCATGTGATGTGGTGGTATCACGTAGCTTTAATCGCTCAGAAGCATGGACGAGCAAGCCAAGATCAAGAACGCCTCATCCATTTCGTCAACGGTTACGAAGCTAAAGTTGGAGCTGGAGCCGCAACGTACTTAGCAGGAATGGGCGATTACACGGACGGAACAGGCGTCAGACATTATCTGACAGCGCGAGAGCCAAATGAGGATGGCCACTTCGGTGCCCTGAATCACATGACCCACCGCGACTATGAGACTCTGATCTCACCGACCATGTCCATAACCCGCGTTCTTAGCGATATTGCAATGACGATAAATCGTGGAGGAGATTTTCAGATGCCCCCGGGTGTCATGCCACGAGCTGAATTGCTACGCGAGCGCGTGCCCGCCGCAAGGCCCGCCCCCCAACAGGATGTCGACCAACCCCGACCTGATGATGTTGATATTGCAGAAGGTGTTGAAGAAGAAGAGGAGAGAGAGACACCTGAGCCCCAACGCCGGGAGAACCTACCAACCGCCAACCTACTTGGCTGGCGCCGTGCCGTCTCACTTAACAAGAATCAGATGGCCGAGATGCTAGACATCTTCGAAGATCCAGAGGATGTTGAATTCGTCATACCGAGATACCGGGTTCACCGGGAATTGTTTGAGTTTGTGCACCGCCGTCTAGGCGCCGCCGAACGCTACAAGACCACGATGTTGCCGAAGAACACGGAAGGTAGCATCGCACAACAACTAGCTTGGAAAGCGACCACGCCAATCCTTAACAGGAATCGCCAGTTCATTTCAGGCGAAGGAAAAGTTGTATCTAGAACTATGGTACCACTTCGAATTGCGACCGCAGCCCGAGTATTGTGCTACCGCACTATCCGACCTGTTAAGTGAGACGGCACGGCGCCAAGTAGGTTGGCGGTTGGTAGGTTCTCCCGGCGTTGGGGCTCAGGTGTCTCTCTCTCCTCTTCTTCTTCAACCCCTTTTTATCTTTATTGAAAAGGTGTTTGAGTCATTATGACATCACAGCAAGACAACGATCGCTCCGCAGAAATGACGGAACCACAGCAGCAGAAGCCACCTCGGAAGAAGAAGCCACTACCACGACCTAAACCACAACTTACAGCTGACCGCAGTATGCCAAAACCAACACGCCTATCTACAACAAACACACCATTAACTAATGATCCGCTTTGGTTAGACAGCTTAGTTTTAGAGGGTGAGAAAGGCCTCACCTCCGAGAATTCAATTAAGGAGTTCAAAGCCGATGCAGCAGGATACGTCTCACTTGTAGAGCACGAGTATAACGCCTTGTCTGACTGTGACAAGCACGTAACGAAGACGATGCCTCAGAGTGCCTACGCGTACTATCACCATGTGATGTGGTGGTATCACGTAGCTTTAATCGCTCAGAAGCATGGACGAGCAAGCCAAGATCAAGAACGCCTCATCCATTTCGTCAACGGTTACGAAGCTAAAGTTGGAGCTGGAGCCGCAACGTACTTAGCAGGAATGGGCGATTACACGGACGGAACAGGCGTCAGACATTATCTGACAGCGCGAGAGCCAAATGAGGATGGCCACTTCGGTGCCCTGAATCACATGACCCACCGCGACTATGAGACTCTGATCTCACCGACCATGTCCATAACCCGCGTTCTTAGCGATATTGCAATGACGATAAATCGTGGAGGAGATTTTCAGATGCCCCCGGGTGTCATGCCACGAGCTGAATTGCTACGCGAGCGCGTGCCCGCCGCAAGGCCCGCCCCCCAACAGGATGTCGACCAACCCCGACCTGATGATGTTGATATTGCAGAAGGTGTTGAAGAAGAAGAGGAGAGAGAGACACCTGAGCCCCAACGCCGGGAGAACCTACCAACCGCCAACCTACTTGGCTGGCGCCGTGCCGTCTCACTTAACAAGAATCAGATGGCCGAGATGCTAGACATCTTCGAAGATCCAGAGGATGTTGAATTCGTCATACCGAGATACCGGGTTCACCGGGAATTGTTTGAGTTTGTGCACCGCCGTCTAGGCGCCGCCGAACGCTACAAGACCACGATGTTGCCGAAGAACACGGAAGGTAGCATCGCACAACAACTAGCTTGGAAAGCGACCACGCCAATCCTTAACAGGAATCGCCAGTTCATTTCAGGCGAAGGAAAAGTTGTATCTAGAACTATGGTACCACTTCGAATTGCGACCGCAGCCCGAGTATTGTGCTACCGCACTATCCGACCTGTTAAGTGAGACGGCACGGCGCCAAGTAGGTTGGCGGTTGGTAGGTTCTCCCGGCGTTGGGGCTCAGGTGTCTCTCTCTCCTCTTCTTCTTCAACCCCTTTTTATCTTTATTGAAAAGGTGTTTGAGTCATTATGACATCACAGCAAGACAACGATCGCTCCGCAGAAATGACGGAACCACAGCAGCAGAAGCCACCTCGGAAGAAGAAGCCACTACCACGACCTAAACCACAACTTACAGCTGACCGCAGTATGCCAAAACCAACACGCCTATCTACAACAAACACACCATTAACTAATGATCCGCTTTGGTTAGACAGCTTAGTTTTAGAGGGTGAGAAAGGCCTCACCTCCGAGAATTCAATTAAGGAGTTCAAAGCCGATGCAGCAGGATACGTCTCACTTGTAGAGCACGAGTATAACGCCTTGTCTGACTGTGACAAGCACGTAACGAAGACGATGCCTCAGAGTGCCTACGCGTACTATCACCATGTGATGTGGTGGTATCACGTAGCTTTAATCGCTCAGAAGCATGGACGAGCAAGCCAAGATCAAGAACGCCTCATCCATTTCGTCAACGGTTACGAAGCTAAAGTTGGAGCTGGAGCCGCAACGTACTTAGCAGGAATGGGCGATTACACGGACGGAACAGGCGTCAGACATTATCTGACAGCGCGAGAGCCAAATGAGGATGGCCACTTCGGTGCCCTGAATCACATGACCCACCGCGACTATGAGACTCTGATCTCACCGACCATGTCCATAACCCGCGTTCTTAGCGATATTGCAATGACGATAAATCGTGGAGGAGATTTTCAGATGCCCCCGGGTGTCATGCCACGAGCTGAATTGCTACGCGAGCGCGTGCCCGCCGCAAGGCCCGCCCCCCAACAGGATGTCGACCAACCCCGACCTGATGATGTTGATATTGCAGAAGGTGTTGAAGAAGAAGAGGAGAGAGAGACACCTGAGCCCCAACGCCGGGAGAACCTACCAACCGCCAACCTACTTGGCTGGCGCCGTGCCGTCTCACTTAACAAGAATCAGATGGCCGAGATGCTAGACATCTTCGAAGATCCAGAGGATGTTGAATTCGTCATACCGAGATACCGGGTTCACCGGGAATTGTTTGAGTTTGTGCACCGCCGTCTAGGCGCCGCCGAACGCTACAAGACCACGATGTTGCCGAAGAACACGGAAGGTAGCATCGCACAACAACTAGCTTGGAAAGCGACCACGCCAATCCTTAACAGGAATCGCCAGTTCATTTCAGGCGAAGGAAAAGTTGTATCTAGAACTATGGTACCACTTCGAATTGCGACCGCAGCCCGAGTATTGTGCTACCGCACTATCCGACCTGTTAAGTGAGACGGCACGGCGCCAAGTAGGTTGGCGGTTGGTAGGTTCTCCCGGCGTTGGGGCTCAGGTGTCTCTCTCTCCTCTTCTTCTTCAACCCCTTTTTATCTTTATTGAAAAGGTGTTTGAGTCATTATGACATCACAGCAAGACAACGATCGCTCCGCAGAAATGACGGAACCACAGCAGCAGAAGCCACCTCGGAAGAAGAAGCCACTACCACGACCTAAACCACAACTTACAGCTGACCGCAGTATGCCAAAACCAACACGCCTATCTACAACAAACACACCATTAACTAATGATCCGCTTTGGTTAGACAGCTTAGTTTTAGAGGGTGAGAAAGGCCTCACCTCCGAGAATTCAATTAAGGAGTTCAAAGCCGATGCAGCAGGATACGTCTCACTTGTAGAGCACGAGTATAACGCCTTGTCTGACTGTGACAAGCACGTAACGAAGACGATGCCTCAGAGTGCCTACGCGTACTATCACCATGTGATGTGGTGGTATCACGTAGCTTTAATCGCTCAGAAGCATGGACGAGCAAGCCAAGATCAAGAACGCCTCATCCATTTCGTCAACGGTTACGAAGCTAAAGTTGGAGCTGGAGCCGCAACGTACTTAGCAGGAATGGGCGATTACACGGACGGAACAGGCGTCAGACATTATCTGACAGCGCGAGAGCCAAATGAGGATGGCCACTTCGGTGCCCTGAATCACATGACCCACCGCGACTATGAGACTCTGATCTCACCGACCATGTCCATAACCCGCGTTCTTAGCGATATTGCAATGACGATAAATCGTGGAGGAGATTTTCAGATGCCCCCGGGTGTCATGCCACGAGCTGAATTGCTACGCGAGCGCGTGCCCGCCGCAAGGCCCGCCCCCCAACAGGATGTCGACCAACCCCGACCTGATGATGTTGATATTGCAGAAGGTGTTGAAGAAGAAGAGGAGAGAGAGACACCTGAGCCCCAACGCCGGGAGAACCTACCAACCGCCAACCTACTTGGCTGGCGCCGTGCCGTCTCACTTAACAAGAATCAGATGGCCGAGATGCTAGACATCTTCGAAGATCCAGAGGATGTTGAATTCGTCATACCGAGATACCGGGTTCACCGGGAATTGTTTGAGTTTGTGCACCGCCGTCTAGGCGCCGCCGAACGCTACAAGACCACGATGTTGCCGAAGAACACGGAAGGTAGCATCGCACAACAACTAGCTTGGAAAGCGACCACGCCAATCCTTAACAGGAATCGCCAGTTCATTTCAGGCGAAGGAAAAGTTGTATCTAGAACTATGGTACCACTTCGAATTGCGACCGCAGCCCGAGTATTGTGCTACCGCACTATCCGACCTGTTAAGTGAGACGGCACGGCGCCAAGTAGGTTGGCGGTTGGTAGGTTCTCCCGGCGTTGGGGCTCAGGTGTCTCTCTCTCCTCTTCTTCTTCAACCCCTTTTTATCTTTATTGAAAAGGTGTTTGAGTCATTATGACATCACAGCAAGACAACGATCGCTCCGCAGAAATGACGGAACCACAGCAGCAGAAGCCACCTCGGAAGAAGAAGCCACTACCACGACCTAAACCACAACTTACAGCTGACCGCAGTATGCCAAAACCAACACGCCTATCTACAACAAACACACCATTAACTAATGATCCGCTTTGGTTAGACAGCTTAGTTTTAGAGGGTGAGAAAGGCCTCACCTCCGAGAATTCAATTAAGGAGTTCAAAGCCGATGCAGCAGGATACGTCTCACTTGTAGAGCACGAGTATAACGCCTTGTCTGACTGTGACAAGCACGTAACGAAGACGATGCCTCAGAGTGCCTACGCGTACTATCACCATGTGATGTGGTGGTATCACGTAGCTTTAATCGCTCAGAAGCATGGACGAGCAAGCCAAGATCAAGAACGCCTCATCCATTTCGTCAACGGTTACGAAGCTAAAGTTGGAGCTGGAGCCGCAACGTACTTAGCAGGAATGGGCGATTACACGGACGGAACAGGCGTCAGACATTATCTGACAGCGCGAGAGCCAAATGAGGATGGCCACTTCGGTGCCCTGAATCACATGACCCACCGCGACTATGAGACTCTGATCTCACCGACCATGTCCATAACCCGCGTTCTTAGCGATATTGCAATGACGATAAATCGTGGAGGAGATTTTCAGATGCCCCCGGGTGTCATGCCACGAGCTGAATTGCTACGCGAGCGCGTGCCCGCCGCAAGGCCCGCCCCCCAACAGGATGTCGACCAACCCCGACCTGATGATGTTGATATTGCAGAAGGTGTTGAAGAAGAAGAGGAGAGAGAGACACCTGAGCCCCAACGCCGGGAGAACCTACCAACCGCCAACCTACTTGGCTGGCGCCGTGCCGTCTCACTTAACAAGAATCAGATGGCCGAGATGCTAGACATCTTCGAAGATCCAGAGGATGTTGAATTCGTCATACCGAGATACCGGGTTCACCGGGAATTGTTTGAGTTTGTGCACCGCCGTCTAGGCGCCGCCGAACGCTACAAGACCACGATGTTGCCGAAGAACACGGAAGGTAGCATCGCACAACAACTAGCTTGGAAAGCGACCACGCCAATCCTTAACAGGAATCGCCAGTTCATTTCAGGCGAAGGAAAAGTTGTATCTAGAACTATGGTACCACTTCGAATTGCGACCGCAGCCCGAGTATTGTGCTACCGCACTATCCGACCTGTTAAGTGAGACGGCACGGCGCCAAGTAGGTTGGCGGTTGGTAGGTTCTCCCGGCGTTGGGGCTCAGGTGTCTCTCTCTCCTCTTCTTCTTCAACCCCTTTTTATCTTTATTGAAAAGGTGTTTGAGTCATTATGACATCACAGCAAGACAACGATCGCTCCGCAGAAATGACGGAACCACAGCAGCAGAAGCCACCTCGGAAGAAGAAGCCACTACCACGACCTAAACCACAACTTACAGCTGACCGCAGTATGCCAAAACCAACACGCCTATCTACAACAAACACACCATTAACTAATGATCCGCTTTGGTTAGACAGCTTAGTTTTAGAGGGTGAGAAAGGCCTCACCTCCGAGAATTCAATTAAGGAGTTCAAAGCCGATGCAGCAGGATACGTCTCACTTGTAGAGCACGAGTATAACGCCTTGTCTGACTGTGACAAGCACGTAACGAAGACGATGCCTCAGAGTGCCTACGCGTACTATCACCATGTGATGTGGTGGTATCACGTAGCTTTAATCGCTCAGAAGCATGGACGAGCAAGCCAAGATCAAGAACGCCTCATCCATTTCGTCAACGGTTACGAAGCTAAAGTTGGAGCTGGAGCCGCAACGTACTTAGCAGGAATGGGCGATTACACGGACGGAACAGGCGTCAGACATTATCTGACAGCGCGAGAGCCAAATGAGGATGGCCACTTCGGTGCCCTGAATCACATGACCCACCGCGACTATGAGACTCTGATCTCACCGACCATGTCCATAACCCGCGTTCTTAGCGATATTGCAATGACGATAAATCGTGGAGGAGATTTTCAGATGCCCCCGGGTGTCATGCCACGAGCTGAATTGCTACGCGAGCGCGTGCCCGCCGCAAGGCCCGCCCCCCAACAGGATGTCGACCAACCCCGACCTGATGATGTTGATATTGCAGAAGGTGTTGAAGAAGAAGAGGAGAGAGAGACACCTGAGCCCCAACGCCGGGAGAACCTACCAACCGCCAACCTACTTGGCTGGCGCCGTGCCGTCTCACTTAACAAGAATCAGATGGCCGAGATGCTAGACATCTTCGAAGATCCAGAGGATGTTGAATTCGTCATACCGAGATACCGGGTTCACCGGGAATTGTTTGAGTTTGTGCACCGCCGTCTAGGCGCCGCCGAACGCTACAAGACCACGATGTTGCCGAAGAACACGGAAGGTAGCATCGCACAACAACTAGCTTGGAAAGCGACCACGCCAATCCTTAACAGGAATCGCCAGTTCATTTCAGGCGAAGGAAAAGTTGTATCTAGAACTATGGTACCACTTCGAATTGCGACCGCAGCCCGAGTATTGTGCTACCGCACTATCCGACCTGTTAAGTGAGACGGCACGGCGCCAAGTAGGTTGGCGGTTGGTAGGTTCTCCCGGCGTTGGGGCTCAGGTGTCTCTCTCTCCTCTTCTTCTTCAACCCCTTTTTATCTTTATTGAAAAGGTGTTTGAGTCATTATGACATCACAGCAAGACAACGATCGCTCCGCAGAAATGACGGAACCACAGCAGCAGAAGCCACCTCGGAAGAAGAAGCCACTACCACGACCTAAACCACAACTTACAGCTGACCGCAGTATGCCAAAACCAACACGCCTATCTACAACAAACACACCATTAACTAATGATCCGCTTTGGTTAGACAGCTTAGTTTTAGAGGGTGAGAAAGGCCTCACCTCCGAGAATTCAATTAAGGAGTTCAAAGCCGATGCAGCAGGATACGTCTCACTTGTAGAGCACGAGTATAACGCCTTGTCTGACTGTGACAAGCACGTAACGAAGACGATGCCTCAGAGTGCCTACGCGTACTATCACCATGTGATGTGGTGGTATCACGTAGCTTTAATCGCTCAGAAGCATGGACGAGCAAGCCAAGATCAAGAACGCCTCATCCATTTCGTCAACGGTTACGAAGCTAAAGTTGGAGCTGGAGCCGCAACGTACTTAGCAGGAATGGGCGATTACACGGACGGAACAGGCGTCAGACATTATCTGACAGCGCGAGAGCCAAATGAGGATGGCCACTTCGGTGCCCTGAATCACATGACCCACCGCGACTATGAGACTCTGATCTCACCGACCATGTCCATAACCCGCGTTCTTAGCGATATTGCAATGACGATAAATCGTGGAGGAGATTTTCAGATGCCCCCGGGTGTCATGCCACGAGCTGAATTGCTACGCGAGCGCGTGCCCGCCGCAAGGCCCGCCCCCCAACAGGATGTCGACCAACCCCGACCTGATGATGTTGATATTGCAGAAGGTGTTGAAGAAGAAGAGGAGAGAGAGACACCTGAGCCCCAACGCCGGGAGAACCTACCAACCGCCAACCTACTTGGCTGGCGCCGTGCCGTCTCACTTAACAAGAATCAGATGGCCGAGATGCTAGACATCTTCGAAGATCCAGAGGATGTTGAATTCGTCATACCGAGATACCGGGTTCACCGGGAATTGTTTGAGTTTGTGCACCGCCGTCTAGGCGCCGCCGAACGCTACAAGACCACGATGTTGCCGAAGAACACGGAAGGTAGCATCGCACAACAACTAGCTTGGAAAGCGACCACGCCAATCCTTAACAGGAATCGCCAGTTCATTTCAGGCGAAGGAAAAGTTGTATCTAGAACTATGGTACCACTTCGAATTGCGACCGCAGCCCGAGTATTGTGCTACCGCACTATCCGACCTGTTAAGTGAGACGGCACGGCGCCAAGTAGGTTGGCGGTTGGTAGGTTCTCCCGGCGTTGGGGCTCAGGTGTCTCTCTCTCCTCTTCTTCTTCAACCCCTTTTTATCTTTATTGAAAAGGTGTTTGAGTCATTATGACATCACAGCAAGACAACGATCGCTCCGCAGAAATGACGGAACCACAGCAGCAGAAGCCACCTCGGAAGAAGAAGCCACTACCACGACCTAAACCACAACTTACAGCTGACCGCAGTATGCCAAAACCAACACGCCTATCTACAACAAACACACCATTAACTAATGATCCGCTTTGGTTAGACAGCTTAGTTTTAGAGGGTGAGAAAGGCCTCACCTCCGAGAATTCAATTAAGGAGTTCAAAGCCGATGCAGCAGGATACGTCTCACTTGTAGAGCACGAGTATAACGCCTTGTCTGACTGTGACAAGCACGTAACGAAGACGATGCCTCAGAGTGCCTACGCGTACTATCACCATGTGATGTGGTGGTATCACGTAGCTTTAATCGCTCAGAAGCATGGACGAGCAAGCCAAGATCAAGAACGCCTCATCCATTTCGTCAACGGTTACGAAGCTAAAGTTGGAGCTGGAGCCGCAACGTACTTAGCAGGAATGGGCGATTACACGGACGGAACAGGCGTCAGACATTATCTGACAGCGCGAGAGCCAAATGAGGATGGCCACTTCGGTGCCCTGAATCACATGACCCACCGCGACTATGAGACTCTGATCTCACCGACCATGTCCATAACCCGCGTTCTTAGCGATATTGCAATGACGATAAATCGTGGAGGAGATTTTCAGATGCCCCCGGGTGTCATGCCACGAGCTGAATTGCTACGCGAGCGCGTGCCCGCCGCAAGGCCCGCCCCCCAACAGGATGTCGACCAACCCCGACCTGATGATGTTGATATTGCAGAAGGTGTTGAAGAAGAAGAGGAGAGAGAGACACCTGAGCCCCAACGCCGGGAGAACCTACCAACCGCCAACCTACTTGGCTGGCGCCGTGCCGTCTCACTTAACAAGAATCAGATGGCCGAGATGCTAGACATCTTCGAAGATCCAGAGGATGTTGAATTCGTCATACCGAGATACCGGGTTCACCGGGAATTGTTTGAGTTTGTGCACCGCCGTCTAGGCGCCGCCGAACGCTACAAGACCACGATGTTGCCGAAGAACACGGAAGGTAGCATCGCACAACAACTAGCTTGGAAAGCGACCACGCCAATCCTTAACAGGAATCGCCAGTTCATTTCAGGCGAAGGAAAAGTTGTATCTAGAACTATGGTACCACTTCGAATTGCGACCGCAGCCCGAGTATTGTGCTACCGCACTATCCGACCTGTTAAGTGAGACGGCACGGCGCCAAGTAGGTTGGCGGTTGGTAGGTTCTCCCGGCGTTGGGGCTCAGGTGTCTCTCTCTCCTCTTCTTCTTCAACCCCTTTTTATCTTTATTGAAAAGGTGTTTGAGTCATTATGACATCACAGCAAGACAACGATCGCTCCGCAGAAATGACGGAACCACAGCAGCAGAAGCCACCTCGGAAGAAGAAGCCACTACCACGACCTAAACCACAACTTACAGCTGACCGCAGTATGCCAAAACCAACACGCCTATCTACAACAAACACACCATTAACTAATGATCCGCTTTGGTTAGACAGCTTAGTTTTAGAGGGTGAGAAAGGCCTCACCTCCGAGAATTCAATTAAGGAGTTCAAAGCCGATGCAGCAGGATACGTCTCACTTGTAGAGCACGAGTATAACGCCTTGTCTGACTGTGACAAGCACGTAACGAAGACGATGCCTCAGAGTGCCTACGCGTACTATCACCATGTGATGTGGTGGTATCACGTAGCTTTAATCGCTCAGAAGCATGGACGAGCAAGCCAAGATCAAGAACGCCTCATCCATTTCGTCAACGGTTACGAAGCTAAAGTTGGAGCTGGAGCCGCAACGTACTTAGCAGGAATGGGCGATTACACGGACGGAACAGGCGTCAGACATTATCTGACAGCGCGAGAGCCAAATGAGGATGGCCACTTCGGTGCCCTGAATCACATGACCCACCGCGACTATGAGACTCTGATCTCACCGACCATGTCCATAACCCGCGTTCTTAGCGATATTGCAATGACGATAAATCGTGGAGGAGATTTTCAGATGCCCCCGGGTGTCATGCCACGAGCTGAATTGCTACGCGAGCGCGTGCCCGCCGCAAGGCCCGCCCCCCAACAGGATGTCGACCAACCCCGACCTGATGATGTTGATATTGCAGAAGGTGTTGAAGAAGAAGAGGAGAGAGAGACACCTGAGCCCCAACGCCGGGAGAACCTACCAACCGCCAACCTACTTGGCTGGCGCCGTGCCGTCTCACTTAACAAGAATCAGATGGCCGAGATGCTAGACATCTTCGAAGATCCAGAGGATGTTGAATTCGTCATACCGAGATACCGGGTTCACCGGGAATTGTTTGAGTTTGTGCACCGCCGTCTAGGCGCCGCCGAACGCTACAAGACCACGATGTTGCCGAAGAACACGGAAGGTAGCATCGCACAACAACTAGCTTGGAAAGCGACCACGCCAATCCTTAACAGGAATCGCCAGTTCATTTCAGGCGAAGGAAAAGTTGTATCTAGAACTATGGTACCACTTCGAATTGCGACCGCAGCCCGAGTATTGTGCTACCGCACTATCCGACCTGTTAAGTGAGACGGCACGGCGCCAAGTAGGTTGGCGGTTGGTAGGTTCTCCCGGCGTTGGGGCTCAGGTGTCTCTCTCTCCTCTTCTTCTTCAACCCCTTTTTATCTTTATTGAAAAGGTGTTTGAGTCATTATGACATCACAGCAAGACAACGATCGCTCCGCAGAAATGACGGAACCACAGCAGCAGAAGCCACCTCGGAAGAAGAAGCCACTACCACGACCTAAACCACAACTTACAGCTGACCGCAGTATGCCAAAACCAACACGCCTATCTACAACAAACACACCATTAACTAATGATCCGCTTTGGTTAGACAGCTTAGTTTTAGAGGGTGAGAAAGGCCTCACCTCCGAGAATTCAATTAAGGAGTTCAAAGCCGATGCAGCAGGATACGTCTCACTTGTAGAGCACGAGTATAACGCCTTGTCTGACTGTGACAAGCACGTAACGAAGACGATGCCTCAGAGTGCCTACGCGTACTATCACCATGTGATGTGGTGGTATCACGTAGCTTTAATCGCTCAGAAGCATGGACGAGCAAGCCAAGATCAAGAACGCCTCATCCATTTCGTCAACGGTTACGAAGCTAAAGTTGGAGCTGGAGCCGCAACGTACTTAGCAGGAATGGGCGATTACACGGACGGAACAGGCGTCAGACATTATCTGACAGCGCGAGAGCCAAATGAGGATGGCCACTTCGGTGCCCTGAATCACATGACCCACCGCGACTATGAGACTCTGATCTCACCGACCATGTCCATAACCCGCGTTCTTAGCGATATTGCAATGACGATAAATCGTGGAGGAGATTTTCAGATGCCCCCGGGTGTCATGCCACGAGCTGAATTGCTACGCGAGCGCGTGCCCGCCGCAAGGCCCGCCCCCCAACAGGATGTCGACCAACCCCGACCTGATGATGTTGATATTGCAGAAGGTGTTGAAGAAGAAGAGGAGAGAGAGACACCTGAGCCCCAACGCCGGGAGAACCTACCAACCGCCAACCTACTTGGCTGGCGCCGTGCCGTCTCACTTAACAAGAATCAGATGGCCGAGATGCTAGACATCTTCGAAGATCCAGAGGATGTTGAATTCGTCATACCGAGATACCGGGTTCACCGGGAATTGTTTGAGTTTGTGCACCGCCGTCTAGGCGCCGCCGAACGCTACAAGACCACGATGTTGCCGAAGAACACGGAAGGTAGCATCGCACAACAACTAGCTTGGAAAGCGACCACGCCAATCCTTAACAGGAATCGCCAGTTCATTTCAGGCGAAGGAAAAGTTGTATCTAGAACTATGGTACCACTTCGAATTGCGACCGCAGCCCGAGTATTGTGCTACCGCACTATCCGACCTGTTAAGTGAGACGGCACGGCGCCAAGTAGGTTGGCGGTTGGTAGGTTCTCCCGGCGTTGGGGCTCAGGTGTCTCTCTCTCCTCTTCTTCTTCAACCCCTTTTTATCTTTATTGAAAAGGTGTTTGAGTCATTATGACATCACAGCAAGACAACGATCGCTCCGCAGAAATGACGGAACCACAGCAGCAGAAGCCACCTCGGAAGAAGAAGCCACTACCACGACCTAAACCACAACTTACAGCTGACCGCAGTATGCCAAAACCAACACGCCTATCTACAACAAACACACCATTAACTAATGATCCGCTTTGGTTAGACAGCTTAGTTTTAGAGGGTGAGAAAGGCCTCACCTCCGAGAATTCAATTAAGGAGTTCAAAGCCGATGCAGCAGGATACGTCTCACTTGTAGAGCACGAGTATAACGCCTTGTCTGACTGTGACAAGCACGTAACGAAGACGATGCCTCAGAGTGCCTACGCGTACTATCACCATGTGATGTGGTGGTATCACGTAGCTTTAATCGCTCAGAAGCATGGACGAGCAAGCCAAGATCAAGAACGCCTCATCCATTTCGTCAACGGTTACGAAGCTAAAGTTGGAGCTGGAGCCGCAACGTACTTAGCAGGAATGGGCGATTACACGGACGGAACAGGCGTCAGACATTATCTGACAGCGCGAGAGCCAAATGAGGATGGCCACTTCGGTGCCCTGAATCACATGACCCACCGCGACTATGAGACTCTGATCTCACCGACCATGTCCATAACCCGCGTTCTTAGCGATATTGCAATGACGATAAATCGTGGAGGAGATTTTCAGATGCCCCCGGGTGTCATGCCACGAGCTGAATTGCTACGCGAGCGCGTGCCCGCCGCAAGGCCCGCCCCCCAACAGGATGTCGACCAACCCCGACCTGATGATGTTGATATTGCAGAAGGTGTTGAAGAAGAAGAGGAGAGAGAGACACCTGAGCCCCAACGCCGGGAGAACCTACCAACCGCCAACCTACTTGGCTGGCGCCGTGCCGTCTCACTTAACAAGAATCAGATGGCCGAGATGCTAGACATCTTCGAAGATCCAGAGGATGTTGAATTCGTCATACCGAGATACCGGGTTCACCGGGAATTGTTTGAGTTTGTGCACCGCCGTCTAGGCGCCGCCGAACGCTACAAGACCACGATGTTGCCGAAGAACACGGAAGGTAGCATCGCACAACAACTAGCTTGGAAAGCGACCACGCCAATCCTTAACAGGAATCGCCAGTTCATTTCAGGCGAAGGAAAAGTTGTATCTAGAACTATGGTACCACTTCGAATTGCGACCGCAGCCCGAGTATTGTGCTACCGCACTATCCGACCTGTTAAGTGAGACGGCACGGCGCCAAGTAGGTTGGCGGTTGGTAGGTTCTCCCGGCGTTGGGGCTCAGGTGTCTCTCTCTCCTCTTCTTCTTCAACCCCTTTTTATCTTTATTGAAAAGGTGTTTGAGTCATTATGACATCACAGCAAGACAACGATCGCTCCGCAGAAATGACGGAACCACAGCAGCAGAAGCCACCTCGGAAGAAGAAGCCACTACCACGACCTAAACCACAACTTACAGCTGACCGCAGTATGCCAAAACCAACACGCCTATCTACAACAAACACACCATTAACTAATGATCCGCTTTGGTTAGACAGCTTAGTTTTAGAGGGTGAGAAAGGCCTCACCTCCGAGAATTCAATTAAGGAGTTCAAAGCCGATGCAGCAGGATACGTCTCACTTGTAGAGCACGAGTATAACGCCTTGTCTGACTGTGACAAGCACGTAACGAAGACGATGCCTCAGAGTGCCTACGCGTACTATCACCATGTGATGTGGTGGTATCACGTAGCTTTAATCGCTCAGAAGCATGGACGAGCAAGCCAAGATCAAGAACGCCTCATCCATTTCGTCAACGGTTACGAAGCTAAAGTTGGAGCTGGAGCCGCAACGTACTTAGCAGGAATGGGCGATTACACGGACGGAACAGGCGTCAGACATTATCTGACAGCGCGAGAGCCAAATGAGGATGGCCACTTCGGTGCCCTGAATCACATGACCCACCGCGACTATGAGACTCTGATCTCACCGACCATGTCCATAACCCGCGTTCTTAGCGATATTGCAATGACGATAAATCGTGGAGGAGATTTTCAGATGCCCCCGGGTGTCATGCCACGAGCTGAATTGCTACGCGAGCGCGTGCCCGCCGCAAGGCCCGCCCCCCAACAGGATGTCGACCAACCCCGACCTGATGATGTTGATATTGCAGAAGGTGTTGAAGAAGAAGAGGAGAGAGAGACACCTGAGCCCCAACGCCGGGAGAACCTACCAACCGCCAACCTACTTGGCTGGCGCCGTGCCGTCTCACTTAACAAGAATCAGATGGCCGAGATGCTAGACATCTTCGAAGATCCAGAGGATGTTGAATTCGTCATACCGAGATACCGGGTTCACCGGGAATTGTTTGAGTTTGTGCACCGCCGTCTAGGCGCCGCCGAACGCTACAAGACCACGATGTTGCCGAAGAACACGGAAGGTAGCATCGCACAACAACTAGCTTGGAAAGCGACCACGCCAATCCTTAACAGGAATCGCCAGTTCATTTCAGGCGAAGGAAAAGTTGTATCTAGAACTATGGTACCACTTCGAATTGCGACCGTAGCCCGAGTATTGTGCTACCGCACTATCCGACCTGTTAAGTGAGACGGCACGGCGCCAAGTAGGTTGGCGGTTGGTAGGTTCTCCCGGCGTTGGGGCTCAGGTGTCTCTCTCTCCTCTTCTTCTTCAACCCCTTTTTATCTTTATTGAAAAGGTGTTTGAGTCATTATGACATCACAGCAAGACAACGATCGCTCCGCAGAAATGACGGAACCACAGCAGCAGAAGCCACCTCGGAAGAAGAAGCCACTACCACGACCTAAACCACAACTTACAGCTGACCGCAGTATGCCAAAACCAACACGCCTATCTACAACAAACACACCATTAACTAATGATCCGCTTTGGTTAGACAGCTTAGTTTTAGAGGGTGAGAAAGGCCTCACCTCCGAGAATTCAATTAAGGAGTTCAAAGCCGATGCAGCAGGATACGTCTCACTTGTAGAGCACGAGTATAACGCCTTGTCTGACTGTGACAAGCACGTAACGAAGACGATGCCTCAGAGTGCCTACGCGTACTATCACCATGTGATGTGGTGGTATCACGTAGCTTTAATCGCTCAGAAGCATGGACGAGCAAGCCAAGATCAAGAACGCCTCATCCATTTCGTCAACGGTTACGAAGCTAAAGTTGGAGCTGGAGCCGCAACGTACTTAGCAGGAATGGGCGATTACACGGACGGAACAGGCGTCAGACATTATCTGACAGCGCGAGAGCCAAATGAGGATGGCCACTTCGGTGCCCTGAATCACATGACCCACCGCGACTATGAGACTCTGATCTCACCGACCATGTCCATAACCCGCGTTCTTAGCGATATTGCAATGACGATAAATCGTGGAGGAGATTTTCAGATGCCCCCGGGTGTCATGCCACGAGCTGAATTGCTACGCGAGCGCGTGCCCGCCGCAAGGCCCGCCCCCCAACAGGATGTCGACCAACCCCGACCTGATGATGTTGATATTGCAGAAGGTAGGCATTATTTCGCTCGCTGGACAGTCGCTGTTGTTCGTCAAAACACACAGTACTGCAACCTCGCCTTAACGCTATAAATATATTATTGAAAAACCTAGAAGTGCAATTCAACAGGCGGCAGTACTGTTGAGTATTTGTTGGGTTTGTAGAGGCTTGAACCACCAATCAAAATGCTTGTTTTCTGACGTTTGTTAAGTTGACATCGACGTCATGTTCAAGTCACTTCTCAATGAAGAGTAAAATTTCCTGAAAAGCCTTATTTAGGGGTTTATGAAAAGGGGTATCACTCATCAAATTTATAAATAGAGCAACTTATATCAAGTGTTAGGTGCCTGTATCTATCTAACGTTACCTTTATTTTATCTACAACCGTCTACTTTGTTTCGGAAAATATATCTTGTTATTTAGGACGTTAAATACTAAAGTGCAGTACTATAATATAAAACCTATATACATAATGTACACGCACACAAAATATTTCTAACAGCAAAGTCCACTAGCGCCATTGTAAAAGAGAAACTATATTTTGTCTATCATTCATTCTATGTTGCCTATGATTATTTCTCTATAAATACTTATTTTGCTCTAAAACACCGTGGTTGGCCCTCTCAAGATATTTCTGCGTCGAATGTTAATCATAAAGCTAAAAAATATGGCTATTGACAACGATTCTGTTGGTCACTCACTGAATTAAACTAATACGAGTATTATATTTATTTGAAGATGAAACAACAAAAAGAATGAGCTATTTTGTCTGACATATTTTGCTGAAATGAACATTTTTTAGTGAGGTCTGCGATATACACTTAGTTTTTTGGAATACCTAGATTTTTTGTTATTTATATAGGGAGTATGCAGGAACTGATTGTGGCAGTACAGAAGCGTGAATGTCAAGTATGTAACTGCCTCCGTGGTGACACGGTGCTCGTGGGTTCGATTCTCACGGGAAGCATACTTTGTAAAGTTGTTTCCAGACATTGCAGGCTTGAATCACCTGAGTTTCTGATAAAAAGGTGATTCCGTGCTTCGGAAGGCACATATAAGCCAGTGGTAACGGTGGTCGTTAAACCATGTCAGAGGCCCTTGAGTCGATTTAGAAACTCTGACACTAGGGTGTGTGAGTCGTTATACCTTACTGCCCACACGTTAGGAAAGGAACGTAGAAGTTTCACATTTGCAACGCAAGATGGCACGGTATACACTATGAACGTTCCTTATATATACCGTGTGTGTTTTATGAACGTGCTAACAGCCGCACAGTTCGATCTCCAAGGTTAAGCAACGCTTGCCGAGGTTGGTCTGTGGATAGGTGAACATACCGAGTTTCCTCCGTGCCTCGGAAAGCACGTTAAGCTGTTGGTCCCGGCTGTCATTTGGAGATATTTGGCAGTCGTTACGGATAGTCACAAGTATCTGACACCAGTCAAGGAGAACCGTGTTACCCAGTTAATGGGTTGTGGAGGTCTGGTAGGCAGCTGCTCCAAGTAAAATACTGGTTTTCAGCTAAATCCGGTTTGACTGGAAGCCGACCCCAATATAGTTGGGAAAAGGCTAGGCAATGCTGATGTTTCATGTACGTGCTAAATACATTATTTTTTTCTACTTTCTGGTTGCTACAAGAATAACATAGACAAAGTTAGATGCCATGTTTTACAGCTCTTAACTTGTCACATCTCTTTCTAACTTCAACTGACAGAAAGCGCGGGAACTACTTTTAGTTCAGCTAAGTAAGTGAACAACAGAATCCTTGCCATTGGCTTCTTTTCTATTGACATATTGACGTTATGAAAAATGTTTCGATTATTTCTAATTTCAATCGGTTACCGCTCACTGATTCGATGGCTTATATTATGAGGCTTAATATTAAGGCGTTGTGGGGTAAGCAGTAAATGTGCAAACATATCAAGTGTGTGTTTTCTTTTTTTTTTCACATAGAGTAATTTTTTTTTTTGTTTGAAACTAGGTAGACATCTAAATATGATTTGATCCGACTATGTTGATAGCTGTTTTTTCATTTAAGGAGGAAGTGTAAAAACTTCAGGCGGATTTTGTTTATATAAGGAAGAATATTTCTATAAACTGTGAATAGGTTATGTTGAAATACTATTGAATAAGTTCAAAAGATCTTTATTTAATCGAAAACTATGGCTCCTGAACGGCTTCGTAAAAGTGCAATAGGGAATATGCATGCGATTTGTTCATTTGCAAAATAAAATACTTATTAGCTCTAGTAAACAATCATGAAATTATTTTTGAAATACCTTCATAATTTATTATGTTATAAAGCTTCAAAGACTACAGTTAGAAAGAGAAGTCCGATACGTACTGTGACGTCAAATTACACGACGACTATACAGCTGCCATAGAAAACAGCGTTTTGGCGAGAGGGACAGATATATTTGTTAAAAATAATTGTATCTCGTTCGTTTTTCGAGCAATTTAGATTCTAATTTCACAGTTAGTATTATATTTTCGAATACTTTTAGAGAAACTGTTCAGATCATAATACTTGTTTCATGCATATTCCCTATTGGTACAGTCACCAGCACATCAGGTTATACAAACCTGTCAAATTTCTCCAAATTATTTTAAACCTTATCATGATGACACTTGAGTTCAAAAATGAATGAGAAAATTTGTGAGTTTATGGTAACTTGATGTAATGTTGATTGTACACACACACTACAAACTTGCATAAAGCTCTTTCTACTGGTGAAAACCATCAAAATGTTTGGCGTGTTTTAGGACAAGTACCTAAGCAGAAAACAGGCGGCAGTCAGCTACTATGTTTTACACTATGGGAAGCGCCAGATAAATTGCGTTTCTCTAATACCACCATTTTTCATTACTGTAGAACATACACGATCACGATAGAAGTCGACCCAGGACAGCTTTATGTCTTTATTTTTAAAGTCAATAAATGTATGTGGGTCAATGACCGTTGTTGCAAAAGGAACCGATCACAAGTGTCTCTTTAAAGAGTCTCCTTTATCTCGCGCCTACTATATGTAGACACTAGCTGACCCGCACAACTTCGTCTGCGTCACATTTTCCATTATTGCTCCTCTCCTATTTGTCTTAGCGTGATGATATATAGCCTATAACCTTCCTCGATAAATGGACTATATATATTTCAAATCGGACCAGTAGTTCCTGAGATTAGCGCGTTCAACCACAAACAAACTCTTCTGCTTTTTAATATTAGTACAGATTAAGCAGTTTCTATCTATTTCAGCAAAGCTTGTAAAACCTTTTTTTACAAATTTTTCCTTGCCACAATCTTAGGCCTCACATAAACAAGTTATTACAAAAATCCGCTACTCTTCTTATCTATGGTTTTCCTTTCTTAATTTAAATCTAGCATTTATTTGTCGAATTACCTTAGATTGTAAACTAATTGCTTTTTAGCGAGTGCCTTAAAGTTTTATTTAGCTGCTTGAGATGTATCATAGAATAAATAATATTAGAATTGTCGTGAAGTTTCGTGTAGTCCAATATAGTAGCATAAGTCCAGAGCACAGATGAATGCAGCGGGGTGATCTCACCAATGTCGGTGGGCTAAACTTGCGAGAGCAATAGTCGATGAGCATTGATTGACCAACCAATAACGTGAAGCGTTAGAGCTGTCGTCGTCAAACCGACCAATGGAGAGTGTGCTCACGACTCGTGCTAGTTATTATAACAGGGTTGTGGATTATAGGCAGTCGTTACATGTAAAATACTGGTATTCTGCTTCAACCTGCCAGATTGGAAGTATCATTTCCATCCATTAGCTATTCTCCTTTTTAGGGTTCCGTACCCGAAGGATAACCAACGGAATCCTATTACTTAGCCTCCGGTGTCCGTACGTCCATCATTTTTTATTTATTTGAGATACGTTTGCTCTTAACTCTAGTATTGGTCAGAGATGACAGAGACAAAGTCTACGATGGAGCGAGCTTACCCAGAAGGAGCCTGTTCACTTTTACTTTGAAGAGATTAGGGTTGTAAGTGTTCGTGAGCTGACTCCAATATAGTTGGGAAATAGGCAGATGATGGTGGGTGTCTCTTCAGGCCTTTATTCTACACTCAAATTCTAGTATTATTTACCCCATGATAATATTCCATAATGGTTCCTTAAATACTGTGCAAAATTTTTTATTAATTGCCTGCGTGTGATTTTTCATAAATCGCCAATAATTATAATAAAACATAGTATCTATGTATTAAAATTACAGTCCGTTATATACAAATGATATAAACTTATTCACTGACCGATTTAAAAATAGGAATGCTTTGATGGTGTCTCTACATAATGGCCCATGTTGGTACTTTAGTACTAGTTATTTCACGACATTTTTTAACAAAACAAAAGTTTACTTGACTCAAGTAGGAAAAATCACTCGAGTCAAGAATTACATTTTTTTAACACTCATTCAAATGTTTGTCTATGAGTTAGACGCGTTCTAGTACCACAAAATGTTATACGACAGCGCTTTCGAAAACTTACGAGCATTTTCGCTTGGTCGGGTTATAATATAACCCTACCAAACGAAAATGCTCGTAAGTTTTTTTACACGTATGTTACTTTGAGTTGAATGAATTTGAGATTATTTGTTAACACTACGTAACTTAGCAGAAGTTCTTTATTTACGAAATGTACAACTTGTCGTGGCGGAGACTTCAGAATTTGGGTCTTCAGTAGACATTTTGTAATAAGACCAAATGGACTATTATGTAGGTACAAAAACAAAAACATCGATGAAAAAATAAACTAAGTTAAATTAATATGTATGTATCTTTTTAATGAACAAATTAATTAACAATGCAGAGTGGAGATGTCACACATATTTAATATTAAGTTACCAACAAAAAAATCTCCTATGTTTTAAGTTCATTTTTGATTGATTTGGAGATCAATTTTCCAACGACCTCCTAAAATTGTTCCAAGGAAAATCCAAAAAAAACTTAAACACGTTACTTGTCTGGTTTATACCTTTTTCTGTACTTATGAGTTTCTTTCGATTTGACATTTAAAAAAATTATTAAACGTGTAACATTGGCGAAGACATTTTTATTCGCTACAATATGGCGAAATTAATAAGAAAAAAATACTCTAAGTATAAATTAATACTCTAATTATTAATGTTTCATCGCACAAGAAAGAATAAAAATCTGGGGTCAGTACTGTTGATCGTTTAGTATGTATTTGCTTCGTCTGAAGCCAACAGTTATCATACAAGTTCATTGTTATCAGAACTGAACCAAAATGTGGAAGAGAAAGTGACTAACATATATATTATAAGTTATAGTAAGCGCCAGATAACCTTGCAATAAAGTACATGTACCTTTATCTAATATCCCTTCGTATATACGAAGTACAGTCGTCAGCACACCATGCTACCCGAAACTGTCAAATTTTCCCAATCAACCTTGAACCTTATGTCTTTAAGTTTAAGTTGAAAATCTATTGAAGAAAGAGATATTGTTGTAGCTTGATGTACTGGCGTCTGTACCTTGTACCTTTCCCTAATATGTATCTTGTACCTTTCACTAATATCCCTTCGTATTTATTGTTCGGATATCTATCCGAACAATTAATTATGAACCGTTTTTTATTTCTAGGGAACATAGTCTCACGGTAGAAGCCGATTCAGGACAGGATTTTTAATATTAAGAAAGTCAATGAATGTATGTGGGTCGATGACAGTTATTGGTCATTTATCGGGCGCCTACCATATAACAAGATACAATCAGTAACGTACAAAGCAATTTAAATAAAAGCTTGTAAATACGTATTGTTCTATTAAGACCTTGGTCGATGCTATAAACGTTAAATTGTAATAAATTTCTCCTTTCAAGATTTATATAAAATCTTGTTAGGTCTAATACTTGACACTGTGTAATATCTCCACCCAACAAATATTTCTATCTATAAAATTTAATCTAGCTAACGCTTAACTTAACATAAACGTTTCTGTTACAATATATTAGTTATATTACTTCATATAATTCGCATTATATATCTAGTCATAATTATCGGTTGCATTGCGCCCTCTGTGTTCGCGTCTTGACAACTTCTTACGAGCTTTGACGACACTGAAACAAGGAAATTTAATCAATTTTTTTTTAATGATTTTGTAACATTACAATGCGATTCAATTAAGAATAAAATCGACTTAGCGCCATATTGTGACGTAATAGCTGTCAATTCAAACCAATTATGTAGGGAGAGCAAAGCAAGATTATTTTTTACAAATATTGAGTGAAAAAAGTGTTTTGGATGGTTTAAAATAACTAATAATGGCTTTAAATAATTAAATATTATATTTAGCTAATTTACTAGTATTGAACGTTTGTATTTAAATTAGATTGAAGACTTGTGCAACTATGTTTTTTTTGCAAACAGTACTTTCCAAGAGACATTTGACAGAGGCCATTGACGTTCCTATTCTTATTTCAATCGCATTGTACTATTTAGAAAGACCTACGCGATATTTGCTACCCAGAGCGGTATCGAAAGCCGGGTGGGTATGCGGTAACGCTACTGCTCAAACCTTAGCGGATATCTATACCGCTTAGCGCTATGGGTAGTGAAACTTCCTTGTGAAATGGCACATAAATAAATGTTTTGTCTAAGTTGTTTTGAAATAGTGTCGCAATATTTAATTAAGTTGATTTTGTTTTGTTTTTTTTAATAAAAAACGTTGCCCCACACTAGGAATTTACACAAACAGCCAGACCCGGAAAAACTATCTGTAGGCCATACAAATATTTGTTCCGTGTGGGAATCTAACCCACAATACGCGGCGCAGCAGCCGATCGCTCAACCATTGCGCCAACCGTGCCGTCAAACCCATGCCGTTTTGTAAAAAATATTGCTTAGCGCAAATAAACGCTTTTTTATATTCTATCATACAGCAGGTAGATCAGAATGGTGATACTAGTTTTGCCAGTGTCGCTCTAATCGCGGAACTTGATGCAAAATACCCGACGAGATACCGCGCAAGATTTATTGCTAGGTGAATTAACGTTTAGGTATGAACAAGCCTCCGGAGTCGCGGGATTATTCGCAAGAGACACCGTGGCTCCGGAACACAAAGGGCAATGAAGGAACATGGATGGGTTTTAGTCAGTAGAAGTCTGACACTCCCTCCCGCTACACCCAGAGCGGGAGGAGTCATTGGATGATTTCCCATCCCAAAGGTACGAACAAGCCTCCAAAAATATGGAATTTTTAGTTCGAGTGGTAGTGTACATTTTTAATAGTCTTACAAGAGCTACCTAGAGCCTTGTGCTCTAGATATGTATGGTGTAGAGCACTCGGCGCTATAGCGGCGCGGCCAGCAGCCCACAGAACTGCAGCAGGGCTTCTCGTAGGGCTGCGCTGGCGCCGGCTGCGCGTGCGCTAGCTGCTAGGCGGACTAACGCAGGGTAGAGACCTGGAAACCATCAGACTCTTAAAGCGGTTGATGAGCTCTTTCCTGTAGTTTGCCATCTATGATTATTTCCCAGAATTTGATCCTTATTAGCTGCACTTTCGGATGGTATAATAATAAAAGTGTGTGTCCTCAAGAGGCTCTCGTTGGGCAGCTGGATCAAGGGCTTGATCCAGAAAGCAGCAGTACTCCTGGACACGGCGCGTATAGTGAGGAGCTTCTCTCGGGAGCCCTGACCACCGGTAGTTTATTCCTGATACCGGTGGGCTGCTATTTTTTATATTTTCAAATGTTTTTTTTTGTGTAATATCTATACTAATCTATACTAATATTATAAAGCAGAAGAGTTTGTTTGTTTGTTTGTTTGTTTGTTTGAAAAGTTTTTTTCAGTGTTAGATAGCCCATTTATCGAGAAAGGTTATAGGCTATATATCATCACACTAAGACAAATAGGAGCGGAGCAGTAATGGAAAATGTGACGCAGACGAAGTAGCGCGGGTCGGCTAGTTTAAAAACAAAATAAATATGAAGAAAGAAAATAAATAAATAGAATAAAAAGTGTTTTTTTTTTTCAAAACTAACCGGTTCGATTGATTCCTGGCTAGGAATACCGATTTTTTCAAAAACGAAATGATGCAGTTTTACTTTTCATCAAAATCAGGCTCAGTATCCTTTCAGAGTTTTTTGGAAATCTATACTAATATTATAAAGCAGAAGAGTTTGTTTGTTTGTTTGTTTGGTTGAACGCGCTAATCTCAGGAACTACTAGTCCGATTTGAAAAATTCTTTCAGTGTTAGATAGCCCATTTATCGAGGAAGGCTATAGGCTATATATCATTACGCTAAGACAAATAGGAGCGGAGCATTAATGGAAAATGTGACGCAGACGAAGTTGCGCGGGTCATCTAGTTCCTCATAATTTAGTATTGGGCCATACACAAACACTTTATAAATGCAAGTCGAAAGTATGATCTATTAAAAAAAATAAAAATAAGATCTCTGATATTTAATTTGTAAGTATGTATGTTGTGTTGGCTACGAGATCACCCAAGACAGAGAGATTTGGAAGGAGGTTTTCGCTGAGAGACACAAGTGCAAAAAAGTATGTCAAAAATAACACTTATACACGTCAATATTGTTTGGTTATTACTAGATGAGGCCGGTTTCCTAGCTGACTACGGTGAGAAGAAACACCGAAAGCAACTCAGAGGTCATCATCTCTTTTAACGACCGCAAATCCCGTACTGGAAATAAAAAGGACGTCACAATGTCGAGGTCATTTTGTGCTGGTAGTAATACGACTTACCTATTAACTTTTGCCACGCTACAGCGTCCACTTTACCGGGGGGCGCCTTCTTCATGGATTCGGTGAGCGTTGCCACTGCCTTTAGCACGAACGATATCTCCGATAGTTGGTGCCTGGGAATTAAATAGTCTTCAATAAATATAAATAAATAAAAAGATTTATTTCAGTAAACAAATTATAATAAACTATTATAATTTTAATACATAATTTGAGTTGGTATTGAGCATTTGCAAAAAAATACTTAGATTGATGAAGAAATCTGTAGCAATGTAGTCTTTTTAACCCAAAGGTTGACTGGCAGAGAATGCATTGTTGCATTAAGTCCGCCCATGTAACACTATTTTACATAAAGTTTAAATAAATAAATAAAATCTGTATACAGTAAATAGGTAAACCCTGCCTCCTAAACTAGGGTAGCCTGTATTATAGGAGGCAGTAACTATAGTAAAACCTTAAAACTACCACCGATTTAGAAAAAGAAAAAAAGAATTTACAGGAAGGTTTTTTCGCCTCCGTCATTTGTTACAAGATATTATTAATTGGCACAAGAGAACTCACTGTCCGCGAACCAATATGATACCTACGTGTTGACTGACGAAAACAGGGGAATCTAAAAGGCCTTTCCATAATCATTTATTTGTCTGAATATGGTATTTAATGGTCTTAAGATAAGGTAGTGTTGTCATCACATTCTGCCAATTTTATAGTGGCCTGCAAATTTTAATGTTAGACACATACAGATAATAAAGGAATTAAGCATCAACATTAAATATTGATTGAGACTAACAATATTTCGGATGTACGAGTTAAAAACAAAATTATAAAACACACACACAATTTAAAGAGTAAGTCAAAGAGTAAGAATAGATGACAAAGAATAAATTATTACAATCCAATTAGGATGTTTTGTAATCGAATAGAATTTCTATGTATCTAATGTTGATACGTTATTCAAGTTACGCGTCCGTTTGTGGGTCACAGAAGTTCATATGTGTACTGTGTTATATTCCAACAGCAAAGTTTTGTAAAAGTTTCGGATAAGATTTGCTGTGACAGACGGACAGACAGCCTCCGAGTGATCCTATATGGGATCCGTTATTCCATACAGAGGTTCGGATCCCTAAAAGGAAACTGCAGCTTACCTAGGTAGAGGTTCTGTATTATCTTCATCTTGGGTGTATTTTGATATTACTTCCTGGAACCTGTCCAGTAACGCTACTATTGCTAGGGGGTCCGTGTCGTCTGAAACAAGGCATTATCTTAGATTCTCTCTAAACTTCATAAATGAAGATTATTAAAATGTGTAATAGTTAATTACGGGATTGCTACCATGTATATACCATACAACTGTCATAGGAAACAGCGTTTTCGCGAGAGGGATAAAATTTGTTTAAAATAATAACATCTCGTTTGTTTTACGAGCAATTTTGATTCCATTTTCACTGTTAGTATAACATTTTTGTATATTTTTAGATAAACTGTATAGATAACAATTTTTTTTTCATGCTTATTCCATATTCAGCCCTATTGTCTTTTGAGATAATATGCATGTATGAAGAAAACGTGTAGCATCGACCTAAATTTCATTGGCATTAGGGTAAAAGGAAAATGAAGAGCAGTTGAATATAGAAGTCCTTATAAATAAATAAATACTCACTCTCTACTCCAGCAAAAGAATCAATATCTTCTAACATGGAGTACTGCAGGAGAGTCTCGAAGCACGTTCGCGCGAACTCTTCTCTCTCTTTTAACTCTTGTTCATTTTCTGTTGACAATATTACACTTTGTTAAGTCAATTGAAATTAATGACAAAAATTTACCTTGTCAAAAACATGGCAAAAAGGTGGCATGAGGACTGTAACTGAACTGCATCAGACTGCTTGAAAAGCGACTTGTTTGGAACTTTTTAGTCTTATTTAGGGGTCGTGTTTTTTTTTTTTTCAAAGTAATGTTTTCATTTTAGTAAAGTCCCGCATACCTATATTGAAAAGGGTGGATCCTCCGCCCAGGCGGTTGTTGTGCCTGAGGGGGTTGCATGAGCAGCCTGATAATTCATATTCGGGCTGATGTATGTGTTCTAATCGTATGGTAAACTCTGCTTGCGCGATGTAGGATTTTTAGATCGCTAACAGTCGGATAGATGGCGTCGCGATTCTTGTTGTTGCGATGTAGGTTAGCACCGTTGGGTTTTCTTGTGGCGGTTGAAGCAGTTACAAGTTACATTTTTGGAAACGTCTCCTCGAGCCCTTTTTCTTGATACACGACTTAATAAGATTTGAAGAAAAAAAAATTGAGGACATATTTTGGCGTAAAAGTGAGCCATTTTAATTTATATACCCAGTGTCACTCTCAAAAACAAGACGAATGTAACGAAAAATCTCAAACTAAAATCCATCAAGCCGTTTAGGCTACAGAACGTGCCAAAGAAATACATAACAAACACTGAAAATACATAACTCTTCTCCTGGCGCTGTAGGGTAAAAGTAAAGCCTGGCTGGGTTTAAACGAGTTGTAGTGTCCATTACTAATGTGCCAACACAGCTGAACCACCTCATTACCCGTCTCGACTGTTGAAGGCTTGCCACTTTTTGAAAACAAAATTGCTGATTCTGTGGCATCGAATAAATATCAAAGAAGTATATAGAATAACGTTTATTGTCTCCAGTATTAAAGCTAGTAGTACTGGTAAAGTCGCCAGCACATAATGCTACAACAATCTGTCAAATTTATGTATTAGATTTTCAACTTTATAGCTAAAGTGATTAAGTTTAATTTTGATTGAGAAAAATTAACAGTTTCGGGTTCCTTGATGTACTGGCGTCTGGACATAAATAAAACTTTAATACCGAAAGCAAAAGGTTCAAGCGTCAGCATAATGCTTAGGTTCCTGAGTAGCAGAACCAACGGTGTCAACCACCAGAAAAACGCGGAGTCCCAGAGAAAGAGAAACATAATTTCGTCTTTCCTCTATATCAAGCAGGCGACAGAATCTATACTAATATTTTAAAGCAGAAGAGTTTGTTTGGTTGAACGCTCTAATCTCAGGAACTACTGGTCCGATTTGAAAAATTCTTTCGGTGTTAGATAGCCCATTTATCAAGGAAGGTTATAGGTTATATATCATCACGCTAACGCAAATAGGAGCGGAGCAATAATGGAAAATGTGACGCAAACGAAGTTGCGCGTGTCAGCTATATAAGCATATAGCTGAATGTACTGTCAGGAGTCAAGGGCTGAAAACCAGCGCTTAGCAACCTACTAGGGGTTGCTTACGTTCTGTCGCCTGCTTGAAACGGAGGCGACACGGCTTTAGGACTCCGGCATTTTTCTGGTGGTTGACACTGTTGGTTCTGCCACTTAGGAGTTGCAGTGGCTGGAAATAGTGAGCTGGGCTTGTCCCATATACTTACGTATAGGTTGTGGAGGCTGCGTGTGCAGAGATCCTGCTCTGATAAGCGCCAGCAAAGACCTGAGATGCTGCGGCGGTAACCGCGGCCGTGCGCGCAGGACTTGCTCTCGCACTGCCATTACTAGCTGGCGGGCCGCACGCCCGCCCCCCACCCTGACGAGAAAACGATAGATATAAAAAAAAAATACAATCAACATTATTATAAGCCTAGCCTTTTTTATAAGTTGATATCAACAAGCAATAAGGCTAGACAGATGATGATGACCTGGTTACCGGCTAGTAGAGGTTAGAGAGCTAGGTTCTATTTAAAACACTGGTATTCAGCCGCATCCTGTTAGACTGGAAGCCGACCCCAGCATAATTAGGTAAAGGCTAGGCAGATTGTTTGAATGAAAGACATAACTTACGGTGGTTCGAACAGGAATGTCTCCAGGACTTTGGGTAGCGTTTCCCAAAATTCTTTATACTCTTCAGGCTGCTCTCTCGCTAGCGGCAAACCTGTTCCTAATACCTGTGACAGCAAAAATGTTGTTATTTTTAACAGATAACAACTGTATGCAGCGTGCGACAGAATGAGAGCAAAACTTGTAAAGGCGTATAGTACTCATTGTTATGAGCAACTTTTACTATGGAACTAAATCTGAAATGACGAAAAAAAAATAGCCGTTGTATCGGCATCTATAAATAAATAACTAACGAAGCGTTCAAACCTTGCATCGCGGTCTCGTTTTCTTTGCGATTAGAAAATATACAGCAGTCCAAATATTAACCATTCGGACAGTTGCCCACCAAACACAACAACCGGAAAGGGAGGATCATATAACTAGACTATCCGCCCTTTTTATCGGGGCCGGTTCCATATCTCTATCTATAAAATTTTTCGAGATTCGCACATTTTTGTCCGATTTCGGGGTTGATCCCGAAGTAAAAATTGTTCATTATAATGAGTACAGAGACCATTTCCGGTTCTGCGTTCATTATATTACATTGCAAGCAGTATTTGTTGCGCCTTTTAATACTAATCGCCACTTGAAACTACTTGAGTTGGTGGCGATGAATTTTAATTAACTTGAATTACGATTTCAAAGAAATGAAATCAGTCATGTAATTTTCCGACAAATTAATGTACAGTTCGAACCACGCGTTTACCTATTTGAAGTACGTCGCGATTAATTGCGCAGGATGTCAATTTGGCAAAAAACATATGACAGCGCATACGCGGCGCGCAAGATGGCGTCGTGTAATGGCGTCTCAGTCGCTCGTATACGTTCGATGCAAACTTGTAGTATTGCATTGAGCAAACGGGACTTTGCTCAATGCAATACTACTATTGATGCGCAAGGTGTTACACGTTGTTATTGTTTTAAATTATTTATATTGCTTATCTATTACTGTTTGATTTGTGTTTTTAGTGTATATGTTTGTTGTGTTACTTTGTGACCTTTTTATTATTACTGGTTGTTCCTGACGTCACTTCGGACCACACACGGCGACATGGCCTTGTGCGCCCCACCGCGGTTTACGTCGTCGGACAGCCGCGACAACCACTCACTCGCCGACACCTTTGACGTGCGCACATATCGGTCATCTTTGTAACTAATAATTACCTATTTCAATACAGTCTTTCCAAGCATCGAAGTAGTTTTAATTAATAGCCAAGACCACCAGCAGCACACCTGGAGCTTGACATTCAACACTGCTTGTGTTTCTTATTTGTTTTTAATACAATACGTATAAATAATAAAAATATTCTATGAACGTAACACTGTTTACGTGATTGCACCTGTGAGCTGCGCGGTCATCACTAAAACCTACTTTCCGAGCGGCAAAGAACCGTGGTTTGAACTGTAGTAACTCTTATCAATTGACTTCAAAAAGGAAGGAGAAGTCGGTCGGTGGTTGTTTTGGTGTAGTAAAGTTGTGCTATACCTGTAATAAAAGTGATGAGATCTGTGCGACCTCGTCCATTTGTTCCGCCGATTTGCGTCGCTTGTCTTGTCCGTATTTCTGTACCGCAGTGTGTAGCGCCTAGAAAATATTAGCGATTCAATTAAAATTACTCAAATAATGGTAAAAATCTTTGTCTTGAAAATATGATCATCTGAGAAAATTATAATGAAACGTTTCTCGATGAAGCAATTTCACGCTGTTTGTTTTCCGAACTAAAATGGAACCCTAATAGGATCACTCGGATGTCTGTCTGTCTGTCGTTTCTCGGGACCTACTGGACCGATTCTGATAAAATTTGGTATACATACGGACTTTTATGACCCAAACACGAACGAGTTACGTAAATAAACACATTTTTGTAGGGCAAACTAGAAAATTAAAAAAGTTTTTCAAACTGTATCGTGTGACATATCAAACGAAAGGGCTTACTGTGAGGGTTTTCATTATATTATTTTCATAATTTTAAATAAACAGTTTTGAAGTTATTCAAGAAATTAGACAAGACATGTCCATTCATCCCCCTCCCCTTATCTCCGAAACTACTGAGCGTAAAGTTTTGAAAACTTATAATAAGTCTGTAGTGTTAAAATGACTTAAAAAGGTGATTCCGCACTTTTTTGAAGTTATATTTATTTTGTATTTAGGCGTCAATCTTCCTTGTTAATTTTAACTAGATGAGGCCTGTGTTTGTTATCTGACTAACCGAGAAGAAACACCGAAATATAATTAAAGGTCTTTTTTCAAATGAATTTATCACCGGAAAGTGGCAGACACCGTAAAATTGTAATAAATCTTGATTAGATTATAATTTCTCTAAATATTATGAAAATATCGTTTTGTGTATAATATATCTCTGCGTTTTCAAGCTCCCATAATTTGACAGGTTCATATTGAAATAGTTACCAGCAGCAAATGCGGCGCGACATGGATGGCGGCGTGCGGCGCGGCGCGGTAGAGCGCGGCGGCGGCGGCCAGGCAGCGCGGCGCGGCGCCGCCCGCCCGCTCGCCGCACGCCGCCGCCAGCGACGTCAGCGCGCTGAACAGCGCGCCCAGCAGCCCGTGCCGCTGGAGGGCTTCCTGGACAGACCGAGTAGACTTGTTCTATAAATATGTTCGTTTTTTTTATTTAATGAAAATTTTGTTATGTAATATGTATAGTTTATATAATATGTATGTATTTTGTTTAATGTTTGTATATTAATATCAATCGCTTTCCTGTTCTCCATATTGCACCTACCACTATTTGTCTCTACATCACCCAAAGGTTGACTGGTAGAGAATGCCTATGGCATTATGTCCGCCTCTTTACATTTGTGCTTAAAGTGTTAAATAAATAAATAAAAAATAAACTCTATTCAATTTTATAGAGAGCAGGGAACTGTGAATCATAGCACAGGTATATCGCAGCATGCGTCGGAAGTCTCAGGGCAATTCCCGGCCACCGTAGGCGAGCGTCCGATCAGAACCAGACCCGGGTCGACGGCGCGTTGTGTTCCACGCTCGCCTCAAAGAGTTGTGACCATAGAAGACGGAGCCCGCCAAGATTGCGAAATTCGTTCGAAAGAGTCAGAGGTTTTAATCAGTAAGAATCTGACACTCCCTTAATCTGCTTCACCAGAGCGTGAGTCATTTGACGATTTCCCATCTTTAAAAAAAGGCATATCGCAGCATTAGGTAAAAATTCCAGCACACTGTGCCATCTGGCACAATCTGCCGATTACCTCTGTCTGTCGTATTTCAACGTTTTCGAGGACGGTTACGCGCCACCGCGCAGCAGAACACGACGCCGACTACGTTACGTGCAATATAGTTATAGTTTAATAAGGTTTTATCTTATGTATTAGTTTATTATTGTTCAAAATAATTTTGTATATTTCAATTTTGTGTAATTGTATCTATGGGCCTCAGATGAAAAAAAAGGTAGATTATTATTATAAGTACACAGCTATTTTCCAAGACCTTAGATATCTAAGGTCTTGGAAAATAGCTGTGTACTTCTTTCTCCAAAAATTCAAGTCAAATACTATATGTACTATGTACTATGCTTATGCACTTTATCTAGACATGACTACATCTGGATTTGACGCTGTGGCCGAGGGCTAGCACGAGCCCAGCTTTGTCACAAGTCAAGTCAAAATGTTTATTTCAATTTGGCCATTAAACGGCACTTTTGAACGTTACAAGTTGGTAAAGTAACTAAGAAAGAGTGTCGGTACCAGAATTGATCCCTGCGGCACACCGAAACCCCTAGCCTTGCCGTCGCTAACCGTCCCATATCTCTCGACACACTACTCCCGTTCAGCGAAGTAATCTCGAATTTTTTTGAGCGTATCACCTGGTACATCAATACCTTTGGGTTTGATAGAAGTTATGGATGTCACACAGTGTCAAAAGCCTTGAAAAGGTCTAGAAGAATACATGTGTACTTCTTTCTTCAAAAGAACCAAATCGAATATTCTACTAATGCTGTACATATCATTCCTCACATAATCCATCCATCTTTTATAATAGTACCGTACTATAGCTTACCTTATGAACGATGTCTAGACAATGCAGCGCATGCAGGCTGACAGGCGCGGCTTGCGCCAGCGAGTCCATCGCTGATGCTGCGGCCGACGGCTCCGTGCTACACACGTGCGACAGGCACTGGCCCAGCTTTGTCACATCAGCTGGGGTGAACCTGGGAACACGATCATGGAAATTATGATGATGAGGTAGTTGTAGCTAGTTTGGCTACTGATATACTTACTCATGGCAGTAAATACGATTTGAAGTCAACAGTTTTTCAAGTGATTAAATAGCATATTTTGATGCAAGCAGGCAACATTTCAGTTACGGCGGGAAAACTGATATAATTAATGATACTCACGTAGGTCGTATATGTTGAAAGATGAGAGGGAAAATCTGCACTAGCGTTGTGAGAAAGTTCAGTGATGGCGCGTATACTTCCACAGGTTTACCATCCTCTGACGCTGTGGAGGAAGATGTCTTTGGTGTTCAAATGAAAGCGAGGCAGGGCCAGCTATTCGTTGATGCAACCGGTCTTAATAGCTTTAGAATTAATCAATAAGTAAATCTACTCATTATTAAAAAAACTGGCCAAGTGCTAGTCAGATTCACGTGCATAGGGTGCCGAACGAATTTAACTTTTGTTCCATTTTAACACAATAGACTTGTCATGGGTTTTCCTGATAATTTATTGATTGATTTAAAATTACTAGAATTTTTCAAAATTTTAAGCTCATTAATTTCGGATACAAGCTACGGTGATTTTTCGTCTAATTTCTTGAATAACTTCAAAACTGTAATTTATAGAGTTCTTTATCATTTTATAGTCATGGTAATACAAAATAAGCCACTGTACAGTACGAATAATTTATCTTTGCCCATGCGAATTACGTCGCAATCGATTGCGCAGAATGTCAATTTGACATGAAACATAGAACAGCGCATGCGCGGGTAGGTCGCGTATGCAGTCTCAGTCCCTCGTATACGTTCAATGCATACTTGTGTCCCGCTTACTCAATGCAATAGGACTGGTGGTACGAAAAGTGTTATTGTTTCAAAATATTTATTTTGGTTTTTCTTACTGTTCATTTTCTGTTCTTTTGAGTGATGGCCGTTTTGCGCAGATTTGACGCATATCTTCCTAATCTTTCATAGATATAATTGTATTTTTTCTTTTTGTGTACTTTTGATATGCGTCATATTGTCCGCAAATAAACTCTTTTTCTTTCTTCTTTCTTTCTTCTTTTCATTTGTGTTATGTGTGTTTTTGTGGTGTATATGTTTGTTGTGTTACTTTGTGACCTTGTTATTGTTACTGGTTGTGTTTCTTACTTGTTAATAATACAAAACGTATAAATCAGAAAAATATTCTACGAACGTAACACTTTTTTACGCGATGGGACCTGCGCGGTCGTCACTAATAGCTATCTTCGCATGGGCAAAGATAAAATATTCGTACTGTAACTATTATAGCGGCTCTATAACAATATTCATAGACGCCATTTGGCGATACGCACATTCTCCTGGGAGTTCTGAACTTACGTGGAGGGTCGGAGGGTGACGCAGCCGCTATGTTACTCCAAGCGGCCCAGGCGGCGGCCCACACTCTTTTCTGTAAAGAAGCCTCCACTTCTGTAGCCCGGCCCGCCGCTGATACCACTTCTTGGAACGATTTCAGGGCGCCTACTGATACCTAGAGGTACAGGGGAAAAAGTTTGAGTAAAGTTGTTCTTAATCTATACTCTATACTAATATTAAAAAGAGGTAAAATTTGTTTGTAAGTTTGTATGTTTGTAAGTTTGTATGTAGGGGGTAATCTCGGGAACTATTGGTCCGATTTGAAAAATTCTTTCAGTATTAGATAGCCCATTTATCCGGGAAGGTTATAGGCTATATATCATCACGCTAAGACTAAAAGGAGCCGAGCATTAATGGAAAATGTGACGCAGACGAAGTTGCGTGGGTCAGCTAGTAATATTATAAAGAGGTAAAGTTTGTGAGGTTGTCGGGGATAATCTCTGGATCTATTGACCCGATTTTGATTTTTTTTTACCAATAGAAAGCCACGTTAATTGTGAGTGTCATAGGCTATATTAATTACTAGAAAATAGTAGACATCCCCACGAAAATTGCAATATTAATGCATTTTTTTTACTATTGGTAAGCATACGTTTGACCGCTACCTCACCTTGATGTTAAGCGATGATGCGGTCTAAGATGGATCACGCTTGCCTAGAAGTAACCTATTCACTCTTGACTTAAAGACTCCCAGGTTGTAGCTATCAGGAAACACAGACTCAGGCAGGGAGTTCCACTCCTTAGCTGTACGGACTATGAAAGTATTCCCAAAACAAATGCAAATGCGCTACGTTTTTCTGTCACCTTTGAAATAAAATATATGAAAGAAAGAGAATATAATCTGAACCTTTTTTGTATTTACGATATAAGCTTACCTGTTGGAAGTCTGTGAACATATTCTATTTATAGAATTCACACATTTACGTATCTTTTAATGCCGTTAATTAATATTAAAATGCCGTAGCAAAGTCAGGAAATATGGAGCACTTTTTTGATCCAGCGCGTCCCTATATGTCCTTCTTTCAGCGACGCCCAAGGTCAAGGTCCATACTCCAAAGGCGGTGCCCCTAGCGTGTAGTTTCTTAGTTTGTTAGTTTATTTAATTAACTCTGGCTAGACGCTTTAATATTTACCACGAATAAACGTTTATCATCAAACCGAAAACAGAAGAGAGTTATCTCTTCTGGGCCAATCGGGTAATAAAATAACAACTACCTGTGATACAAACTTTACCAAAACATACCTCATGACTCCTCCTGAGCGCGAAGTCTGTTATGTAGTCCAAGAGTGCTGTCCAGGACCTGTTGAAGTCTCCCACGGTCGTCAGCAGCTGGAAGCGCGAGTGGAACACGCGCGACACGCCTGACAGTGTGAGCACCTGAGGAGAAGCATTCATGTGAACCCAACTAACTTAAAACAACAATAGGAAGAAATATAAAAACTCTGATTAATTAAACAATTTGCATAACGGAAAATACACTAGTAAACAATGATACTTTTACCAAGACATTTCGAAAGGAGATCGTTTGTGACTCCATCAATCAATCAATGTACACATACAGGTGATAAAGTAGATAAAAATTGAAACAATTATGAACCCTGTCGGGCACAGCAAAACTTTAAAATAATTAGGAGAGAGGAAGAGTGATTTAAATACTTTTCTTGTAAAATAAATGGACAACAACATTGTTAATATTTTTCAATTTATGAATTCAATACCCTAGCTTTATGTATCTTGGTATGAAATAATATTAAGCAAGTATTCTTCGAAGGAGATGGCACTATCCACACATTTCGACATTTATTTTTATTTCTTTACGTCATTACGAGGCGAGCTAATTTTCACAAACCGACATCTACCACCTAAGTTGATTAAAAAATGTAATCAAATGACGTATTCAATATTTCTGCCAATACTATACTTTGAAAATTAAATAAATAAATAATAATTAGTTTAATAATAATTGTATTTTTTTATTGAATTTTTACCTATATTTGTTTGTATGCCACAAAGGCCGAACATGACTGACTGATCTTTTATTTATGAACAACTTGCATTCCTTTTATGTATACTCATGTTCCTACAAATAAACGTCTTGTCTTGTCTTGTCAGACCATACAAGATCCATAATTGTTGTGTCCTTAGTTCCTTACCCTACGACAAATAAACTGTAGATGCGTTGCCCGCACTCTAAACTGACAACATAAAAAAAGGTTCCCCCCCCGCACCCCTCCCTCCCTGCTCGCGCGTACTATATTATATACGTTATTGTTCATACCTGTGTCTCTGCCCACTGCTTCTGCGCCGTGTTTCTCGTGTGATGTATTAGAATATGATCGCCGGTGTCCACTTTCTCTGAACTCGCTATGTTTGACTGCTTTTGGACCTAAAAGTCAAAAGAGATGCTAACTTTGTACGTGAGTTCGTCATTACGGTAAAGTGCAATATACACTCACTAAAAAAAAGGGGATAAATATAATGACCACCATAAAATGCTTTGATACCCTTAGTTTTGTAACCAAAAATATCTACTTAAGAGTCCTATTACATTTTTTACGGAAATTCATGATTTTTGACGCTGTAATTTTCAGCAGCAGTAAGATATTTTAATTATTTGATCCTGAATAACGATAGTGCCAGTCTCTTTATTGTAAGTTGGAGTTACACATTTTCATTTTTCTTTTCGTGTAATTTACTATAAATATTTTACGAACTCAGTTTGCAAGAAAAAATGTCGGCGATGGAACTTTGACGGTCTAATTCACATTGTTACAATCAATTCTTATAAAAGCTGAAATGACTAAAAGGTAAGTTGAATGTTTTACTTGTTTATTGGAGTTCTAGAATTTCTTTAAATTCCTTGAGTTTTCACGGAAAAAAACGTCCAGAAATCCTAATTTAAGCCAGAAATGTCTGGACTCAGCGTCCATTATATTCCAAATAAAAACAATTTTATCAAATAAATTAATATGATATAAAATTTCAATCTACAATGAATACGTTTCATAAGTTTTCGTTTGTCAATATAATAAAACAAAATTACAATAAATAAAATTAAAGTACTATATATTCTGCGTCAATTCAGCGCGCGCGCTCCACAGATTCGCGCGAGCGCCCAAATAAACTATAATCCTATTCAGACTAGTAAGTATCAAAATGGTTTCGCGGACTATAGATGTACTCCCAACGTAACTTCGTCTATTGCAAACGAGCATTTACGATTCGTAATAGGACTCTTAACACCAGAAAAATAGTCACGACTCCACTTTAAATTGTATTCGACCACCAAATTTAGTAAATGATCACCAAATCTTAGCGAGCAAATTAATATTCAGTTAGTATAATATTCAAATTCTATAGTAACGTGTCTGCGTCAGATCCCCTCTATGGCTGGTGAAACATGTGGGTTAGGTTAGGTTAGAACCATGACCATTAGCCAGATTGGTTTAATTTTGGTGATCATTTACTATTTTTGGGTTACTCATGATTTACTTGGAGTCATTTTACTTAAATAGGATAGCAAAGTGTTAAAACTTTGGTTATAATTTTACATTAAAATGCGAGTTTCATTTTGGTGATCATTTACTACTTTTGTCTGCTATTTGTTACTATATCTGGTGGTAAGTTAAACTTAAAAATCATCAATATTACTATTACTTCAGCACACACCAGTAGCTTCTAGACTGGATAAAAGAGAACTTCGTAAGCTATGAAGATATTGTTCTTACAATGAATCTTTGTATCTGAAACATACCTAATATACGTCTCTTATTTGATTCCCAAAAAGTCTGATAGTCCCTTACCTGCTCCAGCATCGGGAACAGCACAGCCAGCAAGGCTCTCCAGGCTGGCTTGCTGAGGAGGGTTCCGTGGGCACCGATACAGCTGAACAGCGTCTGGCTGGCAGCGCGGCGCACCGGAGCGCGGGGTTCCGTACATAGTTCACCTGAGGTGAAAACAAACGGTAAAGTAACCAGTAATTCGAAAGAACAGAATAGTTCCTGTGGTTGTGTTTGTAATTTTGCATCGTAAAACTTGTTTTTTTTTTTTTGTTAACTAAGTAATGGGCTTGCTCTTGACCACAATTACGCCTGATGGAAAGCGATGGATGAGGTCTATGTTGGAGCGAGTGTCCCCAGAAGATGACTGTTCACTCTTACTTTTAAATCAAACAGGTTATATGTGGACGGGAAAACAGATGTAGGCAGAGACTTCCACACTTTAAGCCTCAAATAGCCTGCAAAAGTATAAAGCTGCTTTCAGACTACGCTATAATATAATAGCATATAGTATAGAGCTCATAGCAAGGACATATTGCAATGGACATGTTCACACTGTACTATACTATATATTATTGACAATTTATGGAGCGCGATATTGTTGTGCTATATTATTATATATAGCGTAGTCTAAAACCAGGTTTATACTTTTGCAAGCTATTTGAGGCTCTTGATGAAGTGTCATTCTATATACGATTTCGATTGACAATAAGTGATAGATAGATACGTCAGTTGTCCAGGCCAGTAGTCTTTGGTCGCAGTTGACCTTCCCCACCTTTTCGTATAAACCATCGGCTTTCTAGATTTGGCAAGACATAACTGGAAAGATGGTATGGGGTACTCACTAAGCCTGATGTAGAGACACATCCACAGCTTTTCCAGCGGCGGCAGCTCGGCGTGGTTGGGCTCTCTGCAGCGCTCTGCAGAATGCAGCGGGTATGGGGTACTCACTAAGCCTGATGTAGAGACACATCCACAGCTTTTCCAGCGGCGGCAGCTCGGCGTGGTTGGGCTCTCTGCAGCGCTCTGCAGAATGCAGCGGGTATGGGGTACTCACTAAGCCTGATGTAGAGACACATCCACAGCTTGTCCAGCGGCGGCAGCTCGGCGTGGTTGGGCTCTCTGCAGCGCTCTGCAGAATGCAGCGGGTATGGGGTACTCACTAAGCCTGATGTAGAGACACATCCACAGCTTGTCCAGCGGCGGCAGCTCGGCGTGGTTGGGCTCTCTGCAGCGCTCTGCAGAATGCAGCGGGTATGGGGTACTCACTAAGCCTGATGTAGAGACACATCCACAGCTTGTCCAGCGGCGGCAGCTCGGCGTGGTTGGGCTCTCTGCAGCGCTCTGCAGAATGCAGCGGGTATGGGGTACTCACTAAGCCTGATGTAGAGACACATCCACAGCTTGTCCAGCGGCGGCAGCTCGGCGTGGTTGGGCTCTCTGCAGCGCTCTGCAGAATGCAGCGGGTATGGGGTACTCACTAAGCCTGATGTAGAGACACATCCACAGCTTGTCCAGCGGCGGCAGCTCGGCGTGGTTGGGCTCTCTGCAGCGCTCTGCAGAATGCAGCGGGTATGGGGTACTCACTAAGCCTGATGTAGAGACACATCCACAGCTTGTCCAGCGGCGGCAGCTCGGCGTGGTTGGGCTCTCTGCAGCGCTCTGCAGAATGCAGCGGGTATGGGGTACTCACTAAGCCTGATGTAGAGACACATCCACAGCTTGTCCAGCGGCGGCAGCTCGGCGTGGTTGGGCTCTCTGCAGCGCTCTGCAGAATGCAGCGGGTATGGGGTACTCACTAAGCCTGATGTAGAGACACATCCACAGCTTGTCCAGCGGCGGCAGCTCGGCGTGGTTGGGCTCTCTGCAGCGCTCTGCAGAATGCAGCGGGTATGGGGTACTCACTAAGCCTGATGTAGAGACACATCCACAGCTTGTCCAGCGGCGGCAGCTCGGCGTGGTTGGGCTCTCTGCAGCGCTCTGCAGAATGCAGCGGGTATGGGGTACTCACTAAGCCTGATGTAGAGACACATCCACAGCTTGTCCAGCGGCGGCAGCTCGGCGTGGTTGGGCTCTCTGCAGCGCTCTGCAGAATGCAGCGGGTATGGGGTACTCACTAAGCCTGATGTAGAGACACATCCACAGCTTGTCCAGCGGCGGCAGCTCGGCGTGGTTGGGCTCTCTGCAGCGCTCTGCAGAATGCAGCGGGTATGGGGTACTCACTAAGCCTGATGTAGAGACACATCCACAGCTTGTCCAGCGGCGGCAGCTCGGCGTGGTTGGGCTCTCTGCAGCGCTCTGCAGAATGCAGCGGGTATGGGGTACTCACTAAGCCTGATGTAGAGACACATCCACAGCTTGTCCAGCGGCGGCAGCTCGGCGTGGTTGGGCTCTCTGCAGCGCTCTGCAGAATGCAGCGGGTATGGGGTACTCACTAAGCCTGATGTAGAGACACATCCACAGCTTGTCCAGCGGCGGCAGCTCGGCGTGGTTGGGCTCTCTGCAGCGCTCTGCAGAATGCAGCGGGTATGGGGTACTCACTAAGCCTGATGTAGAGACACATCCACAGCTTGTCCAGCGGCGGCAGCTCGGCGTGGTTGGGCTCTCTGCAGCGCTCTGCAGAATGCAGCGGGTATGGGGTACTCACTAAGCCTGATGTAGAGACACATCCACAGCTTGTCCAGCGGCGGCAGCTCGGCGTGGTTGGGCTCTCTGCAGCGCTCTGCAGAATGCAGCGGGTATGGGGTACTCACTAAGCCTGATGTAGAGACACATCCACAGCTTGTCCAGCGGCGGCAGCTCGGCGTGGTTGGGCACTTCGGGACACACGGCCGTGTCGTTCGCTAGCGCCAACACCAACTTGTCTCGGTTGTGGTACAGGTAGTCTGATATGTTCCACTGCGGACAAATTATCGTTATTATTTATTAATCATCAATTTGGATGTCTTCCAATCCCGAAATAAACCCTAGGCTTGAATTACTTCATCAGCAGAAAAGATCAAAGAAACAGGTCGATGGAGATTCATTTTAAAGCATGGATTTTCCAACGCCAATAGCATTGAGGCGTCAACTGACTGTACTGCAAACTTGACGAGTCGTGGAGTCGACACAGTACATCTTTCAGTCTATTAATCGCTTTGGATTAAGGCGGAATTTTTGGCCACTTTTCCATATGATATGTTTATCTAATTCTTTATTCTACGCACACAGTAACACGCAACTTCACATATAATGGCATGGATTGACACTAACATTACCCTTATCAAGTTATCAACAGATTCCAGAGTAAGCGCAGCCTGTGTGTTGGTTTGTAAATATGTGAATACCATGTACTTATTTATAAAATGAATAACTCTACCTCTGCATACTCTAGGTGCATGGTCCTCGCTTACATTAACTAAATTTTGTATACCAGATCATATCGTAAAACATTTATTTGAAGAGAGTAACTATGGAGATTCTTGTCCGTTCTTCTCCATAAGAATCTACCTTTTCGAAAAGTAAATGATGACGTTCAAAAGTGCTGTATAATGGTTTGTAACAAACGTTTGAACTTTAACTTGCCTTTGACTCTGGGATCCGTTGATAACCAGAAAATGTATCAGACTTAAAAATTATAAGTTGACGATTTCATGAGTCGTGTTGGTTCTTAATGATCTTACCATGAGTCCAACAGCAGTAAGACTAATATTGAGCTCTTTAGTCTGCGTGGCGAAGGCGGCTGCCGCAGCTAACACCTGGCGCAGACAGCGGGGGCCGGCGCAGCCCAGCAGGTCCCCCGCTACCACCTGCGCGCACTGGAACGCTGAGCGGATCAGCTGCTCACTGCGGAAGTAGGCAAAACGATCTAAGTTTCACAGAACTAGTTATCTTCAAGAAATTAACTTATCAGTTATAGAATTGCTTTATTTCGGATGTAAAAACCAAAGAGTGTGTACCATACAAAAATAACTTATTGCCTAGTGTTATAGTTTATGCCAGATAAACGTGGAATAAGGTACATTGACCTTTCCCTAATATCTCTTCGTAGATACTAAAACAATAAATTATGAACTGTTTTTCATTACTAGAGAAAGTAAAGGATCACGATAGAATTCGATTCAGGACAGCTTTATGTCATTATTTCTGTGTTGTTATCGTGAGAAAATCAATAAATGTATGTGGGTCAATGTACTGCAATCCACGTTTATCTGGCGTAAACTATAGCAACAATCACCCTCCGCACTAGCTGCTGAACCATCGCGATCGGAGAGCCGAAGCTCTCAAATAATGAAAGCTTGGTTTTCCCAAGCTGTGATGGTTGCAAAATGGCGGCCGATTATGTATAGAGCGGTTTTGATATTTTACACCTGCTGTAAAAATAAAAACGGCTTTTGTAGATGCTTATTTTTGCGGCTATGATGTGTTAAAGCGTTGTGTTAGTACTGCAGCGACCAACAAAAGAGGCATTGATGGACGAACGTGTAAATGTGGGCCGAAGCGAAGCCCAGGTATACATAAGTAAATCCATCGATGCCTAGTTTTGACCAAGGCTTGTATAGTACTTTTAAAAAGTTAATAAAGTGGTCATTTGCTTTTTTTTTTTCAACAAACAGCACACTGACGCACCGCGCACAGCTCTGACAGAGGCTCCAGGTAACAAGGCTGATGGATACCTGTGGTGCGAGGAGATGGCGGAGATGATCTCCATCATGAGCGGCCAGGCGGCGCCGAGCTGGTCTCCGCGCGAGTGCAGCAGTCTTGCAGCACACTCCAGCTGCCGCGCTCTGACGTCACACTGACGCACGGCACACAGCTCTGACAGAGGCTCCAGGAGGAGGCGTTCGCGGGCCTGGGGAACATACAATCATGTTAACATCAACCCAAAGTCCCAAAATAAAAAGTCTTGAAATTCAATCATCAACAACTTCCTTGTCAGAAAAACTAGCTTATAAGTATATATGGGACCCAGGAGACGGGTCCCATATTTCTCTGTAATCAATCTTCAATTATCAAAGGTCTTAAAATAGTTGATATCAGCAATTTGAGTCATTTTAGGAAGTCTGACATTCAATTTTTAGAGTTTGACAGAAGACAGAAGTATTGATAGGTTCATTAAGCAAATTACCTCAGTGACAAGAACAGGGTTGTTGTGATGATACTGGAAAGCTGCCTGTACTAAGTATGTGATGGCTTCTACGCCCCACTCTCGCATCCTTATGTGGGGGTGTTGACACACCTGAAAAATATAAATAATTGTTTTCGCTCAGTGCAGTAGTCTGACAACACTGTCTTCCCAAGGGGTATCGTTTTACCGAGCTATTGGGTTGTTGAGGTCAGAAAGGTAGTCACACCATGTAAAATACTAGTCCTGAACATGACGCATATGATGTGTGACGCATGACTTCCATTTTTTATTTTTTTATTTAGTGCGCGTCATGCTTGGCGCAAATAAACACTTTTTCTTTCTTTCTTTCTTCTTTTCCTCAGCTGTATCTGGTTTGACTGGAAGCCGACCCCAATATAGTTCGGAAAAGGCTAGGCAGATAGATAAGTGATTGTTTTAGCTCAATACAAGAGTGAGAGAGAACCCCTAGACTAGGCTGATTATGCTATGTTAAAAAAACCAAAATCATCACAAAAGGAACCTAACCCTACCCTTAATCAGAAGAAAAACTAGTATATTTTTAGTGCCACGTCAGTCTTTTCTTAAACGGAATAAGGTATAAGAAGATCGAAGACTTACCTCCAAAAGATGGTTTGTAATCGGCCGCCACATGACCTCTATCCTGTGCATATTTGCTAACCCAGTTTCAAGTAACTTTGCAACTGCGAATAATGACGGCTCCTGAAAAGAAAACAAAGTTCAATATTATGTGTTTTCTTAACATCTAAATGTAATTGAAAAAAAAAAAAACAGTTTATTTAACTCCCTCTTTGCATGTTTGGATGCATACTTATCTAGCAGATACATAGTATCATAAGTTTTTTTTATTTATTAAGCGTATCCCTTTACCTACAGCCTATAGCCTGAGTCTGGACGCTTAAGCAAGTAAGTATAATTAAAGTTTTAGTAAATAAGTAAGTAAGTCATTTATTTTTGCAAATATGGGTACAGTACATGGTAACAAAAAGATAAAAGGTAGGTTCAGCCATATTTTAACATTCGGCATGCAAAAGTAATAATTGACGCTAAAACAATAAATACAATATTAATAAATAGATTTAATTAAAACATTGAATTAATAAATAGATTGAATTAAAAACATTGAATTAATAAATAGCTTGAATTAAAAATATTGAATTAATAAAGGGATAAAATTGGGCAGAAACCGGCAACAGAAATGGTAAATCGAATTTGAGAACTTCGACTAACAGTTTTGTCTCTGTCACTCCCACCTATATTTTTTTTATTTGATATGGGTTTGCCCTTGATTCTAGTCTAGATCAGAGATAACAGAGACAAATTTTACGATGGAGCGAGCTTACCTAGAGGGCTTAGTGTGAGTTTTCTAACGTACTCGATCGCGTTAACGTAAACGTTTGCTTATGTCAAAGAGTATAGAAAAAAAGAGGTTATCTGTTATTCTCACCAGGCGGCGCTTATGCAGTTTCAATACAAATTGGTATTTACGCTAACGCGATCGAGAACGTTAAAAAACTCACATTAGGCCCTCAGAAGTAGCCTGTTCAGTGTTCACTCTAACTTTGAAAAGATTAGGCTTGTAAGCGTTGCAATTATCATCAAATCATATTTATTTTTGCAAATATATTTGACGACACGGTTGGCGCAGTGGTTGAGCGATTGACTGCTGCGCAGCATGTCGCGGGTTCGATTCCCGCACGGAACAAATATTTGTACGACCTACATGTATTTGTTCCGAGTCTGGGTGTTTTTCTATCTATAATATCTAAGTATTTACAAAAAAAAAAAAAATATATAAGTAGTTTATCAGCTATCTCGTTACCATAACACAAGCATTAGGTTGCTTAGCTTGGGACTATAATGGTGTTGTGTGAAATGTCCAAGGATATTTATTTATTTATTTTATTTATTTATTTATTACAGCTTGGAGGACTTACAGCTTAAACAAACTAAAAATAACAAACAAACATAAACGACAGAAGAAAAGGTCACATGTAACTCTTTTACACGTCAATATTTTTTTTCCTAGATGAGGCCGACGATGTTTCCTAGCTGACTACCCTGAGAAGAAACACCGAAACAAACTCAGAGGTCATAGTCTCTTTTAAAGTCCAGACAAACGTGAATAATATATGAGAACCGTCTGTGGTGGCCTTTTGAGGAAAGTACCACGCAGGCTTGAGTGGACCTTTCCAGACAGTGCAAGCATTTGTCAGTTATCATGCAGCTCAACTCAGAACTTTGAGGAGCTCAATGATGGGCTTTTTCCAAAACATGAGGAATTAACAGGAGCCGGATAACCAGCTGTTGTTAATTGATTGTGCTATATATCTGTATATCAACTCACCCTATTAGAATAAGCTAGTTCCATAGCCTCGTTGCTCAGCTTGCACAGCGCATCAATCAAGTGATGCAGCGCTACGTCGTCCAAGTTCTTAGAAGACTCGAAGACTCGCGACAACATCGCTGAAAGTGCTGTAAGGTACAAATCGTTAGCGTGAATAGTGTAGAAGACTTTAGATGTATGAATGGATAAATGGTTTGATTTAGAAAGCGCTGTATTTGTTTATTATAACTGATTTCAAGAACAGAACACGAAATCTGCTAAAGAGCTGTCGATGAAGACTGCTGTGATTGGCTAACTGAAATGACAAATAACCAATTATATAAAACGTGTAACGAATAAACGCAATACCTGAAAACGGGTTTGACTCATCATTATCAACTACTTTTACTTTGGGACACGACATAAACATATATTTTTACATTGGTGGCGGGGAAAAACTGGCTCAGAACAGCGCGGGACAGTGAAAAATGGAAGGAATTGGAGGAGGCCTAAAAAAGGGGTTTCTATAAAAACACATAGTGTATATAATATAATACTTTAAATTGTAACTACCATTAGAAATAAGTATCACTTATGTACTAACATTAGACTATAAAATTGTTTTATAAGATTTATAGAAAATGAAAAGGCTTTTTTATTTTATTTATTTTTACTTTGGGACCAAGTAATTATATCACTACATTTTATAAAAAAAAAACAAGTCCTCGGCCGCGTCTGTCTGTCTGTTTGCGATAAACTCAAAAACCGCTGTTTTCACCAATGGATAGAGTGGTTCTCGGGGAAGGGTTCAGTATTAATTTTTTTTATGTTTTTGTATACATTGGCTAAAATATCATGTTAATTGTTGGAGATGTCAGAAAAAAATATACCGTCTGGGAGCTTTCAACGTGAACACCCACGCAGGCGAAGCCGAAGACATCAGCTAATCCATATATATGTCGTAGGATAATTTGATACTTCGAATCTTCGCGGAAATCCTAGGGGTTTTGCGAAAACGCGGATAATTAGACATAGGCGAAAAATTATCAAATCTTACTGGACAAAGTCAGGATTTTTGCGAAAATACTCGTTATTATAGCAATATTGCGAAACGAAACGCTGGCTGTTATGAAATAAGAACGCTGATTGGTCGGTCAGCGCGTTCAATAAGAGATCGTCTCTGATTGGTTGACGTCTTAAATGTCAATCATTTGTTGCCGCACGTTATTTGTTTACGTTTGTGTCTGAGTTAAATTGCAGAAGTGTTTTGTTTTTTATCGTAAATAGTGTACCTACTTGGACTTAAATAAAGTGGTAAATAAAAGTGCTACACGGATGTACATAGTGTCATATATTATAAAAGTCTTAGTCAACCACTCAACAACAACAATGCTTTCGAGATTGGTTTAGCGGTGTTTTGTTTGTCATTGTGTTAAAAGTGGACTATAAAATTGGACTGGAACTAAGAAACGGTGTGAATAGGAGGTTTGGTTTTCATATAATTATGACAGATTCGACAGAGAATGATGTTCAACCTTCAGCAGAATCGGAGAACTAGGAACTACAAACTAGGAACCAATTAGAAGTCAGCCAGCAAAATTGTAGCCAATCAGTGTTGAGCACATCAAATCTTACTATAGTAACGAGTATTTTCGCAAAAATCCTGACTTTGTCCAGTAAGATTTGATAATTTTTCGCCTATGTCTAATTATCCGCGTTTTCGCAAAACCCCTAGGATTTCCGCGAAGATTCGAAGTATCAAATTATCCTACGACATATACAAAAATGAATCCCTATTTCTCTTGGTCACACATCACGCGTGAACGGCTGGAGGTCTGACTTCGATAGTTCTTTTTTTATTGTGTTTGTGAGGAGAAGGAGAAAATTCATTTGAAAGAAAAAATAGTTGGAAGCCGTGGGGGACAGCTAGTATATGTATCAAAACTAGCTTACTCGGCATACGTAATTTTTCCAAATACTAATAAAAAATACCCTACAACCTTCTCAGACCTATCAAATATACACAAACAATTTCATTACAATCGGTCACGCCGTTACGGAGGAGTTCTATAACAAACAGCGTGACAAGAGATTTCTATATTTTAGAAGATGTTCTTTTTTTATTGTTTGTTATGGGTTTGCTCTTGACTCTAGTGTTGGTCAGAGATGACAGAGACAAAGTCTACGATGGAGCGAGCTTACCCAGAACGAGCCTGTTCACTCTAACTTTGAAGAGATTAGGGTTGTACGTGTTCGGAAACACAGACGCAGTATGTATGGGGCAGTCAGTTCTTTTTTCGCGATTTCATATCGGGATACTTATCATTCGATAATGAGTACAATGATCCCTTTTTAGGCATTGCGTCTAATCTGATACACATTGTATAAAATTGTCAGTTTGTTAGCATCACTTTCTGTTGATTGAGTGTTACAAATTCGGTTCTAAGAAAAAAATTTTATTGAAAATAATTTTTATACAAAAATAAATTCTTAATTGTCAAAAATTGTAACAAAGCGTATAACAGTGCTTAGCGAGTGTGTATTATATAATTAAATAGTTATAATATATGTAGTTGAATAAATAAAAAAAATCGTACTAAAAACACACAAGACTTCACAACTAGCATTGTTATTCTAACGTTTGTAAAAAGTTTGTAATCAAATCAACTGCATCATTCGGAAACATTTTGTTCAACAAAAACACATTACCACTCCTTTGCGTCGCGCAGTCGGATAAAAACATGGAACCATTTCAGCTTAACAATTTTTATACTAAAATAATTCTAACAAGGGATTATTAACCCGACAAAATTGTGACCAAACCGACGAAATTGCGGATATAAAGAATTTGAATACGAATATTTCAATAAATTACACCCTCAATTAAAATCAATATATACTAATATTAAGCTGAAGAGTGTTTGTATGGTTGAACGTGCTAATCTCGGTACTAATGGTTCGAATTGAAAGAAAAAAAATGTTAATGTCGGATAGCCCATTTATCGGACAAGGCTGTAGGCTATACAACAATCACGCTACCACTAATAGGAGCGGAGCTTTAATGAAAAATGTGACGCAGATGAACTTGCACGGATCAACATGGGCACTTATAGGCAAGATTCGAATTGTTATACTTTTAAGATGCACTGGCAAGAATCAAAATAATTTTCTCTTAAAAAAATACAATGTTGCCATCCTATATCTATACTAATATTGTAAAGCAGAAGAGTTTGTTTGTTTGTTTGTTTGTATGGTTGAACGCGCTAATCTCAGGAACTACTGGTCCGATTTGAAAAAATCTTTCAGTATTAGATAGCCCATTTATCGAGGAAGGCTATAGGCTATATATCATCACGCTAAGACTAAAAGGAACCGAACATTAATGGTAAATGTGACGCAGACGAAGTTGCGTGGGTCAGCTAGTGTTCTTATAAAACCGAGTGTAGTTGATATGATTACTTTTCTTTATAAAAACGTATGCGACAAACATATAGACACACAAACGGCCAGCAAGCTCCATCCCAGTGCTCCTGTGTAAAAGCTTTCAAAAACCCCTAAATGTATACATTTGGAACTTTTATATCACACGAACTGAACAAAATATTGCATAGCAATATAAATGTAAGGCTTTCACTCAGCTGAAACAGATATTATTGAGCTTGATAGTTAACATTAATAGACTGTTAAACTGAAGATGTTTAAGACCATTACCCACTAAACCGATATACAAATAGCAATCCACTTAAAAGTTTCTTGTAAGCCCCAAAATAAATTGACGAAAGTGAAAACAGCAAAAAAAGAACTTCTCGAAACGTCACGCATAAAACACAATAAACGCTTAAAGAACAATTTATACAGACTATTTCACAACTTTTCTGCAACTTTTGACTTTATTGACATATTAAAAAAATCGCAAATACAAAAATTAATCTTCCAAATGTATACTTATAAAAAAGAATGCTAGAATACTCAGTAATACCACTCATGACTCCGAGTGACTCGGCCACGGGAACTTGCTGACCTGCAAACATTGCCGTTATACAAATTGATTATAAGCCTATAACTTGTATAATAGGCGGCAATCTTGTTCAGGATGTCAGAACCAAAGACATTGACATGTTTAGGGTTAGCTTGTGTAAAACTTTGCCGTTATACAGTTCGAACCAGGCAAGTTTACCTCTTTGAAGTACGTTGCAATTGATTGCGCAGGATGTCAATTTGGCAAAAAACATATGACAGCGCATACGCGGCGCGCAAGATGGCGTCGTGTAATGGCGTCTCAGTCGCTCGTATACGTTCGATGCATATTTGTGTCTCGCTTGCTCAATGCAATACGACTGATGATGCGAAAAGTGTTACACGTACCTAATTGTTTTAAATCATTTATTTTGTTTTTTTCTCACTGTTTGATTTGTGTGTTTTTGTGGTGTATAATATGTTTGTTGTGTTAGTTTGTGACCTTGTCATTGTTACTGGTTGTGTTTCTTTATTTCTTACTTGTTTACAATATCATACGTATAAATTAGAAAAATACTCTACGAAAGTAACACTCGTTTATGTGATTGCACCTGCGCAGTCTTCACTAAAACCTAACTTCCGAGCGGCAAAGAACCCTGGTTAGAACTGTACAATTTTTTATACACCCTATAACTTGTATAATCGACGGCATTTTTGTTCAGGATATTGGTACGTTATACATTGGCATATTGAGGGTTAGTTGGTGTTGGTAAAAAGCGTTAATATTAGACAAATAAGTCCCTTGAATAGAGATAAGGTTGTAAAGATATGTGCTTCCTTTACTGCATCCATCCGAACTCACAAATGTGCATCTATAATTACGTCTAAAATGTATAAAATAGTCACCAGGCTGTCATACATCACCGTCTTCATACCATATTGGGATCAAATCATTACGATACTTTAAAAAAATCGCCTAAAAAACTCTTATCATAGCTAAGACTAGACCAAAAATAGCCTATTGTTTTTTACAGTATGATTTCTACGTTACAATATTAAAATTCATGTGCAAATCACATTGATAGCTGCATCAAAACATCTTGTTACAGTAAATAATACAATTAATAATATAATAAACAAATAATACTGACCAGGTAGGTCGGCCATGACAGCGGAAGTGCTCATGACTGCATTCGCGTCTGCACTGGCGCGGCTAGCTTTCATACTGCCGCCGGTTGAGGGTTTTAGACCTAGGATCCATACCTGGGTATAAAAGGATTGGTATTATAAATGCTCTTCTAATTAAGATTTTTCAAAAGTGAAAAATAAATACAACCAACTTCCAAATAAAAAAAAACACTACAAAGAATAAAATAACTTTATTTCTGGAAGTCGGTGTCAAAATACGAAGAAACAAACAGAAACACGGACTTCCGTAATTAAAGTAAATTTTTCTTTGTAGTGAATTTGGAAGTCGGTTTTATGATTTTGTAAAAAGTGTTTTTGAATAATTGTAAACCGCAACTGACTCTAGATATCCCCAGACTTGTAGACTAGCTTCTGCCAACTTTTTAAGGCAGTTTAATAAAATCTTATTAATTATTCTAAGTCCTGGGATTGTAAAACTTCTCATTAATATGTGTATCGCCTACCCGCTAAAAATTGATTATATATTTATTTTTCTCGCTAATTATTTAAATTTAATTGTAAATCCTGTTTCTCAGTAAGTGAATTATTGTTAATTCTTATGAGGAAATAAAGTTCTTAAACCATAATTCAGCAGTTTTGTTTTTAACGTAGTAAACATTATATTGTTGAGTGAACTAATTTCAATTGATAGATGGTCAATTAACTTACCAGATGTTGAAGTGTAGTGAGGACTGGTAACCAAGCTTGCTGTATGGTGTCGCCGTCTCTTTGAGCGGCACATAGTAGAGCTTTCATGGCGGTGACATGCCGGGAGGTCACCATCACGAAGGATTGTTGTTGGCCTGTGTAAGCGAAGATATAATATTTAACCAAACGTATAAAATGCACAGGACCGGTTATTGTGGCGACACTTGGGAGAGGCCTATATCCAGCAGTTGACGTCTTTCGGCTGATAATGATGATGAAACATATAATCATAACAAAGTTGTTTGGATCCCAAAAGCTTACGTATGCTTCCCCGCCTTATCCTAACTATGATGGCGTAGGCTTTCAGACAAAAAGGATGTAACTGAATTCCAGTATTTTACATGCAGCAACTACTTCTTGTACTTTCAGTACTAACATCAACCAAGTTACTGGTCAATACCCTCGGTAAAGACTGCTTTTCTATCCATAAAAAGGTTCAAAGCGACTACTAAAAGAACTGCACCAAGTATTGGATTTATTTTTCCACTAAAGTGCAGTTTCGAAAAGCAACATTTTGTCTCTGATACGGCTTTCTATTCTTTCCCAAGTAAGCTCGTTAAGTTATCAGATATCGTTTTAATAAGCTTAATTTCGCTGACTCGACAGTAATATATGTACCCAAAACTTTGGCACCTTCACAGCATCGTCTGTGGTAGTGCATGGCTGCACTTTTTTTTTTATTCAAAACGGGGAAACTCTTGGCCCAAATCTCACCTGATGGAAAGTGATGATTAGGCCGAAGATGGAAGCGAGTTTCACCCGGAATCCTCTTACACAGAGGAACTGGCTATCATACCTCTAACTGCCGGAACACAAAAATGCTGTTAACATTGTTGTTATGGCGACAGACATAGACATGATGGTGGTAGTTTGCCAGGCGGACTTAGAACAAGTCCTACCACCAACCAAACCGAGCAAAAAATTTGCCCCCGCTGGGAATCGAACCCGGGGCCTCTGGGTCTGAAGCAGATGGTATAACCACTAGACCACGGAGGCGGTTAGTGTCAACTGTTTAGCACCACCCGGGGACCACGTGAGGGATTCGCTAAATGGTATTCTCCTACGGACGCGGGTGACTCGGCCTCCAAAACAAGGCACAGAAGGCAGGATAACAGGTAGAGCAGTGCCGGTAGTCAGGCAAGTTCTTGACTTATGGGCATGCTGGTATTCTTTACTTGTAGGTAGCGACGCTGACGGCAGCGGAGTGCCCACCCACACGCCGGTAAAATCAGGGAGGAACTCACTGCCGGTTGATTCTGCAAACATGTCGAAGTGGAAAAAGCGGGTGAAGTTATCACAAAGTGAGCTGTCATTCAATCTTGATATACAGGTATGTATTGGCACCTCACTTCGTGATCACTTCACCCAAGCCTTCACTTCGAAATGTTTACACTGCTGGTTGCCTCACTTTTAGGTAGTGAAGCCGAAGGTAGCGGCGTGCCCACCCACACGACCTGGTGGCGGTAGTCAGGGTCGGGCGGCGGCGGAGGCTCTCGTCGCCAGGGACACGGCAGGGCTCCCAGGGCTCCCAGAGCTGGTACCCTCACCTGTAGGTAGTGAGGCCGACGGTAGCGGCGTGCCCACCCACACGACCTGGTGGCGGTAGTCAGGGTCGGGCGGCGGCGGAGGCTCTCGCCGCCAGGGACACGGCAGGGCTCCCAGGGCTCCCAGAGCTGGTACCCTCACCTGTAGGTAGTGAGGCCGACGGTAGCGGCGTGCCCACCCACACGACCTGGTGGCGGTAGTCAGGGTCGGGCGGCGGCGGAGGCTCTCGCCGCCAGGGACACGGCAGGGCTCCCAGGGCTCCCAGAGCTGGTACCCTCACCTGTAGGTAGTGAGGCCGACGGTAGCGGCGTGCCCACCCACACGACCTGGTGGCGGTAGTCAGGGTCGGGCGGCGGCGGAGGCTCTCGCCGCCAGGGACACGGCAGGGCTCCCAGGGCTCCCAGAGCTGGTACCCTCACCTGTAGGTAGTGAGGCCGACGGTAGCGGCGTGCCCACCCACACGACCTGGTGGCGGTAGTCAGGGTCGGGCGGCGACGGAGGCTCTCGCCGCCAGGGACACGGCAGGGCTCCCAGGGCTCCCAGAGCTGGTACCCTCACCTGTAGGTAGTGAGGCCGACGGTAGCGGCGTGCCCACCCACACGACCTGGTGGCGGTAGTCAGGGTCGGGCGGCGGCGGAGGCTCTCGCCGCCAGGGACACGGCAGGGCTCCCAGGGCTCCCAGAGCTGGTACCCTCACCTGTAGGTAGTGAGGCCGACGGTAGCGGCGTGCCCACCCACACGACCTGGTGGCGGTAGTCAGGGTCGGGCGGCGGCGGAGGCTCTCGCCGCCAGGGACACGGCAGGGCTCCCAGGGCTCCCAGAGCTGGTACCCTCACCTGTAGGTAGTGAGGCCGACGGTAGCGGCGTGCCCACCCACACGACCTGGTGGCGGTAGTCAGGGTCGGGCGGCGGCGGAGGCTCTCGCCGCCAGGGACACGGCAGGGCTCCCAGGGCTCCCAGAGCTGGTACCCTCACCTGTAGGTAGTGAGGCCGACGGTAGCGGCGTGCCCACCCACACGACCTGGTGGCGGTAGTCAGGGTCGGGCGGCGGCGGAGGCTCTCGCCGCCAGGGACACGGCAGGGCTCCCAGGGCTCCCAGAGCTGGTACCCTCACCTGTAGGTAGTGAGGCCGACGGTAGCGGCGTGCCCACCCACACGACCTGGTGGCGGTAGTCAGGGTCGGGCGGCGGCGGAGGCTCTCGCCGCCAGGGACACGGCAGGGCTCCCAGGGCTCCCAGAGCTGGTACCCTCACCTGTAGGTAGTGAGGCCGACGGTAGCGGCGTGCCCACCCACACGACCTGGTGGCGGTAGTCAGGGTCGGGCGGCGGCGGAGGCTCTCGCCGCCAGGGACACGGCAGGGCTCCCAGGGCTCCCAGAGCTGGTACCCTCACCTGTAGGTAGTGAGGCCGACGGTAGCGGCGTGCCCACCCACACGACCTGGTGGCGGTAGTCAGGGTCGGGCGGCGGCGGAGGCTCTCGCCGCCAGGGACACGGCAGGGCTCCCAGGGCTCCCAGAGCTGGTACCCTCACCTGTAGGTAGTGAGGCCGACGGTAGCGGCGTGCCCACCCACACGACCTGGTGGCGGTAGTCAGGGTCGGGCGGCGGCGGAGGCTCTCGCCGCCAGGGACACGGCAGGGCTCCCAGGGCTCCCAGAGCTGGTACCCTCACCTGTAGGTAGTGAGGCCGACGGTAGCGGCGTGCCCACCCACACGACCTGGTGGCGGTAGTCAGGGTCGGGCGGCGGCGGAGGCTCTCGCCGCCAGGGACACGGCAGGGCTCCCAGGGCTCCCAGAGCTGGTACCCTCACCTGTAGGTAGTGAGGCCGACGGTAGCGGCGTGCCCACCCACACGACCTGGTGGCGGTAGTCAGGGTCGGGCGGCGGCGGAGGCTCTCGCCGCCAGGGACACGGCAGGGCTCCCAGGGCTCCCAGAGCTGGTACCCTCACCTGTAGGTAGTGAGGCCGACGGTAGCGGCGTGCCCACCCACACGACCTGGTGGCGGTAGTCAGGGTCGGGCGGCGGCGGAGGCTCTCGCCGCCAGGGACACGGCAGGGCTCCCAGGGCTCCCAGAGCTGGTACCCTCACCTGTAGGTAGTGAGGCCGACGGTAGCGGCGTGCCCACCCACACGACCTGGTGGCGGTAGTCAGGGTCGGGCGGCGGCGGAGGCTCTCGCCGCCAGGGACACGGCAGGGCTCCCAGGGCTCCCAGAGCTGGTACCCTCACCTGTAGGTAGTGAGGCCGACGGTAGCGGCGTGCCCACCCACACGACCTGGTGGCGGTAGTCAGGGTCGGGCGGCGGCGGAGGCTCTCGCCGCCAGGGACACGGCAGGGCTCCCAGGGCTCCCAGAGCTGGTACCCTCACCTGTAGGTAGTGAGGCCGACGGTAGCGGCGTGCCCACCCACACGACCTGGTGGCGGTAGTCAGGGTCGGGCGGCGGCGGAGGCTCTCGCCGCCAGGGACACGGCAGGGCTCCCAGGGCTCCCAGAGCTGGTACCCTCACCTGTAGGTAGTGAGGCCGACGGTAGCGGCGTGCCCACCCACACGACCTGGTGGCGGTAGTCAGGGTCGGGCGGCGGCGGAGGCTCTCGCCGCCAGGGACACGGCAGGGCTCCCAGGGCTCCCAGAGCTGGTACCCTCACCTGTAGGTAGTGAGGCCGACGGTAGCGGCGTGCCCACCCACACGACCTGGTGGCGGTAGTCAGGGTCGGGCGGCGGCGGAGGCTCTCGCCGCCAGGGACACGGCAGGGCTCCCAGGGCTCCCAGAGCTGGTACCCTCACCTGTAGGTAGTGAGGCCGACGGTAGCGGCGTGCCCACCCACACGACCTGGTGGCGGTAGTCAGGGTCGGGCGGCGGCGGAGGCTCTCGCCGCCAGGGACACGGCAGGGCTCCCAGGGCTCCTAGTGCGGGCACCACGTACTGCGCGGGGAGGGCGCACCGACAAAGCGCGCTCACGCACGCGTCGCGCCCTACTGAGTGGCCCACCTGGACAAGGAATGGTTTGATAAATCGAAAGTTTTTCTCATTTTACATGTTGGATCCAAAACTCAAAATTCATTTAATCAAATTAGTCTGAGAGTCATTACTATTCATACGTCAGTCAGTTTGACATAAAAACAGCTAAAACGCCCGTCAGCACCGTCTTTCAGTGTTATGGCTGTGAAGAAGACGTGGCGCAGAAATATCCCCAGCAACTCATATAGGTACTGTTTAGGGCGATAAGGTGCACTTTTGCTTGAGGGTTGTTTTGCGAATGAAAAGACGTGTCGGGTTAACAGCTGATATAATACTGATTTTTTACTGTAACATTAAACTAAGTGGACTGTATTAGATATATGTTTGTATAAGACTTAAACGATGCATTGCGTTGGTGTTTGGCACCGTTTTGGACATATAAAATAACAGCTTATGTCGAGGTTGATAGAGGTTTCATTTGGTAGTAGGGAAAAATAATTATTACTTGATGTTTTCTTTTATTCTAAAGTTATTGTGGCAGCACATGGAAGTTTCACACAACTCTATCTCCCATTCTTACCATTTTATGAATTTGAAGAAAAATATTACTACATCCATTTATTTTGAGTGTTTTCAAGTACTCACCTTCCCACTGACTCTGGCCAGAGTTTGTATGGCACGGAGTATGTTCTCTAGTTCACCTATGCTCGCTTCGGCTAGCACTGATAACCCCCACACGAGGCCACACCAAGATGACTTTAGCAGCTGCGAATTAAAATCAAAAGTAAAGAAGGGTCGTTCTAGGCATACGGTTAGTAAAAACTCGGCCAAGTGCGAGTCGCAATTGCTTGCAAGAACGAATATTATTTTAAAATCATAGATTTCTTATAGGTTTTCCTATCTACTATGTAGGTATCTGTATTATTATTTTTTTCAACTTTTTAGGCCCATTCGTTTCGGATAAAACGGGAAGAATGGCCTTATCATCTATATCATTTAAAAAATCCAGGAAAGAGTAGGTATATTTTAATGATGTTAAATAATTCTTCCGAGAGCTTAGGATGAGCTCTTTCATTTGATTTTATACGTTTAACTAGCTGACCCGTGCAACGTCGTCTGCGTAACATTTTTCATTACTGCTCCGCTCCTATTGGTCTTAGCGTGATGATATATAGCCTATAGCCTTCCTCGATAAATAGGTTATTTAACATTGAAATAATTTTTCAAATCGTATCAGTAGTTCCTGAGATTAGCGCGTTCAACCAAACAAAAAAACAAACAAACTCTTCTGCTTTATAATATTAGTATAGATAGTATAGATTTCTAATACGTCACTAGTCCTAGAGTTTGGGTCACATAAGTTCAAAAATGTGTATCAAATGTCAAATAGTTTTCAGTAAGGAGCTAATCGACTGTGAAAGACGGCCACACAAATTGAGTGATTCTATAAGGGTTCCGTTGATTTGTACGGATGTTCGGTAGATAACCCTAAAAACATACATCATTACATCTGGCATCATCATTATCTGCCTACTATTTTCCAACTATATTGGGGTTGGCTTCCTGTAAAACCTCCAAAAACCATAAACTGGGTAAAACAGTACTTCATGGCAAGACTGGAGTCAGATTTACTGGCTTCTGACTATCCGTAACGACTGCCAAAGATCTACAAATGACAGCCGACGGCTTAACGTGCTTCCCGAGCCACGGAGGAAACTCGGTATGTTAAGATGGTCACCCATCCACAGACCAACCTTGGCAAGCGATGCTTAACCTGGAAGATCGACCCGTGTGGCTGTTATTATTTAGCCACGAGCTCCTGAATCATTACATCTGGCATCATTGCTTTTTATTCTCCATATTACACACCCATTATTATTTGCATCACCTAAAGGATGTCTGGCATTAACCCTCTGTTCGTTAGTGTACGTAAATTGTTAAATTAAACAATCAAATAAATCAGAAAAGATAAGCATGAAAATACTGGGGCCACTGTAGCAGAATCAGAAAGCACATCACGAAACCCCAATAAAGATGAAAATGAAATTTGACAGATTTTAGCGTGGTTAATATTATGATTCTAATATGATTCTGCTAAAGTGGCCTTTCTAGACCCGCTTACCTGCAATCGAAGTTCTCTTTCTTTATTCTCTACATCATCTTCTATCTTCTGCACCACGTTGGAGTTCTGATCAGCTTCGCCGTTGTGCGAGTTGTTTGTTATCAGTTTGTCTGTTTTGTTATCTGCATCTAATGGACGGAAAGAATTTTAATGAGTTTGCAAGCTGTGTTGGACGCAATAAAAGTATAGACAAGTTTCGAATACTGGTGAACAAAGATGTGAGGTTAAACTGGTAAAATATAGTGGTTGTATATCCTACTTAAGAGAATGTTAAGAAAGATAAATCTTCCAGTTTAGGGTTTGGACAAACGAACGTAATTTTGTGAGTTGCGTAGAATGAGTCGCATCGCCGTACGTTTTGGGGTCCGATGATGGAACGGGCTTGGCGGAATTAAATGTCTTGCCCAGTCCCTTTTAAGTTGGGCAGCCTTTTGAGCTATATCGTCAATTTGCGTATTAGTCTTACCTTTGTTATTTCCATTCTTATTTGAGTTAACTTCTCTTTCTTCTGTATCATTCTGTATGTCTTCATACATTTCTTGCAGTCTGAAATCACACATACTAGGTATATTAAATTGAATTAAAATGAATGGAATTAAATTAAATTGTTAGTTATAATTTGTAATAATATTGTATTTATTATTTGTGTCTTTATTTAATTTTAATTTTAATATTGGGACTTGGTGCCTTAATAAAGAAAAAAATTGTTATTTATTATCATACTTAGCCATTTCAAATATAATTTTCGAGATGTTTTAAGACCTAAGGCACTTGTCTCACCGCCGGCGATCTGCGAGTAGCGAGTAAAGCTTGAAATACGAAACGAGTTGGCGGGCAGAGAGTAGCGAGTGAAAAGTTTTGATAGTTTTGACGCTCGGCTTTAAGCGAGTGTTTTTGTGCGACGGGCTTTTACTCGCAATATTCGCTCCAGCCGGCACTATAGGTAGACATTACTGCTAGTTGGTGAGTGTGAGTGTCGCTGAGCGATTACAATCTGATAGCTCTTGTCGCTGCGGTAAGAGCCGCTCACCGGCAGTATGAAACGCCAGCTATCGACTATGAATGTATGTGTCTCTTTTACTCGCAATACTCGCTGCGGACCGCACTATGGGTAGAAATTACCGCTGGTTGGTGAGTGCGAGTGTCGCTGAGCGATTACAATCTGATAGCTCTTGTCGCTGCGGTAAGAGCCGCTCACCGGCAGTATGAAACGCCAGCTATCGACTATGAATGTATGTGTCTCTTTTACTAGCAATACTCGCTGCGGACCGCACTATGGGTAGAAATTACCGCTGGTTGGTGAGTGCGAGTGTCGCTGAGCGATTACAATCTGATAGCTCTTGTCGCTGCGGTAAGAGCCGCTCACCGGCAGTATGAAACGCCTGATCGACTATGAATGTATGTGTCTCTTTTACTCGCAATACTCGCTGCGGACCGCACTATGGGTAGAAATTACCGCTGGTTGGTGAGTGCGAGTGTCGCTGAGCGATTACAATCTGATAGCTCTTGTCGCTGCGGTAAGAGCCGCTCACCGGCAGTATGAAACGCCAGCTATCGACTATGAATGTATGTGTCTCTTTTACTAGCAATACTCGCTGCGGACCGCACTATGGGTAGAAATTACCGCTGGTTGGTGAGTGCGAGTGTCGCTGAGCGATTACAATCTGATAGCTCTTGTCGCTGCGGTAAGAGCCGCTCACCGGCAGTATGAAACGCCAGCTATCGACTATGAATGTATGTGTCTCTTTTACTAGCAATACTCGCTGCGGACCGCACTATGGGTAGAAATTACCGCTGGTTGGTGAGTGCGAGTGTCGCTGAGCGATTACAATCTGATAGCTCTTGTCGCTGCGATCAACGAGGCTCGAGAGGTAAGAGCCGCTCACCGGCAGTATGAAACGCCTGATCGACTATGAATGTATGTGTCTCTATTACTAACACGAGATCTATATCTTTGAATTGAATTTAATTTTTTTTTTAAACTTTTACAAATAAAATACAACCGACTTCCAAAAAAAACTTTAATTTCGGAAGTCGGTGTTTTTGTTAGTTTCTTCGTATTTTGACACCGACTTCCGAAATTAAAGTTTTTTTTTGGAAGTCGGTTGTATTTTTTTTGTAAAAGTTTTTTTATTTTTCACTTTTTAGTGGCACCCCACACCTAAAGAAGAAAAAAAGAAGAAGAAGAAACAACAACACCACTGCAAAATCGCAGAAAAGCAAAACACGCAATTTCGATTACTTGGATGACATAAAACTATCATCTAAGTAGACGAATTCCAGCTATTTCGATTTAAAACCCAAAGTTCATAACCGATTTTCATAAAATTTAAATGGGCCCAATCTGCAAGTATATCCTTTCAGATAAAACAAGAATTTTTCAAATCGGTTCATAATTTTCGGAGTTATGAGGTAACAAACATAAAAAAAAAACATACAACCGAATTGATAACCTCCTCCTTTTTGGGAAGTCGGTTAAAAACGAAAACACGATGGAATAATCTATATATGTCTATCTATAAGCATGCATGCATTATTTGAATAGATATTTTTCTTTTTTTTTTAATTCTGATGCAAAATGATATGAACCCCAGTATCAAAGAACGGGTGAAGACACTGACTCCTGTAACACAGGTCTCACCTAGCACAGGAGTCAGGGTTTCAAATGGAAATGTATATCTTTTCTTTGTGTCAATATTTTTTTTTAATCATTGTCCCTTTCCTCACCGAGAAAATAGTATATCGCTAACTCGCCAGCGGTGAGACAATTGCCTACGGAAAGTGCTCTACAAGTTATTATATTTTTCCTTCTCTTTCTTTTGCACAGATAAGCATGTATTCTGCTCAGGAGCTGTATAGCGGTCTTACCTGAAATACTCCTCGCCTTCAACACTGATAGCTAAAGAGCGTATGATCTCCATGAGGCAAGCATACGCCACTGAAATGCCGTAGCCATCCTGTATTGTGGGCGCTTCGGTTCGGTCTAACATTTCTATGCTGGAAGGGCAAACATATATCACAAAATTAATCGCACATAATAGGGTAGTTGACTAAAAAGTCTATTATATATATATTAGTCCGTCATATAGACTTCCAAAAAATAATGGACACGCATTTTTTATATTTTACGTAAAAAAATGAAGTCGATGCAGATACGTTGAAAACTCGTGTGAAGGCACTTTCAGATTCAATTTTTACCGGATAGTGACGTCACAAGCGGGGACTTGTGACGTCACCCGCGCAACTTCGTATACGTCACATTTTTTTTTAGTGCTCCGCTCCTATTTGTCTTAGCGTGATGATATATAGCCTATAACCTTCCTCGATAAATGGGCTATCTAACACTGAAATAATTTTTCAAATCGGACCAACAAGTTACCTCTTTATAATTTTAGTATAGATATAGATTAATTTTCATTTTTTTATTATAAGAAATGAACTGATTACGATGAAACAAAAAACTTAATATTAATACAATTTACGCACTATAAAAGTTACGTGAAATAATGAGACCAAGTAAACATAACCCTAATTTTACTTCTGGAAAACTTTAAATTCAAATATCTTTTGATAAACTGAACAGATTGCAATGAAACAAAAACTAAATGTTACTTCAAGTTTTGCTCAATCCTTGTGTATAAAAGTTATCTAGACTGCTTTCGCACATTTGACGTGATGCCCGAACAAATAAACAGACAAACAGACAAAAATTCTAAAAATGCTGGAAATGGGTTCTATTGGTTGTTCTTTGACACCCTAGCTATTTTTTTTATATTTTTTTTTTGTCATGTACAAAAACCACTTTTCTACAGTTTTATTATATGTATAGATTTGTCAAGCGGGTGAAGCCGCGGCATCAGCTAGTGCTTAAATAATTGTTACTTACTACACAGATTTAGCGGTGCCAGGGTCGAAAGTGATGCAGAGTGGGAGCCACACTCCTTTCCAGTAGAATCCTGACTGCTGTGGTATACCTGACGAGCCTGAGAACAAAATATTTTAATAAGGTTATCGACTGTTAATAGTCCGTAGCGACCCTTGGATCTGTAAAGGTACAAGTTCGTAGCCGACTGCTGAAATACCTTACGTAGCTAGCGACACGTCGCCTGCCACTATTTCATAGAAATACAAAACAACCAGTGCTGCGCGGCGACACGATGCCTTCGGGTCTAAAGGCCACTTTAGCAGAATCAGAAAGCACATCACGCTACCCGTCACTGTCCATTTTTTCCAATCAATTTTGAACCTGACGCTTTAGCTATAAAGACGAAAGAACGATGGCAGCCTCCCTTACATTAATTTAGCTGAGATTAAATTCTTGCGTCTTTGAATTGAAAAATATCTTGGCGTGAACAACTGAGTTAGTTTGTGGAAGATAATTTGTTCTAGGAGGCCGCGATTAATAGGAATTCAGTCATGAACTTCTGTGGCATGTGTATCACTAACAACGAATCAACAGTTGTCAACCCAAGTTATTTTAATTTGATTTATTTTTACACTACAATACTTTTACCTCCTTGTGAGGTACATTTCCACGTAGAAATAAACAGTATAGTTAATTCATTTATTCCGTTTAGTTAAAATAACAAACTAAAACTGATTTTATTACAATAATGCTGTACTTACTGTCACTTGGCCGAATAAATTTAAAATGGCAACACTAAAAGTTAAAAACAATCAAATTACGTTTCATTTAAAGTAACTTTCTTATCCGGCTTTAACTAGTTATTGTGATAATTTGAAAAAAGTTGAAAAATAATGGAACTGCCTTCGTATATAAGTCACTTTTAGACGCTCAAATCAAATTCAGCTAAGATCTCGCCATTGTTCTTTAATAGATTTGTGTATGAGTCTAATATGATTCTGCCAAAGTGGCCTTTTTAGACCTGCTGTAGCTGCTGCCTGCAGTCGGTAACGAACTTGTACCTTAGGTTATCGATCGATAAAGATCGAATTGATTTGATTTATTTCTGGTGACCTACTTTACTAGGTATCGATCGACTATATTTCTTGAGTAGGCAACACCCTAGGTGACGGACGGCGGAGACGCTTTTCGGCCAAATAAATGATCGTGTCGATTGGCAGATTAGAACGATGCCTCATAAATTTCAAACATCCGACATGAAATCGAATGAGCTACGCGTATTGACAGACATTGTCACCTGAATTTATATGAACACAATGAAAATGTGCATAAATCCGTTTATAATAACGCTATCTATAATATTGTGGTCGACAGTCAGCCTGGTCAGCATCGATCATAAATTGTGTAAGTATAAAGCATCGGTTTAGTTCGTCCCCGCAAATTGAAGACCCCTCTGCATTTCAAAAGGGTATTCCGAAGCTGGTTTTTGGAAGTAGGTGCTTCATAAATAGCGCGCAGGTTGCTAGACAAGCGTGCTCTTTTGTTGTCTTATTCATCGGTTTCTGTCAGGTGAGATTGTGGTCAAACGCGACCCTTTCAATAATGAAATAACCCTATCAGTCATTTTTGCCCATAATTTTATTTCATTTAAGTGTGTGACTTTAGTTCGTTATTTATTTAATCTTTTTTGATTTGATGCATGTTAATTTTATGTACCTATAAATGATTATTGACATAAATATTGACATATATCCATGAAATCCCATTTTTTTTTATTATCCAGTACTATCCATCTTATTATTGTATAGTGAGATTTAAACAAAAAGTTGAGCTTACTTACATGCTTAATTTAGTTTTTTTTTTTTTTAATACAAAACGGGGAAACTCTTGGCCCAAATCTCACCTGATGGAAAGTGATGATTAGGCCGAAGATGGAAGCGAGTTTCACCCGGAATCCTCTTACACAGAGGAACTGGCTATCATACCTCTAACTGCCGGAACACAACAATGCTGTTAACATTGTTGTTATGGCGACAGACTTAGACATGATGGTGGTAGCTTGCCAGGCGGACTTAGAACAAGTCCTACCACCAAACAAACCGAGCAAAAAATTTGCCCCCGCTAGGAATCGAACCCGGGACCTCTGGGTCTGAATCAGGTGGTATAACCACTAGACCACGGAGGCGGTTAGTGTCACCTGTTTAGCACCACACGGGGACCACGTGTAGGGATTCGCTGAAGGGTATTCTCCTACGGACGCGGGTGACTCGGCCCCCAAAAGATTATAATAGATTAGATGCATGCTATGCTATTGTATTTTTAAATGATATGTTTGTGGGTTTGCCTAAATAAATTAATACAAAAATGTGATCCTGGAGATTCTCGTAGGCTTATGATCAGCACTGGTCTAAATGTCTCTAAACACACTTTGCCAAAGGTACGCCACCGAAGTTCCGCGGCCGAAATTCACACATGCGGGCGGACACATGGCCCACGGGCATGTCTGTCTCCCGCGGCTCCGCGCCCGTATTTTCGTCGACAATAGAACCATATTTCGGTCACATATAGTATGTGCTCTACAGTATACGTTGCCGCCAAATTGTCGCTGAACTTACGCTCGACCGAAGTTCGGCTATACGCTATTATGCAACGTAATTTCAGTCCAAAGAGTACACGTTAATTATAATACTAGCTGCCCCCCGCGGCTTCGCTCTCGTTTTACCCGCACAGTTCCGGTTCCCGTGGGATTTCCGGGAATCCTATGTCCTTCCTCGGGTCTCAAACTATCTTTGTACAAAATTTCACCCCAAATCGGTCCAGTAGTTTCGGAGCCTATTCAAATCAAACAAAGAAACAAACAAATCATTCCTCTTATAATATTAGTGTAGAAAAATCGTGCCTAGAGGTCGTTTATGTCGGGTAAATTAAGTAGGCCTCCTTTGTAAAATGGCACCGTGTGTATTTTATCTTACAATAGATGACAGCGTACATCGCCCTGCCTTAGCCAAGCTGGTGAAGATGCGATGCACGCGACGGTTCTCGCCCGGAGTGTGCGTCGAGAACGTCGTACCTGTTTGGACCTTCGTGTTCTTGCAGCAGAATTGCACGTAATGTCAAAAAAACTCAAAACTCAAGCATTTATTTCAATTAAACTATTTACAGGCACTTTTGAATTGTCAAGGTCGGTCGGTCCAAAAATTTGAAGCTATTTGCACGTTCTAAAGCGTAGATCTCTATGGAGACGAACGTGCAAGAAACTCCACGAACACTTTTAAAAATAATTAATTGTAACAAAGTTTTTTTTACAACGGGTTGAAATTATACATACATGTGAGAACGATGTAAAAGACGAGCAGGATAAAAGCGTCCGGAATAAAAGAGGAACATTTCAAAGAAATAATTAATATCAACCATGGCAGCTGAGAAATTACCAGTCCCAACTGACGGCACCTGTTCACGAACATGACGCATGTCGTTTAAGTTATTCAGTGGAACTCTCGGCTTGCATGTGTTTCCCAACGCTTACAACCCTAATTATTTCAAATTTCGAGTGAACAGGCTACTTATGGGTAAGCTCGCTCCACCGTAGACTTTGTCTCTATCATCACTGACCTAGACTAGAGTCAAGAGCCAACCAACCTCAAAAAAAAAAAAAAAATCTGTAGACCTGAAAGCCTGGTAAGATTTTTGCGGGTCTAAAATGGCCACTTTAGCAGAATCATATTAGAATCAAAACATTAAGCACACAACGATCAGTTTTATTTTCATCTTTATCGTTAACGCGACGAAGATTGACGTCCTCTATAGTTGACCCATTCGCATGATAAACCCGTTGACAGAGTGCAATCCTCACATATTTCACACCAAACTCCCTCAGGGGTCTCGTCTATAAATACCTTTAAGATATAGGTCATATTCACGGCCTAGAGTGACAAAACGACGTGCCTATCCATCTACATAGTCAAAACAGTCAATTCTTCTTGCAGAGAACGCCTAGGCTGCCCAAACAACTGCCGCACAAACCGGTTCCAGAGCTACAGGGCGTGCATAAAACGGTGTCACCCCCTGGTGGAGATGTACCTCAAACTGGTGGAGATTGAGGAGAAGATGGCCGAGTCGAATGACACCCTGGACGACGCGTGGGATAAGAATGAAACCGATGATCCGAACTTGAGAGGCGGTTTTAAGGGTTAGTGAATGTTTTAATTTTAAAACTAAAAATTATAAACATCAGTTATCCAGCAGATGAAGCTTCAACCATCTGTCAAATTTCTTCAATAGATTTTCAATTTTACCTTTTAAATTTATATGGTTCAAGTTTGATTGGGAAAATTTGCTAGTTTCATAATGTAAGTGTCATAGTGACAGTAAAAGTAAAAGAAATAAAAAATACTATTTTTTACTATCCTTATAACACTGCATATTATAAAACAAAGTCCTTCGCCGCATCTGTCTGTCTGTTCGCGATAAACTCAAAAACTGCTGCAACGATTTTCATGCTGTTTTCACCAATGGATAGAGTGGTTCTCGAGGAAGGTTTTAGTATATAATTTGTCAAGCGGGCAAAGCGCGCGGGCATCAGCTAGTTCGGAATAGAAAGCTGATGCCCGCGCGAGAGTGTTTAAGACGGGTTAGAGTAATCGATTCCTACTCGGACTGTCTAAATACCATGTATGGAAATAAATTTCTTTCGATACTAGTATAACAATGTACTATTGCCCAACAGTGGGACAGTTAGAGGCTGATAATAATAGGGGAGCGCTTATTTCTTTTGATATTCTTCTAATTTTATTCTAGACGATATACCTCTAATAACAGCGCCTAAGCCTAATAAAGTTATTCCATTTAATCTCGAAGACCTGAGCCTTGACCTTGATGAGGAAGAAGAGTACAAAGAGAGCGAGGACACCCGTTTCATAGTGTACAAAGACAGCAACGTGAATGAAGACATAATGCTGCCGGATGTGGACTATGTCCCGGGGGAGATCCGGTCTGATGTCGATCTTATGCATTGGTGAATGAGAAATATAATTGTAGAGCATTTAAAAATATTGTTTAATTTAATCTGGTGAAGCTAAAAAGTGTGAATGGTTCCATATTTAGGCCGTATTCATTACAAATAATATTGTCTATTGATAAATAATTCAGCAACATAACAACACTGCAACCTACCGTGTTGCTAGCAACACTACAAAGTTCCACGTCACCAGCAACAGTGTAAAAAATCCAAGTTACTAGTATAACTGGAACGTAAATGTTGCCAGCAACACTACAACAATCTATGTTGCCAATCGCAGTGATACATTTAATTTGCCAGCGACATTATTACAACTTGACATTGTACTCGCAACTCCTAAACTTGTTGCTGAAAAAATTTTACGCAACTTTCTTAACTTGAGATACTATGGCAACAAAATTAATACTGTTATTAAGTCTGAAACCAATGGAGATTATCATTAATAAAAACATGCATCTTGATGAGGAAGAAGAGCTTCATAGTGTACAAAAACAGCAACGTGAATGAAGACATAATGCTACCGGATGTGGACTGTGTCGGGGGAGATCCGGTCTGATGTCGATCTTATCAGAGATGGGTAAATCCGGACTTGAAGATTTAAATGATTCGAATTCCTAAGCGGAGCCAATTCCTTATCAACTCCTTTCAAATCTTATCGACTCCGAGGAGTTATTAAATCCGACTCGGTACTGAGCCGAATGAATGACCGGTTCGGTTTATAAAACAGAGCCAAAATGAACTAATACATCGTTAGTCATTACGTTACAATATGTTGATAAAATGTTATTGACTAATCTATACTAATATTATAAAGAGGTAACATTTGTTTGTAAGTTTGTATGTAGGGGGTAATCTCAGGAACTACTGGTACGATTTGAAAAATTCTTTCAGTATTAGATAGCCCATGTATCGAGGAAGGATATAGGCTACATATCATCACGCTAAAACTAAAAGGAGCCGAGCATTAATGGAAAATGTGACGCAGACGAAGTTGCGTGGGTCAGCTTGTAGGCTATAACTAGATGTAACATCACGCTACGACCAATATGAGTGGAGGATTAATGAACAACGTGACGCAGACGAAGTTGCGTGAGAAAGCTAGTCACATAATAAAATATTGTTTTTTAACGTTCCTTACCCGAAGGCCGAAGGTTAACCAACGGACCCCTATTCCTGAACTTCCACTATCCGTCCGTCCGTCAATCTGTCCGTCCGTTATTAAAAAAGGTTCAGTAATAGACTTACCAGCAGCCATATTAACGTTGGAAGCGACGAACAAGCTCTGCACATAGGCGCCCAGTGCGTTCACTATGTCTTGGAATATGTTGGTCGCGTGAGGCTTCATGTCGTAGCACTCGCAGAACGCTTTCAGCAGATCTGTGGAGAAAATTATATTTTAATATTTTTTAAACAACTCAGGCTGTAATACACTGTGGGACATAAGCTTCTTTCAAGTTCCACAATAGCTGGAGAATCGGTTGATCGCATCGACGTATGCGGAACAGGGTGTACAGTCCCGCAAACCTCCATTGAAAAGGGAGGATCCACCGACTAGAAGGGTCTTGTTTCTGGTGGGCAACTGCCCAATAGTTGATGTTTGGGCTGGCGTATATGTTTAAATCGCGCGGACAACTTTGATACCTTAGATGTAAGCTGTAAGATCGTTTTTGGCGGTATAGATGCCGTTACAATCGAATCTCAACTTTATGCACTTCTATATAATTGCGCTTCAAAAAAAAAATAGGCTCGTAAAATCGTTGGTGTTCCCCATTTTCCTATACGCCGCCGAAACATGGACCCTACGGCAAACCGAAACTCACAAGATAGACGCTCTGGAGATGTGGTGTTGGAGGAAGATGCTCGGGGTATCTTGGACCGAATTCCGAACAAATGCCTCCATCCTTGATGAACTTCTCATAAAAGAACGCCTATCTACTCAAGTGCGAAGTCGGATCCTAAAATTCTTTGGGCATGTTAGTCGGCGTAGTAACACCTCCATAGAACGTCTTGTAGTTCAGGGGAAAGTGGAAGGCACAAGACCACGGGGAAGATCCCCCATGAGGTGGACAGATCAGATGAAGGCTGCAGTGGGCGCTCCCGTGCATGAGTGTACGCGATTGTCGGCCAACAGGCAGCGGTGGCGGGACGTCGTGCGGCGAGTACTGTCTGCTGCCCAACCTGCCGGGACGTGATAACCACGACCACTCTGACAAGAGTGATACGAATAAGAAGAAGAATATAATTGCCAAAATAAGCAACCGCTAACCTTCACAGTCATCGTCAATACTTTAGTGAAGTGAACTTGTATTGAGCCAATCGAGAGACGGAGTCAATTTCGTCAAGTGCACCTAAGTGTTCCGTTCACGGTAATACGTCCTCCACACTATTCGCGAAGTTGCTCGAGTGTGTGGACACGTACGTACTTCGGTCAACTTCGAAGAGTACTTCGTCGAAGTAACTTCAGGAATAGTGTGGAGGACGTTTAAGATTTTTATAGAATAGCACTACTGGTATGCAAGTGACTTGTCAATTCATAGCAACTATTCTCAGGGAAGCAAACCTGTACGAAGCAACCTTCGCTTTTATAAAAGTAGGCGGTACAAATAAATTAAAAAAAAATCTGACAAAGGTAGGCAGATGGTGTTGTATAAAAGAGGCACGTGGATAGTGAGGGCACTGAGGGGAGAGTTTATTAATTACTAGCTGTCCTCCGCGGCTTCGCTCCCGCCAACTGTCTACCCCCAATTTTCTTAATTTTTTCTTTCATAAGAACCTCTTCCTGACAATAACAAATACAACAAAAAAAAATAGCGAAATCGGTCCAGCCGTTCACGTGTGATGCGATGGTCAAGGGAAATAGGGATTCACTTTTATAAATATAGATGATAATAGATGATTAATTGCATCATCCAGATTACAAAAGTTAAAGGAATATTTAAAACTAGCTGACCCGCGCAACTTTGTCTGCGTCACATTTTCCATTAATGCTCAGCTCCTATTTGTCTTAGCGTGATGATATATAGCCTATAGCCTTTCTCGATAAATGGGCTATCTAACACTGAAATATTTTTTTCAAATCGAACCAGTAGTTCCTGAGATTAGCGCGTTCAACCAAACAAACAAACATACAAACAAACAAACTCTTCTGCTTTATAATATTAGTATACATTAAATTAATACATATGTGTCAGACGCAGAAAGTAGCAGTGGATTCGCGTTACTTGACCAATCAAAAAAAGTGGTTCTGCAATTTCTGAAGTTCATAATATGTAGTAGACTTACTTGGCTGTATAGTCATTTTGTGCAGAACTTCTAAAGCCAAGGCTCTCTGCCACATAGGTTTGTCTGGGTCCAGGAATTTGATGGTGAGCGACAGGAAAATCTCGCATTCTGTGACCTTGAAATAAAAAAAAAAACACATATTTTACAAGCTATTCCCCGCGGCTTCGCTCCCGTCTACTGCAACTATCTTATTCTTTCATAAGAATCTTCTCCTGATAGTGACAAACACCACAAAAAAAGAATTAGCGAAATCGGCCCAGCCGTTCACGCGTGACGCGATTTTCAAGGGAAATAGCCTAGGGATTCATTTTTATATATATAATAAAATAGAAGATAGATTTTAACAATTCTTAACTAAGAATAGGTTTAAAATTAACAGTGTACACTCTTATCGTTAAAAGATAAGGTCGTTATTACGGCATTTAGTTTGAAACCGAGTTAACATTCAAATAAAGAAAAGTTCGACTAATTGCTGTTTCGTACGAGCGTAGCTATTGAGAATTACCGGAATCGATAAGAAATGAGAAAAAACTGCATATATTCACCAATAATTTTAAAAAAAGCTATTACTAACAACGCTAACAACGCACAAACGAATATTTCAACGATAGTTCCTTGAAACATGAATAGAATAAAAAAAAATATTAGGAAGTTAGATTATAAGTGAAATGATAAGCCCTCATCTCCACATAGGTATATTTCTTTTTCTGTGCCCGACTAGGTCCAAGATTGTTATCTTTAAAATGTTAACCACCTGAGCGTAGTTGTGGAATACAATTAAGAATTGAGTATTGAATTTATCTAAAATTTTTGTCAAACGTTCGTTGCATATTGGTGTAAGGAAACATTAATTTCGAATTAACAAAAGCTGCAGTCTGAGGGCTAATTCACGTAATTTTATGACGCGCCGATTAAGTTTTAGTGCAGTTGCAGTTAAGTTCAAGTTTGAGTGATAAACGGTATTCTTGTAATCTTTGAACTGCGCGTAAGCTGCGCGTGAACTGCACGTCAACTGCACGACAGCCAAACTCTACCAAACTTACGTATGGTGAAGAGAAAAAATATTACTCACTAAATAATCGAATAAAATCGATTGCATCTCAATGAATATGACGTTATTATAATATTCAAACTTAAACTTTAACTTTTAAGCTGTCATTTTGAGACGTCAAACAAATAGTAGAATACCGATCATGTTGCGTTCCGAAACACGCGCGCAACAGTAGGTAGCCGCGCGCGTATTACGTGCGCGTGACGTGAACTTGACGCGCGCGTGTCTGACAGCGGTAGACAATACGAAAAGCGTTGTTTTGATAGAAACTTAACTTCAACTGCACCGCAACAGCACTTTTTTAGTTACGTGAATTAACCTACAGATTTGAAAGGTGCACTAGCTTGTGTTAATCATGTTACTTTACCTAGTTAGTACACACAGTGGTAATATTTAAAGTAACAAAAATACCGGCCGGCCGGACGCACATTCGACACTCCAGAACTGTTCGGCCCCGCAGACGGTCGGATCGGATGGATCTTCAAACTGAAGTGGACTGCCACTTCAGTTTGGCGACGGGCTATATCGGTAACCTAGGTTCTCTAAGGGATATCATTATTTCTGATTCGATCATCGATGTGATCTGACTCACCAGCACAGAGTGGTACTTGTGCACGATGACGGACACGAGGCGCAGCAGACGCATGGTGACGGGGAAGTGAGGCCGCTCGGCCGCCGCCGGGATGGGCGCTCCGCCCGCCGCTGCGGCCCCGGGAATGTGCAGGCCTGTGAATGCGGCCCTAGGGAAAAAGCGAACAATTTTTTTTACATTATCTTCAATCCTAATATACACGATGCCATGTCTTAGAACGGCAGCCGACTTCATCCATGCAATTATTACTACACTATCATTAAAAAATCAGCCTGTATTTTTAAAGTGTGCCTTCATGGCCAAATCCGAAACTAAGAGGAATATCGAAAAAGACTGAAAGGAGTCTCGAGCCCGATTTTGGGGAAAACTAAAACTGTATCATTGGATTTTTGACAAATCATTGTTCCTACCCAGTAATCGAAACGTTTAAAAAAATTACAGCCTGAATTATTACGGCCTCTGAAAGTGTAGCTAATAAGAAACAACTTCTGGAAAGTAATAACATATTGCAAATTAAAGTAAAGCTCTCTAGATCGATCGATGGTGATCGATGGACAGTCTTCATTGGTCGGTTTAACGACGACAGCTCTGACGCTTCACGCTGACGACTTGACGAGCCAATAGTGGTTCGTCAGCCAATGCTCACTGACTATTGCGTTCGTAAGTTTTGTTCGCCCACCGTACATTGGCGAGATCACCCCGCTGACATTCATCCTCGCTCACGACTCACGCTGGCTACTTTACTCTGATATCTTACCTGTATTTGACATTTGGAGAGAAGAGCCTGATGATAAGTGCACACACGTGTTCTTTCAGTAAGAACCGGAATTCCGGTATCTGTAATTACAACATAATAGGCTAGATTCCATCATCCACAAATTTCAAAACTATTTAGTCCGTCAGTTAGAGTATTAAAAAATAATGAACACGTATTTTTTGTTATTGTAAATCAATGAATATTGACAAAGATAAAACGCATCAAAATTCTGGAGTGGGGGCTCGTGACGTCACGACTCACTAAAAATTATGCGAAGGTGTGACGTATTGAGAATTTTAAAAGCGTCGTAACTTCGTCAATTTTGGTTTCCGTAACAAAAGAAAAAACACGAGTCAAATGTTTTTAGATAATCTAACTGACGGACTAATTAGATTTTTTCAGGACACAAGCCTATTTGATAATGATTAGATTATTATTATTGAGATAATTTGGTCGAACTACATTAAAAAACTTTAAAAAAATACAAAATATTTTTTTATCATCTCTAGACATTGTGAACATACATAAATTGAGGCAGCCCATCATGAAACTAAGTTTGAAAGAATATACTCCTGTACTACAAAACAAAGTTTTATCAAAAAACTTCGCTTCATACGATTGCAATCCGTATGCCACATGGTTTAAAGCTCAATTTTACTTACCTTGAAGAATATTGGTGAGAAGTCAGTTAGGACCGTATCCAGTAGTTCAAGTCCGAAAGTCTTTGGCACGTCCGAGATACCGACCAGCCAGTGAGCTGAGTCACCGTTTATAAGCTGGATTATATCCTGAAATAAAAGATAAGTCGGTTGGTCACCCAACGGTACTGTAAGTTTGGCAACATACGTTATACAACATTCAAAAAATTCAAAGCATTTTAATAACTAAACCATTTACAGGCACTTTATAATTGTCAAGGTTGGTCAGTCAGAGGTGCTGCTATTCGCATGTTCCAAAGCGTAGATCTCTTTGGAACGTTGCAAGAAAACTCTTGGACACGGACGAAAACAAACACCTATTTAAATCAATAAATTTAAAAAAAATATGTGGATACATCGATCTTGTCGACCTCATTCACCACCACCTCTTGTCTACCATCAGAAATCCAGACACACTGCAACTTACCATCCCTACCTTGTTGCTATTCCACGAATTAGCATTAAGCGTTTCCAAACGTCTCTTTTATAATGCGCTCAGCAAAGGAGTGGAACTCTCTGCCTGCGTCTGTGTTTCCGAACGCCTACAACCCTAATCTCTTCAAAGTTAGACTAAACAGGCTCCTTCTGGGTAAGCTCGCTTCATCGTAGACTTTGTCTCTGTCATCTCTGACCAAGACTAAAGTCAAGAGCAAACCCATCTCAAATAAATAAAAAATATTCATATACGTGTACGATAAAAGCGTCCGGATAAAATAAAAAACAACAATTCAAAGAATACAATAAACCAAAGTGGCAATTGAGTGATGACCAGACCCAGCAAGCGGAAGCACGTAAAGGCCGTTTTCTGATATTTCGAGTTGTAGAAAACATGATGGCCTCTTGCGATTTTCTCCAGTACAAAAATATTTGATGATCTGTGTATTATCATGTGCCTGTATTTATTATTCCAACTTTCTTCGAAAAAAAAAAAAAAAAACTTACCTGTAATATAAGATATGCGTCAACAGCACAAGGTTTCAGGTCCTTAGGCGCCTTGTTGTTTGTCTGTGGTCTGACGTCAGCCGGGTTCACTTTTAAAGCGCCTGTAATCAATAAGTTCATTATCAATTTACATATACCTCTTCCATTTATACTGAGTGACTGGCAGACAACGCATAGTCGAATCTTTTTTTTTTTAATACAAAACGGGGAAACTCTTGGCCCAAATCTCACCTGATGGAAAGTGATGATTAGGCTGAAAAAGTCTTAGATAGCTGAAATTTGCCAAGAAGCGTGTGTTCCTTGGCGCGTGTTAAAGGGGGACACCAAGAGATTCCCGACATTTCTACGGGAACGAGAAAAAAACGAGACAACACGAGTACTAATTTACGGGCAAAAGCTAAGATTCCTAGAATTACAAATCCTAGGTATGTACCTAATAACTAGGATTTGTAATTTTCAGCAGGAATTTTTCCTCTGTAGGAGGCTTCCTTTTTATTATTAAAGGTAAGGTTTTATTCTCTTGACTTTAGAACTGAAAAATATTATACTTTAATTTACCGACTGACATACTCAATAGGCTAGTTTCCATCATCTACAAATTGTAAAACTATTTAGTCCGTCAGTTAGAGTATTGAAAAATAATGGACACGTATTTTTTAATATTGACAAAGATAAAACGCATCAAAACTCGGGAGTGGGAGCTCGTGACGTCACAACCCGCTAAAAATTATGCCACAGCGTGACGTATTTAGAATTTTAAAAGCGTCGTAACTTCGTCAATTTTGGTTCCCGTAAAAAAAGAAAAAAATACGGGTCAAATATTTTTTGATAATCTAACTGACCGACCAATTAGATTTTTTCAGGACACAAGCCTATTATTATTATTGGTAGCCGATGAATGTGAAAAGTCCTCTGTCCAGCATTGAACTTCTATGGACAGATCATACTAAACATTATAATATTTATTTATTTGACACAGTTCTCAAATACATAAAATGGTGAAGATTTTCCCTCAGCCTTTGCCAGAACCCTCTCGAAGACTAGCAACCAGTTCCTGGGGTGCTGACGACACGGCTTTCCGAAGACAACACAGCGGCTTTCCAAAGACAACACAGTATATTATTTAGATCTTACCCTCAGCTTCTGCCAGTGCCCTTTCGAAGACCAGAGCAACCAGTTGACGCACGGTGGCAGCGGCTGCATGACTGGTGCTGACGTCACGGCTCTCCGAAGGCGATACCATGCGCATACACATCACCATTGTCTGGTGAAGAGAAATAAAACATTAGTTGTTGTTAAATAATAGTAGTACGCACACAAGGACGTGTTCTATATTGGAGACTCAAATTTAGGCTAGGTGGAACAATCACCTTGATTTGTAGCAGCTAGATGACAGTAATAGTCAACGTCATTACGTCGGGGGCACCAGTATAGAGGTATAACATAGTGTAGTCCCCCAAACCTAAACAGAATAGGGAGGATCCTCTGAACAGACATTGTTATGTCTGGTGGGCAATTGGCCTATCTATACTAATATTATAAGCAGAAGAGTTTGTCTGTTTGTTTGTTTGGTTGAACGCGCTCTCAGGAACTACTGATCCGATTTGAAAAATTCTTTCAGTGTTAGATAGCCCATTTATTGAGGAAGACTTTAGGCTATATATCATCACGCTAAGACAATTAGGAGCGGAGCATTAAACGAAAATGTGACGCAGACAAAGTTGCGCGGGTCAGCTAGTATTTTAAATCGTAACATTCAAGGCGCAAACACAAAAGAAAATTCATGTAAAATGTATAACTTTACCCCAAGTAGTCTTTCCCGTTCATTTCTAAACATCTTTAAACACTCTCGCCCATGGGTCCCCACGGGAGTACTCATTCTACAATCACTCTACTTGTAACATAAACTTTCACTCCAAAAGTTAACTCAACAATAATGGTTTAATTCTGTTAATGAAATCTTCTGCGATCGTATCTTATCGACAAATAATTGTTTGAATCTGTTTCTGCACTTCAAAATATTGTTAATAAAGATAAGGTTTTTGTTGTGTTTTGTTATCTGGAGTGTTGTGTTTCCGGTCAGTATGACACCCGTGGTTTAATCACTATTGAACATGTTATATGACAATAATATTGGCCCAATCGCCCTATTTCCGTCCATTCAAGGGAAATTAAAGACCTGTTAGTATGATATGACTGATGCATGTAGCTATACCAAATTTCAATTTATTCAACAGGAAGGATTAGAGTAAAAATCTTATGTTTTAGTAGGTACAGTCAACCAGCACATCAACCTACCAGAAAGTGTAAAATTTTCCCAATCAACCTTGAACCTTATTTCTTTTACTGTAAAGTTGAAAATTTATTGAAAAAGTTGACAGGTTGTCGTAGCTTGGTTGTGCTAGCGTCTGTCAGAAAACTAAAAACGTTGGGAATTACTATATGTAAGCCATAAAAATATTTATTCCTTGCGGGAATCGAACTCGTGACACGCAGCGCGCTTTTGGTGTCACAAATTCACAATTGCAATTTTTTATATGGGACTACAACTTTCCTTTGATTTTCATTAATCTTCGGGTTTTGAGCCACATATCTACCAAAATATTATTTATTATATTATTATTATTTAAGGATAACGTCAGACCCTGCAAAGAGAAATTATATAAATCTAAATAATTATTTACTCACCCTAGCCAGCGTATCTCCATGCACCAGATCAGACGTGGTCATTAACAGGGCGGCCGTCTGCAGCAGCTTCAACTCCAGCACTCCGCCCTGACCAAGGTTAAAGAGGCAGTCCACCACATGCCTAGCACCCTTGGCGTCTATGCCTTGCTGGGCAATGAGACGCTGGATCGTTCCGAGGCAGAACTGGAAAGAAAATTGGGTTATTGGTACTTTTAAAGACATTCAACAATAGTTAGTTTCAAAGAGACTGATGAGGAAAAGTAGAAGGAAATACAAACTGTAAAAATTCAGTTTTATAAATGTAACACAACCACGGATTAACCTCTGTATACCATGTGGGTACCAGGAACACCACAAAACTGGCCAAGTGCGAGTCGGACTCGCTCATGAAGTGTTCCATACCATAAACCGAAAAAACATGTTTCTTGTATGGTTTACGCCAGATAAACGTGGAATAAAGTACATTGACCCACATACATTTATTGACTTTCTTAAGATCACAATCAGAAATAATGACATAAAGCTGTCCTGAATCGACTTCTATCGTCATCCTTTACGTTCTTAAGTAATGAAAAACAGTTCTTAATTTATTGTTTTAGTATCTACGAAGAAAGATCAATGTACTTTATTCAAAGGTCAATGTACTTTATTCCCCGTTTATTTGGCGTAAACTATAGCCCCTTTTATTATTTTTTGTGGCAATACAAATACACATTCTATGAAAACTTCAACCGTCTACCTATTACGGTTCTTGAAATACAGCCCGCTGACAGACAGACGGACAGTGGAGGCTTAGAAAAAGGGTTCCGTTTGTTACCCTTCGGGTACAGAACCCTACAAAATGGTCACACGAGTATTCTTGTCTTACCTTTATAATCTTCAGATCCTTAGATTCACAGCCTTGTACAAGAGGGTATAAAATCTGATTTACAACTCCATACAGAGAAGCCTGGGGGTTGTTGGAGGCAAGGGACAGCTTTTCAATAGCTTCATCACATGCCTGCAAAGAAAACATGGTATTCTAAAATATTTTATGTTTTCTAAAAACACATGCACACACATTGCCACAAAAGATAGATATAAACCAGATCTATTAATTATTACTGGCAAGGTTTATTGCAAATATCTGAGGCATTACACATAAACACTTAGACAGCTGGATGGAATTGCTCATTTTTCATTTCATTTCATTTATTCAGTAACAATGATTACATCCACACTCACTCGCCCATACGCTCATCCTTGGACACTTAATCCTGTGAAGCACTTCATTTTAGAATAGGCTCAGATGGCGAATAATCGTCCAGAAATTAATGATGGAGTTGTTAAACAAATAAACCACAAGAATTACAGCAGAATCTTTAAAAATCTTAGGAATCAATAATTGGACATACCTTGGGCCTGAATGATATTCGAGCTAGATAGGTTTAATTTGATGTTTTCAATACATTAAATCTAATTTAAGCAACCTAAAAATGAACAGGTTACTTCTGGGCAATCCTGCTCCATCTTAGACCACATCATTGCTTAACTTCAGGTGAGATAGTGGTCTAATGTATGCCTATCAATAGTCAAAGAAAGCAAATTTGTTTGTGATGGTCTCTGTATCCTCATGTTTCTTTATCTTTATATAATTATACTAGCTGTCCCCCGCGGCTTCGCTCCCGTCAACTGCATTTTTTTTTTTGCTTTTAAACCTTCCCTGTATTCAGGCAAACTAAACAAAAAAATAATTACCGAAATCGGCCCAGCCGTTCTCGAGTTTTAACGAGACTAACAAACAGCAATTCATTTTTATATATAAGAGAAGATGTATAAGTAAAATCACAGGATTAATAACTAAACAAATATAAGTTTGACCTACGTAGTTGTCCAAATCAGGCTGTTTCTCTATCTGAGTTTAAATGTTTGGTAATGCACCCACGATTGAGACACGAGAAGTCTAGTGTGGACCAACAATTAAAAAATAATCTCACATTCACATGATTTTTACACACAATGAATTGTGGTTGTTTTTATTTAGGTATATTTATGCAAGTACCTTGTGTTCAATTAGGTCAACACTAACTGACAGATGGCACAATACATTGGCTTTGCTTACTACATATAGCTGCATAAAAAACCTTAAAGAATTGCATTGGACTCACTTCTTTCACAATATGTATAAAGTGTTTGCTCAATTAGTTAGCCATGTACTAAGAATCTCAGCCTTGATATTTATAAGTTAATTTGCCGACCTTCTCTATCCAATCCATCAGTGAGCATAGCCAGTTTTTTGGGTCCAAATTCTTATCTAGCAAGATGACCAGACAACCACTATTTTAACGGGTTTAAAAAGGCCACTTTAGCAGAATCATATTATTAAACACACAACAATCTGTCAAATTCTATTTTCATTTTTATCGCAAATGCATTAGGTTCAAGGTTGATTGGGAAAATTTGACAGTGATGGGTAGCGAGATGTGCTTTCTGATTCTGCTAAAGTGGCCTTTTTAGAACCACATCTCTCCTGAATCCAGGTACTGGGTAACACAATCTTCTTCATCATCATACATAGCTGAAAGATGTCTTCTACTGCTGGACATAGGCATCCCACAAGTGTCATCAAAACAACCGGTCTGTATATTAGACAATGCCAATATGCAATCAGTACTCTACTAAAAGCAGTTGTTGAGGTTTCCTTGGGTTGGCCAGAAAAATTATTACCAAACTAGAAGAAGAAAAATGAATAATCCAATTAAAAGAAAATAAATAATTAATCATTGTCTGTAAATTTTTAAAATTTTGATGGTTATAATAAGTGTATATTATTATCCTGATCACATTTTAAGGGAAATATGATAAATAGTTACTAGACTCATTAATAGTAGGTTTTTGTTTGTTAAAAGGCCGTGTTTAAAATGGTAATTACGTTAATAACTCCCCATAAATAATGTCATAAAATGCTGTAATGGATTGAAATGGTATCTATCAGGATTTAATCTATTTGAGCGGTGAAATTTTAGATAGTGAATGTAAGTGCCGGCTTTTATACACCGGCAAGATTAAATTAAAAAATAACTTCTACACATTTTCAATGAAATACATGAGAAAATATTGTTTTTTTTTTTTTCAATGTATTTACATACTACATTATGCACTTAATAGATTCAAATGGATGTTGCGTGTATGCTGTTCAGCTCTAATTAGGTTTTGCAATAATAAATAACAGTTTAATGATAAAAACCTCTCTTATCTGAGGATATTTCTTCTTGGTCTCCAAACTCAATGTCTTGAAATCATTTTGAAGGACGTCCATGAACTTCTTCGTGCAGTCATCGCCGGTTACAGCGCTTACGAACGCCATTATTTAATTTATTGCTGCTAATTCACTTATTCACATCTTATTTCACGTAAAAAATTAAAGAAATTGAATTTATGCCATGTACACAATCGACACAATCGACATCACAATTTTCAGTTCGGAAACCATCGGAAACTTTACCATACCGTAGTACAGTAGTACTCTATGCTTTACCAAATCCAATAAGGTTTAGTTTTTAAAAATATTTCATGTGTGATAAGTGCATTGATTTCTTTAAAAAATATAATCGTTAATTAAAGTCACGGATAAAGCGATGCGAAGTTCAAAAAAATAGAAAGTTCCTCAAAAGCTAAACTAAAGCGTCCTTTTATACGTGTAAAAGGTAAAAACGTGAAAAAACGTTGGTTATGGTACCTATTTCTAAACGAAATATTTCTGTTAAATCCTTTGCGCACGCAGTTGGACTATAATCTCCTGCGCACTTTTATTTTAATTTAGTCACTTTTCAGCGATTACTAATCTAAAACAAATATATTATATAACATACTCAACAAATTGTATTACAAAGACGTTGAAACTCAAAAAAGCACAACAAAATAAATATTCACGTGCAGTTTGTTGATAGGATTAGTCATTTTTGTTTGCATGAAAAGGAATTTACGTGTCTATCAGTGTGACCAAAAGCAATAATAAATTACCACATTCAGTAAATTTCCCCACTGTGAAAACTGCACTTGAAGATAATTAAATTATGTTATATCTACTGATTTTGTGGAGTAAAACAAAGCTTTAATTAGATTTAACTCATTTAATGAATGATTGTCATTAATTGAATATGTGGATTTGATTCAATTACTTAGTTCCTGATAAGTTTGCGTAAAAAAGAAGGAAAGGCTTGATTTAACGTTCAGGTTAACCATACTCAGAAGAACATTAGTTTTAGTAATACCGCATAAGCAGTCATATTCGACGTGAGAACATCTTCTTGAAGTGAAAGTGAAAGAAGAAATGCAAGTGATCGATGATGACCCACTTTTTACGGTAACATTTTTTTCTAGTATAGCAACATCGATTACTGATTGTGCAGAAGAAAAAACAATGGTGTGATTCCAGATTTTTATTTGTAAGTATTTATAGAATCCAATATCAATTTAGCTAAAGTAGCGTTTCAGTGTCGTTTAAAACGTCCCCCCGCCCGAAGATGCTGATACCGAGGTATAAGACGCATAATATCGACTAGAAATTGGTTTTGTGAGCTTGACGTGCTGTCATTTCAGTTTTTTATTCTATTTATTCAGCTTGATTCAGCTATGCGCCATTTACTGCATTAGAACGGCCGCTGTCTGCCGATTTTAGTGCTACTGGTAATAAAACTCGTCGCGACACAGGTGTGGAATGTATGTATAATAGTGCGTGGAATGTGCAATCGCCGTGTGTCCTAGTGTGTTCTATCGTGTATAGTTTTTCATGCCGGCACCTAGTTTTCGTTTTTCCAGTGTCGTTTGCATACTTTTTTTGTCGTTAAGTGCGTCATGAAGTCTAGCGGTGGGTTTAAGCCAGGAGTGTACACCCACTGTAGCCGGTCGTCCGTGTTTTTGAACGTCGTCGTATAAATCGTCTTTTCGTGCAATCGCAGCGCTGTAAACAATGCAGCATGTTCATGCCCAGTTTAGTAAATAAGATAATCAGTGCAGCCTATCATCTTTGCACGCTAATTTTGTCTCCAAGTGAAAGTGTTGGTAGTCAAATAGTTGATTGAATCTAGTAAGAAATCTGTGCAAAGAATGTATGTCAATATGTAGATGTTTTAAAGTATATAGATATTGTGATAGTGATATGTTTGATTGACATTGATACTATCAAATGTTTGTGGCTTCCTTACTGTGTGTCTGGTCATCTAATCATTGTTCTACAGCATATAATTTGCTATCTTGACCTGTTAATCTCAGCCCGTTCTCTTTGTGATAAGGAGATTACAATTTCATTGTTGAATAACTGGTGTTAAGATTTGTATGTCAAAGTTCGTAATGGGTTATTTAGAGTGATAAAATGGATTGTTCCTTTATTCTTTATGAATTATGTTTTTTTCTTTAGTGAATTTGCAGTTTTATGGAAATGACGATAATGAAACTAACTTTGGTGCATTGCTTCATATCTTGTCAGATCTAACACTATATGCTAAAGGGTTAACAGATTACTTTCATGAATCCGTCTTTGACTATTTTTAATAAGTATTTATATATAACTAGCTGACTCGCGCAACTTCGTCTGCGTCACATTTTCCATTACTGCTCTGCTCCTATTTTTCTTAGCGTGATGATATATAGCCTAAAACCTGCCTCGATAAATGGGCTATCTAAGACTGAAAGAATTTTTCAAATCGGACCAGTACTTCCTGAGATTACCCCCTACATACAAACTTACAAACATACAAACTTACAAACAAATGTTACCTCTTTATAATATTAAGTATAGATAGATCACTGAGATCTCTGGAAAGTCACAAATTTAACTTTGAATTCATTGATATTTGTTTTTAGTTTTAACATACTGGAATTTGCATCAAGTTTTTCTTGTTGTTTTTTTTTATTATTTACTTTTTATCAAGGTTTAGAATTGTTTTGTATTGCCTGGCTCTGACTTTGGCTGTATCAATGTAGTGATATTACACCCAGACTCTGTATGAAAAATTAAGCATAATTTCCAGACTATGTCCATAAAGAAAGGGTAAAATTTATTTTAGCAACAGTGCAAGCTGCACAAAAATAACAATAAAAGATGGTATATTTTAATACTCTAGTGTTTGCCCTACAAGACTGCAAACTCTAGATCTGTGACTTGCTTCTCTGCCAAACCTCATATTATTATCATTTCACAAGTCGTTGGCAGTTTGCATCATTTGATAATATCATTAATCTTCAGTGCCTATTCATCTTAGTTCTTACATCTCCTAATAGATGGCATTAGCAGCCGTATTATCAACATATTTATAGACTGCTTGATACAAAATATGCTCAAGTAGATCATCTTACAAGAAACTTAACCAGTGGACTAGAATACTATTAGTGCTAGTATTACCATCATGTTGTATTTTCCACGTGTGAAAACTTGATCCAAGACAGGATGTCCTGATGATACTAGAGAACAAAAAATAAAGATATTTTTAACACATTCTTCATATTCTAATTACCATCATTGACATTTCAGTACCAATTGTCTGAATCTACTGCTGGACATAGGCCTCCCCTAAGCATTGTAACACTGACGGGTCCTGTGCTGTAGCATCCATTGGGCTCCAGGACTTTAAATGATCACTCTGTATGAAAACATTTAGACTTCTAACATGGACATCTAGACTCACTGCAAGTTACAATGCCTAACTTGTTACTGTTAAACCAGTTTGCACTACTAAGCATTTCAAAAGTCTTCTATAATCAAAGGAGTTACATTAAAGGAGTGGAACTGTCTACTTGCGTCTGTCTTTCCGAATGCATTCAACTCTCTAATCTCTTCAAAGATATAGTGAATAGGCTTCTTATAGGTAAGCTTACTCCATCCTCAACTTTGTCCCTTTCACCTCTGACCTAGACTAGTCTAGGTCAGAGGTGATTTTTGGTGATTTTAGAGGTGAGGAAAAAAAGTACCTTTTCCCCAAACTCAAACAAATTAACTCTTAACTTCAAGATCTGTTGAATAAGACTATCTAATGTAAATCCAAGCAAAATATCTATAATACGTTAAGTCACAAAGAAAGATTTGAAATTCACTATCTAACACATTCTTGAGATAAGACAAAAACAATAGAAAATTAATCAGTATAAACTAGTTGCTATATACTGTTTTATAACCTTGAGGCTACTGTTTTGTGCGAGTTCTCAAATGTGATTCAAAGGAAAACTTACCAGTTTTATTTATTCCTCGATTATGTAATCTTTTGGGTAAGCTCGCTCCATCATAGACTTTGTCATCTATGACCTAGACAAGAGTCAAGAGCAAACACACTCAAAAAAAAAAAAAAGAAAGCTAGCTCCTGGTTTTTAGAAGCTTATTCTAGATAAGTATTATCTTAGAAAACTTATGACTAGTTGTTGGTATAGTGCAAAATTGTCTGTCTTAAACCTGCAGTGGTTTGGTGAGTATTTCCCAAGTTCTAATTTAGGTTGAAATCCTGTCACATTTTTGCATAAAATTAGGCTACCCTTTTTTTAAGGATGGGAAATCATCAAATTACTCCTCCCGCTCTGGGAGGAGCAGAAGGGAGTGTCCAAACTCTTCTGACTAAAACCCATCCTAATGCCCTTTGCGTGCCAGGCCCGCGGTGACTCTATCAAACAAATATTGCAACCCTGGCAGAAACCTACCCTTAGGCTGTTAGCCGACTCCAACATAAATTGGGAAAGGTTAGGCTGATTCTACTTGGTGTTTTTCCATGTTACGTCAGCCTGTTATTAATAACTCGTCTCATTTTCTCAGTCAAGGTAAGTTTTATATTGTTTCTAACTAAATTAAGTGCGTCGAAATCTATGAAGCACCAATACACTTGGCTAATTAGTAAATACGCACGCATGTTTACGAGTAAATAAACAGAAGTTACTCGACGTTGTGTGATGTACTGGGACAACATTGATTTACTGATAACATGTGTGAAGAGCTGATAAAGGACACGTGACGTCATTAATTTGTATGTATGTGTGAGAAAGTTTAGCACGTGTATGTATGTACTACGTTTCATTGGAGGGTAGATGGAAATTTTTTGAGTGGACTGTCATTGGTAGTTTCAGGACAATGAGGTTGCTAATTAATGACTTGATTTATTGCGTTTTTTTTTATATTTTAGTATTTATTTTATTTCAAACACGCTAGGTTTGGAACTTTATGGCAAATTCTCGTTTGGTTTATGGACATGGTCTAGCTTCTTACATCTGACAAGAGTGTTTCAAGTCGATTCAAATTGAAAGACGTCTCTGAGGCCTTAGTGTGAGTTTTTTCGACTCACGTTCGAACGCGTTCGATTGCGAGCGCGTTAGAATTTAGGGCGGGTTGTATCAAACAGTTGGTTAACGTAACATACGTACGTCAAAAAGTTACGATTACGGACGATGTTTGACTTTCGTTAAATTAGAAGCGTTGTTTCAAAACATTCTGGTATAAATTCCTGCTCATCCCAATAGCTAAGTTATTGACACGGGTCCTACCTAAATAGCTTTTTTTGCACTCCACCACTTATTTGTGTCATCAGAAGAACTGGTATTGAGGAATTCAAAAGAATTTTCACAATATTGTTCTATTTGACGCAACTAAAGTTACGTTAACGAGTGCTCAGACCATCTGTTAACGTAAACGTTATATTTTACGTGCGTTAACGCTGACATTTTGTGAAACAACCCAATTTTTTGATTTGACGATAGTTAGCACCATTTTTAACGTTTACGCGTGCGTTAAGTGTAGTTGAAACAACCCGCCCTTAGTATGGGAAATTAGGTTCTACGAGTGACCACCAGGTGGCACTTTAACTAAATTCCCATACTAAATTCTAACGCGCTCGCAATCGAACGCGTTCGAACGTGGTCGAAAAAACTCACACTAAGGCCTCTGAAGTTCGCATTTCACTGCGATACCTGCTGTTTGTGTATGAATTATGTAAGAATTTGCTACTGCGCGTCGAATCGTCTCCTGTCCTCAGTTACCATTAAGTTTGAATCTACCTGTACTAATTTTATGTATCCTAACGTATTCTTTCTTGTTTCAGATAACATCTAAAACATCCTGCAAGAAAACTTTCCAAAATCTTCCTGAAGACTGTTATTTTTTTTTAGATATTTAATTATTTTCACTTAGTATAATAAAGACAGTTCGGGGCGGTGACCAGTGGAAGATGCCAACCAAGCGAGAGAGAAATAAAAGACGGAATTAGCTATTTATTTATATTAATTAACTAGTGTAATCCATTGTAACTGTTATTTTTTTCAAGTTATTATCTGCTATATACTCATAAAAGCAAGTAACGCTATGAATTTATGTTAAACGCTATCTCTGAAGCTTAAATCACTATTTATTCAATTATTTAATCAATTCATAATTTAATTAATCGCAAGAAGTATGAAAAGTATAATAATAAGGGATTGATAAGGTCGCTTTGAGCACCATAATGGACAATATGGCGTCGAATGTGACCTTGAGAAGCAATAAACAAAGGAAAGATAACCTTATAACGAGGAAGCAGGATAAGTCCCCGGAGAAGACGATCCGGGGGACGCGGGGGGCGTACAGAGGCATCCCGTCGACTTCGAAAAGACCGACCGAAGAGGACAATGAGACGGGCTCCACAGAAAGACTGGACAGACCAAAGAAATTCATATCTCAGAACAAAAGCAACTATGGGCTCGGGAAGAGACCCGACTTCTCCCTCAAGAACAGGAACGTGCATTTAGCTTCGTCGCGCTATGGACAGGTGAGTCTTTCATATATTCATTAATGAGTTTTCATCCTAATCTCTTGACGAAATCGTTAAAAAACCAGGGCATAAACTGCGGCTGAAAAGGTTGGGTGTAATGGATTTACAAAGTAATCTAAAAATGTTTCATCTTTTCGTGGTATTATATTGATGGAAACCTAGTATCTCACGAGAAATGAAATACAATGACTCACTAGGTGACCTAGTCAGCCTGTAAGAAACTATAGGTGCCTTTCAAGACCCTCCCTATAACTATTACTGCAAATTGGGAAAAGTAGTTTCGCTACGATTGCTATAGTTTAGATAGGCACAATTTTATTTGTAACTAGCTGACCCACGCAACTTCGTTTGTGTCACATTTTCCATTAATGCTCAGCTCCTTTTAGTCTTAGCGTGATGATATGTAGCCTATATCCTTCCTCGATACATGGGCTATCTAATACTGAAAGAATTTTTCAAATCGGACCAGTAGTTCCTGAGATTACCCCCTACATACAAACTTACAAACAAATTTTACCTCTTTATAATATTAGTATAGATACAAGAGAACTCTACAGTTATTTCTGACAAAAAAGGTCATAAAAACTGCGTATACGTAATGTATATTTTTCTTTTTCCTTTATACTTTTTTGGCATCTAACACAGAGCCTCAACTTTATCAATTCCGGTTTTATTTAAGTATCAAAGCAATCATAATCTAGTCCAGAAATAACCCTCAACTATCACATCCAATTTGTGAGAGTCAATTGAAGAAAATCCGTTCTAACTGTGTAGTCCTTGTAGACAATTTGCGGACTAGATTTAACGCTTTAGTTTGAGAACGCTACCGGTATGGGTTAAGTGCTATTAGATGTCGCGTGTAGTTTCGTGAAAGAATTGGAAATAATTTTTCGTTCTGTGCTAGATATTGTCGTGCTGAGATTCGAAAGAACCTCAGGGTATAACAGGTCAATAGGTTATCTGCCAAAGAATTGGTGCGAGCATTATTGTTAACTGCTCTCTGTTTATAATTGATCTATGATCTGGATCTAGGTCCAATTTACTGTCGTCCTTATTATGAACTTCAAGAGCGGTGCATGTGGTGGCTTGGAATGCCTCATAGTCACTTAAAATTAGCTTATAGTGACCCACTACTGGACAAAGGGCTTCCCCACATCTTTCCATATACTCTTTTCTTGCGCCACCTCGAACCGCAACCTTGATGTGGGTCCAGTTCATCTCACCACCACAGGGTTCTGGGCCGGGATCGGCAACGTCGTCCATCCCTTAATATCCTATAGTATCCATTGCATGGATACTTTGCCCAGTGATCACATAATTTTGAGAAAATCGTAATGTACTAACTTACCTCAAGTTTAATCTCATTGGTTTTTCTACACTTCCTACACTAATATTATAAAGAGGAAATATTTGTTTGTTTGAAATGTAGGCTCCGAAACTACTGGACCAATTTGAAAAATTCTTTCAGTGTTAGATAGCCCATTTGTCGAGGAAGGATATAGGCATTAATGGAAAATGTGGCGCAGACGAAGTTGCGCGGGTCAGCTAGTACTATTTATAGGCATAATATATTATGTTGAACCACTATCTCACCTGATGTTAAGCGATAATGCTGTCTGAGTCATCTCACTCCATCACACTCTTAAAACATTTTCCAGTAGTTTCACTTCCGAATCTTGTCTCACAGCGTCGTGCTAATTTCCACCTAGTGCGATAACTTTTCGGCACTTTGGCCAAAATTACAGCCACTCATAAAAACAATAAAACTGCAGTGCAGCGACAGGTTACCGACCTATCGCATGTCAACTGCCACAATAATATACTTTATTCCTTCAGTCGATTTCATAACTTTTTATTACGAACAGTATTTAAAACATTTTTTACTGGCTTTAAAATAAGTTCTTTGTGAACTTATTTCCCGTTGAACTTTTACGTAACTTGGTATAACCAAACTGCAGAATAACCAGAAATCTAGCCTCAGTTTGTGTTCTGGAGCCTATGGTTTTACTTGTCTTGAATACCTGATCTTCTATGCTATTATAAAGCTGAAGTGTTTATTTGTTTGAACGGGCTAATCTCAAGAACTACTGGTTCGAATTGAAAAATTCTTAGGGTTTTGGATAGCACATTTATCTCTAGCTAGGCTATCAAATTACCATCAACAAGAGCGAAGCATTAATGAAAAATCTAGTCATTTATATTCGAAGATAAAGCCTTATCAGTGGCCTATTTCTGGGTATTAGATAATCCTCTAAATGTTGTGAACACGGTCAGTTTCAGTTTGAATTATAAAGTTACCTATGACCTTCTCTAGGTCATTGAACGTCTAGTCTTAACCTTCACAAGGTCATACCAGACTTGGAAATTGATTCAGACTTTGGGCGACTTAATTCGGCTTAAGTATTTATTCCAACGTAATTTGGAACACTAATACTATTTATTTCTTACACCGTTACACCCTCATAGTAGCTTTGGTTGAGAAAAGGCTACGCAAAGGGGGCAAAACCAGATGATGGACGCGCGGAACCGGGAATTATGCTAGAAAAAATGCTAGGCCTAGACCCAACAGTGGTTTGGTCCGGCTGAAATTATGATGACCTATCTAGATCCACTGGAGGGCGAAGAAATCTCTCTCCCTTTCTTCCACACAGCTTCGTCAGATGCGTAGTAATGGCGAGTCTTTGATAAGTGTCAAGCTCGTCACGTCATCTGGTGGCAATTCGCAGTCCAAGGTGGAGATGATGATGGTTAAAAATATTAGATTTGCTTCTCAGTTGAATCGTTGCTAAGGGACTCGTCGGAATTCATTTACTTGGCCATTTTCTGGTGGTCGCCACACTCGCCACTGCTGGTTCTGGCTTTCAGGAGTTGCAGGGGTTTGGAATTAGAATAGTGTGGGAACTTTCCTTTCCATAAAAATCCTGTAGTTTGAATAAAAGAGAAAAGTGTATTTTGCCATCTTCTTCAGCCAAAATTCCCAAACCAAACTACCTTGCACATTTCAAAATCGCAGCTCTTATAAGACAATGCATTACGAATTAGGCATAAACGAACCGCGTAGGAGTTCCTCGGCTGGGTCAATTGAGTTCCACAGGGTCACGCACTTAACACGGTAACTTTGATCAGTGAAGATTGAGACAGTAGGATCTAACGAGTCCAATTGTGCTGTAAGAAATCTGTGTCGGACTTAAAAAAGTGTTTTTTGAGGCTAGTGTGCAAAATTGTGGCGTTGCTTGGGGTTTTAGAGTAATGGACGGAATCGTTTTGGAAAGCTCTTGGTTTAGTTTTGTTTATTGTGGTGTATATGAAGAAGACGAGATAGTGGAGTTTTATAGAGGTCTCCATGGATCTAGAAAAGCATAAAAAATAGGCTTGCAGCTCACTATGACGTGCCAATGCAATTATGATTAAGCTGTGAGAGAGGGATAATGTTATGCGTTTTGTAATATAACTCCGTCCCCTTTCCACACCGTAATCATGTTTTTTAACCGACTTTCCAAAAAGGAGGAGGTTCTCAATTCGGATGTTTGTATTTTATTTTTAGTTTTTTTAACATGTCATAGTAGCTGGTATCCCTGATTTGTTTTAAAAACCCTTCGTTCTTTGTTTATTCTTGTGTGTCAGAGTAAGCCTTAGATGAAGAAAATAACGAAATGCAGCGTGTAAAAGTGGTGTTTAATCAGTGGTAAAAAGTGTGTAAATTATCCAAAAACGAGAAGCCGTGTAAAAATCATTGAAAAAACGTAGACTTAGTTACATAGCACAGTGCGAATAAGGATAATTCTTGTTGTATTATGGGAAAAGTCTTCACAACCCTTAGTGATTTCTGTCGGGTAAATATGAACAAAGTTTTTGTTTTAGATATAACCTTATCTCACCTGTTAGCAGGATTCGTTTGATGAGATTAGATTACTTTTATCCTTAGACATTTTTGTCTCAGATTTGCGAAGTATTCGCTAACCTTAGTATTTGAGCCTTTTGGAAATAGGAGCCATTGTTAGATGAAATGTTTCGAAGTTCTTTGGCTCATCGGAAACGATTTGTTAAGCACCGTTGATCTGCTCCGTTATCATCATCATCATTATAGCCGCAAGGCGCCCACTGCTGGACATCCTACCTATGCGAATGTTTGTGAGGATGGATGGATGTTTGTTAATTTTTCACGTCAGAACGCCTTAAAAGATCTTCATGAAATTTGGCACAGAGGTAGATTATAGTCTGGAATAACACATAGGCATCTGACATCGACGCACAAACGATTTCCATGGGTCCAGGGCATGATTCTGGACACCCTAGACTTAGAATTTTTCGTCGGCTTTTTTCTCATTTTTTCATTTTTTTCAAGGGTTTTTTTACTTTAGATTGCTCATAATCGTTATTCTGACCTAACCCAATGAGATTTTTAGTAAAAAAATAATTAACTACTTTCACTAAAAAGAGCAATCTGAATAAAACCACAAATAGATATCAGCTCAGCTGAGATGATACCTATTTTTGGTATTCTTGAAAAAAAATGAGAAAAGAACCGACGAAAAATTCCAACACTGGGGTGTCCAGAATCATGCCCTGGACCCATGGAAATCGTTTGTGCGTCGATGTCAGATACACGCGGTATAACTAATAATGATAATTATAGTCTGGAATAACACATAGGTTTTTTTTTCGCCATTCACGGTGGCTACAACTAGTTGGTCATATTTTTCACATAGAAAATAAAAATTAACGCCATAGAATCTACATATCTATACCTTCACCTAGGTATAGTACAGTGTATTGACCATTGACCTGTAAACGCCAGCTGAACGAGTATGAAAAGAGGTTCCGATGTGTCATCAACCTTGCTTGTTCCCAAATATATCAGGTCAACTTCCAGTCGACACATTTTTAGGGAACACTCTCACCCTTTAATCTATACTTACTAATATTATAAATGTGAAAGTGATTCTGTTCGCTTGTTACGTGTTCACATCTGAACGGCTGAAGTGTTTTGGATGAATCTTGCATACGAGTAGACTATGTACCGGAATATAATACTAATAAAATAAAGCTGAAGAGTTTGTGTGTTTATTTGTTTGAATGCGTTAATCTCTGGAACTACCAATCGGATTTGGACAGTTATTTTTTTATAATTATGATATCCCCATTCATAAGGGAGGCTATAGGTTATACGGGAACGGGGAAAAAACAAGATAAGCGCGCACGAAGTCGCGGCCAAAACTTGTAACATATAATTTTCAACTTTCACGCAGGCGAAGCCTCTGGCAGGAGCTAGTGTTGTTTACAATTTTAAATTATTAGTCCACAATATCACCTTAAACCCATCCGTCCAAGAGTTTCCCCGTTTTGTATTAAAAAAAACCGTGTTCCTCCTAGTACCCTTTGCATCACCTGCGGGTCTAAAAACACTTTAGCAGAATCATGAAACAAATCACGCTACCCGTCACTGTCAATTTTTCCCAGTCAACCTTGAACCTAATGCGTTAGCGATAAAGATGGAAATGATATTTGTCAGTTTTTTGTGTGATTTAGCCCCCCTGATGGAATGCGATGACGAACTAACCTATTGACTCTTGACCCAAACACTTCTTGTACCTATCAGGAAAAACATAAGGGCAGGGAATTCCACTTTTAGCTGTACGCACAATAGGGAATATGCATGCGATTTTTTTATTTGCAAAATAAAATACTTATTAGCTCTAGTAAACAATCACGAATTATTTTTAAATAACTTCAACATTTATGAAGTTATAAAGCTTCAAAGACTACAGTTAGAAAGAGAAGTCCGATACGAAATGTGACGTCAAATTACACGACCACTATACAGCTGCCATAGAAAACAGCGTTTTCGCGAGAGGGACAGATATACATATTTGTTTAAAATAATTGTATCTCGTTCGTTTTTAGAGCAATTTAGATTCTAATTACACTGTTAGTATTATATTTTCGAATACTTTTAGATAAACTATTCAGATAATAAATACTTTTTTCATGCATATTCCCTGTTATAGTATTACCAAGAGGTTTTGCGTATGGGAGGGATGTTCATCATTCTTTGGCTTTCCTTGAATATATTTGGGTTTGGCGTTCTTATGTATTAGTCGTAAATCCAGTAGTCTCCTCTCTGGCCATATCATCTTCACTCAGTCCATCGACAGTGTCTTTAGGTAAGTGCTAAACCCGTTATTGCTTTTTTATGATGATACTCGTACTACGCCTCATGATTTCACCTAAGGTCGTCTCAAAGCCATTACAAAAACCGACCAAGTGCGAGTCGGACTCTCGTTCGAAGGGTTCCGTACCATAAATAACGTATGTATGTACAATAGGGAATATGCACGCAATTTTTTTATTTATAAAATGAATTACTTATAAGCTCCAGTAAACACTCTAGAAAATATTTTTTAAATATCTTCATCAGCGATGAAGTTATAACGCTTCAAAGATAGCTTTTAGAAGGAGAAGTCCGACATGGAATTTGACGTCACATTACGTGACGTCTATACATCTGCCATAGAAAACAGCGTTTTCGCGAGAGGGACAGATAGATATATTTGTTTAAAATAATTATATCTCGTTTGTTTTTCGAGCAATTTTGATTCTATTTCCACTGTTAGTAATATATTTTTGTATATTTTTAGATAAAGTGTTTAGATTAAAAATAGTTTTTTATGCATATTCCCTATTGACGGAGGGGAAAACCTTCCTGTGAATTCTTGCTTTCTTTTTTAAAGCGGTGGTATATTGAGGGTTTTTTTTTGTGATGGGTTTGCTCTTGACTCTAGTCTTGGTCAGAGATGACAGAGACAAAGTCTACGATGGAGCGAGCATATCCAGAAGGAGCCTGTTTACTCTAACTTTGTAGAGATTAGGGTTGTAAGCGTTCGGAAACAGACGCAGGCAGAGAGTCTAACATTTCTTGTATTATTAAGCCTGCAATACATGTTGGCCAAGCTTAGACCAACGCGAGCCTAGACAAATGGACACAAGGCAAGTGCTACCGTCTAGACGTTCGGCAAGTTTGAAGGAAGCCAATGCAAATGGCCAATGTAGACGAGTTTTGAGGAGACGCCCACATGTTTGGCGCTGTCAGTTTTAATTGTTCATTAAACAATATGGACGACGATCTTAAGCGACATTTTGTACGTATGACTACGATGGACGTCAACCGCATACTAGCGCGCGGACAAACATGTGAACACCAATGGCCGAGCGCGCGCGAGCGCCTTTGATTTGTGCAGAAAAACCGACACCGCTCCGAAGTGAGGCAAGTGATCGCGAGCGACTGCAAGTTGTGACAAGCTACGTCAAATGAGGTCTATGGGTGGATTTCTAGAAATTTGTACGTGATGTAATGGAATTCCACTATTTCAAAAGTATTAAATCATCAAAATACGTAACGTAATGGATGTGACGTATGTCTACCGGTCGGTAGTCAAATGCAAATTACTCCTAAATTAATGCGAATTTGAATATTCTACTCATATTGCATCATTACTAAATAAAACATCTAACATATAACTCACAAAAAACTACCTAAAATAGGAATATTACCTTCAAAAACAGTCGTTCGTAATTGAATCACAATTTATGCCACGTGACGGAGCGACCGCTCTGCTCGGTTTCCCGGCTAGACTGCTGTCAAAAATTAAACATGGCGGCTGTCTATGGGCTAAGAATGTTGCCATTTGTTAAAAGAAACCGTATTTTAGTAATATTTTTCATTAAAACTTGTTAAAACCCGTAGTGACGTATTGCGGAATTTCCGCGCGAACGATTTTTAGAGACGGCAAATAATGTGTTTATTTTAATTTTAAACTCTAAATCACCTATCATTCAGTTTATTTATAATATATTGGACATATGATCTTTTAAAATAACAATCGTATCAATATTATAGAGAAGAATAACATTAAAAATTTGCTGCATTTAAATCTGCATAGGTGGTGTGGACACTTGAGATTGGGCATGTTTTTATTTTTCATTTAATATTTTTTTAATCTAATTTAGGATTTGCAGTTATTATAAATGATTTTGTTTTTAGATTAATATAAAACATTTCAATTTATTTTAAAAAACACATGTATTGAAGCAATGCATCTCCGATAAACAAGTTGAAAGTCATAAGACACGGAATTTCCTTGCAAACAACTTTTGTGAAATCCGCCCCTATACACATTGGCGCTTGTCATACTCAACAAACCTAGGCAAGTGACACCGAGCGATAGCAAGACAAGGCAAATACTATACCGTCTACATGTTTGTATTGGCCTTCACTCGACAACGCTCGGCCAACGTGTATTGCAGGCTTTACGGTTCGTGAGATACAGCCCGCTGACGGATGGACGGAAGGACAGCGGAGGCTTAGTAATAGGGTTCCGTTGGTTACCCATCTGGTACGGAACCCTAGAATTTGTTTTTCAAATTGTAAGCAAACACTTTATAAATCCAATAAAGTTTAAGTAAATCTTCGTATTGTATAAGTGAGAATGTTCGCGCCAAACAGAACGGTGTTGATAGTCAATAGATTTAAGATATCTCAAATTAATGGGACAATAGTAGACGATTTTTTGTTAGGCTTTTTATCCAAAATACGTGTGATCTCAGAAATAAAAATAGGATAGTAATTTGTCAATGGTTGACTTATGATAGGCCGGATATTGAAGTCTGCAATGTGTTATGTTATTTTTTTTATCGCAAATATAATATAGGTAGGTATATATATAATTCTTACAGCCGACCCCAATATAGTTGGGAAAAGGCCAGGGAGATGATATGATATCATGTAGAAATTAACGTGTTCAAAAGGAAATTAAAATTGCTTTTTGTCCGTAGTTCAATAGTCTCATAATTTCGCATTTTCCACAAAACTCAGGAATTGAAATGATTCCACACCATTTCTAACATAAATTCCAGCTGCTGCTCAACTTCTGTGCAAATTCATCAAATATTCGTCCGCATTCAAACCGGATATTCAGCCGTTACATTGGCCATCAAAAATCAAACATCATCCCGACTACACGACCTAGTGAAAATTGATTTACATTCGTACAAACATTGCGATGTCTGTCAACTTGTTACGGCAAATAGAATACATTCATTGTGCGTACAGCTAAGGAGTGGAATTCCCTGCCTGAGTCTGTGTTTCCTGATAGCTACAACCTGGGAGTCTTTAAGTCAAGAGTGAATAGGTTACTTCTAGGCAAGCGTGCTCCACCTTAGACCGCATCATCGCTTAACATCAGGTGAGATAGAGGTCAAACGTACGCCTATAAATATTAAAAAAAAAAAAAAAAAAAAAAAACTATTTACACTAGTAGGTGTGTTCGATACTATTCTCACATGTTTTGGCCGGATATTCAAACACAACTCAATTATAAGACGCCATTAGGTCCTTTCTGTCTTTGAAGAACTCGTGGCTAAATAATAACAGCTGCACGGGTCGATCTTTAAGGTTAAGCAACGCTTGCCGAGGTCGGTCTGTGGATGGGTGAAAGTCGAGATTCCTCCGTGCCTCGGAAAGTGCGTTAGTCCGTTAGCCCCGGTTGTCTATGTAGATCTTTGGCAGTCGTTACGGATTGTCAGAAGCTAGAAAATCTGATACTAGTCTGTCTCGTCGGTCTTCATTGGTTCAGCGTTTTTCTGGTTGTCGCCACTGTTGATTCTGGCTTTCAGGATTTGCAGTGGTTGGATGTGTGGCGGGCTTGTCAAGAAGTAGTTGCCGTGTTACCCAGTTATTGGGTTATGAAGGACTAACAGGACGGCTCTTTAGCATACCGAGTTTCCTCCGTGCCTCGGAAAGCACTTAAAACGTTGGTCTCGGCTGTCATTTGTAAATCTGGCAGTTGTTACGTTGTCAGCAGGCAGTAAACCGAATCCAGTCTACCAAGAAGTACCGTGTTACCCTGTTCATGTATTGTGGAGGTTTGGTAGGCAGCCGCTCCGCCTAAAATACTGGTATTTAGCTGAATCCTGTTTGACTGGAAGTCGACCCAATAAAGTTATGGAAAAGTCTAGACAGTAGATTATTAAGATTGTTTCTGTCTCTTTCATTTTAAGGTGTATTGAAGCTACATAAATATATATACTTTTAAGAAGGTCCAAAAGTTTAAGTAGTGTTCGAGAAATGAAATGAAATGAAATGAACCGAGTATTCGGAAGTTTTTCTTTTTTTCATTTTATTTGCACAATATTCGATATTAAGAGTGTGTATTCCGTCCACTAGCGCCGCCAATCGTTTTTTATTAATTGCGGTAAATTTAAGACACGTAGATAAAATACCGCTCTGTAGTGCACTAAAGAAATGTATCTATTATTTTTTGACAGCTATTTTTAATACATAACTCATGGCTAAATAGCCAAAACGGCAATTATTGCTAAAAGTGGCCACTTTTAGCAAAAATATCGACTTTGGCAACTACTTATGTTCTAAAGTACAAAACATAACTCTCAAAACATAATAAATACATTTCTTCAGTGCACTACAGAGCGGTTTTAAACTACGTGTCTTAAATTTACCACAAATAATAAAAACGATTGGCGGCGCTAGTGGACGGAATACACGCTCTTAAGTTTAGATTTGATGGTCAAGGAGCACCAGAATGATTATTATGGTACTTGTGGAAGCGGTCAATTGAAACTGTTGTGAAGGAAAAGAGTCTTAAAAAATCATGATCCGTTCAAGGTATTTCTTATTTCATGGTAACTTTGAGTCATGTAAATATTATTAAGTCTTCATAGTACAAATAAATAATATTCTTGACTTAAAAAGTTCTCGGACTTATTGCTTTCGTTTTTTCGGCAATGCAAATGCAAAAAATTATTATAATTATCCTTAATTTTCTCCTTTTCGAATAAAAACGAGCTTAGATAGATTGATGGGAAGCACACAAAGAGCTTAATTGTTTTAAATCCCTTAATTTTTATCCCTTCTTTATTATTTTTATATACATTTATGGTAATAGAAAAACACTCTTTGAAAAATTTCAACTAAGACAGTAATACCTAATAGGCTTGTTTACTGATAAAATCGAATTAGTCCGTCAGTTAGATTATCAAAAAATATTTGACCGTATTTTTTCTTTTGTTACGGGAACCAAAATTGACGAAGTTACGACGCTTAAAATTCTCCTCTTCTTTTCACTCTTCTTTTCACGCCGTGGCATAATTTTTAGCGGGTAGTGACGTCCCGAGTCCCCACTCCCGAGTTTTGATGCGTTTTATCTTTGTCAATATTCATTGATTTACAAAAACAAAAAATACGTGTCCATTATTTTTCAATACTCTAACTGACGGACTAAATAGTTTTGCAATTTGTGGATGATGGAAACTAGCCTATTGATATATTTGTATATTTCTATGGATACAACCTTTTGACAGACAGATGGACGGAGCTTAGTAATAGGGTTCCGTTGGTCTGAACCCTTCGTCCGACTCGTATTTGATCAGTTTTTTGTTAGTTATTAGATCTAATTATATCCAGAATAACATACAGACACCAGCACATCAAGCTACTACAATCTGATAAATTTCTTTAATAGATTTTCAACTTTGTCGCCAAAATATTAGGTTCAATGTTGATTGAGAAAAGTTTACAGCTTCGGGTACCTTGCTTGCGTCTGTACCTAAACGTGGTTAGATCCTGTTAAAACGAAGGCTAAATAACTTTCAGATTGGAACTTTTAAGTATTAATTTATAATTATTTTAATTTAATTACTTATTAATAATGAGTTCAGCACACCATATTGATAAAACCTCTTACGTAAGGAAGAATAGTATCTCTAGATAATGATTTAGTCATAAAATAATATCATAATAAAAATGTTTATTTTCTTTTGATGCATATGCATAAACTAATCAAGATACTATTTAATGACGGCTCTATGAGTCAATATGATTTTATTTTGTTAAAACATTTCTCATAAAATACTGAGAAATGACGTCATAACGAATGTCTGTAGAAAAACCGGCCAAGTGCAAGTCGGACTTGCTCACAGAGGGTTCCGTACAAACCTGTAGGTATTTTTAAGCAAAAGCTGCGATTTACGATTTATGACGTATTAAAAAATACTACTTAGTAGATCCCGTTCAAATCAATTTTTGCTGGTAGTTTACATGGTAATATACATCTATATTTTTTAGTTTTATCATTCTCTTTACCACTTTGGAAGTGTCTCTCGCGCAAATTATTCAGATTAGAAAAAATAATAATTAGAAACCTCAATAACATTTTCGACGACCTATCCATAGATACCCCACACGTATGGGTTTGATGAAAAAAAAAACCCTAGAAAATCGCTTAACATTGTGCTGTACTTCAGCAAATTATAAAAATAAACAAGCTTACTTATGTGAAACTTTTGGCCGCCTAAGGTTGGTTTCTATACAACACTATTTTTTAATTAGTACAAAAAAAATGGGGCTGTTCCCGTACCCATTACTGATCATAATTTTGCAGTGAAAAGTAAAAAAAAACGAAATCCCAAAATTGTTTAATTAGATTTATTTTTACTTGAGTATCTTAAATGATTTCTTAAAAATTACTTAATTGTAAAAAGTTGATAATTTTGTTGGTCCGAAGCCCAATTAAAGTGCGAAAGAAAAGTTTGGATTGCTTATTTTTTCGTTTACCATAAATTGAGTGACATTTTGGGATATAAACAAACGTTAATAACTTTGCTGTTTATGAATATTATTTATTGAGACTTTACATATATAATAGCAAGACCTTTTCTAATAAGCCCTTTAAGTATTTGTACTAATTAAAAATTAGTGGTGTATTATAATCTAGACTCTAGATTATAACAGAAACAAACCTTAGGCTATAAAGTTCAGGGCCATGAATAGGTTAAAAACTCCGTATTACACCCTCGGGGGTTGTACTACGCGGTTAGGTACTGGGTATAGATAACAACTAGGCCGGGTTTTTGTGACGTCAGCACTTGGTTGCGGTCAACGGTCTGGCTAAGTACGACGCAGATCGTACTGCGGCATCTAGGGAGGGATTTAGACCAATCGAGCAATGTAATGGCTTCGGGCAAGTGTTCAGTAGTGAATGTCTTTCAGCTGAACAATCTTGATATTTTTGAGTTTTGTCGATGATAATCCCGCACTAAAACGTTTTGGGAACACATTCATAGTGCGTACAGCAAAGGAGTGGAATTCCCTGCCGGAGTTTGTGTTTCCTGATAGCTACAACCTGGGAGTCTTTAGGTCAAGACTGAATAGGTTACTTCTAGGCAAGCGTGCTCCATCTTAGACCGCATCATCGCTTACCATAAGGTGAAATAGCAAACGCGTGCCTATCAAAAGTAAAAAAAAGAAAGGATGGACTGTTGAATGTTCTGCTCAAATTTCGTTCATTAAGTTATCTATACTAATATTATAGAGCAGAAGAGTTTGTTTGGTTGAACGCGCTAATCTCAGGAACTACTGGTCCGATTTGAAAAATTCTTTCAGTGTTAGATAGCCCATTTATCGAGGAAGGTTATAGGCTATATATCATCACGCTAAGACAATAGGAACGGAGCAGTAATGGAAAATGTGACGCAGACGAAGTTGCGCGGGTCAGCTAGTAATATTATAAAGCAGAAGAGTTTGTTTGTTTGTTTGGTTGAACGCGCTAATCTCAGGGACTAGATACTGGTCCGATTTGCAAAATTCTTTCAGTGTTTAATAGCCCATTTAACGAGGAAGGCTAAAGGCGATATATCATCACGCTAAGACAAATAGGAGCGGAGCAATAATGGAAAATGTGACGCAGACGAAGTTGCGCGGGTCAGCTAGTCTCAAATAAAAAATAATATATATCGATGATAAAAATAACTAAATTAATAAACATTATTATTATTGTTTTATAAATATAACTAAGTACTTAAAAACGTCGTTCATAGCAAAATGAATGACGTTTTCAAATTGGTTGGTTATTTTTTGGGATCATATTTTTAAGTAATCCGTATTTGCACCGATATACATAAACTAGCTGTTATAGCCTTATTTGAGCATCTTGAAGATATTTTCAATAATGTGAAGTATAGATAATCGTAAAAAATTATAAGTCCAGACTAGTTTTTGGCACACATTTTATTTTGAAGTACACTCAAGAAAAGAGTTGAGTGTGCAAGCTAATATCGAAGGTATTTGCACGGAAAATTTGACATTGATATTGTGTGCATTACAATTTTTTGTGCACCGAACCTGCTCAACCATGCGATGAGAAAAATATCAAATATTTGAAAACAGAATCAAATATTTATTTCGCTCGCGCCATCCATAAAATTGGCACGTTCTCGTTTTTATTTTCCTTTTTTTTTTCTAACCCATAAAAACCTGTCGGCAACACCATCCATGAAAGGGCACTTCAAAGTCGTTTCAGCCGAAAGCCGCCTGCCTACTGCTGGTCACGGTCTTCCCCTTAGCGTCGCCAGATCGACCATAGTTTGCACTGTAATGTACAAACCACAAATAATTTAAATTCAATTTAAATATAAACTAATATTTTTAGTATTTTCCGGTAAAATAAGGTACTAGCCAGAGAAAAAATAATTTTAGTAACTAATGCCCGGTTTCTGAGCTACTTTATCTGTTCTTTAACGCTATCCTAAAAATTCTTCCGTTACTGAGTGAGTGACATCTGTGTCAGTGTCATACAACGCACAGCCGAAACTATCGATTGCAGATACTTAGCTGAAATTTGGCATGTAGGGTCCTTGGAGAATGTAGGGGAGCGCTAAGGAAGAATTTCCCAAAATTCCCACGGGAACGGCAAAAAACGGGCGTACGAAGTTGCGGAAAAAAGCTGGTCATAATCCCGTTGGTTGGTTTGTGGTTAACCGAGATCAACGATCGATAAAGCACCTCAGAGACGGGGCATTACTGCCCACCCTTAGTGACACATACTCACCTACTTATTTTGCCCACCGTACCTACTGTATAATTTGACTACCCTTTACAACTTATCATGAATTCATGACCTAGCATGCGACAGAGTTACACTTCCTTGAGTTCACCAGCTGCACCAATTTCACATAATCCTTTTTCTAAGAAGCAAACAATGTTGTAAACAAATATTCATAATTCTTTCCGTGTAGGGTAAAATTTGACGTCACACGATGACACATACTGTGTACGATCAGTGTACTTACCTGACTGCAAGCAGATTGAACTAATACCTGCCAATGCGCACTGCGTATCGGTTTCTTAGAAAGATCATGCGTCAATGACATCACGCCTGTTGTCCTTGAAAGTGGTAGGCAGAGGTGTGTTCTGTAATGCCGGTCTATTCTGTGCAGTGAGCTTCAAGTGAACTGTCATTCCATTTTTAACCGATATTTCCCAAAAAGGAGGAGGTTCTCAATTCGGTTGTATTTGTTTTTGTTTGTTACGTCATAACTCCATCATTTATGAACCGCTTTGAAAAAATCTTGTTTCTTCGAAAGGAAGAAAGGATATACTTGTCGATTGGTCTGTCCCATTGAAATTTTATCAAAATGGTTAAGAAGTTTGGATTTTAAATCGGAATAGCTAGAATTCGTTTACTTGGACGATGTCCTTTTTGTCATCCAAGTAAACGAAATTGCGTATTTTGCTTTCCTGCGATTTTTAAAAGTAACCGACGATATCCGCTGGGCTATGGAGAACAAGTCGCTTACTGTCCTAGTATTGCTTGACTTTAGTAGCGCCTTCAACTCGGTGGATTTCGACATCTTACTAGGTTTACTCAAATCTATTCATCTTTCTTCTTCTGCAATAGCCTGGTTCAATTCTTATCTTCGGGGACGCTCTCAGCGTGTCCACCTTGATGAATCCTTCTCTGACTGGTGTAACCTCACTGAGGGTGTTCCTCAGGGTAGTGTTCTCTCTCCTCTTCTTTTTTCGATTTTCATTAACTTCGTTACCAAAGTTATCTCCTCCAATTTCCATCTTTATGCAGATGACCTGCAACTTTACCGACATTTTACTGTCTCTGACGCGGATTCTGCCATTGCTGCAATGAATCATGACCTGGGTTGTATCAGCGCTTGGGCTAAATCATTCGGCTTACAGATCAACCCAACTAAATCACAGGCCATGATCTTAGGTAGCCGATTCGTTCGGAATGCTGCTGTTATCTCATCTCTTTCGCCTTTACATCTTGATGGCGTTCGTATTGACTATGCCGAAACTGCCAAAGATTTGGGTGTTATTCTTGACTCCAATCTTTCGTGGCGTGCGCATGTCAATGAGGTCAGTCGGAAGGTTTACTTCTCTCTGCACTCACTGAAATGTCTCCAGGGTCTCTTGCCGTTGAGAACTAAAATCTCCTTAGCACAAACACTTATTCAGCCGATTATAGATTATGCCGACGCCTGCTACCTGGATGCTACTGAGGAGCTATTAAACAAGCTTGAGCGCCTGCAAAACTTATGTATTCGGTTCGTGTTCGGTCTACGCAAGTATGACCATGTTTCTCAGGTTCGCAAGCAACTCAAGTGGCTCCCTATCCGTCTTCGCAGGAACACTCGGATTCTATGTCTCCTTTTCAACATCCTTCACAATCCGTCTTATCCCTCTTACCTGCGTGAGCGCTTTTCCTACGCTCGTCCTAGTAATGCACCGTGCAGATCACACCTTAAATCCATCCTCAAAACCCATCCACATAAAACCAGCTACTTTTCTTACTCCTTCACTGTCCTTGCAGTTAGACTGTGGAACTCACTTCCGCCTAGCATTCGAGACTTGAAAACTATTTCTCTTTTCAAGACTCGTCTTAAAGAGCACTACCTTTCCTCTCTACAGTGTTAATTTTATTTTATGTATGTATTATATTATGTATGTGTTAGTTTTAGGTATGTATTCATTCTGAAATTAATATTTACTATATTTATGTAGGTTTATTTGATAATTTAAGTAGTCTATGGCTTCATTCACATATCCATTTTCTTGTTATTTCTTACACACTTTTGTCTACATTTCTTTTTTCATTCTTCCTTTCGCAGGTCTGCTGGAAGAAATTTCTTAAGAAATAAGCAGTACCTTTGTACCAATAATTATAATGTTATATCTGTACCGTTTCTCTGTGTGTACATAAATTGTAAAATAAATAAATATAAATAAATAAAACAACCGACTTCCAAAAAAAAACACTACAAAGTAAAAAATTACTTTCATTTCGGAAGTCGGTGTCAAAATATGATGAAAGTAACAAAACTACCGACTTTCGAAATTAAGGTTATTTTTTTGGGAGTCGGTTGTATTTTTTTGTAAAAAGTTCTTTTTGTTTGTACGGATTGACGGCTCACTTTATTTTCACTTCACCTAAGTTTACACGATGAGAGGTTTACAGAAACGCACTGTAACACAGGAAACCCATATTTCACCTGTTAAGTCCTACCTATATGGTAGAGGGCGATCCAATCACAACCAGCGGCTGAATTGTGTAGGTACAGTGTTTCTGCAAATGCACTGCGATTGTTTTGCGATCCCTGTGCCTTTGATTCAAAGAACCAAAGTGCCTTTACCAGAACATATTACGCATTTAGTCCGCACATATTTACTGCCAGAGTGCTAATAAGAAATTATTTATGGAAAAAAACCTAAAACATTTTGGGTATCGAACGCCCAAGACCCCATTAGCAGACCAATTGGCTAACGAGCCAATGCGTCAGTTCCTTTGACAATTGTCTGATGTCGTTTACTCATAAATTGTAAATAACTATGTGATGCCCGCGGCTTCGCCCGCTTGACAAATTGTATACTAAAAACCTTCCTCGAGAACCACTCTATCCATTGGTGAAAACAGCATGAAAATCGGTGCAATAGTTTTTGAGTTTATCGCGAAAAGACAGACAGACGCGGCGGAGGACTATGTTTTATGATAATTATGTATGTGAAGTGAAGTGATGGGTAAACTTATAAAAACCAATGGATAAATAAAATTAAAGGTACACATGTTAAGCTTCTAGTTAAGAATAGGCTAAGAGAGAATCTGTAGGTCCTAAGTTCAACCGGCAAATGTAGGCTACGTGCGTAGTAGGGCTTTTACCGTACTAGTGGGTAATGCAGGAAGGAAGCCAGTGGCATTGTCACTTGTGAGGTAAAAGGTTTTTTATTAAGCAAATCATCTTTGACCCACTTTCGATCTGAAAATCTCAGGAGTGACGGGTCAAAATGACGTATTTTGAAATAGGTACTCCCTTTTTTGTCAGCCTTATTCAGGAATATTTTTTTACTAGCTTTTGCCAGCGGCTTCGCCCGCGTGATGCCTAGGGAACATATTCCCGGGGTGAAAAACCTATGTGCTATTCCAGACTATAATCTATCTCTATTCCAAATTTCATCAAGATCCGTTCAGCCGTTCTGCCGTGATTGAGTAAAAAACATCCAAACTTCCTCATTTATAATATTATTATTATAGTTAGATTTAACCGTCATTGCTGTCCTACTGCTTGGCAATGGCCTTCCCCAAGTCCTTCCAGATATTCTTTTCCCGTACCACCAGCCATATGTATATAGCCAGCCGCCCTCGGTACGGGTCCAAATCTGTTTAGAGTGAACTCTCTGCCTGCGTCTGCCTACAACCCTAATCTCTTCAAAGTTAGAGTAAACAAGCTCCTTCTGGGTAAGCTCGCTCCATCGTAGACTTTGTCTCAGTCATCTCTGACCAGAAAGTCAAGAGCAAACCCATCTTAAATAAAAATAAAACATCTCGCCACCTGCTTGGTATTTTGCGACGCCTTCCATTTTCTGGAATCCACGTATGGAAATTTCCTCAGCAGTCGTGCATATGGTGACGTGACCCGCGCAATCCCACCCTGAGCCAGAATTAATTGGATTCATAAACAAAAAATTTACACTTTACGACCAGGACCGGTTGATGTCCAGCAGTGGATGTTTCGGCTCGGCTCATCTTCGGTTGAAATAATGATGGTGATGATGATTACGTACCAAACAAACCCATAATACCTACCTTTTTAATAATTAATTGTCAAGCCCAGTTAGCCATAGCTACACTAGATCAAGTATAACCGAAGCAGGCTTTCGATACACATCTTCAAATCTATGACGTAAAACACTCTAAAGATATCGGTTTTCAAAACAATAGCCAATCATGTTACATAATCTGTAAAATAAATGCTGTTTGTTGGTAAATGAGTATCACTTGAGAACTGCTGAGTAGATTTGTATTTTTTGCCCAATTACCCCACTGCTGGGCCAAGCTCCTGGTCGTTCCAGTAAGGATGGATGGAGAGGGAGAGGAAGGCCAAAGAAAAGATGGATTGTGTGAGGAGCGATATGAAAAAAATGAGAGTTATTGATAGTTTGATAGTGCAATGGAAGAAAAAAACGTGTTGCGCCGACGACCCCAAGTAACATGGGATAAGAGCAGGAAGTTGATGAATAGCTCCAATAAAATTTTATGAAGAAAAAAAAAAAGTTGCATGTAGGTGATATTTATAATTTTGAGCTATAACTTGTTGTGGACAGAACAAAGTTTTGGTAAATTAACATAATATATTATGAAATCTTTAAAGCCAGTGGTTTGTTAGCGGCGGGGGGGCATTAATGTATTAGGTCGTTTAAAGGACAAAGCTTATCTAGATCTTGATAATCTAATGAAGCGTCTTGTTTACATCTTGAAAGCTTCGAGTTTTTAGAGTTCCGAAACCAATGGAACCCTATTGCTAAGCCTCCGCTGTCCGTCCGTCCGCCTGTCTGTCAGCGGACTGTATCTCAAGAACCGTAATAGGCAGACAGTTGAAATTTTCACAGGGTGTGTGTTTCTATTGCCGCTGTAACGTCCTTTTTAGGGTCCGTACCCAAATGGCAAAAACGGAACCCTTATAGATTCGTCAAGTCTGTATGTCTGTCTGTCTGTCCGTCCGTCCGTATGTCACAGCCACTTTTCTCCGAAACCTTAAGAGCTATGCTGTTGAAATTTGGTAAGTAGATGTATTTCGTGAACCGCATAAAGATTTTCACACAAAAATAGGAAATAAAAAAAAATTTGGGGGTCCGGTCCCCATACTTAGAACTGAAAATAAAAATAAAAAAAATACATCGCACCCATACGTGTGGGGTATCTATGGTTTTTCTAAACTGAATAGTTTGCGCGACAGACACTTCCAAAGTAAAATGTGTGTCCCCCCCCCCCTTAACTTCTAAAATAAGAGAATGATAAAACTAAAAAAAATATATAATGTACATTACCATGTAAACTACCAGCGAAAATTGGTTTGAACGAGATCTAGTAGTGAGTAGTTTTTTTTTAATACGTCATAAATCGTAAATCGCAACTTCTGCTTACGGAACCCTCAGTGCGCGAGTACGACTCGCACTTGGCCAGTTTTTATTTTTGGTACGGAACCCTTCATGCGCGAGTTCAACTCGCACTTGGCCGGATTTTCTTAAACTTATTATTATCAGACATTTTTAGCTTTTCTATTTTTAAAACACCTGGTGTCTGGGACGTGTCATTCTACGACTCGATTAAAATCAAGGTTTTTGCATAATGCTGGACCAAAAGACACACCCCTTCCGTTGTAAGAAAGATGATATAATCAAAGGCTAAAAACTTTGCTCGTTGGCGTTTCTCTGTTTGTGATACAACCTTAGATAATGAGTGACAAAATTATATTTCTCTTTACTTCACTCTTGCAATTTGTACTTTGTGACCAAACTGATATTAAGCCTAATAACTCCACGACCTCATTCCACCGCCCCCCTTCTATTATCGGAAATCTAGACGCACTGCAAGTTACCATCCCTATCTCGCTGCTATACCACTAATTCGCACTAAGCGTTTCCAATTGCCTTTTATAATGCGCACATCAAAGGAGTGGAGTGGAACTCTTCACCTTTTTTTTTAACTACAAATACAAATAAGTACAAAACCCTTTATTTCAAACAGACCAGTTTACAGGCACTTTTTAATAGTCAAGGTATGTCAGTCAAATAGATGAAGCTAATTCTGCCGCGCTAGCGACAAGAGTAGCAAGTTATTCTGCAACAAAACAAACTCACCGACCCTATCTCCAGCGCGGCAGTTGCACGTTCCAAAGAGTAGATCCTATGGAGAAGAACGTGCAAGAAACTCCATGGACACTCTTTTAAACACTGCCTTTTTACAAAATCATGGGGCCATTATTTAATGAGTCTATACAATGCAAAGATAATCTTACAATCTTCAGCAGGTCCAACAATGTTTTCACATCTTCATCGAAGTTCGGACATTTTAGTCGTTGTGGAGCGGACCAGCATTGAGCCAAGCATTTTTGTCGTCAATGTACTCCCCTAATTTATAATATGCTTATTTGCATAGTGTGCGTTTCACACAGTTTTTAAATGTCGTCTCATTTAGTTCTAGTATATGTGGCGGTATTTTGTTAGTATCCCATGAAAGATGTTGCTACTTTAGCAAGTCTGAAACCTGGTTGAACTAACTGATTCCTATTTCTAGTGACATACTTATGTCGGTCGCCTCGTTTACTGAAAAGATGTAGATTCTTTCGCAACGTACATAATATTTTCATAAATATATTGACAAGGGACCGTCATGATGTTAATTTATTCAAACAGTTCTCTTAGAGAATCTCTCCGGCGCAGATGGTAAATGGCTCTGATGGCTCTTTTCTGCAAATGAAAATAGACTCGATGTCAGCAGCCCGTCCCCATAGTAAAATACCGTAAGACATTATACTGTGAAAATAACTAAAATTAAAACTCTCGGAGCTCTCCACCTGAAATCGGTAATTAACGGAACCCTTATAGGACGATTACTCTGGTACCTATCTGAATGTCTGTTCGTCTGTCATAGCCAGTTTTCTCCGGATCTACTGAACCGATCCGGTTTGGTACACGTATGGAATTTTGTAAGTCAAACACGGACGCGTTACGTAAATAAATGAATTTTGGGTATGGGGTCACTTTTGGGGGTCAAACCAGTTTTTTTTTATGTTTTCCAAAATCGTGTGGCATATCAAATGAAAAGGCTTTCTGTGAGGGTTTTAATTATACATTGTTTCATAGCTTTACGATAAATAGTTTTAAAGTTATTCAAGAAATTACACCAAAAATTGACCAGTTCCCCTTTTTTTTTTTTTTTTTCTAGGGATGGGAAATCATCCAATGACTCCTCCCGCTCTGGGTGTAGCGGGAGGGAGTGTCAGACTTTTACTGACTAAAACCCATCCATGTTCCTTCAATGCCCTTTGTGTTCCGGAGCCACGGTATCTCTTTCTAACAGTCCCGCGACGACCATTTCCCCCCAAAATATTGAGCCTCAAATTTCGAAAAATAATGCAGATAACAATTTACCTATAGTTAACAGGAAAACCTATGGGAAGTCTATATTGTTAAAGTTTTTGAAAACGTGATTTTTTTTTACAGTTACCTTTTTTCGCCCCTGGCAACTAAAGTCTGAAAGTCTTATCAATCACTCTGCCTTCACCTCTCATTCAATTGCTCAAATCGGTTGACCAAAATAGCAAAAATGATTTAAAATGAATTCAATAAAAGATTTGATAGGACAATTCACGATATAAAAAATCATCGATATCAAAAAATTATATTCTAACGCACTACAAACGCTTGGCGTTTATAAACTTGTCTTTATTTCCAATGCTTATTTGCATAGTTCTTATAAAAAAGCCTTATAAGATCGTATCGATTTTTATCAGAGCTTAGAAGTCATTGGTCCGTTGTTAACGTCGGTTATACTAGTAGAAAATAAACCTAAAACGCGTAAATAGTTTATTATCTTATTATTGTAAACATTATTAAGTCGTAATAACGACCTTAAAGTGTCAGTTTGTTATAATAGATTAGTTTGTGAACAGTGTTGGTGGATTTTCCGGGACGGTGCATGAAAGAAAATGCGTATTACTTTCTTTGCAAAAGGTATATGAGCTAGGTACATTACCCGACTGCCCTTGGAGCAGGGACGTAGTTACCGCTGAATCAAAGATACGGGGCCCCCCTGCCTACAAGGGGCGCCTTTGTGGCCTGGCAAGACAGTTCTGAGCTAGAAGGACCTATGTTAAAAAAAAAACAACGGGTGGCACTCCGGGAGTGCTGGCAGAAGTGAAAACTTGAACATTAACGTTGTGCATTTTTGAATCATCCGTCTTACGAATTTTCGATCAGGTCACGTGTCCTGACGCGTCATCCGTCTTACGAATTTTCGATCAGTCACTTGTTCTGACGGCCAGTTTCACATTTTACACCCATCCCAAGAAAGTGCTCAACGCCGCTAAAGAAGTTTTCACTTCAAAAATACCCTGAAAACGGGGCCTCCAAAACTGTTTGTTACTGGGCCCCTTTGAGCTTATCTACACCACTGCCCAGGAGGGTTCATGTTTTTCTAGAAGTGTTTAACAAGCTTCATAGAGGCTTGTAGGTACTGCCCTACCTGAACCTTATGAAGTTGGAATTTGCGTTTAGTGTGTGGAATGAGTGTGATTTAAATCGAAGACTCCCAATTTGTAGCTATAATATATAACTTTCAAAATTGCAGCCATGTTACTTTTTTTGTGAAAATTTGCCAAAAATCTAGTATTTTCTAGTTTTCAGTGAATCGTGATGAAACCAATCAATACCTTCTAGAGTTGGCTACTGCTTCAGCTCTTATTTTTCTTCCTAATACTTTCACACTTGAGTTGGTTCTCGAAGCTGTCCTAATCAAGTGACGCCAGGATAATCAGCTCTGGGTTGTTGACAACTGCTTCAACGAAATCTAGAATAATCTGCCCAGATAAAGTAAAAAAACAAGTATTTTCCTATCGTACTAAAAGTGACAGGTATTTGACGTGTAGGTGTGAGTGTGCATGCGTGCTCGGATGCAATGTGCGTGCGTGCGAACGTGCACGAGCGCGTGTGTGTGTGGTATGTTTATCGGTGGAGTGTGTGGGTGTATTGTTGTTTTATAATATGTGGGTCTTTAACTAAAAATGTTTGATAATAAGGACAGGTGGGATAAGGGTGTTCTCCTTAGGTGTTTGTTGTTCTTTGATTCTTCCGGATTCACAATAATTTGATTTTTTAAGGAATTTTCTCTTTTTTTTGGCGAAATTGGGCTAAAAATTGAGGTGAATGCAGAGCAAATCCTCAATTTATGAAGGGTTGCCAAAGTATTTCTCCTTCCACTTCTCTATTAGTTATCCCCTCTATCGTAATCATTTTCTTAGGCCAGCTACCTATCTTAACAAATTGATATCAACAGTTGTCTTGCTTGCAAGGATAAAGTACCTAACATGCTTCCTTTTTTCCTTCTGCTGGATTCTGAATTCAAATTGATTTAGCAAATTACCAAAACCGCGCAAATCCTTTGTATATAGTTCTTCAGCAGATATTTTTACATAGTTATGGAATGTCGTTACATCACACTATGCACACGATAAGTGATGACGCCTTATCAAAGTTCCATTGAGTGCAGATTAAAATATCGTCACAGTTTTATCCAGCGCTTTACTAGACGAACGCGTAAAAGGCGTCAATGATACATTTATTACTCATTCATTCACTGTTGTTTGTTTTGAAACGTATACCGAACGCATTGCGCGCGCTTTTTGTAATTCCTTTTTTAAATAATTTATTTATTTATTTATTTTACAATTTATGTACACACAGAGAAACGGTACAGATATAACATTATAATACAACAACAACAACAACATTATAATTTATTTTAAGTATTTCTTTTTTTTTATTGTGCAAGGAAGTGTAGTAGAGTTTTTTTTTTTTTGTGGATTTTAAGTGACAGTGTTAATTTAGTGTTTTGGTAGAAATTGGTATGTTATTTTTTTTTTCTTAACGGGAACGTGTATGTAATGTTCTTGTTTTTGTGTATTTTTATTGCTGTTGTTAATTAATTAGTTACTCACTCATAAATTCTATTTTGCAAGGAAATTTTCCCGTGTGATTAGACATTATAATATTAAGTACCTGATTATTTATGAATCTTTTATGAAAAAGAAACCATGGGCAAATAGATGAAAAATATATTGATTGATTTCTAGAATTTCGATTGATTCTTACAAACTGTACGTGTTTACTTAATTTTAAAGTTAACACTTTACTTTGTTAGTTACAAGTTAGCATCCAATTTAAAAAGTAAGAGGACATTAAAACAAAACTACTTCTGGGAAGCTATTTCCGTACATTGTATCTTATCAAAGCGATAAGAGAGTATTGTTTCTATTTTTAGTTAGACTTAGATATGTTTGAGGATGGGGATTAAGGAAAACAATGTGGAAATGTTTATTTTAAATTCGGACTGGGTGACAAATAGGAATTTCCGGAAATGTATTAAATCTGCTGGGTTAAGAAAATAATAGCTGTAATGTTTTACGTGCAATCTGAAATGATGTATTAATATTAATATCAACATAATTATTATACTTAGTGTAGTTTTGAACTAAATGTGAACAGGTTAATGATATTTTTCAGACGTAGGTAATAGTATAAATATTTATAATAGGTTCATATAGTAATTATGTAGGGTAAACACACTTATCTATACTATCTATACTAATATTATAAAGCAGAAGAGTTTGTTTGTTTGTTTGGTTGAACGCGCTTATCTCAGGAACTGCTGGTCCGATTTGAAAAATTCGTTAGATAGTCCATTTATCGAGGAAGGCTATAGGCTACATATCATCACGCTAAGACCGATAGGAGCGGAGCAGTAATGAAAAATGTTTCGCAGACGACGTTGCACGGGTCAGCTAAAGTCCGGCCGCGGAGCTGGAAGAATTTCGTCCTTTGACCTGTTATTACCTGTCTCTGTCACTCCCGCGTTAAAAGTTTGTGTCTCGCTCGCACAGATGCAATGGCCGCCGTCCTCAGGGATTGGAAACCTTTTACCTAATAGTGTAAGGTTTGTTCTTGTTTGCATGTGTAAATCCCGTAAAAAAAGAGGAATCGAAATTAGTTAGACTAGATGATAATGTAGACAAAACTGTTGATTCTTTTGTAATAAATGTGATAGGCGAGACGTCTTCGGAAAGCAGTAACTCCGATACGGGTAGAGGAATCGGATTCTGATTTATGAATTTTACTTTTTTTATTTCTGCCGTATTAGTATTGTAACTCGATTTTATAACTTATAATATAAAATCTAAATAAATAAATTATATGATAACAACATTTTTTTATTTTCTAAGTTGGTAAATTTTCTTTCTCGTTCAAATATTTCATGTAAACCGCACTCAATACAAAAATGTTTGTGACCACTGTCAGTAGGTACCTAAAGAGGTCATTGTACGAAATTCTTCCTGCTCCGCGACTGGACTTTAGTACATTTATACCTACGTGGTTTGAAGACTGAATACGAATGTTACTTTAGGGCGGATTTCGTCAATCTGAAACTGAAATGAAATGAAATAATTTATTTGCTATGAACAACAACAACATACAACAACAACAACAACAACTCGATTGAATGACTTTTTCACGAAATAACATTCAATCGAGTTCTATGAACTTAGAAAGTTATATTGATGATTCAAATGCTTATAATCCTTTAGATAAATGCTCTTTACGATCGCGAACCGTATTCTGTTCAACATACAGCTTCACACTGACCGGAAAAATGCAAAAAACATTAAAATATTTGAATTTCGCGGGCTACCCTGGAGCTTCCTCGGACCTTAATCGGGAATTATTTACTGCTCTGATTCAAAAAGAAACCATAGAAAAACGAATTCGTTTCTAGACTTACGTATGCCAAGCATTTTGTTTCCTATAAGGAACCTAAATAAACTACAAATGGTGCCAAAATTAGCTTCATCAATATTCATCAATAGGAACGGAATCGTTCTATGGTAATGAGCTACCTTTTGGAAAAGATTATGACTTATTGATACTCATTCTTAAGATTGCGCACCGCTAAGGAGTGGAACTGTTTGCCTGCTTCTGTTTCCGAACGTTAACAACCGTAATATTTTCAAATTTAGAGTGAACGGGCTACTTCTGGGTAAGCTCGTTCCATCGTAGACTTTGTCTCTGTCATCTATGACCTAGACTTGAGTCAAGATCAAACAAAAAATAAAATCATAAGATTCATCATCGTCTTACGCTCGCACTTCCTTATTTGTTAGAAAACCGGCCAAGTACGAGTCGGACAAGGGTTCAATACCATATACCTCAATTTTTAGGGTTCCGTAGCCACATGGCAAAAACGGAACCCTTATAGATTCGTCATGTCTGTCTGTCCGTCCGTCCGTATGTCACAGCCATTTTTCTCCGAAACTATAAGAACTACGCTGTTGAAATTTGGTAAGTTAATATATTTTGTGAAACGCATAAAGATTTTCACATAAAAATAGAAAAAAAAACAATAAATTTTGGGGTCCCCCATACTTAGAACTGAATCTCAAAAAATTTTTTTTCGTCGTACCCATACGTGTGGGGTATCTATGGATAGGTCTTTAAAAATGATATTGAGGTTTCTTAGATCATTTTTTCCTAAACTGAACAGTTTGCGCGACAGACACTTCCAAAGTGGAAAAATGTGTGCCTTAACTTCTAAAATAAGAGAATGATAAAACTAAAAAAAATATATGATGTACATTACTATGTAAACTACCAGCGAAAATTGGTTTGAACGAGATCTAGTGAGTAGTTTTTTTTAATACGTCATATATCGCAACTTCTGCTTACGGAACCCTCAGTGCGCGAGTCCGACTCGCACTTGGCCGGTTTTATTTGTTGTTTTAGCGTCAATAAGAAATACACAATTTGTGAAAATTTCGTAATATATACTTGTTACGGTTCTTGAGATACATGCCGCTGACAGACCGACAGACAGACGGACGGACGGACAGTGGAGGCTTGGTAATAGGGTTCCATTGGTTACCCTTTGGGTAAGGATACCCTAAAAACGAACCTTATCCCGATGACTTTAAGGTATATTTTCTGTAATCCAAGTAACGCGAATAATTTGAAACACCGAATGAAGTGGGGAATGTTTGCAGGTGGGAAAATACTGCTGCCTATCCTCTTTGCATAATGATTTAGTTGCTTTTTACGTCAGTAGAGACTCGAGAGTAAAAATACCCTATTCTGCCTTGCAACGTCATAATTTATTGATATATGGGTACTAATTAATTCATACTTAACATATATACAGCTGGTCTCAAAAGGCCACTTTAGCAAAATCATATAAACCACACAACAATCTGACAAATTTCATTTTCATCTTTATCGCTAACACTCGGTTGAAGGTTGATTTCTTTTTAGGGTTCCGTAGCCAAATGGTAAAAACGGAACCCTTGTAGATTCGTCATGTCTGTCTGTCTGTCCGTGTTGAGGTTTCACAAATCATTTTTTTCTAAACTGAATAGTTTGCGCGAGAGACACTTCCAAAGTGGTAAAATGTGTCCCCCCCGTAACTTCTAAAATAAGAAAGAGAATGATAGAACTAAAAAAAATATATGATTACCATGTAAAGTACCAGCGAAAATTGGTTTGAACGAGATCTAGTAATTAGCTTTTTTTTAATACGTCATAAATCGTAAATCGCAACTTTTGCTTATAATATAATACCTACAGGTTTGTACGGAACCCTCGGTGCGCGAGTCCGACTCGCACTTGGCCGGTTTTTTTTTTCTAACAAATCCCGCTATTTGATCAGAGTTTGGTTTTTTGGTGGGGCGATTTTGAACCTTATGCGTTGTACCTTTTTGCCAACTTTACCTGTAATGGCGCTGAGGCCTGTTCACTATTAATGCGCACCAGTCCGTTCAATAATAAATGACATGAAAAAATATTTTTTGCGGACAGACAGGAGGTATAAGACTATAGTTTACGCCAGATAAACGTGGAATAAAGTACATTGACCTTTCCCTAATATCTCTTCGTAGATACTAGAACAATAAATTTCATTATTAGATAACGTAAAGGATCACGATAGTAGTCGATTCAGGACAGCTTTGTGTCATTATTTCTGATTTTGATCTTAAGAAAGTCAATAAATGTATGTGGGTCAATGTACTTTGTTCCAAGTTTATCTGGCGTAAAGTACGTGTTTAACACACCAATATCTTAGCGGTGCCTCAGTAAGAGACATTTATGAAGAACTCTTTCAAAATAACAATATTTTTGACAGGCTCCCGTTTTTATCACAATCTCAGATGGAAGGCTATGATTTGGTCGACGATGGAGGACGCCTGCCTAGAAGTAACTTATTCTCTTTTGATTAAAAGACTCCCAGGTTGAAGCTATCGGGAAACAGACTGGCAGGGCAATGAAAGTATTCCCAAAAAGTTTGTGTGTATCAGCAGGATAGGATATTCTTTATTAAGTACTAGCTGTACCCCGCGGCTTCGCTCCCGTCAACTGGCTACCTGTCTACCTACCTACCTACCCCGCTACTCTCTTACTCTTACTCACAGACAATTTGTATTTGACTAATGTCAATATTTTATACGATACAAACGTCACTCAATTGTTTTGCCTTCCCGAAACCTCTCCACTAACACTTAAACTTTATGGAATGGTTTTAAAGTTCAAATTGACTTTAAAGTATTATTACGAATCTTTTGTATGGGAGTATAAAAAAGTGTTGTTTTTAGTCTGTTTCAGGCAATTTTTATATTTTTTCTCTCCGTAAGAACCATCCTCGTACTTCAAGGAATATTCTTAAAAAAGGATTGGCCAAATTGGTCCAGGCGTTGTTGAGTTATGCGCTTACCAACACATTTAGCGATTCATTTTTTCTTTATTAAGTACTAGCTAACCCGCGCAACTTCGTCTGCTTCACATTTTCCATTATTGCTCCGCTCCTATTTGTCTTAGCGTGATATATTATAGCCTATAGCCTTCCTCGATAAATGGGCTATCTAATACTGAAAGATTTTTTCAAATCGAACCAGTAGTTCCTGAGATTAGCGCTTTCAACCAAACAAACAAACAAACAATCAAACAAACTCTTCTGCTTTATAATATTAGTATAGACTAGCTAACCCGCGCAACTTCGTCTGCGTAACATTTTTCATTACTGCTCCGCTCCTATTTGTCTTAGCGTGATGACATATAGCCTATAACCTTCCTCGATAAATGGGCTATCTAACACTGAAATAATTTTTCAAATTGGACCAGTAGTTCCTGAGATTAGCGCGTTCAACCAAACAAACAAAAAAAATCTTCTACTTTTTAATATTAGTATAGATCAGATACTGTTTGAATATCAGAAAAGATAGATAAAACGGGGAAACTCTTGGCCCAAATCTCACCCGATGGAAAGTGATGATTAGGCAAGTGATGATTATTATCATTACAATGGGTTTCTTCTTCGCGCTTAGCGAAGAAATTTTTGAAACTTCTTTTAGACCCGTTCCTATTTATTAATACGTGTTTCCTATACCTTCAGATGACATCAGGGCTGCACAGCCACGGGCACCAGATCTCTCAGCCGCCGGGCCACCATCTGGAATCAGCCAGCGTTCTCTCTGCCAAGGAGAAGACCGTGCACGGGAAAGAGAAGACCTTTAAAGTAAGACTAACGAACAGCAATTCATTTTTATATATAAGACTAGCTGACCCGCGCCACTTCGTCTGCGTCTTATTTTCCATTACTGCTCCGCTCCTATTTGTCTTAGCGTGATGATATAGCCTATAACCTTCCTCGATAAATGGGCTATCTAACACTGCAAGAATTTTTCAAATCGGACCAGTAGTTCCTGAGATTAGCGCGTTCAACCAAATAAACAAACAAACAAACTCTTCTGCTTTATAATATTAGTATAGATTTATTTTTCGTATCAGATTCAGATTCAGATTTTTATTTGTCATAGGTACACAGGTGTGTGAGATGTTACATTTTTTTTAAGTGCTCCATGCTTTGCCATTAGGCGTACAAATGTTAATGTCAAATTTAATTTTTTGTTTCCTTTAAATGACTCGTATCTGTCTGATCTTAGAATCCGAGAATTATATTTCATCAGGTGGGTACCCAAAAAGAGAAACAGAGGAGAAAGGATGTAGTGTTTTTTTTTTTGGAAGTCGGTTGTATTTTTTTGTAAAAAGTTTTTTTGTTACCAGACAGCGCTTATTCAGTTTCATTACAAATTGACGCTTACGCTAACGTAATTGAGAACGTTACAAAAAACGCACTAAGGCCACAGGTTCGCTTCCCATAAATTATTCTCTAGTGAGTGAGAAATCAGAACTGTTTCGATCTGGCTTCATGTCAGTAGCCCACTAATGTCTAGAGAAGATAAAATAATGTGGTCTAGAAGGAGAAAATTAGTTTAATGCTTAGTTAGATATTCCAGTAAGAAAATACATTGATTTGTTTGGAAGGTCGAATCAGCTTTGAGAGGTCGAATACGCAGCGAAGTGATCTGACAGAGAACTTAAGTTGTCGACATAGCTCACAGAATAAGCAAGTTGAAGTGGCAATGGGCCGACCATATTGGCCGTAGAACCGATGACCGTTGGGGTAGACGGGTTCTTGAGTGGAGACCGCGAATCGGCAAACGTAAGGTAGGACGCTCTTAGTCTAGGTGGAGCGACGATCTTCGCAGGGTGGCTGGTAGCAGCTGGATCAGAGTTACCGGTGATCGAGCCAAATGGCGTGCACTTGCAGAGGCCTATTTCCAGCAGTGGACTGTTACAGGCTGCTGTTGATGATGATGATGAGATTAGAAGAGTATTAATACAAAAATGGTTTAGTATAAGGGCGGGCACCTGCATCGTTTAACAAAGCTATTATAATGTTCTTTTTTAGAGTTCCGTATCCAAAGGGTAAAAACGGGACCCGATTACTAAGACTTCGCTGTCTGTCTGTCTGTGAGTCACCAGGCTGTATCTCAAGAACCGCGATAGCTAGACAGTTAAAATTTTCACAGATGATTTATTTCTATTGCTGCTATAACGACGAATACTAAAAAACAGAATACTTACATTAAATATTTAAGGGGGCTCCCATACAACATACTAGATTTTTTTTTTGTTTTTGCCGTTTTATAGATAATGGTACGGAACCCTTCGTGCGCGAGTCCGACTGAAGACGACGAGATGTGACAATTCCAGATATTTTTCCGACCCTATTTGCCTGTTTAATCTGACTCTGACCAAATACAAAGTCTACTTATTGTGTACGTACGTAACTTTATGCAATTAAACACATTCATGGAAACAAATGTTATTCTTAAGTTCGGTCAACATTCTCTTGACGTCACAACCTCACCGTTCAAATGAATTTATCCTGATACTGGTTCGTTGCGGAAAAGGATGTGAAATGTCATAATAAATATTTAACGTTGGTCATCCTGGTTTAAATATGATAGAAATATTTAATTTAGTGTCAGTATCGATATGGACGAAGCGAAAGGAGTACGTTTTAAGGATCGTAGTGCTGCGTTTTGTAGTTTCTGGTTTCTTAATTATCCGCCATGGGATAAAAGTGTAAGTTTGTTGAGCATTAATGTTTATTGTAAAAGTTAAAACAGGATTAGTTTTTTTAATGCAGGTCTTCATTGATGATAGGATCTTTCTAAGTTTCTTTATTGCATGGAATCAATGGACACGTTTTATGACCCCTGACTCCTCACGCTTGGCCTAATTTTTGGATATGAAAGTACCAATTTGAAAAAGACATGGTGTGGAAACGCTTGTTGCGTTTTTTACGTAGGTCTAAGAAGTTAAGATTTTTTTCTTTGAAGAGTTTAGAGGGAGAGAGAGAGTAATTTTTGGAAAACTTCAAATGAGTTTCTCTTAATATTTCTCGCTGAAGTGTCTTCAAATGTGTTCGCACAAAAGTCCAGTGACTGAACAGACTTCTTGAATACCTGACTTCTAAACTGATTATTTTAAAATTATGGTAAACCCTCACAGTAAGTACTTTTATTTGATGATGATGATGTCACACGGTACAGATGAATATTGTTGTTTTTTGAATTTTCTAGTTTGACCCCCATAAGTGTCACAAACTGTCCTCGTACCCGGAGTCCATTATAACAGAACTGGCAGAATGTGCCATGCGGCTGTGCCTATTTTCCAAGGTGGCGGAGTTTGTTCGAAAGAGTCACCGCGGCCCGCAACGCAAAGGGCGCTAGGAGGAACATGGATGGGTTTTAGTCAGTAAGAGTCTGACACTCCCTGCTGCTCCGTCCAGAGCGGGAGCAGTCATTTGATGCTTCCCCATAAGATGTGATATGTTTTACCCACAGGCAGAGGTGTACCTACCCATCGTACAATCATATTTGGGCAGTTAAATCTTGTTTGTATAGGCTTGTTTACTGAAAAAATCTAATTAGTCCGTCAGTTAGATTATCAAAAAATATTTGACCCGTGTTTTTTCTTTTGTTACGGGAACCAAAATTGACGAAGTTACGACGCTTTTCAAATTCTCAATACGTCACTCTCCGGCATAATTTTTAGCGTGTCCATTATTTTTCAATACTTACGGACTAAATAGTTTTGCAATTTGTGGATGATGGAAACTAGCCTGTTTGTATATGACTCAATATAACGCTTGTCCCCAGGTGGTAGTCGGCGGCGAAGTGGGAGTGATGAAGGCGCCCCTGGTTGGTCCGCGGCCGTACAACGCGCTAGCCATCATACACACGCAGCAGAGCAACACCTTCGACATGCTCAACTCGCTTACCACCAGTGTTGTAAGTATAACAATCCTTAACAGTTGTTAACAGGTCTTCTGTGTTTTCGCCGGGCAGAGGGTCTATATATATTTTTTTATACTTTGCCCCACACTAGGAATTTCTCCTGTATCGTTGGTGCGTTTACGACCAATGATATAGACACGTCATAAACCAACATCGCGGCACTTAAGAACGGCGAAAATACTAGATAGATATTAATACGCATGAAGAAAGGGAAAGAAAATATGCCATCGTACGGCGGGATTCCTGTTGCTAGAGGGAGATAAATATACATCTTCAGTTACGTCACAGGATAAGTAATAGTCAAATTGACATCAAAACAAACGTAGTGTCGCGCGACAGGTTGGTGCGTAACTAAGAGCGATGTGGCCAAATTGGCTTCATTTCATGTTGTCATTTTAGAGTGCGGACAACGTATCTATAGTTTTATATATCATTGTTTACAACAAAGTCACACAAACAAACAACCAGACCCGGAACAACTATCTGTAGGTCATACACATATTTGTTCCGTGCGGGAATCGAACCCACGACACGCGACTCAGCAGCCGATCGCTCAACCACTGCGCAATTTGACAGATTGTTGTGTGATTAATATTATGATAATTCTAATATAATTCTCCTAAAGTGGCCTTTTTAGCCCACTGTGTACTCATTGGTCGCCAAAAGTTACTATAATCTCTTATGGGGCCTTATAGTTAGTACTACCTGACCCGGCGAATTACTTACTCGTTACTCCTTATTACATCAACTACTTGCCAATAAAAGTCCCATCAAAATGGGTCCAGCCATTTCAGAGATTGGCCGGAACAAACAGACAGACAGACAGACAAAAAATGTAAAAAATGTTATTTTGGTGTATGTGCCGTATATATAATTATAATTATATTCATATATACATGTAGTAAAAAACGGTTATTTCAATATTACAAACAGATTTATTTAGGTATATGTATGTATGTAATGTCGTCACTAATGCTCAGTTCGTATACATAGAAATAGGAAGGGTTTATTATCCTAATCTTGACCGATAACTGTGTTAGTTATCGAATTCAAGTGAAATATTTTCATTGTAATATGACTTTTCTCAGAATCAAACGGAACAATAAAATGTGCATCAATATTCAATAGTTCTTCACATAAAGTTTAGTTAGACACGATTACATCGTTTACATTCAAAATATTGTAATTGTCAAAGTAGTGTGAAATATATGGCTAATTTTATGGTCTGAGTTCGCGTCAAAATGTCCAGTAAACATGTAGTCATCTTTTTTAAGTTTAGTGTTATTGCTACACGTGGCTACGAGTAGTAAACCATTGTAGTAAATGGTAGTTTTATGGGGACGATGCTACCGTGGTTTATCGACTTGAATCAGTTAATAGGAATGCCGTGTTTTAGTTGAGTTTCAGAACTCATTGGTACGGGATGAGTTACTCTTTCATTGCGAGTTAAAACAATGAACACAAAACATATAAAATTGAGATTTATGTAAATGAGAGCTGCATGATAGGTCAGCAGTACTAAAGTATTCCAAATGTTCCGTTGACAATTTATCGAGAGTTTACAATCTCTCAAGATATTTTGTAGTCTTACGTGTTTTGCAATTATCCGGTGACATATAATATAAAACTCTTCTGTTCCACTGACTGAATGACTGACAGATAACGTACTACAGCTGAAACTCTTTGGGGAGTGTCACACGTAGCAATAATAGAGGAATTCCCGAAATGACTACGGGTACGGGAAAAACGGGGGATATGCACATAGGAAGTCGCGGGTAAAAGCTAGTCTAGTACGTCCGGCCCTGGTCCAAGCCATGGTCCGGAGCGAGACGGAATGGGACGCCGTCGCCTCCTTCTGCGAAGCAGTCATGCTAGCGAAGGAAGTGGCGGAGCGGGAGAGGGAGAGAACCTCTCGTCCCGGCCGCCGTGGTAGACGCCGCGGGCGTCGGAGGCCACCTGGTGACCTCCGGCCACCGTAGGCGCGGGCCTGTGGACGGCGAGCTACCGTCTAGTGACGACAGGCCGCGTCGACGGCGCGTTAGTTTTCCACGCGCGCTTCAAAGAGAGTCAGCACACAGAGGGGCCCGAAAGGGCCGACGCCTGCCGGAGTCGCAGGACTATTCGAAAGCGATACCGTGACTCCGGAACACAAAGGGCAATGAAGGAACATGGATGGGTTTTAGTCAGTAGAAGTCTGAAACTCCCTCCCGCTCCACCCAGAGCGGGAGGAGTCACTGGATGATTTCCCATCACTAAAAAAAAAGGGTAAAAGCTAGTGGCATAAATATATTGCATACCAACTCAAGTGTTTCAAACCTCGACAGTTGATGAATAATATTCAGGTTACATCTGGAGTAGTTTACTATACGGATCTTGTAGAAACCAGAACAAATTTCCGTGCGTTCTTCAAAATATGACTTCACTTAATGTACCCAACCTTCCGTATGTATCAAAAGAAAGTTCAAACACCTTCTTGTCAAAGACCTTGATATCGATAACAGATGATACTCATCTCTACGTTATCGAGATCAGACATCTTGTATGTTTTTCGCAAAATATATGTCAATGTGTAAGAGTGTTGAGACAGATCTGAGGAGAGCTTTGAACGATAGTACGGTTCCTTTTGTTTTGTGTGTGACGGAGTCATGGTGGTTATGAGTTGCTATGGCTGTGGTACAGCGTCTACAATAGGTTAATATAAAATAGTAATGTATAAAATGATAGAATCCCTGCCGTAGTAAATCCCTTATGAATCGTACTGATGATCCCTAAAGATGCAGGCCCGGATCATTCCATATTGACAGCAGAACCGTTAGAAATCTATATTTATCCAAATCCATATTTAATACCTACTTGATTTCGAATCAAGTAGGTATTCATTTTTGATAGGCTCGCGTTTCAATGTGTTAGGGTTTAATTCAAATAGCCAAAACTGTTGTCATCGTCAGCATATATAGTATTTATTGATAGCTATCAATAGTTTCAATATATGAATAGTTTAGTTAAGCAATGTCAGTAAAGGAACCAAAAATTGGAGCAGTTAAACAACATTTTGACTAATTAAGTTATCGATAAAACCGTATTCGTCATAGGAAGATGTGTAACAGACGCACCCTCTATTACACATACGATAAGCTGTGTCTATGCATTTCTAACGTGAACAACAATTGATAAAATTACACATTGTTAGTCACCAAACTGCAGAGGGGTATTGCGTTGTCCATTGAAGACTTACTCACTTTAAAAAGGTCTCTAAGAAATCAATCTAAAATTTCAGCAATACTGCTCGATCGTTGGAGCGATATAGGGTCGATTTTTCAGTCGTCACAGATCTTTTATTGAAGAATAATTATAGCGGTTTGACAATTATTTTATACAAAAGCTGACACCGTTTTTTTTTTTACCACGTAAAACAGTTATCTGACGGTTTGAAAAAGACCTCCTCAAAAAAATATCGTATTGAGTGAATTTGTGACATGTACTCTAATGTACGCACGCACAGTTTCGCTACCGTGAGTGCATTACACTTCATGCTAAAAACTATCAGCTCAGATAATGGCAATCAGCAGGTGAATAAAACTGTTTGTTATATTAAGTACTTGCGTTTGAAGTACTTGCAAACTTGTCGTTGACCCGCTGAGTAAAGATCCCCATGCTTATCTATTGCTGATTACTGGCAATATATGTATCTTCAGTCCATCTCAATCCATGTTTGGGAAACTATTAGAAGCTTTATTTATTGATGACTATAGTCGCGAGTGGTCTGGTTGAAACTTGTAAGTCTTTATTGCCTGTCATACTGCAGAAAGTCTAGTCTCGTGTCCTGACAGGGTGTCATCAAATCTTCTTCATGAGACATGCCCGTCATATGTTCCCAACCATTGCAACTTCTGAAAGCCAGAATCAACAGTGGCGACCACCAGAAAAACGCCGAGTGAGTTAAGGTCGACGAGTCCCGGGGAAACGATACAACTTACCAACAAAAATCAAATCATATCTCTTTGTAGCAGCTGGGCACAGAGGTCCGCAAGTAGGGAGGAGTCTTTACAATTTACTTATATTTTTCCAGGCCAGTCAACCCGTAGTTGGCGTAGCGGTCGGCGTAGGCGGCTTCCACCGACGGAGCTCCGGCCAGGGTACGCTCTGCGACCCCGAGCTGGACGACAGCGGCAACAAGCTGGTCGCCAGGCTAGAAGACGATGCCTTCATCTCTGAACAGGACTTGGTACGTAACACTTGCAGCTCCAGGGCCTCATGACCCGTGGCCCTGGAACGCGAAGGGCATTTGGAAGAACACGGATGGGTTTTAGTCAGACAGAGGCAGAGTTATTCAGTTTTACCCATATGAGCAGAGTCAGATCTATTTTATTTGGTTACCTTATAGGTCTGCCAAAGTTGGAAACTAAAATAATCTTTCTTGCTGCATTGAGTACTGTGTCATATTGCATATTTACGGTTACTCGAAAACATGATAATAATTCTGTGAATTGGTTCACTTACAGGAGGAAAACATCGAGATAGCCACAGCGACGGAAAAACGAATATCGAAGACAGATCCGTCCGGGGAAGATCAACCGCAAGAACCACAAAATGGTAACGACTCACCTAGTTTTATTCGCAAAGCTTATATAGCAGTGATGGCCAACGGGTTGATCTCGGCTATTAGCCCAGTCGATCGCGTCGTAAATAGGTACGAATAACAGACTGCGCAACGATGTAAATACTAAATAGGTTATGTTAATAAAATTACAAATAGTACATAATTGTATACTGAACTTTGCTTATTTAACAGTAAGTAAAGTTCGTATTTGTAATTTTAAGAAGTACCTTTGAAATTAGTAGATTGCACAGGGTTTCGTCAGCAAAAAGTCTATCTTGGGTCTAATCAAGTTGGCCACCCCTGATAAATAGTGTTCAATGTCGTAACAAGTGCATATCATCAATTTGCGTTTTTAGTATTTTTCTATTGTATAATCAAGAGATATTTGTTCAAACTAGGCTGAAAATCAGCACTTTTTGAACTTAAAATTTATATGAAGACAGTCCCTCAAATCGAGACGACGTGTGGCGAAACTTAACTCATGCTTATATGCAACTGTTTCAGGCTTGGTGTACGGTCCTATCTACGAGCTAGAGAAGTTGGAAGAGAAAGACAAACAAAAAGACGACAAGGAAGATGAAGAAGAACCTATAGGAGTCTCACCTTGCGGCAGGTTCGTAGGATTTTATACCTTATGGTAGACACTAGATAAATGTGCAACAACCCACATACATTTATTGACTTTAATTCTTAATCTTTATTGGAACAAAAATCGAATTTACAAAAAACCATTGTGTACGGTAAAAACCACGTTAGTTGAAAACTGTGTTGCAGCTATTAACGCCCACCGCCAACCCGGAGACGGAAGCGTTCCAAAAATTAAAAATAAAATAGAAATGAAATTAAAGTTAGATCAAAACTAAATAAAATTGAAAGAAAATTAAAAAAAAAATGAAATGCAAATTAGATCATAATTAAATTAAAGTTAATTAAACAAACAAACAAAAAGAAATACAAATTATTAACAAATAAAAATAAAAATATTTTCATTATCAACAAAAAAACACTACAAAGTGTAATTTTACACTTACTTTAAACCTTAATTTTAAGTCAGAACCGACTTCCGAAATTAAGGTTTATTTTAAGGTTACTTTATACTTTGTAGTGTTTTTAGGAAGTCGTTTATATATATATATTTTTTTTTCACTTTTATGTGGCGATACTTGGACGACGTCGTCGTCTACGCAGAAATTTAAATAAGCAAAGATGCTCATAAAATAGAAAGTACTGTCAAGCCAAACTGACATGCCACAGTATGCCACATCGAACTGAGAAAGAACCACACAAATCGGATCAGAAACCTCGGGAGTAATGGGTGTACATAAATTTAAAAAAAACCCGCCGAATTGAGAACCTCCTCCTTTTTTGGAAGTCGGTTAAAAACAGAAATAAAGACAATGCTGTCCTGAATCGACTTCTATTGTGATGCTTACGTTCTCTTGTAATGAAAAACGGTTTATAATTTACTAGCTGTCCCGCGCAACTTCGTTCTGCGTCACATTTTCCATTACTGCTCCGCTCCTATTTATCTTAGCGTGATGATAAATACCCTATTACTTTCCTCGATAAATGGGCTATCTAACACTGAAATAATTTTTCAAATCGGACCAGTAGTTCCTGAGATTAGCGCGGTCAACCAACCAAACAAACAAACTCTTCTGCTTTATAATATTAGTATAGATTATTCTGGTATCTACAAAGAGATGTTAGGGAATAGTCTGCGTCTACCATAGCTTCTCCCAGCGGCATTTCCTGCCTGAAAGTCCAATTTTGTCTCAAGGGAACACACTACCGCGACTAAAAGTATCATACAACCTATTCTAGGACTAAGTCTACTAGGTTAAATCCAAATCAGTTCAGCCGGCTTACACTCCGAGAGTATCAATTGACTAAAGTATTCTTATTGATTGATATTACAGGTTTTTCAAATACGACAAAGAGGTGGGTCGGGGCTCGTTCAAGACCGTTTACCACGGTCTCGACACGCAGACTGGTGTTGCCGTTGCATGGTGCGAACTGTTGGTTAGTAATTAGTTTTTACTAGTTATTTGAGTTTATTTATCCGTTAGTTTGTCGACTGATACCCAACGACAAGCTCACTTTCAAGTGCTTCATGAAATATTGCATGGCATGGCATAGAACCATTGCCCCCGCCGCCCTTTTGTCTTTTTTTTTAAATTGCGGCGCACTATTTATCATGCATATATTATATACTTAGGTAGAGGGCACTTCAACAAACAAAATGAAAATTAGGAAATTGGTGTCCTAAAGTGTAGAAAAAGTTCGAACCCCTTTCCAAAACATCGACAAGCCTGTTAACTCTTTAACTTCGAAGAGATTAGGGTTGAATGTGTTCCACTCTTTTGCTGTGATGTATTTGTTATCGTTGCAGGAGAAAAAGCTGAACAAAACGGAGCGTCTCCGGTTCCGCGAGGAGGCCGACATGCTGAAGAAGCTCCAGCACCCTAACATCGTGCGCTTCTACAACTACTGGGAGGGCACCGTGGCCAAGAAGAAGAACATCGTGCTCATCACCGAGCTCATGCTCAGCGGCACGCTCAAGGCGTAAGTTGACGCGTTATGACGGACGTCACCCTGCCGAGCTCAGCGTACGTACACACTACACACCAGCGTTGACAACCTGTGGGGAATTCCCTAAACTGCGGGGAATCTCAAGTTAGTTGGGGCATCTCAAGTTAGTTGGGTATTGGCAAGATGTGGGGAAAATGCGGGGATAAATATCGATTTTATTCAAATTAGGGAATTGACTTTAATTTTCCGGAAATTTGTTAAATTGGTGTTGGCCACGCTGGTCAACACGGCAGTGCGGCCGCTGGTTCCTGACGTCATCCGCCAACATACCTGCTTGGAATCTGTTCGGGGACTGCGGAAGAAACACCGGTTCGATGTATTTATGTATAATCGTGCACATAATACTCGAGGGAATTCGGTCGAGCTCGTCTCCTATTAATAGTTGTATAAGGTTATGGGTTTGTGTGTCATGTAAGTAGAAGTTATGACAGTTAGTAAAGTAGTAGATGTACAAAATCACTATCGAAATTCCTTCTAAATCTTAATACACTTCCAATAAAGCTTAAAATGTACTGAAACACAGTGCTGGTATGGAGCCACTTCGCAGGGTACGACCCACCTATTTTTTTTGCAATTTCTAGAACTTTATTAAGGCTTCTAAAAATACGATCTCTGATATTTTTGTCAGAGCCTCCAGTGCAGTATTTTTTTACGTTAAAAAGCTTAATATCTTGTTTTTGTTTTCAGGTATCTCCGAAGGTTCAAGCGCATCAACCCGAAAGTGCTGAAGTCGTGGTGCCGCCAGATCCTCAAGGGATTGAACTTTCTACATTCGAGAACACCGCCTATTATACACAGGTATTGTTATGATGAACTCTTTATACCAAGAACTTTATTCTACTTGGCATATCGATGTCATAAATGGTTTATTCTTCAACTGTGGTTGGCGCCAGATAAACTTGCAATAAAGTTCATTGACCTTTCCTTAATATCCCTTCGTTCTATCCCAAATTACAGGATTGCGATAGAAGTCTATTCAGGACTGCTTTGTCTTTATTTCTGTTTTTGATATTACAAAAGTAAATAAATAGTATGTCGAGGGTCAATGACCGTTATTGTACATTTATCTGGCGCCTACCATAAATCTTTCGCCGGGTCCATTATTGCAATGCAGTCCGCTGACTGTGATGAGGTCCTCACGTGGACAGGCGGCAGGGCAAGCTGCCGACAGCTGCCGACAGCTGGCACTGCGGGCAGGCGCCGCGTGACCACTAGGCCGGAGCCGAGCGAGAACTGCCGCCTCTACAGATGTCTTAGCTGCAGCTGACCTAACTGAAAGAGAGTGTCAAGTTTTCCAAATCACACTGCACCCGACCCCAACATAGTTGGCAAAAAGCCTAGGCATTTCGATTGATAACCGGAACACGGCCTCTCTGTGACAGGAAGTGCATGTAAGAAGCCTGCTCCCTGATTAGAACTAATTGATGAATGTTGTTGCAGAGATCTGAAGTGCGACAACATCTTTATCACGGGCACGACGGGCAGCGTGAAGATCGGAGACCTGGGACTTGCCACACTCAAGAACAGGAGCTTCGCAAAGTCCGTTATAGGTACGCTGAAAAGGTCCACCTTACCAAATGATACAGTGGCATACCAGTTCCTACCGAATCATGACGGCGTTGTCACGACATAGTAAGCCAGGCAGCATAATCGAATGTGCGCCATAGCTTTTCCTTTTAAATATATGTATGAAAAAAACGTTGCTGTTTAGATGACACTGGAAGCCCAGTTCTGCAGCTGTGGGCGGCAGACTCGTTGATACATCGCAAATATTGTGTGCGGGCTCGTGTAGACGGTGCAGCCGCCTCCGCAACATCGCATCGCGTAACCTTGTACACTGGATGACTCGTACCAGCCGCCGTAGCCCGTAACCTCTTTATCTTGCCAGATCACAGTGAATTTTAAATAATACATAAGAAAGTAAAATACATGAAACAAAAGCTGTCAAGGGGTGCTCTGGCGAGCTCTTGTCACCCTGAGCTCTAATAGTGTGTCAACAAGCTACATTTTTGTTCTTTTTATATTCGTTACTTTGTTTTCCCTCCCCAGGTACCCCCGAATTCATGGCTCCGGAAATGTACGAGGAGCACTACGATGAGTCAGTGGACGTGTACGCGTTCGGCATGTGCATGCTAGAGATGGCCACCGGCGAGTACCCGTACAGCGAGTGCAGCGGGCCCGCGCAGATCTACAAGAAAGTTGTGTCGGTGAGAACTGAACCTTGTCTCTGTAGTTGTACAGTTCTGACTGCTGTGACGACATGTGCATGTCTTATTGTCTCTGTACAGCGATGGCACACGTTGTTGGTCTGTTGCGCAGTTGCAACGCTATGATGTCGACGGACAGAGTGACGCAACGCAACACACCACACTTCAACAACGCAGCGTCACTCTCCGACATAGCAGGGTGTCAGTCTTTGATCGACAGTGGAGTCAGTGGAGTTGAATAAACGTTCCCCCGCGTGCCCGCTCCGACGTCGCACAGACTCCCCCCCCTCCCACTTCCACTCTCTGGCGCACAGACGGCGCGTGTTCTCTCGAACCTGTCAACGTTGAGAGGTCTTCCACACTACCCTCTAAAACTATAATATTAATTGCCTGCCACTATTCCCTCGGCTTATATGTTTTTTATTTTTATTTTGGTAGGGTGTCAAACCACAAAGCTTGGAGAAGGTAGCGATCCCGGAGGTTCGAGATATCATCGAATCGTGTATCAAGCCTAACAAAACAGACAGGTAAGACCATAAATATTTACTACGATTCTTAAATAAATAAGTCTTACAAAAATAACTACTCATATCATCAATATTTTACTTACAATTCAGTCAATTTTCATATAGGTACCAGCGAACTTAATGATATTCCTTGGTTTCAAGTTTTTGAAACAAAGTTTTGCCTCTTTGTGAGGTAAACTCAAAAATACTATGACAGTTGTTTTATTATTAATCGTTATTGCATTTTTCAAGCGCTCGTTTGTCATTTTAATTTGGACCCTATTTCCATGTTCCTAAGCTATTTATTTCACTTTTATTGTTACAATGACGAGCGTTCGGAAAAAGCAAAACTGAACCTTCTAATAGTAGAAAATAAAGCCCAATTTCAATACTTATCATCTCCCCATAGTGCCACATGGGCTAGGCTGAGGTAACGTGACGAATTTGAATAATTGTTCAATCTATTATTGCTTTTACTTGTTAAAATTGGCTAAATTTCGCCAGAAAATTCCTTTAGTCGTGTTCTAGAAGTACCTTTTATATGTAAGCTTAGCTTTTGTGCGTAAATGTGGAGTATTAAAGTTCTTGTGTAGACAATAATAGAAGTTTCTATGAAATTGATCTTTTTAAAAGATAGTTCAATGTGTTTTTCCAAGTTTATCTCATATGGAGTCGCTTTCGTGTGATTTTTCTTTCTTTACTATTAAATTTAGTAGCTTTACATGTACAACTATCGTGTTAAAGTATAGTAATAAATAAACTTTAATGGTAAGTGCACACTAGGCAGTCTGTCAAGCGGTGTTATTCTGAAATTCGCACATAAATGCCACGAGAGATGCTACCAAAAATAAACTGACAAAACTGATGTTTTGAGGCCATCTAATGTACGCTTACCTTTATCTCAAATGAGACAAGCCATCGAGCGCTGGAGTAGCCAATAGAGTACAACATTTTTAAAAAGCCTTCAGGTATCGTTTTTGTAATATTTTAACTGTAGCGTTAAAGATTTAAGCTAGAACTAGTAATGTTTTTCAAAACAATTGATTTTTAGTAGAAGAAATTGTAGAAAAATAAATATTGGACATTGGGTCTTAGTAGCAAAGCTGACTGGCTCTATAGTTTGTCATAGCTCACGTATGAAGGCTGTTTATGCAAATAGGATTAGAGTCTTATCTGATAAGAGAGAGATATCTGATGACCTAACAAGAAGAGAAAGAGTTAGAGCAGCGAACAAAGTTTCTCAGTAGAAAAAGAAGAGAGTTCAAAATTAGCCCTGGGTATTTAAATACCAATGCTGTTAACTGACCCTATTTTAATCTCAACTAAGTTGACCGAAATGATGACAAAAAAATCATGATTAAGTTAGCATGACATTTAAATAAATGGCTTTATCAGGCTTTCAAAAAACGGTTAAATAGCAGGTTGGATAGACATACTCTTTATTGTGCACCAAAACCGAGACCTCCCCTGATTTTAATACTGTGAAACATATTTTATGTGTAACACCAGGCCAAAGGTGAAAGACCTGTTGAACCACGAGTTCTTCGGCGAGGACATCGGGCTGCGGCTGGAGATCGTGAGCCGCGACCTCGTCACCTCGTCCGACATCACCAAGATACAGTTCCGCTTGAAGATCATCGACCCTAAGAAACGGTAAGCTAACATTCACAGTCATCACTCTTAATATTGATTATTCTTTTGAACTACTCGTTACGTAACATTGTTTTTTTTTTCACCTTTTAGAACGGTAGATACACGTAGACAGATTTTCTCTCGCATTTTTTAAATCGTTTTTTGTTTCTCAACATTTCATATGGAATTGGTCCCTTGGTGGTTACGTAACGTTTTATTAGGGGGGAGGGGGGGTACAGAAAAACGTTATGGCGCATTACATCAAAAATCTGCAAAAACTGCTTTACATAACACTTGAACGCTCCCATAGAACCCACAACCGCTGAAGTACAGTTAATTTCAAAACACAACCTCTGTTACATTTCATGAGAAGTTCTATTTTATTTTTATTTATTCAGGGGCAACAAACAGCTACAATATGTGTGTTGGAACAGAGAAAAACATTTAAACATATTTACAATATTGTAGCCCACTACATTATCCGCATATTGACAGAAAAAAAATATGATAATGAGTGCCACTAGAAAGGTACAAGAGACGTTAATGTATTATGAGTATGCCGTTAATTAAACGTAAAAATAAACTCGTTACCCTAACATTCTTAGATATCGTAACTATCTCTATATATATATAAATTAATCCCTATTTCGTTTGGTCATCACATCACGAGTGAACGGCTGGGCCGCTTACGCAATTTTTTTTTTTTGTTGTTTGTTACTGTCAGGAGAAGGTTCTTATGAAAGAAAAAATAAGAAAGTTGCAGTCGAAGCCGCGGGGGATATTTAGTAATATCATAAAAGCGAAAGTTAGTATAATACCTTTTCTGAACCGATTTTGATGAATTTTTGCTACAGAGAAAGATGTGTCCCTGTAGAAGGTTAGGCTACTTTATCGCGAGCCAAATCACTTGCAGAAGCAAGTATATTCATATGTTTGTCTTCACCAGCTCCTACACCCACAAAGAGAACGAAGCCATTCAATTCGAGTTCGACATGGAGAATGACGACTGCGAAGAAGTTGCCAACGACATGGCGAAGGCGGGTCTCATCATGGAGGAAGACGCCAGGATCGTCTTCAAACTGCTCAAGTCACAGCTCATCAGTCTGAACAGGTCAGTTGGACAAAGTTAATATAGGGAACGCGTGCGAACAGAAGAGTCATTGTCAAGTATATTTTACTCGGGAAGTTTCGAAGTTGCAACGATAGATGGCATAGTCTACTTTGGACACGTTTCCTTCTTGAGACTAAACGTATGCTGAGGTCTACGCAGCAAAGATTTTTAACCGACTTCCAAAAAAGGAGGAGGTTCTCAATTCGGGGTTAATATTTTTTTATGCACTTAAGTAGTGTATGTGTACCTACTTACTCCAAGGTTTCAGATCCGATTTGTGTGATTATTTTTTAGTTCGATGCGTATTCGCCATTTGGTTCCGTAAAAATTTAATTAAGTTTGGATCAGTAGTTTTTATTTTATGATTATTTTTGCTTATTTTAATTTCTGCGTAGACGGAGACGTCGTTCAAGTATCACCACTTAAAAGGGAAAAAAAAACTTTTACAATAAAATATAACCGATTTCCAAACAAAACACTACAAAGTATAAAATAACCTTAATTTTGGAAGTCGATGTTATGTACAATACAAAGCAAAAATACAAATCAAAAACACCGACTTCCTAAATTTTTGTTTTTTTTTTTGTTTGAAGTTTTTTTGTAATGTTTGAACGTAAAGCTGCAGACGCTGCGGCGCAGACACGAGCGACGCGGATGCCTATGTTGGCCTCGTCTGCCCTGCCTTGCAAAATCTGTACTGTGCTGCGTCACCTGCATCTTTTTATACACTTAGCCTAAACAGACCGTGCAGAATCTATAAATGGCTGCACAGAAGCGTCAATGTGTGCGAAAGAGACTTATTTTATGTCTCTTTCATACTTACTAGTAAAGCAATGTTGTATCCTGCTGTCAAATACAACTTTATAGATTATTTCGAATATGTAGCACTAGATGACAATCAACACCGTGCACTTTCCCAATCGGTGGCAGCAAGGAAGTCAATGTCAAAATAATATTAAACGGTAAAAGTTTCGAATTTGAGCCACTAGATGACATAGTCGACGCCCTGCAGGTTCCCCATACGATCATCTGTCTAGCTTTTTCCGTTAGTCGGGGTCGCCTTCCAGTCTGACTGGATTCAGTTAATTACCAGAACATGGGGCGTAAGACCTGTCATAATGTATGGATCAGAATGTTGGGCTATGAAAAAGACGGATGATAATAGATTGCATGTGGCGGAGATGAGAATGTTGAGATGGATGTGTGGAGTAACAAGAATGGATAAAGGGAGAAATAACTACATTAGAGGTAGTTTAAAAGTGGCGCCAGTGATGATGATGGGGCGTTCAAGGGGTTACACGGTTCCTATTTTAAAAACTTGTAGTCAGTCTTTCGTCAGGAGTAAATGCGAGCACTGTGAGTCTTAGAAGCCCACTCTATTAGAATCATAATATTAATCATGCAAGAATCTGTCATACCTCATTTTCACCTTTATCGCTAAAGCATTAGGTTCAAGGTTGATTGGGAAAATTTGTCAGTTTCAGGAAGATTGATGTGATTTCTGATTCTATTAGAGTGACTTTTTTAGACCTGTTGTTGAATAACGTCAAACTACACCAGGAGACTACAGCTTTTAGTGATTTCTGAGCCACGGAAGGTTTTCTACACGTTTCTCGGCAATTCTTATCCAGATGCACCTGTTACCCTGCTTGTATCGACGCTCCACCCACCCTGAAGGCGTCTCAACTTACCTCTGACGATTCCCGGCCTACATATAGTCTGTCAATAAAGAACTTGTCTGTTATTTGCAGTCTATACGATCCGGGAGTAAAAAACAGCGACGTAAACTTTGCACAAGAAAGCATGGACAAACAAACTGGAGCGCAATTTGGGCTAGTTATTAAACTATTTAAAGTAAAATCATTACTTCATGTATTTTGACATTAGAAACTTTAAATGGGTACTGACCGGTCTTACGGGTCGTAATGTAACATTCGCAGAGAGCATGTTACGTTACACCGTGTACTAAAATCCTTGTAATGAAACATGACATTTTCGAGCTCTTTGCTTACCCGTGCTCGAGATTGTTGAATATTTGATTCTACAAAATGATTGTTTCATCCAAGAGCAGAGATTTTTTTTTTACCATTCCATGTTTTACGAGAAATAAACACTGTGTCCAAGAATCGTGTAGCACGTGCACTCATGACGATTCGTCGCGGAGTACTGACTAAACCGCGTGACACTAAAAGGGATTCACCAAAAAACCGACAGCGGGTGGAGCACTCGAGACTAGCATCGAGCGGGTCGTTCCTCGCGTGTTCGTTACCACGTACAGACTACACGAATGCTAGCTTTGTAACATGTTACATTACGCCCCGTAACACCGGTCAGCACCCAGCTTTAGGCGTCGTCCTAATGGAAAGCAATCACTTGTATCGCAGCCTTCTGGTTTGGCTGAACAAATGATCGTGAATTTGTGTTCTGTTGGGACAACGCCTTATTCTTTTGACATTATAGTTAGGCTCCTTGAGAAATTAGTAAGGATAGTATTTTTTTAATATTAGCATTGATATAGTCATAGATGGCCTGTTGAGTATGATTCGTAGCTTGTTTTAATAGTAATGTAATTTTCATGCAAACAGTTTTACACGTCAATGTTAAAGAGATGTGATCGGTGTTTCCTAGCTACCCTGAGAAGAAACACCAAAATATACTCAGGGGTCAAAGTCTGCCAGGATTGCGGAAATTGTTCGTAAGAGTCACCGCGGCCCTGGAACGCAAAGGATATTACGAGAAACACGGATTTAGTTAGTAAGAGTCGTGACACTCCCTTCCGCTCCGCCCAGCGTGGTTGGAGCCATTTGATGATTTGCCATCCTTAAAAAGGGGTTCAAAGTGACATTTAAAGTCCACACACCAACTGTGCTGGTCGAATCATTGAGAACTATGTAAGTGAAAGTTTGAGGTGGCCTTTTGAGGAAATAACCACACCGATTTGAGTTTACGTGGCCAGTCAGTGTATTTAATTATTTAGGACCTCCAACCTCCAACAAAGGATATACACAAAATGTATCATAGAAAAATTAGGCATATGGATAGTTAGTTACATACAATCTTTGTCAGTAACTCTGTAACCAACTCAACTCAATATTACTTCTATGTTAAAACGAGAATCAATATAAAGAGACCAAAATTGGATCTGTGATTATAGCAGTTTACCCTAAATTGGATCTGTGATTATAGCAGTTTACCCTAAGATAGGATGAAAATGATATGATCGGACCGATTTCGGCCAAGTCTATTTGCTTCAGGTCCGCTGTTGTTGCTCGTAAGCTCGCATATGTGGCTTATTTGACTAATGACAACCTCATTTTATGTCCAGGCAATTACTGCCCATTCCAGGTTGCCTGGAAGAGATCGCGGAATGTGATAAGGCCGCCCATTGTACATAAATGTGTTTTATATAGTTTTGTTGTTATGTTTTTATCGATGTACAATTAAGTATATAATAAACTAGCTGTCCCCCGCGGTTTCGCTCCCGTCAACTGGCTACCCTACCTAACCATTTTCATTTGGTACAAAAAATGTGATAAATGAAGAACCGCTCGACCGATTTTGTGCAAACTTAACATAAACCATCTACTAAATAGTCCGAACAAAGCCTAAACATTTGGTTTGGATAGGTGACCCCGTTCTTGAGTTATAAAATTACAACGAAAAGTGGCATTGATTTTTATATACTATAATATTATAAAGCAGAAGAGTTTGTTTGGTTGAACGCAGTAATCTCAGGAACTACTGGTCCGATTTGAAAAATTATTTCAGTGTTAGATAGCCCATTTATCGAGGAAGGTCAATAGGAGCGGAGCAGTAGTGAAAAATGTTACGCAAACGACGTTGCACGGGTCAGCTAGTTGATAAATAATCTTCTTTGTGAAGATCCTTGCACATTGCGGGCACATGAAAGAGCATAGTGGACCATGAAAAGGCCAATTTCCAGCAATAATCGTTTACGAGCTGAAATGATAGACATTGACGTCTATTCTATTACTTATCAGTTACCATTCGTCTATTATCTCGTTTAGAGCAAAAAAGCTTAATAGATAATAATAGTTTTACGGCTATTCTCAGATAAATGAGTCGTGAAACTGTCATCATGAATGAATAGTAACGCCCGCGCCCTTCGAAAAATATGATTAATGATGATTTTGCATTTGATTTAGCAATCAAACCTTTTTTTTTGTTCAGGAAAAAAAAACTGTAATTTTTCTGATAAAAGACCTCGCCTTACCTTAAAAAAATCAGACCCTTTGAGAACTAATCTAAAAGAAAAAAAAAACATTCTAATTAGGAATATAATATGACTAGAAAATCGGTCAGAATTAGTTGCAAATTGGCGGTGACAGAAGGGACACGTCTCCGCGTAAAGTAAATCGAAAATTACAGGTTTTCTTCAAGCAGCAATATTGAAAATAATATACTTTATATGATAGATCGTAGAAATAACTAATTTATTATCAACATTCAGAACATTTTTGCTAACGCTACTTGAAGAAAAACATTTACTTAGACAAAGTTCCATACCATTTTGATTGGGCACGGATTATACCTTATGAGTAATTCGGCTTTTTCATTCGAAGATACGGAACCCTAAAAACAACTAAACAATAAGCTTGAATCTAGGTCATCTAACTGACATTTAAACACATTAAAGCAAGTAAAATTGAAACTTAAATGACGTTTTCCAGTTCACTTCTTCCAGACAATAGCCATTAGTTAATTAGTCCCATTGTTAAAATATCGATCAGATTGTAGACGTAATAACTAATATCATGATTCGGAACACTCATCTCTATTGGTATCATATACTCAAATCTATGCTTGTTATCTGATGAACAGACATACAGTCATCAAGATAATATAATAGGAACAATTCTAGTACAAGTTGATCTCAAATTGAATAGGCTTTTCGTACAGCTTATACTGGAAATATGCCAAAACGTGCTATATCGTCATCCAGATGTTATGCGCAATCTTTGTACTCATTCATAGATATTATACTGAATCGAATAATTTATGATTTTATTGATACAGTTTTTGATAACTTGCTTGGGCCTTTGACTTGGGAAACAATTAATTTGTTCGAAAGAGTCACCACGGCCCTGGAACGCAAAGGGCATTAGGAGGAACACGGATGGCTTTTAGTCAGTAAGAGTCTGACACTCCCTTCTGCTCCGCCAAGAGCGTGAGGAGTCATTTGATGATTTCCCATCCCATTTTCTAGCAGTCAATCATGCAAAGAATAGTGGTAGGTGCAATGTGGAGAATTAAGAGGAAATGTGGGCTTGTAGACTTCGTATGTAAAAAGTTATATTTCGAGGTTTGGCTCTCGCCTGTTTCCTCCTCCAATATTAAATCGATTCAATAGATATTACACAAGCTGAATAAGAAGGATATAAACTGTGCCCCTATGTTTTTCTCTATTCATTAATAGTTGCCAAACTTGTTCAGTAAGGCTCTTTTCACAGCAGTTTATTGGACAATTTTGGGCATGTTTTGAGGGTCCTAGTGCTTTTACGTTTAATATATCATCAAAAAAGAAAACATAGCGACACAAAATGTATTCTTCTTGTTCAGTTCATGAAATATCTCTTAAATCTGTCCAATATTGAAGAAGGAAACAGGCGAGAGCCAAACCTCGAATTATGACTATTTACATACAAAGTCTCTCCGCCCGCGTTTCCTCTTAAAAGCGATTGATAATATAATAACCACGCAGTAGCCTTCTCAATAAAAGAATCAGGATGTTCGCATAATATTAGTATGTAAATACTAAGTGCCCTAAATTCCGAAATACGCGAGCCTTCGCTATAGAAACTGCTAAGGACGTATGCAGTTAAACACGCAATGTGTGAGATTCCATCACGCTTCGAATCCCCGCATTGGTATGCGTCCAATGAAAAATAATTTCTGGCCAGTAGTTCTTCGGTCTCGGGTTTATTCTATCCGTTATTGAATAATGACCCAAATGTTACGTTAAACTTGTGGTTCCGTGTATCTTTATATACCGAGATGAAAGAATCAGAATCAGACGAATCAGCTCCTATCAAATTTAATTCTGACGCTTATAACACGTTCTCGCAATACAAAAATAACACGAAAAAAAATCGCACCGCCGAGCATCACCAAGACCGATCGATATAAAACAAAAGTATTTCACTAACGATTACAGTAACGAATAAATTCTTTGAACGAACGTCGAATGGCATTGAACGCAAGCGATTATTTCGGAGACATCGGCTCGGAGACGAACGAATGCTTGTCACGCAATACTAAGAATCCAGGTGGTTGTATTCGGAATGTTTGTTTCGTTCTGATTTACATAGAAAAGAAAATTGGTAGCCTTTTTTGTACTTCTAAGCTTGTATAGCTTAACTAGTAAGGTCCGCTTGCTCCAGACATAGTTATTAACTCTTAGTTAGTTGCTCACACGGACCTCCTTGTTTTATTTTATTTCGAGATAAAAAACAGTAGTACTTACAATGTAAATTATTTCATACATAATATATTGATAAAAAAAAAACTACAAACAACATTATCCACTTAGTACTAAATATTTATGTATGTATGAAATACCATCTGTACCCCTCAACTTTTTTCATATTTCGATGTGTGATGAATTTATGTATGCCTATTATCTTCCTGGAATGGGCAATCCAACACTTAAATATTATTTCAATTAGAACAAAGATCCTAAGATAAGTGCGTTCAACCAACCTATATAATTTTAGATTTGACAACTAACTCTAAGTTTTGGTACTATTGTACCGAAATGCAAAAGTAATTCTCTCCATCTGTTAGTTTTGATGAGGGAAAAGTACATGAGATACACTTTATTCCAGGAGTACGTTCTTTTGAGATTGCTAGTTATACGTTGAATTTAAACGATCTAACTAATGTTTGTTTTCGAAATCATACATAAGTTTATGATGACACTAATATACGCTTTACAGAATATAAATGATGAAACAATGCATAAGAGTGTGTATTCCGTCCACTAGCGCCGCCAATCGTTTTTTATTAATTGTGGTAAATTTAAGACACGTAGATATAAAACCGCTCTGTAGTGCACTAAAGAAATGTATCTATTATTTTTTAACAGCTATTTTTAATACATAACTCATGGCTAAATAGCCAAAACGGCAATTATTGCTAAAAGTGGCCACTTTTAGCAAAAAATCGACTTTGGCAACTATTTATGTTCTAAAGTACAAAACATAACTCTCAAAACATAATAAATACATTTCTTCAGTGCACTACAGAGCGGTTTTTTATCTACGTGTCTTAAATTTACCACAAATAATAAAAAACGATTGGCGGCGCTAGTGGACGGAATTACACGCTCATAATTCGTAGATGGTCGTATTGTATTTTATTTATGAATCATTCTCAATCTAAATAGTAGTAATAAAGAACATGTAAGTGACTAAAATTGCAGTTGTACTAACACGATAAAAAATATGAATGTCGATAGCTGTAACTGTAGGCGAAGCATAAAGAAACGATGTGTGCATTGCGTGAAGGATAAATATTATGTCTAGACAGGGCAGGGGGTGACCAATAAGATGGCGACAAACAGAAAATTAGAGAAGATAAAGACATGTTGTGCCGACCCCAAATTAATTGGAATAAGGGCAATATAATATTCATAAATTGTATTAATACCTACGATATCGAAAATGCGCAATTTCTGTGCTCAAGGATGTCTTGATCCACCATTATCACATTAATCTTAGATATTATTTTTGTATAAATTTTCTTAACCAAAGTTGCATATTGGAATCGGGGTAAACAGCCAATTTGTTCGTTAAATTACTTCAGTATGCGCGATTGGTGCCCCGACGCATATAAGCGATCAAATGCACGCATGAACGCGTCTTGTAATTAGGATGACGCAATATTGCACTGCTATTGTGTAAAAGGCGCTGGATATTTGTTTTTGTTTGATGTTCATCTTCTAGACTGTACTGTATCTCAGTTGGAGATTAAGTACTTCAGAACCAGCCCACACGAGTTATTAAAAGAGTAATCAAATTCTCGAACTTAGCAGACAAATGTATTGGTGGGTAGTTTGTTGCGCCACTTCTTCTCATATAAAACACGAGGAAGTGGTGACGGGTAGCTGTTTTGGGGGGCTGTCAATACTGACGTTTAAAAAGCGCTGGCATCAATAATTTTGAATTTAAGACCACTATAAAGGTCCCTCTCAAGAAGATTTTAGAGGAGCTCGTGGCTAAATAATAACAGCACAGGTCGATCTTCAAGGTTAAGCCACGCTTGCCGAGGTTGGTCTTTGGATTGGTGGCCATCTTAACATACCAAGTTTCCTCCGTTCCTCGGAAAGCACGTTAAGCTGTTGGTCCCGGCTGTCATTTGGAGATCTTTGGCAGTCGTTACGGATTACGGATAGTCAGAAGCCAGAAAATCTGACACCAGTCTTGCCAAGGAGTACCGTGTTACCCAGTTAATGGGTTGTGGAGGTCTGCCGCTCCACGTAAAATACTAGAGCTGAATCCGGTTTGACTGGACGCCGCCCGACCCCAATATAGTTGGAAAAGGCTAGGCAGATGATATGACAATACTGTTATGCCCACAGATCTTTAGTTAGATAGGTATGTCTGGCTTGCTGAAAAACTCGGGAATCCCAATAGATATCAGATAATGTATGTGGTTATATTTTATACGCACTTTTAAGTTTGATAAGAATGCACTTTTATCATATTAAAAGGTAAAACACATATAAAAAGGCATTGCATCATCATGACATAACAGGGTTTATAATTTATACTAATTAAAAAAAAACTGCATTCGTTATGATAAGAATGGAAAAGAACTGAAGCGGATATCATCGTTTTGCCGTTCATACTAAAAAAATACCCAGAAACTCAGTATGACAACGTAGCAGATTTACCATTTTCTCGTACATTTCAGTTCAAATAAAATACGGGTTCATACTGTCTTACTGACTAAGCTCTTTTCGAGGTCTTTGCCACTTAGGTCAACTTATCCTAATCTCCATTTAAAAATACAAAATGGCCGCTAAATTAAAATAGAAATCGTTCGCAAATTAAAAGATAACGGTCCCGCTCAAGGTTGAGATTGTATTTATCTTTATCAGTTATTCAAAGGTCACAGTAAGTATTGTGGGAATATCGTTATGTATTCACAGATTCAACTGTGGTTAGTTATCGTTTGTTAGGTTCTGGTTTTGATTAAAATTATGCAGCAATTTAGGACTTCTTAAGTTTTTGATTTATTTGCGTTTGGGTCGTGACATGGTGCTAGGTACCCATGATTCTATACGCTTGCTAATAGAAGTAGATATGGCTCTATACACAGCCTTGACATCTAGCCTGTTTTAGAGGCTCAATAGTCTGTATTTTATCTACATATCCAAATATATAATACTACCTGACCCGCGCAACTTCGTCTGCGTCACATTTTCCATTATTGTTCCGCTCCTATTTGTTTTAGCGTGATGATATATAGCCTATAACCTTCCTCGATAAATGGGCTATATAACACTGAAAGAATTTTTAAAATCGGACCAGCAGTTCCTGAGATTAGCGCGTTCAACCAAACAAACAAACTCTTCTGCTTTATAATATTAGTATAGATTCTACCGTTACTGATGAATCTTCTTCTCCTTTCGTGTAAAGTTTAACGACCCCCCACACCCTAGTGTCCGAGTTTCTAAACCGCCACAAGAGGCTCTGACATGGTTTATTTGACGACCGTCATTTGGCGGCCGGGACCACCGGCTTATACGTGCCTTCCGAAGCACGGAATCTAATTATTAGACGATCAGGTGATTCAAGCCTGCAGTGTCCTAGCTAAACTGGAAAACAACTTTACAAAGTATGCTTTCCCGTGGGAATCGAACCCACGACCACCGGGTCACAAGGCAAACGCCTAACCCACTCGACCGCGGAGGCAGTTAAGTTTCTGATGAATGACTGACAGACAACGCACAGCTGAAACTATACTCGTCGTAGAAAACCGTAGGTTCCGGAAGCGTAGATTAGCATTAAGAGAGCCGAAAACAAAAGGAATTGCACGTCCGAAGTTCCGAGTAAAAGCTAGTATGTATATAGATTCGTAGACGCTACTGTTTGAAAACGATACCACACATATTTTCACACCACATTATTATATTTCTCTTAGACGTAAAATAATGAAAAACAATCATGCAATGACGCATCAGCATTGCTGCAATAACTTTTGTTATTTCACAACATCCCAAAAAGATTTAGCGCTAATAAGGACCAGTGGATAATCCAATCCAATTTAGTTGACCTGCCGTTACCTCCGCTGAAACATATCCACCCACTACTGTCCTTCTTCAAGTACTGAAATAATGAACACAGTAAAGTTATATATAGTCCTCGAGCACCCTTCGGTGAATGACTAGCATATAACTAAGGCACTCGTCTCACCGCAGGCGAGGAAGCGATTAGCTTTCGACTATTTGCTCACTGAGGAAAGGGACAAAAATATATTTGATTTCATGTGAGAGAGAAACACATCTTTGGTAGTCGTTACGGACTTACGGATTATCGGAAGCCAGTAAATCTGACTCCAGTCTTGCCAAGAAATACCGTGTTACCCAGTTAATGGGTTGTGGAGGTCTGGTAGGCCGCCGCTCCACATAAAATACTGGTATTCATAGCTGAATCCGGTTTGACTGAAAGCCGACCCCAATGTAGTTGGGAAAAGGCTAGGCAGATGGATGTGAGAGAGAAACACATACATTCATAGTCGATAGCTGGCTGTTCACACTGCGGCTCTCAAGTTGATCGCAACGACAAGAGCTAGCAAAGATCTCGCTCAGCGACACGGCTCGGCGATGCTCGCTGGGCGGTCAGAAGTCAACTCACTAACCAACGGTCATTTCTAGCGAGTACCTATTGCGAGTAAAAGCCCGTCTCACAAAAGAACTCGTTTAAAGCCGAGCGTTAAAACTATCGAAACTTTATACTCGCTGGTCGCCAACTCCTTTCGAGTTTGGATCTTTACTCGCTACTCGCTAATCGCCGGTGGTGTGACAAGTGCCTCTGGGATCGCTACATGTCAGCCACGAGCGAATGTTGACGCGAAAGAAATGCCAATGCACTGTACAATCGAAACCGGTATTACGGGTTGTAAAACGCAGTCATTTATTTACGATTCGCCTAAAGTTGCTGCTTGTATTCAAACATACGCGTACGTCTTGCTCACTTATTCGGAACTAACTTTTTTAACGCGACTTCAATCGCGAGGTTTTTTTTTCGGGACTAAAAGAGACTAATTCAATCAGTGATAGTTTAACTTTTTTACAGTGGAAGAATTTCTGAAATCGTATTATTATTTCCATAGAAATACTTTCTTCAAGCAATTTAGCCTCTTATAATAGTAGTGTTTGTGTGTGTTCGGGACATTTTTGGGATTTCGGTTCCGCTTCGAATAAAATACGTTATCAGTACCCGAATTCCCGTTCCGGTAAACCGGATGTATGCCTTATACTTACTCGTCTCGTCCCACGCTTCTTATCATTTCGGTGAATGGATAATGACACTTATAAACTTCATATTTGTTTATACCAATTTCGTTATTTGTTTAGCAGTAGTCGGCGCAAGCGCAGTGCGTCACAATACGCGAACGGTGTGGGCGCATCACGTTTTAGTATCATTGTTTTGCCAGTTCTATCAACGATAAGATTGAAGTTTTATTAATTAATTGTTCTTTAAATTAAAACTTTTGGTTTTTGGTGTTCTGAATTGCCAGGTATTTTATTTTCGGTGATGAAAACAGGTGTTCATGTACGGTTTAAAAGTTGTAGTGAAAGTTTCGTGCCAGTGTGTTGGTGTTACTCTTCGATCATGTTTACTTTGTGAAAGTGTTTACTGACATAACCTCCAAAAAATAAATAAAGTGAGTTTGAATTATTATGTTTTGGGACCTGACTTTTTAAAGACGTGATAGTTATAGAATGTTCTAGAACTCTTTTCGATTTTGGTTTGATAAAATAAACATGACGGCTAAAACTTTAATGCTACATCATGTTGTTTATGTAGACATACGGCTTTTAAATGACAGTTCATTGCTCCTGAAACAAGATCTGTCAATTAAAAATATTGTTACGAAAAAACACGTTATTATTATTAAGAATCGTCTAATAGATTTTTATTCCTGGTGAGACCGCTCTTGACTTCTATATCGCCTGATGGTAAGGCTATATATAAAATATTAGGCTATATTCTATATTCTAACTCGGCACTTGGCTTAGTACTATATTTACATACAAAAACCTTACGTCTAGCCTCAACAAATCCTACATTTTATCTGAAATACCATCGCTATGTAAAAATTGTTACCACGGTAACCATGACAACGGTATCCAAGTTAAAATGTTTAGTGACCTCGCGTGAGCCTATTTCAGTTGAAATACAGCGGCGTTCAGTTTAATTAGAACCGTTTCCTTTAACGAAGGTTGTATATTAACATTTATTGGTGTTTATTTGGTTTTGATTATTTTATGTGTTGTGAATTAATGGGGTTTTGTTTTGAAAAGTGTGCGGGGAATGAGATGTATTTTTTCGTTAGTCATGTGAATTAAGATTCAAAATACACAATATATTTTTTACCGTTTGAGTTTTCGTGCAGTTTTCATTTTCATAGTGTTGTGATGACGTTGAAAACCATTTGTTTATGTGAATATTTTGAGAAATATGCGTCGAATGAAAGTTTATTGAAATTGGAAATATTCAGTGAGTAAACTTTTAAAATTCATGACGTATTTTTTGACAGTAACTTTTTTGTGTGATATTAGTTTTTTGATAGGTTTCAAAACTATTTGTTTATAGGGAAGTTATTGATGTAATAACAAAGTGTTAATGACCCAAAAAACAAATGCTATTTGCGTCACGACAAAGATTTCTTAACAAAAATAGTGATAAATTGATTACTATTGTTTAAACAACATTAAACTTAGCTTTATTGCAATGTTTGATTTAATTCTCGTTTCGCTCGTTTAAGTAGAATAAACGTTATTGTTTTACAATCATTAATTAATGTTTCTAGAGTTTGAGATTTCATTTTCGAGTAATAATTTAACGTGCTGAAAAATGAGCCTTAATATGAGGCTCACTAAACAATGCTAGCGTTACAATAGTCTACTAGGATGAATGTTAAAACGTTTTTATATCAGTGAAATATTAATTCATTCAAATGGTATTATTCAGCATCATCATCTGCCTAGCCTTTTCCCAATTATATGAGGGTCGGGTTCCAGTCAAACCGGATTCAGCTGAATACCAGTATTTTACGTGGAGCGGCTGCCTACCAGACCTCCACAAACCATTAACTGGTTAACACGGTACTACTTGGCAAGACTGGTGTCAGATTTTTTGGCTACTGACTATCCGTAACGACTGCCAAAGATCTCCAAATTACAGCCGGGACCAACATGCTTTCCGAGGCACGGAGGAAACTCGGTATGTTAAGATGGTCAGCCATCCACAGACCAACCTCGGCAAGCGTTGCTTAACCATGAAGATCGACCTGTGCGGCTGTTAATAATTAGCTAGTAGACTAAAATTAAAAAAATTGGACACCTTATGTTTCCACTGTTAGTCTACTGCTCGAAAAATACATTATTGTATCATTTAGCCTGTTCTTAAAAAAACCGTAACCATATGCTTGGTTAAAATACTGATTAGCATATTCTAAAACCGAATTCTCCAAAGACAATTTGAAAGCTTATCATTAAAGTAACTATAAGTTATTTTTTTTATATGAAGACCTATATGTTTTTATTTGTACGTACGTTATAAAAAGCTTCATAAACTCAGTGTTTTATAGCTGATCGACATCGACAACTCAATAAAAAATGCACAGGCACTGATACATTCGCCAATATTTCAAAAAACACTAAGTATGCCTTTCTCTCTGAACACTTGCGGCACCAAAACACTATTGATCGTATGTCGTATAATCGCGAAAACAGTCATGAAACGGAAGACACATATTTTTACGATTTCCGCAACCTGAACGACACGAATTGACAAACTACACTAAACTAGGCCATCACATAGGAATGTATTCCTATCGCTACAGTAACAAAGACATTGCGGGTCGGTAAAAGTTTATCCACACATATCTGGGACGTAGACGGACGGACGGACCGTGGTTCGCCAGGAGCTGAGAAAATATCGGTGCGTGCATTTTTGAAGAACTCGTTCGACATACACGTTCGTGTCTGGGCCAGGCCTGAGACGTCCCTGATATTGCCCGGATATGTGTAGATCGCCCTTAAACTTAGAGTGAACAGGCAACTTCTGGGTTCGCTCCATCGTAGACTTTGTCTCTGTTATCTCTGACCTAGACTAGACTCAAGAGCAAACGCATCTCAAAAAAAAAGCCGGCATAAAATTTAGTACTTTTTAGATGTTCTACACTAGATGTTCGGTGTTGAGATGTTACTACATTAATTTTGGCAACAATTCAACCTGCGTCAAATCATTAAAAAAAAATGTGATTGTCATAATACTGCCTCTGACGTCACAAACAGCTGATGGTGCTGTCAATCAGTGCGTGTCAAACGTCAACACCTCATTACACTTTAGGGGAGGGCCGATTGTGTTGCGTCATCGAGATATTTATGAAGCAGAGTTCATCACCCTATTTTATTACATTAAGCAAAATATCAATAATCAAAAATGTACAACTTAAAAGTTTTTTTTTTTGTCATAAGCTTTCTTGTGTCGTTTTCTGGAATCGCTTTTATGTAGTGCCGTATAAAGAGCAAAATAATATGAAAGATTACACACCCCTAAAGATACCACACTTTTTTTGTGTAATGTACAATATTTCAAAACAGCTTTTGTCCAAAAACACCTCTCAATTCCCAAAAGAAATCCATTACCTACTCAAATAAAAACATCAAAGCGTTCTTCAATACGCGACCAAGATACCAGCTAAATCTTTCTTTTTGTCTTGGTACTTCCTTTTTTTTTTGTCTGTCCGTGACGTAATTATACACTGCACAATACCTGAAATGGGGGCCATTGTAGGTACTAAAATCGACTGCCCGATACATTTGTGTTTTTTTTCCAAATTTAGGGGTTGGTCCCATTTTAAAAGTTGTTCATAATGATCGAGTACACTGGCCGTGTCAGGTTTTGTGAATTAAAACCGGCCAAGTGCGAGTCGGTCTCGCATACGAAAGGTTCCGTATCATAAACCTAAATTTTTGTTATTTATTGTTAAGCGACAATAGAAATACTCAATCCGTGAAAATTTCAACTGTACCTATTACGGTTCTTGAGATACAGCCCGCTGACAGACAGACAGACGGACGGACGGATAGCGGAGGCTTTGTAATAGGGTTCCGTTGGTTACCCTTTGGGTACGCAACCCTAAAAAGGGACCACCAGAGGAATACAAATTGTATACTCATGTCATCTCTTTCATTCTCAGGGAGAGGAGCGAGAAGAAAGCTCAGATGCTGTTCAACCAGGAGGTGATCATTGAACAGAACAGACAGCAGCTATACGAACAGCAGTTGAGGCAGGTCAGTGACCACTTTGAGATAGGCGGGTCTAAAAATTACCTACCGCTTTACTAGGATCATAATATTCATACAACAATCTGTCAAATTTAATTTCATCTTTATCGCTAAAGCATTAGGTTCAAGGTTAAATGGGAAAATTTGTCAATTTTGGGTAACTTGAATTGCTTGCAAAAGTGGCCTTTTTAGACTCGAGGGGATATGGTCGAAGGTCAGCGGTAGTGTATAGTGTTCAGAATGAATTGGATTTAATGTTAGATTTTTTATGATGTTGTGTGGTGAACTTTAGTAGTTTCGGGTCAAACGGGTTAGATATTACACTTACACGTCAGTTTTTTTGGCAAATTAAATTAGATGAGGCAATGGCGGGTGTTGCCCTATTCTTAATATCACTTCGTGAGATCTTGAAAAGTAAAATATGTATCTGGTTTATTAGTTAAAAAATTGAGGTTGGATATCGACTTAGGATATCTTTGTTTTAATGTCCGATTTGGAAATTAAGACAATAAGGGTATGTGGGATTTTGAGTGCAATTACCATGCTAAGATGCAGCAGTTAGACCGGTAGGTCTTTATAGTTATTAGTTATTTTATTTAGTACTAGCTGACCCGCGCAACTTCGTTTGCGTCACATTTTCCATTACTGCTCCGCTCCTATTTGTCTTAGCGTGATGATATATAGCCTATAACCTTCCTCGATAAATGGGCTATCTAACACTGAAAGAATTTTTCAAATCGGACCAGTAGTTCCTGAGATTACCCCCTACATACAAACTTACAAACATACAAACTTACAAACAAATTTTACCTCTTTATAATATTAGTATAGACTAGCTGACCCACGCAATTTCGTCTGCGTCACACTTTCCAATAATGCTCGGCTCCTTTTAGTCTTAGCGTGATGATATGTAGCCTAAATCCTTCCTCGATACATGGGCTATCTAATACTGAAAGAATTTTTCAAGTCGGACCAGTAGTTCCTGAGATTACCCCCTACATACAAACTTACAAACAAATGTTACCTCTTTATAATATTAGTATAGATTCACACCGTAAATGGTACTTTTATCACAGGGTCTCCTTTGAATAGCTCTACGCGTGTACTAAAATATCGTTTACTAACTTTTTTCAAAGTTAATTAAATGACGCGCGCGTGTTGCGTATAGTGTATAATTCTAGCTAATTAAACTTTCAGTTATTAACCATGAATTAAGTGCATGCACGGCACGCCATTTCTTAATACATAGTGTCTTTTCCTTCAATTCTTGTCAACTTTACACTAAAAGTTTTTATAAAACAGACGGAATTAAAGCAAATAGCGTCTATTGGCACATCATTAAATAAGAACGAACAAAACTCTCTTGCAAAACAAAAAGATACACGATTCCCATAAAGCTGTGACGTGCGATATCACAGGACGGAGCGAATCGCGGGCCGACCCCTTATCCGTAGGGGAAGCCGACTCTAAAACGAATGTCAGATGGCTGTCCGGCTGCACTTAAGAATCCAGATTTTCAGCTGCAGCCCACGGGTGCCACACGCCATAGTATTTTTTAATCTTGTACAGAATAAACCTCTCAGCATCTGCCATGTTATCTCCTCCCCCTTGGTTGACTGGTAGAGGGCATTCAGTCTACCTTTGTACTTCTTATGGGCATAAGTCTTAATAAATCAATATTATATTAAAAAATAGTTTATAACGGGATAAAATATAGCCTATGTTCATACGGACAGTCCATTCTACACATTGGTGAAAGAATTTTTTAAATCGGTCCTGTAGTTTCGGAGCCTATTCAATTCAAACAAACAAACAAATAATCAAATCTTTCCTCTTATGCCACTTTTTGTTGTAATTTTATAACTCAAGAACGGCTGCGCCGATTTCGGTAATTCTTTTTTGTTTAGTTCGCCAGAATACAGGGATGGTTTAAAAGCAAAAAAAATGGGTAGGTAGGGTAGCCAGACGCCGCGGGCGTTGGGGGCCACCTGGTGACCTCCGGCCACCGTAGGCGCGGGCCTGTGGACGGCGAGCTATGGGTGGCTCGCCGTCCGTTCGTCTAGTGACGACAGGCCGTGTCGACGGCGCGTTAGTGTTCCACGCGCGCCTCAAAGAGAGTCAGCACACAGAGGGGCCCGAAAGGGCCGACGCCTGCCGGAGTCGCGGGATTATTCGCAAGAGACACCGTGGCTCCGGAACACAAAGGGCAATGAAGGAACATGGATGGGTTTTAGTCAGTAGAAGTCTGACACTCCCTCCCGCTACACCCAGAGCGGGAGGAGTCATTGGATGATTTCCCATCCCTAAAAAAAAAAAAAAAAAAAAGGTAGGGTAGCCAGTTGACGGGAGCGAAGCCGCGGGGGACAGCTAGTCATAAATAAAAAATATTCCTCACTTTAAGGTGGAAGCTCCAGGGTAGTCCGCGAAATTCAAATATTTTTATGTTTTTTGCAATTTGCCGGTCAGTGTGAAGCTGTATGTTGAACAAAATACGGTTCGCGATCGTAAACAGCATTTATCTAAAGGTTTATAACCATTTGAATCATCAATATAAGCCTCTAAGTTCATAGAACTCGATTGAATGTTATTTCGTGAAAAAGTCATTCAATCGAGTTGTATGAACTTAGAGGGTTATATTGATAATACAAATGTATTTTTTTTTCGCGGGCTACCCTGGCGCTTCCACCTTAACTGTACCGTGTTTTCAAACAGATGAAGATGATACAAAATCAGCAGCAAACGGGGCCTGTAGACCAGGTTACGGCGGGGCTACTCAACGGCGTCGGACCTCAGCCATTAGCTGGCGTACAGTGAGTTAAATTTTGTATACAAACCACCCAACGTCCGACCACTCTCAACTTACATTTTAAGATTGATCATCGTGTAGTTTCAGTCGTCAGGCCAGCAAACTTAACTAGCATTATCTGCGTGTAACAGAATAAACGCAATACATTTTAATTATCTTTTATTAAACTTTGCCCCACACTAGGAATTTCCCCTGTATCGTGAGTGCGTTTACAAACAAACAAACTCACATACACAAACAGCCAGACCCGGAACAACTATCTGTAGGCCATACAAATATTTGTTCCGTGCGAGAATCGAACCCGCGACACGCAGCGCAGCAGTCAATCGCTCAACCACTGCGCCAACAATTGGTCATTGTAATCAACTTTTGCGATGGGGGCTAACGATGAAATCGCCAAAATAAAGTCTGTTCTCAGTACTCGACAAAATGTACTAAAACAGGACTTTAGCGTACAAAGTTGAAGGCAAAGGGTAGTTTATTACAAGTTTTAGCTTCTTTTGTCCTGCTGTATGGCAAAGGCCTCCCTTTCTTTCTTCTATTCCTAACGGTCTTGGGCAAGTGTGGACCAATCCTACCATCTTTGCCTGGGTTTACCGCGATGTCGCCGAATATTTTCTGAAGTCCACATTGCATTGCATATCTCAGCGAAATAACTTATTAATATTTTTTTTCTCGTAGACTCGACCCTCAATCGCAGCTCCTGCAATGCCAGCAGCAGCTGCTGCAGCAGCAGTTCCAGCAGCTCAACAACGAGGACGCTGCTATGAAGCTGCTGCAGCAGAACTTCATGCAGGCTCGCATCTCGCCCTCCATGGCCACTGACCAGCAAATCTTGCAGAATAAAGTATTCCTCGAGCAGAATCTGAAGCAACAGGTATGTAGAATGAGCAATTTTTTGGGTAAAGTTTGGCGGACAAAATCACTGTTACTCTTAAAAAAATACATTAAACAGTGAAAAAAAAAAACAAAACATCCGTAAGTCTGATCTACTAATATTGACATTAAAACAAAGAAGAGGTCGAATAAGCCATTTTTGCTATTGGTTTTTATGTCAAGTTAAGACAACCAAGGATTTGACGTACTTTCATTTTTTTTGGAAAAGCCACTAACAATATCAATATCTTTAAATGCGTCTTTCGAAACCAAAACGAAATGAAGATTCATTAATTGTGCAAAGAAACATGTGAAATATCAATAAGTTGTTTATAAAAATGACACCATTTTCTTTTAGTACAATTTGCCCCTCGACACCAAAAATATTTCGTTGATTTTCATTATTTGTTCTCCAGGCAATAATGGAGCAGAATCTCATCAACCAGCAAATGCTGGAACAATCAGTCCAAGGCCAGGTTCTAATGGACCAACAAGTCCAACAGAACCTCTTAGAACAAGCCCCCTCTCAAACGCAGCTGCAACCAAACCTATTCAACCAGCAGTTAACCGCTGAGATCAACAACCAGAACCAGGTTTTGCAACAGCAGATTATCCAGCAACAGCAAACTATCATAGCTCAACAAGCGGCAGCCATACAGCAGAAACAGTTCGAAGAACAACTAACAGCGCAAGAAAACATAATCACAGGCCCACAGAATCTCGTCTCTAACCAAATGCTAGACCCATCACTCCAAAACCTACAGAATATTCTCGCTCAAATCATACAAAGGCCTGATACTCTACAGTCTAGAAAGGAGTCGGAATCTGAAAACCAGCAACAGCCCCAACAACAACAACAACAACAACAGCAGCAACAAATGACACAACAACCGCAAGAGAACGTCGAAATGCAACAGAATCAGGAGCAAGAGGCGTTGCAGCAACAGATGCAGAATCTTATAGCAACTCAGATGCAACAACAGAATGTGAACTATCACCAAAGCCAACAGTTCCAACAGCCGACGCTGCAACAACTAGGTGTTGATCCACTTTTCTTAGCCCAACAACAACAGGTCTCTCAAGCCCAACAACAGGTTGCCCAAGCGCAACAACAGCTCGACATGCAAAAGCAAGTCTTGGCGCAACAGCAGCTTGTCTTACAACAGCAAATAATAAGTCAACAACAGTTACAAATGCCTGGTCAGACTCTCTCACCACATCACTTCAGGCATTTCCAACAACAACAACAGTATTTAGCTCAGCAGGAATTACAGTTACAAACCCAACAGAACATAATCACACAGAACTGGGCGATGTTACTCCAGAAGCAGCAATTAATGGATCAACAGCAGCAAAAAGTTGAAGAAATACTCCGGTCTCAGCGTCCGATGTATCAGAGGCAAGGTTCAGAACAGAGTCAGATGAGTTCAGCTGACGCCCATGACCAACAGCAAGTCATGATGCCTGACCAATACGGTCAAAAACCGCAGCTGCAGCAACAAATGTCAGTCGACCAGATGCATTATACCAAGCAGCGGCCCGACGACCATTACCACCAACTACCGACCATGCAGGGCCAGTCCTTGCCACATAACATGCAAATGCAGCAAAACTTCAGTGTGGTACAGCAAAACGAGAGGCAGATATCTAGTCATGAAGGCACACCGGTGCAGAATTACTCTGCCAATCCTTTGCAGATGTACCAACAGGCTCAGAGCCAGCCAGTTCAGATGATGCAGAACGTTTACCAGTCGAACCAGATGGAGCAGTCGATACCGTCGTCTGTGGCCGCGCCCATGCCGCAACAGATCGCACAATCAGTCCAGGATGCTATGCCACAGCAGATGACGGTTCCTCAGTCAATACCGCAGTCCATGACTTCAGTTCCTCAATCGATACCTCAGTCAGTCGTCCACTCAGTGCCACAGCAGCCTATGCTCTCAGTAAACCAAACTGTTCAGTCTGTACCACAGCCTATTCAGTCAGTACCTCAAGGATCTACCTTACCTCACCCTATACAATCAATTCAGCAACCAGTACAGTCCCTACAGCAACCTCAGTTGCAGCCAATGCAGCAACAAATCCAAACGATGCCGTCTTCGCAAGTCCAGATGCCACAGCCTGTCCAAACTTTACCCCAATCTCTACCCATGCAGCAGCATCCTCAAGTGCAGCAGCAGGTGCCTATAACCCAGGACATGGTGCAACAGCCTCAGCAGTTGAACCTACCTTCGGAACAGGTGGAGAATGGGTACCAGAGCAACGGTGGACAGAAGGAACAGTTCCATACGCCGTTAACGGAGTTCCCTAATAACCATGCTGAGGCTATAAGGCAGCCGGAGCTGAGTTCTGTTGAGGAGAAGCAAGCGGAAACCCAGCAACAAGAAGGTTTGTTCAATAATTTTCATATTTACATGCAAATGTCTCATTCATTCCCTATCAGTCAGTCATTTCAGTGTCTGTATTTTTTGTCCAATCTGAGTAATACTTGTGAAAACTTGTTTTTAAAATAATAACCTACATATTTTCAAAAAGTATTATTAGTTTAAAAATGCGACAAGTATCCCAATTTAATTGAACCGTTAAGTTTATTGTTTTCTCCCTTGAAATGATCACGACGTAACAAGTTTGCATAGTGTTATTATGTTAATTAATAGTGAGTTACGATCGTATTAGCTTATCTATACTATATACTATTTTATACTATAATATTATAAAGCAGAAGAGTTTGTTTGTTTAGTTGAACGCGCTAATCTCAGGAACTTCTGGTCCGATTTGAAATTCTTTCAGTGTTAGATAGCCCATTAATCGAGGAAGGCTATAGGCTAATCATCACACTAAGACCAATAAGAGCGGAGCAGTAATGAAAAATGTAACGCAGACGACGTTGCACGGGTCAGCTAGTTCTAAACATAAATTTCTTCCGTTGTTGAGTGTATGAGTTACTGACAGACATCAAAGCTGAATTCGTATGTAGGTTAGGAGTGTAGAGAAAGGGAGTGTAGGAGTGTAGTGAACTCCTCGAAATTCCTACAGGAACGGGATATGCGCGTGCGAAGTCGCTGACAAAAGTCCTCATGTAAATGGTTAGACCACATTTTTCCCCTGAAAAAAATCCGTTAACGACGAAGCAAAATTAACAACATCTTAACAATTCCAGCGGGCACAGCAATATCTTCTCCAATAACAAGCGAAAAGAAGTCCCGTGGCTCGAAGAAGCGTTCCCGGGAGAAGGACAAGCTGCCCAAGCTGACGGTGCTGGAGGTGAACGAAGCAGCCACCGTGGTGGAGTGTCAGCTGGAGTCCAAGTCTAAGACTGTCACCTTCAAGTTTGATGTTACTGATGTCAACCCCGAGGAGATCGCTAGTAACTTGGTGAGTCATATGAGTATTGTTAGTGTTAACTTCGAAAAATATTAAGGCTGAGTTGTACCATAAAAGAAGTTGTAGTTAAAGTTTGCGTCAAATTTAACAGTAACAGTAGCGCTGACTTTAACGGTTATAGTGAAATGTGTTGCACCAGCGAATTCATTAGCTTTGTTAAAGTTAAGGGGAAGAGTCAAGTCAAGAGATTATATTCAACGCGTTTGATAGTTGACGGATAATTTAACACAAACAATAACACTAACCAGCGGAAAGTGAGCGGTTACAGTTACGGTTAAAGTTATGACGTCATTTAACTATTTGTCAAATGGTGCAACTAATTTTTGGCCTAATCGATACTTTAACTGAAGTTTCGATGTTTGTTATTGTTAAAGTAAGATGGTGCAACCCAGCCTAAGTTTTTTTAAGCTAATGGGGTCTACCGGTTTCGTGCTTACCAGTTCGTACCATTGGCGAGTAAGGTCTTTATGCATTTCAAAAACCTCATGGTACACAAGCGTCTTGGGCTGCGGAATTGGTTCGAATTAGTCACCGCGGTGGTCCTGGAAAGCAAAGGGCATTAGGAGGAACATGGATGGGTTTTTGTCAGTAAGAGTCTGACACTTCCGCTTCGCCCAGAGCGGGAGGAGTCATTTCTCAAACAGTGGTTTTTTGCCCTCTATGTATAAGACTACCACGTTTCCAGCTACTCTCGGCTCGCATGCTGGCTACTGAAGAATAGTGTGATTAAATACTAAATCATGCAACGAGAAACAGAAACAGTGCTGAAATGCGTCATATAATCTTGTTGCCTATAGAGGGTATGCGGAATAGTGTCAAGTCTCGCAAACCTCCATTGAAAAGGGAGGATCTTCCGGCCAGACGGTTGTTGTGTCTAGTTGGCAACTACCCGACAGTTGGTATTCGGACTGTTGTATATGTTGTAAATTGTAGGAGAACTCTGATACTTATAATCTGATAAAATTTCGTCGTAGTTAGCTGCTGCACTGGTTGGAAACAGATAGAATTGCGGTTCGGTTTGTTGCCGTACAAATTTCAAATCGTTAGTTTTTCTTGTGGCGACGTTGATGCCACTACATGCCTAAATAAGCTTTTTGTAAAAGCTTTTCTCTCAGTTTCTATAAAATATAAGCAATAACGTCTGTCGTGATTGTACCAAGGTGTCCAACAACCTCCTCCCCGAATGGCAGAGCGCCACGTTCATGGAGCTGATCAAGGACATCGTGAACCAGCTCATCAGTAACCCCGGAGTCACGCCCGTGCTCAACCCCGCGCACCACTCCGCGCTCAGGCTCAATATTGACAAGGTAAGCTTATTGAACATGTTTTACAATGCGGCTTTCTGTAGTGAAACAGGCACTAGTCTGAGGCAGCAAAACTCACAAAAGCACCGGCAGCCTCCGACGCGTACAAGGACACACCGGGAGATTTTACTCAATGCCGTCTGGAAGACTCCTCTAACTTCTTCAACTAAAAGGCGAACCGTTATTTCCAGACTGACTACGACTCTGAAACAACCGAACGCGAGGAGAACCTAACGGACTCGAACCAGGACAACTCCGAGTGCACCACGCCCACCGCCAGCCACGACAATATCGCCGCTGACCTGGCCTACGACCTGCCCGAGAGTGAGTGTAGTTGTACGAGAGCAGCGAGCCCGCCCTACCCGCGCCGCCGCAGCATGACGCTGTCGCTAAGGCGGCGCATGTGGACACTGTGGCCAGGAAGATCAGCACCGCGTCGTCTATAGGTGAGTGTAGTTGTACGAGAGCAGCGAGCCCGCCCTACCCGCGCCGCCGCAGCATGACGCTGTCGCTAAGGCGGCGCATGTGGACACTGTGGCCAGGAAGATCAGCACCGCGTCGTCTATAGGTGAGTGTAGTTGTACGAGAGCAGCGAGCCCGCCCTACCCGCGCCGCCGCAGCATGACGCTGTCGCTAAGGCGGCGCATGTGGACACTGTGGCCAGGAAGATCAGCACCGCGTCGTCTATAGGTGAGTGTAGTTGTACGAGAGCAGCGAGCCCGCCCTACCCGCGCCGCCGCAGCATGACGCTGTCGCTAAGGCGGCGCATGTGGACACTGTGGCCAGGAAGATCAGCACCGCGTCGTCTATAGGTGAGTGTAGTTGTACGAGAGCAGCGAGCCCGCCCTACCCGCGCCGCCGCAGCATGACGCTGTCGCTAAGGCGGCGCATGTGGACACTGTGGCCAGGAAGATCAGCACCGCGTCGTCTATAGGTGAGTGTAGTTGTACGAGAGCAGCGAGCCCGCCCTACCCGCGCACTATGGAACGAATGGGTCATTTGCTGATTAAAAATCTGTAACTTTTTTGTTTCTAAAGATATTGACTTGAAATTTTGCATTAGCATAGAATATAGTATAAACAATATAAACATTTATGCATTTATCAAAAACTATGTTTCCTCGCGGCTTCACTCGCGTTTGAAATTTTGATTTCGTCCAAAAGCTCTTTATAATTTAAGTATATCTATTTAAATATTTCATAAATAATAGTAATAATGTAGAAAACGTTAAAACAAACTTTTACAAGGCAAAAACATTTATTAAAATTTTTGCAGACTTATTTTGCATAAATAAAAAAAAATAAAGTTGTATACATTTTATCTCATAATGGCAATTAAAAAAATACAAATTACATTTATGTCTTCTATCACTTAATTTAAATATACATGATTCAATACAATTGGTTACGGATATTGGTCATATTGGTATGAGTGCCTTCTTCGAATTTATTCGGACTCAGGTAGGTTATCTTTCAGCTTTGACCCCGGGAGATCAACGCGTCTAAATATGGGATGCTCTCATCAACAAGACAGCTTATCCATGTACACGCAAACAGTGACTCACAACAAAGTTATGAAATAAGCAGTACCTTTGTGCTCTATTCTCTGTATACTTTTTCTTTTTTTTAAGTTTCTTGTGTGTACATAAATAAATAAATAAAGTTTGCCTAATGGCTGTAAAAAATAATCGAAAATCGACGTTGTCCGACTACTCGCATTCATTGACACGGAGATAAATAAAGCCAATATGTCTGTTTATTACATGTACTTTGTCTGTGTCATCCGTAACCTAGACTAGAGTGAAGAGCAAACCCATCACAAATAAAAGAAACTGCCTGTATAATGAACTTTATTTTCTTCACTCAGGTTCCAATCAATCGGACGGCGGATCAATGGCGCCCGAGCGCTCCGGCAGTACAGAATCACAAAACGGCGAGAAAAAACAATCGAAACCAACCCGAAAGATATCCAGATTTCTAGTCAGCCCCGTGGTGGACCGCGGTGAAAATGTTCCCGAGGAAAAACCCATACCAGAACCCGCGGAAACCAAGGAACCATCTAAGGAAGTCCAAGTCAATGGCCTGCCAGAGAAGGAAGTCCCACCTTCGCTCCCGCCACAGGAATATGTCGCGCCTCAACAGTATTCAGTGCCAACTCAGATTCCAGCCCCAGTAGAAATAAGACAAGAAGTCCAGCCTGTTGAAAGACCTGTTGAAGTACCGAAAGAAGTACCAGTTACGGTCACCATGGTACCGGCACCGGTAGTGTCGAATATTCAAGCGGTACAGACCATGCCTCAAGTACCAGTTCAGACACAGAATCAAATCATACAGAATACGATGATCAATACTTCGAGTTTACAGCCTAACTTGACAACGCCATTGCAAATAGCCACGGATACCCATACTCCTTTATTGGGATTGAGTCAAGTGGGGACTCCTATGGGGGTTGGAGGGGACTTAGGGTTGAATATGGGGCTGCAGGGAGTAGGGCTGGGTATGACGACGCAGCAGAATTTGACCCCTACCCCGGGGGTCAATGATACGATGCCAAATGCGGAGAATATACAGAGGATGCTGTTGAAGCAAAATATCATGAAGTAAGTCAAATATATTAATTGTTTAGACCACTTAGTTTAGTTCCTTTGAACATTATTTTTTGGATTACTTACGAGTGTGGTTATGGGTTATGGAGAAACAAGAGTTTTTCTGGAGTGGATTGAAAGATCTGTCTGAACTGATAGTATGATTGAAGCTGTTTTTACAGTAATCTACGATCATAGAAAATGAAAATAAATTTAAAAACCAAAAACACCTTATACTAAAATCATATTACTCTCTATAGGAAGTCTGACGATAAGTAAATTTTGACATTGAAATTCATACCTGTACACAATACAATTTCGACATATTTTAAATTTTGACTACCTAACTATGATTATAATTATTATTATTTTGATTGTAACTTAATTTTTAACTTAAGTATTTTCGTGTAAGTACAGTGGTTTGCTAATATTATTGTCACACCGTAGCACTTTAAACTATATAGAATGACTGGCTGACCCGTGCGACGTCGTTTGCGTAACATTTTTCATTACTGCTCCGCTCCTATAGGTCTTAGCGTGATGATATATCGATAAATGGGCAATCTAACACTGAAATAATTTTTCAAATCGGACCAGTAGTTCCTGAGATTAGCGCGTTCAACCAAACAAACAAAAAAACAAACAAACCCTTCTGCTTTATAATATTAGTATAGATATTTAAGTATATTGCTGTGCCCTAGCAGGGTTCATGTATGAAACCTACCTTTATATGTAACAACTTATAAACTACATGAATGCAATAAATGATTATGATTATGAATGTTTATGCGTGTTCTAATAGATATTTCAATCAAGACTTGGCAAGAAATAATTAGTTTATTTGTTAATTCTTTGCAGTCAACAACAAAACCTATCTGGGCCAAACCTCCTAGGGTTGCTCAACCAGCAGTCATATCCGCAACCAGACCTCGGTCTACACAACACCATACTCAACAATGCACAGCCTGGTGAGTTTATATTTATTATTTGAATTTAGAATGTTTTCTTTTTTCTCTAATGATTGTTTTTTTTTTCTCTTCTACATAATTTAGTTTTTGTGTGCTTGCATAAAGAGGCTGGTTGTTGGTTTTTGTGAGAACTCTTATCGAAAAAACTTTTAACAAAAAAATACAACCAACTTCCAAAAAAACACTCATTTCGGAAGTTTGTGTTTTTGTTAGTTTCTTCGTATTTTGACACCAACATCCGAAATTAAAGCAAAAATGGAAAACGTGTCAGATGAGGTATGAAAAGATAGCTTGGCTTGCTGTAAAAAAAACTTTAAATTATTATGGGTATCTGGGACCTTGATATCCCCCGCACATTATTTGCCGTACAAGTAACGGCTCAAGCCCTGTACAAAAAATTAAGACGAGAAACCAATCTCTTTATACAAGCACCTGTTAGTATTAATATGTGTTAAATTCTATGTGTTTCTAGTACACTCTCTGTGTTATTTCATACTTTGAGCAAAACCTAGTAAAACTATATATTTCTCTGTGTTTCTCTTGAATGTTCTGTTTGAAACTATCAGTCTTTTATTTGTCCGTAAAAGGGTCGATTTGTAACAAGGTATCCCGTTTCAAAAATATTTATCTGCCAATTTACTCAAGATTTTCCAGTCTACTGACGCCTAGACAAGCAATATAATTTTTCCATTACACTTTTGGAAGAATATAATTGGACTAGCTTCCCAGTTTCTCCATTATTACAGGATAGACCCTGTTACGAAAACTTTTTCCTGAAATTATGGTAGGCACCGGATAAACGTGCAATAGCGGTCATTGACCCACATACATTTACTAACTTTTTTAACATCAGAAAAAGCCATAAAGCTGTCCTGAATCGACTTATATCAAGATTCGTGATCTTAAGGATCACGAATCAATTATTCCTGTATTTCCTTCCTTCCTTTATGGCTTTATGGTTTTCGGGTATTAAAAACGGAAGTGATAGTAGAGAAAGTTCAATATACTTGATTGCAAGTTTATCTGTCACCTACCATAGTGTCCTCACTAGCATTTTTTTTTTTCAAATAGTTACAATTTAAAATAGAAGCAAGATTCTTTTTTCTGAATTTTAAATGCACGTTCTATCAATTTCTAAGCAGTTGTTCTTTGTGAAGGTTTTGTCAGGCAGGCAAAGGTTTATTTCTGCCCCTCGGAAATCTGAAGCAAGGGGGAAGGCTAAAACATTACAAACTTCTGGCAAATACTAGAGCAACGACCCACTGTGTAGAATTATTTCTGTGTCATATCTGTGCGGTGGTACGTAAGTCGCTTACTACAATTAAAAAAAAAAAAAAAGAAAGACAGGATACCTTTATAAACTTATAACATCTTACAATACTAAAATAACAACCATGATATTAGTCAAAAACAATCTACAACTACACAGACTGTTACATTTTTCAAATAAAAAAAAAATGGTCAATACAACACTAAAAGATTTTTTTTTTTTTTTTACTGTTGATAGGCACGCGTTTGACCACTATATCACCTGATGGTAAGCGATGATGTGGTCTAAGATAATGCACGCTTGCCTAGAAGTAAACTATTCACTCTTGACTTAAAGACTCCCAGGTTGTAGCTTTCAGGAAACACAATTCGAATCAGCACTTCCTGAGATTAGCATGTTCAACCAAACAAACTCTTCAGCTTTATAATATTAGAACAGAATTAATCAGGGTTTGAAATCACGCCCAACCACACCAATACTTGAATATAATGACATCTATCATCACGGTACAAATACACTGAAAAACGAGCCTTACACATATCAAAATAAGATCTTTATTACAAAAGCCAAGCGACTTAGGTCCCCCCGTACCGCACATAACCCGCACCCGTGTGACTAACCCGTGTTATGACGTCAGCGCCCATGATGACCGCTCGCCTGCCACCGCAGTATCAGCCGCAGAAGTACTACCAACCGATGCTAGCCAACGACTTTATTGGTAAATGTCTTGTTTTATCTTTGTGCGTGTTCGTTTGTGGCTTGTTTGTGTGTGTGTTTGTGTTGGATTGAGAAAGGAAAGCGATACAACTTTTGGTAAATTTTTACCCGACAACACAAAAAAGAGAGTTCTTAATTATTTATTTATTTATTAAAGTATTTTTCACGTGTTTATTGAAATGCAGAGGCGTCTGCCCAGTAGTGGGGGACGGTGAAGGCTAAATAAAAGACTGTAAATGTGTCAAACCCGCGGGAATTATCATCTAGGTGAGAACGCACGGATGCTGAAGATAAATAAAGGTAGGCAGGGTATACAGTGTGTTCCTGGCTGAATTAATGATCCTGTAAAGATATGTTTCGAACATTATAAGGCTCAGGCAAAAATAGACCTTTTTAAGTCTAAGTAAGTAAACGAAGTCGAGTCGCACAGCATAGTTGCGAAGAGGTTTATGTATTGCAGTTCTGGGCTATTAAAGATTTCATAGTTATTAGCAAATTTTTGCCCAGATTTTTTGTGGAATTCTCAGTTGATCTTAGAAATATTTTTTAAGAAATCTGTCAATAGGAGAGGCCGGTCCTAATCTATTCTGAAAGACAAGTTAAAAGTCCTAAGCAGTCGTCATGTGAGTAGGGAACTGCACTGTCAATTCTTATTCAAAAATCTATCAGTGAATGTTCTATCACAAATTACATTAATCTGACATGGTGTTCGTTTGGGTGTATCGCCTTCTTTCTCTCTCAATTTGTGTCAATAATATTTACGTCATCAATGTTAAATGTTATCGCACTACTTTTTATGTTGGCTTTATTTACTTTATCTGTTTCACAGCACATAGTTATTTAGTTTGTATTAGGCTTTTAGTTAAGTATGCCTATGTTACTTTTATGAAGTAAAATAAGGCATTAGACTTTGTATTTTTTTTTAATCTTGCTTTGAATGAATACCCCAAAAGCTTTCGTTGTTATTTTTTTTAGTTTCCATTAATGGATTTAAATTTCAGGCCAAGTTGAAAGATGTTATTGACGCTTGGGTGGAATTAAAACGATTTAAAAACCTTAGGGCTCATATAGGCTTTGGTCTAGTTTTCTACAAAAATAATAAACGTATTGATTTATCAATCACATCTGATTGTTTAGTATTGAATATATCAGATTTGTTTCGAAATCAATGCTTTGGTATATTTCTAGAATACGGACCTTTGTTCTTTAAATACAGGATTTCAGCTCGCAAAGCTTAGTGTCCCACGCCGTTTTTATGGTTCGAGACCAGATTACTGAAGACTTATAAAACAAGGTACCTCAACAAAAGTGCTGAAACAGATACAAAAGGGCCAACATAACCGCTCAACACAAATAATAACACTCTTTTCTCGCCAACACAGGATTCAATCCCCTCTTTCCATCATCAGCTCAGCAGCAGGCTCTGCAGTCGTCAGTGAACCAGCTGGCCAGTCAGCAGATGAGTCAGCTGGGTATGATGGGGCTGGCGGCCCCACTGCCGCCCCAAGCGCTGGCCTTCCAGCACCAGAATATAGCGCAGATGGGCTTAAACCAGAATCTTATGGGACAGAATCTTGGACAGAACTTGGGTAACTATACAGGTATTTGCTTGCTTGCTTTACTTTTGATTACTTGGTGAAACTTGTCAGCCAAATGTGTAAACGTTGACATTACTTGACGTTGACACTCCTGTACTGCCATGCCACCTATAGATCCGGCACGCTTCTTTTAGGCGAAGAACAATAGCAATATCGAAACTGAGAGTAAATAATACGTAACACAACTGCAGTTGCTGTGGGAACGTGTAGGAACTCGCTATCAACATCATCAGTACATAGCACTGCCGGACATAGGCTTGCCCAATTGCACGCCTTTTATTTGCTTCGGCCACTTTTAGCGAACTGCCATCAGCAAGTTAACTTTGTCTTGCCTTGTCTATAGACGACATACAATCAATGTAGTCATCTAAATAAGGCAGTGAGTTTTTTTGCCCCAGGATTTTCTGATTCAAAAACAAAATACCGAGCATCGTAACTTATTGTCAAACAATAGTACAGCTCAAACACGTGGTCCATATTCTCGCTTGCTTTTCGAGACATCGCCAAGCGAAGGTTAACGTTTTACCGTGATATTTTAAGCTCAACATAGTTTTTGAATGATCATTCAGAGAAGTTTTGAATCAATTCTATAGTAGATTTCATCTTACCATAGCCAAAAACAAATAATCCATTCTGTATTTCAGGTCTAGCAAGTCAGAACTTAGGATTAGGTGGTCAGAATCTCATAGGCGGGCAGAACCTGGCCTTAGGCGGTCAGAACTTGGCTCTCGGAGGACAGAATCTAGGATTAATTAACCAGAATTTGGGACAGCTGGTGGCTCATCGAGCGGTGCATCATGCGTTGGCGAGGAGGGCTGTCGATATGGATATGGCAGGTGAACTAGATATGAAACTTTTTTTTGTATTAGAAGGCATGGGTTTCGAGGTGGGGTTTGTCCCAGCTCTTACTAATTGTTTATTTCCGGGCGTTTTACCAGCATATTTGTACCTGCAACAAAAACTCTGGATTATCCAAATTACCTTATAACTCCATCAAATGAACCGATTTGAAAAATTCTTGTTTTATCTGAAAGTATATACTTGCAGATTAGTCCTATTTAAATTTTATCAGAATCGGTTACGAAGTTTGGATTTTAAATCGAAATAGCTGGAATTCGTCTACTTGGATGATGGTTTTATGTCATCCAAGTAATCGAAATTGCGTATTTTGCTTTTCTGCGATTTTGCAGTGGTGTTGTTAGGTGTGGGGTACCACTAAAAAGGGAAAATTAATAAACTTTTTACAAAAAATACAACCGACTTCCAAAAAAAAAACACTACAAAGTAAAAAAATAACTTTAATTTCGGAAGTCGGTGTTTTTGTTAGTTTCTTCGTATTTTTTTTTTTGGAAGTCGGTTGTATTTTTTTTGTAAAAAGTTTTTGTATTAGAAGGCATAGGTACTTTTTTACATGGGTTTTGTCCCAGCTTTCACGAATTGTTTATTTCCGGGCATTTTACCAGCATATTTGTACCTGCAACAAAAACGCTGGGTTATCCAAAATGGCCTAAATAAATTTGATTTACTAATTTTTTTTGTCTAAAATTACTTCTTACCTGACACATTCGATTTTCTCTCCCGCTGGGCTCATTTTACTTGAAGACGGCGCAATGTGAACTGCACTTCTGTCTTTACGCGTTGTCTTTCAAATGATTGATCAAAACGTTTAATTTCTGATTCCAGGCATGACGAACGTGAACTCGACGGGCTCGTCTCAGCCGAGCACGCCCAACAAGGCGCACTCGTACAATGAGTACATGCTCACGCTGCAGCACAAGCTGGCCTCCATATCCAATAGCGTGAGTATACACTAACCATTAATTCTCTATTCATTATTCTCTAACTCATTGAATTGAATATCACGTGTTCCCAAAAACCTATGTACCCTCTTCTTCTTTTATCTTGTGGGTAGTAAGGTCTAACGGCCCCACACACGCTAGTGTCAGAGTTTCTAAACCGTCTTAAGGGCCTCTGACATGGTTATACGACCGCCGGCTTTTACGTGCCTTCCGAAGCACGGAATCCCTTCTACCATCGGACATCCAGACGCACCGCAAGTTACCATCCCTACCTTGCTGCTATTCCATGAATTATATAAAAGATGTTTGGAAACGCTTAGTGCACTAAGCGTTTCCAAACATCTTTTATAATGCGCATAGCAAAGGAGTGAAACTCTCTGCCTGCGTCTGTGTTTCCGAACGCCTACAACCCTAATCTCTACAAAGTTAGACTAAATTGGCTCCTTCTGGGTAAGCTCGCTCCATCGTAAACTTTGTCTCTGTCATCTCTGACCATGCCAAGTCAAGAGCAAACCTGCGGCCCGACAATACAAAGGATCTTAGTCTTCGCAGGAACGCTTCTAGTACCTGTTTAAGGGTTGCCGAAAATCGAGTTAAATTTCGTGTGATTCAAAATGGCCTATGTCCAGCTGTAGCCTACTAACCATGGTGGGTGTACCGTAGTATATTTTTACCTTTATAGGCCCCTGCATAGGATCTTATGTAACTTGGGCTTTTACGAATATTTGAACTTGTTAGAAGTACCTAAGTTACAATATTAATATGAAGAGGTGATTATCATATTGCTTGTATTTATTTCAAGTTTCTTTCTTTATTACTACAATAAATGTTATCAGGGCCCTGTGTCGCCGCAGTCTCCGTTGGAGTACAGTCCCGCGCTGTCACCGACGCACCGGCCGCCTCTGCATAACATGCCCAAGGTACGTTCTATTATTCTTCTTATTACTGAAAATAAATAACTTAGCAATCCTAAAAATCCATCTATTTACCCGACTGCGCCGGAAGGAGGGTATGTTTTTGAAGAGTATGTATGTATTTGTTTTGAAAAAATCGACCTTCTCCTACAACAAATCAGTACCCTAGTGGGCTTACTGACTACCGTCATCACTAAACTAACACCATAAATGACTCCTCTACGAATCGCAACCTGGAATATCAATGGATTGGCTCCCAATATCCAAGAGTTGGAGACTTTAATGAAAGCCAACAAACTAGACGCCGTATTAATTTCAGAGTCGCACGGGACGTCCAGAAGCTCGTTCCGTATCAAAGGATATAACATTTACCACTGTCCCCATCCTGATGGTAGTGCGCATGCTGGCTCAGCGCTGGCCATTAGAGCGAACCTGAGACATTCACTGATGGAACCATATTCTACAGTGCACATACAAGCTACTTCTGTTAGATTGGAGGACCGAGCAGGCCCAATTATTCTATCCTCAATTTACTGCCCACCAAGACACAAAATAACTTCAGACATGTTCAAAACCTACTTCAATACTCTTGGCCATAGGTTTATTGCAGGTGGTGACTGGAATGCCAAACATACATTTTGGGGATCCCGCTGTACCAGCACTCGTGGGCGCGATTTGAAACGTTGTGTCGATGAAAACCACTTAAAACCGATATCCGCAGGTGAGGCTACCTACTGGCCTAGCGATCCTAGGAAACTGCCGGATCTTTTGGATTTCTTCATCAATAAGGGTATAGATAGTTTAAACACTACTATCGAATCAAGTCTAGACGGGTCATCTGATCACACACCGGTCATCCTCACAATTAGCACTAGTGAGCTTACTCGGGAAATTACTGAGTCTTTGACGAATAGCCATACTGACTGGGACGGCTTCAAGACCTACCTCAATGAAAACTTTACCGCAACTATTCCACTGAAGAATCAAAATGATGTAGATAACGCCTGCAGATATTTCACTAACGCCATTCAAGTGGCTGCCTGGATCAACACACCTTCCCGGCTCAAAGGTCACACCAACCACTCTCATCCACCAGACATAATGCAAAAGATTTTAGAAAAGCGCAAACTTAGAAGAATATGGCATCAATCCCGTCATCCTCTTGATAAAGTCAATTACAACAAGGCAGCAAAGGAGCTAAAGGCTATAGTCAAGGAGTCTACTAACACAACGTTGACAGCTAACCTACAGATGATGTCACCTACGGGGGTTGGTGGGAACTCGCTCTGGAAGGCCACTAAAAACTTAGATAAGCCTCAACTACAATCTTACCCTCCAATCAGATCAGAGGGTTCCTGGGCAAGAACTGACTTGGAAAAGGCCGAGGTATTCGCAACGCATCTGTCCTCTGTATTCAAACCCAACGAGAGTGTTTCTAATGAGCATGACATTAACGCAATATTGGAACAAGACTTACAGATGTGTATGCCTATCATACCCACAACACCTAAAGAAATAGCGAAGGAAATTAGACTGCTGAACTCGAGAAAAGCCCCGGGATTTGACCTGATCACGCCTTGCATACTTAAAAATCTTCCCAGGAAATGCGTTTCTTTCCTAGCTAGTTTGTTCAACGCAATCTTTCGAACATCTCACTTTCCTGACCTGTGGAAAATCTCCGAAGTTGTTATGATCCATAAATTAGGCAAACCTGAACACGAGGCCTCATCTTATCGGCCGATAAGTCTAACGCCTGTACTCTCCAAGCTGTGGGAGAGGATATTCCTCAGCCGTCTTAAACCTTGCATGGATGCCAATGATATTGTTCCGTCTCACCAGTTTGGCTTTAGGAAATCTCACTCAACAATAGAACAGGTTCACCGAGTTTATCAAACAGGAAGACAGGCTATCGAACGTAAAAAGTACTGCTCAGCGGCGTTTCTTGATGTTCAGCAAGCCTTCGACCGTGTCTGGCACAAAGGATTGCTGGCTAAAGTGAAGGAAAAACTTCCACACTCAATGTACCTGCTCATCCAGTCGTATTTATCCGACCGTTGCTTCCAAGTGAAACAAGGCGAAGCAAGATCAAAATTGATTGAAGTGAGAGCTGGTGTGCCACAGGGATCTGTTCTTGGCCCGGTGTTGTACAACATCTTTACATCAGATCTACCCACGTTAGATGGTATAACAATAGCAACATATGCCGACGACATAGCCTATCTATCAGTTGATGACAACTCAGAAACGGCCAGCAAAAAACTCCAAAAACAACTAGACGCAACTCATAAATGGCTCTGTAAGTGGCGAATACGTGCGAGTGCATCCAAGTCTAACCATATCACCTTCACGCTCAGGCACGGAAACACCCCACCTGTTAGACTAGGTCCTGACACCCTACCACACACAGATTGTGTAAAGTATCTTGGCTTCCACTTAGATAGGCGCCTAACATGGAAGCATCACATTAAATATAAGAGGGATGAGATAAACCACAAGTTCCGCAACCTGTATTGGCTCATGGGAAGAAACTCTGTACTCTCTGTAGACAACAAACTCCTCATTTACAACTCGGTTCTCAAGCCCATATGGACCTACGGGATCCAATTGTGGGGCGTTGCCAGCAAATCCAACATACTCTGCCTGCAAAGAATGCAAAATGGTATCCTAAGATCAATAGCGAATGCACCTTGGTTTGCTAGGAATGACGAAATCCACGACTATCTACAAATGCCTTCAGTAACCTCTGAAATCGAGCGATACAAAAGACAACACAAGGCACGCCTAGCCTCGCATCCAAACCCATTAGTTAAGGAACTGTTGAACCCGACAGCGGTGGTAAAAAGGCTGAAGAGGAACCACCTTCTATAAGTGGGAGGTGCAGCACTGGCTGCTCCACCATAACGCCATTTATCAAGGAACAAATTCGCTTATGGTCCGACGACCGATTGCAAATAGAATTATATGGAGAAAAAAAAAAAAAAAAAAAAAAAAAATGTATGTATTTATAATTGTTTGGCACGCTCTGCGGCCTGAACGGTTCGATGGAGTTTAGCTTGAGAGGTGTCGTAAGATTCGTATTTACTGTGAGAGTGTATATCAAAATAGTAAAAAAAAAACAAAATGGCCGATTTTTGGCGCAATACTGTAAGTTGGAAGCTCCAGTGTAGCCTGCGAAATTCAAATATTTTTATGTTTTTTTGCAATTTGCCGGTCAGTATGAAGCTGGATGTTGAACGAAATACGGTTCGCGATCGTAAAGAGCATTTATCTAAAGGTTTATAACCATTTGAATCATAAATATAACCCTCTTAAGTTCATAGAACTCGATTGAATATTATTTCGTGAAAAAGTCATTCAATCGAGTTGTATGAACTTAGAGGGTTATATTGATAGCTAGCTGACTCGCGCAACTTCGTCTGCGTCACATTTTCCATTATTGCTCCGCTCCTATTTGTCTTAGCGTGATGATATAACCTTCCTCGATAAATGGGCTATCTAACACTGAAAGAATATTTAAAATCGGACCAGTAGTTCCTGAGATTAGCGCGTTCAACCAAACAAACATACAAACTCTTCTGCTTTATAATATTGATGATAATTAAAATGGGTATAATTCTTTAGCACAATATACGTTACAGCCGCGAATAGTATTTTGTTCAACATACAGCTTCACACTGATCGGCAAATTGCAAAAAACATAAAAAAAAATTGAATTACTGGCGCTTCCACCTTAAAAATATCCTCAAAACCTGTGGCAAAAAGTAGGGTAACAAAATAAAGGGTTTGCAGAGACGATTCCAAAAAGTACCTCACTAAAATGTAGGAAATAAAAACGACTAAAAAGTTCCAAACAAGTCGCTTTTCATGCAGTCTGATGCAGGTCAATCACAGATCTGATGCCACTAACTGCCCAATGCAATTTTTTACAGCCTTATTTCGCCCACTGCTAAGTATAGGCCTCTCTTTTCTAGTGCCGATCCCTCCTGTACCAGCCTCATCCTCATGTCGTCTGTCTGTCTTACGTTAGCAATACTTACTGATAATTAGTCTTTTCATGGTTGGCTCCATGAACGTGTACGTGAACATAATACTATAAGCGTTCATTGGCAGGACCTAGTTATGTTCAATAATGGGTTTATAGGGTGTGAAGTTTGTAGGTACAATAACAGAGGTCAGGGTGCCTAAAGGGCGACTTTAGGAGAATCATATTAGTATCATAATATTCATCACACAAAAATCTGTCAAATTTATTTTTCATCTTTATCGCTAACGCATTAGGTTCAAGGTTGATTGGGAAAATTTCACAGTGACGGGTAACGTGATTTGCTTTCTGATTCTGCTAAAGTGGGCTTTTTAGACCCGCTGGTCCTTGACAAATCTCGCAATTTTTTCCAGTAGTGTTGTCAAAATATTAATAAAGTTACTTTAACCATCCAAATCATCAGTCATTTTTCTTAGTATTTTCGTATATTTATGCAGGCGGAGGGCGGCGAGGCGACGGAAGGCGCGCCGGCGCCGGCGCACAAGACGCGGCACGCCGCGCAGCTCGCCGAGCTCGACCACGAGCTCAGCAAGATCAGTCTGCACTACAAGCATCCGCCGCCCAAGGTAAGCGGACACAACACTCACACAAGACGCGGCACGCGGCGCAGCTCGCCGAGCTCGACCACGAGCTCAGCAAGATCAGTCTGCACTACAAGCATCCGCCGCCCAAGGTAAGCGGACACAACACTCACACAAGACGCGGCACGCGGCGCAGCTCGCCGAGCTCGACCACGAGCTCAGCAAGATCAGTCTGCACTACAAGCATCCGCCGCCCAAGGTAAGCGGACACAACACTCACACAAGACGCGGCACGCGGCGCAGCTCGCCGAGCTCGACCACGAGCTCAGCAAGATCAGTCTGCACTACAAGCATCCGCCGCCCAAGGTAAGCGGACACAACACTCACACAAGACGCGGCACGCGGCGCAGCTCGCCGAGCTCGACCACGAGCTCAGCAAGATCAGTCTGCACTACAAGCATCCGCCGCCCAAGGTAAGCGGACACAACACTCACACAAGACGCGGCACGCGGCGCAGCTCGCCGAGCTCGACCACGAGCTCAGCAAGATCAGTCTGCACTACAAGCATCCGCCGCCCAAGGTAAGCGGACACAACACTCACACAAGACGCGGCACGCGGCGCAGCTCGCCGAGCTCGACCACGAGCTCAGCAAGATCAGTCTGCACTACAAGCATCCGCCGCCCAAGGTAAGCGGACACAACACTCACACAAGACGCGGCACGCGGCGCAGCTCGCCGAGCTCGACCACGAGCTCAGCAAGATCAGTCTGCACTACAAGCATCCGCCGCCCAAGGTAAGCGGACACAACACTCACACAAGACGCGGCACGCGGCGCAGCTCGCCGAGCTCGACCACGAGCTCAGCAAGATCAGTCTGCACTACAAGCATCCGCCGCCCAAGGTAAGCGGACACAACACTCACACAAGACGCGGCACGCGGCGCAGCTCGCCGAGCTCGACCACGAGCTCAGCAAGATCAGTCTGCACTACAAGCATCCGCCGCCCAAGGTAAGCGGACACAACACTCACACAAGACGCGGCACGCGGCGCAGCTCGCCGAGCTCGACCACGAGCTCAGCAAGATCAGTCTGCACTACAAGCATCCGCCGCCCAAGGTAAGCGGACACAACACTCACACAAGACGCGGCACGCGGCGCAGCTCGCCGAGCTCGACCACGAGCTCAGCAAGATCAGTCTGCACTACAAGCATCCGCCGCCCAAGGTAAGCGGACACAACACTCACACAAGACGCGGCACGCGGCGCAGCTCGCCGAGCTCGACCACGAGCTCAGCAAGATCAGTCTGCACTACAAGCATCCGCCGCCCAAGGTAAGCGGACACAACACTCACACAAGACGCGGCACGCGGCGCAGCTCGCCGAGCTCGACCACGAGCTCAGCAAGATCAGTCTGCACTACAAGCATCCGCCGCCCAAGGTAAGCGGACACAACACTCACACAAGACGCGGCACGCGGCGCAGCTCGCCGAGCTCGACCACGAGCTCAGCAAGATCAGTCTGCACTACAAGCATCCGCCGCCCAAGGTAAGCGGACACAACACTCACACAAGACGCGGCACGCGGCGCAGCTCGCCGAGCTCGACCACGAGCTCAGCAAGATCAGTCTGCACTACAAGCATCCGCCGCCCAAGGTAAGCGGACACAACACTCACACAAGACGCGGCACGCGGCGCAGCTCGCCGAGCTCGACCACGAGCTCAGCAAGATCAGTCTGCACTACAAGCATCCGCCGCCCAAGGTAAGCGGACACAACACTCACACAAGACGCGGCACGCGGCGCAGCTCGCCGAGCTCGACCACGAGCTCAGCAAGATCAGTCTGCACTACAAGCATCCGCCGCCCAAGGTAAGCGGACACAACACTCACACAAGACGCGGCACGCGGCGCAGCTCGCCGAGCTCGACCACGAGCTCAGCAAGATCAGTCTGCACTACAAGCATCCGCCGCCCAAGGTAAGCGGACACAACACTCACACAAGACGCGGCACGCGGCGCAGCTCGCCGAGCTCGACCACGAGCTCAGCAAGATCAGTCTGCACTACAAGCATCCGCCGCCCAAGGTAAGCGGACACAACACTCACACAAGACGCGGCACGCGGCGCAGCTCGCCGAGCTCGACCACGAGCTCAGCAAGATCAGTCTGCACTACAAGCATCCGCCGCCCAAGGTAAGCGGACACAACACTCACACAAGACGCGGCACGCGGCGCAGCTCGCCGAGCTCGACCACGAGCTCAGCAAGATCAGTCTGCACTACAAGCATCCGCCGCCCAAGGTAAGCGGACACAACACTCACACAAGACGCGGCACGCGGCGCAGCTCGCCGAGCTCGACCACGAGCTCAGCAAGATCAGTCTGCACTACAAGCATCCGCCGCCCAAGGTAAGCGGACACAACACTCACACAAGACGCGGCACGCGGCGCAGCTCGCCGAGCTCGACCACGAGCTCAGCAAGATCAGTCTGCACTACAAGCATCCGCCGCCCAAGGTAAGCGGACACAACACTCACACAAGACGCGGCACGCGGCGCAGCTCGCCGAGCTCGACCACGAGCTCAGCAAGATCAGTCTGCACTACAAGCATCCGCCGCCCAAGGTAAGCGGACACAACACTCACACAAGACGCGGCACGCGGCGCAGCTCGCCGAGCTCGACCACGAGCTCAGCAAGATCAGTCTGCACTACAAGCATCCGCCGCCCAAGGTAAGCGGACACAACACTCACACAAGACGCGGCACGCGGCGCAGCTCGCCGAGCTCGACCACGAGCTCAGCAAGATCAGTCTGCACTACAAGCATCCGCCGCCCAAGGTAAGCGGACACAACACTCACACAAGACGCGGCACGCGGCGCAGCTCGCCGAGCTCGACCACGAGCTCAGCAAGATCAGTCTGCACTACAAGCATCCGCCGCCCAAGGTAAGCGGACACAACACTCACACAAGACGCGGCACGCGGCGCAGCTCGCCGAGCTCGACCACGAGCTCAGCAAGATCAGTCTGCACTACAAGCATCCGCCGCCCAAGGTAAGCGGACACAACACTCACACAAGACGCGGCACGCGGCGCAGCTCGCCGAGCTCGACCACGAGCTCAGCAAGATCAGTCTGCACTACAAGCATCCGCCGCCCAAGGTAAGCGGACACAACACTCACACAAGACGCGGCACGCGGCGCAGCTCGCCGAGCTCGACCACGAGCTCAGCAAGATCAGTCTGCACTACAAGCATCCGCCGCCCAAGGTAAGCGGACACAACACTCACACAAGACGCGGCACGCGGCGCAGCTCGCCGAGCTCGACCACGAGCTCAGCAAGATCAGTCTGCACTACAAGCATCCGCCGCCCAAGGTAAGCGGACACAACACTCACACAAGACGCGGCACGCGGCGCAGCTCGCCGAGCTCGACCACGAGCTCAGCAAGATCAGTCTGCACTACAAGCATCCGCCGCCCAAGGTAAGCGGACACAACACTCACACAAGACGCGGCACGCGGCGCAGCTCGCCGAGCTCGACCACGAGCTCAGCAAGATCAGTCTGCACTACAAGCATCCGCCGCCCAAGGTAAGCGGACACAACACTCACACAAGACGCGGCACGCGGCGCAGCTCGCCGAGCTCGACCACGAGCTCAGCAAGATCAGTCTGCACTACAAGCATCCGCCGCCCAAGGTAAGCGGACACAACACTCACACAAGACGCGGCACGCGGCGCAGCTCGCCGAGCTCGACCACGAGCTCAGCAAGATCAGTCTGCACTACAAGCATCCGCCGCCCAAGGTAAGCGGACACAACACTCACACAAGACGCGGCACGCGGCGCAGCTCGCCGAGCTCGACCACGAGCTCAGCAAGATCAGTCTGCACTACAAGCATCCGCCGCCCAAGGTAAGCGGACACAACACTCACACAAGACGCGGCACGCGGCGCAGCTCGCCGAGCTCGACCACGAGCTCAGCAAGATCAGTCTGCACTACAAGCATCCGCCGCCCAAGGTAAGCGGACACAACACTCACACAAGACGCGGCACGCGGCGCAGCTCGCCGAGCTCGACCACGAGCTCAGCAAGATCAGTCTGCACTACAAGCATCCGCCGCCCAAGGTAAGCGGACACAACACTCACACAAGACGCGGCACGCGGCGCAGCTCGCCGAGCTCGACCACGAGCTCAGCAAGATCAGTCTGCACTACAAGCATCCGCCGCCCAAGGTAAGCGGACACAACACTCACACAAGACGCGGCACGCGGCGCAGCTCGCCGAGCTCGACCACGAGCTCAGCAAGATCAGTCTGCACTACAAGCATCCGCCGCCCAAGGTAAGCGGACACAACACTCACACAAGACGCGGCACGCGGCGCAGCTCGCCGAGCTCGACCACGAGCTCAGCAAGATCAGTCTGCACTACAAGCATCCGCCGCCCAAGGTAAGCGGACACAACACTCACACAAGACGCGGCACGCGGCGCAGCTCGCCGAGCTCGACCACGAGCTCAGCAAGATCAGTCTGCACTACAAGCATCCGCCGCCCAAGGTAAGCGGACACAACACTCACACAAGACGCGGCACGCGGCGCAGCTCGCCGAGCTCGACCACGAGCTCAGCAAGATCAGTCTGCACTACAAGCATCCGCCGCCCAAGGTAAGCGGACACAACACTCACACAAGACGCGGCACGCGGCGCAGCTCGCCGAGCTCGACCACGAGCTCAGCAAGATCAGTCTGCACTACAAGCATCCGCCGCCCAAGGTAAGCGGACACAACACTCACACAAGACGCGGCACGCGGCGCAGCTCGCCGAGCTCGACCACGAGCTCAGCAAGATCAGTCTGCACTACAAGCATCCGCCGCCCAAGGTAAGCGGACACAACACTCACACAAGACGCGGCACGCGGCGCAGCTCGCCGAGCTCGACCACGAGCTCAGCAAGATCAGTCTGCACTACAAGCATCCGCCGCCCAAGGTAAGCGGACACAACACTCACACAAGACGCGGCACGCGGCGCAGCTCGCCGAGCTCGACCACGAGCTCAGCAAGATCAGTCTGCACTACAAGCATCCGCCGCCCAAGGTAAGCGGACACAACACTCACACAAGACGCGGCACGCGGCGCAGCTCGCCGAGCTCGACCACGAGCTCAGCAAGATCAGTCTGCACTACAAGCATCCGCCGCCCAAGGTAAGCGGACACAACACTCACACAAGACGCGGCACGCGGCGCAGCTCGCCGAGCTCGACCACGAGCTCAGCAAGATCAGTCTGCACTACAAGCATCCGCCGCCCAAGGTAAGCGGACACAACACTCACACAAGACGCGGCACGCGGCGCAGCTCGCCGAGCTCGACCACGAGCTCAGCAAGATCAGTCTGCACTACAAGCATCCGCCGCCCAAGGTAAGCGGACACAACACTCACACAAGACGCGGCACGCGGCGCAGCTCGCCGAGCTCGACCACGAGCTCAGCAAGATCAGTCTGCACTACAAGCATCCGCCGCCCAAGGTAAGCGGACACAACACTCACACAAGACGCGGCACGCGGCGCAGCTCGCCGAGCTCGACCACGAGCTCAGCAAGATCAGTCTGCACTACAAGCATCCGCCGCCCAAGGTAAGCGGACACAACACTCACACAAGACGCGGCACGCGGCGCAGCTCGCCGAGCTCGACCACGAGCTCAGCAAGATCAGTCTGCACTACAAGCATCCGCCGCCCAAGGTAAGCGGACACAACACTCACACAAGACGCGGCACGCGGCGCAGCTCGCCGAGCTCGACCACGAGCTCAGCAAGATCAGTCTGCACTACAAGCATCCGCCGCCCAAGGTAAGCGGACACAACACTCACACAAGCGAACCTCAGTCGATGAATGCGAGATGTGGCAACACGCACGGGGAGGCCGCCGTCCAGCAGAGATGAACCCAACTGCACTACTAGGGTTCCGATCCCGAGGTAATCAACGGAACCTTATATAAACCTCTCTTTCCAACTATCTGTCAGCGGGCTGTAACACATGAACCGTAATAAAAAAAAGGCTTCAAATCTTCACAGGGTGTGTATCTCTATTGCCACTATAACAACAAATCACCACATATTAAAAAACAAAGTCATCCGCCGCGTCGTGTCTATCTGATCGTGATAAACTCAAAAACTAATGCACCGATTTTCGTGCTGTTTTCACTGATGGATAGAGTGGTTCTCTAGGAATGTTTTGGTATATAATTTTTCAAGAGGGCGAAGACGCGGGCATCAGCTAGTATTAAATAAAAAATAAAGAAGAATAGGGGTTTTCAGTTAATGGACCCGATGCGTCTGTTATGTGTGCTTAGCCTAATAGAGTTGTAAGAAACTTTTGAAGTTGGAGTTTAGGTTTCTGTGTGCTATTCTGGGTGGGTGGACGAAAATTATGCGGACATGACATTTCGATGTGGCCGTGCATGCAGTGAGGCTGATAACCAATATTGAAAGATGGATATTACGATGACTGCAGAGCATTTTATATGGTCATAATGGAGATAGTTGTTTTTGAAAAACTGACTTGCCTGCGACTTTTTACGCGTATATCCCATCTTTCCCTGTACCTATGTAGGCTAGGAAGGCTTTTCTTAGTTCTCCTATGGAGTGTAGGGAAGGTAATTCCTAATTTCAGCTTTCTACGATCAATCAGTCAGTAACTGAAGAAATTTATATACATAAATCGATGGAACTGTAAAAGAGATTTGTTATGCCTTTCAAACATGGCATTTGTATTGTTTCAGGATGTGTTCATAGAACACAACGCGGAAGAGCATGAAATGCTCGCGGCGACCATCAACGACAGCGCTGGCAATAATTATGAAGGTCAGTCACAAGTTTACAGTGTATATGTCACCGGAAAACGCCAAACACCGTAAGATTGTAAAATATCGCGTGAAATTGTAAACAATTTTTCGAAATAACATACGGATATATTGGAAACTATTGAATTTGGGTGGGATATATTATATACAAAACGATTTTTCTTAATATATCGAGAAATTATAATCTAATTAAGGTTTACTACAATCTTACGGAGTCTGCAATTTTTCGGTGACATAATTATACTAACTGGGAACAAGGTTTACTAAACTATGGCCAAAAATCCATCAATTAATAACAGTACACTTGTACAGTCGTCGCTAATGAACTGAACAAAGTAATATATTCATGCTCAAGACCCCCTCCCTCGGATCTACTCGCTAAGTCAAACGTATTCACAGTATATCTGGCTCATATTCTAAAGAAAAATAATCTCGTTAAACATTGAGCTGCTAGTTCTCATTCTCGTTCAAGAAAGTCAATAAACATCAGGTGATATAATTGGGAACCATTATCATTTATATATATTTGTACCACCCTAGTATTATCCTACTAGTGTGGTTGACTTATACAGTAAGCCTTTTTTTTTTTTTTTTTTTTTTTTAGGGATGGGAAATCATCCAATGACTCCTCCCGCTCTGGGTGTAGCGGGAGGGAGTGTCAGACTTCTACTGACTAAAACCCATCCATGTTCCTTCATTGCCCTTTGTGTTCCGGAGCCACGGTGTCCCTTGCGAATAATCCCGCGACTCCGGCAGGCGTCGGCCCTTTCGGGCCCCTCTGTGTTGCTGACTCTCTTTGAGGCGCACGTGGAACACTAACGCGCCGTCGACACGGCCTGTCTAGATGGACGGACGGCGAGCCACCCATAGCTCGCCGTCCACAGGCCTGCGCCTACGGTGGCCGGAGGTCACCAGGTGGCCCCCGACGCCCGCGGCGTCCACCACGGCGGCCGGGACGAGAGGGTCTCCTCTCCCGCTCCGCCACCTCCTTCGCTAGCATGACTGCTTCGCAGAAGGAGGCAACGGCGTCCCATTCCGTCTCGCTCCGGACCATGGCTTGGACCAGGGCCGGACGCGAGAGGTCGCCGCCAATCGCCGTTTCGAGGACACGGCGGTGCGCCGCCCAAGCGGGGCACACCTGCACAGTGTGCTCTACCGTGTCCTCCGGTCGATCCTCGCAGTGGTGACACCCGGGCGTTTCCTCCCGCCGAATTCGGTGCAGGAACCTCCCGAAACATCCATGTCCGGTGAGGACCTGCGTCAGGCGGAAGGTGAGGACGCCGTGGCGCCTCTCAAGCCACTCCTCAAAGAGGGGACTTATCGCCGCTATTGTGGCGTGCCCTGCGCTGGGTTGCGATAGTCGTCGTCTCCATGACGCCATGAGATCGCGCCGGAAGTCCGTCCGCTGCGCGACAATTTGCCGCGTCAGCGGAGTTTCCCCCCGGCTTAGTACCTCCGCGCGCCAATCATGCAGGCGCGCGAGGACCACCGCCTCCAGATCCCATGGCGGCAATCCGGCAAGGAGACCCGCCGCTTCGCGCGAGATCGTGCGGTACCCTCGGGTCATCCTGAGGGCCACCACCTTTTGGGGCGCGTTCAAGTGGTTCGCAGCACGCTGCCTCAATAAACGCGCCCACACCGGGGCCCCGTAAAGGGCCATGGACCGCACGACCCCCGCGTATAGCCTACGGCAGGAGGCGTTCGGTCCCCCCAGGTTGGGCAGGAGCCGCCTGAAAGCAGCCCCGGCCCGCTCCAGTTTGGGGACCAAACGTCGGAAATGCTCCACGAAGTTCCATCGGCTGTCTAGGACGAGCCCCAGGTATTTCAGCGTCGATTCGACGCCGATGGAAACCCCTCCTACCGTCAGCAAGGATCCCGACGGTGGCGCAATGCCTCGGCCATGAAAACACATGGCTTCGGACTTGTGCAGCGCCACCTCGAGACCCAGTTGCCGGATCCTCTCCACGACTATCGCAACCCCGCGTGTCATTACGTCGGCCGCCTCCGCGTACGACCCCCCTTGTGCCAGCACCAGCGTGTCGTCAGCGTAACAAATGACGTTGACGCCGCTAGGGAGGTCGGCTCGCAGCACCCAGTCGTAACCGATGTTCCACAGGGGCGGCCCCAGAACCGAACCCTGTGGGACACCGCACGACATCTCTCGCCGGTTCCACTCACCGCTGTGACTTGGGTAGATTACTGCCCGGTCGGACAGGTAGTCCCCGACCACACGACGAAGGTAGGTCGGCACCCGATGATACCGGAGTGCCTCCCCAATGCAGCTCCAGGGCATGGTGTTGAAGGCGTTGGCGATGTCAAGAGACACCGCCAAGACAACACCACCCCGGGAGACCGCATCCCCCGTCGTGAGGGCTCTGACGCGCATGACGGCGTCCACCGTAGAGCGCCCCTTGCGGAAACCGAACTGGTTGTCCGCAAGATCCGGCCCCGTTCCCGCTAGGTGCCCGGCGAGGCGGTTCGCAATGACTCTCTCGAAGAGCTTGCCCACCTCGTCGAGCAACACCACGGGCCGGAATGCGGACGGAGAGTCCGCAGGGCGCCCAGGCTTCGGGATGAGTACCAGCTTCCCGGTCCTCCAAGAAAGCGGGAACTGGCCTCTCTCCAAGCATGCGCCCCTCCAGTCGAGGCCCGAGAGCCTCCAATGCCAGGGCCCAGGCTTTGCCAGGCAAGCCGTCGGGCCCTGGGGCGGTATTCTTGGCCTTGAGCCTCCGTACCGCCGCTCTCAGGTCTACCCCAGTCACAGCAGGGATGTCGTCGTCGTCCTCTTGGTCCTCTTCCGGCACCGCAGGCGGCGGAGCCATAGGCGGGGGAGGATGTTCCCCTCGCGCAGGGAACAGAGCGCTCACCGCGTCCTCCACGAGCTGAGGCCGGAGACTCTGCGTCAGTGGGGGGGCCCAGGTGCGGAGCTTGTTCCGCACCATGAGGTAGGGGCGCCCCCACGGATCTCTGTCGAGAGTCGCCAGCATTTCCTCGCGGGCCAGATCTCTAGCCCGCAGGACAGCGTCGCGGAGAGCGGTCTTCGCGGCTCTGTATCCCTCGTATAGCTCCGCCTCGATGGCGTCCGCATCCGGAGGACGGATGCGGCGCCTGCGATGCCTGGCGTACCGGCGGCGCGCAGAAATGCACGCCTCGCGCAGAGACGCTAGCTCTCGCGACCACCAGTACACCTGGCGCCGGGCTCTTCCTGGCCGGACTCGGGGCATTGCCACGTCACAAATGTCGGACATGGCCTCCTGGAACCACCCTGCCTCACTGTTGACGTCGGCAGGCCTGTCCGGTGATGTCACCCAGGCCTGCACGATCGAGGCTTCCAGGAGGAGCTCCCGGTCCAGCTGCTTCAGAGCCCAACGCGGACCAATCGGGGTCTGTACGACCGGCGCGCTTGAGGTCTGGGTGGAGACGTCAAACCGGATATACCGGTGATCGGAATAGGTCTCCACCTCCTCCATGACACGCCAGTCAATGACCCGCGGTGACAGAGCGGGACTGGCGAACGAGATGTCCACCACCGACTCGCCCCGCATCCGCACGCACGTGGGGACAGAACCCCGATTGAGGACGACTAGGCCTGTCTCCAGAGCCCAGTCTTCTACCATCCTTCCCCGCACGTCTGTCAGACGAGAACCCCAAGCCAAGTTCTTGGCGTTGAAGTCCCCGAGGACAAGCACGGGTAGGGAATAGTGTCCGACGACGACACCCAACTCTACCAGAGAGTTGTGGAACTCGGCGAGAGTTCGGCTCGGGGAGAAGTAGACGCCTACCACGACGATTTCCCCGAACCGTGCTGCTACGCACCCCTGTCCCCTCCTGACATTTTCAAGGGACGGGGTACCGGCGGCGGCCGACGATATGATGGTCACTGAGCCGTTAAGGTCCGCAACCCAGTCATCCCTGGGTGGGACAAAATACGGCTCAGAGACCACCGCAATGTTGATCGACCACTGCGCCATGCTCTGCATCAGCAAGTGCTGAGCGCAGGCGCAGTGGTTGATATTCGCCTGGAGGAAGCTGAGAGGGGCCGTTACTGGCATTCCATTTCAGCTTCCTCCTGCGAGGGCCCCTCTGTGGCGGCAATAGCGGCAGTGGCGGCGGTTGCGACCGCGGCGGTTGCGGCTACGGCGGTTGCGGCTGCGGCGGTTGCGGCTGCGGCAGTTACGGCTGCTGCGGCGGAGACGGTGGCAGTGGCGGTGGAGGGCCTCCCCCTAGCTCCGGATCTGGCTTTGGTGGGCGGAGCGCAGGCCTTGCTCCCAGCCCGGTGATCGCCCGACTTGCCCGCCGACGCACATGCGACGCAGTGCGGCTTGGCGGAGCAAGCTACGGCCACGTGACCGGGCTGACCGCAGCGGAAACAGAGGCCGCTGCGATCGACCTCCGAGGCGCACTTGACTGACACGTGGTGCCCCACGTGGCAGCGATAGCACCTCAGAGGCCTGGGTTCCAGCAGCTTGACTTGCGCTGACACCCAGCCCACTAGTAGCCTACGGCCCTCCACAATAGTTTTGGCCGCCGTCACAGGGCAGCAAACCGTTACTGTTCGCATGCCCGAGAGGTCCGGACGTATGGCGCCTGCCTTGACTTGTTCGGCAGGACACCTTCCGGACCTGGCGACGGCGGCCACGACCTCCTCCTCCGTGACCGAGTCGTCCAGACCCAGGATGCGCAGATCTGCGCACCTAACGGGCCTGGACACTCGGGCCTCGTCCGCGTTAAGGGACGCTCTTAGCCTTTCGGCCAGAGCGTCAGCGGACGAGCCGCTGGTCTCCCCAGGGATCTCCAACATCCGCGCTCCAGTCGCAGTGACTTTAAGCCGGAGGCCCCCGGTGATCCCGAGCTCACGGAGATCCACCGTCTCCTTCGCCTTCGCCAGCAGGTCGCGGTAGGACACGCCCCTCTTTTCCGCTTCCGGCTGTAGCGTTATGACTACAGCGGCGGTCTTCGGGGCGCGGAGCCTAGCCGCGATCTTACGCTCTCTAAACTGGCGCTGCCGCTCCTGATCTTGGGCCTTTTTGGCCGCCTTCCGCCTCTTCTTCTGCTCCCCGGCCACGTGCCATCCGGCTTCAGCCGGGGGGGGTGTAGGGAGCTGTGCGGGTTGGGAGGGCGGTGGTGGCGGCGGCTGCCGCGGTTGACGTGCTGCAGGCGGAGGCCCATTTGCTGCAGGCTCCGCCACTGGCAGCGCCCTCGCTTTGCCCTTCTTCCTCTTCTTCCCCTTCCCTTTCCCCTCGGCTTGCGCGTTGGCAGGCGCTGGCGCCGGCTTTGCCGGAGCTGGCTTTGCTGGGGGGGTGGGGTGCGACGGCCGACTGGATGGCCCCGGTCCGGATGCGGCAGCCGCAGTAGCCGCATATGACACCGTCCCCGGGCCCGAAGCCACCTTATTTCCACCAAGGGGGGGCCGCAGGACTATACCTTCCAGCACGGAGAACCGCCGCTGGAAGGCGGCGAGCTCCGTCCGAACCAGTGCCAGGACCTGGTTGTCCTCTGGCTCGGGCCGGCTTGGTTGTTGCTGCTGTTGCTGCCGCTGCAGTCCCGCCTGGGGTTGTTCCGCCTGGGTAGCCCCGCGACAGTCGGTCGCCCGCATGCTGGCCAGGTCCGCTCGGAGCTTCTCATTCTCTTTTTGGAGAAGCTCCATGGCGGCCGTCAGTCGGGCTACATCCGCCCGCAGACTGGCCATCTCCCCCCCATTGTGCGAAGCACGGAAGTTGGCCTCCGCTGCCGCCATAATCGAAGCAGAAGCCGCAGGCATGGCCTTCAGCCTTGTGGACGGCTTCTGCTTGTGGGCGACCTGCTTCAGCGCGGCCTCCACCTCCTTCGCAAACCTGGCCTCACGCTCCGCCTCGGAGCCGCCAGGTGCTTCCTCCTCATCGCCCGTCCCGCACGCTCTCGTGCCCGGGTGGCGTCCCTCCTCGGCCAGCCTGGCCGACCTCTCGCAGGCCGAAGGCCCCCTCCCTTTCCCGCGAATCCCGCCACGCTTGTTGGTGGGGATCTTCCGCGCCGAGGCCGAGGCCTCCTCCTCTCCGGATGACGACTCTCTGTCGCCATCCCGCCTGGGCCGCTTGCGGAAGAACTTGCTGATCTCCGCAAGTGACCCGGCCCTCTCGCGCCGGGAGCTCTCTGAGCCTCCCGCGCCTCTCCCGTTTCCGCTGGATGCAGCGTCGGACTCCGACCGCTCATCACACTTTGTGCCGTTACCGGCGATTTGGGTTTTTTGGTTCAATTCCATTTTGTTCCCACGAGTAATAGGTAAATAAAGGTCCATCCTGGCAGGGACCGTGTACCAGGATAAGCAGAATAAATTGCTTTACTCGCCAGAGAGGGCTGCAGGTATCTCTGGCGAGGGAAGCACTAGAGACTGATAATACCCGTCAGCCATTCGTCCCTTCGCGGTGCTCCCGCCACTTGGGATTCGGGGTATTTTTTATAGAGGTTTACGTCCTCGTGGTCCAGGCAGTTAAGCCAAGACCGTCGGTCCTATGAGTGCTGCGAGACATGACCACAGTCTGCACTTCGATAGGGTTACGATATCAGCGGTGACAGAGAAGGACCCACCAACTCTGTCTGCTCGGAGGCAGGGTAAGTGCACACCGAGCCCGCTCTTGCTCCTCTGCTATGCCCTCTGCTACACAGAGGGTCACGCAAAGGAACGCCCCGTCGGTCCATCCAGTGGACCCCACCCGTGTCAGAAAATTAGCCGCAACAGTAACCCTCCCCGAAGCATAAGAGGAGATTCTCATTTCCCCTCATTCCCCGGAGAAAGTTACTGTTGCGCCCAGGGTGCACCGGCCCAGCAACTGCTCTTCCCTCCAGACGGATCGAAAGGGACCAGCAGCCGCCAAGCACGCGTGGAGGACTTCTGACTTCGCACCCCTTATACAGTAAGCCTACGTACGTACTAGAGTTCAGCCCCGGGGGCGGTCAAACGCGCGGCTCCAATTTAATATGCAACCGCTTGTCATTTATATGTGACATTCTCATTCCAGACGAAGTGTAAACGAAAATTTAACTGATTTGCTTACTACATTTCTAAAAAACACAAAAAAATTACAACACCTCAATCATCAAAAAGTTGCGAAATTATGAACGATTCAATTAAACAGAGATAATACTAGTTACGTCTGACGTCACTCGCACGTCACGCCGTAGTGAATTTGCACCGTTCAGTATAAATAACGTCTGCTCGACAAGTAGAAGAATAACTTCGGAAACTTGTCTATTATTCTCAATTCGTACTATTTTAGTAACACTTTCAAATAAGTTTTATTGAAGTATGTAAATTAAAATACCCAACGTCTGTGTTACCTAACGCCTACAACCCTAATCTCTTCAAAGTTAGAGTAAACCGGCTCCTTCTGGGTAAGCTCGCTCCATCGTAAACTTTGTTTTTGTCATCTCTGACTAAAGCTAGAGTCAAGAGCAAACCCATCTCAAATAAAAAAATACCCAATCTTATAACTGATTTTCATCTCATGCCAATATCTTATCAGCCTTTTAGTTTACTACTCTATTTCCAACTGTCTGCCAAGCAATTCATTAACATCACATACATATTCTATTGATAACCGGCTTCGCTATTTAACAAAAAATAACCGACATAACGGCGAGTACCGTCTGCAAAAACGATCAAGTCAACGGGTTCCTTTTGTTATCACACATGACTAAATTACAGATAATTCTCGAGACACAGCAACAAAGAAAACAAAACTATCTGACAAAATAATCGTGCATGAACTCCTCGCTTATCTTCAGAATAAGATGGGAATGATGGATGAACTGTCTCTAGAGGAAATATGCACTAACTTCTACACGGACGAAGAAATTCTAGAAGCAGAGAAGATACTTACCGGGACTGTCAAGGCCGCTAAAACTCAAGATGTACCAAGCAATAGTCACCTACAAAATATTATCAAAATCTTCAAGCAAACAAATCCAAATGATGTGCCAACATACGTAGCAAGGAACTTATCGAGACTGCCAGCAGTGATTGAGCATTTGGATGTGACCAGGCTTTTGAAAGAGATATCATCATTGAAAACTAAAGTAGAATTGATATGTAAGAAGCTTGAATATTCAGAAAGGATTGCGGAAGGTTTAAGACAAGAAGTGTCGTTGTTACGCAGTGGAATGCTGTCAGCTTCACGGGATGTATGTCGAGGCGACATGACAGACAGCGAAAATGCGAGAAACGCTGAGAGGGAAGAACAAGTCAATGACCAAGACGTGATAGTAAGTGATACAATTACATCACAATGTAAAGATATTTCCTATATTTTGGAGAAGTCGGCGAACAAGCCAGCAGAAAAAACACAACTACGCAGGAGCGGCTATGACGAGAGAATAAGCAATGCTGACACCTCACAGCCTAAAACCCTAACTACCCTTACGGAGCTGTCGAGGAAACACCCAGCACAAATGTCACTACCCAACAGTACCAAAAACGAGAGAGTTAGTGAAGCTAAAAACATAACTACTCCTACAGAATCAGGCAAAAATCCAGCACGATTACAGCTACCAAAGAAAAGATACGCAAAGAAGATATCACGATACCGCCCTTTTCACCGGCCGTCTCCTGCATTGACAATAGAAACTGAAACACAACTACAGAAGATGCTAACTCCTCAAACCAGTAACGTTAACGTGGCTAGCTTTCAACCAGTTGATGTCAAGAAGAGTCAAACGCAAAGTAACCTCAAGAAATCTAGTACTGTTTCTGCTAGCGAGGATTCTCGAGCTATACCCAATGTGCTCTTATATGTCTCTTGCTTAGACCTCGAAACTACAGCAATGGTGCTTGCGAACCGGCAGAAAGCAAGACATCCTCAAACTTCACTTCGGTTGAAGACAAGGTGGCTAAATAGCGATGTAGCCACAACAGTTTCTGTACCGCTTCTACAAGCAAGAATGTTCGACTATCATCGCCAATCATACTTCTATACCTCGCCCGTTCGGGCTAACAGACATTGGGAGAGAAACTCCTTCAGAATATCATCAGGTCATTCATGAACCTTTTAAAGACAGAATCCGTGCGGAGGAACATACCCCACGACTTCCATAAAACTAAAGGTCTAATGAACGCTTCGTAAAAAACTAAAGCGTTTGTGAGAAAGAGTGAGTTTTTGCAAAGTAAATCGAATAGCAACAAGCCTGTTCGACGGAGAAGATTATAGTTCACGTTCCAGCGAATATAAAGTATTGACCTGTCTTGGATTGATAAATCATATTTCTGATTCCCGCTTCAAATATGGCGTCTAGTTAGAGTTAAATTTTCACGATACAGTAACATATGGAAAATAATCGCCTTTGATATTTGTAATTAAGTTAAGTCTTTAAGGTTAATATTTTTAAGAGTCTTTGCTACCTGAATATACCTACATCGCGTAATATAATAACTGCAATACCTATAAAGAGTTTATTGTATTCATCGTTAAGAACAATTTTTACTTTGGGAGCAACCCCAGTAGAGACTACATTAACCCATTTGAAGGTAATGTGTTTATTCTGTAACACGTTGTATGCTTTACAAAATGTTTATTAAAAATAAATGCATGAAATAAAAATAAAGTACATACTTTCTGTTGTGCGTGTTTTATTTATGAACAAAACCAAAGAAAGATATTCCTTGCAAATGCAAGAGAACATGAGTGAAACAATGAGGGTTTTTTCTGAAATGACGTAGGTACACCAGTCTGTCTTAAAAAGGCCGCTTTAGCAGAATCAGAAAGCAAATCACGCTACCTATCACTGTCAATTTTTCCCAAAAAAACCTAGAACCTAAGGCTCTAGACAGACGGACCGCATTTCAACTGCAATCCCACCTTCGGATGCAGTTTGAATGCAGTTGACACGACTGCAATAGAACTGCAAACCAACCGTGCAGTTCTATTGCAGTTGGTGTGCAGTTCACACGATTGATTGCACGCCGACTGCTATTGAACTGCAATCGGACTGCACGTTTGGTTTGCAGTTCTATTGCAGTCGTGTCAACTGCATCCGAACTGCAATTTGCGGTTGGATTGCAGTTGAAATGCGGTCCGTCTGTCTAGAGCCTAATGCGTTAGCGATAAAGATGAAAATGAAATTTGATAATTTCTACTGAAGTGGCCCTTTTAGTCACCCTGGCGGCAACACTGAGGTTTTAGATCCAGCCCCCTGTCAAAATGCTTATATTGTGATATATAATAGTCCGTATCATCATCAGTCCGTACTATTATTTTACCTCTGACAGCTACCCAAGCAGCAACCTAACAGCTACCTTATTGCCACTACAATAAGGTCAGGTTCAGTAATACAAGACCAGAGGTAAAATAGCTGTGAATGGACCTTAGTTAGAATGGCTGCAAAGTCATGTGTATGTCACCGCAAAATGGTAAACGCCGTAAGATTGTAAGATGTTGCGTGAAATTGTAAATTATTTTTTCTAAATAAGACACGAGTGTATTAGAAACTATTGAATTTGGATTGGATACATTATGTTAATAATGTTCATAATAAATCGAGTAATTATAATTTAATCAAGATTCATTACAATCTTACGTAACGTTTTCAAAGTAGAGGACCATTTTGTATAAGTAGTGCTAACTAGTGACGTGAATTTTCTTGAAAACCCTCATTGAAATTTGTGACCAAAACAAGTTAAAAGCACAATTCAATCAAAGGCTGATTCGATATCACCTAAAACTCTCGCCACAACACTGTTTTCTTCATTTGAAAAGTTATTTTTCCTTGGTTTCGTTAACAAACATAGAACTCTTAGGGTGTTACTACACTAATCGATCGACTTTAATCGATTGGCGTGGTAGGTCTGTCTATCGGTGTAGTAGATACTATCGATCGACATCGACTAATCTATTCTACCATGGATTGATAGTATCAATCAACAATTAATCAATTGGTGTGTAACACACTAATTTTGTTGCATGTCCATCTGTCACGACGACTATGTTGTTACAGCTTTATACAGTCAGACTTAATTCTTAGGCAATCTTTCTTATGGACTTCTTTCACTATAAGGCCGCATTTCCATCTCGTAGCAACTCGCATGCATGTGTCACCGGAAAATGGCAAACGCCGTAAGATTGTGAAATATCGCGTGAAATTGTAAACTATTTTTTTCTAAATAATACACAAATGTATAGGAAAATGTTAAATTTGTATGGGATATATTATATACAAAACGATTTGTTCATAATATTTCGAGAAATTATAATGTAATCAAGATTTATTACAATCTTACGGAGTCTCCACTTTCCGGTGACACATGCATTTCATTGCGAGGAGCGACTGAGCGATTGACACATGCATCTGCAGCAACACCGAAAACACGAAAAAAGAATCTACTTCCCCATACATTTCTGTGAGCATAACTTGACAAAATGTACAGACGCACATCCAGCTACAACAATCTGTCATATTTCTTCAATAGATTTCCAATGTTAGGTCTAAAGGAATAAAGTTCAAGGTTGATTGGGAAGAAAATTACAGTTTTGGGTAACCGCAGACTGTACTGAACTGTCATATAATCATATAGTGTTTTCATCCTTAGAAAGATTGCCAATAAATAATCACCCAGTTACTCTGTAGATAGATTCTATAAAATAAGAAAAGGTTGTTTAGAAATAAATATAAAACCTGTCCTCGACTAAGTGATTCCTAATACGATAACGGTCCATACTAAGAATATTTGCCATTATGTAGGCGCTCGGTGAACATATTTGCGACGTAGAATCTACGTCAACGCTGAATAAAGGCCGATCCGCACACAACAGTGCCGGCACAGTGCCGACATGATCCGATCAGTAACGTATCCATCCGTGTCAGTGAAAAATGATATTGTAGCATACATTTTGTACGACACTATCCGTACTCGATAGTGACAGTGACGGTCAGTGATGTCAGTACTGCGCCGACGCTGGCCGTGATCCGACGTGAATTTCTAGCGAACAATATTTTGCCTGACACGGTCGCAGTATTCCAAGATGGACGACGAAAAGTTGATTGATTTCGTGTACATCCTGCAATTTATGACATCCTGAAATACTCAAAAAACTTTTATTCATCATCTATCAGATGTTTATGTAGGGTGGCGAACTCTCCTTCTTCTTCTCTTTTCCACCACGCATTATGAACCCATTGCCTTCTTCTCACATAAATTTCATCGTCTTCATCTAATATTATAGCAATCAAAGCTAATTATGATCTTGAATATCGAGGCATTTTCACGTGAAACTAGGGGTAAAAATCACTGCACCTGTCGGCACGGTACTGATATATATGAGTAGCACGTCACGGAACTGACGGCACTGTGCCGGCACTGTTGTGTGCGGATCGGCCTTAATACGCGAAGTATGTTTGATATAGTCATGCATTTACTTAGCGTATACGTGATGTAAACGCCTAGCGCCTACATCGTTTCATCGTATACATTAAAACGAAAGAAAAGAGTGTGTTTACCTTTTCGGCTAAGTGCCTATCCTTTCCTGATTCTTGGACTTCCTATACAACGTGTAATATAATGCAGGATATTTCTAGAAAGAAGTCGTTGTTATCATCATTATGATCAACTTTCCTTAAGGAACTGACACTCAAATCGCGATAAAAAACCAACTACTCCATACATGTATGTGCGCATAAGGAACTACTCACACACATACGCGTTTCGCTGAATGATTTTGGTCACACTTATACAGTTTTCCTATAAGCCGCGTACAGCGTCGGAAGTAAACTAGTAGAAACAGCGCTGAAATCTATCTATAGCACTAGCATTATAATAACACATTTGTCCTCATTTTACACGTCTTGTTTGCCGCAAAAGCTGAATAGACGCGGAAAGCTGAACGGATGCGTACGCGTCTCCATACAAAATCGTTTTTTTTCTATGGGCATAAGCTGAATGGAGCTGAATAAGTGTTCGCCGATTTCGGGCTTGGTCTCATAGTAAAAAAAAACAACGGGTTGCACGCCGGGAGTGCCGGCAGAAGTGAAAACTTGAACATTAACACTGTGCATTTTTGAATCATCCGTCTTACGAATTTTCGATCAGGTCACGTGTCCTGACGCGAGTTTAACATTTTATACCCATCCCAAGAATAGTGCTCAACGCTGCTAAAGAAGTTTTCTTAAAAAAATTAATATCATTTTTTCAAAAGACTTATTATGTTAGGCACCGATTAACCAGGTTACTTTGCTATTATGTACACAGAGCTGGGTCCAGAGTGGGAGTCCCGCTCGGCGAGGTTCCGCGTGTCGCGCGCGGCTCCGTGCCGCGGCTACGAGCTGTGTCGGCTACTGCCCACTGAACACGGTGAGTCATACTGCCATTCTATTCTGTCTACATCTTACCGTGTGAACTTAGGTGGAGTGAGCATTCCATCTTATTCGTACGGATTGACAGCTCACTTCATCTTTGCTTCACTTAAGCTTACACGGTAAGATCCTTGATAGATCGCACTGCCGATCTTACGGTGAGTAACTAGCGTATATAATGTTTTCTAGCGTCATATCTGTAAGATAATTTGAACAGAGCGATCAAGTTTAATCGCCACATTAAACTGCACTAAATAAAATGATTGTATGTTCGTGCAGCCGTATTGTATTGTATCGAGTCTATAAAAGCAAATGATAAATGAATCCCTATCCAAAAAGGCATGGTGACTGAGATAATGTAGATTGCAGGAGACATCAAATCTTGCCACATTTTTCACCTAGTTATTATTATTTATTATATATCTACTTATTTTAGTCTGCCTGCCTAGCCTTTTCCCAACTACATTGGGGTCGGCTTCCAGTCAAACCGGATTCAGCTGAATACCAGTGTTTTACGAGGAGGGGCTGCCTACCAGACCTCCACAACCCATTAACTGGGTTTTACGGTACTTTTTGGCAAGACTGGAGTCAGATTTACTGGCTTCTGACAATCCGTAACGACTGCCAAAGATCTACAAATGACAGCCGGGACCAACGGCCTATCTACTTATTTTAGTAATTTCGATATAACTTTTTTACAGGCAAAGAAAAGCTAGACCTTCTGCAAGCTCACCCTTACACGGAGGGCGGTTTAGACGAAGTGTCATGCGCCGACAACAACTCCTCATACGAAGAGGCGGCAGCCGGAGAGACCTACGTCATCACGGACACCAGGGCACACACCTACCTGGTTCACGACGCACTGGCGGACGCTGTGGCCACCATCATAGACCCTGGCCGCAACGTACATGAGGTAAGACCTAAGTCCAGAATAAAAAGTGATTTATTCAAACTAGGCTGAAAATCAGCACTTTTTGAACGTCAAAAATTTATATGAAGACCCAAAAAGCCCGTCCCTTTTCAGTGTTTTAGTTGGGTAGATGAAGTGGTGCATCAGACTCTAGCAGTAAGGCATCCTTCCGTTACACTGGAAGAATTTTCACCAGAAGTTAACTTGCGACTGAATATCCTCGGAATGCGAGGCTGTGGCTTCTCAACTTGTCCCAATCCTCAGTACAGTGTGCTCGCTCCGCTAAGCCTATAAAGCCCTCAGCTACCACCTGTGCTAGGCTGGCTGTTAGCCAAGATCCACCACGCACAACGGATGGAATTGGAGTTGAAGTACTTATAACCGAGTCTCTATTATACTCTACCCTAAGATCGATCACTTTTGAACTAGCTCTTTATTTATCACAGCTAACAACATAGTTGGAAAAGAATACTCTTTTTAATGAACACCAAATAAGTTGCAGAAAAGATAGACGAAGAAAACATTACATAGGGAGATACAATAGGCGCTCTTTATCGCCAAAAGCGATCTTCATCTTCTTTATAGTGGCGTTCTAGTCAGATAACATAAGGCCAAATACTAACAAGTTTTTGTTGTGCCTCCGTTAGAGTTCCCCAGCGCTGAGGTCCCCGGAGTGCGGCAGCTCGGAGTGCGGGCAGTCGTACCTGATGGTGGACCCCTGGCGCGGCCTGACGTGCGCCGTCATCGACCGCGCGCTGCGCCTGGCGCACGAGCCCGGCTTCGTGCCCTTCCGCGAGGGCAAGTACGCCGCGCCCAGCGACACACACAACGAGGTTAGTTACCTGCTGCGAAGTATCCTCTAGTAGACTCTATCTGCTGCTGGACTCTCACGTGCGCCGTCATACTCTATCTCCTCCCTACATCGCCTTTTCATAAATTTTCACGCGATTTACACAGGCTCCTTCTGGGTAAGCTCGCTCCATCGTAGACTTTGTCTCTGTCATCCCTGACCAAGACTGGAGTTAAGAGCAAACCCATCCCAAATAAAATAAAAAAAACTACGGTAACTCGACAACAACCATCTGGTGTTAGTCGACTGGTCATAAAAACCATTGTCGTAGGATAACGATAGTTTTCTCACTGTTCTTGATTGATCCACTAATCTTCGATTTCTTCGAATTTTTGAAAATTGTAATGTCTATTTTGACTGGACCAAATCATGATTTACTTACAAAGTGCAAGTAAATCATGATTCGACAGACGAATGTGAACGAACGCGGACACAGCAAAATAACAGTTCATCGCTCGCAGTTTAGTGCACCGAATGTGTCTGTCCGCGGCGTGAACCTTCCGAATGTAGCTTCGGTTTCGGGCGTACTTTCGGCCCGGATGACAGCCTCGTGCTGTCATTCATTCTTAGTTCGGGATCGTACGGACTAATCGTAGATCCATAGGTGATACGACGATCCGTAGAAAACGTCCGGAAGTACGGTCTTCGGGCTTAGAGAGCCCCGGAGCAGAAAGTTAGGTCCAACAAGTCATTCGTGGTTGATAGTAAGTTGTGTATTGTCTCCCTAGGCAGGCGCGCTGTCGGCCCGCGCGGAGCTGTCCCGCTGGCAGCTGGTGCCGGCTGGTGCAGAGGGCGCGGGCGAGGCCGTGCTGCCCGGCCAGCCCGCGCTCTCCGCCAGCCTCGTCACGCACGAGACGCTCACCGATAAAGGTAAATACGTGTTTTATACTCGACTGGCTGATGCCCGCTTGACTAATTAAATACTAAAACCATCCTCGAGAACCACTCTATCCTTTGGTGAAAACATCATAATAATCGGTGCAGTCGTTTTTGAACTTATCACAAAGGAGGAGGTTCTCAATTCGGTTGTATTTTTTTTTAATAATATGTAGTGATAGCTGGCTGACACGGCCTGCCAGCACTCTTGTTGTTGTCACAGCAACAAGAGTTATCAAACATAATACTCGCTCAGCGGTGCTCGCTTGAAAGTCCGAAAACAGAATTCACGCCGAGAGATTGGTCTCTCGGCGTTCATTCTGATTTGTGACTGTAATTTCTACCTATAGTGTGAGCCGAAGATAGTGATGCGAGTAATCGCTCGACGCATAAAAGAACTTCGCTTACAGCCGAGCGACAAAACTATCGGAACTACACACTTGCTTCACGCTGCTCGCCGAGTCGTAACCAGTTTCTAGCTTTACTCTCTTCTCGCTGATCGTCGACTGTGAGAAAGTGCCTAATCATATATTGTTGTCGTTGTTCCAGCGGTGTGTCGCCAGGTGGTGCTGGTGTCGGTGCAAGCGGCGCAGTTATGACGAGAGTAGCGATCACCTTGTACCTTATATTTATTGTAACATGTAATATATCTATATCACTATTCGTAAATAAAATATTCATATGTGATATCTAAATATACATCTTTTATTTAACATCCTACACTTTCTTATAAAGAAATACATTTTTTAGTTTTTTCAGTGTGGGTCACTTCGAGTGACCATAATTATGACACTGACTATGTCCGCTCAGACTTTGAACTCTGCACAAAAATGTCTGCACATAATTTCAGTACGATTCAAAGATCTTTGCCTATGCGAAGTACATCGCAATTGGTTGCGCAGGATGTTAATTTGACAAGAAACATAGAACAGCGCATGCGCGGGTAGGTCGCGCAGGCGCCTTCTCGCGCAAGATGGCGGGTGTAATGGCGTCTCAGTCGCTCGTATACGTTCGATGCATACTTGTGTCCTGCTTACTCAATGCAATACGACTGTTGATGGGAAAAGTGTTACACTTTGTTTGAAATTATTTATTTTGGTTATTTCTAGTAACACACAAAAACCAAATCATGCAGTAGCATGATTTGGTTTTTGTGTGTTTTTGTGGTGTATATATTTGTTTTGTTACTTTGTGACCTTGTTATTATTACTGGTTGTGTTTCTTACTTGTTTATAATACAAAACGTATAAATCAGAAATATATTCTGCGAAGGTAACACTTTACGTGATTGCACCTGAGTGGTCGTCTTTAAAACCTAACTTCCGAGCGGTAAATATCGCTGAATCGTACTGTACAACTACATAGTCTGCGCAGACAAATCGGTGGTTCAATATTATGAATACCATGACATCTTCAGGTATTGCGTTTATTTCTGTTACTCGTTGAATTATAGTACTCTCCTCGCAACCTCAAAGGGAGACCTGCGGGAAACCACTCATTAATAAAAAACAGAGTTACAATTTCTGTTTGCAATGTAATCAAAAACAAGTTGCCTTAGCTCGGACTGCGACAAAAATGAGCTTACAATGGAATTGTTTCTGAATAAATAAATAAATAAATCAATCAATAAATAGAAAAACAAAAACTGAATAGAATAATTACATTTTATTTAGTTTAAATATAAAGTTACAAAAGCGAACTCACGATATAAACTTGAAACGACGGTGACCAAAGAATATCACAGAACAAAGGCGTTTACGTTTTACAACAGTTTTCTTTAAAAAAGTAATTCATGGTCAATTAGTATAACCAACTAGGAATTTTTCCGTCATGGGTACGTCCATATTCCCGCTCATGCAAACGCCCACAATTTGAGCCATACAATATTTATTCCATGCGGGAATAGAACGCGCTTCTGCACATCAATTGTGTTACAAATATTCCTAAAAAATAAGACAGATTTTACAACAAAGTTGCGCAAAAAAAAATAGGCAGGGAAAAAATCTATCCATCCAGAGTTAAATATACCTACGTATTAAAAAATAATAATTAGAGTTTTCCCTCTCTCATCGCTCAACTCTTGCGCACAACTCTGCTCAAAAATCCGCCTAATCCATCGACTCATCTAAACGCTGAGCATAAAGTACAAGATGGGCGCAAGTAGCGTAGCAAACCCGATCTTGCTGCTGAGTGAGCCGGTACTGCCAGGGTTAGTGCCGCCAGGGTTGGTGCCGTTACCCGGGTTTGTGCCGTTCCCTGTCCCGTTTGTAGACAGGATTTGGATCGGGTCGTTGACCTGAGAAAGGAAAGAAAGGTTAACAGTTTATTGAAAATGCCGACTTCGTTGGGCGGTATTTTACGGGATAATATGATAAGATGGATAATAATATTTATTTACCCAAAAATTTTGTACAAAAGAGACTTAAATTTTGTAAGCTAGTTATAATCTATACTATAAAAATGAATCGCTAAATGTGTTGGTAAGCGCATAACTCAACAACGCCTGGACCAATTTGGCCAATTCTTTTTTCAGAATATTCCTTGAAGTACGAGGATGGTTCTTACGGAGACAAAAAATATAAAAATTGCCTGAAAAAGACTAAAAACAACACTTTTCTATACTCCCATACAAAAGATTCGTAATAATACTTAAAAGTCAATTTGAACTTTAATACCATTCCATAAAGTTTAAGTGTTAGTGGAGAGGTTTCGGGAAGGCAAAACAATTGAGTGACGTTTGTATCGTATAAATATTGACATTAGTCAAATACAAATTGTCTGTGAGTAAGAGTAAGAGAGTACTGGGGCAAGTAGGTAGACAGGTAGACAGTTGACGGGAGCGAAGCCGCGGGGTACAGCTAGTTATAAATACAATTGTAGTGTATGCGCTTATTCATTCTCTCACTCACACTCACTCATTCACTGTCTCGTTCGCACCACGTCAGATATACGAGAGCCACAGGCGAGAGTAGACGTGTCGGTAGTCTGTCCGTTCAGTGCGTGTACGAGCTTCAAAATGATTTTTATTTTTCACTTTTTAGTGGTACCTCACACCTAACAACACCACCGCAAAATCGCAGATAAGCAAAATAATTCGCAATTTCGATTACTTGGATGACATAAAACCATCATCCAAGTAGACGAATTCCAGCTATTTCGATTTAAAATCCAAAGTTCGTAACCGATTTTGATAAAATTTAAATGGGACCAATCTGCAAGTACATTCTTTTAAATATAAAATTTTTTTTTCAAATCGGTTCATAATTAATGATGATCCCGCCAGATCGAGGTGGAAAAATATTTCGTAGAAACACAAAAACCCAAAAGTCGCCAGTGGCGGCCTCCGCTAGTTCGAAACGCTTATTCAGCTGTCTCCAACATACAATTCGCCCGATGACATGTCCAAACGGCTTCATCAAACATCCGAAACCGTGGAAAAATCCTCGCCGTTTTTAAATATCGCGTTCAGGCGATTTGCCGGGTCTATTACTGGAATCAAAAGTAGCTCACAATTTAGTACCCATTTCTTTTAGTGTTAATATGTATAAATCGTGGTGCTTGGCAACTTGGGCTTAACCCAGTTGTATATGTCCCTTGGTGCCTATTGGCCTAGCTCTAATCTGTCTCCTGCTTGATAACGAGGGCAGTGGAAATTATATTTATTTTTCATACTCCTCCGCTGTTCTCTTCTGATTAATTTCGTTGCGGGATCCAAGACAGAATGAATCGTTTCTACGGGACTCGTCGGGCTTCATTAGCTCGGCGTTTTTCTGATGGTCGTCACTGTTGTTTCTGGCTTTCAGGAGTTGCAGTGGTTGGGAATGTGTGGCGGGCTTGTAGCACTTCCACTCGTGAAGATTTAGTTCAAACGATTTTTCCATTTTCACCCCCCGGCCCCGCCTCACTCTGGTGGTGGGCAACTACTTGATGGTTATTGTCGGGTGCTCAAATTGTGCGAATGCAAAAGTTTCCTCCGCTTTTCTTAACTCATTAATTTTGTTCCGGGATCAGAGTTATCTTCTAATCATTACTCCGTAACTCGAAAAGCTTCATTGAATCATCGTTTTCCGGTGGTCGCTCCAGTTGACTCTGGTCTTCAGGAGTTACATTGGTTGAGAATAGTGTGGCGAGTTTGTACCAAAAACAGCTCAGTATTTGCTGGACGTTAGACTCCTGGCGCTGGCCAAATACACGAGACTCAACAGGGCAATTTCTCGCTTACCGTGCTATTGATCCAGTCGGTAAAGCTGGAGACCCTGGCGGAGACTCCCGGGAAGTCGGGCTCCGCGCAGCCAGCGCCCCACGAGGTGATGCCCACGACCACGCCGTTGTAGATCAGCGGCCCGCCCGAATCTCCTTGACACGCGTCCTTACCTGTAACAAGAGATACAAGAATTATATAGGTACGATGCTTTCGGGTTGTTTCGCGTTTTCTTCCGTTCCCTCAGGAGTTTTGGGAAATCCTCTGTAAGTGCTCTCCTACACTCCCTAAGGAACCTACATGCCAAATTTCAGCTTCCGTAGCCAAATGGCAAAAACGGAACCCTTATAGATTCGTCATGTCTGTCTGTCTGTCCGTCCGTATGTGTCACAGCCACTTTTCTCCGAAACTATAAGAACTATACTGTTGAAACTTGGTAAGTAGATGTATTCTGTGAACCTTAAGATTTTCCACAAAAATAGAAAAAAAAACAATGAATCTTGGGGGTCCCCATACTTAGAACTGAAACTCAATTTTTTTTTTTCATCAAACCCATACGTGTGGCGTATCCATGGATAGGTCTTCGAAAATGATATTGAGGTTTCTAATTTACTTTTTTTCTAAACTGAACAGTTTGCGAGAGAGACACTTCCAAAGTGGTAATATGTGTGGCAACTTCTAAAATAAGAGAATGATAAATCTAAAAAAATATATATGATGTATACTACCAGCGAATATTGGTTTGAACGAGCGAGATCTAGTAAGTAGTTTTTTTTAATACATCTGGAATTTCCCCTTATAGCCAGGGAGTCTGTATCCATACGCGGCTGATGGTAATTACATGGGGGAGGTGTTAAGGGGTTTTTGTGTGTAGGTATGTGAATTTGTATGTTTGTAAACGTACCTACGATACAGGAAGAATTTTTAGTGTGGGGACAACGTTTTAAAAAAATAAACATTCCTGACGAAACGTATGTACACACTGTACATACGTTTCGTCAGGAATGTTTATTTTTTACATTTCTAGCTTTCTTATTTTTCCTTTAAAATTATTACAACACTATAGGTATTTTAATAACATTATCAATAAGACATGATTAACGTTTTTACTGAAAAGTATCTAATAAAGGCACTTTAAATACAGGCCATTTCCTTATCACGACACACGTGACAAATTTTAAGGAAATGTGACTTACTAATTACATACTTATGAAAGTAATTAGGGCGGGTTGTTTCAACTACACTTAACGCACGCGTAAACGTTAAAAATGGTGCTAACTATCGTCAAATAAAAAAATTGGGTTGTTTCACAAAATGTCAGCGTTAACGCACGTAAAATATAACGTTTACGTTAACAGATGGTCTGAGCACTCGTTAACGTAACTTTAGTTGCGTCAAATAGAACAATATTGTGAAAATTCTTTTGAATTCCTCAAATTCCTCAGTTCTTCTGATGACAGAAATAAGTGGTGGAATGCAAAAAAAGCTATTTAGGTAGGACCCGTGTCAATAACTTAGCTATTGGGATGAGCAGGAATTTATACCAGAATGTTTTGAAACAACGCTTCTAATTTAACGAACGTCAAACATCGTCCGTAATCGTAACTTTTTGACGTACGTATGTTACGTTAACCAACTGTTTGATACAACCCGCCCTTAATCTTATGTTTGATAAGTATTCGTAACTGTTGTTATTTGTAGAGAATTAAATCGAAGAGGTCGCGAATTAAATCAGATAGGTACTTAATGAAGAAAGGAGAGAAATGAGCTCCCTTCCTCGTTGTGATAGCCTCCCAACTACCAAAACCAACTGCTGTCTTTCAAAATGCGAGCTATAAGTTTGCTTAACATGTTAATAATCCACTGAATTAGTAGCTACTCTTTATAGAGACGGTTGCACTTATGCTGGAGAAGTTTGTCTTTTGCTCTGTCGAAGGCTGCTTCGAGGTCTATGAAAGGAAGTGATGAACCGCGTTCTCTATCTGGCTTACCAGCAAGTGGCTTCCGGTACCTACATAGACGACATGTCAGAAAATTCCGGCCCTTATTTCAGCTGCCACCAGCAATTTGCCCCGCCCACAGTCCAATGAGAGGATTCGGTTGCAAAGAACCAACTATATTGCTGGTGGGAGTTTCTTGCTCCACTTCTTTAGCCAAAACACTAGGAAGTTGTGAGGGCCGGGTGTTTGAGAGACGGTCTTTTGTAAATTTTGACGTTCAAAAAGTGCTGATTATCAACCTAATTTAAATAGATTACTTTCGATGTTGATTTCAGTAGAATCCATACCTATCAATAAATGTGGAAATCTGTATGTTTCGATGATTGTTTTGTAAGTCTATCAAATCTCAACGGCTGAATGGATTTTGCATTTGCTACACTGTTAGACCATGGCCTGGATTAAGACATAGGTAGGGTATGTGACCAACACTATTTGACCCACTTGGCCATTAGTGAATAATAGGCAAGTGGGTTAAATAATGTTGGGCACAGACTGTACTAGGCTTCGCGGGATTATTCGCAAGAGACACCGTGGCTCCGGAACACAAAGGGCAATGAAGGAACATGGATGGGTTTTAGTCAGTAGAAGTCTGACACTCCCTCCCGCTACACCCAGAGCGGGAGGAGTCATTGGATGATTTTACATCCCTAAAAAAAAAAAAAAAAGACTGTACTAGGCTACTAGGGATTCTTTTAAACTCGGGAGAAACCGCTGGTAGCCCTTTAAATCTATTGTATTATATGTCCGATTTGACAGCTAAGTAGAGAGGGACAGAAGAGATGGCTTTACCCCTAAGTGCGAAAGAGATTTATTTTAAGTATGTCTCTTTCACCCTTACTAGTAAAGCGATGTTGCATCCTGTTGCTGTCAAATACGACTTTGTGTATTATTTCGTGTATAGAAACTAGTGACTATCATCGATGTGCACTCATGGCTATGCGTCAGGTTGCTATTTACTGAGGATTGAATAACTTATTACCTAATACTAACAGTTACATTTCGTGAAATGTGTTGTGTTATCAATAATTGTCACATAAGTACCTACTCCAGGCCGATGAATCAATACTGTTACGAGCTTGGGGTTCGTGACAATAAAAACAGCCGATTAATTAACCAAAAATGACACTTTAATAATCAACACTAATTAACACTTTAAACGCACTAATTATAACACACAATCGCACTATTAAACACTTCACTTCACTTAATTCGCAGTTGAAGATCGCTTCCGATATATCGCTTGTATCGCCACTACTCGATACTAGATGGCGTTAGTAGTACGTTGTGAACCCGGCATTAATTCTGGCGCGTAACACTGCCCCCTCCTAAGACATGCTCGTCCCGAGCATCGGTCCCATAATAACGCGCCAGTCGATCCACATGAACGATCTTAGGTGCACTTCTCGTACCTTTCTGGATACGGTAGGTCACGTCATTGATTTTTGTGACAATCCGGTACGGCCCGTCCCATTTAGCTTGAAGCTTAGGAGATTTCCCTTTACTGCGAACTGGATTGTGCAACCACACTAGTGAGCCTTCGTCGAAACCTTTATTGTTCATTTTGCGGTCATAACGGGTTTTCATCTTTTCTGACATTCGCTGGCCCGATTGTCTGATGTGCTCATAAATGTCGTTCATTTTGTTCCGCAAGTCATTCGCATAATCGGTTATACTGCGTGGGGCATCAGGTGGTATTCCGGTGATCAGGTCTGCAGGCAGCCGTAATTCTCTACCAAAGTTTGCGAAAGCTGGTGTTACCGATGTGCTTTCGTGAACAGCACTTCGGTATGACAGCAAAAACGGTTGTATGTGCTTGTCCCAATCGCGTTGCCGGTTTTCCACAACTTTAGCCAGGTATCTCTCCAATGTCTGATTAAATCGTTCCACCATTCCATCCGATTGTGGGTGGTAAGAAGTTGTTCTCGTTTTATGAGTACCCATAACTCGGCAAGTTTCCTGGAATATTTGTGATTCAAAATTCCTTCCTTGATCGCTGTGAATCTCCAAGGGTACTCCAAAACGACAGAAGACTTCATGAACCAGTTTATCTGCAACTGTTGAAGCTTCTTGATTCGGAATGGCGAAGACTTCCGGCCACTTGGTGAAGTAATCCATTACAACCATGAAATACTTGTTACCACTGTCACTTTCCGGAAACGGTCCCGCAACATCCAGGGCTATCCTTTCCCAAGGTGCACCCACATTGTACAATTTCAACGCCCCTCTGCTACGAGTCTGAGGTCCTTTAACAGCCGCACAACTTGTACATTTGCGACACCAGTCCTCGACATCGTCACGACAGTGTACCCAGGAAAAACGTTCCCGTATCTTCAGTAGAGTCCGTTTCACTCCCATATGGCCTCCTGAACATCCATCATGGTACAGCTGTAGAACATCCGGTATTTTCGCTTTAGGGACAACCATTTGCAAATGACAGCTGTCTCCCCGAGCATTCTCCCATTTACGGCACAGGACTCCATCCTGAATCACTAAGCTGTCCCATTGTGCCCAAAAGCTTTTTGTGATCGAACTCATCGCTGAGACGTCGCTCCACGTAGGCTTAGGTGCACTGGTCCTTATCCAGTCCAGAATCGGCTTGACGTCCGAATCTTCCTGCTGTCCACGTTGTAACCTTTCCTTCCACTCGTTGCTGAGGTCTGTCTTAAGCATCCTCACAGGTACGGCTTCTTTACCCTCTTGCCTAGTACAATGCTTGCAGTCTTCAGGGCAAGGTCTTCTTGACAATGCATCTGCGTTGCCATGAGATTTCCCACTGCGATGTTCGACCACGAAGTCGTATTCTTGCAAGAGTTCAATCCATCTCGCAACTTGTCCTTCTGGGTTTTTAAACTGCAATAGCCATTTCAGTGCAGCATGGTCAGTTCGTAAGTGGAATTTCCGGCCCAGTAGATACGTGCTAAAATGCTGTACTGACTTTAGCACAGCAAGCAATTCCCTTCTCGTGACACAATAATTCCTCTCTGGTTTTGACAACGACTTGCTGAAGTACGCAATCACAACTTCTTGATCGCCATTCCGTTGGGACAACACACCGCCAAGTCCGATATCACTTGCGTCTGTGTCAACTATAAATTCCTTGTCGGCATCAGGATACCCCAAAATCGGTGTTTTGCACAGACGGTTCTTTAGCTCCCGGAAGGCGATGTCGCAACTTTCATCCCAACAAAACTGTCGCTTCTCCTCGGTTAGTTTGTGCAGGGGTTTGGCTTCATCTGCAAAGTTCTTGACAAATCGCCGATAATAGGAGCATAGACCCAGAAATGCTCTGACCTGCGTCTTGTCTTTTGGGATTGGCCAATCTTTGACAGCGGCGATTTTCTCTGGATCCGTGCGGATACCTTCTTCCGACACGACATAACCCAAAAAGTTAACTTGCCGTTTGAAAAGAGAGCACTTTTTCGGACTCAACTTGAGGTTGGCACTCTGGATCTTCATGAGCACGCGTTCCAGGTTTTGAAGGTGTTCATCAAACGTGCGGCCTACGATGATGATGTCGTCCAAATAGACGAGGCATGCATCGCCAATTAACCCGGTTAGTACAAGTTCCATTAACCTTTCAAACGTTGCCGGAGCGTTACACAATCCAAACGGCATAACTTTAAATTGCCACAGGCCCTTTACCGTCGAGAATGCTGTTTTTTCCTTGTCCTTAGGGTCAATTTCTACTTGCCAGTAGCCACTTTTTAGATCTAATGTGCTAAACCACTTTACTCCAGTGAGCATGTCCAGCGTGTCATCAATTCTTGGCAAAGGGTAGCTGTCCTTCTTCGTAACGTCGTTCAGACGACGATAGTCAACACAAAACCGCATGCTGCCGTCCTTCTTTCTTACCAGCACTACAGGTGAACACCATGGACTGGATGAAGGTTCTATAACACCATCCTTCACCATTCCCTCAACCATGGTTTCCACTTCCTTTTCACGTGCTACCGGTAATCTCCTTGGCCGCTGCCGGATAGGCAACTCTTCTCCTGTGTTTATTTTGTGTTGAACTAAGCCAGTCTTCCCGATATCAGCATCGTTCGAAGAGAAAACATCGGCGTACTTGAGTAACATCCTCTTCGCCTTGACCATTTCGTTTTGAGACAGAGCGCTGAGACAGTCTTCTAAAAGTGCGGTCACTCTCGTTTGGGCATTCTTGCTGAGGGTTTCAGTTGATGGATATTGGCATCGACGCAACCACTCCACTTCCTCACAGGTACCCATCAGTGTGCCTTTATCTATCACCTGTTCCTTATCACAAAGGTTTAGCACACGTACCCTTGAGATGTTGGTAGCTCTGACCAAAGTTCGTGCTACTTTCCACGGAAGGTCAGTGTCTATCCTTTCCACGAGTACACAACGATGAGTCTTCCCAGGATTCTGAGGAAGACTAACCGGCACAATCGTTTCCGATCTCGGAGGAAGAACAATCTTCTTCAGGCTGTATTTATTTCCTGGTAATGCCCCTTCCATGAAAAGTTCCTCTTGCCCACATTTCATAACTCCTTGACTAACGTCGATCTCACAACGATTCTTCCTCATAAAGTCTAAGCCCAGGATGCAATCGTCCATTATATCGGCCACAACAACATTATGCTGGTAGATTCTGTTGCCTAGCTTCAACTCCATCTCTCTCTCCTTGGACGGGTATGCGCTGACCGGTGGCTGTCACTAAATTTATGCGGTCTCGGTAGTATGCAGAGTCTCCAAAGAACCGACCTGCAAGTTGTGAACTGACGACCGTGCGAGAAGCTCCAGTATCTATTGTCAGCTTACAAGGTGTTCCGTTGACCTCGCCCTTGATGATAAGGCTGTTCCCGTCATGGGTTTGTGAGATCGAAATCCTTGGGGCTCTTTGAACCTCAGCCAGTACCCACCCCGCAGTCCTGGCTTTTACTCGTTTCCCTGCTGCTGTTGAGTGGTGCTGTTAGCCGCCCTACCCTCTGGAGATTGGCTACCTTCCCCTTCTGCAGTTCGCTTAGGGCAACTGGATCGAAGGTGGCCCGTTTCGCCACAGCCGTAGCACCGAGGGCTGTATCCTTTTAATCGATCGCGAACTGTAGCCACTGCAACCTCCCTGACGCGGTGGGCACGATGATCTTGCCGCACAGCTTCCACCTCCAGTGCATGGGCCAAAGCGTCCTTAAGTGTCCCGTGGTGCCCGAGCCTCACTGCAGCCCTAACTTCAAGGTCGCGGATGCCGTCAATGAATGCCTGCACCACGTTCCCTTCAATAAGCGCAGGTACAGACTGGTATGCCTTCCGCACCAGCTTCTCCACTTCAAGGGGCCACTGCTGCAGGTTTTCAGCACTACGCTGTACGCGATCTCTTAGTTGCGCACGAAACACGTGCTCCAGATGAGCGTCACCAAACCGGGATTCCAGTGCTTCAAGGAGCTGCTCGTAAGTTACTTCTTTACCGAGAGCTTCCAATACAGTTAAGGCCTGGTCGCGCAGGCCTAAGGTGAGGGCAGTCATGGCTTGATTTTTACTCCAACCGTTCGCCTTCATGACGGCCTCAAACTGAATTTTGTAGGCCGACCAAGAAGACGTCCCATCGAACGGCGGCACTTTGAATCCACGTAGTGAAGGTGTAGTAGTTACGGGAGTTGCAATCCCATCTCCAAGTTTAAGGTTACCCAACTTTTTTTTCACATCAGCAATGACGTTATTAAATTTGCTGATCTGAGTTTCAGCATCTGACAGGCGGTTGTCATGCTGAGCAACCTTATCCTTCACTTCCTTAATGTCTTTCCCGAAAGAAGCGTGAATTTCCTTCATGAGGAGCATCTGTTCTTCCTGGCGGCGCGCCTGCTCCTCCTTGTCGTGCTGCAGCTGTTCTTCCAACCGACGGGCCTGTTCCTCCTGTCGGCGAGCCTGATCCTCCTGTCGGCGAGCCTGCTCCTGCAGCATCATCATCAGAGCAGCAAAGTCTGGTGCTGATGATGCCGGAGCTGCTGTGGACGGACCGGCTTCCATGGTCGGTAGCTGACTTTCCGACGTCTGCGGCGTTGCACCACCAAAACGCCTCTGATCCGACTCCTGCTGGCGTTGACTACGGGTACGGATACCTTCCGTGTCGTCCTTTGGCAGAATCGGCATGATAATCCTTACTTCTGACACCAATTGTTACGAGCTTGGGGTTCGTGACAATAAAAACAGCCGATTAATTAACCAAAAATGACACTTTAATAATCAACACTAATTAACACTTTAAACGCACTAATTATAACACACAATCGCACTATTAAACACTTCACTTCACTTAATTCGCAGTTGAAGATCGCTTCCGATATATCGCTTGTATCGCCAATTCAATACTGCCTGAGTCGCGAGCTTTGCGCACCTTATATAGTCCGACAGTAATTTCCAGTACCTTCGAGAATGGAAATATCTAGAAAGTTCGGGAACATACCGGTCCCGACTGACTAGGTGTCGAAACATCGAGAATGTTCTAGCATAGAAAATTCTAGAAAGATCGTGACCCAATTAGTTCCACTACTCGATACTAGATGGCGTTAGTAGTACGTTGTGAACCCGGCATTAATTCTGGCGCGTAACAATACCATTCAAGATCATGAGCATGACTGCATGACGCTGCAATTTTCTACTTTAAAGTTATCTCGTTATGACTAAACAGTTCAGGCATGGAGTGCAGACCTTTGGTTGTATTATCTGGCAATGTCCTTCAGACCTAGGATAAGTACTAACCTCCAACATCAAGGATCCCCGCGCAAATCATGTTGCTGGTGACAGGGTAGGGGTCACCGGTCGCGTTCTGCAGCCTCATGTAGCGATTTTGACAGATAGTGTTGTTGATCTTACGGATCGTCACCTCGTTCAGGACTATTGATGCTACATTGTTGCCCACCTGTCAAAAGGGAAAATATTTTGTTTTTATACTAGCCCCTATTGGTCGTAACGTGGTGTTATATGTATAGCCTATAGCCTTGGGGGTGGGGTAAATTATGGGATCGAGGAGACGTTTGTGAAAATGTAATTGCACTAAAATGTTGTGTAATAAAAAAAATTACAAATATCCTGAAAAACAATCTGATGCAACTGGTGGCATCTTGAGATTTAATTAAGAATAGCTGACCAGTTGAAGCGCAACTTCAACTGTGACACATATTTCATATTTCCTTATGGTCGTAGCGTAATGGTATATAGCCTATAGTCTTCCTTGATAAATGGGCTATCCAACACGCAGAATTTTTCAAATCGAACCAGAGTTCCTGAGATTAGCGCGTTCAACCAAACAAACTTCAACTTTATAACATTAGTATAGTAGCCGGCACGAAGAGTGAGCACAGATGAATGCAGCAGGGTGATCTCACCAATGTACGGTGGGCGAACGAAACTTACAAGTCCAATAGCCGATGAGAATTGACTGACGAACTAATAACGTGAAGCGTCAGAGCTGTTATAGTCAAACAAACTAATGGAGAGTGTTCTCATGACTCGTACCGGTTGTCTACACTAATATTATAAAGAGGAAATATTTGTTTGTTTGTTTGTTTGAAATGAATAGGCTCCGAAACTACTGGACCAATTTGAAAAATTCTTTCAGTGTTAGATAGCCCATTTTTCGAGGAAGGCTATAGGCTATATATCACAGTGCGACGAAAAGGAGCGGAGCATTAAAAAAATGTAGCGCAGACGAAGTTGCGCGGGTCAGCTAGTTATATGGATAAATCAGAATGACTCACAGCGGTCAGGCCCCATCCAACAGCCGTAACAGACGCGTCATCAGGCACCACGGCGCCCTGGTAAGGAATGAAAGCCAGGCGAGCCACACTGACGGTCTGGTCGATCGCAGTAGTCATCAGTACTACTGCCACGTCGTGGTCGCGGATTGGAATGTTGTATAGCTCGTGAACTTTGATTCCTGATACCAAGTGCAGAGTACCACCTGGGGAGAAATCGGTCATGTTTACAAAGAGTTTGAGAGTTTAGCATTGAGCGGTCAACTGCATGTAGCGGTTATACCGTGGACATTTTTTTAGCCTATGCGTTATCCCTTTGCAAGGTAAAATTATTTCAACCAAGAATTCTCACACTTCTTCCGGTCGGTCTACTGCGATCGTGTTCCAATGTTTTAAGGAGTTCAGCTCATATCCACTCCTATGTCTGGCCCTGTCGCGTTTATATTTCTTGCATTTTGGGACTAGCTGACTGGTGGCCTTTACGTCTCGTCTTGTATCTCGCTTAAGTTTGGAATTTACTAGAAAGACTTCCCTGTCTGCGATTGTCACTTACTTTAATAAACAGGCATAGTGGATAGATTTATGGTAATGGGGTCTGAAACTGAGCAGCAAAGCGTAAAATTTTCATGGCACATCTTACCCGCTCCTCTACACAAATTAACTTATATGTGGACTTTACGCCATGATTAATCGTGTACGACTTCCAGACAGAGCCACTATCTGGATGTCGTCTGACTCGATAATAATTATAATGGGCTCGTGTCCTGAAAAAATCTAATTAGTCCGTCAGTTAGATTATCAAAAAATATTTGACCCGTGTTTTTTCTTTTGTTACGGGAACCAAAATTGACGAAGTTACGACGCTTTTAAAATTCTCAATACGTCACGCCATCGCATAATTTTTTGTGAGTTGTGACGTCACGAGCCCCCCACTCCCGAGTTTTGATGCGTTTATGCTTTGTAAATTTTCATTGATTTACAAAAACAAAAAAATACGTGTCCATTATATTTCAATACTCTAACTGACTTGTCTTGGTTTTGAGTAGTCTCGGTACGCGAAAAAAAAAACCATAGCTTCTAGGGCTAGGCAATAAGGCGCTGTCACTGACTTTTGTTCTTCATTTAGTGTGAATGTTCCACGACTGTGAGAGTCGATTGTGTTTCACTCACCTGAATTCAAAATAGTCGTGCCCGCACGGATCATGTAGCGGGTCGGGCTCATAAGATAGCCGTAGCTGCAAACATTGGAAAGATTAATTCAGAATTAGGTCGTAAAACAATGCTATCCAATTTATTTTTCTTTAATAAAAACATAAGATTGTCTCCTAGTGCGAGTTATTAGTTTTTCATTTCTCCTGTATCATGGGTGCGATTACAAACAGCCAGATCCGGAACTTGAGTATCTGTAGGCTGAACAAATATTTATTGTATTGACAATACATACACAATTTGGCGGCACGGTTGGCGCAGTGGTTGAGCGAATTACTGCTGCGCCGCGTCGCGCTGTAGTGGGTTCGATTCCCGCACGGAATTAATATTTGTTCAGCCTACAGATAGTAATTGTTCGGGTTGTTTAAGTCACCGGAAAATGGCAAACGCCGTAAGATTGTAAAATATCGCGTGAAATTGTAAACATTTTTTTCTAAATGAGACACGGATGTATTGGAAACTATTGAATTTGGACAGCATATTATATTACATACATAACGATTTTATTCATAATATTTCGAGAAATTATAATCAAATCAAGATTTATTACAATCTTACTAAATACCCACAAAGTTGCGCAACTGAATTTCTGTTGCGTAAGTTCGGCACTTCTGTAGGTATGTCATATCAGCCGAATACTTTGGAACGTAAAATCAGACGCGGAGCTCCAGTCGCGTACCTCCCGCATAGTGTGCTTAGACACTTGTTAGATCCATTTGAACAACAGTCGTTTCGTTTCTGACGATCGTCGAAGCGGACAGAGAGAGACCGACTGAATTTTGAATATGAATGAGTGAATAGTACTGAATAGGCTAAAGATGAATAAAGTGTAACTTACTCATCAACGAAGCAATGTCCGGCTGAGAGGACATGTCTTGTCGTTATCAGAGAGCCTCCGCAAAGGAATTGCGATAGGTAGAGGACCTGCAGACATAAACCAAAATTAACACATCACTCAGTTGTATATTTATCAAGTAATAACGATTAAAGATATTTTTTTTTAATTTTTGCTTCATCTTTGTTAGCGAAGAGTCATGTTGACGGACATAAAATTCTTCAAACGTTCAGCTAATTTCTACAACAAAACAGATCCAAACCTTATTCTTAGATAAGATTTATTCAGAAGTCTGCGGAAGCGAGCACCAGACCAACGAAATTGTCAAAATATCGAAGTATTATTTTCTATTGTTCCTTCAGTTTTACCGAGGTATCAAGTTGCCCAGACATTGGCAGATAGAAGGGAGAGGCTAAAGCCCGGTTTCCACCGCGAGCGGAACGGACCCATTAATGACTTCGTTAAACTCGCAAGCGCAAACTGCATACATAAATGCTCTTTATCATCCACCACCTGAAGTCTATTCATCTTATGAAAGTCAGTTCAACATTTATTCGTGACTGATATTGTTCTGAATATTAAATTTTTGTTCTGAATATATAACAAAGTCATTAATGGGTCCGTTCCGCTTGCGGTGGAAACCGGGCTTTAGGGTCTCAAGTCCCAGAGCTAACGTACATTCTAAGAGAGAATTCTTTGGTAGTCTACAATCTAACGAAGTCATTATGGAATTTATGAATCCAAGGCTTGATATATGCGTTTAGCAAAATATTTTTCACTAGCTTCTGCCAGCGGCTTCGCCCGCGTGATCCCAAGGGAAGCTTGCTAGCTTAAGTGCTATTCCAGACTATAATCTATCTTTGTTCTAAATTTCATTAAGATCCGTTAAGCCGTTCTGGCGTGATTGAGTAACAAACAACCAAACTTTCACATTTATAATATTACTTGTTTGGTGTAAAGCGAATTAAAACCATCTTCCCCTCGACATTAAAATTATTAAAGGATATTGCAAACTGTCGTAAGCCGGTTTACGAAGCTACTCGCTAGCCTCTAGGCGCCAAGCAATGCCGCCTGCCTGTGCGTTCGCGACCTTATACAAAAATAATCCTTATAGCATGATTCAGTATTCACGCGCGATGGCTTATTATGATTCGTTTTTATGGAATAGTTAATTATGTTAACTTTTATTCATGTTAATTAGGGACGACTGAGAGTTTTATAAACGTTAGAGTAGACAAATATAATCAGAAAGCTTCGAACTGCTAAGCTATCGGGAGTTACACATGTTATTGTTCGTCAATCATAAAAGATAGACATATGCTGTCGTGGGATATTTTTTATATAATTTTAAGGAGAACATATCCGTCACTCATGATTTCTGTGTAGCTTTCACCATTAAGGTTGCACACGCGACGGAAGCTTAAAAATGGAGTAACTTCTCCCGTTTTCCCAACATTTCCCTTCACTGCTCTGCTCCTATTGATTGTAGCGTGATGAAAAGTATACTATAACCTGCTCAGGAGTATGAATAATAATTGTACCAAGTTTCATTAAAATCCGTCGAGTAGTTTTTGTTTCTATAACGGTTATACAGACAGACAGACAGACAGACAGACAGACAGACAGACAGACAGACAGACAGACAGACAGACAGACAGACAGACAGACAAAAATTGTACTGATTGCATTTTTGGCATCAGTATCGATCCCTAATCACCCCCTGCACGCGTAGCATGGCGATTCTATCTCTATTCTACCAAGAAAAGACAAAGCTCTTTCTATCCCACTCGACATGTCTTCTGCCCGAGCATGGCGCAACCCGTAGACTCGCGTTTCTATGAAGACAAAGACATATCTAATCTTTCCATAGCAACGGAGAAGTAGCTAGTGATGAGTTCATTCTGCGAATACTACGATGAATTTTACTTTTAGTTAGCCAAAAAAATGTGTCAAATACTCTATTTTTCACACTCTTTGCACGTAACTTAAAGCAACAACAAAACGTGTTACTCGAACATATTTTTAATCTATATGGTATATGTTTGTTTACAAATAACATGTTTTTGTTGAATTTATTATCGTACCGAATTAAATTAGAATTTTAGTGTTTATGATCATGGCGGCAAGGAAAAAGTAAGTAGATTTTATGATTAATTAAATAAAGTACTGATTATTCCAATAATTGTGTGTAATTAATGTAAGTGAACATAAAATCCTACCATGCGATGAGAAGAGAACATAATAACATTCTAAATAAAAGGTGATTGGTGGCATTGTCTGATGAAAACTTTGCCATACACAGTGCAATGCGTTCTTTACGGTTATCTGTTATCTTTCTTTCCTTTAATATCGTCCGAAATGTTTTTGCTTTAGTCATAACAAAAACAGTTTATTTACAACGTACAACCCGACAAATTAAGAGGTTGGTAGACTATATTTGTCTACCCCGACATACTTTCTAAGTTCTATTTGGCAAAAATAAAATGATTGTTGAAATAAATATTCCTTGTCTAGGTCCGAGAAGATGTAGACTATTCGACATTTCATATAGAGAGTTATTTCTACCCCCAAGTGTCAAAAGTAGAGAAAATATTGGCGGCATGCTCGACGTTGTAGACTTACGTCGATCGAAGAAAAGAAACATTTCTTTTCTACGTGTCAAACATCGCCATGCTAAGGAAGATAGAAATCTTTCTTCAATCTGTCATTTTGTCGATTCTCCGGTCGACAAAACTCGTTTCTACGGTGGTCATGCTACGCGTGCTGATAGTTATTTTGGAAATATATTTCATGTACAGAATTGACCTCTCTACAGATTTATTATAAGTATAGATATAGATAGATTACTCAAGCTCGGAAATAGCCTGAGGAGCGGGTTGAAAGTATTACTTTGCAGCCCTAGGGAGAATCGTTTTCAACTGATAGCCGTCAATTCATAAAAAAACAACGATGAAAATGTTATGGCTGAATAGCTGGCCGGTCAAGCGACAAAAACAAAAACAAAGTAGTCGGGAAAGCGGCAATCCGATCTTCATTTGTTTTTTCGAACTTTGTTCACACTTTCGTATAGCAGAGATTTGTATTAGCACGATGAGTTCGTCAGATTTAGATTCGTGTTTTTATTTATTCGAAATGAAAAGCACAGTGTTCACCTCGGATGAAAGGCTTATTTAGTCCCTCGAACTATTGGCCAAACGCCGTCTCGGAACTAAATCAGCGGTGCAAAGTGAAACGGTAATCCTGGGTCCGTCCATGCCCAGTACCTAACTAAATAATATTTTATGTAAATACTGGTGTTTAACTGCATGCTGTTAGACTGGAACTCGAGCCCTACATAAGGAAAAGGCTAGGCAGATTGTACATAGATTGGTCGTCTCTTCCGTGAACTTTGTAATTCGAGGAGGAGACTTTATAGTAATGTAAACTCGTATTTCTTTCCTTTCTTTCTTACCTGCACCATGTAAGGGTACTGCTGAATGGTGGTCGCGGAGCCGCCAATGATGCGGTTGTCCGCTGTCACCGGTAGATCAGCGGTCTGTAGATGGAACAGTTCCGCATTGCCTGGAAACAACAACCACTTTCCTCATTACGTTTCATATTCATATTTAATGGATAACCTATATGAGGACTTGTTGAGTGAGACGTAAGAGAAGGGAGTCAGTGATAGCATGACAGAACGGAGGAAGAAAACCTGCTGCGGCAACCCCTAGTATCATGGGATCCACTTCAGGGTTGGTTGTGGAATTGGCTCGAAAGAGTCACCGCGGCCCTGGAACGCATTCTAATGGTTGAAGAAATTTTGAAATCAGTCCAGTTGTTATTAAGTTTACTTATTCGTTCCAAAAATACAAGCCTTTCTCTATATAATATCTACTTATTAGTGTAGATGTAGGCGAGAATGTTGAGATCCAGCATTATTAGGTATAGAAATAATTATAAAAATCTTGTTCATTATATCTATGAGCATAGATATAATAAACGAGATACACAACAATACTTATTATTATAATCAATATTATATTTTTCCGTATAAAAACAAAGTTATCTAATCTAGACGAATTAGCACGTTTCATGTAAAGGCGGATACAGACATTGCAAGGCATGCGCAGCGCACGGGCGCTCATCGCATGCTAGCCCTGTGTGGACGATATATTCGTAGTTTATTCGTAGTGAGGCATGATGACTGCCCAGGTAAACTTACATCGAAGCGTTTGCATTGCGAGGCGTGCGCGGCGCATGCCTCGCAATGTCTGTATCCGCCTTAAGTAGGGCAATCAGTAAAGTTGAGTACCTAGGATGTGCTTTTTTCGGTCGGATTTTCCATTTGGTTCAGTAGTTCAAACATGATATGAAATGATAAAGTTAAATCGATTTGTTTTTAAATCAATCACCAATCCAAATATACAAAATTCTTCCATGAGGTACTGAGTGGCTGAGTGAGTGACTGGCAGACAATGCACAGCCAAAACTACTGGTCGTAGAGAGCTAAAATTTTGCATGCAAGTTCCTTGAAATTCCTGCGAGAACGAGAAAAATAGAATATGGGCGTACCTATAAAGTCACGGGCAAAAGTTAGTAAACCTAAAAGTATAAAGATATAATAATCGATTTGATACTAAATAAATGATATAATTATTAGATAACAAGCCAAACTATGTTTGCGAACACAACTGACGTTACTCTGTCAGTCTGTCAACCTCTTTACTACTGAACGGATTTGGATTTAAAAACAATAGACTATGTCCTGGAATAGGACATAACACTTTTCATCCCGTAGGTAAGTAGGTATCATCACCTACATTGGGGTCGGCTTCCAGTCAAACCGGATTCAGCTGAATACCAGTATTTTACGTGGAGCGGCTGCCTACCAGACCTCCACAACCCATTAACTGGGTAACACGTCGGTATTTCTTGCCAAGACTGCAGTCATATTTACTGGGGTCTGACTGACAATACTTATCGACTGCCAAAGATCTACAAATGACAGCCGGGACCAACGGCTTAACGTAGTTTCCGAGGCACTAAGGAAACTCGGTATGTTAAGATGGTCACCCATCCACAGACCAAGTTTGGCAAGCGTTGCTTAACCTGGTAGATCGACCTGTGCGGCTGTTAATGTTTAGCCACGGGCTCCTCAGAAGCTATTATAATACAAACAATGAATTTAGTACGTCTTATTCAGTTCCTACAATATAAATTTGAATCATCATCACCATCAGCCTACAGCAATCGACTGCTGAGGCCTTTTTTTTTTTTTTTTTTTTCATCCATGTTCCTTCATTGCCCTTTGTGTTCCGGAGCCACGGTGTCTCTTGCGAATAATCCCGCGACTCCGGCAGGCGTCGGCCCTTTCGGGCCCCTCTGTGTTGCTGACTCTCTTTGAGGCGCGCGTGGAACACTAACGCGCCGATCGACTGCTGAGGCCTAAGTGTGAGTTTTTTCGACTCACGTTCGAACGCGTTCGATTGCGAGCGCGTTAGAATTTAGTATGGGAAATAAGGTTCTACAAGTGACCACCAGGTGGCACTATAACTAAATTCCCGTACTAAATTCTAACGCGCTCGCAATCGAACGCGTTCGAACGTGAGTCGAAAAACTCACACTAAGGCCTCGGGACATAAGCTTCTCCATTAGTATACGCCATTCAACTCGATTCCTCGGTTCCTCGGCTAACATGGTCAGCCCATTGCCACTTCAGCTTGCTTAGTCTGTGAGCTATGTCGACCACTTTGGTTCGGTTTGGTCTTTGGTTTAGTTGGCGACCAGCGGAGCGAGGCAACGGAACGGAGAAACAGAGAAATATTTATTTATTTATTTATTTAGACTTTATGCACAATAGTGGTACATGGGCGGACTTAATGCAACAAGGCATTCTCTACCAGTCAACCTTTGGGTTAAAAAGACTAGGTACACTGTGGTAGGTGTACAACAAACAAATAAAAATAAAATATAATTGAGTCATATCGATACAACAAAGTATACAAATAATATATATATACATATACTATAAAATACATAATTATATATTTGCTAAAATAATATACTAATAAATATGATGATTACTTATTAACCAATCATGTCAGTCAAAATGGTAAAATTATTTTTTCAGCTGTAAAGGACAGTCACCCTTAGTCCCCGTATCTCATAACATGTTTTCTTTTTATAATTTTAATGTAAAGAAAAAAACAATTTAGTGAACTACATTTTAGTTGGTAAGGTATATTCACTGTTTCAATTTTAGCTACTTGTGAGACCATTTTACAAGTGGTTAGATAAACACTGGAATTAATTGCTAAGTAAACACTATTCAATTCAAAATCTATAGGTACCACAGAGAGACACAAAAATTCATCATTAACGAAAATGAAATAAAAAATAAAATAAAATTGTCACTTACAATTTGCGACTGCGATAAAAAATAGAGCAACACCCCACATGTCTGTCTGTGTGTCCCGTACGGTATGACTTGCCTGTATGCCCTAGATATCGATACGCACCTTATCGAATTGATAAAATATGTTTATCGGAAGCGTTCCCGCGAGAAATCTTAGGACACTTGCAGACAAGCGACTTTTACTGGCGATATTCATGTGTTGAGGCGACTCTGGCTAAAATACTTACTGACATTTGAAGTCCCCCAACTATTTGGCGGACTGCAAATGTCAGTAAGTATTTTTTTTTTTTTAGTAGTTTGACTATAAATTTTCACTGACTATTAATGAAAATACGGACAGTAAAAGTTTACCCCCAGCTAGAAGTATGCACGGGTGGTGTAGTTATGTGCAGAGCAATTCGTGCCTTCTGTCAAAACGTCGCATAGCTCGAGCTGCGCATCTTCCTCGCATAGCTACCTTTTGGCGGCGGCGTATTTTCATGGCGCATCTTACTCGCCCCTCTACATCGCTTAGCTTCGGTGGAAACGGTCAAATAGTTTCGTAGCTTTAGATTCCGCCGCATAGCTGCATAGCACAGCTTTGGTGGAAAGGCACCCTTATTCTATTAAACGTTGTATAGTCTGACGAGCGTGTGAACAGTAGTCGACATACGCGACGTTCGTCTGCAAGCACCTTTGCGTCATTCGGCATTTCCCTGATGATAATGTTTTCGTAGGTACAATCTATTTATATGGGCCCCTCAATCTCTTCATTTACTAACATAATTAAATTCGGTCGGGCTAAAAATGTTATTGGTTTTTTTCATAACACATTTCTCAGCAGCACCCCGGAATTTGGTGGTACGCAGGGACCAGGGTTGCGGAATCTGTTCGAAAGAGTCACAGCGGCCCTGGAACGCGAAGGGCATTTGGGAGAACACGGATGGGTTTTAGTCAGTAAGACCTCCCTTCCGCTCCGCCCAAAGCAGAAGTAGTCGTTTGATGATGACCCATCCTTAAGTTGCTAGCCGCCTCAATTTTCCGCACTAGTGCTAAATACCCTGCGTCGCGTGCCTGGTGGGGTAGGAGGCAGTTTTCGATTGTGTTAAAAACACAGAATGCATCAAATGGCTTATCTGGTGATGCATAAGTACTTAGATAAAGCATGGGCTATCCACCAATTACTATTTGTGCAATTTTATTGACTTTTATCTCTATTTATTATCTGTACGTGTCCATCGATGATGTTAAGTAGGTAGACAGAACTTCAAAATGACTCACAGTGTTGTATTTGAAAAGTGTTATCTTCTTGACTTGTAATAAGCCAAGCATGCTGATGATAACTTCCTTATGCAGGTACGCCACATGTTATCATCTAGCTAGCGTTTTTGGTTTAATATTTATAAAACCGATCAAGTGCGAATCAGACTCTCACGAAGGGTTCCGTAGCATAACCGAAAAAAAAAACTACTTCTTGTACCTACGAGATGACAGACGGACGAATGGACGAACAGCGCAGGCTTATTAATGCCGTTGATATTATTGGGGTAGGAACCCTAAAAACGAACTGCCGTTCTATTCCGTTGACATCTCACCGTGATCACTCAGGAGGAGTGAACGATAAGTGAGCTGTCATGCTACCTTTTTTGTATGGTTTGACAGCTCACTTGACGTTCACTTCACCCACGCCTTCACTTCGACATGTTTATAGAATCGGCTGGTCCTTCCGCGCATGGTCGCGATTTGTGCTTAGTACATGGGCAGATCATGTCCTGGGTTAGAATATTGGATTCGTTTCGGTAGTAGGTACTACGATGCTATGGAATAATTTTGACTACACAGACAGCTGCGGGAAAAACCACATCGAAGATTAAATTAACGATACGGCTTACTCATCACATAATTAAAATTCTTACAGAGATTATTAAAATGCTCAAAAGAAGATATACTTAATAGGAAAGTCTTATCTTTTCATTGAAACCTATTGACGCATCTGCTTGCTACTACTGAATATTTGATTACTTTTTCCTGTTTATCCGCGCGAACATGGCCACAATTGCCAAATACATGTGAATTGAATGTATGAGACGATGTTATATATTTTCCAAACTTAACCAAATCAGCCCGTCCCGCGACAACAAAGTAGCGTTAAGCATGGTGGGACGTAAGGAAGACTTGACATTGACGTTTGTGCTGACACATACATTTAATATAGTTACCTACTGCACGCTCCGTTTAGGTGGTTATCATACTGCCACGCATTCACGCATCACGCTGCATGTTGCGTGTCAACGCAAATACGTGCGTACTTGCGGGAGTGCAGATCTGCATCATCGTGCGGGTTTTTTACGCACTCAAGCGGGTAGGTTCGTTTTGTGGATTCACGGCGGCTCTGACTCATTTCATTCAATGCCGTTCGCTGAGGTGATAGTGCAGTGCAGAGCGTCGCGTCTGTTTTGATATTAAAAATGGTTATTAGTGTGGAACTCATTCAAGATGCTGCAGGTAGGTATCTAACTGTTTGGTTTTATTTCAAACACGTGTCAAGTCCATAATCACGCACGGCACTGCGAGACTCGGTGCCATACCTTGCGTCTAGCCCCGCACACACGCGCGTGTGCGCATGTTTCCGCTTGTAGGCGCGTGATCTGAATGAACGCGCGTGGATGCATTTTCAGTGTGTTGAACTGTGCGTGTTTCCTATACAAACTGAGATACTTACAAGCAACGTTAGAACACGCATTCACGCGCCACGCTGCGTGGTGCGTGGCAGTGTTAATCGTCTTAGAGGAACGTGCACGCTCGTGGCTAAATAAAACAAGCCGCACGGGTCGAACTTCAAGGTTAAGCAACGCTTGCCAAGGTTGGTCTGTGGATGGGTGACCATCTTAACATACCGAGTTTCCTCCGTGCCTCGGAAAGCACGTTAAGCCGTTGGTCTCGGCTGATGACAGCCGAGACCAACAATGAAGATGCCAAGATGTATATATGAATATATACATCTTTGGCAGTCGTTACGGATAGTCAGAAGCCAGTTAATTTGACACCAGTCTTGCCATGAAGTACCGTGTTACCCAGTTAATGGGTTGTGGAGGTCTGGAAGGCAGCCGCTCCGCGTAAAATACTGGTACTCAGCTAAATCCGGTTTGACTGGAAGCCAACCCCAATATAGTTGGGAAAAGGCTAGGCAGATGATGCACGAAGTGGACTGTACCTCTACCATGAGATGTCATCGAAAACTTACTAGCTAGCGTTGGAATAGCTAGCGTACTAACGTGGATCGAATAGTATTCGATAATGCTCGCACCATGAGTTTTACGGAGTCTTACGCAGGCGCTAACGTAAGCTCGATAGATCGCGTCGTCTAGCTAACATCACTATACTCGTAAAGCCTGCAATACATGTTGGCCAAGCTTAGACCAACGCGAGCCTAGACAAATGGACACAAGGCAAGCGCTACCGTCTAGACGTTCGGCAAGTTTGAAGGAAGCCAATGCAAATGGCCAATGTAGACGAGTTTTGAGGAGACGCCCACATGTTTGGCGCTGTCAGTTTTAATTATGCATTGAAACAATATGGACGACGATCATAAGCGAAATTTTGTACGTATGACTACGATGGACGTCAACCGCATACTAGCGCGCGGACAAACATGTGAACACCATTGGCCGAGCGCGCGCGAGCGCCTTTGATTTGTGCAGAAAAACCGACACCGCTCCGAAGTGAGGCAAGTGATCGCGAGCGACTGCAAGTTGTGACAAGCTACGTCAAATGAGGTCTATACACATTGGCGCTTGTCATACTCAACAAACCTAGGCAAGTGACACCGAGCGATAGCAAGACAAGGCAAATATACCGTCTACATGTTTGTATTGGCCTTCACTCGACAACGCTCGGCCAACGTGTATTGCAGGCTTTAGAATGCTTCACTACTTATGTTTTGTTTCTTTCTTTCTCACTAATAAAAAGAGAGGACGGCTTGTAAGCACAAAATGTAGTGTTATCGCTATGCTTAAAATGTTAAGACAGTTAATATCACAAAATAAAACCGACTTAATAGAAAAGTTTACGGTTAGTAGACAACATAACTTAATTAGTGGTTTTTGAATTTTAATAGGTCAATGTCGTCTATTTAATTTATAACTTTGTTTGTTGACATTGTGTCACAGAGCTGCGTTGTGTTATGTGGTTTGAAAGTTTACTATAGACTATTATTTAGATTATTTTTAACAATCTAAACCAGTGTCTCACAGTTTTAATTGTTGGTGAAGTTCATGGAAAATTATGTTTCTATTTCCTATAAAATTATGTATTTTAAAATTACAACCTAAATAGTTGCCTCCCAACGCAGGTAGATATACCAAGCCACTTGAAACTTTGAAAGTATAATAATTCAAGTGTCTAATCTCAAGTGTCTAAAAATAATGGCTAGTAGCTAAAATAGATATAATTAGGTACATACTGTAATAATGCTCTTGCAGACAGTATTTTGACTTTGTTAGACACAAAAACGTACGTAATTTCAATGTAAACATATGTTTCACTCGTCAAAATGCTAGTGAGCAACGTTACTACTATCGTAAGCGTATTGTTCGATAGCATCAGAATCTGTCGAATTAGTGACTCATGGTACCGTTTTGTATGGTGACGTTACAGATAATAAACGTTAGTGACTGTCGAATAGATTACGTTAGGTTTTTACCTATCGAAACCTATAGTGCTCATGGTACGAATTTTAATTCTTTCAGTAACCGCTAGGGGCGCTGTACAGTTTGTCATACAAATAATTTACGGCGACGCTAGCAAGTTTTGGCTGCGTAAACTCATGGTAGAGGTGCATGGAGGGTGCTAAAATTTAATAGCGTTACAGTTTCGAAACTTACAAGTAAAATATACTTGACAAAGAGAACCCTGTGTTTATCGCGTATTCACGCGATAATGGGCTTGTGTCCTGAAAAAATCTAATGAGTCCGTCAGTTAGATTATCAAAAAATATTTGAACCGTGTTTTCTCTTTTGTTACGGGAACCAAAATTGACGAAATTACGAAGCTTTTAAAATTCTCAATACGTCACACTTTCGTATTATTTTGGGGATAAATATAATGACCACCATAAAATGCTTTGATACCCTTAGTTTTGTAACCAAAAATATCTACTTAACACCAGAAAAATAAAGTCTAAAAATACAATAGTACCAGCTATTTAGTCACGACTCCACTTTAAATTGTATTCGACCACCAAATTTAGTAAATGATCACCAAATCTTGACGACCAAATTAATATTCATTTAGTATAATATTCAAATTCTATAGTAACGTGTCTGCGTCAGATCCCCTCTATGGCTGGTGAAACATGTGGGTTAGGTTAGGTTAGAACCATGACCATTAGCGCGCGAAGGCGAGCGAGCGAAGCGAGCGTGTGTGCGTTAGCCCAGCGGAATGTTGTTGAATTAAAAGATTTTAATTATGCAGATATTTAGTGTATGACGTCGTATAATTGTGTATGGTATAAAAAAATTTGTGCACGCAGCCATTGTGGAGAAATTCACCAAAAACTGATTCCGCTGGGCGAACGTTGTCCTGGCGGAACTTTTTTTAATCCATAGACTTTAGAAGAAAAGAGATGTGTCCAAAAATTAGTGTGTATTTGTGTGTAATTGTGTATGTATGAATAAAATTAGTGCATGCATAAACTTCGGAGAAATTCAAGTTTCCGCTACGCGAACGTTTGGCCATTACCTAGTTTTCATATAAAGCGCTTACATAGAGAGCTGTAGATTTTTACATAAGTTGTTTTGAATTTGTTTATATTTGTTTAAAAAACAGATTTAGTAAAATACGCTTATTAGGTCTTAGTTCTTAAAGTATGCACTTTGGGGTCTAGATTTTCACGTTTATACAAACCTTGTAAGTGTCTGCAACATGTTGCCAAGTATCAATGATGTTCCGTTAGTAATTAAAGAGTTATAGGACAATTTACCATGAATTGATCACTGTTTACAAAGCAGTCAAATATCACGCCGTTCTAAAGGAATTGCATGGTAAAATGTATGCGAATAATTAGTGTATTCATTCAACTATTCACATGCAAAATTTCATGTCATTAAATTCAGTAATTAAAGAAAAACAATTATAATACTGACGAAGCATCGAAAACCTACATAACCCGACCAAGTTCGGATGGCTACAAAAAAGCGGCCGTGCCATATATCTTAGAAACGTTCTTAACCTTGCAATATAGTATTTATTAATATGGTACAGTTACGTACACAAGCGTTAGGAAAAAATAAAACAATTGCATTTCTTGAATGAAAATTATTTTTTTAATAATAACGCCACTATCTACGATAAAAATAAATCTTCAATTAACAAGTACTTCTCTATTTAAATATTCGAGTACAAAAATATTTTTAATTACATATAATACTTAATTATGTAAGTAGGTAATTATGATAACGTTAACAAACGCTTGCAACGAGAGCAATAGACTTAAATGTGTTTTAACTAAAATAGGTTTAATAAACGATTATGAATATAAGGGTAAGTATAATATTTCGAGCTTCAATAAAAATTAAAATCACATCACATAACTAGACTATTCAGTTGTTTAGATTTGATCAACATTAAAAAAGTGCTTATTAACTAAAACATTGGTATAAAAAAGGTATTTTCAAGAAAATATTCTTAAATGAGTAGCAAATACAGTAAATAACCTCAACATACATAAGTCACTACCAGTACAATGGTATACATCAATTAAAAAATCGATTCAAGAAGTAGTTTTTTTTAAGTTATTAGATTGTTTGATCCACTAAAGTTGCAAAGGGGAACGCTCGTGCATGCCTAGTCCATTGGTTAAATCCTACTAATATTATAAATGTGAAAGTTTGTATGTTTGTATGTTTGTATGTTTGGATGTTTGTCCGTCAATCACGCAAAAACGGCTGAAGGGATTTGGATGAAATTTGGCACATAAGTAGATCACATCCTGGAATAACACATAGGCTACTTTTTATCCCGGTAAAATACATGACCTAATGGAGACAGAGGAAGAAGTGGAAGTCCAAAGTTTCTGCTACCTTAGTAATTCAGATTCAAAAGTACCAGGAGTACAGAAACATGTTGAAATTTTTTACCGGTCTAGAATTTTGTTACGAGTGCTAAAAGATTCACCAGTACCAGTAGACCAACAACATGTAAAATTATTTTTGGGAAAGATTTTTTTTATTAGCCAGAGCAGAAACGTGTCGAAGGTATTTTCGACATTGGAATTCCGAGCGCTACAGATTCACAAGTACCAGGAGAGCAGAAATATCTCGGAAGTTTTATTTGGGCTTAAATTATGAGCGCTTTAGATTCACAAGTACCAGGAGATCAGAAATATGTCGAAGCATTTTCCGCGCTGGAATTGTGAACGCTATATTTTCACAAGTACTAGGAGAGCAGAAACATGTCGAAGTATTTTCTGTGCTGAAAATTATGAACGCTATAGATTCCCGAAAATAAACAGGAGAGCAGAAACTCGATTTTATTTTCGGGGCCGGAATTGAGAGCGTTTAAGTTTAAAAAATACCAAGAGATCAGAAACATGTCGAAGTTTATTTTCGGGCTAAATTAATGAATTCTAAAGATTCACAAGTACCAGGAGAGCAGAAACGTGTCGAAGTATTTTCGGGACTGCAATTCCGAGCGCTACAGATTTACAAGTACTAGGAGAGCAGAATCATGTCGAGGTATTCCGAGGCCGGAATGTCAAGCGCTACAGATTCACGATGACCAGGAGAGCAGAAACGTCTCAGACGCTTTTATGGGGCTTAAATTATGAGCGCTTTAGATTCACAAGTACCAGGAGATCAGAAATATGTCAAAAATTTTCCGCGCTGGAATTGTGAACACTATATTTTCACAAGTACTAGGAGAGCAGATACGTCGTACTTTGATATGTTTCACGAGTACCAGGAGAGCAGAAACGTCTCAGACGCTTTTTTGGGGCTAAAATTATGAGCGCTTTAGATTCACAAGTACCAGGAGACCAGAAATATGTCAAATATTTTCCGCGCTGGAATTGTGAACGCTATATTTTCACAAGTACTAGGAGAGCAGAAACATGTCAAAGTATTTTCTGGGCTGGAAATTGTGAACGCTATAGATTCCCAAAAATAACCAGGAGAGCAGAAACATGTCGATTTTATTTTCGGAGCAGGATATGTAAGCGGTTAAGTTTAAAAATACCAGGAGAGCAGAAACATGTAGAGGTATTCCGGGGCCATAATTACGAGCTATACCAGATTCGGCGCCGGAATTTTGAGGGGTTATGATACAAAAGTAGGTACCAGTAGAACAGAAACACGTCATGTATTTTTGGGGCTGAAATTGTAAGCGGTTGGGATTAATAAGTACCAGAAGAACCAAAACATGTTGAAGTAATTTTGAGGCTGCAAATATGAGCGCTAAAGATTCACAAGTACCAGGAAAACAGAAACATGTTAAGTAATTTTGAGGCTAAAATATGACAGAAACGTGTTGAAGTTTTTCTGCGCTGGAATTGTGAACGTTATAGAATTACAAGTACCAGGAAAACAGAAACATGTTAAGTAATTTTGAGGCTAAAATATGACAGAAACGTGTCGAAGTGTTTTCGGGGCAGGAATTGTGAGCAGTTTGGATTCAAAAGTAACAGGAGAACAGGAACATGCCGAAGTTTTTTCCGGGCTGGCATTATAGGCGCTAAAAATTAACAATTACCAGGAGACCAGAAACATGTCGCAATATTTCTGGGGCTGGAATTGTGAGCGGATAGGATTCTAAAGTACCAGGAGACAAGAAACATTTCAAAGTATTTTTTCGACAGGAATCGTGAGCGCTTAAGATTCAAGTTTAAGTACCTACCAGGAGATCACAAACATGTCAATGTAATTTCGGGGCTGAAATATTACTTTCAGCGCACCGAGGAGACTCACAATATCTGGATACCTGAATCATGAAGTTGCAGTTCCAAGGATAAGACAATGAGGCAAAAAAGTTGCGCGGCAGTTCTAAAGTCTACGCAGACGAAGTCGCGGGAAGTAGCTAGTAGTGTAATAAAAGCTACAATATGATAAATATTTACCTAAACAGTAGTAGGTACTTACATGTGGTAATTATTTAATTTGCCTAAGGGGTCTTGGGAGGGGGGGGGGATACTTAGTTAGAATCCTGATCCGTGAAATCTTCAATAGAAATTAGTTGTATGAATTTTATTTGCCTTAAATAATAGGTATATCTAGATTATATCTAAAGTCTCAAAAGCATACTTAAATAAAGTACCTACGTAAATAGTACCTACTTTCTGTCATAGTCAAATACATTTAAAAAGTAGGTGTACAAAAATAAATGACATTATTATATCGAAACAACATTTGTGTTATCACCTATACCAATTCAATACCGATATTATACTGTAAATTTTGGGATGTTACCTAAATATATTGAACGGCCGCTTTTTTGTAGCTATTCGAACTTGGTCGGGTTATGTAGGTTTTCGATGCTTCGTCAGTATTATAATTGTTTTTCTTTAATTACGGAATTTAATGACATGAAATTTTGCATGTGAATAGTTGAATGAATACACTAATTATTGGCATACATTTTACCATACAATTCCTTTAGAACGTCGTGATATTTGACTGCTTTGTAAACAGTGATCAATTCATGGTAAATTGTCCTATAACTCTTTAATTACTAACGGAACATCATTGATACTTGGCAACATGTTGCAGACACTTACAAGGTTTGTATAAACGTGAAAATCTAGACCCCAAAGTGCATACTTTAAGAACTAAGACCTAATAAGCGTATTTTACGTTTATATTTTTATCTTTTAAGCCCTACGATTTTTTCTAAATCTGTTTTTTAAACAAATATAAACAAATTCAAAACAACTTATGTAAAAATCTACAGCTCTCTATGTAAGCGCTTTATATGAAAACTAGGTAATGGCCAAACGTTCGCGTAGCGGAAACTTGAATTTCTCCGAAGTTTATGCATGCACTAATTTTATTCATACATACACAATTACACACAAATACACACTAATTTTTGGACACATCTCTTTTCTTCTAAAGTCTATGGATTAAAAAAAGTTCCGCCAGGACAACGTTCGCCCAGCGGAATCAGTTTTTGGTGAATTTCTCCACAATGGCTGCGTGCACAAATTTTTTTATACCATACACAATTATACGACGTCATACACTAAATATCTGCATAATTAAAATCTTTTAATTCAACAACATTCCGCTGCGCGAACGCACACAGCGAGCGTGCCGCGGTAGCGGCCGCCGAGCGCCAGATCCCTTCTATTGTTGGTGAATCATTTGGTTTAATCGGATAACGAGATGTTATTTTTTTGCGTATCATTTTAACTATTTTTGAGTTAGAATATTTTTTTTGGAGTTGGTTTGCTTAAATAGGATAGCAAGATGTTATAACTTTGGAAAGTTTACATTAAAATGCGGGTTTAATTTTGGTGATCATTTACTATTTTTGACTGCTAAATGTTACTACTTATATCTGGTGGTAAGTTAAACATAAGCCTATTATTTTTAGTGAGTCGTGACGTCACGAGCCCCCACTCGCGAGTTTTGATGCGTTTTATCTTTGTTAATATTCATTGATTAAAAAAAAACAAAAAATACGTGTCCATTATTTTTCAATACTCTAACTGACGGACTAACTAGTTTTGCAATTTTTGGATGATGGAATCCAGCCTATTGTTTTGTATTAGAAAGATGCCATAGATTGAGAATTGAGCCTAGACGCTGGCAATAGATTGAAACTTCCTGCAACAGTTGCGGATCTAGGATTGTCGTTGGGGACGTGAACCCACTGAGAGTAGTTTTGCACTAAAAAAGGAAACAAAAATATTTTGGTTAACGCATTTTAAGCCACCTCGGCTTGCTTTTCATAAATTCCTCAATAACTTCGTTAAGTTGTAGACTACCGAAGATATCTATCTGGTTTTTTTTTTTATTTATTAGGGAGGGTTTGTTCACATAGCGAACATGTCACCATCATAGGAACACTTTACATAAAAAAAAAACTTATAATCTACGCTTAATTCCTATATTAACTAATTTATAAATTATTCTAGCAGTTTTAGATGCTGGAAAAGCCAGAATCATATTGCATGCTCCTAATTCCTGAATATTTATATTAAATTGGTCTTGAATCAACTTTCTTTCAGCCTCATTCCGGAGTTCCGGACACACTCCGCTATGATATGGGTGACGTCTTCGATTATATCGCATTCCGTGCAGTTTGGAGACGTAAAGTTGCCCATCAATGCAGCAAAACTATTCAATGGGATGTGTCCGGAGCGAAGTCTCAAACTCGTCATGATTTCTTGCCTACTCATATCGGCATTATCAAACCAAGGATAGTTAAAATAGTCGGTTGCATCGTGCGATACCAAATACCTTTGGTCAATGACTTCTCGTCGAAATATTCTTTCCAAATATCATCACATTTTAATTTAACTTCACCTAAAATCTCAAGCAAAGACTGCCATCTAGCGTTAAGAATTCGGAACTTTTTCCTTATAAAAACTGAAATTTGACGCATCTGTGCTGTCACCTAAAGCTCCTACACGGCCCCTTTAGGGAAACATTCACATAAAAGACTGAGCCAGCTAGTGTTGTGAATTCAGAACTTTTTCCTTATAAATGCTTGACATTGACACTTGTGATGCCACCTATAGTTTCTGCACGCTCCCTACTTATATTATAAAGCAGGAGTTCGTTTGTTTGATTGGTTGAACGCGCTAATCTCAGGAACTACTAGTCCGATTTGAAAATTTATTTCAGTGTTAGATAGCCCATTTATCGAGGAAAGCTATATGCTATATATCATCACGATAAGACAAACAGGAGCGGAGCAATAATAGAAAATGTGACGCAGACGAAGTTGCGCGGGTCAGCTAGTTAGGTAAATAAAACTGCTAAAAACTTTGTGCCGTAACTTTATTTTTCATTCAAACAAAAACACGTTATTGCAGGCATCACAACGGACCGAGGCGATCGCAAGTCCATACATATACTACGTTAGTACTTAATGTTAATAAAACATTATCACTACCATTTTCTTCTTTGAAAAACAAAAGACACGATGCATGCAAAAAGCAGAAGTTTTTTGAATAGTATTAAATATTACTTACGTCATATTATTGACTCTGAAATGAATGTAAAATAAACTGTTTCGTGAAAATAACTTTTAAAATTGATAAACTTCTGTTTTTCGCTAGCTTAGTTGAAAGATTAAAAAATACAGATCTAAATACAATGGAATATAGTATATGTAATAAATAATATAAAAAATACACAGGGAATGTATTATGTGCAATAAATACAGTATATAAAAACATTTTGTTAATAGATGATTTAAAAATATAGATCTCTAGAGAGAAATAGAACTAGCTAAGTAGAGTTGGTCAAGAGTTTCTGCCGTCATAAAAAAGGACGTATCGTCACAAATACTTCGTTATCCGATTTCCGACCTTAAGTTATTTTCTTAGTGTCGGGAATCGGTAACTTCGTTTTGTGTACATAAGTTATTTTTCTTATGACGGCACTTTAAAGATTCGTTTTAAATCCGACAGTGAAACAGGAATACGTACTATCACGATTTGTAGGGTAGTCAGAGATTTGAAAGATTTCTAATTCACGATGAATGCAAATATCTACTTATTTTTTATTTCAAATATTTACTGGACAAGATTTTAATTATTCACTATTTTGTTTAATGTTTTTTAGTTGAATTAATGCTAATATTTCATTTAATTTAACATGCTTAATTTGTTTTTTTTTTCTAACTTTACAGTAGTACTTATATGCAAAAAAAATGTGTTTTTTTTTTCATCTGAAATATTGTGTAAATGCAAGAAATCATTTTACTGACGCAACATACTCTTTATTAAAAAAAAGTTTGTAAACCTAATCACTGCGGCCAAGTAATTTAAAAAAGAGAAAAGTAAAAAGCGCACATACAAAACAAGGAATGTTAGTTAAAAAGAATGTTAAAGTTTGCTCAATTAGATTGACAAATAAAATTTTAAGTACAAAAAACATAAATTATAAGATGAACTCTTTTGTAGTATTTGGAATATGATGACGATTGCCTCAAAGTAATTAGAAAAATCACCAGAATGCAAAAAGTTTAACATTTTCTAAATATTTGGTATATTATTCAATAATAATATAATTTGTCTACATTCTCGTATATTCCATATTATAAAAAAAAACATAGCTTTATTTGTCATCTCACTACGGACCTTATGGCACGGCGTGTTTTTGAAATAAAAACTCAGTCAACATACAAAAACTTGCGTTGTTCTTAAAATGTAATCGATTTTATATCAACAAAACCTTTGAATATACTATATGTAGTAGGTATAATTTAAAAGTTTAATTTATATATAGATGTATTCTCATAGTTTTTGTAAATGATTTATAGATCTTCGATATCATGATGAAATAATTTTAATAAAAACAATAATGTTACTACTTATATTTATCAAGACGCTAAAACTGTTGAAACTTAACAATACATACACCAATAACATAAATTATCTTCACATAATTTTAGATTTTAGTAATTTAACTTAGATATAGATTTCCAAAAGGACTAATATAAGAAATTCGAACGTTTTTAATACATTTCATTTTTTTTACTTTTTCTATTTAGAAGAATTGTCATAAAATTTGTCGGTAATATATTACACTTGTAGTTATTTCTTTCTATCATGAAACAGGGACGAATGAAAGTTCTCAGTTTTTAGTTATCATTGTTATAAAATAGATATTTATGATTTTAAAAGACCATTGTTACATGCATAGTTTTCTAAATTTTATTTCCATACGGATTGACTATGAAAGGCCTTGTTTCTTGTCATTTATATAGAAAAACCTTCGTTTACATGTCGGATTATATATTTAATAATATATTACAATATATGTATGCGGGAGACTTAATACTGATACAAGATTTAATTCGTTTATATTTTGGCATATTTTTTGAGCATTTTTTCATTTCTGTAGTAGTTTTAACAAACAAGTGTCATATTATATTTTTTTAATATATTTTTTTGTAATCTTATTTTATCGAGTTTTAAATGCTTTACAAAGAAATCATAAGTGAGTACTTAAATAAAATTTTAATATAATAATTGCATAGGTAATATTTTGGGGGCATGACAGGACTTAAAAACGAACATTTCCGAATTTAATAGATCAGTATTAAGCCTCACTTTCTAGACTGTACCTAGACTTCCGAAGACTTAAACCTAGATGTAAAGTAACAAACGCTATCACCTTCAAACTAACCGCAGACAAACGAAACATTCTCGCCCACACGTCGACTCTAAATAGATTATACTCAGATCTTTCTCAATATTTTTATTTTTTACATGAAGCCTTTGGAGAATAATATTAATGCAAGCACGTATAAGTGGTAAAGCATTACTTTCAGGCGTCCTACTTGGTGGACCTAATTTTGCTTGATTTATAATATTGCTTGTCAACGCATTTTGTTTCCCGCATAATATTTTTGCGAGCTATTGTTTCATGTTAGCGTTAATACATTTATATAAATTTAAAAGAATGCTTGTATCGTCCAAAGGGTAAGCAAGTGTCTTCGCCAGTCAAATTTTCTGAATTTTTATTTTATGTCTGTTTTTCCTCCAAAGACTTCATATTATCCTTTACAAATAAAATTTGATAACTAACTACAGTATAGGTAACTTGTTTGAGCTGTATTGCATGTCCAAACTTCTAAATTGGGGGAGACATCAATAAAATAAGAAAACTTAATGAAGTACAGATATAGAGTAAAATAGAGATAAAATGATCCCTTCTCGCTACATAGATTACTTTCGAGTAATTCTGCTAGAGAATAAAGATTTGCTATAATATAAACATTTATACTTATTGCATAAGTGATTGCACAGAGATAGAAACGTTAATATTTTTAGAAATATTTAACGCTTAATATAAACAACACACGCAGTATATAGATATCTAAATATAATATTAACAGTGTAAAAAATAATCAGATACAGAAGCATGAAAAAGCAACCATTTTATTGCTTCATAACGATGTATTTCAACATAGAAAGGGTTGAAAATTATCTCCCCCTTTAAAAACTAGTCTATCTACGAACAATAGTATTTGTTCAGATTTCATTTATAGAAATATAATCGTTTTATATATTTACGAAAAAAAAAACAATTTTGTTGAGAAATGCAGGCGCCACCTGGGTATATAGTCATGGTCTAAAATTATAACAAAAGTCATAAATACAGGGTCAGAATACATTATCTAGCAAAACTTCGCAGACATTAGGGCAGTGAAGTTATGCTAGTAACATTTTATTTTACATTGTTCCTTTTTTCATAAATTTTCTAACAAGCTGTTAATAAACATTTTTTTTCTTATTTTTTTTTAATTCTTGTTTTGACCATGACTTTAAATTGCGAGCTCAGCAAGTGAAGTTCGACGTCGATTCAGTATTATTTAGGGTCAATATTAAGACATTAAAAATCTACATAACAGTAATAATTTACCCGTTGTTGCACTGATTACGAAACATTCAAAACCATATTATTTGACTACTCTAAGTATAGTATTTACTGCGCTTCAAATTTTATATCAACAACATAACCTCCCCATTTTATTAACTCGCTTTATATGTTAGGCAGTCAAACTAACAATTACGCAATTGTTTTCATAAAACTTTATTGTTTTTCGTGTCAGTGCAACAGGGCGTCGAATCCGCTAGCCTACTATACCTACTCAAATATCATAACAAGATATGTTTTTCACTACTACTATTCACTCTAGCCTTTAGCTTGTACTAACACTAAGAAATAACACTGCATTTAGAAGTGGTATTTGGCAATTCACGCCTTCGCTATCAGACATCATTCATCATAATGAACTATTTTTACTACTGGTCCAACAACAAAAAGTAGCTGTGTAGTACATTTTGTCGAGTTAAGCACATACCGTCGATTTTATAGTAAATTAAATCGATAAGTTTTTCATAATGATGTAATCGAGTGTCTTCATTTGCGTTGTATAAGTCAGGGAAATACCCCTCTATTTGGAGTGTTATTTCTATTTTCATGTTTGTACCTTTTTAATACGATAACTAAATTACGTATTTGCTTTGAATTAGGTTTTGAGTACAGGCATATACGATTGTTGAGCTGTCGAGATTTGAATGGCTGTATAGGATTTAGACTGAATAATGCCATGTATTTTTATTATGTTTTAAGTATGTTGGTTCCAAATTAGAACTAAAAAGAAAAGATCAAATAATCTTGTGTTTCTATCTCTTAACAGAAAAAAAAAACATTGTAAATTAACTTTACATTCATCGCATGGCTGAAAAAATACTCAACTGCTCGAAAACAATTCGTAATACTACTGTATTTAGAATTCAATATATTTATATACTTTTGTAAATTACTCGATAAAATCGGCGTCAGGAAATCTAAAGCATGTTATATAACTGTATATAACTTTTGATATTTCATGTATATTTTTTTTTATTGTGTTAATTATATTGTGCAGTATTGAGGTACCTGTAACTGAGGTGTACATGTCTTGGATTTTAACACACGCGTGTTGGTTATTATTAACCATTAGTAATATAAATAGAATTAACTATTTAATCATGTATTTATGTATGACGTACTTAATATTTTACCTGGGTTCGTTAAATTCAGAAATTTTGATACCTTATAGAATAAAATAAAATTGTATGAGCGTAACAAACTGCGTTGTAACAGTTAGGTACACATAGGTTGAAAACTCTATTTAAAATTACAAACTAGGTATATATTATTCGGGCCGGTCAAGAATTATCCTAAAAAACAATTAACTCTAATCACAATGGGACCGGCCGAAGCAGCTCGATCACATACATACATAGATACACGAGTACTTGCACGGCGCGTGACGTCACGGCGTGTCGTTCATGGCGGCAAGTTCATTTGCAAGTTCTGCAAGTACGCCGAGGTTGAGTTCAATAAGCCGATACGTTGTTTCTGCTTCCGTTGCTCTGTCATCTGTGGAATGAATAATACATCAGTAAATAGATCGACTTTTATTTTTGATCAAGCTCTTGAAATTAGTACTTGTAGCTCGAAATTAGTAGCTCTGGTATCCAGCATAGGCAGCCAGCAATCTATACTAATATTATAAAACAGAAGAGTTTGTTTGTTTGTTTGGTTGAACGCGCTAATCTCAGGAACTACTGGTCCGATTTGAAAAATTCTTTCAGTTTTTGATAGCCCATTTATCGAGGAAGGCTATACGCTATATATCATCACGCTAAGACAAGTAGGAGCGGAGCATTAATGGACATTGTGATGCATACGAAGATGCGCGGGTCAGCTAGTAGCTTATATTAGGTACTAGATTTCAGCACAACATGCCAGCTTCGCCTAACATCGAGCTGCGCGCAGTCGAGCTGCGCACCTCCAGCTAGTGGTGACTCACCTGGTCCCTGAGCTCGGTGAGCAGGTCGGTGAGGGTGTGCACGGCGAGCTGCGCACCTCCAGCTAGTGGTGACTCACCTGGTCCCTGAGCTCGGTGAGCAGGTCGGTGAGGGTGTGCACGGCGAGCTGCGCACCTCCAGCTAGTGGTGACTCACCTGGTCCCTGAGCTCGGTGAGCAGGTCGGTGAGGGTGTGCACGGCGAGCTGCGCACCTCCAGCTAGTGGTGACTCACCTGGTCCCTGAGCTCGGTGAGCAGGTCGGTGAGGGTGTGCACGGCGAGCTGCGCACCTCCAGCTAGTGGTGACTCACCTGGTCCCTGAGCTCGGTGAGCAGGTCGGTGAGGGTGTGCACGGCGAGCTGCGCACCTCCAGCTAGTGGTGACTCACCTGGTCCCTGAGCTCGGTGAGCAGGTCGGTGAGGGTGTGCACGGCGAGCTGCGCACCTCCAGCTAGTGGTGACTCACCTGGTCCCTGAGCTCGGTGAGCAGGTCGGTGAGGGTGTGCACGGCGAGCTGCGCACCTCCAGCTAGTGGTGACTCACCTGGTCCCTGAGCTCGGTGAGCAGGTCGGTGAGGGTGTGCACGGCGAGCTGCGCACCTCCAGCTAGTGGTGACTCACCTGGTCCCTGAGCTCGGTGAGCAGGTCGGTGAGGGTGTGCACGGCGAGCTGCGCACCTCCAGCTAGTGGTGACTCACCTGGTCCCTGAGCTCGGTGAGCAGGTCGGTGAGGGTGTGCACGGCGAGCTGCGCACCTCCAGCTAGTGGTGACTCACCTGGTCCCTGAGCTCGGTGAGCAGGTCGGTGAGGGTGTGCACGGCGAGCTGCGCACCTCCAGCTAGTGGTGACTCACCTGGTCCCTGAGCTCGGTGAGCAGGTCGGTGAGGGTGTGCACGGCGAGCTGCGCACCTCCAGCTAGTGGTGACTCACCTGGTCCCTGAGCTCGGTGAGCAGGTCGGTGAGGGTGTGCACGGCGAGCTGCGCACCTCCAGCTAGTGGTGACTCACCTGGTCCCTGAGCTCGGTGAGCAGGTCGGTGAGGGTGTGCACGGCGAGCTGCGCACCTCCAGCTAGTGGTGACTCACCTGGTCCCTGAGCTCGGTGAGCAGGTCGGTGAGGGTGTGCACGGCGAGCTGCGCACCTCCAGCTAGTGGTGACTCACCTGGTCCCTGAGCTCGGTGAGCAGGTCGGTGAGGGTGTGCACGGCGAGCTGCGCACCTCCAGCTAGTGGTGACTCACCTGGTCCCTGAGCTCGGTGAGCAGGTCGGTGAGGGTGTGCACGGCGAGCTGCGCACCTCCAGCTAGTGGTGACTCACCTGGTCCCTGAGCTCGGTGAGCAGGTCGGTGAGGGTGTGCACGGCGAGCTGCGCACCTCCAGCTAGTGGTGACTCACCTGGTCCCTGAGCTCGGTGAGCAGGTCGGTGAGGGTGTGCACGGCGAGCTGCGCACCTCCAGCTAGTGGTGACTCACCTGGTCCCTGAGCTCGGTGAGCAGGTCGGTGAGGGTGTGCACGGCGAGCTGCGCACCTCCAGCTAGTGGTGACTCACCTGGTCCCTGAGCTCGGTGAGCAGGTCGGTGAGGGTGTGCACGGCGAGCTGCGCGCGGTCGAGCTGCGCCTGCAGCGCGCGCACCTCCAGCTCGCCTCCCTCTCCCTCGCCACCGCCCATCAGTGACAGAGCTCGCAGCCGGGGAAACCAGTCGAGATTGTTGGACTGGAACAATCAAACTATGCTATAGATAGGCTGTAGGCAACACTTTTTAGAGGCATCAATGCCGCCACAAGAAAATGCAACGAAAAACAAAATCTACATCGCAACAAAAAAGAACTGCGACGCCATCTATCCAACTGGCGGTGAATTAGAAATCCTAAATCGCGCAAGCAGAGTTTACCATGCGATTTGAACATGTAAATAGCCCGAATATCAACCATTGGACAGTAGCCCCCCAGGCACAACAACCGCCTGGGCGGAGGATCCTCCCTTTTCAATGGAGGTTTGTGGGAGTTGGCTTTCTGTACCGCGTACCTCCAATGCTTCACCACGTCAGAGCTTTCCTTTTTAACCACCTTTTTGGGTTTTCGCATTGTAATAATCTGACACATATTATTCAAACTTTTCTCTATTCAGCAAAAGTTTTGAACCCAATACGCTTAACAATTGTACAGTGTAAACCGAATAAAAGCATATATTTTAAATAATAAGCATGAGACGGTTTTGCTAAGGGGACCTCATATGTCTGACTGTCACTGTAGTACATCTGTATTGTACGGAAACTTGTTTACGGGCGGGTTGTATCAAACAGTTGGTTAACGTAACATACGTACGTCAAAAACTTACGATTACGGACGATGTTTGACGTTCGTTAAATTAGAAGCGTTGTTTCAAAACATTCTGGTATAAATTCCTGCTCATCCCAATAGCTAAGTTATTGACACGGGTCCTACCTAAATAGCTTTTGTTGCATTCCAACACTTATTTGTGTCATCAGAAGAACTGGTATTGAGGAATTCAAAAGAAATTTCACAATATTGTTCTATTTGACGCAACTAAAGTCACGTTAACCAGTGCTCAGACCATCTGTTAACGTAAACGTTATATTTTACGTGCGTTAACGCTGTCATTTTGTGAAACAACCCAATTTTTTGATTTGACGATAGTTCGCACCATTTATAACGTTTACGCGTGCGTTAAGTGTAGTTGAAACAACCCGCCCTAAGTATTTCTTGTATCGAACTGACACTTGTTCATATTTACTTGTAACCTACCCTCAAAATATTACAATCAACGCCTTAGTTTTTGTAATACATCTAACGTGAAGTCTTTTTTTGTGATGTTTAGTTATATTCACATGTAAGTGAATTATTGTAAGTCTTATGAGAATAACATGATCTCAAACCTCATAATAATATTACATGTTTGGCGGGGCGTCAAAGCTTAGCCGCTTATGCTGCCGCACGTTTGGTATATTTTAGTTACTTTCACAGCATTATGTCCGGTATTTTGCTTTGGGTTCAGGCTGCTGACATTGAATCCGTATTTATTTTACAAAAGAGAGCTTTCAGAGCCCTTTATAATCTGCGTCGTCTCGATTCTCTCAGTGAACTTTTGATTAATACTATGAAAGTCCGTTACCTATTCATTTATGAAAACATTAAGAATGAATTAAAAAAACGACATCTTAGTAATATTAATGACAGATTTAATTTGAATACTAATAAAAATACAGACAAATTGGATCAATCATCGCTTAACATCAGGTGAGATAGCGGTCAAACGTACGCCTATCAATATTAAAAAAAAAAAAAAACAATTTATAGATTAGGTAAAGTTTACACACACCCATTTAATGGGTTCTGGAGTTCTTGGTAGGCAGCCGCTCCACGTAAAATACTGGTATTCAGCTGAATCCATTTTTTTATATATTTTTTTTTTTATTTGAGATGGGGTTGCTCTTGACTCTTGTCTAGGTCAGAGATTACAGAGACAAAGTCTACAATGGAGCGAGCTTATCCAGAAGTAGCCTGTTCACTCTTAACTTGAAAATATTAGGGTTGTAAGCTTCGCGCGTCGGTGTGATTGGCAGCCGACCCCAATAGGGAATATGCATAAAAAAATATTTATTATCTAAACACTTTATCTAAACATCTAAAAATTAATTATCTAATTATTATCTAATAAAAAAAATTAATGATAAAATTAATTATCTATTTAATATTATCTAATTATCTAAACATCTAAAAATATACAAAAATATATTACTAACAGTGGAAATAGAATCAAAATTGCTCGAAAAACAAACGAGATATAATTATTTTCCCTCTCGCGAAAATGCTGTTTTCTATGGCAGATGTATAGTGTGATGCTTTTTCGAGCTTACTGTCAGACTTTTTACACCTGCAGCCTTTGGGTCAAGTATACGCAGAAGGCATACAGCGCCCTGCGTGTACAGTATAACAATGCCTTCAGGATGATTGTGGGGCTGCCGCGGTATTGTAGCGCTTCGGGTATGTTTGCCGATGCGAGAGTGGATGATTTTTATGCCATTATTCGAAAACGATGCGCTTCTCTCCGGCACAGAACAGATACCAGCACCCACAGCATGTTGAGGGCATTGAGTGACCGGTGGGACTGCCCGATGCTTGGTCGTTGGGTGGGACTGCACACACGGGTAGGTTCTGGATAGCTGTACGTGAATTTATTTTATTTTGTCTTTGTTGCTATTACGTTATTGTTATTCTGCCTTTTTGTGATTCTTATGTGTGTTTATGAAAATAAATGATAATAATAATAATAGACGTCACGTAATGTGACGTCAAATTCCATGTCGGACTTCTCGTTCTAAAAGTAATCTTTGAAGCGTTATAACTTCATCGCTGATGGAGATATTGAAAAAATATTTTCTAGAGTGTTTACTGGAGCTTATAAGTAATTCATTTTATAAATAAAAAAATCGCGTGCATATTCGCTATTTAGTTGAGAAAAGGCTAGGCAGATGATGGTGAAAGTTTACACACACAAGTACTGTGTTAAATGTTCCAAAAAAAACCTTGTGAGAGATCTAAATTAAACAAAATTTAAAACTTATTTTTAAAAGCACATTTTGTAAACATACATAATTATTTTGGGCTGGTTTCTTACTTTAATCATAGAGTGCACATAGCTCTCTGGGCTGGTGAACTCCGTGGGGTTCATCATAGAGCCCCGAATGCTTATAAGCTAGAAGTGCCACAAGTTGTGCTCGCTTCCTACCTTAATCATAGATGGTACACAGCTGCCTGGGACGGTCAACCCCGCGGGGTTCATACTTAATAATTCCTATCAGCAGATGAAATTTCTAACTGCCTCGTGGTCGAGTGGTTAAGGCCGCTATCCCACTGGCGTTTTACGAGCGTTGGCGTTTCTCCAACGTCTATGCAGCGTCAACGCTGCGCAGACGCGACATTGACGTTGCGGTTTTTGGCAACAGGTACATTCACGCCGTCCCGTCCGCGCCCACACGGAAAGAGCGGGATGGCGTGATTTTACCTGTTGGCTAAAACGTAAAGTTAACGTTACGTTGACGCGACGTTAACGTTTGCCACTACAGACTTGGACGTTGGAGAAACGCCAACGCTCGCTAAAAGCCAGTGGGATAGCGGCCTTAGGCGTTTGCCGTGCGAAGCATACTTTGTAAAGTTGTTTCCAGTTTGGCTAGGACATTGCAGGCTTGAATCACTTGACTGTCATGACAAAAAGATGAATCCGTGCTTCGGAAGGTACGTATAAGCCGGTGGTGTCGGCCGCCAAATGGCGGTCGTTAAATAAACATGTCAGAGGCCCTTGAGGCGGTTTAGAAACTCTGACACTAGAGTGTGTGGGGCCGTTAGACCTTACTACCCAAACGATAAGACGCAAATGAAATTAAGGTGTTGGGCTAGCTTCTTACCTTAATCATAGAATGGACGTAGCTCTCTGGTCCCGTGAACTCCGTGGGGTCCTTGACCCGCACTAGGACCATAAAGTAGAGGTAGTGCCACATGTTGTGTTCGTTCTTTATGTGCTCCTCGAATGAAACTGTCTTGTTGTCAAAGGCTGACCTATTCAGTCCTGCGAACAAAAAAGATATTACTCATACTGATCAAAAGTTTTGCGCGACTTCACTTGCCTAGAAAGGTGTTTAGGTAGTTAAATAAAGTAAGCAATCTTGATGTGTCTTTTTAATCTTGTTTATTTAAAACTCAGTTTAAAAATAAAATGTAACTAGAAACCAATGTTTATACCACAACAACGATTACTAAATTAATTGAATCATTAGTTTATTTAGTATCTAGTTTTTTTTTTGTTTCATATGTGTTTGTGTACAGTCGCCAGCTCAACAAGCTATACGAAACTGTCAAATTTTCCCAATCAAACTTTAACCTTACGGCTTAAATACTAAAGTTGAAAATTTATTGAAGAAATTTGACAGTTTGTTGTAGCTTGATGTTCTAGCGTCTGTACTTTTATTTAATTATCTCAACGTTTCTAGTATGCACACAAATTCTACGCCGATATAGATGTTGGATTCCCAACTTTGAACGCTCGTCGAACGTTGAAAATACAACTTTGCGGTTTCATTTAGGAGCTTGTTACTAAAAATAATAGCCCGCACGGGTTGACAAGATTAAGCAACGCTTGCCAAAGTTGGTCTGTGGATGGGTGCTCAACTGCTCATCTTATATTAACATACAGAGTTTCCTACGAAACCCATCACCCATAAAAAATAACCCGGCCAAGTGCTAGTCGGTCCAAACCATAAATTTAAAAAAAAAAAACACTATTCTTTTGTAGTTGTTGGCAATAGAAATACACACTTCAACAATAAAATTAAAATTGTCTACCTATAACGATTTTTAAAATACAAACCGCAGCCAGACAGACGGACGGACGGTCGCAAAGATACGTTGATACATCACGGTAGCCCCACTTTGTGCGAGGTTGCGTTCTCGATTCAGGGACTTCCAAGTGGACCACGGAAAATAAGAACCTGCAGGAAGATGTTCGTCCACCACGTCAAATAAAAAAGTTTAAAGGTTCTCACCACAAATAAAACAGGTGTTCTTGAGTATGAGTTCCTTCTGCTGCTTCTCGCTTCTGAGGTCAGCGAAGGTGTCAATGATGACGCCGAAGATAAGGTTGAGCACGATGATGATGACCACGAAGAAGAACAGCAGGTCGTAGACCACGCGCGCCACGAACAGCGGCTCCTGGGAGCGGCACACGGAAATATTGTAACAGTAAGCGATTGTGAACCTTATGGTATACTAGTTTTCGTCCACGATTTGACACATATCCCGTTTTTTCCGTTCCCGTAGGAATTTTGAGAAAACCTCTCTTAGTGGACACCTTTTTTTTTTAGGGGTGGAAAATCATGAAATGACTTCTCCCGCTGTGGGCGGAGCGGGAAGGAGTGTCAGAGTTTTACTGACTAGAACCCATCCATGTTCCTTCATTGCCCTTTGTGTTCCGGAGCCGCGGTATCTCTTTCGAATAGTCCCGCAACTCCGGCAGGTCTTAGTGCACCCCTACGGAATGTAAGGAAAGTTTCAGCTTTCTACAACTAGTAGTTTTGGCTGTGTTGGTCGATCAGTCAGTCAGTCAGTCAGTTTCTACGTTTCTGCTTAAGATTTATCTTATATATTATGTCATCGGAAAGTAGCAAACGCCGTTAGATTGTAAAATATCGCGTGAAATTGTAACTTTTTCCAACTAAGGCACGAATACATTGGAAACTATTGAATTACAATGTTAACAGCATTGTTGTGTTCCGGCAGTTAGAGGTATGATATTGTGCAAGAGGATTCCGGGTGAAACTCGCTTCCATCTTCGGCCTAATCATCACTTTCCATCAGGTGAGATTTGGGCCAAGAGTTTCCCCGTTTTGTATAAAAAAAAAAAAAAATATTCACAGAGCGATTTTTTCTCTTGATAGAATTTACTCATAATCAACTCAGCAGTCAAATAGTACTTAGTTGATTTATAGTGGTTGTGAACCATCCGACTAACCAGTTTCCCACAAAGCTATAACATTTTTAAATGAAATTTTATTATAGGCCAATAGGGATATGCATGCGATTTTTTAATTTGCTAAATGAAATACTTATTACCTCTAATAAACAATCATGAAAATTATTTTTAAATACCTTCATCAGCGATGAAGTTATAAAGCTTCAGAGGTTATAGTTAGAAAGAGAAGTCCGATATGGTCTTTGACGTCAAAGTCCATAACGCCTACTCATCTGCCATATAAAACAGCGTTTTCGCGAGAGGGACAGATATTTGTTTAAAATAATTATACCTTGTTAGTTTTTCGAGTAATTTTGATTTTATTTTCACTCGTAGTATTAATATTTTTGTATATTTTTAAAGATAAAGATAAATTAATATTTTTTTCATGCATATTCCCTATTATGAAAGTACCGTGTTAGCAGGCTTCTTGTCATCGTTCCATGTGTTCGAAACCTAAATAGGCTAGACAGATCGAATACTCACAAAGCTGGCCGGGGCCCTCAGTATGTCCCCGATGCCGCCGCCATTCCTCAGGCCTTGGTTGAGCGTGGTGACGATGCACATGATGAGCGAGTCGCAGCTGCGCTCGCGCAGCTCACCGCCGACCGACACAAAGCGCGACGAACGGCGACACTGCTCCGCATCCTTCAGGTACTTCGAGGTACCGTCGCCCGCGCAGCCGTCCGGTTCGTAACGCGGGTCGTCATCATCTGGAGTTCATTAAATTTTTTGAGATTTCTACAACGTCCAACAAAACAATTGCAATACCTATTGAAGGGTCCTTGTAATCATAATTATGAACAACTTTACTATGGGACCAACAAATCCTGAAAATAATGTACTGAAACTGCTCATTTTCTTTTGCGATTTTAGTGTTGTTCCCATTTTAAAAGTTGATCATAATGATGAGGATAATGACCCCTTGATAGTTACTGCGTTTATTCTGCTGAACATTTTATTAATAAATATTTCATGCAGCACGAAGATACAAAGACGCACTTAACGCTTGGCATTATCTTCCAATCAATCAAGGGTGGTGAGATAACATGGCAGATATAATGTTCTAACAAGAACATTGCGTCGCGCAGTGCGGCAAAAGAGCGACGATTTCCCTTCACTAAAAAAAATTACTCTCACCAGGGAGATCGAACCAAGTTTTGGTTAGCATTCATACACTTGCAAATAAAAGACTGTAAGAAATGGTATGGAATTTTATTGTAAAAACTACTTGCGCAGCAAAAAAAAGTTGTAGATTATGCACCGAGGGGATAAAGCAATGTCTTATGTCACGGGGGTCATACAGAATCCCAAACCTAATTACGGATTCGAAAATGAACTCTCGAGTGTAGCGAGGGAGTTAAGATATTAACTTACGAGAGAAGCGAGGGAGTTAATACGACAATCCCAAATGTAGCGAGGAATTCAAGCTAGCCCAAGACACAGACACCTTTATCCCTGAGGAGAATACTCTACTTTTCACACCTACTGCAAGAAAATAATTGTTCTTAAGTCATGAAGAGAGATGGCTGGCCGTGACCGGTTTCCGTCGGTGTCCAAGTTGAGTTACAAGTTCAAAACACAAGATTGACCTCCGGGCAATAATATTGCAGTGAATTTCATTATAACCCGCCGGGCAATAATTACTTATTTCAGGCTGAGTTTGCATGACATATAATAGCTGACGTGTTCGTGCAGGTGGTGTGAAAACGTTATTACTCACCGTCAAGCCGATCGACGGCAACGAGGAAGTGGTCACGGAAGAACATGTAGCCTACGATGGAGAACATATAGACCAGGACAAGCGCCAGCACGGCCGTCAGTAGGATGGACCGGCCGTTGCGAGTCACTGAGCGCATCACGTTTAAGAGAGTCTCTTCGCGGTACACGATGTCTAAGAGCTGGGGAATTATAAAAACATTGTCTACATTAGCTTCTGCCAGCGATTTCGGAAATTTCTCGGTGATAGATGGCCTTTTTAGCTCGGGTGTATGTACACCTGAGCTAAAAAGTAGCCATTCCAGACTATAATCTATCTGTGTGCCTAATTCCGTTCCGCCGTTTCGGCGTGACTGTGTATCAAACAAACAACCATCCAAAACTTCGTATTTATAATATTCTTTATTTCTGTTTCAAACTCATATTCAAGGTTGAAGTCTAGTAAACGTTCGAAAACTGGACTCATAAGGGCAGTGCTTAACTGCTCAGATCTGCTGGCCTACTGTGACGTCTTAAAAAGATTATGTATAAACTCTGAGAGGGAGACAGAGTTATATAAGACCGTAAAACGCATAACACTATCCCTTTTTCTGAGCTTTTAATCATGATCGCATTGGCACGTCATAGTATAGCCCTGCTCGTGCGAATAGTTTCGTATAATTGCAGATAAGATTCCTGGCTGGTCTGATGCATATAATTCCAGCTTAAAAATATGAACGGCTTTGCACAAATAATAAAAATAATCACAAAAGTGAAAATGATATGCAGCAGCAGATTTAAGATTTCTACGCAAATCTTTTTGTGTCAAGGATATAAGCTCGACCATATTCTTTCATGGGTTAAAAATTCAGGCGCTTAGGTACATTCTCACTCTTCAGTATGTTTTTAACACTAGGAATTTCTCCTGTATCGTGGGTGCGTTCACAAACATACAAAATCACATACACAAACAGCTAGACCCCGAACAACTATATTATGTAGGCCATACAAATATTTGTTACGTGCGGGAATCGAACCCACGACACGCGGCGCAGCAGCCGATCGCTCAACCACTGCGCCAACCAAGCCGTCAAATCTTTAAAAATGTACTGTATAACCTGACCTTCTAAAAAGTAATTCATGCTATCGGAAACCGAAAAGTTTATCTTAAATAAATAAAAATAATCTTCTTAATAAAGAACTCACCAGAACAGAAAAGAAGAATGGATGCCAACATATCCCGCAGAAGCAGAAGACGAGATACACGCTGTGGTACAGTAATTCTGGGTCGGTGAGCACTTTGCCCGGCGATTTGGATAGCGTGCCCTGATTGCCCATGATGCTTACCAAGTGTATACCTTTCACCACTATCTGTGGACAAACGGGATGAGGTTTTGTGCTCATGAATTTGCTAGATGTAACAGAGTTGACGTTCGAATCCCCAGTAAATGATATTTATTTTGTAAGTATGTTGTAAATAACACTTTTACACGTCAATCTTTTTGGTCATTTTAAACTAGTTGTTTCCTAGATGACTCCTCTGAGAAGAAACAAACTCAATGAGAGCTTTATATGATACTACTAGCTGTCCCCCGCGGCTTCGCTCCCGTCAACTTAAGAACATTCTACTCATGTATGAAATCCTAATGAACAAAAATATGATGAATTTTAAAAGTCGTGGAAAAAAAGTTGTTGGTTATGATGTCAGTAACATAGTCCCGAGAGGTTGTCGGTGTTTTACAAATAACCCTGTAGATATGTATGTGTATTTTGTACAATAAGGGTTACATTCGTTTTTTAACCGACTTCCCAAAAAGGAGGAGGTTATCAATTCGGTTGTATTTTTTTTTTAATGTTTGTTAGGTACCTCATAACTCCGACAATTATGAACCGATTTAAATATTTTTTGTTTTATCTGAAAGGATATACTTGCAGATTGGTCCCATTTAAATCATATCAAAATCGGTTACGAAGTTTGGATTTTAAATCGAAATAGCTGGAATTTGACTATTTAGATGATTCTTTGATAATCGAAATTGCGTATTTTGCTTTTCTGCGATTTTGCAGTGGTGTTGTTAGGTGTGGGGCACCACTAAAAAGTAAAAAATAAAAAACTTTTTACAAAAAAATACAACCGACTTCCAAAAAAAAAACACTACAAAAAAACTTTAATTTCGGAAGTCGGTGTCAAAATACGAAGAAACTAACAAAAACACCGACTTCCGAAATTAAAGTTATTTTTTACTATGTAGTGTTTTTTTTTTTGGAAGTCGGTTGTATTTTATTATGAAACAGTTTTTTTTTTTCAATTATTTAGATGTATACTTACAGTCAACATCGCGAGCGCCCAGAGCGTGGGCTCAGGTCCGGCGGAGTACATGAATCTCACGGCGGCACTGGCGACCAGGGCTCTTGCCCCACCCCCGCGGGGCAGCCAAGTGACCAGGACGCCCGCCACCAGCGACACGAACCACACCACGAGGGACAAGTGCTCGCCCAGCTCTGCACATGTGAACACCGTATGACCGACATATAGAACCAGTACGACACTCAGCTGTAGCCACCAGCGTGTACGGCTTAAGGTGGTTTGGATATTCTTCGCGTTCATTCATGCTTTAGTTGTGTGATTGCGTTTTGTGTTAAGGGTATGCCATAGAACCAGTGTGGCATAGCTCCGCCCGCCGCCATTTTCTTTATAAATCCCTCTTATTCAGTTCGTGAAATATTGGAGGACCCAGACCTCGAATTATGCTTTTTACTCAGAGGTTTCTCCGCACGCACTTACTCATATGTTATTTTTTAATGATTTTCATTATTCTCACATGTCGACTTTACCTTCAAATATCTCAGCAAAGTGGCACTTTAGGACACCATGTTGCAAATATTTTTTGTTTGTTTAAGTGTTCTCTACCCATATATGCTGGTTAGATCGTGCGTCGCAACTATGAAAATAAAACAAAATGGCGGCGGGGGCTTCGCCTGTTTCCATACGAAAGAATTCGATCCCCTCCGAAAATTTGAGTCTATCGAAACGAAAAGAAAATGAATTAGTGTGGGATGTGTGAACACATTTGCAATCTTAATCTTAAAAATTGCTAAACGGTTAGAGTTCCTAAGACATATCAACAGCACAAGCAGAGCAATGATATGGGAATTGAGGCATTTTGACAGATTGCGAATGCAAAAATTGTTTAAAAGTTATTAGAACGGGCCTTCAGATTAATGCAACGATAAAAAAATTAAAATGGTTCTGGGAAAAAGTATATGATCAATTTTGGTTAGATGAAGGAGAGTGGCTAACCTCTCTTTTTCTATTATGAGTTAGACCTAGACTGTCCAAAGCACACCGGCGTATAAAGGCGCAAACCTACCGTATAAAGCGTATAAAGGCACAGTTTTGAGATACGACTTGTGCCGTGGAGGCGTGTATAGTGTGTACTGCAATAGAAACGTAGATCCACAATGCAAACAAATGATCCCACAGCATGCGCCACGGTGGGTTTCCGCCTTAAATGTGCGACGTGTCAAGTCGCTGGTACCGGCTGACGACCCCAATAAAAATGGCATTAATGGATAATGTGACGCAGACGAAGTTGCGTGGGTCACCTAGTAGTTGATATTCGGACTGTTGTAATCGTACGGTAAACTTTGATACCGCGATACAGGATTTCGTTGTAATAGTTCGCTATTTGTTGATGGATGGCGTTGACGTTTTTGTTGCGATGTAGATTTTGCTACTATGGTTTTTGTTGTGGTGGCATGATGGTATTGGAAAAATGAAAGGTATTTTTTTCCTATATTGAATAACAATTTACCAGGAAAATGGAATTAATTGGTAAATTCTAAACGTCACCTTCCTGCAAGGCAACCTGACCAAATATTTATCAATAGTTAATGCGGCTCTCCAATGTATTGCACAATTTGTATTTGCCCAGGATCCTACCTGCTTTGGACAGTCCGGAGTTCAGTAAGCGGCAAAGCGGCAAAGCATGCCATGCATTAACAATAGTTTAGACACTTACTTGGATTCTCGTCTTGGAAGGGATAAAAAAAAGCAACTATGACGTTGATCAGAACAGCGAAGTTGAACAGTATGTTGCTCCACAGAGACATGTAGGACGACACCCAGAACAGGGCCCTTTGTCCTGTAATAACAATATTCAGCTTTAACCATAAAAAAACTAATCCTTTAAGGAAAATTTTAAGAACCCATAGCTGATTGGAAGAAAACGCCTAGGCCCTTAGTGACTCGCTAAAAACCCATCCGTGTTCCTCCAATCGCCTTTTGCATTCCAGGACCGCGGTAACTCTTTCGAACAAAAGGGAATATGCATGAAAAATATTTATTGTCTATACGGTAAAAAAAATGCAAAAAATATACTACTAACAGTGAAAATAGAACCAATATTACTCGAAAAACAAACGAGATATAATTATTTAAAAAAACTAAATCTGTCGCTCTCGCGAAAACGCTGTTTTCTATGGCAGCTGTAAAGGCGTCATGGACTTTGACGTCAAAGTTCATATCGGACTTCTCTTTCTAATTGTAATCTTTGAAGCTTTATAACTTCGTCGCTGATTTAAAAAAGAAAACATTATTGTTTACTAGAGCTAATGTATTTCATTTTGATTTTACTCCGTGCCTCGGAAAGCACGTTAAGCCGTTGGTTCCGGCTGTCATTTTTACATCTTTGGCAGTCGTTACGGATAGTCAGAAGGCAGTTAATCTGACTCCAGTCTTGCCATGAAGTACTGTGTTATCCAGTTAATGGGTTGTGGAGGTCTGGTAGGCAGCCGCTCCGCGTAAAATACTGGTACTCAGCTAAATCCGGTTTGACTGGAAGCCGACCCCAATACAGTTGGGAAAAGGCTAGGCAGATGATGAATGTATTTCATTTTGAAAATAATAAATCTCATGCATATTCGATATTCCGCAACCCTGGCAGGGATCAGCCTCACCTCGGAGCTTCTTCTGCCACTTCATCTCGTGGAACAGGTTGTCGAGTCTTCCGAAGAAATCGGCCACCTTGCTGCCCTGGTCGTCTCGCTCAGCGCTCTGCAGTACACGGTGCTTACTATCCGCCGGCAGATATTCACATATCTCCGGTATGGGAAATACTATCTGTTCCATACTGCGGTCTGTACGGACTATCTGAGGGAAAAATATTGAAGATAAATTTATGATTTTGAGGGTTCCGGACATCCCTGAAAAACGGTACCCTTATAGGATCACTCGTGTCTGTCTATCCGTCTGTCACAGCTAGTTTTCTCCGGATTGACTGGACCGATTCTGTTGAAATTAGGTATACATATGGACTTCTGCGACCCAAAAACGGACGCATTACGTAAATAAATACATTTTGAATACGCGGGTCACTTTTGGGGGTTAAAATATAAAATTTAAAGATTTTCAAACAGTATCTGCTGCACGGCCGACCATTGAATGAACCACGATTAGCTTTATGGGACAAGTGTAGCTGGTAACACACTAATGTTACCTCTATCTGCGCGGTGTGAGTACGGTAGTAGCGCAGCGCGTCGGCGTTGGCGCCATGCGGCGAAGCGCGCACCAGCGCCGCCAGCTCCTTGTTGTGAGTCGCCAGCTGGTGGCACAGGATATAGATGTTGTGCCCCACCTGTCCGACAAAAAATAAAACTGTATAGAAGGAGTTCGAACTGTTTTCAATGGGAGCTGGCATAGCTATTTTGTTTTTTAGCACGATCTTACATGTATATATGGGTAGAGGACCCTTAAACAAAGAAAAAATGTTAGCAACATGGTGCCCTAAAGTGTCACGCTACCGAGATATTTGAAAGTAAAATCTACATGTGCAAACAATGAAAAATTATTAAAAATATCGTCATGATATCAGACGAAAGACGTCCAATGCAGGACATAGGCTTCGCCAAAGTGTCGCCACAACAGCCGGTCCTGTGAGTCTCGTATCCATCGGCTACCCGCGACCTTCACCAGGTCAGCAGTCAACCTTGTAGAAGGCCGCGCCTTCCAGTACGCGAAATAAAAAACATCTCTGCAAAGTGACACTTAAGGGCACTATATTCCTATATTTCGTCTACCCACATTTGCATGATAGATCTAGCGTTGCGCCGCAACTTAAAAAAAAAAACAAAATGGCGACGGGGGGCTATGCCACAATGGTTCGACGCCCTTTGATGCATAAAATATTAATTTGAAAAACATCTTGTATCATTTTGCATCGCTTGTGAACTTATAAAATCATAAAATAGACATACTGTAGACTTTTTAGTTTTACCACTTACCAAGCTCTGAGAAAACTTTATATCTCTTTATTTATTTATTTAATACTTCATGCACACAAATGTGCAGAGGAGGACTTAATGCCTGTATGATCTATGATATCTCGAGCCGTGTCACTGACCTCTTTGGGGGATACGCCTTGTACAATGGCGTCGTCTTCCGAGTCGGAGTCAGTGTCCAAGGCGTGTTCCTGGTGGAAGGCGGAGCAAGCAACATCAACCTGGAACAATGAAAGACATAGGTGCAGTAAACAAAAGTATATATCATCACATCATACAGTACATCACTCGTGCATAGTGTCTTTTTTATTTCAACATAAGCGACATCAAAAAAAAAATATATATTCTATGGAAAGGAATAAAAATAAAGTCTATGAGCGTTTTGTTTGTTCTGAAACATATTTGTCATTTTTTTTTTCAAAATTACGCTACTGAAAAAATCATATTTAACTATAATCGAGTAGCTTTTTAATAAGCTTTCTAATAAGGTATATCACATAAGCGTTTAAAAATCTTAGGAATATTGTATCACTTTTGAACGTGTCCTTTCGCAAAAAGATTCTGGAACTCTATCTCTATTATTTATCATCTAAATTCAACGCTGAAAACGCTGAAATGGCTCTCACCAGCCGTAACGATATATACGCAATACCGCTAAAGACAGTTTACCACATAAAACATTCCTTTTCTACTACCAAATATTAATTTAAGAATTTGAATGAATAATCCAGTACAAATTAAATCAGTTTTTCAAAAACTATTTTTTTTTGGGTTCGTAGAGCTCTTCATTCAGTTCATAGATGAAAATCTACGGAGCACTAACCAGCTGCTTAGGATTCATGTTATACAAGATCCTCTCAGCGTTGTTCTCGGAGTCGTTGCGGGACTCCATGATGGCTAGCAGCAGCTTGGACGCGTTGTTCTTCAGCTCTAGGACGAGGTCCATGCGCGTCTTGCCGAGCGGGTTGATGTCGTTCAGGATCAGCGCTGTTATGATGTCGAGGCCGTTGCTCTCGTGGGTTGCAATGCAGTTCTGGTTCTCGTGGCAGGGGCCTGGGGAGGAAGGTTTGTGTGTTAGTAAGGGCTTGTTTACGAAGACGCGTCACGTGTGGCGTGGCGCTTCGCAGCGCTGGACTTTTTTTCCGTTTACAGAGAGGCGGCGCGTGCAGCGGGCCGCATCATTACACGCGCAAACACAAACATGATAATGTATGATGTTGTTTATGGAGACGCGGGGCGTGGTGGGGGCATGCAGAGTAGCGAGTAGCGGTGCACGCCGCGACACCTGCGGCCTGGCACGCGGCAGGCGTCGCTGAGGCTGATCACGCGACTACAAGTCGCAACTCGCGACGGATTGCCGTATGTTCACAAAAACGATTGTTTGTTTTGCACCGAGTGCTCCGTGAAATGTCACGTTTATATAGTTACTAGCTGACCCGCGCAACTTCGTCTGCGTCACATTTTCCATTACTGCTTCGCTCCTGTCTTAGCGTGATGATATATAGCCTATAACCTTCCTCGATAAATGGGCTATCTAACACTCAAAGAATTTTTCAAATCGGACCAGTAGTTTTTGAGATTAGCGCGTTCGACCAAACAAATAAACAAACTCTTCTGCTTTATAATATTAGTAGATATAGATTATAGAATAAAGTATCAGAACGATATTATCGCCGTGATACACTAAATCATGGAGATGGCGTCTACGCAAATTTGCCCAGAAATCATCTGATCCGTAATGTTATATTCCGTGATGCACTTTGAAACTCTGGGATTTATAATCCTCATCTGTAAATGAGGCCAGTGTCGACGACGCTGTACCCTGGGGGCGCGCCCTACCCCACGGGTGCGCCCTACCCCACCTGCGCGGCACAGTTCCACAGCGTCCGATGCTACCGGTACGTCGCTACGATTTTAAATATAGGGAGCCTCATTGATAAAAACGTTTTAACCATTTCCTTAGTTTCTAATGATGTATTTAGTTTCATTATTTCAATCAATTTTATTTTCAAAAGTGTACTTCACCTCACCTCAGTTTAAAACAAAGTTGATATTACAAAATTAAGCTCAGAAAAAAATCTCACTGAAACGGGAAGTGCTTTACCTTGGCAGTACTCAGTGAGCGTCTCCAAGGTCTGGTTGATGAGCGCCACGTTGCCCTCGTTGATGTACAGGCCAAGAAGCCCCAGGCCTCCGGTGGTAGAACCGCATATGCAGTCCAGGAACATCAGCGTTTCTGATACCAGGTTGTAGTTCGATTTGTTGTTTTGGTTGCGGAGGAGGTTCTGAGGACAAACAGTTAAATTATAATTAACCTGTGACATAACGCCCTTATCAATATTATTTAAAATGTCTCCGTTACTGAGTGCGTGACGGAAAGACAACGCACAGCCGAACGAAATTAATGGTCGTGGAAAGCTTAAATTTGGCATGTAGGTTTATTTGGCAGTATATAGGGGAGCACAAGGGATTTCCTGAAATTCCTACGGGAACGGGATATGCGCGTACGTAGTCACTCACGGGCAAAAGCCAGTTGTAATTTAAGAGAGGAGAACCCTTACCTGCAGGTCAGGATTGTGATTCTCACAGAGCAGTTGTAGGAACCGCAGGATGGGCCTCATAATCGCAACCTTGGCAGGCAACACGTCTGAGTTGCCAGCCTCTTTCTTCTCTGCCATTATTTCTTCCAGAGCTGTTGTACCTACAGAGTGAAAATAATGTCTGTAAATACTTATTTTCAATCGGGTTGCGGGTAGTCGATGGCCGCGGGACGCACAGGACCGGGTGCTGTAGCAGCACACGCGATATCCAGCAGATGAAGTCTGCAGGCGGATATGATGATAACAATGATATATCCAATCAGATAAGCCTGTTTTGGACTACAATTGAGCGATGCTGTCAGGACAGATTTCAATGCAAAGTAGTCAAAAAATTTTATGAGTTGTGAAAACAGCTTTTGCAGCCTAGACTTGACTCGATTTTTTACAGTAAAGCAACGATCGATGCTCAATACTCCAGCACCGACTCAGGTATTGATGATCGATGCTGGAGAAGAATACAGCTATGAAGTGGAAGGAGGAGTGGAATTCAAAGCGGGAGTCATGTGTTTACTGATAGCAGCAACCTGGGAGTCTTCAAGTCAAGAGTGAATAGGTTGTTCCATGCAAGTGTGCTCCCTCGTCCAACCTAACATTGCTTTCGATCAGGTAAGATTATGGTCAAACGCGAGCCTACCAAAAGCAAGAAAAGAAACTGGTCAAGTGCGAGTCTGGCTCGCGCCGTACAACCTGTTGGCTTACGACCATAAAAAGCTATAAAAAGCTCGCAAATTAAAAGAACAATACTTGGGGGGGCCATAGTTGGGGGCCGAGTCACCCGCGTCCGTAGGAGAATACCCTTCAACGAATCCCTACACGTGGTCCCCGGGTGGTGCTAAACAGGTGACACTAACCCCCTCCGTGGTCTAGTGGTTATACCACCTGATTCAGACCCAGAGGTCCCGGGTTCGATACCCAGCGGGGGCAAATTTTTTGTTCGGTTTGGTTGGTGGTAGGACTTGTTATAAGTCCGCCTGGCAAGCTACCACCATCATGTCTAAGTCTGTCGCCATAACAACAATGTTAACAGCATTGTTGTGTTCCGGCAGTGAGAGGTATGATAGCCAGTTCCTCTGTGTAAGAGGATTCCGGGTGAAACTCGCTTCCATCTTCGGCCTAATCATCACTTTCCATCAGGTGAGATTTGGGTCAAGAGTTTCCCCGTTTTGAATAATAAAAAAAAAAAAGAACAATAGTAAGACAATACAACTTTTCCCATTAGGGCGTTACGGGCGTTGACAGGCATATTTACCATGAGACATGGTGTGTATATCCGAGTAGGCGTGCACAGCCGAGCCGCAGGCGCTGCTCACTTCGTCGTCCATCTCCTCGCCGACCACCAACACCACCGGAGGTGTCTTGTTAGCTGCTAAGTCAAATAAACATGTGCTATGAAGATTCACCAAAGGTAAAAAGATCGATAGGGTACATGACTACAAAAATCTAATTTATCTGTCAGATAGATTTTCAAAAAATATTGGATGCGTATTTTTTTCTTTTTCCCTTAGGTACAAAATTAAGACGATACAGTGCATTGATAAGTCCTATGACGTCACTTTTTACAGAAAAGTGACGTCACAAGCCGGGGACTGTTGAACTTGGATGCGTTTTTATCTTCGTCGATATTTATTGATTTGTTAAGGTGGAAGCGCCAGGGTAGCCCGCGAAATTCAAATATTTTGATGATTTTTGCAATTTGCCGGTCAGTGTGAAGTTGTATTTTTGTGTATATTTGGTAGATTTGAGAATAGGACGTAGGCTATTTTATTTTATATGGAAAAACAACGTTTGTCAGATCAGCTAGTACCCTATAAATTTTGATGCCCTTGAGAGTGTTGAAATATACGTTTTTTTGCTATGTTGGCTTAGAAGTTTGATTTTTTCACAGCTTCAAGGGACTGAAGATGGTTTTAATTTCAACTCGATACCTCTACGCGTAGCTGAGATAAAAGATTTACAGACGGAGGGACAACAACGTGATCTTAAAAGGGTTCCGTTTTTTTCCTGTTGAGGTACGGAACCTGGGTATATTTCCTACCATCGGTGGTGGTGGTCTTCTGTTTTTCGGAGTAGCTGGAGCGTTGCTTGTCGCTACTCGCGGCCGAAGTACTGCTAGCAGCCAGCGACCTGATCTCCTGCTGTGCCTCGCGCATTTTGTCATAGAATACCTGGAGAACGAATAAGGATATGTAATAAAATCGACGTACCAATTTTATAGGAAAAATGATTTCATGTGAACATAATTACTAAGGAGAGTATCTTACAGAAAACCCCTACTACGTCTCAAGCTTTTCGGAAAAGTGTTAGATCTAGTGTCTATACTAATATTATAAAGCTAAAGAGTTTGTTTGCTTGAAAGCGCTAATTTCAAGAACTACTGGTCCGATTTGAAAAATTATTTCAGTGTTAGATAGATTTATCGAGGAAGGCTATAGGCTATATTACGAGATAGGCTATATATCATCACGCTAAGACAAATAGGAACGGAGCATTAATGGAAAATGTGACGCAGATGAAGTTGCGCAGGTCAACTAGTATTAGGTGTTAACGATCACACGCACGGCAGTCTCGTTTGCGAATACGATACCAAAATAACAACGTGGTAGAGTTGTCAATTGCAATTGGTGAGCACCAGTCAAGCCACGCTATTCTAAAAAAATAAAATATTGTTTATGCATCATACCTTTAAAAATGCTTGTGATATTTCTCCATTTTGTAGTTTCGTATATATGCTGTGTTGAATTATTGGGTTGCCACCCTCGAGGAGTGCGATACCTGAGAAATAAATAAAAAGAACGTCAATGTTTTATCAAAAATATTATAATCATTAAAGCCTACTTGCTGTGAGTCGAACCAATGCCACTTAGTCCAGTCGAGCTAGAATATTGCAATTCTTTGATTCAAATATACTGTGTTTCAAAATGATGTCCAGAGGGAATAATTAAGAATAAAAAGTAACTCACCAAGCTGTATAGCCTCCAAGAAGATAGCCTGTCGATTAGTGCTCTTGATAACGAGGTCTACCACCAGGTCTGAAGCCCCCTCCTTGTCCAGATGAGCCTGTACTTGGGCCAGGGTCTGTCCCGTGCGGAGCAGGACTTTCGCTGTACAAGCGTATGTACAGTTAGATACATGGCGAACGAAGGGGGGATGCTAGCAATCGTGTTAGGAAGCTTTTGGGATGCTAAATAAATATAAAAGGGGTTGTTGTGTTTTCGGGGGCAGGCAACAGTGGGGTAATTTTAAATGGGGTAGAAAAAAGAGGGTTAAATTTGTTTTACTTTACGGATTTTGTGTTATATGACAAGTTTACACTGTAGTAAGATTCAAAGTCTTACAAAGTATTGATAATGCCCTCTATTGTGATCTCTCCTCAAAGTTTTGCTGGAAGTGAACTCAACTTCAGGTTAAGCTTGCCTGTGTACATGAACTTCACTATCACTGATATGTGTGTATAATTTGTTTTCAAACATTGTTCCAGTGGTAGAGAGTTGGGAGCTGTGCAGGAAAAACCACACATCTCCTTTTCGCAACGATAGCGTGTGTGTATATCACAGCTATATTCCACCTTTTTTCTCTCTCGGCCACATTGGCTTCTACTATTGTCATGATGGGCTGGAATAACCTACAGTAAAAGTAAAATTCTATCTATTTTAAGTGTGACCTACATGAAAGGGACTTTGAGGCCAACAATTTCACGTTGATACTGGGTGAGGAAAAGTCTCAGCAAATCGTTGATACATTCACTAAACATAGCATCAATAATGTGATAGGTTATAGGGTCACACGGAAAAGCTTGTCGGGCCTCATGCAACCCGCGGGCCGCAGGTTGAGTATAGCTGGTTTAAAGTAGTGATCTTTCTACAAGTATCTTCATAACGCCAGCAGTCACTGTACAGCCCGGATGACTAGTACATACTGAATTAATTGGTTAACCCATTGGGTGACAAGACAAGACTTTCAATAAATAATCAGTAAGATGGAGTTATAATATTGTATCTCTACATTAAATTGTTATATTTTATTAGCATATGTTATGTTAGTGTTATTACTATAATTTTGTTATACATGTCAGTGTATAATATAGAGCTATTTTAAATTAAAGAAATGGGTATAGCGATAAGCATTTGATAAAGTGGGCGAAAAGTACGCAAAGGGTGATTTGCTTGCGTATATACATTTCATATCAATAAAAGTGTATGTATAAGAACTCAAGTAAGCTACTCGCAGTTTTCGATTGTTTTACTTGAGTTCAAATACATCTCAGATGTGTGAGCACTCAGTGTTGTAAAATAAATTGTTGTTTTATATTGCTTGGCATATTTAGTAGAAGAAGTCATAATGGCTTGGCATTTTTTTACCGAGAAACTTGTCGGTTAAGTCAAGCCAAGCACGATGACTACTAGAGGCATTTGTGAGGCAGTGATGCTATATCAGGATATTAAGAAATATTCATTGGTCACGCCTATATTTCCCCAAGGGATAACTGGGTATACAATAACATTTCGCGCGTGAAAAGTCTGGAGAATCCTGATTGCAACCGAGTACATATTTAGTTTCATACCATAGCACCTGACAATTGAACTTAGGCCTCGCATTCGGCAGTAACGTTTATTATCACAAGACTAACAAGGTGTTCAGGCTAGTATATTATTATTAAGGGTTCGGCGTAGGGTCAATTAACCTGAAAGATATCATTGATATAACCAGTTTAATAAAATAAACAAATAATTCATTTCCCGGGATTCAGAAGGCATATCCATGTTAAGATAACGGTCACAAAATCCAGAGAATAGCACTACCTACCTTTCACTGATTTTTATGTACAATCTAAATTTGCCAAGCAATTTACGGAACACTGTGCAACACGACTCGGTACCGTCTAGACGTCTAGAGGCATGGACCCACCTGTCTTCATCTTCAGCGGATGGCTTTCTGCGTCGCATGCGGTGAGAAATAAAGAAAGATTGCTACACTAATCTATCAAGTGTTATGGGTTCAAGATGCCTTTGTTATGTGGAATTGAGAAACTAAAATGTTGCTAAAGTATGATAAACCCTGACAAAAATGAGCAGTTACCCTTTAATAGAAGCAAAACTCCCAACAAGGCATTATGCTAGAAAGCTATGTACCCAAAGAAGCATTTTGTTTCAAACTATTGGTTTTGTCGTCGCCGCCGTCTTAATACAAAGCGATCATCGCGCGAATATGCGATCGTCGCGTTCATTTGTACGGCAACACCAGAAAGCGAAACGGTCCGGTCAGTTTTTCCGTTCGTGCGCCGATATCGTATTCTTGCGATGGTCGCTTTGTATAAGAACGACGACTAAGGTACTGATCACAAGAGATTGTATATTGTTTGGTGGGTGGTTGTGTATTGTTTTTCTCTGAACTTTATAGTTATTTTTCCAGTTCTTGATTTACAAACAAGACTTTAAAAACAAAAGTAGCGATAACTTGTCCATAACAAAGGCATCTTAATTTCACTAAATGTACGCACTAAATCCTATCACCAGTACTAAGAACAAGTTTAGTGTCATATTTATGAAAGTACAATCTATAGTCTATATCAACAAATTTTCAAAGGGAAAGAGAATAAAGATTTTACGCTTTAGACTTAACGTAAATAAAACAAACATGTGTGTAATAAAACATTATGTGAATATTTTTGAACAAAAAATTTGACTGTAAATAAAATCAATGCTTACGTCAATATTCTCGAAAAATTGCTTACAAATCTATTTGCACTGGCAGTGGATGAAATTTAAAACGATTGTTGTCAAGGGATATACTTTTGCTTCTTTCAAATATAATATTTTTACAAAAGGCAAGAGATATGTATCTACCTTTATAGGAAGATGTATCTTTTTTTAAAGTATGGGATTTCATCAAATTACTCCTGTCGCTCTGGGCGGACCAGAAGGGAGTGTCAGGGGGGCTACTCCGTGCGGACAGACTTCCGGCGTGATCTATGGCGACATGGAGACAACGACTGTCGCAACCCAGCGCAGGGCACGCCACGATAGTGGCGATCAGTCCCCTCTTTGAGGAGTGGCTAGAGAGGCACCACGGCGTCCTCACCTTCCGCCTGACGCAGGTCCTCACCGGACACGGATGTTTCGGGAGGTACCTGCACCGAATCGGGCGGGAGGAAACGCCCGGGTGTCACCACTGCGAGGATCGACCGGAGGACACGGTGGAGCACACTGTGCAGGTGTGCCACGCTTGGGCGGAGCACCGCCGTGTCCTCGAAGCGGCGATAGGCGGCGACCTCTCGCGTCCGGGCCTGGTCCAAGCCATGGTCCGGAACGAGACGGAATGGGACGCCGTCACCTCCTTCTGCGAAGCAGTCATGCTAGCGAAGGAGGTGGCGGAGTGGGAGAGGGAGAGAACCTCTCGTCCCGGCCGCCGTGGTAGACGCCGCGGGCGTCGGAGGCCACCTGGTGACCTCCGGCCACCGTAGGCACGGGCCTGTGGACGGTGAGCTATGGGCAGCTCGCCGTCCGTCCGTCATCTGACGACAGGCCGTGTCGACGGCGCGTTCGTGTTCCACGCGCGCCTCAAAGATAGTCAGCATAGGGAGGGGCCCGAAAGGGCCGACGCCTGCCGGAGTCGCGGGACTATTCGAAAGAGATACCGTGGCTCCGGAACATAAAGGGCCCTGAAGGAACATGGATGGGTTTTAGTCAGTAGAAGTCTGACACTCCCTCTCGCTCCGCCCAGAACGGGAGGAGTCATTGGATGATTTCCCATCCCTAAAAAAAAAAAGAAAAAATAAGGGGGGGCTACTCCGTATTAATTACGGACTTACGATTAGTTCCAAACCCGAACTAAAAATGAATGAGAACACGATTTCACAGCGACTTTCAATAGTGTTGACAATAATTCTTATTGGTTAGGTAATACGGAGCAGAATACGCCCGTAACTACGGACTTCGGGCTTAGCCCCTCTGACTCTTACTGACTAAAACCCATCCGTGCTCCTCCTAGCGCCCTTTGCGTTCCAGGGCCGCGGTGACTCTTTCGAACAAATTCCGCAACAGGAAAATGTAACTACCTCTTCTCTCCACATTTGTCATTCGGTGAGTTTAGATATGTCTGAATACTCTACTAATAAATGGTGCCATAAAATGCAAAAGGCATCTTTCCCTTTGAAAATCACAGTTTACATTAAATTCTAACCAAGTCATGTACAGTGCTGACATCTACGGCTAACAGTGCACACTAGTCTGACACTATCCTTGGAAACTGTTAACAAGTTGGTTTATTAGTCAGCTCACTATTACAAGTACATACAAGACTGCTTCACCATTTTATAAGATTTCAATATATGCCAGAGAAGTTTGAGCCTAACAGCCAAATTAATAATATTATTGTGTTTGTATTTTCTTCAACTGGTAATAGGCTAGTTGACTCATATTAAAATTGGTTAAAATAAAACATTAATTTCATTTAAGTAACTAACAACAAAATAAAATTACAAAACAATAATCGTTTATTCAATAATAATTAGGCTGAGCATCAGCACGACGTCAAAGCAAACGTCAAGCCAAAGTTCTACATAAAGCTTGCCCCCCCCCCCCCCCCCAAAACGCTATTACTATTTTGATACATAAAAATACGGCAATGTGACACCATGGAGGGCTTGCGGAACAGAGAGTAAAGTCCCACAAACCTCCATTGAAAAGGGAGGATCCTTCGCCCAGGCGGTTGTTGTGCCTGGGGCAACTGCCCGATGGTTGATATTCGGGCGATGTATATATCAGTGGCGAAGGGTGAATTTTCTAAAAAGGGAAGCCGGACCAAAAAATGCTTACCTTGCTCAAGTGTGATGCGTAAATTCCAGCTGTGGCCCTGTTTCGTCAATCATGACTATTCATGACCGATACAAACTGAGCTTTATTTATTTCAAATTTAATTTGGTCGCGTAAAACGAATGCGATACTTTGTATTAAATCATTTTGTATACCTATCACTCGAAAGGCCAGAGAATGTGGGATTGTGTTGAGGAACATTGTTCCAAATGCGAATTGATTACAGTATCATACTTGCTTAAATATAACAACGTTTCGATATAGTTACCGCGGTTATCGGATTTTCGTGGTGGCCGCGAAAAGCTAATTCTTGTTTACCTAGCAAAATTACTGTGTCGTTGAACCGTTTCATTAAACTTCTATTCCGATCTACTTTTCTATTATGAACTTCATACGTATTAGCAAAAAAGGTTTCTATCCTACGATTTCCCCGAAATCATGCAAAGATATACAACTTCGGATAATTTAATTATAACTTCCCGTAAGCCACGGGTATTTGTCGTACAAACAACTGTTAAAATGTTTGAAAAAACCATCGCGTCGTTTATAATTTATAATCATGTCAGGGCGAGCACGGCCTATCTGAATTACATGTTTATTTTATTTCCAAAACTCAACTTTGAAAAGGATGTTTCCTCAGTCAACAAATAATCTGTCAGACAGCATTCTACGTTCACTAATGCCGCCATGCTATCGAACTTACTTAATAACAACAAAATCATTACTTATATAACTTCTTTCTAATAAAACTATAAACTAAAAAAACTATCTTACTCCTTACTTACCTAAATACCTATTTAAATATCCGATCACCAAACAATACAACGCCACTAACCATGTTTTCACTACGCAAAACTTTCACTAGTTTACACAAATAACTCAATTTCAACAATAATACACGAATAATGCTATAAGATTCTAAATTATGATACCAATATATCAAATCAAATGAAAATGAACAATGATATCAATAAACATGACACTTAAATTCGCGCGAAAGAAATCTGTTGTGGATCTGTCATGACTGTCATTCAAATATTACTATCCGAACAAATTCGATTTACAACTTCAGTATACTCTGTCTACGTTCAGTATCATTCCATCTCGTTCTGGCGTACACATTTCCTATCTCTGTCCTGATCGTAACTCGATGATTAACGGCTTGCTAACTGCCTAAATCTAGCAGTGTTATATTGTGGCCTCAAGGTCACGATCGCTACAAGAGACTATGAATTAAATGTACTGAATTCCTGTTTGAGCGGCCGGCTTATTCTAGGCTGTAGTCTTACATTCAAGTTCATTGTTAGTTTTATTAGTTCATAATTACTCGATAGATGGCGTTGATAAATTACGTCACTAAACTGAATCTCGGTGTTAAGATTCTCCGCGATTCAACGACCTCCTCGTGCTTTTATTGAAATAAATGTCTTCGTATTTCTAAGTTGGTTTTTGTTCAAGGCACTGATATTATTTCTTTGATTGTTTTGTTAGTATTGTTTAGGCTTGTTCTTACTCGGACACTGAATGGAACGCTCCGAAGTAGTACAATCGTTGAAATGAACTAGTTCGGTCTTCTAGTACTATTAGTTCATTATAGTTCACTGACCATTAGAACATCAGTCGGACATAATGGAATACATATTTGATTTTCCTTCATACTTTACTTTGCAGGGTATATGTCGGACATAGGTAAACATAGAACCATCGAAAAACAAATTAAAACAATTACTTAATATAGCTATTACCAAGCGACATTAAATATGGCGGTGAAAGTTTTATTTATGAACTAATAATAATAAATTGTCAATCAAAGAGCCAAGAAGAACGGGCAATATTAATTTTTCCATGCATTGAAAGTGATAATAGACCTTATTGTGATTGGTATAACATAAAGCTTCGCGGAATATTCGCGAGTCGGTCATCGTACATCGTCCATCACGCTCGCACGCATGCTTCTCTAATCTTTCAACTTGCTCAGACACTCGTACTTATTCGTTCTGATTATTCGGCACTCGCGAGTAGTCGCGAGCCAGATGATCACTGTAGTTCACTGTACTAAATGAACTATTTAAACAACCGAAACAGCATATTAACTTATTTCACTCGCTCCTCGCTCAGACTCTCGTACATATTCGTTCTGATTCGGCACTCGCGAGCCAGACGGTCACTGTACTAAATGAACTATTTAAACGACTGAAACAGAATAGTTCGTTCTCGGTCACCTAAAGGAATTGCGTCTTAGTAGTACATAGTACATGTACTACACAAGCCTAGTATTGTTACTTTTTTAAAGCAAATTTTATACCTGCAATATAACTTCGTAAATAGTTATTTGTTTAAATGATGATTGAAAACAATATAATTTGATACTAGTATTTGCCATATTTCGAAAGGGAAGCCGATAGGAATCGAGTTGTATGGACCCTTCGCCACTGGTATATATGTTCAAATCGCATAAAAAAACGCTGCTTATGTGATGTAAGATTTTTAGTTCTTCACCAGTTGGATTTGTTTTCATTTGTTTCGGTTTTTTTTTGTGGCGAACCAACGAAACGATTGCCGCTAAAACACTTTAGGGCACCGTGTTTGTGTACTTTTTTGTTTGTTGAGCTCTACCCATTTATGCATGTTAAATCGAGCGCCGCATTTAGATAAGCAAAATGGCGGTAGGGGGGGGAGGGCTATGTCACAAGGTTCTATGCCCTTTGTGGCCTGTTTTTAAAAGTGTCAACTAGCCTATTAGATAGTATAAGATTCCAACGGTAGATTGATCTCATTCCCCTCATTCAGACTATCCAGCCCTCAATCAGATCAGCCCCAATATACCCAAAACCAAACTACACAAAATAGTTTTCTGTTGACTATTATTCTAATAAATGGCGAAAACAGTCTTGTTTTAATTAATAACTACCTCCCACCTCAAATTAGAGCGAAGTTCAGGATATGCTGAATTTTAATTGAGCGAGAAGCAGGGTTATGAAAGATATTGACTCACAATACCGAACAAAGGCCGTTCCCAAGTTACACCACAACGCTTCTTTTAATCTTCAAGCGTAATTGTGACTGATATTTTGAAGGCTACCATATCTCGTCACTCAAAAAACTCAGCATACCGAAAACATCGCAATAGGACGATACAACTTAAAGGTTCACCGATGTACACTCAAAAAAGTTATCTGTTGAACTCTTTTCAACCTTATTCTCTTAGTTTTGGGGTTGAAAATCGGTCAGCTGCGAACATGTTCTTTTACTAGTAATAGCAATTGTTTACGATTCGCTCTATACAAAGTGTAAATTATATAGTGTCATTGTTCATTGAACTTCTCATTAAAACTTTTACTGTGGGACCAAACCCAATATCGCGTAAAAAGATCAGCTGGTCAGTACAGTTAATAGAGTTATGTGCACAGAAATGTATGGGACAGAAGATATTGTCTTAGCGATTACAGTTTTGAAAGTCATCACTACGTCCTACTCATAGTATAAATGCGAAAGTTTGTGCATGGTTGGTTGTTTGTTACACTTTCACATCCGAACGTCTGAAAAGATCTTCATAAAATTTAGCACAGAGGTAGATTATAGTCTGGAATAACACATAGGCTACTTTTTATCCCGGGAGTATGCTCCCTAGGGACTACGTGGGCGAAGCCACTGGCAGAAGTTAGTTAATCATAATGATGAGTACAATTACCTCTTTCTAGGTATTTCGTTTATTATATTACACGTTGTATTCACTGTTATTAATCTTTTACTGACTCTGTTCACCTCTTAAAGTCAAATTCGAACTTAAATCTTAACTTTCCGACCGATAGAACCATTAAGTTACATCATACTGAGGCCTAGCACGATTGTCTTTAACGTATAGTAACGTAACATAATAATTTACTTAAACTACTTGTAACTCGTTTCACACATAAACTTTGTAGTGTATGCGCAAGCGCAGTGACGAGTCAGTCGCTCACCAGCTGTAGCCGGGAGCAGACGTGTTCTGTGTCTCGCATATCTTACATCCACCAAAGCGTTCAAAACTATGTTTGACTCCCGAGACAATATTTATTTGAATTGGATACTACATTCATATTTTTGCATAATACAAATTGCTGACAAAATACTACGGGGTTGTAGTTTTTTTTTATATATAAACTTCACTTACGTCAACGTTACTATACGTCAAAACATTAATGCTAAGCCCTCTGTCCATACACCAGTTACCCCCCGCACCACACACAACTTACCGCCGGGCCCGTGAGTAACGGTCACGGAACTAGGTGGTGGCAGGATCTTGGGCTCCGACTTCCGATTTATGAAGTATTGGGACAACAGCTTCGAACGGAGCTGGTTGCCCTGGTGACCAAATTTGAAGTATTTTTTAGATGTACTGTTCTGTGGATGGTGTAAGGTTTGCTTTTAATTATGGATAAGTCATGGGCTTGGGTGTTCTCCTTGTCTTATACTGCTTAACCCTAGGAAAGTATACATCGGGCACGGTTACTGGCTGTCCTCAGGGGATAAAAACGGCACTTTAGGAGAATTATAATATTAATCACACAACAATCTGTTAAATTTCATTTTCATCTTTATCGCTAACGCATTAAGTTCAAGGTTGATCGGGAAAGTTTGACAGTGACGTGTAGCGTGATTTGCTTTCTGATTCTGCTAAGGTGGCTTTTTAGACCCGCTGGTATACCCTCGGTAAAATAAAACATCTTTTATATGATAGGCGCCAGATAAACTAGCAATAAAGTACATTAACCTTTCCCTAATATTTGTAGATACCCGAACAATAAATTATGACTCGTTTTTCACTACAAGAGAACTTAAAGGATCGCGATAGAACTCGATTCAGGACAGCTTTATGTCTTTCTTTCTGTTTTTGATATTAAGAAAGTAGTAGACCATTATGTCAATGGTGTTTACAAATAAATACTCTGAATCTGATAAATGTCAATTTATCAGATTCAGAGTATTTATTTGTAAACACAGGTTACAGGTACACAGTTGTGCGAGTGTTACATTTTTTAAAGTGCTCTATGCTTCGCCATTTGGCCTACAAATGTAAATATCAATTTTAATTGTTTCTTTATTAATTTTACAATATCAAGTGGAAGAATGAGAGATAATTAAAAGACACAATTAATAAAATTTCTATAAAAAACTGCAATGTCAAAACCAGGACCAAATTAATAACATACTTCCAAAATGTCAACAATAAAAATTTAAGATAAATCACAAATGTCAAAGAATAAAATAAAAAATAGGGTGATGTCAACTAATTTAGTCAATTCAAAAATTAATCAAACTATCACCGGAATGTCAAAATAAGCAATAATCATATCTGGCGCTTACCATGTATACAACTTTTTCACACTATGTATCTTGTAAATTAAACTTTCGATACGCGATCACTAGTCTTTACAAGCATGAATCGTCTGCCAATTTACTACAGAACACGTTCAAAAATAAGTGTTTTCTATACCAGAGTACAGTTCTAGGGTTAAGCAAGGTACTCACACAGACGTAAATTTTATACTTCACCTTTATTAATGTCATCGGTTCGGTACTTAGTCGGATAGAAAATTAGTTTTTAGACGGCGTAAATAAAAACCGGCCAAGTGCGAGTCGGACACGAAGAGTTCCGTACCATAAACCGAAAAAAAATATTGTTACTAGTATGGGAGCCCCCTTTTAATTTTTACTAGTTTTTACTATGGCGGCAAAAGAAATACACCTTCTGTGAAAATTTCAATTGTCTACCTACTACGGTTCTTGGGATACAATCCGCTGACGGACAGACGGACGGACGGACAGGTAGCCCAGGCTTAGTAATAGGGTTCCGTCGGTTACCTTTTTGGTACGGAACTCTAAAAATTGTACGTAAAATCTACTAACAACAGAGAAGACCAAGTACAAAACGTTCTATTGGCGACAGCGATTGTCAATAAGTCCAAATGCCCTAATCATCACTTTCCATCAGGTGAGATTTGGGCCAAGAGTTTCCCCGTTTTGTATAAAAAAAAACACATTGTGCAGCCGTTGCAGCAGTTATACAGAAGCCCTATCAAATTGTTACTGGTCCCCGTCACGAGAAGCTATACATTTTGTAAACAAAGAACTTGGTCGAAGTTACGTATCTACAACAAATCATCCCAAATTCAATCAACCCAAAGTTACTTATGTGTAATACGAAACTAACGAGCCGTTTCACTAGGCCGGGTTATATTTGAGCGATATAGAGCGCTGTCGTCTAATGTTTTTTGGTACTGGATGGCGTCTGATTCATCGAATAACGTTCGACAACATCATTTACAAAATTTATATCTTCCCGTGGCAGGGACTTTAGAAAGTCGCTTTGTCTGGAATTTACTTAAAATATGAGAAACCAGTTTCCTAAATAAGCGTCATACCTTCTCTCCATACTCTGGATCGACAGCCATCATTTCTCGTAAAGTGCGCAATACTTTAACGCACAGTTTTTCTTCTTTCTCTTCTAGAAGCTTCTCCGTGTGACGAATCAGTCTGAAATTAAAAAAAATTATAAGTCTTCGTTCGTTGCACGAAACGTTGAGAACGATACCATATCGAAACAGCCTCGTGAACAACAGGTGAGACTTGTACAGGATGTCCACGAGAACTGTTCCTATGGGGGGTTATGTCCAAAAGACTGTTCCATATATAGGGATGACCTCCGCCAGGACTGTTTCACCCATAGGGGGTGATGTCCAGAGGACTGTTCCACACATAGGGAGTGATGTCCAGAGGACTGTTCCACCCATAGGGGGTGATGTCCAGAGGACTATTCCACACATAGGGGTGATGTACAGAGGACTGTTCCACCCATAGGGGGTGATGTCCAGAGCACTGTTTCACCCATAGGGGTAATCTTCACGAGGACTGTTCCGACCATAGGGAGTTATGTCGACGAGGACTGTTCCACCCATGAGGGGTGATGTCCACGAGGACTGTTCCACCCATGAGGGGTGATGTCCACGAGAACTGTTCCACCCATAAGGGGTGATGTCCACGAGCACTGTTCCACCCATAGGTGGTGATGTTCAGAGGACTGTTCCTCTTATAGGGAATGATCTATAATACACAATATAGGGAATGATCTCCACGAGGACTATTTCACCCATAGAGATGATCTCCACGAGGACTGTTCCACCCATAGGAAGTGATGTCCAGAGGACTGTTCCACCCATAGGGGGTGATGTCCAGAGGACTGTTCCACCCATGGGGTGTGATGTCCAGAGGACTGTTCCACCCATGGGGGGTGATGTCCAGAGGACTGTTCCACCCATGGGGGGTGATGTCCAGAGGACTGTTCCACCCATGGGGGGTGATGTCCAGAGGACTGTTCCACCCATAGGGGGTGATGTCCAGAGGACTGTTCCACCCATAGGGGGTGATGTCCAGAGGACTGTTCCACCCATGGGGGGTGATGTCCAGAGGACTGTTCCACCCATAGGGGGTGATGTCCAGAGGACTATTTCATCCATAGGGGGTGATGTCCAGAGGACTGTTCCACCCATAGGGGTGAACTCCATGAGGACTGTTCCACCCATTGTACTTTGTATTTGATATGTTCTTTATATTATTTACCTGGATATAAAGATTCCGCTAGTATCAGCTGTCTCTCGCGCCCTTTAAAAGTAAACGGTCCGTTATCGTTTGCTCTCATAACAATATGTTAAAACAGTTTAATACATTTTAGAAGTTAATTTTGCTCAATTTCTGTACATAAAACTCCATTAGACTCAGTGTTATAATATCAAGTGTTAGTTCACTAAGTAATTAAAAAAAAAAACAACAATAAACAAATCAGTTCTCCAAATTCAAAAAGTGTTAAGCTTGTGTAAGTAATTTAACTCGTTAGCGACGCGTATTACTCGGCACTTAAGACTTTTTTTTGGCGAACGTTCTCTGCGGCCGCTACGTCGCCCCTAAGCGTGACCATCGCTGCCCGCCAACTGCACCAACTGCTTTACGCACTGCTTGAAGCGCTTTATTTGCACTCTGCTAATATTCAAATTTTGGTGTTGAGCCGTTGTAATAAACGAAAAAAAAAATCTGATTGCTATGCTACCCCGGGCTTGTTTAGGATGTCCAACTGGACTGTTCCACCCACATGAGACTGCCTCAACGTTCTACTTTAGATTATTTACCTGGATATGAAGATGCCTCTAGTATCAGACTGCAACACTTCTCCGGGACTCGTGAATAGCAGGTGAGTCTTGTTCAGGATGTCCACGTGGACTGTTCCACCCACAGGGAACTGTCTCAATGTTCTACTATATATTATATATTATTTACCTGGATATAAAGATACCGCTTGTATCAGATTGCGACACCTCCCCGGGACTGGTGAACAGCAGGTGAGGCTTGTACAGGATGTCCACGAGGAGGGACTGTTCTGCTTGCAGGAGAGGGCGTAGCTGTTCCTCTAGGAGGGCCACGATCTCCTGCAGGCCTTCCATTACTGAGCGGTCGTTTTGAAGGTTCGCCTGGGGAGCAAATCTAGGTCAGTATTTGTACAGCTGAGATTGCTTTAATTGGGTTAATCTTTACATTTTAAAATACGTAAGAGAAAGACAAACATTTTTAATCTTACAATAGTACATTACTGCAGCGGCCAGCAAAAGAGACATTGGTGGACGAACGTGTAAAAAAAAAAGTGGACCGAGGAGAAGCCGAGGCAAACATACGTAAGTCCGTCAATGCCTAGTTGTGGCCAAGGCTTGTATAGTACTTTTCTCAAACATGCTTGGAAATGTGAGCATTATATTGACAACCTTCTTCGAGATAAATCGAAATTGCTGTACTTGCCGAGCAGCGGCCGACAAAAGTTGTATGAAAATCCATATAATTATATCGTGTTTTGCGGCCAAACAAATTACATAGTAAACTCATATCTTTTGTGTAATTTAAAAAAACACTACAAAGTAAAAAATAACATTAAATTCGGAAGACGGTGTTTTTGTTAGTTTCTTCGTATTTTGACACCGACTTCCGAATTTAATGTTATTTTTTACTTTGTAGTGTTTTTTTTAGAAGTCGGTTGTATTTTTTTGTAAAAAGTTTTTTATTTTTCACTTTTTAGTGGTGCCCCACACCTAACAACACCACTGCAAAATCGCAGAAAAGCAAAATTCGCAATTTCGATTATCAAAGAATCATCTAAATAGTCAAATTTCAGCGATTTCGATTTAAAATCCAAAGTTCGTAACCAATTTTGATATGATTTAAATGGGACCAATCTGCAAGTATATCCTTTCAGATAAAACAAAAATTTTTCAAATCGGTTCATAATTGTCGGAGTTATGAGGTAAAAAACATAAAAAAAAAAAAAAAACATACAACCGAATTGATAACCTCCTCCTTTTTGGGAAGTCGGTTAAAAATGGAAAGAAGTTATATTCCGAAACGTGGTAACCAAGGAGGTAACTTATCAAAGGTTTTATTTAAATTTCGAACTGGCTTGCAAATAGAAAGCTGTTTAATGAAACAAAAAATTAACTAACTTACGCAGGAATTATTATTATTGCTGCTGGTTGTTCGACATTGATTTTGAAAAGTAATTGTATTTTAATTTCCGCGCATTTTTGAGAAAAGTACTATACATATAAGTCTTGGCCACAACCAGGCATCGATAGACTTACGTATGTGTGCCTCGGCCTACATTTACACGTCTTCCATCAATGCCTCTTTTGATGGCCGCTGCAGTAATGTAATTTTCTCAAATAATGCGCGGTAATTAAAATACAATTAGTAATTTCGATTTATCTCGAAGAAGGTTGTCAAAATAATGCTCAAATAAGAAAAAAAACTATTTGGGCTATCTTATGAGTCATCAAGGATGAACACCCTTTGGATAAGAAACGCACGTGAACATAAGGAATGAGTTATCCTTAGAAGAAATGGCAAACTGAGTTATACTTGGGGGGGTTAAAAGTTTCTAATGTGCAGTTCCCCTGTTGAAAAAGCTTCTGCTTTTCGTTAGTTATTTGTATTATGTGATAACTAGCACACAAATATGGATTGACTCTTAGATGATTATATAAAAAAAAAGGAAAAGTGTAAGATTTTTTTAACAAGCAGGTGACGCAGCACGGCCCAGTACAGATTTACCAGGGCAGGGCAGGCGAGGCAGACATAGGCGTCTACGTACGCGGCTTTTACAAAACCTGTTCTGCCCTGCGCTGCATGGAGTTGATTCACCTGCGTCTCAGCATACGCTTAGCCTTATATCGCTACAGCATGAAGAAAACTCATATACTAAACCATAATAAGTACAATAACCTTACCTGGGAAGCCATCTTCTCCAGCTTGGATGTCTTTGACGCTAGCAGCCACTTGCTGGTCTGCCGGGAGAGGGCGGCTGCCTTCTCAAACACCGTCTGGATTTTTGCCTCCAGTTCCAATGGAATGGCTATGCTACGGGATTTGGCTGTGGACATAAAAGTGGAGTAAGGAACTATTGTAGTAGGTAAGTGCAGAAACATTTTTTCGTGACACTTTTTCTGGAGGAACCATGGAGTTTATAGCCAGCATATTTGATTTTAATTGCCGTCTTTGTCCATCAGTGGGACATAAAGGCGTGTCATGTAGTTTTCATCAAATTCGGGTCCGAGATTCCTTGGAGTAATTTTCGCAGCACTCCTCATCATCATCAAAATCATTTCAGCCAATTGTCGTCCACTGCTGAACGTTAGCCTCTCCCAAAGAGCGCCAACCACCCCGGTCCTGAGCAGTCCGCATCCATCCGCTGCCACCTTCTTTAAATCATCGGTCCATCGAGCCACAGGCTGCTCCACACTACGTTTGCCCGCGCGCGGTCTCCGCTCTAACACATGTCTGTTCCATCTTCCGTCTGTACGTCTACAGACATGGCCGGCCCACTTCCACTTCAGCATGCTGATTCTACGCGCAATGTCTGTGACTTTAGTTCTCTGGCGAATGACTACTGCCTGAAGCAACTATTTTACTAGTTAGTTTCGGATATGGCCATCCAACCCCACATGAAAAATTCACCTTGTATGCACGAACACAATTGGACCCAGTAAGGAGCCTTTGGGTACACCTAACTAAACTGGTAGACCAGGAAACTTTATACCAATATAACCTACAATAAAAAAATCAGCTTTCTACAACCAGTAGTACAGCAGTTTCGGCTGTGCGTTCTCTGTCAGTCACCGGAAACAGAAGAAAAAAAAAAATGTTGTTTGTAAATACTGACCAACTTCACTAAGCGTCCGGATGCACTTCTCTACGTTAAGCTTCTGCGGCGGCGTGAGCCAGGGGCACTGGTAGATGGTGAACGTCGTCTGCAGGAGCTTCACGAATATCGACTGACGAGTCTGTGGGGCATTCATTTATCGTTAGAAATTAATTTTGATAATAGTCAAGAGCAAACGCACAAATAAAACAAATTTTTAAGGCTACAATTTATCGTATATTTATCGTTAGAAATCTATTCTTTAAGAAATTTTGATAATAGTCAAGAGCAATACACTACAATACAATACAAACCCTTAAATAAAGAACAATGTTAAGGCTACAATTTGTATATTTTTCGACGAGCGCTTTCTATTGCCATGTATAGTAGCGACACTTTCAGATGGTATTATAATACAGGTGTGTTTTTTTAAATCAAAATCAACCGGTTCGATTCCTGGTTAGGAATACCTATTTTTCAAAATCCAATAATACAGTTTTATTTTTCATCAAAATAGGGCTCGAGACTCCTTTGTCCGAGAATGTTTTTGATATTACTCATCGTTCCGGATTTGGTCAACCACGTATTCTTTAAAAAATCATATACTTACTGCGTGTATCTGACATCGACGCACAAACAATTTCAATGGTTCCAGGGCATGATTCTGGACACCCTAGACTTAGCATTTTTCGTCGGCTTTTTTTCTCATTTTTTCATTTTGTTCAAGGGTTTTTTTAACTTTAGACTGCTCATAATCGTTATTCTGACGTAACCCAATGAGATTTTTAATAAAAAAATAATTAGTTAACTACTTTCACTAAAAAGAGCAATCTGAATAAAACCACAAATAGATATCAGCTCAGCTGAGCTGATACCAATTTGTGGTACTCTTAAAAAAAATGAAAAAATGAGAAAAGAACCGACGAAAAATTCCAACACTGGGGCTGACTGGGGTGTCCAGAATCATGCCCTGGACCCATGGAAATCGTTTGTGCGTCGATGTCAGATACACACGGTATAATTGTATTGTCAGTACTGTAAACAGTACTTTAAAACGTATCAATCGGGCTAAATATATTATAACAAGTTGGTAATCTATTAACGATTGGTAATAAATAAAATTAAAAACACAAGATTTCTTCTTAGGCTAAGCGCGCACTACGAAAAAAAATCGTCAATCTGTGAACAACAGAAATGTACTACAATCCGCACACTGCGAAAATAAATCTTATTTTCGCAGTGTGCGGATTCAATTATAAGTTTGCGATTTAAAATAGCAGATGCGAAATCATGCGTATATTTTGTACCCTATGAAGCGGTACTAGCTTCGCGCACTGCGGAAAAAATGCTGTCAAAGGATGGACCCAGTAACGTTTAGTTATCTTCTTCTTCTTATTCAAACTTCTTTTACGTAAAATTAAGTATTTAGTAATGGTTATTTTTTTTTATAAATCCATATTTCAATGTACGTTAGTGTTTGGCCCTGTTATTTCGCAGGCGATAATAAATCGTGGTGCGCGTAGGACTTCGAATAAATTTCGTAGTGCGCGCTTAGCCTTAGTAGTACAAAACTTTATAAATTGTTACTTACGTTAAGTTGAATTGTAGAAATATCCCAGGGAGCAATAAAATATTAGCATTGTTAATTAAATGGATAAAATTAGATAAGTATACCAAAACAATCATAATAAATCACATCAGGTTTTAGGATAGATACAGTAAGCAACAAAATAATGAATTATAGAAATGAGGCTCTAGATCCTAGAGCGCGTAGCTCAAAGCGGCGCTCTCAATTTCAGAGCAAGGGCATATACGGAACCTTAACACCACCGAACAGGGTGTTAAGTTCCGTAAACCTCCATTGAAAAGGGTCGATACCGACCTTTCCGGTTTTTTGTGTCTGGTGGGCAACGACTCAATAGCTGATATTCGGACTGTAGTACATTCAAATAGCACAAAAGTCTCTGTTACCGCGGTATCAGAGTTACGTAGACTTTATACCCTGTTCCGTATACCCTCCATATGCACAACGCACTAAAATTGATGCAGAATTTCGTTCAGTAGTTCGTCGCCCGCGGTATAGATGGCGCTGCGTTTTGGGTTTCGGTACAAACGCCGTTCGCCGTTTTTCTTGTGGTGGCATCGATGCCGCTACATACATACCTCATTCTTATGTATTTTCGTTCCTTGATTATTATAATTAGGGCAGATGTTCAAAGTGAGTAAGATTATTTAAGATTATGTAGAGTATTTTCTAGAAAAATCTGCCGGTCAATTCCATAAACAAGTCGAAGTGAAGGCTTGGGTGAAGTGACCACGAAGTGAGCTGTTAATCCATGTAATCAAGACGGAATGACAGCTCAATTTGTGATCACTAAACCCAAGCCTTCACTGCGACATGTTTACAGAACTGCACTGCTATACATATGCCGTATCTCACCTGCACTGTGGTGCTCTGGTCGCTGAAGGGCGAGTTAAAGAACGTGCAAATGGTGTGCATGAGTACGTCCGTGACGTAGTTGACCCACGCCTTCTGCGTGCCCAGCGCCGCCGCCGGCCGGCCAGAGGACGGCAGCTCTGTCGACGGACCTGGTGGGGAGAGAACGTTTATGTTCAAGTTTTCACTTCTGCCGGCACTCCCGGAGTGCAACTCGCTGTTTTTTTGCGGGCATAATCGATAATCCTGTTTAAACGCACAGTTCGCGAATGAAGGTCAATAGTTTACTGAACACTGGGGGGTGAACATGGTGAGTAAATCATGGCTGATATAGTATGAACTTGAACGCCTTCAAAATTTTTGCATCCGGTTCATATTTGGTTTGCGCATATATGACCATGTTTCCGAATTCCGTGTTAAACTCAAGTGTATACTGTCCCCCCTATTGTATAATGTGCTTTTTTCTACTTCCACTCCTCTTTACCTAAAGAAACGATTTCAGTTTCTTTGCGACTCTCACACGAAATTACTTAGGTCATCGGATAACTTAAAACTGAAAATGCCAATGCATTCCACTACATTCTTAGACAAATCTTTTACCGTCCAAGCTGCCCGTTTATGGAATGCATTGCCTGTGTCAATTAAGCGCGCGCAATCGCTGCCTGTGTTTAAAAGACTTGTCAAGGAGCACTACTTGTCATTGTGATTACATTTCGTTGTTAATATTATTATAATTTTTTAATTGTTACATATTTATTTATTTATTTAACAATTTATGTACACACACACACAAGTAGATAACAAAAAAAAAGGAGACAGAAAATAGGATAAAAAAAAGGAAAAAAAAATAGGATATTTTCCTATTTATACTAAGTAAATATATTTGCACCATTTAGTGTCCAGACTTTCTCTATCCATTCCAGGTTGCCTGGAAGAGATCGCGAAATGCGATAAGGCCGCCAATTGTATATTTTGTTAGTTTAAGGTTTCTTTTATGTATTTTTCATTTGGTGTACAATAAAGTATGTATAAATAAATAAATAAATATGAAGCGACTAAGAAGCTCTTTAAATTATGAAGCTATTCTGTCCGCAGCTGTCAGCGACAAGTTCTCTCTAAAAGTTTGAAAGGACTAGTGATTACTAAGAAGTTCAGTTTTATTGGTGTGAAAGGGCAGATGCAAATAATAACCCGTCTGCCTTCAAAGCAAGAGTGAACAGGCATCTTCTGGGCAAGCTCGCTCTATCATAGACCTCATCCATCGCTTTCCATCAGGTGTGATTATGGTCAAGAGCAAGCCCATTAAATTAAATAAAAAAGTTTCAGAAGCTCTAGAATATGCATAAAAAATATAAAATTTCGTAAACAGATTACAGAAAAAAAACAGATTCGAGATTGTTCAATAACAAAAGAGAATTTATCAGTTATTTTCGCGAAAACGCTGTTGTCTCTTTATGGTAGCTGCTTGGGCAACATGGGTTTTAACATCATAAGCCACGTGGAATTTTTTATTCTTATTAGAATCCTAAATAAAGTTTTTTAACTGTCTCGATTAAGACAAGATAGAGTAGACTATTATACCTGGAACCTGGTGCGGGTCGCTGTGCAGGATAGCCTGCATGTCTTGCAGGAAGGAGCGCTCGAAAAGGTCCCACATGTAGTTGCTGGAGTAGATCTCCTTCATCTCCACCTCCGTGTCGATGTAGCAGTGGTTCAGGAAGCCGACGTATGCTTCTTTCACCTGTAACAGATTCATCATCATCGTCATCTCATATCAGCCGAAAGACGTCCACAACTGGACATAGGTCTCCCCCAAGCGTCGCCATAACGACCGGTCCTGTGTATTTTGTTTTATAGTATCACTAGCTGACCCGCGCAACTTCGCCTGCGTCACATTTTCCATTATTGCTCCGCTCCTATTTGTCTTAGCGTGATGATATACCGCGTGTATCTGACATCGACGCACAAACGATTTCCATGGGTCCAGGGCATGATTCTGGACACCCCAGTGTTGGAATTTTTCGTCGGTTCTTTTCTCATTTTTTTTTATTTTTTTCAAGAGTGCCACAAATAGGTATCAGCTTAGTTGAGCTGATATCTATTTGTGGTTTTATTCAGATTGCTCTTTTTAGTGGAAGTAGTAAATTAATTATTTTTTTATTAAAATTCTCATTTGGTTAGGTCAGAATAACGATTATGAGCAGTTTAAAGTACACAAACAAACTCTTCTGCTTTATAATATTAAGTGTGCTATCTTTTAATTTTTTGTTTTGTGTCATGTATTAATTACTTTGCATTCTACTCATTATATAAATTCCAGTTCCTAAAACGTAACAGACAGATTGTGTTGCTGGGGAGTTTGTTGGCCACTTCTTCCACAGCTAAAACACTAGGAAGTGGTGACGGGCGGGTGTTTTGGGGGACTGTCTTTTGTAGAACTTGACGTTCAAAAAGTGCTGGCTTTCAGCCTAATTCAAATTATTCAAAAGTCAAATGTTTTTGTTTTTTTTTCCTTTTTGGATTTTGTGCGTCTCTCGTCTACCGGCTTCCCACGACCCTCACCAGCTTATCGGTCCACCTTGTGGGAGGACTTAAAACGTTTCGTCTACCGGTACGCGGTCATCATTCCAGAAGTATTCGGCCCCATCGACCATCTCTTCTGCGAGCCCACTGTCACTTCAGTTAGGAGATTTTTCGGTCTATGTCGGTAACCTTGGATCTCTTGCGGATATCATCATTCCTAAATCGATCAAGGAAACCCCAAGTATGGCCCTCGTTATTGCTCTTTGTGTGATTTTAAGCGTTCTGATGAGGCCCAATGTGAGCGACCACGCTTCGGTTCCATAAGTCATCACTAGCAACACGCAATGGTCGATTTTCGTAACAAAGATTGGGTTTTAGCATTAGCTATTTTCAGTACCATACTTTTGTCGTTACCGATTTCTCTCTCTCTCTTGTTCCAACCAAGGGTAACAACTTCCTAGTGAACTTTAATGATTTATTAAATCATTTTATGTTCTGATTGACATTGACTTGATGTCATTAATGTTCATCTATTATTCAGAGGCATTAATGTACGAGTATTTTTTTTAAATAACGTGTACTGAGGGTTGTATTCTTCCAAAAATAAAGAAAAAAAAAACAAAACGGGTGACACTCACCTCTGGAATGCAGTCCTTATGAGTGATCATAGACACGATGTCGTCGAGCGGCAGCAGCGAGTGGCACTTGATCTCCGTGTACACGTTCTTGCCCATAGTGCAGCATGTCAGCAGCTTTACTAGCTGGATGTGATATCTGGTGGAAGAAGAAAGATATTGGTATGGCGGACACCACATTGAGTTAACAAAAATTAATAGAGAAAACCTCAACGACACAAGAAGTTAGCACAGTGAGCGAGTGACCACTGAAGGAACGACAGTGAGGGAGGGAGACGAAGATTCGGTATTGATACATGAAGTTAATTGTTACTACTACTACTGTTTCAAAAAGGAATAAAAAATTTAATTGTTATTATTTTAATTGCGAGTAACGATTAACTTACATTAATCCAAATAATTTAAATGCAAAGTGCAACCTAAAGTTTAATTGCGATTAATTTAATTATGATTAATTTAACAATTACTTTTTTCATTAATTAATAATTTGATTACGAGTACGACTCTCTGCCTGCGTCTGTGTTTCCCTAATCTCTTCAAAATTAGAGTGAACAAGCTCCTTCTGGGCAAGCTCGTTCCATCGTAGACTTTGTCTTTGTCATTTCTGACCAAGACTGAGGTAAAGAGCATTTTATCCATCACAAAATAAAAATATTTGAAAAATAATTGAATAACGCCCAACCACAGTATAAATATGGACAGTACGGAAACTACCTACAAACGCTCGAAACGGCACACTCACACAAACATGCGCACCGACGAGACTTTTCGGTGCCCGTTGCGGTACTCTCAGTAGTGAGTGCCGACTGCCGCCGGCCGCGTCAAAACGAGTTTAGCCCCGCGATCTTTTTAAAAATGCTACGAACGTATTGCGTAGTATACGGTTGTTTGAACTCGGCTTCATCACAACCGGAGCGAAAATACGTTATATTTTAAACTTCCTGCTGATTTTGAAAGGTAAGAATCATTAATGAAATTATCATTTAATCGTTATCGAATTATAAGTCCGTATGATCGATCAAAATGAATTCGTGAACTTCAAAACTATTAGGTACCTACTACTACTTCTTGTAAATCCAAGATGGCGCCTGCTATAGGTATAAATTTTTTCGTCATGGGTGTCGTTTTCATGGTTTTCCAGGGTGTTGAAGCCGATAGCGCTGTCAAAACGTGAATCCAAGATGGCGGCTGCAATAGGTACCAATTTTTTCGTCATGGGTGTCATTTTCATGGTTTTTGAGGGTGTTGAAGCCGATAGTGATGTCAAAATGTGAATCCAAGATGGCGCCTGCAATAGGTAGGTACCAATTTTTTCGTCATGGGTGTCGTTTCCATGGTTTTCGAGGTTGTTGAAGCCGATAATCATGTCAAAACGTAAATCCAAGATGGCGGCTGCAATAGATACCATTTTTTTCGTCATGGTTGTCATTTTCATGGTTTTTGAGGGTGTTGAAGCTGATAGTGATGTCAAAACGTGAATCCAAGATGGCGGCTGCAATAGGTACCAATTTTTTCGTCATGGGTGTCGTTTCCATGGTTTTCGAGGTTACTGAAGCCAAGAGTCATGTCAAAACGTGAATCCAAGATGGCGGCTGCAATAGGTATACATTTTTTCGTCATGGGTGTCGTTTTCATGGTTTACGAGCGTGTTGTAGCCGATAGTGCTTTCAAAACGGGGAATCCAAGATGGCGGCTGCAAAGGTACCGATCGCCCGAAACGTTTTCGTCCAACAGCAACTTGCGTACCCGCCAAAACTTTTAAAAGGTAACGCCATAATGACAAAGTTAGTGCTACAAGTTGTTGTGTGTAAGTATTAAATTGTTTTCCGTGTTTAAAGTATCGTGTTTTGTTGAGATTAACCAACGCCATGAGATTATCTATTTATTGTATTTGTAAGCTAGTTATTCAAATTCGATTGATTGATCACTACAGAACAAAAATGGAAAAAAAATCAAAAACATGAAAAGTGACAACCCTTTTGCTTCAATGGAGCGTAGGTAATTATATTCTCAACTAGGCTTAGTTTCCGTACTGTCCATATTTATACTGTGGCCCAACACTGCTAGAAAGTAGGTTGAGTGAGAGGTTATGCCATACCTGAGTGCTTCCGGCATTTCATTGCTCAAGCGGAACTGCTTCATCATCTGTATAAAGTTGTTGAAGGATACTTTGTCGTTGTAGAAAACTAGTACGTCTTCGCCGGCGTTCACCATCTAAGAAGAGAAAGAAAGGAAATATAAATATGTAATATAGGCTTACATGAGCACTTCGTCAGATGCTTTTACATGTTTTTTATTGGTCGATATATGGAGATAATACTCAATAGTTACAAGGCTTAGCTTACGTAAGCACTAGCGGATGAAACGCTTCGCGATTGACCGCGCGGCTGGCAGTTTTTCTAGGTTTTATATGCAACCGCTAGCGATTGTACGCACTGAACTGCCATTAAATGACAAGCGGTTGCATATTAGACTGGAACCGCGCGGTTGACCGCCCCCGCAGCTAACCGCTAATGCGCACGTAGGCTTAGGTGGATGGTGAATAAGGTTGAGTTTGCGTTACCATTTTGTACGATTCCACTTCTTTTTAAAGCTAGCTGTTTATCAGAATCAGTAAGAGGGGGGATCTTAAAACATTATTACAGCTTCATCAGCAAAATACAGCTTACCCACCTTGCGTGGACGATGGTCTGCAAGAAGTGCGGGTACTCTGGTCTCCGTACCCTTTTTTTAAGGATGGGAGATCATCAAATCACTCTTCCCGCTCTGGGCGGAGCAGATGGGAGTTCAGACTCTTACTGACTAAAACCCAACCGTGTTCCTCCTAATACCCTTTGCATGCCAGGGCCGCGGTGACTTTCGAACAAATTCCTGTACCCTGGCAGGTACTGGCCATGGCGGGCTCCGTCTACTATGCAGACATCTCCAAAAGGCGCGCGTGGAACACAACGCGCCGTCGACCCGGGTCTAGTTCTGATCGGACAGTGAGCCACCCAACCGCAGGCCCGCGCCTACGGTGGCCGGATATCTTCCGGCGACTCCCGACGCCCAGGGCGTCATATTCTAGGTGAGGTCGGAGAAGACGTCCTCTTCTCCCTCCTCGCGGTGGTGATGGGCGGGCGACAGGCGCGGGGGCGCCTCCGCCCGCATTGCACGCATCACCACCATCGTCGGAGGTTCCCGGCCCTCCCCCAACGGGGAGGGCGTGAAGGGCCCGCTGTGAAGGCGGGCGGTCGTCGGAGGTGGACTGGACGTAAAGCCTACGCCGATCTCCCAGTCCACCCCCACTAAGACGCTGCGGGAATTTCGGTGCTGGGTTGTTTTAGTGGGTATACCGGGCTTGCCCGGGGAGTCCCACATACCCCTCCCACTCCCCCGAGTGAGAGGGTATGCGTAACGCATTTTTCCGTTCGGTCTCTTCCGTCGCTAGCATTACTGCATCGTGGTCTAATACCCTGGACTCGATGCAGTGGACTACAGCTATAATGAGGGAACCCACCTCCTGCATAACCAGGTCTTGGCTCCGGCGGATGTAAGTGGCGTCAGCATGTACGATGGTCTGCAAGAAGTGCAGGTACTCTGGTCTGCGGCCCCTGGACTCGATGCAGTGCACGAAGTGACCGACCACCTTCTCGTTACCCTCGTGGCTGCAGAGTGCAGCGTTGTCTTTGAAGATTGAGCACACGGTTTGGGCTTCACGGATCTGGGGAGATTGATGAAGTGATTAACAGAATAGAATATAATGTTTTTATTTCAGACCGGAATCCTGGTTATCAGGAATTTTAGCGTTAGTAGGTAGGTCGGTAGTAATTATTGATTACAAATTTTAAATCCTAACAGTTATATACCGAAGATGAGACATATATGATTAGAAAACCTAGAACAATACATTCGAATTTTGCACTCCTAGGAGGATAAATGAATGGCCACAGTCATCAAAGTACGATAATCATATTTTGTATCATTGCTTTGTATCAATAACTGCAACGCGTTGATTTTCATCCTCCGATTCTTTTTCAACGACAGATTTACCTACCTCACTACTATACACACTATTTGAAACATTTTTTTCTACAAATCTTATAGGGAACATACGTTGACTTAGCCATCTAGTGTTGCATATTCGAAACAAGTTAAGAATACTTGACGTTGCCGCTTCTGTGGTGCCATCAATACTTCGTGCACTCTCCTTCATCCCTCATCTTATTTGTTTTGATACTTACTCCAGCGTTAAGGAACAGGTCCAGATGTTTATGAAGAATGGCCTGGTTCTGCTGGTTGCCGTGACAGAAGTGTTGCAGGAACTCATGCGCTAAGGCCAGAAGCTCGTCCATGGCCATGTCGTCTTCATCGTGAGGGACCTGGGCATAGAGAAACATTAAAAACTTCTACGTTAATTTGAAATAAGAAAAAGAATGGGAAAATGTGACAGGAAACTTTTCAAGTGCTTGGCGTATCTATGTATTTGTTTTGAGGTTTGAAGAAATTGCAAGTCTTTAAGCTAGTAGAAGTGAGTTTCAAAGCCCACGTAATTAAATAATTAGTCTTTAAGAATAAGAAAATGAAGTTTCAAAAATCAATGTTCAGTAAATTCGGGCTACTTTGGCCCCGGGGTATAACTTTGGTCCAAACTTTTAACCAATAGGACACTGTGTTGTGTTCCTATTGGTTAACGAGTTGAACTGAGCAGAAATGAGTTTCAAATATAAGCTCTATATCCAAAAAAAAACTAAAGTCTTGTTATGTGCTCTGGCCTTCGGCTATAACATTGGTCCTTAAGGCCTAATGATTTGGTCCTTAACGAGTAATGGCAAACTTATCTAGTCCGATATGAATGCCAATGTTATTAATTGATTTCGTTGCATACAAAGGGATTTTTTGACACGGCATTAGGGAGCCCGCTAATGGATCCCGCGGTGGCACGTCGCGAGATGTTTTGGTAGGTCTGATAGCTACAGTTAGCATTCGGGCGGTGGCTAGTGTGCGCCGACTGATGGCAACATCCTCTGCCATTCTGTCCCGGTGTGCGTGCGTAGGCCATTACTCGTTTAGGACCAAATCATTAGGCCTTAAGGGCCAAAGTTATAGCCGAAGGCCAAAGCACATAACATGAATTTATATTTTTTCTAATTTAGGAAATGGAGCTTATATTTGACACTCATTTCTGCCTGGAGACGTGTAAATTTTACAAATTCTGGAGCATCCTCTAGCACAAATCATTCCTTAAGATTGAAGGATATTGCCAATGTAGGATCTGGGCCACATTCGTTTCTTGCAGCATGCACGCATTCAGAAAGTTATAAGCACTCACTCGTGGCCGCCAGGGCGTTGTCTGGACATTGAAAGGCGTGATGTTCAAAAAAATAATAAATACTACATTTATTTAGGGTTTCTTAGTAAAAGAAATACTCAAAAATTAAACATATTTTGTTTGTTCTGGATCAAGGACTTGTAATATATCCAAAGTTCTAAGATGATGCAGTGAGGAAAATATCCAAACAAATAATGACAACCATACTCATAAAATAATTCAACAACATCATTTATAGGTAACCATCCAAGTTAAAGGGAGATTTTACATTTATTTTTTATTTTTATACAAACGTTTATATTCATTATTTTATTTGTATTTATATCTTAGTATGTCATGTGTTCCGTATGTGTGCGTGGCATCACAAAAGGCCTTGGCATAATACCAGCGCTGTGATATTATATCTACTTTTTTAAATACCGCAGCATATGCTAAGACAGGGACCTTTTTAGCCACACACATTTTTTTTCAAGATATAGCTTAACTGTGTAAACTTATTTTTATGACGGTTAGTTTTACTTATTTTACTTTCATGAGCACTGTGCGAGTCCTAAATAAAAATTTTTTTTGTTTCATTTCTTTCTATATTTTAGGTGGTGAAATAGTCCCTTAAGAGTCCTATTACGAATCGTAAATGCTCGTTTGCAATAGACGAAGTTACGTTGGTCTGCGTTGGGAGTACATCTATAGTTCGCGAAACAATTTTGATACTTACTAGTCTGAATAGGATTATAGTTTATTTGGGCGCTCGCGCGAGACTGAGGAGTGCGCGCGCTGAATTGACGCAGAATATATAGTACTTTAACTTTATTTATTGTTATTTTGTTTTATTATATTGACAAACGAAAACTAATGAAACGTATTCATTGTAGATTGAAATTTTATATCATATTAATTTATTTGATAAAATTGTTTCTATTTGGAATATAATGGACGATGAATCAAGACATTTCTGGCTTAAATTAGGCTTTCTTTACGTTTTTTTCCGTGAAAACTCAAGGAATTTAAAGAAATTCTAGAACTCCAATAAACAAGTAAAACATTCAACTCACCTTTTAATAATTTCAACTTTTAAAATAATTGATTCTAACAATGTGAATTTGACCGTCAAAGTTCCATCGCCGACATTTTTTCTTGCAAACTGAGTTCGTAAAATATTTTTAGTAAATTACACGAAAAGAAAAATGAAAATGTGTAACTCCAACTTACAATAAAGAGACTGGCACTATCGTTATTCAGGATCAAATAATTAAAATATCTTACTGCTGCTGAAAATTACAGCGTCAAAAATCATGAATTTCCGTAAAAAATGTAATAGGACTCTTAATCTTTAAATTATAAAGAGGCTAAATGTTTGTGCATATTTTTGTAAAAAAAGAACTGAAATTATTTCAATGATTGAAAGCTAGGGCTACCATGCCGAAAAAAACGCATGGCATCTGAGGCACAGGCCAGTTTTAAAGCCACGTGAAAAGGCTAGGGGTTTTTTACACATAAAATATACTTGGTTTTGGGACACTGGCATATAAACGTAGAATAGTATCGCCGTCTCTCACCGTTTAATTCAACTTCTGTTTATTTTCGAATGAATTCGGTGAACCCGGCTATTCGGGTATAGTGTATTAGGCCTTATGATAGATAATATAAAGACCAATCGAGCAATTTGCTATTGTGTCTGTGCTGACCGTAAGCTGCGGATCCAAATATGCTACTTTATAGTTTACGCCAGATAAACGTGGAATAAAGTACATTGACCCACATACATTTATTGACTTTCTTAAGATCATAATCAGAAATAATGACATAAAGGTGTCCTGAATCGACTTCTATCGTGAACCTTTACGTTCTCTAGTAATGAAAAACAGTTCTTAATTTATTGTTCTAGTATCTACGAATATATATTAGGGAAAGGTCAATGTACTTTATTCCACGTTTATCTGGCGTAAACTATAGATACTTAGATAGATTCATTTATTTGCCCAAAATATGGTATTATACAGATTTTATCACAGATACACATAAGTTCAACATATTCCGCCCACTCAGTTCGGCATGCAAATTTTGTAATAATAATGCTTCTAAATACATTTACTTCAAACAAAATAATAAAATTTGTAATTGTTGTATAGTAGAATCAGAAAGCACATCATGCTCATCATTAACGATAAAGATAAAAATGAAATTTGACAGATTGTCGTATGATTAATGATGATGTGATCCCACCGATTTTATTTTCCGGCGATTGCTTTAACTCCGTTGTTTGTCAGCTCGCATGTGGCTTATGTAACCAATCTTCTTTTTGAGGATCAATGAAGTTATAGTTAATAGGGAATATGCATGCGATTTTTTTATTTGTAAAATAAAATACTTATTAGCTCTAGTAAACAATCATGGAATATTTTTTTAAATACCTTCATTATTTATGAAGTTATAAAGCTTCAAAGACTACAGTCAGAAAGAGAAGTCCGATACGAATTGTGACGTCAAATTACACGACGACTATACAGATGCCATAGAAAACAGCGTTTTCGCGAGAGGGACAGATATATTTGTTTAAAATAATTGTATCTCGTTCGTTTTTCGAGCAATTTAAATTCTAATTTCACTGTTAGTATTATATTTTCGAATACTTTTAGATAAACTGTTCAGATCACAAATACTTTTTTCATGCATGTTCCCTATTGCCGCAGATGGTCGGGGCTTTCAACTGGTCACGCTTGGCATCAAGCTCAAGATGCCGCCGTAATGATTAATATTATGATCCTAATGTGATTCTACTAAAGTGGCTTTTTTAGACCCACTGATCTAATAAACCTCATAAAAATATCTAACTGATTCAGAAGCATGACGTACCTGCAGCAAGTCCAGCACAATATTGTGCACGCCGATGTTCCGCAGCAGACGTTGTTCGTGCCTGCGCGGCCGCCCACTCTCTCCGGAGCCGCTGTTGCCATGCGTGCAGTACTTTATCATGCGTTGTAGTATCTGTGGACAATGGAACAGGTTTGAAGAGTCTGAGATGTGATTGCAAAGTACGATGTGATAAGTGATAAGCATGTATTTTGTCTTTACAGATCATTTACTCTGAATGTCAAAATTAAATCACACTGCATATCGGTGGGATTTAATTTTGACATTCAGAGTGTATTAGCATAGCTTTGTTGCACAGACAAAATTCTACAAAAGTTTATAGAAGTCTAGAACATCATTATGACCGTAAATACTAGCTTGAGTTCTCGTACAACCTTTTGTTATATCTTACAAACTGTTATTTGGAATACTAGGATATTTTTAGGCTTTATCTATTGTTTCATCAAATGACTTCTCCCGCTCTGGGCGGAGCGGAAGCGAGTGTTAAACTATTACTGACTAACACCCATCCGTTCCGCTTTCGAACAAATTCCTGTACCCTAGCAGACACTGATCCTAGCGAGCCCCGTTTACTATGCAGACATCTCTTTGAGGCGCGTGTAGGACACAGTCTGCCGTCGACCCGGGCCTGGTTCTGATCGGACGGCGAGCCACCCAACACTCGCTACCAGCCGGCCTGCGCAGTAGGTGTGCGGGAATCACGCTGCGTCTCCTTCTGAGGCTTTATTTTAGCCTTACACATAGTATTATAGCTATAAACTTAAGATAGATATCTAAAATAATAAAGAGCGCTGCGAACAACTACCCTAGAGGGCTTACATAAATGAACGTCACTCACCTCTTTAATTTTCTTATATTCGTTGTGGTCGTGCTTGGCCGTTCTAGACGTGTCCAGTACATTGTCTAAAGACGCGTTTCGTTCCAACACAGCGCCGCCTGGACCCACTGTGCCTGTTAGACCTGGTGGAAGATACAGTTTAAGTTACAGCATATAGTTCTCCTGACCGATTTCGGCCGTGACGGTCAATCTCAAAGGAGACTAGCCATTAGCTCGGGACATATTATAGTGCGTGAGGTCGTGGGGTTGAGAGATTAAATCCGCAACGAAGTGATCCGATAGAGAACCAAAGTTGAGGACATAGCTCATAGAATAAGCAAGCTGAAGTGGCAATGGGCCGTCCATATCAGCCGTAGAATCGATGACCGTTGGGGTAGACGAGTTCTTGAGTGGAGACCGCGAATCGGCAAACGTAAGGTAGGACGCCCTCAGGCTAGGTGGAGCGACGATCTTCGCAGGGTGGCTGGTAGCAGCTGGATGAGAGTTGCCGGTGATCGAGTCAAATGGCGTGCACTTGGAGAGGCCTATGTCCAGCAGTGGACTGTTATAGGCTGATGGTGATGATGATGTGAGGTCGTAAACACAGGTGCACTTCATCTTCCATCAATCTCATATTCCTCAGGGATGGAAACCTGACACAACCGGAGAGATCAGGCGTAGGGTTTACGACGTCACGTTTGCATAGAGACACGGGACCAAAATCAACCAATTGCAAAGTCTTTTTTTTGGCACAACAACCGCAACAGTTGTGGTAAAATTATTCTTTTTTTCTGAGTACATAATAGAGCCTTCTTCGTAAAATGGTCACACTAGCTCGAAATTTTCGTTCTTTTTGTAATAATACATTATTCTTCCAAAGCAACAATGAGTAAGGTATTTGCCTACTATGAAAAATTTACATGAATAAATTACTTGTTTGAGCCAGTAAATCTGACTCCAGTCATACAAAGAAGTACCGTGTCAGCCAGTTATTGGGTAGTGGAGGTCTGGTAGGGAGCCGCTCCACGTAAAACACTGGTATTCAGCTGAATACGGTTTCAGTGGAAGCCGACCCCAATATAGTTCGGAAAAGGCTAGAAAGATGATAATGAAATTGCTTTTATAATAGATGTTATTAAAAAAATACAATTGGTGAAAAAATAAATAAAATTGTGGAAAAGCAGAGAAATTATACGCTTTTGAAATTTTTCCTTCTATCCTTGTCACACAAAATGTGGTTTGTTCTGGATGGCTTCAATTCAATTGATTCAAGTCATTCAAGTAATCACTGGATGACTTGTGAGTGACGTCATATGCCATAAGTGCTGTCTCTGTTTATCCCAGATTTTAAAACTCGTTCAAATACCGCCATTTTTTTTACAACATAAGTCATATTTTTAAATGGGTCTAGTTTGCTCTTTAGGTTTTGAGAAATGTAGTAAAAGAAAAACAGTCCCTGTTCTCGTACCACTAACTTCAGCCAACAAGAAGGTATATAATGCACTAGCTGACCCGTGCAACGTCGTCTGCGTAACATTTTTCATTACTGCTCCGCTCCTATTGGTCTTAGCGTGATGATATATAGCCTTTAGCCTTCCTCGATAAATGGGCTATCTAACACTAAAATAATTTTTCAAATCGGACCCGAAGTTCCTGAGATTAGCGCGTTCAACCAAACAAACAAAGAAACTCTTCTGCTTTATAATATTAGTATAGATTGTAACTCACTAATATGCTCATCAATGAGCACAGCGCGTCCTTTATTGAAGACCCACAGTTCGGACTTCTCGACGCTCTGTCGTAATAGGTCCAGGTCGGCTTTGATCTGCTTGTAGGACTCCACGTCTGCATCTGATACTAGTAGTTGGACCTGGAGGTGGAAATATTGCGTTTTTTAACAGCTGATTATGTTATGGAACATTTTATTATTTACCGAGTTAAGGATGATTTGAATAAAACAGCTCGCATCGCATAGGATCGGAACGGATTTTGCAATCTTCAAACGATATTAAATCGTGTACACAGTATACAAAGTCTATATTACCAAGCCGCGCACAGCAGTTTGACACGCGATCGTAGCCGAAAGTATGCTGTGAAGCGCGATCAGCTCCGTTCGCTTGTTACAAACTACTTGACTAGGAACAGAAACGGATACGGCAATCACAACCGTACGGAGCCGATCGTATGCGTCGACATCCTGCCGGACGCGATTGGCTGTCGCCGCATCGGTTAGTATCCTTTCCTAATGTTTTAATATAAAATATAGTCTAATTCTTTAGTTTCTCTATAGTCTGTTATTCATTCCATCTATGGTATAGTACTCTGCTTTGTATACGGTACCTTGTCCGTGCGTTCGTCCGTATTGTATCAATACGTTGTTATATTACTGACCCGATGCGGCGCGAGCCGTTTGGCGGAAATCACCCTGTACACTTGATTTAAATATCCTTCCATCAACTAATAAAACACATTTTTTAATTAATTATAGATGCGTAGTTTAAAGCAATAATGAAGCAAAAAAAAAATACCACATTAATATCATAACAGTTGAAAATGAACTAATAATAATAAATAATAATAATAATAAAGTTTATTCAAAATAATAAGGTACACAATAAATACAGTTTTGCTTAAATCTATGTCAAGTTCACACGTGTTATGTGCCTGAGCTAGGTAATCCTGTGTTTCAGGCGAGAAGAGATTACATTTTTCAATGATGGAAGCATAATACTTAACGATCTACATATATTTATCTTAGGTAATAAGTTAAAAGGCTTATATAAGGTGTAAATAATATTATAAAATACTTATTTCCTAACATCTTAGACTCATACTTTTAAATACATTATTAAAATACTTATAAATCAAAACAATCTTTATTTTAGAACTAATAATAACTCCTCTGTATCATCATAGGACATACTTTGAAGAGTTTCCTTGACAACTTTCTTACACTTAATGTAATTTAGGGAAAATATGTCTGCTGTTGCGTTAAGTCTGTTATAGAGCAGCGGTCCAAGGAACACATAAAATTTTGTTGTGAAAGCATGTTTTGTAGGTTTCTTAGGGCAAACCATATCTTTCCGTCTTTTTTTAGTAACTTCAGTGCGATAGGGGAGGGCTGCGTGTTGTTTTAGCACCGTGCTCATTATGAATAACTGTCGGACTGTTAGTACATTACAGGACTTATAGAGAAGGTTAGTTGGAAAAAGGAAAGGACGGCTAGTGGACACCTTGAGGATCGCTCTTTGCGCTCTCTCGATGGGTAGTAATAGAGTTTTACCTACCCCACCCCACGAGGTAATGCAATAGGTCAAAATTGATTGACATAGAGCAAAGTATACTTGTCTAATTATTATTGGGTCTGCAATATATCGTAGCTTTTTGAATATGAATATTAGCTTACGTATTCTATTGTTTAAAGCTTCTATATGCTGCTTAAAAGAAAGGGTTTCATCTAAAATTACGCCTAAGTATTTTATTGTGTTAGTTACTTTAATATTTGGACACATACACGCAATATCAGTCGGGGTTGAGCAGCAATGAGCATACAGCGTTGGTGCAATATTTGGAATTTGTTTGCGCATCGAAAACTTAATGTAGTTTGTCTTATCAGCGTTTAGGGTTAATAAATTATGTTGAAGCCAATTATTTACAATATTAAATCCGAGTTGCGCATGTTTGAACACTTCATTTTCTGAGTCAGCTGAAAAAAGTAAGGCAGTGTCGTCAGCGTAAGATACGATTATGCCATGTCCCAGCTTTAGATTGCAAAGGTCATTAATGTAAATTAAAAAAAGGGAAGATGATAAGATACTCCCTTGTGGAACACCAAATGACGTGTTTTTTTGATCAGCGCTGAGAACATTGCCAATCTTTACGCACTGAGTACGATCTTCTAAAAAACTTCTAAATAATTTCAGTTGGGAGCCTCTAACACCTATGGTCTCAAGCTTGCGCAACAGAATGGGAATGGAAACGGAGTCAAAAGCCTTGGCGAGGTCCAGGAAAATACCTACTGTGTGGTTACCCTTGTCAAGTTCTTGTGATAGATAGTCAGTCAAATGATGTACGGCATCGGCTGTTGATAATTTAGGTCTAAATCCAAATTGCCGCTCGGATAAAATTGATTTATTCTCCAGATAGTCGAACAATCTCTTATTAATTATTTTCTCCAATATTTTAGAGATACCAGGCAGTATAGAAATAGGTCTATAGTTTGTTACTTGCTCTTTACTGCCTGACTTATAGACAGGAATAACAATTGCTTTTTTTAGGCACTCGGGACTATTATTAACTATTATTAACCTGTATCAATTTAAAAACTTTCCAGCACGTTTTGTACTAACGATGGACGACCGGATTGGTAACTGAGGACACTCGGTAGTTTTTAACCGACTTCTAAAAAAGGAGGAGGTTATCAATTCGGTTGTGTTTTTTTTATGTTTGTTACCTCATAACTCCGACAATTATGAACCGATTTGAAAAATTCTTGTTTTATCTGAAAGGATATACTTGCAGATTGGTCCCATTTAAATTTTATGAAAATCGGTTACGAACTTTGGATTTTAAATCGAAATAGCTGGAATTCGTCTACTTGGATGATAGTTTTATGTCATCCAAGTAATCGAAATTGCGTATTTTGCTTTTCTACGATTTTGCAGTGGTGTTGTTAGGTGTGGGGTACCACTAAAAAGTGAAAAATAAAAAACTCCTTAATAAAAAAATATAGTCGGTGTTTTTGTTAGTTTCTTCGTATTTTGACACCGACTTCCGAAATGAAAGTTATTTTTTACTTTGGAATTTTTTTTTTTTTGGATGTCGGTTGTATTTTTTTGTAAAAAGTTTTTTAATTTTTTAATTGATATTTTCGCATATACCCGATGTAATTTTGTTTTAGTTATTGTTACTTATTACCTAACTACTTACTTGAATTGTTTGAATAATGTAATCGATGATTTTGGTGCATGGTAAAACTCTAATGACTTTATGTTGGCATCAACTTAAAATATGTACACTTTATGTGCATTTGAATGAATATTTTTTATAATTCCATTTCCGATCTCATTTCAATTGGATAAAACGAAAAGTGGAAATGCGGAATCTCCTAATACAAGCATTCCTTGTTTAAGAGGTGATCTCCAATAATATGTATGGAAATGCCCCATTGTAATCGAAATAGTCATTTCATTATTTTATCATAATTCAATAATAAAACCAACAAACCTGCTTAAAAGCAGCCAGCACCTCCTGCCTCTGACTGAAATGCCTGAACAGCAGCGCTAGGGCTCCGGACACGAGCGCGGCAGAGGCCCCCTGTGAGCACAGCTGCAGTAACACGCGCAGCACTATGCGGCCCCCGCACTCGTCCAGGTCCAACCCGTCCCTACATAACGGGAAGGTTGGTACAATTGTGACAGCGAGTTGTTTTTTAAGGTTGGTAGAACACGGTCATGGAATACGAAGAACTTTGACATTGACCAATCGTTTGCGCGTTTATTGGAATTCCGTTTTTTGTGTGAGCGAGATTTAAATAAAATAGGGTTTTTCATGAAATAATCTATTTGATCCGAAGTTAAATTACAGATAAATATTTAGACTCATATATCGAAACGTCTTTTGTCACATAAACAAGAAATGAAAACGATACAATGCGTTGACGTCACGCCTTGGTAAATCTTTACCAACAAGTGACGTCGCAACCCAAACTCTTGAACTAAGATGTGCTTGCAATTAGGTTGAATAACCGGCGGTTACACGCCAAAAACTGGCCAAGTGCGAGTCGGACTTTCACATAAAGGGACACGCAACCGAAAAAAAAAACAAGTTTCTTGTGACGCACAAGAAACGGTACTGAGAATTATTTTTCTAATCAGGAGAGTACCCTATTAGGGGGCACAAAGATAAGTAGTGATTGGTCAGTACAAAATACTTCATTTTTCATGACCGTGATGTAGGTGAAGCGGAGGCTTTAAGCAAGACGTAACTGACACCGCCGGATTGGACGCAAACTATAAAAATATTATATAACTTTAAGTAAATATAATAAACATTTCGAGAAGGTTGGAAACACGGGTTCAAGTACATTTTGAGAGTTTTTGAAATAGAAGGAAAAATTGTTGTTCTCGGACAAAGATTGTTTTTTTAGGACACGATTCAGTCCATTAAAAAAGACTCGTATAACACAAAGAAAAAAAGAAAAATAAATTGGTATTTTTAAACATAAATTATTGGTATTTTTTTATTTAAAATATTCGGAATCCAAATACCGAATGAAAATAATAAAATACAATTAGTAAAAATAATAAAAATCCACAACCCGAAATTAATAAAACATTAGTTACTGGTAACATAAATAAATAAATATCATCCAAAACCCAAAATTCACGAAAATCGTCACAAATTCAACTCCGGCGCACAAGCTGACATAAGCCGGGGTAGTTGAAAATCCTTTGAACCCCACAAGCAATTTGGTTAGTAGCAATTCTCACATGCACCTTTAAATTCACAGGGCACAATACATTCCTAGAGCTAAACATTTATTTGGAAAATGCAGACTAATGTAAACCACGTCTTTTATATTGCAACTTTGGTGAAATATCATTATTGCTTAATTATGCTTTATATGACGTGTTCTTGGCTTAAGTACTATTTTCGATTTCGAATAAGTCAAACACGAGTCGAAACGTATCTACTAGCCTTGCAGGTAGATGACTCATATTATATGAAAATAGACCATCACCTTTTTTATTGCTTCTGGGTAAGCTCGCTCCATCGCCGACTTTGTCTTTGTCATCTCTGAATTAGACTAGAGTCAAGAGCAAACCAATCTCAAATAAAAAGTAGGTCTTCATACTAAGCTACATTCGCACTGGGACAAGTTAAAAAAGTGCTATAATAATACTGCCATATTAAGAAAAAAGGACCTATCGACACAAAACGAAGAATCCGATTTTCGACCATAAATTATTTTCTGAATGTAGGAAATCGTTTATTTCGTTTTGAGTCAATACAACCCTTTTCAATAACTGCAGTATAGTTCTTCTTGCTCTTTTATAACAACATCGCCTAACATGGGAAAAATTTTCAGCTGCAAATAAAATAATATTCTTTTTGAACAAAGTTGTCTATCTGTCCAATAAGGTCTAAAAACACGACTAATTCTAGAGAAGTTACACGATACTGCTAAAACAAAGGGTTAAGGTTATATTAGTGGTTAATAGTTTCATTCTGTAAGTAATCTTTACAAGATCAGCATGGCATGCAAGGTTATTTGAAGGTTCTTGCAATAACTCGATCTTTTTTTACCTTTGAACGATCCTATTAAAAAGAAAAACTTAAAAGAAAGAAAAGATTCAGCAATGTTTTATCAAGATTTTTTATTATATTCTAAGCCAACAATCGCGTTTGCTGCCACCCATGGTACAGCAGGTTGTAGTAGCTTCACTGCTGGCTTCGTTTTCTGCTTATACGCAGTACTAAATTAGGTCGCCCACCGTCAGTGGTGGTCTACCGTACGAAAATTTAACCACTGCCTACAAAATTTAAAATACCCTGACAAGCTGCATATCCTTGCTGCTGCCTTCACAACAAACGGTATACTGCATATTTTTATTTTAATACAGTACAGAGACGGAATTAATAATACCTTACAGATTTTCTACTTGTCAGCACGGCCGTAGCTAGGGGGGGGGGTTCATTGTGGGGCAATTCCCTACCTTGAAATTACAATGCCCTACCTTATTTATTATAGTTCAATTGTTTGTTTATAGTTTGAGATAAAAAAAAATTGTAGCGATAGGTATCTTATTAAGGCCAGTCAAATGCAAAGTTTCATAAAGAAGTGCTAACTAAGATTAATTAATAAACTTTTGTACCACAGTCTACTGACCTAGAGGTCAGTGATATACATGGTGATTGATTTAGGAGCCCGTGCTTCGGAGCAGATCAAATATGATTTTTTTTTTACTTCCGCCCTACCTGCAAACAATGCTGCCCTACCTCAAATTCGACTCTAGCTACAGCCCTGCTTGTCAGTCAACCTTTGGGTGATGCAGAGACAAACACCCGATTCTAAAGGCTTTACAATATGCTGCAGTAATCGGTAAAAAATCGTTCAAAGGACCAAAAAGACAAAGTTAAAAAGCCGATTAGTAAATCCCCAACCGCATGCTTAGTTAATCATTCCATGCATATACTATATCATACTAACAAATCTACATTTTTTGGTAGACAGCTGTCAGGCACAGTCTGTATCGCTCTGAAAAACATTTCACATTAGTACCATAACATGTCATTGTTCCCAGACCTAAGCTATGTGCCAATTATACAAATTTTTAAACAAGATTCCGTATTCGTATGTCTGTCGCAATCTGTCAAAAAAAAACTATAAACAGACTCCTTCTGGGTAAGCTCGCTCCATCATAGACTTTGTCTCTGTCATGTCTGACCAAGACCAGGGGGGCTACTCTCTAAGCCCGACATCCGTAGTTTCGGGCTTAGTTGCGGGCGTATTCTACTTCGTATTACCTAACCACTAAGAATTAATGACAACAAAATTCGAAAGTTACTGACAAATCGTGTTGTCATTCATTTTTAGTTAGGGTTCGGGACTAATCGTAAGTCCGTAAGTGATACGGAGTAGAATACGCCCGCAACTAAGTCCGAAACTACGGACTTCGGGCTTAGAGAGTAGCCCTCCAGAGTCAAGAGCAAACCCACCTCAAATAAAAAAAGCATTTCATTTATTCAATTATTTTCATACATTTTTGACAGATTGCGATTGAGATACGAATGCGGACATCATCATCGTCATGTCAGCCGAAAGACGGCCACTGCTGGACATAGGCCTACCCCAAGCGTCGCCACAACGATCGGTCCTGTGCGTCTCGCATCCATCGGCTACCCGCGATCTTCAACAGCTCATTGGTCCACATGTGGGAGGCCTTTCAACAATCCGTTGCGAATGCGAACGTTGCCTAAAAATTAGTAGAATTGGCACTCTACTTAGAGAATAGTATATTGACAATTAGAGTTTCTGGTCATTACATATAGGTGTGTACAGTATTACCCAACTGATATGGCGCGTCGTGATTCTTCGTTCGCGCAGAAAAGAAAGTATGGTCCCGAAGATTAACGAAAGAATGCTTAAAACTTACAATCAACCTAAGATCACTATTATAAGGTTCATAATACACTGCAGCTGTTAGTTCCATCTCACAGCCATTGTAAGAAGTATGGCGGCTGACTAACATGCCACGCGGCGATTGATGGCGGCGGCTGCCGACCAATAGCGGTTCAAGAAAAAGAAGCGCGGTGCGTGGAACGTGCCGACTGGTCAATAGCATTTCCTGCGCTTTGAAAATTCATCTTCTGCGCAGGTACATCGGTAAGCCATATCAGTTGGGTACTACTGTAAAAGTGAGAGGAATGAGAGTTGTGTAAGTTAGTAAACGCATGATGATAAATTAGGAAAAAATCCAGGGTTTGAAACATTCATGAGTCCCAAGTATATATATAAAATAATTTAATAATTAATAATTTGTAGTTAACTTAAACTTGTCCAACTCGACTTTAGCATGGAAACGTGTCAAACTTTGGCATTTAAGTAGGGTTCTGTTTATTTTATTTCTTTGTTAAAAAAAAAGAACGTTGTCCCACACTAGGAATTTCTCCTGTATCGTGGGTACGTTTACAAACATACAAAGTCACATACACAAACAGCCAGCCCCGGAACAACTATCTGTAGGCCATACAAATATTTGTTCCGTGCGGGAATCGAACCCACGAGTCGCCCACGACACGCGACGCAGCAGCCGATCGCTCAACCAATGCGCCAACCGCGCCGTCAAACGATTTGTAACGTTCTTAACCAATACTCAATATAGAAATGTTCATATGGTTCGCATATACAAACCCCGAATAAAATTGTATTGACTTGAATTTGGATTCTATTCTGCCTGTAACTTCACTAGTACTATTTCAAACTGGATAAAATAAAATGCTACAGCGGGAGTTTTCTTTGAAAAAAATTACACCCTTATAAGCTGCAGCTTTTACTTGAGCTTATTTACTTTGTCTATATGTAATGACCACAGAAGTTAAATGCCCCGTCACCAGTCAACATGCGTTAGTCACTGATAGTGATTACCAGTCATAGATAATAGACATAATTCTACAATACAGTGTTTTTGAAGACTGAAATACTTACAAATTTCTACTGAGTCTCAACGAATCTAAGAAAACAGTTCATATCAATTTTCTTAAATAACCTTCAAATATGATGTAGATAGCTTCAAAGCCTTATAGTGAGGAGTTAATGCAATCATTGTCTTTGGGACAGATCTAACTGACACCAGCTTGATGCCCTTGAGTCAATTGAAAAACGAGCCAAGAGGATCATCGGCAATGATAGGCTCGTCGAATTGAAGCTCCAAAGTCTTGAGCATCGACGATGAGTAAGTTGATGGCCTGTCGTTTTTCTACCGGTTGCATTTTGGGGAGTGTGCGACGGAATTGCATAATTTAATTCCGCCAAGCCCTTTCCATCATCAGACCACAAGACGACGCGCCACCGGTTCATGGTGGACATCCCACCTATACGCACAAAACGTTTTGGGAATACATTCATTGTGCGTACAGCTAAGGAGTGGAATTCCCTGTCTGAGTCTGTGTTTCCTGATAGCTACAACCTGGGAGTCTTTAAGTCAAGAGTGGATAGGTTACCTCTAGGCAAGCGTGCTCCATCTTAGACCGCATCATCGCTTAACATCAGGTGAGATATCAAAGTAAAAAAAAAAAAGAAATTGTGTTCCTACCACACTATTCCCAACCACGGCAACTTCTGTAAGCTAAAATCAACAGTGGCGACCACCAGAAAAACGCCGAGTCAATGAAGCTCGACGAGTCCCGGAGAAACGATTCAACTGTCTTGGATCTCCCAAGGAAATTAATTCGAAAAGAATAGTGGAAGAGTTAGGCAAACATAACGCCAGTGCCAGAAAAAGATGGTGAAAACCAGAACGAATAGTTATCCCTTTCGAAAAAGGCACAGTGATTGCATGACCTCTTCCTTATAAAGCCCTGTGTTATATCGGAAGAGTGTATCGCTAGATTTAAAATGTTCTAGATTCGTTGAAACTCAGTCATTCTTTACATTTAAACATAGAAATAGATTTCATAGAAACACTAAAGTTTACAATAATGATTTGAGAAAAGATGTTTTGTTTTTAAAGAATGTACAATTTCTACAGTGACTTGTGAGAAGTTTAATTTACAGACATACAGCAACTTTACTAAACAGAAGTTTGAAATAGTTTTAAAGTGTAATGAAAATGTAAGAAAACAGTTGTATTAATTAAAATTATTTAGGAAATCTATAGACAATTTAATATGATGGTTAACATTTACCAATAATTGTTAAATACATAAGACACTAAACTGAACTATCTCATTAATAATAATGATTAAGAAGAGAAATTGTTTTTTTTTTGTAAATCAATGCATGATAAATCAAACAAAAATAATAGGGGTCCGGACTAAAAAAAAATAATAAGTCCATCAAATAGATTTAAAAAAAATATCACACTCACAATTTACGTCACATGTCATTTCATTTCAGAACACTTTTTACCACAAGTGACGTCACACAAGCTTTCAACACACGTCTTAATTTATTGTTTAAGTGAAATAAGAAAAAATACGTTTCGGATATTTTTTGGAAATCTATCTAACTTTTATAATATTCAGAATTTTTTAGTATGGTCCCCTATTGTCAAAAACCCAAGACGAAGGACAAAGTGGTCGTCTTTCGAAAATTGTTTAAATCTTTATTTTACTACTCAATGGCGCGTCAATGTGACAAAAACTACGATTTTCATATCGTAGTTTTGGCACGTTTGTTAAACAATTGTGACAACAGTAGCAGGTACTCATATCTGCTGTCTAATTGTGAAACGTATTTCGGAAAAGGCAATGCGATTACTAACTACTATTTACTTAAAATAACACACACCTCATAACAAATACAGGAAATACGCGCGCGCGTGTGTGTGTGTAATTACATGCCCAATTTGTTTGATACACTAGGTTCATTACCCAATTTGGAAGTCATTATTTAAGCGAATCGTTGGCAAAGGAATCGCATGGCCTTTGCCGAAACAAGTTAGATAATTAGGCCGCCGCTCTATGTGAGATGGAGCGGATTTGAAACCATACATATATTTTGTTTCATTTACCAACCACCACACCCCCAACCGCTACTCACCGACAGCTGAAGATGCCCTCGGCCTGCAGCCCGATGGCCTCCACGTCCGCGCGGCCGATGGTATCGGCGGAGCGCTCGCCCGCCTGCTCAAACTCCTTCTTGAAGATCGAGAGCAAGCAGCTGATGCGGTAGTCCAGTCGCACGTCTAGGATGAACTGGACAGAAGGAGGAGTACAAACATAGAAACATTTTACGAACTATCAATCAAAGGCGGAAGACGTCCTCGGTGCTACGACGGGTTTGCCTAATATATATTATAATCGTGACGATCGCTTTCTATTAGGACCAAGACGAAGGCGGAATGACAGCTCACCTGATCAAAGTTCTCGATCCCTGGTTGATTGTGTTCTGGAAACGCATAAATATGAACAGTGTCCATTGATCCCGATCCCGAGCGAGACTCAAGAAGCTATTTAAAAAAAATACAACCAACTTCCAAATAAAAACACTACAAAGTATAAAATAACTTTTATTTCGAAAGTCGGTGTCAAAAAACAAAGAAACAAAACCAAAAACAGCGACTTCTGAAATTAGTTAGAAGTCGGCTGTATTTTTTTGTAAAAAAAAGCATTGTTGTGTTTCGGCAGTTAGAGGTATGATAGCCAGTTCTTCTGTGTAAGAGGATTCCGGGTGAAACTCGCTTCCATCTTCGGCCTAATCATCACCCGTTTTGTATGAAAAAAATAAAATAAAAAAAAGATTTTTTCGCTTTAGAGTAGTGATTCTCAACAACTAAATTCACAAGTGTGTACTCCTTCAAAGCGTGCCAGCGTGATATTATATTATGAACTGATGTAAACAATATACCGACATGCGATTTCAGCAATCCCGGTCCGCAGTTTCGCTTGAAATAAGAACCGACCTTAAAAAACTTAATTTTCATCATACCAATAGTGTTCAATATGAATAACGTACGTTAGAAACTCCTTTGGAAACAAAACAGCGTATTGTGTTATGACGTAAGGAGGACACTGGTGAAAACAGCGTATTGTGTTATGACGTTATAAGGTCACTGGTGGAAACAGCGTATTGTGTTATGACGATAAGGTCACTGGTGGAAACAGCGTATTGTGTTATGACGATATGGTCACTGGTGGTAACAGCGTATTGTGTTATGACGATAAGGTCACTGGTGGAAACAGCGTATTGTGTTATGACGTAAGGAGGACACTGGTGAAAACAGCGTATTGTGTTATGACGATAAGGTCACTAGTGGAAACAGCGTATTGTGTTATGACGTAAGGAGGACACTGGTGAAAACAGCGTATTGTGTTATGACGATAAGGTCACTAGTGGAAACAGCGTATTGTGTTATGACGTAAGGAGGACACTGGTGAAAACAGCGTATTGTGTTATGACGATAAGGTCACTAGTGGAAACAGCGTATTGTGTTATGACGTAAGGAGGACACTGGTGAAAACAGCGTATTGTGTTATGACGATAAGGTCACTAGTGGAAACAGCGTATTGTGTTATGACGTAAGGAGGACACTGGTGAAAACAGCGTATTGTGTTATGACGATAAGGTCACTAGTGGAAACAGCGTATTGTGTTATGACGTAAGGAGGACACTGGTGAAAACAGCGTATTGTGTTATGACGATAAGGTCACTAGTGGAAACAGCGTATTGTGTTATGACGATAAGGAGGTCACTGGTGAACCGTCACAAAATCGATGTTGTAAAAACAAATAAGCCTGACTCGGGCATTGTACAGTTGTTTGAAACTCAAATGGCCGAAATAATTTGGCAACAGCATAAAAATTATCGAAGCGGGAAGCTTCGGCGGCGATACGCTCGAAGATTTCGTTCACGAACGAGTTCATGATGGGCATGGCCTTGCTGGAGATAACGGTGTCGGGGTGATACAGTAGTAGGTTCCTGCCTTACCTGCAATATCTCGATGATCTTGAGCTTGGTCTCCATGACGAGCGGATGCTCCCTGGCCAGCAGCAGCGCGGACGGACTGCGCTGCAGGCCGCCGCCCGCGCTGGCGGCGCCGGCGCTGGAAGTGCTGCCACCTGCCTGGAGGAACACGCTACGTGGGACTCGGGAAATAACAGCTGTTTCATACAAAATGAAGTGTTATATGAAGCTATCACAGATTTTTCATCTGTGACCTCAAACCACAGTCCTTCAATTCTATTATTCTTTTGTGAATACGCGGACATCGATGTGGGTTACATGTTTGTGATCTTAATTTTAAGGATTTCTTGTTTATTTGAAGCATGTAACTGTTTTTGTCTCCAATTAATAAATCTAATAATGATATAAAAATCTCGTGTCACAGTGTTTGATTTCGAACTCCTACGAAACGCTCGACCGATTTTTAAGTTTATTTTGTTACGTCTGAGAATGGGTTGTTGGCTACTTTTTTTAACAAAACAGCGTTTGCCGAGCCAGCTAATAAATAAACAAATAACATTTTTTTTAAGCCTGTTGTGTCCCACTGCTGTGCAAAGACCTCTCCCATATCCTTCCAGACATTCTTCTCCTCCGCCGCCACAACCCAGGTCTTGTGGTGCGCATCCAGGTCATCTCGCCACCGCTACCGGGGCCGGCTTCGGGGACGCGGTCCATCCTCTGGCACCTATTTGCGTCAAGATTCTTGCCCAGCGATTGTAGGTACATGCGCTGTGATGCGCTTTACAAACCCAGAATACTGCCCTCCAACGTTCGCATCTGCATTTCAGTCGCAATCTTTAGTCGCAAAAGCTTTTTTTCACAGTTTGCGATTAACATGCCAATGCGAAAGTTGTTTTAAAATAGTAGAATTGGCTCTTAGGTCTGAGCAATATTCAGCCGATGAAAGTGTATGAAACAGTTGATGTTTTTTCAAGTTGCAGGGTTGGTCTCAAAGTGAAAGGTGTTTCATGTGTACTTTCACTTCCTCAGAGGTTATTAGCGTTTTATTTTTACAAATAACCCTATGTATATATGGCCGGCGCTAGATAAACTTGCAAAAAAGTACATAGAATTTTCCTTAATATCCCTTCGTAGATACTCAAAACGGAAAGGATCACTTCAGAAGTCGATTCAGGAGCTTTATGTCATTATTTTTGTTTTTGATTTTTAGAAATTCAACAAATACAATATGTGGGTCAATAACCGTTATTACACGAGTATCTGACGTCTCATATAGCTTTGGCAATGATATTGTCATTTGTGGGGTTTAACAAGTATTTCAACTTACATTTCTAGCGACGGAGCCCAATGTTATAGATGTCATCACAGCGCCCATGTCACCTATACTGCGTAACACACCTCCTTCAGCTGCAATATGTTGAAAATACGTGAACTAAATTATTAATGTAAAGAAACTCCTTTTTAGGGTTCCGTACCCAAAGGGTTAAAACGGGACCCAATTACTAAGACTTCGCTGTCTGTCTGTCTGTCACCAGGCGTCTATCTCAAGAACCGCGATAGCTGGACAGTTGAAATTTTCACAGATGATGTATATCTGTTGCCGCTATAACAACAAATACTAAAAAACAGAAAAATAGAAATATTTAAGGGGGCTCCCATACAACAAACTTGATTTTTTGCCGTTTTTATAGATAATTGTACGGAACCCTTCGTGCGCGAGTCCGACTCGCACTTGGCCGCTGTTTTTTTTATATATTTGAGATGGGTTTGCTCTTGTCTCTAGTCTAGGTCAGAGATGAAAGAAAAGACAAGAAAAGTATTTTATTCCTCCCAAACAGACGCATATTTCATTATTTTATAATACGTACACAAATAAAAAACACAAAACAAAATGGGATAAGTACAACAAAAATTAATAAAATTGAACTAAGCTTAAAAGTACTGCCTGTGTCAGGGACGGGCATCATTAAAATGTTGACGTTTCTGCCGCGGTCACATCAAAGACAAAACAAAATAGGGGACATTGACATGTGTGGCCGCGACTGTCATCTTTTCCAAGTAACCTAACACAAACAAAAAAAAAAAAAACAAAAACTCAGCTAATTTAAACCTAAAACTACAAAGTTACAAACAAATTATAATAAATTAAGCTGCGCGTCGCAACTGAACAGTAAGAGGTTGTTTTTCAGCTATATGCCGTGACTTTGGACGAACCAAACTCATCAGCGCTGGTTTTCTAGATGCCAGTGACAAAGTCAACGATGGAGCGAGCTTACCCAGAAGGAGTCTGTTCACTCTGACTTAGATGAAATTAGGGCTGTATGCGTTCCTTGATGCGTAAGTGAATAATTGGGGGATCACGGGTATCTTTCTTTAAAGTAAACACTTACGTTTCTCTCGTTTAATCTGTTCTTTCTCCTGAGCTGCTTGCGAAATAGAAGAGTATAAAAATAGTGTTATGTTCTGTCTATATAGTAAGGATCATGCATGCGATATTTTTATTTGCTTAATGAAATACTGATTAGCTCTAGTTAACAATCACGAAAATAATTTTTAAATACCTTCATTTTTTCATTCGAGTAATTTGATTATAATTTCACTGTTAGTAGTATATTTTTGTATATTTTTAGATAAACTTTTCATGCATAATTCTCTATTATCAATGTTTCCGCTAGGGCATTGCATGGCATAATAACAAAATAACTAACAAGTTTTAACCGCAGCGAACACTTATTTTCGGTCCGTATTTATTTTTAATAGTTGTTATACAGGATGCTATAGAAATACGAGCTTTACCAAACCTGAAATGTGCTTAAGTTTTTTCGCGATTTCAAGTTTGTCCAATAGTAGAAGTTGTTCACAATGATGAGTACAACGACCCCTATTCAAATTTTGTGTTATTTCTGTAACACGTTAAGTCTGTCATCGGAAAACTGCAGACACCGTGAGATTATAATAAATCTTTAGTACATTATAATTTCTCGCTGTATTATGAAAATCCTTTTGTATACTTACAATAAATTCCATCCAAATTTAATAGTCTCCAATATATCCGTGTCGTATTAAGAAAAAATGGTTAACAATTTCACTCGATATTTTACAATCTTACCGTGTTTGCAATTTTACGGACATATGCAACAGTTAACCGGATACTACACACATATTTAGTTAGTTTGAATACTTACATTCGACTTCTCCAGATAGCGCATTTGTTTCGTTGAGTAGATCCATAGCGGTAACGCAGTCCAGAATACTCAGTAAGGTCTTCGTTAGCCGGAGTAGGTCGCTAAAGCTGGTGACGAGAATGCATTATACACATAAGAACTTGTTTCAAGAGAATACTTGCATGATAATATGACTTTTATTAGCACCATTGGGCAGTAAGCGACTGTCAAAGATCTACAAATGACAGCTGGGCCTTGAAGAAAGGCTCTTTCGAAAGATCTGACTGCCGGGCTCTAACTTATTTTCCGAGGCACGAAGGGATTATTATTTAGCCACGTGCTTCAACCTTACTAAAATATCCTACTAATATAATAAATGCGAAAGTTTGTGAGTATGTATGGATGTTTGTTACTCTTTCACGCAAATACTACTGAACCGATTACGATGAAATTTGGTAAGTAGGTAGCTGCAGAAGACCCAGAATAACACATAGGCTACTTTTTATCCCGGAGTTTTCGAGGGATCGGGATTTACACGGGAATAACGAGAATTTGTACGCGGACGAAGTCGCGGGCGGCCTCTAGTCAGCCATACATCAACTCACCTATAAAAGCCGAAATAGATGAACTACTTGGCTAACTTTACGACTCCAAACGTGAGCTTATTCTGGTCGTTGTAACTAAAGTAACTGGTCTTGGTGACCACGTTGCAGAGAATTTACTACTGATAGCCTTTTCCACATGCAGCTGAATGCTAGTATTTTATATGTTGCGACTGGTAATGCGTTATTTGCAACGCAGTTCCTGGGTAATACGATGACATTCGGTAAGAGATAGGTCTGACCACAGTTATGAGAGTCAAAGTTCTACAAATGACAGCCAGGCTCTTAATATACTTTCAGAGGCAAGAAGGGATTTAAATTGAAGATTGATCCGAACCTGTGACTTATCAAAATATCTCGCAAAAGTTAACTTACCTATAAAAGCCAAAGTAGATGAGCTCTCTGGCTAACTTTACGACTTCAAACGTGAGCTTATTCTGGTCGTGGTCGCTAAAGTACCAGGTCTTGGTGACCACGTTGCAGAGAATTTACTACTGATAGCCTTTTCCACATGCAGCTGAATGCTAGTATTTTATATGTTGCGACTGGTAATGCGTTATTTGCAATACGATGACCATCGGTAAGAGTTAGGTCTGACCACAGTTAAGAGAGTCAAAGCTCTACAATTGACAGCCAGGCTCTTAATATACTTTCAGAGGCAAGAAGGGATTTAAATTGAAGATTGATCCGAATACTGTCAAATCGTGTTGTCATTCATTTTTAGTTAGGGTTCGGGACTAATCGTAAGTCCGTAGGTGATACGGAGTACAATACGCCCGCAACTAAGCCCGAAACTACGGACTTCGGGCTTAGAGAGTAGCCCCCCTGTGGCTTATCAAAATATCTCGCAAAAGTTAACTTACCTATAAAAGCCAAAATAGATGAGCTCTCTGGCCAACTTTACGACTTCAAACGTGAGCTTATTCTGGTCGTGGTCGCTAAAGTACCAGGTCTTGGTGACCACGTTGCAGAGGTAGTTCTCCACGAAGCGGATGGTCGACGCGAACTGTTCCTTCACTTTTTCGCGGTTTGCGTCGGGGCCACCTTTTACGCATTGGTAGCTGGGGGAAAGAGAATATAGATTTAGTTTACCATAATTATAAAAACGCTTACAACCACAGATATAGATAGACCTAGATAACGCAAGTATCGCGATCTGTATGAAAACCAAGCGTGCCATTTTTTGGCTACCTACTATAAGACGTCACAAGCACTATTTTGTGATGGAATCAAATCGATTCAAAGACTCTGACCCATAAACTTTCAAAAATACGGCACTAGATGGCAAAGTCAACGGCGTGCACGTTCCTTATACTAGCAATTTAGAAGCTTACGACATCTTTTATTGCCTGTTCGAGGTTCGAGTGCTACACCTTGCGTTGCGTTGATACCGCCACGGTGAAGGTGCGATGACGCTGCGCTGTTGTACACACAAATCAAAGCGATATGCGAGGCGGAGCGTCAAATAAGGTGCGTCTACGCAGCGATGGATGGGAGCGGACATGTCCTGCGACATCTGAGCGGCAACGCAGCGTCTTCAAACTTCATCGTCATTCAAAGCAGTGTTGTCAGGATGTTACTTATGTAATTTAACCTTCTGAACAGGATGATATATACATACATTTGGTAGAAAGTGTCCGGAGGAACTGTATGAAGCACTATTGAAGTTTAGTACCTATAGCACAATAAAGGTGTAATTTGATCCATTATATATTATCATCATCATTATTTATGTAAGAATATAATTTGCAATGTTATAATAATGAATTATGACTAATATGACTTGGAATTGATTTTGTATGTAATAATAATTTGGAATATTTTAATAATGTATCGAGACTAATATGACTAATTGTGTTTTAACTTCTGATTTATATTTTATTATTGTATGCCTCAACGGCGGGTTATAGCTGAACTTATTTTAATTATTTAAGACTTCTATTATGATGTATACCTATGGTCCACAATGAAAATGATTTGATTTGATTTTATCTAATGGATCAAATATAGACATTACATACTGCCTATATTTGATCTAGCATTCGAAATGTTTCATAGTCTAAAACCTTTCCTTATATGGCGACCCAGCCCGTCCTTATATAATATCTTGTTAGAACAACACTTACTCGTGTATATGTATCCTGTCGCACACCTCGGTCCAGAGGCGCGCGTACTTGACCGGAGTGACGGGCTCCTGAGGGTCCCTGTCGGCGTGCAGGTGCAGCATGAGGCGGCAGAACTTCGTGCACTTGTTAGAACAACACTTACTCGTGTATATGTATCCTGTCGCACACCTCGGTCCAGAGGCGCGCGTACTTGACCGGAGTGACGGGCTCCTGAGGGTCCCTGTCGGCGTGCAGGTGCAGCATGAGGCGGCAGAACTTCGTGCACTTGTTAGAACAACACTTACTCGTGTATATGTATCCTGTCGCACACCTCGGTCCAGAGGCGCGCGTACTTGACCGGAGTGACGGGCTCCTGAGGGTCCCTGTCGGCGTGCAGGTGCAGCATGAGGCGGCAGAACTTCGTGCACTTGTTAGAACAACACTTACTCGTGTATATGTATCCTGTCGCACACCTCGGTCCAGAGGCGCGCGTACTTGACCGGAGTGACGGGCTCCTGAGGGTCCCTGTCGGCGTGCAGGTGCAGCATGAGGCGGCAGAACTTCGTGCACTTGTTAGAACAACACTTACTCGTGTATATGTATCCTGTCGCACACCTCGGTCCAGAGGCGCGCGTACTTGACCGGAGTGACGGGCTCCTGAGGGTCCCTGTCGGCGTGCAGGTGCAGCATGAGGCGGCAGAACTTCGTGCACTTGTTAGAACAACACTTACTCGTGTATATGTATCCTGTCGCACACCTCGGTCCAGAGGCGCGCGTACTTGACCGGAGTGACGGGCTCCTGAGGGTCCCTGTCGGCGTGCAGGTGCAGCATGAGGCGGCAGAACTTCGTGCACTTGTTAGAACAACACTTACTCGTGTATATGTATCCTGTCGCACACCTCGGTCCAGAGGCGCGCGTACTTGACCGGAGTGACGGGCTCCTGAGGGTCCCTGTCGGCGTGCAGGTGCAGCATGAGGCGGCAGAACTTCGTGCACTTGTTAGAACAACACTTACTCGTGTATATGTATCCTGTCGCACACCTCGGTCCAGAGGCGCGCGTACTTGACCGGAGTGACGGGCTCCTGAGGGTCCCTGTCGGCGTGCAGGTGCAGCATGAGGCGGCAGAACTTCGTGCACTTGTTAGAACAACACTTACTCGTGTATATGTATCCTGTCGCACACCTCGGTCCAGAGGCGCGCGTACTTGACCGGAGTGACGGGCTCCTGAGGGTCCCTGTCGGCGTGCAGGTGCAGCATGAGGCGGCAGAACTTCGTGCACTTGTTAGAACAACACTTACTCGTGTATATGTATCCTGTCGCACACCTCGGTCCAGAGGCGCGCGTACTTGACCGGAGTGACGGGCTCCTGAGGGTCCCTGTCGGCGTGCAGGTGCAGCATGAGGCGGCAGAACTTCGTGCACTTGTTAGAACAACACTTACTCGTGTATATGTATCCTGTCGCACACCTCGGTCCAGAGGCGCGCGTACTTGACCGGAGTGACGGGCTCCTGAGGGTCCCTGTCGGCGTGCAGGTGCAGCATGAGGCGGCAGAACTTCGTGCACTTGTTAGAACAACACTTACTCGTGTATATGTATCCTGTCGCACACCTCGGTCCAGAGGCGCGCGTACTTGACCGGAGTGACGGGCTCCTGAGGGTCCCTGTCGGCGTGCAGGTGCAGCATGAGGCGGCAGAACGACGCGCGCACTTCGTACGACAGGGATGCGTTGGACATGCATCTGTGGGACCATTTTGTCATTTGAGATATTATCCTTTAAAGCCTGCACTACACTTTTTGCGAAGTAACTTCGACGAAGTACTCTTCGAAGTTGACCGAAGTCCGAGGTACGTGACTGATGTACTGATGAACTACACTCATGCAACCTCGCGAGGAGCTCAGACACCGGGAGCCAGAACGATAGTCATCTTGGATAACGTTACAGTGGCAGCTGCCGTTGCTATGTGTACTCTCGGTTATTGTAACTACGGGCGTATTTATTACGCCTCGACGCGAACTGAAGTGAGTCGAGTAGTGTAGTAAATACGCTTCGTTTTAGAACTTCCGGACACTTCGAATCCTTTGACTCGGGTGCAAAAACCGAAAGCGACTGGAAGTCGCCCGATGCGAGCCGAGGTTGCACGAAGCGAGCCGAAGCCCTCCTACAGTATCGTATCCGCTCAACTTCGATCAACTCTATTGTAAGGGGCACAGGGCTCGTGGAGACGTTGCCCACACCGCGGCGTGTATCCATGCAGACTGCACGCTACCGAGCCATGGCCGCCGCATTCCCATAGCCGCTTGATTTTGCCATATTACCGTACATTTTAAGTGATACACTAGCATTGAACATAAACTTAGTCGGGAATAGGGAATATGCATGCGATTTTTTTATTTGCAAAATAAAATACTTATTAGCTCTAGTAAACAATCATGAAATGATTTTTTAAATACCTTCATCATTTAATAAGTTATAAAGCTTCAAAGACTACAGTTAGAAAGAGAAGTCCGATACGTACTGTGACGTCAAATTACACGACGACTATACAGCTGCAATAGAAAACAGCGTTTTCGCGAGAGGGACAGATATATTTGTTTAAAATAATTGTATCTCGTTCGTTTTTCGAGCAATTTAGATTCTAATTTCACAGTTAGTATTATATTTTCCAATACTTTTAGATAAACTGGTCAGATCATAAATACTTTTTTCATGCATATTCCCTATTGCTACTAATGAGCTAGTTCTTCATCTTTTCGTGTTGTTTGTTGCCTCTGTCTCAAATTTTGTTTGAACAGCAGGTCTAAAAAGGTCACTTTACCAGAATCATAATATTAACCACACTGTTGTGTGGTGCTGTCGAATTCCATTTTCATCTTTAACGCCGACGCTTCAGATTCATGGTTGATTGGGAAAATTTGACAGTGGCGGGTAGCGCGAAATGCTGTACATGGCTACTTGGACCGCTTTGTCGTAAGGCACGTTGAGGTTCAGGAAGGTGTTTGGGTAATAAAGGGTAGGAAAGTACATGGGGCATATCCTGCGATGGGACTCCACACTGGCATTGTGCTTGGAATGAGTCTATGATGCCTCATTTTTGCGGAATTTGTTCGAAAGAGTCACCGCGGCCCCGGAACGCAAAGAGATTAGGGACCATGCACGTGATTTTTTTATTTACAAAATGAAATACTTATGAGCTCTAGTAAACAATCATCAAATTAGTTTTTAAATATCTTTTTCAGCGATGAAGTTATAAAGCTTCAAAGATTACAATTAGAATGAGAAGTCCGACATGGAGTGTGACGTCAAAGTTCATGACGTCTATACAGCTGCCATAGAAACCAGCGTTTTCGCGAGAGGGACAGATATTTTTGATTAAAATATTTATATCTCGTTTGTTTTTCTAGTAATTTTGATTCTATTTTCACTGTTAATACTATATTTTTGTATATTTTTAGATAAACTGTATAAACACATAGTAAACATTTTTTTCACGCATATTTCCTATTAGGAGGAACACGGAGAGGTTTTAGTCAGTAAGAGTTTAACACTCCCTTCCACTTCCCCCAGAGCGGGTGGAGTCATTTGATGATATCTCGTCCTTACAAAAAGTATCATTTGAGCAGATTATTAGTAGACGGGCTACTCACTTCAGTATAAGGTGTATGTGCAGCTGCGGCGAGAGCGTGTTGAGCGCGAGGTATTGTCTGTTGAGGCACATGTTAGAGAACAGGTCCAGTTGGTGGCGGTAGTAGTCCAAGATGGCGGCCGACTGACCGTTCGGCTCCACTCGGGCTTCCGCCGCCAGTTCCGAAAGGAGGCGGGAACACTAGACAGAGATAGACAGTGTTAGTAAACGTCTCTTTCTAAATGGGTTGCCTCTGGTGACTTTTAGTCGCTTGAAATTAGATCATTACCCTTCCATTTGGCTTTGCCGTAGTCGAGTAAAAAGAAAATGGGTTAAGATTAAATAAAATAAAAATTGTAAAAACAAATTATATGTTATCAAATTAAAATATATATAATGTAATAAAAAATAAAAAACATTGGTTAAGTTTTGATTTTTTAAACCCATAGCATCTTGTATTTTGAACAAAACCACAAAAAAACTTCGTACTCATATTAAATTTTAAATATCCAAAATGAATTATAATCCACACTTTTTGAAAAATAATAAATGTATTTACTTATACCTTTTTATTGTTCCACAATAGCATAACTTCCTCCTCTACGGTATATTTAGTATCGTCCGGGTCTAATGTCTTACTTTTTTCGTATTTCGTTGAAACCAATCTGTGGGCAACATGGAAATAATTATTAAAAAGCTGGTTCGGTGAGTTTCAACGTCGATGAGAGCTTCCCACGATGGACTTTTGATTTTTTATTTGAGTTGTGTTTGCTCTTGACTCTAGTCTAGGTCAGAGATGACAGAGACAAAGTCTACGACGGAGCGAGACTACCCAGAAGTAGCTTGTTACTGCCAATAAGTTTCCACTCTAACTAGCTAAACATCAGGTAAGTTATACTAGAAATGTTCCTTGCCTAATCTCACCAGCCTAACCGATTTTGATGGGACTTTCACTGGCTGACAGCCAATATTACAAGCAGTAATGAAGGATACTTTTATTTTGTAAAGATAAGGTTGCCATGTGGAATAAACTCATTCAACAAAGCACTTTGAACGCGGGCGAAGCCGCGAAATCAAGTTAGCCAAAAATAAAACAGTCCATCGCTTTATCAAAAAAAAAATGGCTACCAATGCAGCTTCTGTTTTTGCATACTCCGCAAGTTATGCCAGTAAATCCAGTCAACGATTACATTACCTGGTCTCTATGAGTATGTCTGAGTTGTTAGCACACAGAACACTCTTGCAGATGAGCTCCTGCGTCACGGCAATAGCCTTCTTGTTGGAGATGCAAAGGTCGCTCAGGTAGTCTAGGAAGCGGGATTGCCAGGTCTTCATGTTCTTGCGGACGAGGCCTGCAACACACAAACGTAATGCCTTTTTTAAACTTGGAACAATATTCTCAAAAAAGAGGCCAGGTTTCCAAGGGTTTTAGAGTTGCAACCGCGTACCGACCGACGATGCATCATTATCGCGGTTTCTGCCACAAAGAGGAACGTGTAGCTTCTGAAGGCAGCTGTAATCCTGTGCCACGCATAGGACCAAGAGACTGTATCTCTAGGTCCTGTGCGTGACACAGGATTCCGGAAACAGTCAAATGAAAGCCTCTTTTTCTCTCCAACTTTTGCTGTGCCCGACAGGATCCACGATGATCATATTTTTGTAAAACTTACCCTCAAAGTCTACAATATGGAAGCAATAAATATATTGAGTACTAGCTGATCCGTGCCCACTTCGCTTTGCGGTATTTTTCGTGTTAATTTATAGCCGATAACGCTCACAAATAACGTGGCTTTCTATTGGTAAAAGAATTTTTGAAATCGGTTCATTAGATCCAGAGATTACCCCCTATAACCTCACAAACTTCACCTCTTTGTAATATTAGTATAGATTGAGTATTTGACGACTCTTGGGAGAGGCCTACGTCCAAAAGTGGACGTCATTATGTGATTATGATTAACATACGTAATTTTATGACGCTCCGATTAAGTTTTAGTGCAGTTGCAGTTCAAGTTTTGAGTGATAAACGATATTCTTGTAATCTTTGAACTGCGCGTAAGCTGCGCGTGAACTGCACGTAAATTGTACGACAGCCAAAATCTGCCTAGGCTTGAGTAACTCCGGACACAGTTATATCTTCGGATATGTGTCTCACTTTGGATATGAATCGTTCATTCCCTTTCTAACAAATAAATATATCCTCTATATCAGTTTCGTTCATTCGTTCGGAAGTAAGAGAGCGAGAGCGTAATACAACGCAGCGGCTAGTGAGCGAAAGAGAAAAGACGATTAGGTTTGTTCATCGTTCGGTCGTCTGTTCTATACGCAGGCAGCGAGAGTAGCGCTTGATAAAAAAAAATATTAATAGACGTAAAAAAAAAACAAATACAAAAAAAACTTCTGTAAACTACTAAATCATAATTAAATAATCGATTACAAATCATTGTAAATACTATTTGAATTTTTAAATACGCCAATCAAATATTTATATGGTTGACAATCCTAAGCCTGTAAGTGTAAAGTATGAAGGGAAATCAAATAGTTTGTTCTTGGAGCGAGAGCGAGAAACTTTTGAAATCTCTCACAGCAACATAGTTCCGCGATATGGGATTTGTCTTCGCTCTCTCTCGTCATCATAACTGCGGATATGATTAGCGGACATGGATATGGTTATGGGATATGTGTCTTTGGCTGGAATGATATGTCTTATATCCAATCTTCTAGTGGAGTTACTTAACCCAAGCCTAAATCTGCCAAACTTACTTATGGTGTGGACACATGAGAGAAAAAATATTACTCACTAAATAATTGATTACATTTCAATTAATGTCTGTCATTTTGAGACGTCAAACAAATAGTAGAATACCGATCATGTTGCGTTCCGAAGCACGCACAAAGACGCGCAACAGTAGGTAGCCGTTATTGCACGCGCGTGACGCGAACTTGACGCGAGCGTGTTGACAGCGGTAGAGAATACGTGTTTAGTTACGTGAATTATTATCCTACTGACCGACAAACGTCTCGATCTCGGAGGCCGTGATGTGCTTCTCCAAAAGCTTCCTGTTGTTGTGAAGCAGTGCTGTGATGGTATCTTCTGCGAGGATGTCGTAACCGATCTGCTTCTGCATGAAGCCGAAGTGTTTTGCTATGTATTCCTGCAAAGAAACAAGGACAAAATTAAGAATTAGTATACGCACCGTATAGTAAGCGCCAGATAAATTAGCAATAAAGTACATTGACGTTTCCCGAATATCCCTTCGTAGATACCTGAACCATTAAGTCTTTGTCTGTTTTTGATGATAAGCAAGTCAATTAATGTGTCTTTAAATGACGGTTATTGCGCCCTGGTTTCTACCATAGATTTTGTGATCATCACACATACATCCGAATCCATCGCACACAATACGACGTCGTCTACGAGCAATGCGATACGGTGCGGGATCAGGAATGCAAAGTTGAATGCATGGCGACTTTACCTTCAAATATCTCGACAACGTGACGCTTTAGGGCACCATGTTGCTTACATTTTTTTTTAATGTCCACATGAGACACAAGAGGAAGTTAATCAAATCAAATCAAATCAAATCAAAATGTTTATTTGCAAGAAATACATTGTTTACAAGGAAAGTTCTTATAACCTAAAAGTCACTGTATTCTGCCTGCAAGCAAGCGTGCAAATGATTTATATTTATGTCATTCTCCATGCAATTATATTATTAATATTATAATTATACAGCTTTCATAAATTCGATTATCTTAATTATTGTATACAGATTTATCGTCAACATTCCTTTTTATTAGATAGTTAATTAAAATATTACATTTTATTACCTACTTCCATAAATTCCCTAATACTGTAGAAACAGTTATTTTGTAACCACTCTGTCAATTTTGTTTTAAATATATTACCCTGTAAAAATTTCAGTTCATTTGGGATGTTACTATAAATCAAAACACACATATTATATACATGTTACATAAGAGATAGTTTAAAAGTGGCGCCAGTGACGGAAAAGTTAAAAGGAAATCGCTTTTCTTGCTATGGTCATGTGAAAGGGAAGGTGGAAACGCATTTAACTAAAAGAGTAATGAGCATAAATGTGGATGGATGGAGAGGGAGAGGAAGGCCAAAGAAAATATAGATGGATTGTGCGAGTAGCGACTTGATAGAAAAGGGAGTTAGTAATAGTTTGACGGCTGATAGGGCAGAGTGGAAGAAAAAAACGTGTTGCGCCGACCCCAAGTAGCATGGGATAAGGGCAGGAAGATGATGATGTCCTCTACCCATATATGCATATTAGATCGAGCCGCAACTTTGCAAAAAATAAACAAAATGGCGGTGTGCAATGCCAGCTCCCATAGAAAAAAGTTCGAACCCTTTTCATACAAAATTATTTTTAAATTTATGAGAACAGTCCCTTTAAAAACCGGCCAAATACGAGTCCGACTAGCATACGATGGGTCCGTACCATAAACCTTAGTTTGTTTTATTTGTTGCTATAGCGGCAATAGAAATACACAATATGTGAAAATTTCAACATTCCTATTGCGGTTCTTGAGATACAGCTCGCTGACAGACAGATAGACGAACGAAAGACAGAGAAAGCTTAGTAATAGGGTTCCATTGGTTACCCTTTGGGTACGAAACCATACAAAAAGTGCACAAACCTGGTTCTTTCTGTAGTCTTGCTGGCTCAGCTTTAGGATACGGTAGCAGAGGCGAAAAATGTACTTATATGCAGCGTATCGAGGGTCGTACAACTCCTCGATCTTCAAAAATGCTTCCCCGTCGGCTGTCTCTTGAAATGGACCCTGGAAAGAGAATATTAATAAGTAAAAGGAGAAGAATTCGACTTCAACAACTTCAAATCAACTAAGAACTTGTGTTAAAGACTTATGGTGGGCACCAGATAGATTTGCAATAAAGTACATAGACCTATCCTTAATATTATTTATTTATTTATTTAATCATTAAATAATTATAACACCTTTACAGTTACATCCAAGGCGGTGTTATAACTAATATATAAAATAAACATTACATTACATACATTAATTAAATTCAGTCACAATTATTGTATCGTAAAGGATCACGATAGAAGTCGATTCAGGACAATTTCTATTTTTGATATTAAGAAAGTCAATGACTGTTATCGCACATTTATCTGGCGTCTACCATAGATACAAAACACTTAGTTACGGAAATGTAGTAGAGGGGTGTAATTTAAAACACCTTTTTTATACTTCTGGCTACTAAAGATTTTTACTTTACACTTTGATAGATCAAGTATCATGTTATGTGAAGTTTTGGACAAACATATAAACTCACATACACAGCAACCAGACCCGTCAAAAACTATATATAGTCCGTACAAATATTTGTTCCGGGCAGGAATCGAACCTTTTTTTTTTTTAGGGATGGGAAATCATCCAATGACTCCTCCCGCTCTGGGCGGAGCGAGAGGGAGTGTCAGACTTCTACTGACTAAAACCCATCCATGTTCCTCCATTGCCCTTTGTGTTCCGGAGCCACGGTGTCTCTTTCGAATAGTCCCGCGACTCCGGCAGGCGTCGGCCCTTTCGGGCCCCTCCCAATGCTGACTCTCTTTGAGGCGCGCGTGGAACACGAACGCGCCGTCGACACGGCCTGTCGTCACTAGACGGACGGACGGCGAGCTCCCCATAGCTCACCGTCCACAGGCCCGCGCCTACGGTGGCCGGAGGTCACCAGGTGGCCTCCGACGCGCAGGAATCGAACCTACGACACGGATCGCAGCTGCTAATCGCTCAGCCACTGCGCCTAGCATCGTCATGACACTGAATTAAAGTTTTTTTTGTTACTATTGATATGCACGCGTTTGACCACTATCTCTCCTGATAGTAAGCGATGATGCGGTCTACGATGGAGCACGCTTGCCTAGAAATAGCCTATTCACTCTTGAAAAGACTCCCAGGTTGACAGGTCGTAGATAAACAGTTGGCCTGTTCGACGCGTTCGTTTAAGAACTTTGAACGGTATAAACTTTAAATGTTTTAATTTTAATTTTAATAATATTATAAAGCAAAGAAGAGTTTGTTTGTTTGTTTGGATAAACGCGCTAATCTCAGGAACTACTGGTCCGATTTGAAAAATTCTTTCAGTGTTAGATAACCCATTTAACGACGTGACGCAGACGAAGTTGCGCGGGTCAGCTAGTGTTTTAATATTTCTGGTCTGGTTTTATTTAATAACTAGCTGACCGGCGCAACTTCGTCTGCGTCACATTTGCCATTACTGCTCCGCTCCTATTTGTCTTAGCGTGATGATATATAGCTTATAGCCTTCCTCGATAAATGGGCTATCTAACACTGCAAGAATTTTCCAAATCGGACCAGTAGTTCCAGAGATTAGCGCATTCAAGCAAAAGAACAAACAAACTCTTCAGCTTTACAATAATATAGACTAAATCATATTACCTGGTGAAGGTCGCGGGTAAATGATGGACGCGAGACGCACCGACCGGTCGTTGTGGCGATACTTGGGAAAAGCCTATTTACAGCTGAGGATTTATTTTGGCTAATATGATGATGACTTATTTTTTCCTACTCCTCCGCTGTACTTTCTGATTAATTTCGTTGCGGGATTCAAGACAGTTGAATCGTTTCTCCGGGACTCGTCGGGCTTCATTAGTTCGGCGTTTTTCTGGTGGTAGCCACTGTTGATTCTGGCTTTCAGGAGTTGCAGTGGTTGGGAATGTGTGGCGGGCTTGTCCCAAAAATAAAATAAAATATGATGATTATTACCTGTAATATCTTGAAGAGCTGCCTCAAGATGTACTGCTCTCGCAGCAGCTTCTGCCTGTCTCTGTTGGGGTTCTCGACCACCAGTTCAAGGGCTTCCGACTTGTTGGGCTCGTTTTCGAAGCCGGCTATGAAGTACACTATATCTTGGAGGAGGCAGGTTAGTGCCCTGAAAGCAAACAGATACAGTTATACAGTATTGTAGTAGTAGATGTTTACAGGCTAAGCAAGCAATGTAACTGGTGAAAATTAATGACCTTTCTGTAGATATGCACTGCCTAGCGAGTAGTGTTATTGCTTACAGTAACATTTTAGAACGTTAGTTCTACTTGAAGAAACATTCTTAAATGTTTTTAACCAAGAGCACTGCGCTTGGCACCTAGCTAGCTTTCAGAAAGCTGAATGCAAGTTCAGTTTCAGCGTAGAGATAAGCAGACGTGTGTCTATTTATCGTTCTCATAGGCTTGATCTAAATGTAGTTTTCCAGCCGAAAATCCATCCCAAATTTGTGCTAGTGTGGTCTTTTTCTCAGCATATCATTAGATAAAAAACTCTATTTTGCTTGTTTTGTTCTAAGGCAGTAGGGAGTTTGGTATCATAAAATGTATGAATCTTGCTAATCTACGTATGCTAAAAACACTTATTCCTCAACTTTCTATCACCAGCAATATTTGGATGTTTAGAGAAATGCTTAACTGAAACAAAAGTAAGCCTTACTTCCTCTCGTTATGTTCTATATTCCCGTGCTGCAGTTTAGTCGACAAGGCCGAGAGCACTTTGCACGCGTCGTTGGCGAAGTCCAGGTCTCGCACTTCGCTCGGGGACACCGATATGAGGGCGAACGCTTCCTTGTCCTCTTTTACAAGGGAGCAGCCCACCTGGAAATGACCACACAAGGTTTTGAGTAATAAGTTTTTAATTAATTATTTAAAAAAATACTTAAAACAAATATCTCCCATTAGTTAGTAGAGATTTTAAACCTAAACTGGCGTCAAAAAATTTAAAGACTGGTAGCATTGGCGCATGGCTTTTGGTCAGTGATAGGCCGAATTTATGAATAAATTAATATATTTTTTTCCTATCGAAAAGACTAGCCCTCAATGGCAATCGGTGAGAGCAACCTTTTTCCAGTGAGATGTACTGGGCTAAGTTATAATGTACAATAATATGATAAATAGGAAATATTTGTACAATCACTGTGTATTAACCTTTTAACAACAAAACCCATATTTATGATTATATACGGTGCCATTTTAGTCGTCTTAAAAGGACAGCCCACTTCATATTTCCAATGATTATTTCACATTCATTTGTAAAAAAGAAAAGATATTTATGAACTATTGAATTCTTTAAAAAAATTAAGTATTATTCATTTATCATGACGCATGACATTGTTTGAAACATTCAGAAGGACCCTTGTGTTCCAAGGACGGCGCGGAATGGAATTGTGACATTGTTTTGAAGTAATCTAGATTTTTGCTTGTTGAGAGAATCGAAAGTGAAAATCAACCATATCACTGCAACTTTTCAAAATCCTACAAAACCTAGCACATAGGAGTTAGACCACTGTTCCTGTTCGGAATGAAGAAATGGGGAAATGGTTAATAACATTATTAACCATTTCCCCATTTCTTCATTCCGTCCTCCAATGAGAGGAACAGTGGTCTAACTCCTATACCTACTTTCGATTCTCTCAACAAGCAAAAATCTAGATTTCTAAAATGTATATTAGTTTTGATGTAAAAGTGTTAGGGCCGTGTTTACGTAACTTTTCAAATAAATTATGCTTACAACTAATGTAATTACTTACCATGGTTGTCCTTTTGTTCATTTAACCTATTAGTAATACTTTTTTTAATAATAGTCGCGCCTAGAGGTACTTTATGTGGAGTAAATTAAGTGGGCCGCCTTTGTAAGACGACTAAAATGGCACTGTGTTTACCAGATTTCAGTGTGTCAACATGATACCTTGGACTGTTGATTCTGGCTTTCAGGAGTTGCAGTGGTTGGGAATGTGTGGCGGGCTTGTACCAAAAAAAAAAATGATACCATGGACTGTCTTACCTTGGACATGACAGGTTTTTCTTCATCCTTGTCAATAGGAATTGAAGTTGAGTGCACCCACGTGTGCGTGCATAAATGCTGAAGCCTGTAAAGAAGTGCATTCGTGTTTAAGATTCAGTGGATGGGGCTCGGTAACTGGGTTAAATGGTTTATAACATATTTATAACATTAATCGACAGTCCAATATGGCTAATTGTCCACTGAAGCGGAGAGGAGAGCTCCGCGTCAGTCACTGAGATTTTATGCAATTCCTTTGGTTAATAATTCTCCGCTCGAATAGACAGGCAGCCTTAGACCGAACTTTTTGATATCATCGCTTGGCTTTGAGAGTTAAAAATCAAACGGTAGAACATTATGTTAGCAGATATTAAATATGATTCCTAATGTTTGTGAAAATGGGCAATAGCTAACACTGTTCGAACAGTATGTGAAAAGAATACACTTCTATTTCTAGGCATGCTACGCATTCGGTGCCCGCAACCTTGCTTGTGAAATAGCTCAGAACTTTTAAACTTTTGCTATGATTTCTATATTGTTTTCAGGAAGACTGTGATAACCGTGAAAATTGAAAATTATATCAAAGGAACATACTGCCTGGTTAAAAAGTATCCAAGTATTCCAAGAAGACGACTTTACTTTAAATATTTCGGCAACGGCACACTTTAGGGCACCATTTTGCTAACATATTTTGTTTTATAAGTGTCCTCTACCCATAGTATATGCATAATTGACAGTGCGCCACAACTTTGAACAAAAAAAACGAAATGGCGGCGGGGGTGCTACGCCATATACCATAGAAAAAAGTTCGAACCCCTTTGTTACTCATACAAGAACCATTTATTCCTGATGGCAAACCTGACGTAGAAGTAGGGGACGGACATCAGCTGGTAGGCTGGCTCGTAAGAGTGTACTGGGGCGTCTCTGATCGCATACCTGACATAGCTGCTCTGAGGTACCGGCGCATCTGAATGCGTCATGGTAGTCGGGTCCAGCTCGAACAGCGTGGCGATCTCCGAAGAGTGCGGGACGGACACTAACTGGTAGGCCGGCTCACAAGGGTCTACTGGAGCGTCACTGGAAAATTTAAGAAAATGTTAAGGTACGTAATAGAAATTTTGCTGTATTTTGACGATGTCTATCCAACACTGAATGAATACTTGTAATAATAAATGGTGATGAAGTCCATCACCAGTTTTCCATTTTTATGGTGTCCCAGTACGGGACAGAATTGGGACACAATAGACGGCACGGTTGGCGCAGTGGTGACGCAGCCAACCACTCATGGTTGGCTGCGTCGCGTGTCGCAGGTTCGATCCCAGCACGGAACAAATATTTGTATGGCCTACAGATAGTTGTTCCGGGTCTGGCTTTTTGTGTATGTTTGTAAACGCACCCACGATACAGAAGAAATTCCTAGTGCAGGGCAACGTTTAAAAAAAAAATAGGCAAAGGCCTCCTCCATATCCAGACACTCTTTTTTTGCGCTAACTCGAACCAGCCTTTGCATGCGTCCAGATCATCTCGCCACCGCTTTTTAGGCCAGGCTCGGCGACACTGTCCATACTCTGCGCGAACATCCACTGCGTGGAGACTGGCTTTTGCCCAGTGGCCATGCGGCCGGTGTGACCCGCTTAGTCCCATTCCAGCCTGGTAGCTTTTTTGCGTCTATGATACCAGTTTTGGAGCGTTTCATAGTTTTACTATACTGACCCGTGCCCACTGCGTTGGGCGGTATTTTTCAGGTTAATCTTCACAAATAACGTGGCTTTCTATTGGATATAAAAATTTCAAAATCGGTTCAGTACATCCAGAGATTACCCCCTACAACCTCACAAACTTTATATATTTTTAAAATTACTATAGAAATAATGTTCATGACTTACGGCGGTCTGTTACACGCCTCAGCAGCAAGATAATGCCCTGTGGCGAGGTGTTTGAATCTGAAGATTGAGTTCCAGTGCCCTGCGCCACCGCGACAGGGGTCGTGTTGTACCACCTAGAATTTATAAGTATGATTTAATTAAAGCAGAAAAAGTATCTGATTTCTTAGACATCACCGTACTAGACCGTGATATTGACACTCGAAGTCAAGTATCTGATTCCTTAGACATCACCGTACTAGACCGTGATATTGACACTCGAAGGTCATCGTCATCTTACCCCGTGAACATACAGAAGGATTCTCAGATGTCAGTAGATGAAAAAAAAAGGAAATATTTAAACATGTCAGTCAATAGTGGCATGAAAGAGCAAACCTACACTGGGCAAAAACACAGTAGACAGTGTCGCTCTCTCACATTAGTCTACAACAGAGCCTTTGGTCGCAGAAGTAGCACTAAACCAGCCCGTGGTGCTCAGGAACACGTGCTGCCGCTTCTGGTACTCATCCATCGACAGAACCACACACAACACAATGACAGTGTCTCCCTCTCACCTCAATCTCCCCCAGAGCCTTACAGCTGGTCGCAGTTGTGGCACTGAACCGGCCCGTGGTCCTCAGGAATATATACTGCCTCTTCTGATATCCATCGACCAATTCACACATCAAACAATGACAGTGTCTCCCTCTCACCTCAATCACCTACAGAGCCTTACTGCTGGTCGCAGCAGTGGCACTGGACCGGCTCGTGGTCCTCAGGAACACGTGCTGCTTCTTCTGGCACTCATCCTTTGACAGAACCAGACACAAAACCGTGACACTGTCTCCCTCTCACCTCAATATCCCACAGAGCCTTACTGCTGGTCGCAGCAGTGGCACTGGACAGGCCCGTGGTCCTCAGGAACACGTGCTGCCTCTCCTGGCACTCATCCTTTGACAGAACCAGACACAAAACCGTGACATTGTCTCCCTCTCACCTCAATCTCCCACAGAGCTTTACTGCTGGTCGCAGCAGTGGCACTGGATCGGCCCGTGGTCCTTAGGAACACGTGCTGTCTCTTCTGGTACTCGTCCATAGTGAGGAACTTCTCCTGCTCAGCGTGGAACAGCCTGACCACATCGCCACCCTTCAGGATCTCTTCCTGGTTCTCTTTGTGTTCTAGGAAGAGGGTCACCTTCCATGATGTGGAAGAGTTTACTACGTTGACCTGGAAAATATGGGTATAAGAATTAATTCAGGGCTTATGATTCTTTGAGCAGTCAACCACACGTGTCTGCTATTCATGGTGTTTCAAAATTACCTTTAATCTATTAGTATTAAGGGTCAAGGGCTCAGGGCATACTGTGCAGAGTCAGAGCGAAAATGTAAAAAAATACATAGTACATTTAACTCTATCTACACAACAATGACGCTTTGACTATGCGTTGACCTTTAAGATACTCTTGACGTGCGATTGACTGCAAATCGACATTATAATATTACTTTGTAGCTATGCTATACAGGTCGAATGTCGGGTTCATTTCATGTCTGGCAGTTTCAGTACTTTATGCGGCCTACCTAAATGTCCTTACTTTGGTATTACTCGTCGAATCGTCGACCTCCTTAAAGTTCTAAGTTGAACTACACGAAAACTGACAAATGCTTACACTGTCTGGACAGGTCCACTTAAACCTGCGTGGTGCTTTTCTTAAAAGGCCACCTCAGACGTTAGCCTAAATGGTTTTCATATGTTTTTGAGCATTAAATGGACATCAAAAGAGACTATGACCTCTGAGTTTATTTTGGTGTTTCTTTTCAGGGTAGTCTATTATTAGTTGTATATTACTTGTAAACTATTTTCAAAACCCTGATACTAAAAGGCTGATCTATTATTTGATCTCTAACGACACATTCGTGTTAACAGTTGTAGTAGGCTGCCGGAAAAAGTAACAGGCTTCCAGAAAACTAGGATCTATCTAGAACAGTATCTTAGCAACTTATACTTATGGCACTAAATTGACGGCACATTGAGCTCAGCTAACAAATATAATATGTATGGCCTACAGTTGTTCCGGATCTGGCTGTGTATAATGTCTACAAATACTCAAACAATATAGGTAGAAGAAAACTAGCACATATTTAAATTTATAGCAACATTATAGACCTCATCCATGGCTTTCTATCTGGCGTGATCGAGTTCAAGGGCAAGCTTTTCTCAATAACAAACATAAAAAGTCTACGAGATAGAACACTAGCTTTCTCTATAAAAAAATCAAGGGAAAGTCTCTTGTAGACTAACGCCTTCGTTGAAAACAGGAAGCAGCAAGACAGGACAGGTTTCTTCAGACAGTGAGGAGATCAGTGCGCGTCTCTTTGCCATTTGAGCACAGTACGTGAAGATATTTTTGGCCTGCAGTGGATAAGTGAATGAGAAAGAAGGAAGAGATTAGTTTTCATTTAAAATATGGGCACACACAATCGAACCTAGAAGTAATGGCTTATGTTTTATTTCAGAATACGAGAAACATATCATAGTTTTGAAAAACTAACTGTACAAGGCGTCCCAAGACTGCCACTTTGAGAGAACCTTAAATATTCTGGATTGAAAATTTCTGAATGAAGACTTCATTTTTAATTTAAAAACGATACGAACTGCATTCAAAGAATTTTAAATACTTAATTGCCTGTATGAACCGGGAATCGAACCAGCTAAATGTGAAAAAAAAATCTGTAATTTTACTGTACCGATATTAGGGCATTTTAAAATGGTGAAATTGTGTCTTTGTTTACGCATGATATGCTCAGTCGGGTTTCTACATGTATTTTATACAAAACCTGAGAGATTCATAAAAAAATATTTCAGTAAAAGGTCTTCGCTGTTTACGCGACCCCTCTCGTCTTCTTGAGCTTGTGATCAGCTGTATTTATTTAACATTTTAAATAATTATTTGTAAATTTTAATTACGTAACTCGTCTCCGGTAGATAGGTAACCAAGTCTGTGAAGTTTCTATAACTATTTACTAGTTGTGTTTAGTGTATTATAAAAGTACATATGTTACTGCTATCCGTGTGTACAATCAGTTACCGCCAGCAATTAAGCAATTAAATGGAAATTTATATGTTTAAAAATAAATTGAAAATGTATTTTATAATCTGCATGAACATTTTAATAAAAAATAATATTTGTAATTATCAATTCCTCAAATACTATTGCATAATTATCCGACTTGGGTAGACTGTTGAAACAACAACATGTAATGTTTATTTATAAGATCTTAATGTACACAGTTATGCAATAAATATATACAGGCTGTCCCAGCCGGCTTGACGTTGAGTTCTGGGACACCCTGTATTTATCTTTATCTTTAGAAATGTTTAGTATTCTCACCTCCATGCTGCCAACGTTGTCAGTAAGCTCGTGGTTAGAGGAAACGTGAAGGACTTGTTGACCCGCATTCACGGGGTTCATTATTACTTTGTCGCCTACTACTACGTTGTCACCTGAAACATACAAGAGATATTCGAATTACATATAATAGACATTCTTATCTAAAGACATCATCCAGGAAAGTTTTACTGAACTTCCTCTGAGGCTAGAATGTACTTTTTTTTACGGCTTTGCTCTTGACTCTAGTCTTGGTCAGAGATGACAGAGACGAAGTCTACGATGGAGCGAGCTTACCCAGAAGGAGCCTGTTCACTTTAACTTTGTAGAGATTAGGGTTGTAAGCGTTCGGAAACCCAGACGAAGGCAGAGAGTTCCAATCCTTTGCTGTGCGCAATATAAGACGTTTGGAAACGCTTAGTGCTAATTGGTGGAATAGCAACAAAGTAGGGTAAGTTGCAGTGCGTCGAATCTGGATGTCCGATCGTAGAAGGGGCTGGTGGAATGAGGTCGTGGAGTTCTTGGGCACATTCGCCGAAGTACAATCTGTAGAAGACCGACAAGCAGGCAACCTTGCGGCGATGAGCCAAGCTGTCCGATCGTAGAAGGGGCCGGTGGCATGAGGTCGTGGAGTTCTTGGGCACATTCGCCGAAGTACAATCTGTAGAAGACCGACAAGCAGGCAACCTTGCGGCGATGAGCCAAGCTGTCCGATCGTAGAAGGGGCCGGTGGCATGAGGTCGTGGAGTTCTTGGGCACATTCGCCGAAGTACAATCTGTAGAAGACCGACAAGCAGGCAACCTTGCGGCGATGAGCCAAGCTGTCCGATCGTAGAAGGGGCCGGTGGCATGGGGTCGTGGAATTCTTGGGCACACTCACTTTGAATTGAATCTGAAGTTGTCACGGCCATTGATAACTGTATAACTGCAAAAGACGACTCATAAAGAGCTGAAGCACAAAATGATTTAGGAATACGTTCATTGTGCGTACAGCTAAGGAGTAGAATTTTATTCCGATGTCTGTGTTTCCTGATACCTAGGACGTGGGAGTCTTTAAATCACGAGTGAATAGGTTATTTCCAAGCAAGTAGGCTCCATTATCGACCACATCTTCTTAACCAAGTCAATAATAAAAAAGCAATACGCAAAAACAATCAAATAACGCCGTAAGAGGCTAGATTCCATCATCCACAAATTGCAAAACTATTTAGTCCGTCAGTTAGAGTATTGAAAAAAATGGACACGTATTTTTTGTTTTAGTAAATCAATGAATATTGACAAAGATAAAACGCATCAAAACTCGGGAGTGGGGGCTCGTGACGTCACGACTCACTAAAAATTATGCAAAGGTGTGACGTATTGTGAATTTAAAAAGCGTCGTAACTTCGTCAATTTTGGTTCCCGTACTAAGTAAAAGAAAAAACACGAGTCAAATATTTTCTGATAATCTAACTGACGGGCTAATTAGATTTTTTCAGGACACAAGCCCATTGTTAAACTTAAGTACTTTAAGTTGCCTCCAATCCTTTATAACATACTTACACCTCTTGTCTAACATCTTAAAAGCTTATAGGTAATCTCCAGAACATTTTCAGTGGGCTAAGGAAAGCAAGGAGTACTCACCCGTGGATCTCAGTTTGTAGAAGGGCATGACATAGAACCAGGACCCCTCGTTGCCGTTTGCGTCCAGATGGACGCGCATCGCGTTCTTTTCCAGCAACGCGGGCAGTCTTTTGTTTACCTGCATATCGAAAACAGTAGCTATTAGACGTCATTCAAAAACAGAACTTTTACTTGAAGCTGAGGGTTTATTTTTGTATGGCGGACGGACAAAAGCTTCCTTGAACATCATTCTTCGCCAGTATCACCCGGTCCGAATAGGGAATATTCACGCGAATCTTTTATTAGAAACATGAAATACTTATTAGGTCCAGTAAACAATCATAAAACTATTTTTAAAATACCTTCATCAGCGATAAAGTTATAAAGCTTCAAAGCTTACAATTAGAAAGAGAAGTCCGATATGAACTTTGACGTCAAAGTCCATGACGCCCAATACAGCTGCCATAAAAAACAGCGTTTTCGCTAGAACGAAAGGATAATTATATCTCGTTTGTTTTTCGAGAAATTTTGTTTCTATTTTTACTGTAGTAGTAGTATTATATTTTTGTATAATTTTAGATAAACTGTACAGATAATAAGTTTTTCTTTTCATGCATATTCCCTATTAATGAATAGGGAATATGCATAAATAGGGTAAATGACTGAAAAAATTTAAAAAGTCCGTCAGATATCATCATTTGCCTAGCCTTTTCTCCGGTACGGCGTTAGGGTAGAGCGAGGTTGGGCGACGGACGGCCCAGGGTGCCGTAAGCGGTCCACCGGGCCGAGCCGCATCGTTTGACACCCGACCGTTCTTTGACTGGTTTTTGTCGGTCGGGTGTCACTACTAAACAGGTGACGTAATGAAACCCGTCTGATGTGGGTTATTTCTTTTAATAAATAGTTATTTCATTATATCCTTTGCCTTTTTTTTTGGCAGCTAGTTTAAATAGGCGTAAGCAGTCACTATAAAATTTTAAAAAAAAGACAACAATGGATTTTCTGTCATTGCAAACTGACTTTATTATTCACACAACATAAAGAACAAAAATAGAGTGTTATCTTTTTTACAATTTGCAATTTAAAATGGAGCTCTGGCAATCAATGAATGGACAGAAATTGTTTTGAGAACAAAGGATTTAAAGCTCCTGGGAATAAGCCTTTCAGGGGTGGCCATTCAGAATGTACTTACAGTGAGGTATTTGTTGGATTTGACGTGCAGCAGTTGTAGAACGCTGCCGTACTGAACGATGGACCCCAACAACTTCTTGTTCTCCAACTCATTTTGCTTCTTTTCTATCTCAGCGGCATGCTGCGGGAAGAAAGACGTTTAAATTATTTCAGCCGTTCAAGAACACCATAATTCCTTCGATTTTACGTATTCTACAAAAGTAGAGATGTCTGATCTGACAAAAATCTTTACCCGACCTGAGAATAGCAACGAAGACCTTAGATCAAACTAACAGCGCGCGCGCGATTGTCTACGCGCTCCGTCTGGACAGGCTCTAACAGCCTAAAAATACAATTCGAGTATTTTTTTAAACAACTTTTAGGTACGCTACATTCGAAAAACAATAGCTCCTCAATATAAAAACCGGCCAAGTGCGAGGCGGAATCGCGTGCAAAGGATTCCGAACCAAATTTTTTTTACATGTTATTTTAACACTACAGACTTCTTAAAGATTTTCCTGTAATCTTTATGTATAAAACTATTATCAGCATTTCTATTTTCAAAATTTTTGGCTTAGCGGAGCCGTTTCGGAGATAAGGGTGTGGATGGTCATTTTAGGTCTAATTTCTTGAATAACTTCAAAACTTTTGATTTTAAAATTATGAAAAAATAGGTACAACTAAAACCCCTCACAGTAAGCCCATCCATTTGATATGTCACACGATATAGTTTAAGAAACTTTTTTTTTTCTATTTTGTCCCCCAAAAGTGACCCCCATACTAAAAATATATATGTTTACGTAACGCGTCCGTGTTTGGGTCACAGAAGTCCATATGTATACCAAATTATAACAGAATCGGTCCAGTAGATCCGGAGCAAACTGGCTGTGACAGACGGGCAGCAGACAGACAGACAGACCGACGGACAGACAGACAGACACACACACGTGTGATCCTTTAAGGGTTCCATTTTTTACGGATGCTTGGAACCATAAAGAGCTAATCATCGGATTAAAAACAAAAGGCAATACTTTACCAGGCTGTCTCAAAAGGGAGTAATGTATCCCTGGCTTATGTAACCGTGGAAATCAGTGAAACTGCTTAGGCCCACTTTGTCAGAAATTCGGGAAGATTTTAATGAAGTTGCCCCCTTTAATTAGCGAAGGCAATCACGTTGGACAGCGGAATTGGGTCAAACTGGGCAATTTATGTGCGGGTTGAGTATTCTATGCCATGATGAAAGGATCGGGCTGGAATTGTATTAAAATGTACCAGGTTCTGTCAACGACTTTGCTCGTTTGAATTTCGATAATTTTAATTAATTTATATTAAGGAAACGTACTACCACTAGACCGGGAAGTTATGATAAATCTATAGAAAAAAAGTTTTGAATGTCGTTCTCCATCGTCAAATCTATCTTTTTACTACAATTTATCTACCTAAATTGCTTAATGAAAATGTGTAATGGTACACGCAGATACATCCATTGAAAGAACAAATATTTTTAAAAACAATAACATTTTGTTTTTCACAAATAGGTCTCACTTAGCAAAATGCCAGATAACTAGAAGTTGTCTTACTTCAGTTTTTAACTGAACCTAAGTTGGCTTCACCGGTCAGGCGTTAAAACTTATTGAACACTAGCTAACCCGCGCAACTTCGTCTGCGTGACATTTTCCATTATTGCTCCGCTCCTATTTGTCTTAGCGTGATGATATATATACGCCTATAACCTTCCTCGATAAATGGGCTATCAAACACTGAAAGAATTTTTGAAATCGGACCAGTAGTTCCTGAGATTAGCGCTTTCATCCAAACAAACAAACAAACAAACTCTTCTGCTTTATAATATTAGTATAGATATGGACACCGTCACGTTAGTTGTGTCAAACGGTCCAGTTTATGTACGGGTTATACATATTCTATGCCTGGATGAAAGGATTGGGATGGTATTATACTCATAAATGAAATTTTAATACTAGTTGTTTCCGAAGTTCTAGTTTAGAATTGAGTTTTTAATTTTCGTACGATGTTCTGTGTCTGTGAAGCCTACTATGATTTTCTTTATAAGCCAATTGTGTTTAACTGCTGGGCAAAGGCCTCCCCATATCCTTCCAGACACCCCTTTCCTGCGCCACCTCGAACCAGTCTTCTCTGTGTGCGTCCAGTAGTCTAATTCACGTAACTAAATATTAGTGCTGTTGCAGTGCAGTTGAAGTTAATTTTCGATCAAAACAACGCTTTTCGTATTCTCTACCGCTGTCAGACACGCTCGCGTCAAGTTCGCGTCACGCGAGTGCAATAACGGCTAACTACTGTAACGCGTCTTTGGTGCGTGCTTTTCAGTACGCAACATGATCGGTATTCTACTATTTTGATGTCTGAAACTGACAGTTTATAAGTTTAAGTTTTAATATTACAATAACGTCATATTCATTGAAACGTTATCGATTTTATTCGATTATTTAATGAGTTATATTTTTTCCTTCCACCATAAGTAAGTTTGGTAGAGTTTGATGGCCGTGCAGTTGAAGTGCAGTTCACGCGCAGCTTACGCGCAATTCAAAGATTACAAGAATACCATTTGTCACTCAAACTTGAACTTAACTGCAACTGCACTAAAACTTAATCGGCGCGTCATAATATTACGTGAATTAGCCCTCAGATCGTTGTGCTTTCTGGGCCGGCGACGGCGACCTCCTTCCATCCATAATATACTATTTTATGAGGATGGATAAATGGATTTTCGTTACCCTTTCACGCTAAAACTAATTGTTTTCCTGCCCTTAACCCGTGTCACTTGGGGTCGGCGCAACACGTTTATTTCTTCCACTCTGCCCTATCAGCCGTCAGGCTTTCACTAACTCCTTTTTATTTCATATCGCTTCTCACACAATCCATCCATCTTTTCTCTGACTTTCCTCTCCCTCTCCATCCATTCACATTTATATTCAGAACTAGCTGTACCCCGCGGCTTCGCTCCCGTCAACTGCATTTTTTTTTGCTTTTTAACCTTCCCTGTGTTCAGGCAAACTAAACAAAAAAAGAATTATCGAAATCGGCCCAGCCGTTCTCGAGTTTTAGCGAGACTAACGAACAGCAATTCATTTTTATATATAAGACTAGCTGACCCGCGCAACTTCGTCTGCGTCAAATTTTCCATTAATGCTCCGCTCCTATTTGTCTTAGCGTGATGATAGCCTGTAGCTTCCTCGATAATTAATGGGCTATCTAACACTGAAAGTATTTTTGAATCAGACCAGTAGTTCCTGAGATTCCGTCCAAGCAACAAACAAACTCTTCAGCATTATAATATTGGTATACCGCGTGTATCTGACATCGACGCACAAACGATTTCCATGGGTCCAGGCATGATTCTGGACACCCCAGTGTTGGAATTTTTCGTCGGTTCTTTTCTCATTTTTCATTTTTTTCAAGAGTAGGTACCCCAAATAGGTATCAGCTCAGCTGAGCTGATATCTATTTGTGGTCTTATTCAGATTGCTCTTTTTAGTGAAAGTAGTTCATTAATTATTTTTTTATTAAAAATCTCATTGGGTTAGGTCAGAATAACGATTATGAGCAGTCTACAAGTAAAAAAACCCTTGAAAAAAAATGAAAAAATGAGAATAAAGCCGACGAAAAATTCTAAGTCTAGGGTGTCCAGAATCATGCCCTGGACCCATGGAAATCGTTTGTGCGTCGATGTCAGATACACGCGGTAGGTAGATACTTTTTATCCCGGAACTACCTACGTTCCCTTGGTATTATTTCTGTCTATCACGCAGACGAACCCGCTGGCAGATATAGTAATAAATAAATCCCGGTGTCACATTAACAATAAATTAAGCAACTGAATGCATAATATCTCTTCAATATCCTGGGACCCATTTATCAACTGTCCGATAAACCATAATAGCTTTTATTAATATGAACACAAAGTCTATTTATCAACGTTAACTGAAGACGGCCGGCCCTTTTAACGATGTTTTAAAGACCACATTATTACATATGAAAAATATTTATATCCTCTCTTATATTTTGTTAAACGATTATAGCTCGTATTATGAGGACATAAAAATAGAATTGCCTATAAACAGTCCATTTATCTTATTAATGTTGCTATTTACTTAGTTAAGTTTAAGTTACTTTTTTTCGGTGGCCTAAGGTACCTACGTATAATTGTTTCATGTAAGCAAATGGGCAGTTAAGTCTAGCATTGAATCACAAAGCGATATAATAATGATTATTTCGTTGGCAACAGAATAAAACAAAGAAAAACTCATGGATATTTTCTGCCGGCTAATAAGGAAAATAAGGCTTAAAACCGACAGAAAACAGCTCTAAGGGCCGATTTTTCAATAGTCAGATAAATTTTATCACAGGAGTTAAATGCCGGTTTGACAGCTTTTGCATAGAAAATATATAAAACAGCCATATTTATTCTTCAGTTAAAAATGATCGGACTATTGAAAATAAGCCTTCATCAATCTGAAATAAATCCTAGCCTAGCTGACCCGTGCAACGTCGTTTGCGTAACATTTTTTATTACTGCTCCGCTCCTATTGGTCTTAGCGTGATGATAATTATATAGCCTATAGCCTTCCTTGATAAATGGGCTATCGAACACTGAAAGAATTTTTCAAATCAGCAGTTCCTGAGATTAGCGCGTTCAACCAAACAAGCAAACTCTTCTGCTTTATAATATTAGTATAGATAGTGGTATATGGGCGAACTAATTGCAACAAGGTATTCTCTACCAGTCAACCTTTGGGTTAAAAAGACTACACTGGTCGGTGTACAACAATTAAATAATGAAAATAAAAATTTAATTGAATCTTATCGGTACAACACAATATCCAAATATTATATTTAATACTAGTAAAATACATTATATTTAACATACTAATATTATAAAGCTGAAGAGTTTATTTGTTTGCTTGAACCCGCTAATCTCAGGAACTACTGGTCCGATTTAAAAAATTATTTCAGTGTTAGATAGCACATTTATCAAGGAAGGCTATATATATCATCACGCTAAGAAAAATAGGAGCAGAGCATTAATGGAAAATATGACGCAGACGAAGTTGCGAGGGTCAGCTAGTTCAACATATATATTTAATACTATTAAAATCATTTTTCTGTTGAGAACTTACAATAATAATGACGAGACCAAACTACGAATGACAGGCCGTAACCAACCGTAAATACTGTCATAAACATCATCGACTTTGACCTCTGTGTTTGTTTCGGTGTTTCTTCTCAGAGCAGTCAGCTAGGAAACACCGGCCTCATCTAGTTTAAAATTACCAGATAAGATTGACGTGTAAAAGTGTTATTTACAACCTACTTACAAAATAAATATCATTTATCATCATCAACCATAGCCAGACTTCGGCAATTGCTTAGCATTAGGCCTCTCTTCTCGGGCCTGTGGACGGTGAGCTATGACTATAAAGCCTCACGGTGAGCTATGGGTAGCTCGCCGTCCGTCCGTCTTATGACGACAGGCCGTGTCGACGTCGCGTTCGTGTTCCACGTGCGCCTCAAAGAGAGCCAGCACACAGAGGGGCCAGAAAGGGCCTACCCCTGCCGGAGTTTTTTTTTTTTTTTTAATAATAAATTGTTTATTGATAAAAATGTACAGATGGTAAGAAAGCTAAGCCAGTTGCTAGCAAGATTTACAAAGCTATGTAACTACATTTTATGGTAGAACATGTTGACGTGTAAGTACATGGTACATCTGTCGACAATTTACGTTACCCTGTCTCTTAAACTAGGTTATGCCTGTGTCTTAAGAGACAGTGGATGGCCATAAGGTTTTAATTTAATATTACCTATTAATTAATGTGTCGATGTCGATCTACCCACAATTTACAGGTACAATGATTTTAGAAAATGGTAATGGTAAGTAACATTTAATATAACATTAAAATAATAAGCTTAATTTTTGTGATTTTGTATGTATGTGTATCATGTGTGAGGGTGTGTGTGTGTGTGTGTGTGTGTGTGTGTGTGTGTGTGTGTGTGTGTGTGTGTGTGTGTGTGTTTATGTGTATGTATAAATGGTTGTACAAGTGTTAGTTTATGTAGGTTAATATTGATTCAGCGTGATCATAATCTTGTTGAAGTAGCCAGTCTGTAAGTTTTTGTTTAATATGTCGTTTTGTCAGATCAAGTATGTTTAGTTGTTTATTAATGTTTCTGTAAATGTGTGAGCTCAGAATAAGGTACTGATGTTTGGCGAAGGCTGTTCTATGAGGAGTACTTGGAGGGATAAAGGTGCGTTTTTTTCGGTTGTGTGGGGGTAGGGATGAATGTTTTTTAAGCACTGAGTAGAGCACAAAGAGTTGACGTACTGTGAGAACTTTACAGTCGGAATACAGTTGAGTTGTAGAGTATCTGTAGGGTTTTCTAGTCATAACTTTAAGTATTGCTCTCTGTGCTCTCTCTAGTTTGAGAAGGAAAGTTTTACTCGCCCCTCCCCACACCGTAATACAGTATCTTAGTATCGATTGACACAAGCCAAAGTATACCATTTTTAAAGTGTCTAGACATGCGGATCCTCTCAGAGACTTAAAGATTTATTTATTTATTTATTTTATTATTTATGTACACACAGAAAAATAGTAAAATTTAACATTATAAATATAAGTACAAAGGTACTGCTTATTTCAAATGAAATTTCTTCCAGCAGACCTGCGACAGGAGAAATGAGAAATAAATGTAGACAATAGTGTGTAAGAACAAGTGAATAGGAGTATGCAAAGCCTTAAAATTAAAGTTAAAAATAAATAAATACGAAGACATAATTATAAAATATAAATAAATAAATATATATATATACCTACCGAACATTATAATATAATATATAGGATATATAAAATTATCATAGTTGAGAGGAGAGGAAGTGCTCTTTGAGTCGATTCTTAAAAAGAGAAATAGATTTTAAGTCACGAATGCTAGGCGGAAGTGAGTTCCACAACCTAACTGCATGAACAGAGAAAGAGTAGGAATAATAGCTGGATTTATGAGGATGGGTTTTCAGGATGGTTCTGAGGTGTGATCTGCAAGGAGCGTCACTAGGCCGAGCGAAAGAAATGCGCTCACGCAAGTAAGAGGGGTAAGAAGGGTTATGAAGGATGTTGAAAAGAAGACAAAGAATCCGAGTGTTCCTGCGAAGACGGATAGGGAGCCACTTGAGTTCCTTGCGAAGGTGAGACACATGGTCATACTTCCGTAGACCAAACACAAATCGAATGCATAAATTTTGCAGTCGCTCAAGCTTGTTTAATAGCTCCTCAGTAGCATCCAGGTAGCAGGCGTCAGCATAATCTATTATCGGCCGAATAAGGGTTTGGGCCAAAGAGATTTTCGTCTTCAAAGACAAGACACCCTGAAGGCATTTCAGCGAATGAAATGAGAAATAGACCTTTCGACTGACCTCATTGACCTGCGCACGCCAGGAAAGATTTGAGTCAATGATAACACCCAAATCTTTAGCAGTTTCAGTGTAATCAATACGAACGCCATCGAGATATAAAGGCGATAAAGATGAAATAACAGCAGCAGTACGAACGTATCTGCTGCCTGTGATCATGGCCTGCGATTTAGTTGGGTTGATCTGCAAGCCAAATGACTTAGCCCAGGTGCTAATACAGGACAGGTCACGATTCATAGCAGCAATGGCAGAATCCACGTCAGCTACAGCAAAGTGTCGGTAAAGCTGCAGGTCATCTGCATAAAGATGGAAACTGGAAGAGATAACACAGGTAACGAAGTTAATGAAAATCGAAAAAAGAAGAGGAGAGAGAACGCTACCCTGAGGAACACCCTCAGTGAGGCTGCACCAATCAGAGAAGGACTCATCAAGGCGGACACACTGAGAGCGACCCCGAAGATATGAATTGAACCAGGCTATAGCGGAAGAAGAGAGATTAATAGATTTGAGTAAACCCAGTAAAATGTCGAAATCCACTGAGTTGAAGGCGCTACTAAAGTCAAGCAATACAAGGACAGTGAGCGACTTATTCTCCATAGCCCAGCGGATATCGTCAGTCACTTTTATAAGCGCTGAAACAGTACTGTGACCCGCTCGAAAACCAGATTGAAAAGGGGATATTAGCGAGTTTGACGTTAAGAAAAAAGATAGCTGTCTATGAACCAAGTGCTCAAACACTTTAGAAAGAAATGGAAGAATAGAAATAGGTCTAAAATGATTTAATGAAGATGGATTATTAATTTTGGGTAGAGGTATAATGTGAGCCTGTTTCCAGATCGACGGAAAGGAGCAAGACATAAAAGAGTGATTGAAAATGTGAGTGAGAACAGGAAGTAATGAAGGAAGGATAAGAGAAATCATTCTAGAGCATAACTTATCATTACCAACTGCAGAAGAAGTAATCGCAAGAATAGATTTCTTAACGTCATCCTCGGTAACGTCGCTAAATTCAAAGAGAGAACATTGTGGCAATGGCAAACCAGAAATACTTTCAAGTGTCGCAGCTTTAACACAAGGATCAAGAGAAAAGGGAAGGTGAGAGAAGTGCTTATTCAGGTCATTGGGGTTCACATCCTTATAATGGCAGGTGGTAAATTTGCCTATGCCAACCGACTTAAGAAATTTCCATACATCGGAAGAACTACGGTTGTCGAGCTGTTCGTGAAAAAAGCGTCTCTTAGCAACTTGACACAGACGCCTGCAGCGATTTCGTAATGATTTAAAGTAAGAGAGGTTCAGCTCTGAAGGTCTGCGCTTATACCTGCTCTTGGCTTTATCCCTGCAAGCCATAAGCTCTTTTATTTGAAGCGTTATCCATGGTGCAGGGTTTTGTTTCATCTTGATGCGTCGGATAGGGGCATGCTGATCATACAAATTGAGGACGGTCGCGTTAAAGAAGTTCACCTTTCCATCAATGTCCTCGATCCCAGCCAGAGGGGTCCAGTCGAGATCGCCGGCATCACGCCGCAATGCCTCCAGGTCTATGCCCTTGTAGTTACGGAGATATAAGAGTTGGGACTTACGCTTGGGAACACGGATACGATACGAAAGATAAATGAGGTCGTGGTAAGAAAACGTAGCGGTAAGTTGACCATGGTTACATACATTATTGGGAGAGGAAACAATCATAAGATCTAATAAAGAGGGTGTACAATTAGGAGAAAAGTGGGTTGCAGAAAGAGGCAAGACTTGAAGATTAAAAGAAGACAAAAGTGAAAGGAGCCTTTGAGAGCGAGAGTCATTTTTAATCAAGCAAGTGTTAAAATCGCCCATTAAAATAACGTGCTCATACATGGGGCAAAGATTACTGAGAGTGCAGTCAAGAGAATCGAAGTAGTCGATGCGAAGGTTAGGGCTGTAAAGCACTGCAAGCAAGACTTTAGTGTGATGAACAGAAATTTCGACAAACAGATATTCAGCCGATTCAGAATACAAAGAGGGGGAAGAGCTAACTACTTTAAAAGGTAGGTCAGCACGTAGGTACATAGCTACACCCCCTCCACCTTTACCTGTTCTATCGTTGCGAATCAAGACGAAGCCAGGGAGTGGATATTGAGTAGAGAGTAGAGAAGGCTTCAGAAAAGATTCCGATATCAATAGGGCATCAAGGTGAGCACCGCTAAAAGATGCCAGAAGATCAGAATAGTGGCCAGGAACACTCTGGGCGTTAATGTGCGCTATATGCAGATTTTTAGGATTAGAAGAGAAAAGAGAAGAAATTTTATCGTGTAAAGTGAGCGGTGCGGAAGGGTCACTGTCCGCACTAGCAAAACTATCGGAAGAAGAGCACGAGAAAAAACTGTCGTTAAGATTAGCTAAGTCATCCATATTATAATATATATATATATAAATAATAATAAAAATATAAAACAATACAATTAAAAATTAAATTAGTTACAATTAATAACTAAAAAACACGCTAACAAAGAATTACTTTCAAGTTTGAAACCACCCCAACTCGCAAGGTATATTGGTAGAAATTTTCTAAAAATAACTAACACAAAAATATAAAAAATAAAAGACAATGGATAAAATGAGAAACTAAACGAAGACAATGTCAAAACAAAATTTCTCTTCGTAACCTGCGTAAAGTGAAACGGAACAGTATGTCAAATGTCAACTGACAGATGACAGCTGCAGACAGCTGTCAAATTGTCAGAAAATAATGGAAAATAAAACTTTACTAAACACCGACTACATAAATAAAATTAAATTAAAAGATAAAGGTGAAACCGTTACAAAAAAAATAATACGTCTACCGGCTCACAAATTGTAAAAAGATGTGTAAAAGACGGAGGGTTCTGGTGGTGAGAGCATCTATTTGTTTATCCCATTTCAGTTCACTGTCTATTTGTACACCTAGATATTTAACGGTGTTTGTTCTGGTAAGATGAGGACAGGCACACGACGTGGGAGAAGTAGAAGGAACCTGACATGAGTGAGCAGTAATCAAGAAGGTATCTGAAGGTGAGTTATTACGTCTTATAGCAAACGGTATGTAGCTGGATTTTAGAAAATTGAGCGTAAGTAAGTTTGAGTGTAGCCATGTGCTTATTCTTCTTAAAGCAGACTCTGCAGCAGTCTTCGCACTATCCCATGTAGGTCCATGTACTATTAACGCTGTGTCATCAGCGTAAGTGAAAATTTTACATTGTGGGAGCTTTAGATTGCATAAGTCATTTATGTAAATTTGGAACAAAATAGGCCCCAAAATGCTACCCTGAGGGACGCCGAAGGTGACAAATTCCTCGTCACTGAGATAAGTGCTTATTTTAACACGTTGAGTCCTGTTACTCAAGTAATCCTTAAATATTTCTAGGGCAATTCCTCGTACTCCAAGCATTTGTAGCTTAGAGATCAGTAAGGAAACTGAAACTGTGTCGAAGGCCTTGGACAGGTCTAGAAATATGCCTAGGCTTTTAGTTTTGGTATCCAGGTTCTGTGCTACATGTTGCGTCAAGTCAAGTACTGCATCTTCTGTTGATACTCTTTTCCGGAAGCCGTACTGATTCTCAGCGATTATCTTATACCTAGAAGTTGAGGGACTATACGGTTTGAATTCATTTATTTCTAAAGATTACAAATCACTTGTACAGAAATAAATACTTAACTTATCTGATATATTCGAAAGAGATACCGCGGCTCCGGAACTCAAAGTACAATGAAGGAACATGAATGGGTTTTATCCAGTCTGACACTCCCTCCCGCTCCGCCCAAAGCGGGAGAAGTCATGTACTGATTTCCCATCCCTTAAAAAAGGCCTCTCTTTTCTAATGCCAATCCCTACGCTCCTGTGCAAGCCTCATCCTGGTTCTACCTGCGATTTTTGATTGTTTTTAACTGCTATCAAAGATTATACAAATGTCTGCAAAGATATAAAATTGTGTAAAATCCTCTCTATATTTAATGGAACTCATCGTCAATGGCTGTTCTAGATAATGATGCACGATCCAATTAATATTATTAATACACCTGCTATGAAAGAAACACAGGTAGCTTTTCTGGCAATATTTTTCTTAATCAAAGACAAGAAAATTAGGTCAATTTCATCATACATTAATCACAGATGAATGGGATTTTTAAAGGAAACGAACTCATTAACCTACTTACGGTTCATTATTATTTTGATTTATAGATATTTCGAGATTTAATGGTGTCAATTCATAGTGGAAAATAGTTTTGTGAAAATAAAAGTATTGTGATCTCGAATTTTATCTGAAAGCGGGATGTAGAAGGATTATACTTATATACTTTTGCGACTTAGGTGTCCATAAGGCGCCTTTGGGTATTAACCTAGCAACCCTCTAGGGCAAAAGGGTGAGAGAAATAAGAAACGACTATATCCTTACACGACGCGTCAGTAAACCTTTCTTTGAATTTAGTTTATTGTTATCATTTAGTTTCCCGTTTAACATTCGTTACTTATTTTTATTAACAATTATTTTATTGTTATAGCACTTGAATGCCGAAATATCGTTATTTATATTTACAAGCCGTATGCCGCTGGCAACTTCTCAACAGACTACAGGTCTACTACCAAGACGGAATGGCAAAGGATTTCACCACCGCTGCACCGGTCAGCTACTTAGACCCCGCGGCGGGATGATGCGGGCATGCTTATTGTAGCATTCTGGCGGCCTACAAAACATATCGCGGGACCCCTTCGCGCGCTCTTCAACGCCGTGTCAAGAAATCTCTTTCGATATCACGGAATCAATTTCAAACATTAGCATTTATTTCGTATTCCTACTAGATAAGTTTTAATGTCCTTTGTGCAAATTTAAATCGTCTGCCGTTCCGTTCCGGTGTTCGTAGCCTTTAAAGCTTGTTTTCAAGCCAATGACATTGTACAAACATACGAGTGCGGAAGTGATATCTATACTCGCCGACTTTAACCGTGCGCTTTTTAATTTACTTATTATAATAAAATAATGTTTATTTATTTATTTATTTATGTACACACAAGAAACTTAAAAAAAAAGAAAAAGTATACAGAGAATAGAGCACAAAGGTACTGCTTATTTCATATGAAATTTCTTCCAGCAGACCTGGGACAGGAGAGTGGGAAAAGAAACATAGACACAGTGTGTAGAAACAATGAATGAAACTAAAAATAGACTAAACTAACTTAACTGAAACATATTATTAACTACTAATAAATACATCAGAATAAAATAAACATACAAGCAAATATACAGAAATAGATTACATAAATACATATACCTTTAATATATAATTATTATGGTATAGAAGAGAGATAGTGCTCTTTGACAGCTTTTTTGAAGATAGAAATATTTTTACTATGGCGTATGCTAGATGGGAGTGAGTTCCACAATCTTACTGCAAGAAAAGAGAAGGAGTGTGAGTATGAATGAGTTTTATGGGATGGGAAGTTTAGATGAAGTTTGAGATGGGATCTACACAGCGCATCATAATGTTTTTTTTTAAAGTAACAAAATCAGATCATTTTGGTTTGTATTGCAAAGCTGTAGATATTTTTTTATAAAGCTGAAAGTGTTTGTTTGAACGCGCTAATCTCAGGAACTACTGGTCCAATTTGATTCTTTTAAAAAATTGAATGGATACTATAAACATAGTATCCACTTATCGAGGAAGGCTATAAGTTATACATCATTAAGAGCGCTTTGACAAAATCGAATTGCTCAGGTTGACTAAAGTTGAATACCGCGCGTCACAAGATTTATATTGATTTTTGCATTGCATACAACAATTATTTAAAAATATTTACTTTACTTTTAATTAGACCAATTTTTTTTCAAGCAATATAGCAACGCCACCTTAATTATTAAATATTTTTTATTTGAATTTGGATTATAATTTCATAGATAAAAATTATAGTTTCGTACGGAAAATTGTCAATAACTCTCAGTTTTACAGAATTATTTTTGGTGTATTACTGTATGAATCGTAATAAATTGATTTGAACATTCCAAATTAGAAGATACAGTTGTACCGTGGACATTTTTATACATGACTAGCTGACCCGCGCAACTTCGTCTGCGTCACATTTTCCATTACTGCTCCGCTCCTATTTGTCTTAGCGTGATGATATATAGCCTATAACCTTCCTCGATAAATGGGCTATCTAAGAATGAAAGAATTTTTCAAATCGGACCAGTAGTTCCTGAGATTAGCGCGTTCAACCAAACAAACAAACAAACAAACTCTTCTGCTTTATAATATTAGTATAGATATTAGTATAGATTAAATTATAATATCTTCGGTGTACCAAGGCATCAAAAGATTCCCTAAAGCAACGTTTTGTGAAACATCCTTTGCGGAGTCAAGGATTTTACTAATGTACGTGAACAAATTGAAATATTTATTTAGAACACACCCAAGATAAATGATCAAACTGTCTTAGGCATATTTTTTTTTTTAAGGCTATATCTAAAGCAAAATTACACATCAAAACTCGAATAAAACGCTATAATTCAAGAAAAATTGTGAAAGCCCTCTTAAGACAAATAGGAGCGGAGCGCCGGAGCATTAATGGAAAATGTGACGCAGACGAAGTTGCGCGGGTCAGCTAGATACAAAATATAAAATGGTTTCATCTCAACGATTTGGAGGCGATTTGGTATTTTTTTTCTTGATATGTAATACGAATACAAAATTTATGGCTTAACCAAATTACGTATCATATCATATAGATTAGGTACTATATTTTCGATGTAATTTCTCTGAAGCTGCTTATCTGCACGTTTTTTTCGAGAGAGTAGTCTTAAGGGACGATTTTCTTTCAGTAAATGAATGAATTCAAGAATTTTCTTAAATAAATTGCCGTACCAGTTTCCTATGGGGACGGAAGAAAACGGCCATTTTTCGTTTTCTAAAGATGAGCTGTTCGTAACCATAAAAGTTTACGATAAGACTTACCGTTTGAAGTGAAAGATAAAACGGAACGGAACCTGAGAGCTTTTTTACAACTTTGAATTGTTTTAAATTTTTCTTCTTTTTTTGCTTTTATCTGGCAACTAGGAAATTCAAATAAGGAATCGTGATACCATCGTATTTTCTCAATTCAATTCTCAATTCTTTATTGCGTACCCTACGGTACATAGTTGCTAGAAAGATAATTATATTAGTCACAATTATGGACCCTGTCGGGCACAGCACAGATGGAGGAAGAACACTGCGGATTTAATGTGATCACTGTTAAGTAGCTAGTAAGTTGTACTACTTTATTAATACAGAATTACAATTAAGAATAATAATTTAGTAAGCAACATCTATTGTTCATTTATTCATCTTCTTAGACTTGTTAAATACATTTGTAAATATTTCTAAAAAATACAAAAATGAAAAGAAAAACATTTAAAAATATAAAAAACAGTAGCCCACCGGTATCGGGAACAGGGTCCAAGCTACCGGCGCGGCGGTCAGGCTCCAGAGAGAGAAACCTCCTAACAATACGAGCCGTGTCAAGAAGTACCTAAGCAACATTATTATTAATTATTCTTTTTTTAAATGTATTTTTCTTTATTACAATTAATAGTCAAGGTAAGTTATTTATTGGGCGATTATAAATTGATTTTTGATATTTGAAAAAATATTTCAGCCATTTTAAGTAAACAGGGTGAATATATCACTGGGTGTGGATGGCGGAATCTGCAACTATGAGGAAAAGCGAGAAAATATAAAGGAAACTCGGGAATGAAAACTGCAACTGCATCATTGGATTTACGAGAAATATTAGTAACTAGCTGACCCGCGCAACTTCGTCTGATTCACATTTTCCATTACTGCTCCGCTCCTATTTGTCTTTGCGTGATGATATATAGCCTATAGCATTCCTCGATAAATGGGCTATCTAACACTGAAAGAATTTTTCAAATCGGACCAGTAGTTCCTGAGATTAGCGCGATCAACCAAACAAACAAACAAACTCTTCTGCTTTATAAATAGATAGATAGAAGATAGTATAGATATAAATGCTAATGCTATTTTTTTATTCTAGTTGGGTTTGCTCTTGACTCTAGTCTTGGTCAGAGATGACAGAGACAAAGTCTACGATGGAGCGAGCTTACCCAGAAGTGACCACTCTAACTTTGAAAAGATTAGGGTTGTAAGCGTTCGCAAACACTAGCAGGCAGAGAGTTCCACTCCTTTGCTGTGCGCATTATGAAAGACGTTTGGAAACGCTAAGTGCGAATTGGTGAAATAGCAAGAAGGTAGGGATGGTAAGTTGCAGTGCGTCTGGATGTCCGATGGTAGAAGGGGGCCGGTGGGATGAGGTCACAGATGAGTTGCAAACTATTGTACCCCCGCCGATGTGTGTATTCAAGTACGATAGGTGATATCTTTTAAACGAAACGTGCAGATTGCCTACGTGATTTGCACCACTTACAGTAGCACCAGCACCTATCATAACATTCCCAAGCACAATACTCCGTAGGTCACGTACACCTACGACGTGCCTGTAATTCACCGGCTTTCATACACTTATAACCGGAAATTAGCAATACTGCTCTCCAGGAAAGGCCCCTTTCAGAAGGCGTTTTACTACCTTTTTCTAATTAAGATTGACAGGTCTTTTGTATACTAAGTTAACTATGTTTTTGCTACAATAGGCTAGACTTTAGTCCGACAGACAGACAGAGACAGAGTATTGAAAAATAATGGACACGTATTGTTTGTTTTTGTAAATCAATGAATATTGACAAACATAAAACGTATCAAAACTCGGGAGTATGTATACGGTCTCGTGACGTCAGAACGCACTAAAAATTTTACCACGGCGCGCGGTGTGACGTATTGAGAATTTTAAAAGCGTCGTATCTTCGTAAATTTTGGTTTACATAACAACAGAAAAAACACGGGTCAAATATTTTTTAATAATCTTACGAGCGGAATAATTAGATTTATTCAGAGGACAAGCCAATTAGCGAGCTTTTATAACCGAGTATTCGATGTACTTATACTTAGGCCACGTGATGGTTTGCCATGGTTTCCGCGGCCTAGAATGCAAAAGGCATCCGAAAGGACACGGGTAAGCAATAGTCTGACAGTCCTCTCCGGTCCGCTAAGAGCTGAGGATTTTATGGTTTCCCCGGCCACAAAATAAAATAAAGGTGGTCCGAAAAATACATGTAAAATAATTACTCTGGCACCCTCGCACTTTAAAGCCGAAAGCATCGCAGCTAGATGGCAGAAATAAGTACTACCTACCTAGTAGTACTTCCTGTATGAGCTCTTTCACAACAAGGCCGTGAGGTAAAAGCTATGTTGAACTGATTTTCGTGGAGCGTAAAGGCTGGCACAAGGAACGAGCTGCAGCTTTGCAACATTTTTTTCCTTTATTTTGACCTAGGATATGGATTGCTTTATCTTTATATTGCATCTACCCTACCACTATTACTCTCTGCATTACCCAAAGGTTGACTGGTAGAAAATGCCCATGTGTGTGCGTAAAGTGTTAAATAAATATTTTTTTGTAACCATCCTGTTGCGATGTCTGAATATTTGCTCTTAGCAATAACTCCGCAATCATAGAGCTTTTATAGAAAGCTTTATATAGAGAATGAAAATCATTCTCTTTCCCGCTGACCTCTTTTTAATCGACTTCAAAAAAAGGAGGAGGTTCTCAATTCGGTTGTATTTTTTTATGTTTGTTACCTCGATGAACCGATTTGAATAAATCTTGTTTTATGTGATAGGATATACTTCCCGATTGGTCCCATTTAAGTTTCATCAAAATCGGTTCAGTAATTTGGCGTTTAAATCAATATAGCTGGAATTTGTTTACTTGGATGACGGTTTGATGTCATCCTAGTAAACGGAATTGCGTGTTATGCTTTCCTGCGATTTTTCAGTACTAAAAAACGATTATTTTTTTTTACAAAAATACCGACTTCCGAAAACGAAGTTATTTTATACTTTGTAGTGGTTTTTTTTATTTGGAAGTTGGGCTGTATTTCTTTGTAAAAAGTTTTTTTTTTTTATACAAAACGGGAAAACTTGGCCCAAATCACACCTGATGGAAAGTGATAATTAGGCCGAAGATGGAAGCGAGCTTCATCCGAAATCCTCCACAGAGGAACTGGCTATCATACCTCTCTCTAGTTTTTTGTATGTGTGGCAGAAGCTAGTATTTAATAAAAGCTAGCCTTGTGGTAAATTTCATGTTCAATCCCAGAAGTTTCGGCTGTGCGCTTATACGTTGTCAGCCAGTCAATTTCCTTTTTATGTATTAACTAGCTGAAGTCCGCGGCTTCGCCCGCTTGACAAATTATTAAAAGCTAAAACCTTCCTCGAGAACCACTCTATCTATTGGTGATAAAATAGCATGACAGTCGGTGCAGTAAATTCTGAATTTATCGCGAACAGACAGACAGACAGTATTCTATTCTATTCAGACGCGGCGGAGGACGTAGTTTTATAATATGTAGTGATAGTGAAAATATGAAAGAAAGAAAGAAAGAAAAAGAGTTTATTTGCGGTCAATATGAGTTTTGTAAATACTCACGTGTAACCTCTTGAGCAGTCCTGTGTCGGTGTTGGAGTTCGCGGACTGCTTGGCAGTATTCCAGAACTGCTTTTGAGCGGAATAGCGGTTCATAGGACATATTTTGAACAGGCAATCTGAAAACAAACAATACTATGTATTTCTGCATCGTGATAGATAAACTTAATCTACATTATTATGTTTCTGTTATCAATTAACGAGAAACACCTGTGTAATTGTCACAAAAATTAGTAGAATAGGCCCTTTTTTATGGATGGGAAATCATCCATTGACTCCTCCCGCTCTGGGCGGAGCGAGAGGGAGTGCCAGACTTCTACTGTCTTAAACCCATCCATGTTCCTTCAGTGCCCTTTGTGTTCCGGAGCCGCGGTATCTCTTTCGAATAGTCCCGCGACTCCGGCAGCCGCTCGCAATGCTGACTCTCTTTGAGGCGCGCGTGGAACACGAACGTGCCGTCGACACGGCCTGTCGTCAGATGACGGACGGACGGCGAGCTGCCCATAGCTCACCGTCCACAGGCCCGCGCCTACGGTAGCCGGAGGTCACCAGGTGGCCTCCGACGCCCGCGGCGGGCGTCTAACCACGGCGGCCGGGACGAGAGGTTCTCTCTCTCTCCCACTCCGCCACCTCCTTCGCTAGCGTGACTGCTTCGCAGAAGGAGGTGACGGCGTCCCATTCCGTCTCGCTCCGGACCATGGCTTGGACCAGGCCTGGACGCGAGAGGTCGCCGCCTATCGCCGCTTCGAGGACACGGCGGTGCTCCGCCCAAGCGGGGCACACCTGCACAGTGTGCTCCACCGTGTCCTCCGGTCGATCCTCGCAGTGGTGACACCCGGGCGTTTCCTCCCGCCCGATTCGTTTCAGGTACCTCCCGAAACATCCGTGTCCGGTGAGGACCTGCGTCAGGCGGAAGGTGAGGACGCCGTGGCGCCTGTCTACCCACTCCTCAAAGAGGGGACTTATCGCCACTATCGTGGCGTGCCCTGCGCTGGGTTACGACAGTCGTCGTCTCCATGTCGCCATGAGATCACGGCGGAAGTCTGTCCGCTGCGCGACAATTTGCCGCGTCAGCGGAGTTTCCCCCCGGCGTAGTACCTCCGCGCTCCACTCATGCAGGCGCGCGAGGACTATCGCCTCCAGATCCCATGGCGGCAATCCGGCAAGGAGACTCGCCGCTTCGGGCCAGATCGTGCGGTACCCGCGGGCCAGCCTTACGGCTACCACCTTTTGGGGTAGAATTGGCCCTCAGGTTTATACCCGATGGTTGGGTTAGATTCTATCTATAGCTGGGTTAGATTCTGTCTATTGTGGAGTTTCTTGCACGTTCTTCTCCATAGAGATCTACGCTTTGGAACGTGCGAATAGCTTCATCTTTTTGGACCGACCGACCTTGACAATTCAAAAGTGCCTGTAAATGGTTTAATTGAAATAAATGTTTGAGTTTGAGTTTGAGTTTGAGCTCCAATATTTGCTAGTAAGCAGTTGCCAAAAAAACAAGTCAAGCAGAAACATCTCAGTTCTTGCGTAAAAAAATGGGTAAAAATTTTAGAAGCCCATCCTCACTCATGCTAGGTACCTCAATTTCCCGCATCAGTGTTATTATTTACCCGTACTTACGCTAACCCAAGATTTATTTTATACCTTTAACGCGGCGAGGTAGAAAGGCATGCACAATTACACAGCATAAGGGCGGGAAAACACATAAATATTTTAATATAAATCCTTCGCACTGGGAATGAAAGTGTGGTTTCCACGCAATCAGCTGCTTTGATTCCCACCAACAGGTATATTTCATCTTTATATCCTTGGTCTATACTAATATTATAAAGAGGTAAAGTTTGTGATCATGATGAGTGAGGTAATCTCTGGATCAACCGAGCCATTTTGAAAATTCTTTTACCAATAAAAAGCCACGTTATTTGTGAGTGTGTGTGCTATATACTAACCCGAAAAATACCGACTAACGAGGGCACGGGTCAGCTACTAACATTATAAATTCGAAAGCAATTCTGTCTGTCGGTATGCATTGGCATCGGGAATGAAAATGTGGTTTGCAAGCAAACATCAGCTGATTTGATGCAAAACAGCTGATGTTTGTCATGCCGCCATGACAAGGATGGAATAGGCTTGTTTACTAAAAAAATCGATTTATCCCGTTAGTAAGATTATCAAAAAATATTTGACCCGTATTTTTTCTTTTGTTACAGAAACCAAAATTGACGAAGTTACGACACTTTTAAAATTCTCAATATGTCACTACGTGGCATAATTTTTAGCGGGTAGTGACGCCACGAGCCCCCACTCCCTAGAGCTTTGATGCGTTTTTATCTTTGTCAATATTCATTGATTTACAAAAACAAAAAATACGTATCCATTATTTTTCAATATTCTAACTGACGGACTAAATAGTTTTGCAATTTGTGGATGATGGACTCTAGCTTATTAAAACTCCAAAAGCGCGTAACTTCTCTATTTTTCACCGATTTTATTAATTTCTTCGCACATCTCACTATTTTAATCATTCATGTGGTTTTTATAGTAATTAGTCAAATACCTTCTATCAAAAACACATAATACATTTAAAACAAGAAGATATCAGACGTCCCATGTCGCCACAAATGCCATCTGTCCTTCCCTTAGGGAAATTATGTGGTCACAATATGATATTATCAACGTAGGTATCTCATGCGGTTCCCGAGGGTAAAAATGAGGTGACCATTATTATACGGAACCGCAAGGTTAATATTTAAAAACCGTAATAAAAAAGCTGGGCCGTTAAAAGCCATTGTAAACAAGGTGAACAAATGTTTTGGCAACCCCACAATGGTAAGTTAGATTGGGGAAGTTAAAACCAAGCTTTACACAATCGGCCCATAATGTTTTCACTGTTGGAACTAGGGTTGCCAGGTAATAAAATCTGGTAAGCCGAACAGATCAGCCAATTTAGACGGACTTTTGGGTGAAATTTGTCAACAAGGCCAGACTTATCCTATTCAGGATTTTGAAGGAAAATTCAAAATTAATGAATACTAATTCATTAATTTTGAATTTTCCTTCAAAATCCCTATTCTATTCTCTTTGGAATTTTCGGTAAAAGTACCTACACTTCAAAAAGTGTAACAAAAGCTGGACAGGGTACGCATCCCAAAAGCCTAATTATGTCCAGGTTTGTCAAGACAGGACGCCAGGCAACCCTATTTGGGACACAGACCATTGAGGTTCTATCTGTGGGAGGGAGAAGCCTGTAATTCTCGACATCCACGTGGGCTCAGTGCAGGTCGGTGGATGATAAAAGTCTTTGAAATGGTTTCCTACGAGTAGTTGTACATCCACGCAATAACGGATTTTTGCCGAAAGTAGAACTCTGCATCTTGATATAGCATAGAGTAGTTTACGGCAGATTAGCGTACAATAGGTAATATGGTCACTTTTCCAGCACCAAGCCTCAGCTCGAGCGCATGGAAAATTACCAGGATTTTAAAGAACGGCTTGTGAAAATAAAAATAGCACTGTTTACTCCCACCCCAAGCGGGCGGCCGGCGGGTTAGTACCCGGAATGGAAATCCTTCACTTATGTTTCCGCTCTGGGGCGGACGGAGGGGTGCACTCAAGCAATCTTCAACGAAGACCCCGATACAGATAACTAACCTAGCCCAACCATGAATATTTAATTAATTTACGTCTTAGAAAAGTACCCACAAAAATAATTTCAATGCTCTAGACAAGTGGCATAGGAAGAAATTGCCGCACACATTTTCATTATCATTTTATAAACTATCTTTTATCATTTCTAAATATGCAGAAAACCTTCGCAGTAAATCATTAAATATCCTAGTCATTTCCTTTTCTTTTGTTCAGAACATTCATAATTTGGTTTAATTTCCTTAATGGAGGACCGGGTGAGATTTATAGCTGTAACATTACAATATAATAGCTAAGAAAAGGGTATAATACAACGCATAGCTGTAATTTAGCATAAATGTAAGCCGTTACAGAAGATCCCTACTATATCTATACTAATATTATAAAGCAGAAGAGTTTGTTTGTTTGGTTGAACGCGCTAATCTCAGGAAATACTGGTTTCTCAGGTCTTTTTTACAAACTATATTTGTACAAAATTTCATCCATATCTGTTCAGTGGTTTAGGCATGAAGAAGAGACAGACAGAGTTACTTTCGAATTTATAATATTACTAGCTAACCCGCGCAACGTCGTCTGCGTAACATTTTTCATTACTGCTCCGCTCCTATTGGTCTTAGCGTGATGATATATAGCCTATAGCCTTCTTCGATAAATGGACTATCTAACACAGAAATAATTTTTCAAATCGGACCGGTAGTTCCTGAGATTAGCGCGTTCAACCAAACAAACAAACAAACAAACTCTTCTGCTTTATAATATTAGTATAGGTATAGATTAATTTACATTTTTTTATTATAAGGTATGACTATGAACTGATTACGATGAAACAAAAAACTCAATATTACTACAATTTACGCACTATAAAAGTTACGTGAAGTAATGAGACCAAGTGCACATAACCATAATTTTACTTCTGGAAAACTTAAAATTCAAATATCTTTTGATAGACTGAACCGATTGCAATGAAACAAAAACTAAATGTTACTTCAAGTTTTGCTCAATCCTTGTGTATAAAAGTTATCTAGATTGCTTTCGCATATTTGACGTGATGCCCGAACAAATAAACAGACAAACAGAAAATCAGACAAACAGACAAAAATTCGAAAAATGCTGGAAATGGGTTCTATTGGTTGTTCTTTAACACCCTAACTATTTTTTTGGATTTTTTTTTCATGTACAAAAACCACTTTTCTACAGTTTTATTATATGTATAGATATAGAAGAAGATTGGTTTGATCTTGACTCTAGTCTTGGTCAGAGATGACAGAGACAAAGTCTACGATGGAGCGAGCTTATCTAGAAGGAGCCTGTTCACCCTATCTTTGAAGAGACGAAATAGCCTTTCTGCAAAGGTTCATTTATGGGATGGGTGACTTTTATCCGACAAATCCTCCAATATTTCAAGATTAAATTTCGGTTCAAGTTATTTGCAATAGAGCCTAACGCTCCTTTTGAGAAGTCTTTGCAAACATACCCTCCTGATCCTGTCTATAGCAAAGCCTATAAACGGCTATAAAAGTAAATAATTTATCGGAAAAAAGAATCTCGTGAGTAACGTTTGCGACCCCATTTCGATCGAAGCCACTGTCGTATTACGGGCTGAAATAGTTCTGTTATAATTCAATTTATCTCATTTTATGTAGTTGTTATTAATTCAATGTTGAGCTTAATAAGATGGACAAGCTTTTTTTAAGGATGGGAAGGAAGAGTGGAAGTGAGTGTCGGACTCTTACTGATTAAAACCCATCCGAGTTCCTCTTAATGCCCTTTGCGTTCCAGGGCCGCGATGACCCTTTCAAACTAATTCCTTAACCCTGGCTGGAAGATGGACAAGCTAGGACAACCTCGGAGACAGCAAAATAGGTGCCTGAAATCGCCAATACAAAGTGTGTAGATCAATCTTCTGCTTCTTTTTAACCGACTTTTATACCCATTATTCCATGCCCAACAAAATCCCGACGAATGTTAAGCCTGAAAGATCATTGTACCGATGCAGTAGGCCGACTCACGAGTAAGCCGATGGGGTTTGTCTTGGCTGAACGCTATTCCGACAAAACACTAGTTCGGCTTACTGTTGCCATATTGGATGCCATCCCGATATGAAGCAGACCCTTGCAGGTTTATCCTGATCCTGACTGAACATTATTTGAGGCATGATGTTATCCTATCCTACTAATGTTATAAATGCGAAAGTTTGTGAGTATGTATGGATGTTTGTTACTCTTTCACGCAAATACTACTGAACCGATTACGATGAAATTTGGTATGTAGGTAGCTGAAGACCCAGAATAACACATAGGCTTTTATCCCGGAGTTCCCGAGGGATCGGGATTTACACGGGAATAGCGAGAATTTATACGCGGACGAAGTCGCGGGCGGCCTCTAGTGTATTATAATAGCCTTTTTAAAATTTACTTCGTTATTATCTACTTATCTTATGTGACATGACGATGTTGTTTTATTAAAGTAATATTGATTTGTTCTTTGGTTAATTGATAGATAATGTGTGTAAACATCATTCTATGGCGAGACGTGTCTTGCACCAAAAACTTATGTAACATCTTTTCACCACATTTTTTTGCAAATAAAAAAACTTACTTACTCCCTCGACAAATGGGCTATCCAACACTAAAATAATCTTTCAATTCGAACCAGTACTTCCTGAGATTTACGCGTTCAACCAGACTAACTGTTCAGCTTTATTATATAAGTACTTATTATAGAATATTTCCCAGATAAGGAGAAAGGCAAAGGACGATTTTGCTTTTAAACATTCGCTGTATTCACGAAAAATAATTATTCAACTCAGCCCAGCCGTTCTCGAGTTTTAGCGAGACTTTAATTTTTATATATATGATTTAATTTTTTATTCCTTCATTTCAGGCAACAGTAGCCCATACAAAATATAATAAACTTATACAAAAAATAATATAAAAATAAACTAATACATATAAATTAATATGAACTGTTAGAAGTGACGGCGTCGTGTTACGCAGCGCGGTGTCACATACAGTACGATTATTTTTTCATTGCCTATGCGAACTGCGCAGGATGTCAATTTGACAAGAAACATAGAACAGTTCAATTTGACAAGAAACATAGAACAGTGCATGCGCGGGCAGTTCGCGTATGGCGTCTCAGTCGCTCGTGTACGTTCGATGCATACTTGTGTCCCGCTTACTCAATGCAAAACGACTGTTGATACGAAAAGTGTTATTGTTTTAAATTACTTATTTTGGTTTTTCTTACTGTTTCATTTGTGTTTTGTGTGTTTTTATGCTGTATATGTTTGTTGTGTTACTTTGTGACCTTGTTATTGTTACTGGTTGTGTTTCTTACTTGTTAATAATACAAAACGTATAAATCAGAAAAATATTCTAGGAACGTGACACTTTTTTACGCGATGGGACCTGTGCGGTTGTCACTAAAAGCTAACTTCGGAGCGGCAAAGATAAAATAATCGTACTGTAGCCTGCCACGAAAACTTCGGTAGACTACACCCTTCGGCCAAAACTCTTCCTTTAGGAACTAGTCGAGATTTTGTGTCGAAACCCGCACCACAAACGACTTGAAGTTGGTGTTGTGATGCGGCTCCAACTTCTCGACCCTCAAGGTCCAAGTCAGGTCACGGTAGGTATTATAGAATATGTATGTCGTTTAACACTCATGTTACACCCCAGTTTAAAATAAAAGCCTTCATCGTGGATAATCCCTTGTTTATCATCGCGACAACCCGTATCTGTGCTAATCCAGGTTATGTCAGAGAGACGGCGCCCGAGGCTTTACAACACATAACAACACAGCGGCTATGAGGGGGTGGGGGGTGGTAAACGTTTTCAACGAGCCCGATTTATATCTATTTTTAATTTGTCCTTGTGCCAGCCCATAATTTCTGTGGGTAATTATTACGCTTTTTTATATTTTACCAGCTGGACGGGCAACCCTTGTTTCGTTAAATTAAAAAAATAAGTACCTACCCTAGGACCTATTCTCAGACCTATCGAGTGTCACAAAAAAAAACATAAATTTCGGTCAAGCCTGTAACTAAAAAAAAATAATTCTATTCTATATTACAATAACTCATCAAAAACCATGACAAGGATTTCAGATTTTCAGCTGCGTGCCATTTGTAACACATGCTTTAGATTCGCCATCCCTGACCTATGTCAAATGCTAAGTACATAAATAAATCCTGCTGACAACCGCGACAGCGGCAGCGTTGAATAAGTTATTCGCTTGGAACGGATGTGACTATTGTAAATGTCGCATTAGTATTCAGGAAAAAATACATATGATTAGATTAAACCACGGGATGTTATTGAATATGGATTTGAATAAATTTTGCCGACTATGAAGAGGTGTATGTTATGAGTTTGGTATAGAATCTTTACTAGAATGTTTACCTTTTTTATTTAACTACCTATATGTCTATGTATGTGTGTTAATCTGTCTCAAAAATACCCAAAGACTCAAACATTTATTTCAATTAAACCATTTACAAGCACTTTTGAATTGTCCAGGTCGGTCGGTCCAAAAAGATGAAGCTATTTGCACGTTCCAAAGCGTAGATCTCTATGGAGAAGAACGTGCAAGAAACTCCATGGACACTCTGTTAATTCGTAGCTCCTAAACACCTCATCATTTGGAAAAATGATCTTCATCATATCAGCTAACTGCCGTCCACTGCAGAACGAAAGTACGTTCTGCAAAGAGCGCCAACAAGCCCAATCTTGAGCAGTCCGCAGCCATCGGCTGCTAGCTACCTTCTTCAAATCTTCTATTTTGCCGCAGGTCTTCCCACACTCCTGCCGGAGTCGCGGGATTATTCGCAAGAGACACCGTGGCTACGGAACACAAAGGGCAATGAAGGAACATGGACGGGTTTTAGTCAGCAAAAGTCTGACACTCCCTCCCGCTACACCCAGAGCGGGAGGAGTCATTGGATGATTTCCCATCCCTTAAAAAAAAAACTTTTTACAAAAAAATACAACCGACTTCTAAAAAAAAAACTCTACAAAGTAAAAAATAAATTTAATTTCGGAAGTCGGTGTTTGTGTTAGTTTCTTCGTATTTTGACACCGACTTCCGAAATTAAATTTATTTTTTACTTTGTAGTGTTTTTTTTTAGAAGTCGGTTGTATTTTTTTGTAAAAAGTTTTTTATTTTTCACTTTTTAGTGGTGCCCCACACCTAACAACACCACTACAAAATCGCACAAAAGCAAAATACGCAATTTCGATTATCTAAGAATCATCTAAATAGTCAAATTCCAGCTATTTCGATTTAAAATCCAAAGTTCGTAACCGATTTTGATATGATTTAAATGGGACCAATCTGCACATATATCCTTTCAGATAAAACAAAAATTTTTCGAATCGGTTCATAATTGTCGGAGTTATGAGGTAACAAACATAAAAAAAAAAAACATACAACCGAATTGATAACCTCCTCCTTTTTGGGAAGTCGGTTAAAAAAGGGCTTCCCACACTACATTTGCCCTCACAATACAAAACACAGCCACAATACAGATTAAATTCATAGATTTTAATATATGAATTAAAATCTTTGGATTGTGTCTGTTACTAACATAGTTTTTAAGTAGTGTGTATTACTATAGTTTACGCCAGATAAACGTGGAATAAAGTACAATGACCTTTCCCTAATATCTTTTCGGAGATACTAGAACAATAAATTTTGAACCATTTTTCATTATTAAAGAACGTAAAGGAGAACGATAGAGTTTTTTTCGGGTAGGTGCTAAAAAAGTACAGACGTACGGTTTTTTTCGGAATTTTAATTAAAATATAATTAATCAATAAACTGATCAAGTTTTCTGCAGTACTAAGTCTACAACTAGTATAACATTGGTGCTAACGTTTGTGGCACATTTAATGTGATATTTAATTAAGCACTTCACAAGCACCACCTGCCAGCTGATCACTAACTGTCATCATACTTTTAGTCAGCACTTTACACACAGAATGTCTCAGTACGCCGAAATTGTTGCTGCCCAAAAAACCCTGGAGGAGAACTTTTTGAAGAAGATGGGAGAACTTGAGACGCAAATCCAGTGTGCCGGGCCAGCCAAAGCAAATACGGTTGCTAAGATAGCTGAAGAGTTTCGCACTTTCCGGGAGCTCATATTTTCAATGCTCGGTCTGCTCCGGAACCAGATCAATGAATGTGCCAAACAAATTGATGGCTTAGAGACCAGGAACCGTCGGAAAGCACTGGTTTTCCAAGGACTTGCTGAAGTGGAACAGGAGAATAGTACTGCAGTTATCCTGGATGTCTTGAATTCAAAGCTTGGCCTCAAGAATCTTAATGTGACATCAATAAAAGCCTGTCACAGGCTTGGGACTTCCAGCAACGAGCATCACAGGCCAATTCTCGTCTGGTTCGCCAGTCTGGATGTCAAGGCTTCGGTCTGGAGGGCTAAGACCGGATTGAAAGGCTCCAAAATAGCTGTCAAGGAGTTCTTAACAAGGGCCAGGCAGTCTGTGTTTGGCAAGGCGCGCGAGCACTTCGGTATGCGGTCCTGTTGGAGTCAAGACGGCGTCATATTTGTTAAGGCCCCCGACGGGAGTCGGTACAAGGTCACTTCCACTGACGAGCTCCAGCCCTTGATAACCAAATATCCCAAGGCACCAGCTGCGATTCCATCTGCGAGCGGAAGAGTTGCGAATGTTGCGGGGACCCTGAAAAGCAAGTAAATAGCAGTGATTGTTTAATGATACCATGTCACTTTTCAATCATAATTATTTTGTCCTTTGTCATTGAATTCATATTTGCTACTTACCGTTTGTGTTTTCCCCGTCCCATAGTGACTCATCACTTCATTACTGTTCTGCCTAAATGTTTGGGTTATTTTATGGATGTGTATTTGTTACCCACTTATTAAATATTCATTACCCTCAACGCAGTTTGTTACAAATACAAAATAATAAAATAATATTACCTATACATCCTTGTGTCAAAACTGACGTTTGTTAAACAACTGACATTTTAGATTTCGTTTGGAAACTTGTCAACCAATATTGCAGGGAGTTTGTTTCTAGTTTGTAAATTGTAAAACATTTGTTTTTTTTCTTTGTCCACGATGCGCAATGCGCAAACCCCACATTTGGATGTGACATTATTTTTAACGACTACCGTTTCATTCCTGGCGGGATACATGTATCCCGGCATCGTGAATCACAGTTGAGCCCCGCCGGGACACATGTGTCCCGGCACACCGCGACTGATTAAAACTTTTATTTCGTGAATAGGAAGCTTTAGATTCGTTTGTCTATGAATATTCTCTATGGTGTATAAAATTTGCCAACTCTAGAAAAAAAAACATACTAAAATTATGACACCTGACATTTCAAAACTCTTGTCAAAAGTTTCTATGTCACGGTGATTTCGCGCGCTCTTGGTGAAGATATTTTAGTGAATTTTGTGTGTTTTTAGTGCAATATTCTAAGGTAAGTGGATAAATTATCATTTATCACTATTTCCTACAAGTATGTAGCTAGTTTTTTGCATGAAATAACATAACAAAACTTGTTTAGTTGAGCCAACAAAAGTTAGGTAGTTTCGAGTGTTCGCTAAGGTCAACATTGTTATTGGTTTGGTTTTTGTCAATTTTTACAAATAAAGTAAGCATATATTAACGATTTATGGTTAACAATGCGTTGATGAATATATAGGCAGTAATCTACAAGCTTTTCCAATTGGAATCTGTTTGATATAACTCTGATAATCGTCATCAAAATAGCGCATTGAATTACGCAATAAAAAACAACAAATGGCGCCGCGCTTTATGAAGTTTGAGCTTGAATATTGCTATAATCGGCTATAGAACTCATATAAAAGATCATTGTCATTAGATTACTCTTCTTTTCATAAGCTAGATCCCAAAAATTGGTGTAAATTGATGCAATAGTTTTGTCAGAAATAACATAAACAGCAACATAACTACATTCAGCAAGTTCTCTCATTTCAATAGGATATATATATTTCTCGAGTACTAATAAGACTTTTGTTTGTGATTCATTTCATGACGACATAATTCAAGAACCCAATGCCACTTCAACTGTGTTGATACAAGCTTTAGAAACGCCGCGATAACGTTTTAAGTGGCTCGGGTCAGATTACTGTTGAATGAGCGCCCGCCCGCCGAGCGTCAAGGACTTGTGACGTAAGAAACGTTCGGTACGTGAGAGGTTAAAAAGTTGTAATGCTTTTGTTCTCCATTTTTCTATTCTGGGGTAAGGGAATTACAATTTTCGTACATATCTTTTACTGTTTTCGAAGAATTGTGTTTTAATTTTTAAATTATGTAAAATTGCTGAGCTTCAAGTGTGTTTATGTTATTGTTTTAATGTCTAAGTTAATAATATTAGCTGGCGGGTGGTGCAGAGTAGCGTGAATTGCCCCTATTAGTTTTTCGTATATTTATATATATAATTGTATTTAATTTAATCTCTTCTATTCATGTCAGACAATGAGTCATATTTTTCAGCTAACGATTCTACTGCCCCTTCAAGCCACCCAAGCTTTTGTTCTCTTGACGACAACCTTGGTGACTTCTTGCTACAGAATTTCAATGACGAGTCTAGTCGGTTGCTGAATGTGTGTCACATCAACGCTCAAAGCGTAGCTAGTCACTACAGTGAACTGTACGATGCCTTTAATAATTGCAACGTTCACGCTATCTTGATCTCTGAAACTTGGTTCAAGCCGCACCTTCTGTCAACCACATACCCTCTTACTGGTTTCGTTCTCATTCGGAATGATCGGATCGGTAAGGGAGGGGGTGGTGTGGCCATATATCTCCGCAGTGATTTTCCTCATAAAATACTTGCTTCTTCTTCTTCAAACTATTCTGCCTCTGCTGAGTATCTTTTTCTTGAAGTTTGCGTCAAAGGAGCCAAAACCGTTATTGGTGTTGTCTACTGTCCCCCCACTGTTGATTATTTCACTGAATTCGAATCAGTTCTTGAATCTTTGGGTTCTGAGTATGCACACCACATAATTATGGGTGATTTTAACACAAACCTCCTTGCCCCTAATTCCCCTCGGTCCCGTAAGCTTCTCCACCTGGTCGAGTCAGCTAGTCTGCACGTACTACCACTTCGAGCCACTCATCACAACACTGTGAACGATGACACCTGGCTCGACCTTATTCTCACCTCGAATCCTTCCCTCGTATCCTCCCATGGTCAACATGACGCTCCTAGCTTCTCTCATCACGACATGATCTTCATATCATATATCCTTAAACCACCTAAACCTCAGCCCAGGGTTCTGTACAGGCGTTGTTTTGCGAGGATGGACGTTGAGAAACTCAAAAAAGATGCGTCCGTTGTTGACTGGGAGCTTATGACTGAGGCCACTTCAGTTGACGATAAGGTTGCGATCTTTAATGATATTGTGACCCACATTTATGACAGCCACGCTCCCATCAAAAAAATAAAGCTGAAACGTCCTCCTGCACCATGGATGACGAGAGGAATACGGATGGCCATGCGACGCAGGGACCGTGCGTTCCGTAAACATAGGAGGGATCGTACTGACGAGAACTGGTTATTATATAAGGTTTCAAGGAATAGATGCAACCAGATGATACGCAACGCTAAACGTCGCCATATTCTCGAAAATATTTCTTCTTCTTCTGCTGCCGATATTTGGAAATTCCTAGGAACTCTTGGTATCGGCAAACCGCGACATTTAGACTTTCCAAATGCTATTGACTTAGACGATCTTAATTGTCATTTCTCAACTGTACCTACTATGGATCGTCTAGCCAAACAACTTACTCTGTCCCTAATCTCTGGTCTAAAGCGTCCTCAAATCAGTGCTTTTCGTTTCGTTCCAGTTGAATCGGGAGAGATCAAAAAGATCATTCTATCCATAAAGTCCAAAGCGGTGGGCTGTGATAATGTCACTCGTGGCATGATCGTTACTATTCTGGATCACCTCTTACCTGCCATCACTCACATTGTTAATTTTTCCCTTTTCTCCGGAGTATTCCCGTCCTTATGGCGTAAAGCCTATGTTCGTCCTCTACCGAAAGTTTCCAATCCCACACTTCCAACCCACTTTCGCCCAATTTCTATACTTCCGTTCCTATCCAAAGTGCTCGAGGCCTGCGTACACAAACAGCTCTCACACTTTGTACATTGTAACTCCCTCATAAGCCCTCTACAATCTGGATTCAGGCCCGGGCACAGTACTGTTTCCGCTCTCCTTAAAGTGACTGGCGATATAAGGGCAGGACTGGAAGACACCAAGGTAACTGTACTTGTGTTGGTCGATTTCTCAAATGCCTTCAATACCGTCAGTCACGACATTCTTCTAGCCATTCTCTCCTATGTTATGGTCTCTCCCGAAGCACTGGAGTGGTTCACCTCTTATCTTCAGGGACGTCAGCAGTCGGTTCGCGTTGGGGATTCCTCATCTTGCTGGCGTGATTTGGAAACTGGCGTTCCTCAAGGCGGCATTCTTTCTCCTCTCTTATTTTCTATTTTTATTAATCTAATAACTTCTGAACTTCAATGTGCGTATCATCTGTATGCAGATGACCTGCAATTGTACCATCAAGGGAGGGTCGATGAATTACCTGACGCTATCAGCAAGCTAAATAGAGACTTGATAGCCATAAAAACATGGTCGGATAAATTTGGTGTGGCTGTAAATCCTGATAAGTGCCAGGCGATCATCATTGGAAGTTCTCGAAGCATCGCTAAAGTCGATGAAACAGCTTTGCCAAATGTTCTGTTCGACAATACGATTGTCCCATTTAACACTGATGTGATGGACCTAGGTTTGCGCATTGATAGTACCTTAAACTGGCGAGCTCAAGTTGCTAGTGTCAGTCAGAAGGTTACGGGAACGTTACGGGCCCTGTATCGTTTGAAAAACTTTTTACCAGCAAACACGAAGACAATGCTTGTACAGACCCTAATTTTTCCTATCATCGATTATGGCGATGTGTGTTACTATGACCTGAATGCAGATCTCCTCAACAAACTTGACCGTCTTCTGAATTACTGCATTCGATTTGTTTTCAATCTGCGTAAATATGATCATGTCTCTGCGCATCGGTCACTTTTAAAGTGGTTGCCCATACGCGAGCGTAGAGAGCTAAGGGCTCTTACTACCTTGTTTTCATTTCTTGTCTCTCCCAACTCTCCCAGTTATCTAGCCCCTCACTTTCAATACATTTGCACCAGCCACAATCTCAATCTACGCTCATCAAACAACCGTCTCCTTCAATGTCCCACTCACCGTACTGACTTTATTCACTCTTCTTTCTTCGTTCAGTCTATTTCTCTGTGGAATGCGCTTCCTCAGGAGATCAGGATGGCCACCAACCGATTAACTTTTAAATTGAAAGTTCGTGAACACATTCGGAAGAAGTTGGCAGTAGTATCATCACAGCGCTAATGTTTTCCAGTTACTTATTCGTATTTATTGTTTAAGGATTTCGTTTACATATTTATCTTGTTAATGTGAGTATTTATTATGTATTTATAGGTATAGTTAGTTTGTGTATAGTATTCATTTTAACCGGTTAGATCTGGCGGTGGATCCACTGGTGGACTGGTGGTTCCACCTGACGCAATTGATTTTATACTTTATTTCTAGGTACTTTACTTTATTTTTATACTTTGAATTTGAATATTAATCATTATAATATTATTTTTTACAGTAAATTCTCTGTATTGCACCTACCACTATTCTCTGCATCACCCAAAGGTTGACTGGTAGAGAATGCCTATGGCATTAAGTCCGCCTCTGTACTCTTTTTGTGCTGAAAGTGTTAAATAAATAAATAAATAAATAAATAAATAGAAGTCGATTCAGGACACCTTTATGTCATTATTTCTGATTTTGATCTTAAGAAAGTCAATAAATGTATGTGGGTCAATGTACTTTATTACACGTTTATCTGGCGTAAGCTATAACATCATATATTATGGATCAAGATCTGAAATAATTTTCTTTTTTTTTATACGCGGTCTCCACTTTAACACATGTCTGCTCCATCGATCTGTCCGTCGACAGACATGGCCGGTGCACGTTCTCTTCAGCTTGCTAATTCTACGCGCAACGTCGGTGACTTTAGTTTCAAATCAAATCTCAAATAGTTTATTGCAATAAGTACATAATCTACACTGTATCCGGCGAATGACTTCGTTGTTAATTCTATCCACCAGTGAAACCCCAAGCATTGCTCTCTCCATTGCATTCAAAGGATGAGGAAGTCGTGCAGTACTTGAAAGAGAAGACCAAGTGGACTCTGAGGGTCGAAAGGTTGGAATCGTGCCACAACATCTTCACTTTAAGTCGTTCACGGTTCGAGTTCCAACCCACCATCTACAGATCTTCTTGAAGGAGGACTTTTGGCCGAAAGGTGTCGTATCCGTATGACGTTTCCGAGGACAGTTACGTGACACGGCGCAGCGGAACACGACGCCGACAACATAACGTGTACCTATAGCTATTTAATCAATATGTATTAGTTTATTATTATTTTTTGTATATTTTAATTTTGTATATTTTTCTATGGGTCTCAGTTGCCTGATAATAAAATGTTTATGATTATGATTGCACGCTGAACAACCTTGAATTTGTGGACCAGGTCTGTGATGTGTCCACGTTTCGACTCCGTAAGTACCCGACCGACGCACTGGTTATAGAACCTGTGGGGCTACTCCCTAAGCCCGAAGTCCGTAGTTTCGGGCTTAGGGAAACTTATTAAGCTTATTTTCGGAAGCTATTTACAAGGTTCTGTTTCCTGAATAAGTAACAACAGCTATAAGTAGATGGTGTTAATGAAATGTTGTTGGGAGAGGTTTTAACAGTTCATAAAAATATTATAGGCTCGTAATAACTGAAACTTTATGGCAGCAAAGCAAAGTCCGACTCACGGCTCGCTTACTCGAGCTTTTGCAGAAGTAGAAGCAATCGGTGCTTTTGCGAAACATGTTGAGAATAAATTGGAAACTTATTCCTGACTTTAGTTATCTTCGGGTTAGATTTCTTATCGGTACAAAAAAATAATTGAAATGCCTATTTGTAATTTCGAAATAACAGCACGTTAAAGTATAATTATGAAATTCCATCATCATCTTCCTGCGCTCGGCGCAACATGGCGTTTCCAGGGATGTTACGGAGCTTCGACTCTGACTCCGTTAAGTCGGAACTTCCGATTATTATTACACCTTCGGTTCCGACTTTGGCACCGAAACTTTTTAATCGGAGGTCGATGCATAACATAGCGGCGGCGGCCTGCGACGAAAATCGTAAATGGAAATACGATTTCTCAATTGCCCGCCAATATTTGTCGTGTCCACCAGGCTCGGTAGCGAGCGAACAACTTTTTCGTGGCGCTGGCCTAATCTACAACTCGTTAAGAAACAGATTGGACAGAGAAAAGCTTCAAAGCTTTTGTTCGTGAAGTTATAATACACTACCTACTTTAGGAGTCAATTCATTTGATTTAATTTGTTTCAAAGCTTTTGTTCATTTAAAATAATTTGCTACTTTGGGATTCAATTCATTTAATTTCTTGTTTATTTGGAATTATACCATTTTTTTCATTGTTTAAGTTTTATTTTGTAATTAAAATGAAAAAAGTTTGACTAAATAATGTTTTATTTGTCCTTAAATAAAAAATCTTTCTCCTGCCACCACTTCTGACCCTACCTCCGCCTCTGACTACGGTTCAGACTCCGATAAATAAAATGTAAAAACTCCGACTCCGCCTTCGGTTCCGATAAAATTACCTCCGTTACATCCCTGGTTTCTTCCATTCTGTTCTGTCAGCCGTCACGATATCAATAACTTCCTTTTTCTTAAAAAAAAAAAACTCCTCACAAAATCCAACTATCCTTTGTTTGGCCTTCTATGCACATTTTTATGCATAAACGACGCTTAAACAAAAAAATAAAAAACATTAATTAATTTTTTTGGCTGATTAATCGAGCTAATCTCCGAAACCGCTCGACCGATTTTGACGGGACTTACAAATAGCTGATGTTATGTGGAGTAACTTAGGTTACAGTTTTTTAGAAAAAGGTTTAAAGTTTTGTTCAAAACCTTTCAAAACATAAATCTTAATAAATAATCACGCGGGTGATACCACAGGAAAAAGCTTGTCCAGAAATATATTCCACAACAAATTGGAAGGTAACTTAAGTCAGCAATAAGTTTCCAATTACCTAATTCTAAACAACGAACAACTTTTTAATCCGAGGCTACTTTAATCCTCATAGAGCACGGAATCCGCTTGTTGGCCCTGGTACTTAGTGGCTAAAGACGCTAGATATTCGTGGGCGTGCAAGATATAAGCTCTCCGCAAGTTTCTAGTGCCAAAAGCATAGTTAGAACAGAACTGTACCCTTCCTGAATAATAATCTCGAAAACCAAAAAACTTCAAGTAAGCTATTTAAAATACAACCGACTTCCAAAAAAGTTTTTTGTTTGGAAGTCGGTTGTATTTTTTTGTAAAAAGTTTTTTATTTTTCACTTTTTAGACGAATTCCAGTTATTTCGATTTAAAATCCAAAGTTCGTACCCGATTTTGATAAAATTTAAATGAGACCAGTCTGCACGTATATCCTTTCAGATAAAACAAAAAAAAGTCAAATCGGTTTGTAACTGTCGGAGTTATGAGGTAACAAACATAAAAAAAAGAACATACAACCGAATTGAGAACCTCCTCCTTTTTGGGAAGTCGGTTAAAAATCTATTACAAAACTAATAGAGGCAGAATTAATTGCGTGTGACGCAGATACGCTCAGTTTGTGTGATTCATCATCTGCCTAGCCTTTTCCCAACTACATTGGGGTCGGCTTCCAGTCAAACCGGATTCAGCTGAATACCAGTATTTTACGTGAAGTGGCTGCCTACCAGACCTCCACAACCCAATTACCGGTCACACGGTACTTCTTGACAAGACTGGTGTCAGATTTTCTGGCTTCTGGCAATCTAAAATGACTGCCAAACAAATGACAATTTGCGTAAAAACTGGCTCTATGAAAACTTTAGTGTGATGAATGGCGCCCTCAATCGCGTCGCGGTGACCGAAGCGTCGCCATGTTGCTTTTAATCCCGAATTCCCGCCACGACTTTCTAAAGTAATTTTCTTGTCAACACACCGAAACAAGGAGACTTCTCCCTTATCAAGAAATATAAAACTTTGCACCCTTATCGCTTGTAAAGTATGAAATATGAGCGCTTATTACAAAGTACTTTGTTGGGTGCTTGGTGGTTAGGTATCATGTAAGAAACTTTCGTTTGTAACTTTAGCATAGCTTCCTGTGATAAAATTTTACTCAGAACCAACCAAATAAGATTCATTGTACTTCTTACATAGAAGAGCAAGATGGCAGCACAAAATAACCACTTTTTGGAGCCCAGATATAGCCAGTCAGGATCTTCAAGTCAAAAGTGGTTCATCGTCGACCACATCATACCTATCCAGTAGGTGAGAGGGCAAATTCCACTAATTAGGGTTCCGTACCCAAAGGGTAAAATCGGGACCCTATTACTAAGACTTCGCTGTCTGTCTGTCACCAGGCTGTATCTCAAGAACCGCGATAGCTAGACAGTTGAAATATTCACAGATGATGTATTTCTGTTAGCGCTATAATAACTAATACTAAAAAACAGAATAAAATGAATATTTAAGGGGGCTCCTATACAACAAACTTGCCGCTGGTTTTTAAACAGCTTTCGCATTCGCATGTCAATCGCAAACTGTCAAAAAAACCTTAATTTTCATAAATTATTGACAGATTTCGATTGCGATGCGAATGTGAAAATTAGTAGTATTGACACTGAGATTGTGGTCAAAAGTGTAACTTGCAAGAGTCGACAAAAACAATACTTCTAATTGAAGAACGGTTCATTTAGTAGGTTATTTATTTTAACCTGTTCCAGAGAAGAATAGTGGAAGGAAGAATGAACAAAGTCAAACGTACAAGTAGGACACAGTTGGGGGGAGGAACGCAAATGTCTAGCGTATGAAGAACATAAATATGAAAAAAAAAGAAAAACAAAACACTTCAGTCGAATTGAGAACCTCCACCTTTTTTGAAGTCGGTTAAAATTAAGACATAAGTTCAGATGGGGTAGGAAGACTACGACTACGTGTGTAGGAAGAGTATAGAAAAATAATGGAAACGTATTTTTTGTTTTTGTAAACTCGGGAGGGGACTATAGTTTATAAATTATAAATACGTTTATACTAAATATTTTGGCTCGTGACGTCACGACCCGCTAAAAATTATGACAGGGCGTTACGTATTGAGAATTTTAAAAGCGTCGTAACTTCGTCAATTTTGGTTCCCGTAACAAAAGAAAAAAACGTGTCAAATATTTTTTGATAATCTAACTGACGGACTATTTAGATTTTTTCAGGACACAAGCCCATTCATCGTGCGGTAATTTCAACCTATAGTGCGGGCCGGTGCGAGTATTGAGTATTACTATTTTTAATGCAGTTTTTCTGTCTCATTAAAAATATTCTGGATCGGATGATGAGTGATGGCTAATGTCAATTTAGATTTCGGGACCAATTCAAATTACGAAACTTACAGTAGAACTCTTGACAAATCTTCAAGAGACTACAAAGTTCATGGTTTTAGGTTAGTTCAGCTTGAAAATCGACCATCGGGTATATCTACTTCGAAATCTAGCCCGAAGATTCACGACCAAGAAGTGGGTCTCTTATAAACTGAGATCTGCTTAGCAGGGACCTCCTAAAGATTTAATACGAAGAGTTATTTGTAGTTTACTTACCCCGGAACTTTTTGGGAGGATCAGTCAGGTCACCTGCTTCCGGGCACACCACACACCTGTCATCTACCAACCTGTGGACAATAGGGCAAGCATGAGTCAAGATTAAGAACCTGTGAGTCGAATCAACACATGGCAGCCTCACTGAGCTGGTGATCAAAAGTAACATTACAAACGGTTTAGACTGGTCTTGTATACAGTACCCTTGTCATCAGGATACCGTGTTGGAGAGAGATGGATCTATACAGGACGTATAGCACTATCTCTTTTTTACAACAGAATCCAGAGGTAATTTCCTTAGGTATGCTTCACTGCAAAGAATAGCTTATTTTCCTTTTGGTTTCCAACTACAACTTAGATAAATTGTAAATTCTATTCAAAGCTTAAAAGAATATGCAGCCTTCAAAGCAAGAGTGAACACGCATCTTCTAGGCAAGCTCGCTCCATCTTAGACCTCATTCATCGTTTTCCATCAGGCGTGATTGTGGTCAAGAGCAAGCTCATTAATAAAAAAAAATAAAAATGAAAAGATGTCTAATAAAATTGGATGTCCTTTCAGTCTATCCTTGCTGTCCGGTCATTTTTAAAAAGCAGTTTTTCTTGATCCACGGCAGTGGCAGAACTTAGACCAAATTAAAAGTTTTCTGCTAAATACATAGCAACCAAACAACAGGCCCGCCTAGAATTCCGCAAACGAGCAAAAAAAATCGCTTTACATACTAATATCAAAACGAAAAAAGAACCACTTAAAAACACAATTCTACACCAAAATCAGGCCATCAGATCGACCACCTCTCCAAGGTCGCGGCGATGTAAATGTTAAATGTTACGCATGTGTTTATATTGAAGATCACGTAATATCAACACAGTGCTGTTACAATATGATGGATGATACACACAATTATTGTGTGGAGTGCGACACAATAGGCTTGTGTCCTGAAAAAATCTAATTAGTCCGTCAGTTAGATTATCAAAAAATATTTGACCCGTGTTCTTTCTTTTGTTACGGGAACCAAAATTGACGAAGTTACGACGCCTTTAAAATTCTCAATACGTCACACCTTCGCATAATTTTTACTGAGTCGTGACGTCACGAGCCCCCACTACCGAGTTTTGATGCGTTTTATCTTTGTCAATATTCATTGATTTACAAAAACAAAAAATACGTGTCCATTATTTTTCAATACTCTAACTGACGGACTAAATAGTTTTGCAATTTGTGGATGATGGAATCTAGCCTATTGCGGAGTGTGACACAAATATTATAGTGTTACATAATGTACTTACATATGATTGTCATAACTGTGATATTAGAATAGAATAGACTAATCTCTATTGTGTGCATGTGATGCTGAATTGGCAAGATATGCTGGATTAAATGTCGAAGATCGAAGTGAAAGGCCCGGAAATCTACGGTTTAAGTACTATTTGTATGTTTCGTTTTTAGGGTTCCGTAACCGAAGGGTAACTAACGAACCTTATTACTAAGCCTCCGCTGACCGTCTGTCTGTCAGCTGGATGTATTTCAAGAACTGTGATAGGTAAACAGCTGTTTATTTCAATAGCCGCTATTATCATCTTCCTGCCCTTATCCCATGTTACTTGGTGTCGGCGCACCACGTTTTTTTCTTCCACTCTGCCCTATCAGCCGTCAAACTATCACTAACTTCTTTTTCTTTCATATCGCTCCTCACAAAATCCATCCATCTTCTCTTTGGCCTTCCTCTCCCTCTCCATCCATCCACATTCAATTTATGATCAATTCGTGTTTTCAAAAGCCACTATAATTACAAATAATAAAACTTAAATAAAATTAAAAATAAAAGTGGTTCTCAAACCAGAAATGCGTTTTTTTATGGTTCCCTTCGTGCGGGAGTCTGAGCTCTTGGACGGTTTTTAGTTTTTTGTCTCTTGGTCTTAGACTATTTTTTCAATGTCTTCTTTTGTGCATATCATTTAGGCATGTTTTCATTCTAATGAGGAGCCTAGTAGCCAAGCAACACGTATTAAAATGAACACTAATAAAATTAAGAGCTACATTTGATTCGAATTTGTAGATCAAGTGCAACTAAAACAACAAATGTTTAAACCTAACCACTAACTACATCTGTTTCCCTTCCAGCTCATCTCAATACTACCGTTTTCAGCTTTGCGGTTGAAGCACAAGCTGCATTAACTCCACAGGGAATTTCGGCACTGACATATTAAATCCAGCGCAAATATGTACCGGTATTCAGCTGCGCCTGTTTATGGTTAGAGCCGACCCCAATAAGTTGGGAGAGAGTTAAGTAAATGATGATATTATTTTAACGAGTACAAAAACGCATTATATATTCGAATGTTTCATTTTACATCGATTTTCTCCTGACTATTCTACTAATATTTTAATTGTGCAAGTTTGGGACAGTCGACTTTTGGGTGTTTATTATTCAACTATATGTCTTATTATTATGTATTTATTTATTTAACAGTATGTATTTATTTTATTTACCCTCGTCCATGTGTCATTGCACGGTGCCAACGCGCTGGGTGTCTGACGCCCACGGCCCAGCATATGCTGAGATGGTAACCCTTTCGGCATGTACCCATGCCGAAAGGGTTCAAGGCTCAGCATAATTTTGATGTATCATTATTTTTCTTTATTTTATGTTTTTGTCTTTTCTTTACAATGTGATTTTGCTGTTGTGTTGTGTCTGTGTCAAATAAATGTTTTCTATTCTATTCTATTCTACCTAGCTGACCCGCGCAGCTTCGTCTACGTTGCATTTTTAATAAATGGTCCGCTTATATTGGTCGTAGCGTGATGTTATATAGCAGATAGCCTTCCTCGATAAATGGGCTATCCAAAATATTTTATCAATTCGAATCAGTGGTTCTTAAGATTAGCGCGTTCAACCAAAGAAACAAACAAACTCCTCAGCTTTATAATATTAGTAAAGATAGGTAATTTTTTTGGGCCAACACGCCACACGTTCCCGACCACTGCAACTCCTGAAAGCCAGAATCACAGTGGCGACCACCAGAAAAACGCCGAGCTAATGAAGCCCGATGACTCCCGGAGAAACGATTCAACTGTCTTGAATACCGCAACGAAATTAATCAGAAGAGTGCAGCGGAGGAGTAGGAAAAAATAAATATAATTTCCACTACTTGGATTAAGACTCAAGATACTTTAAAATCCGGTACTAAGTTACCTTGAGGGTCTAAAAAGACTACTTTAGCAGAATCAGAAAGCACATCACGCTACCCGACACTGTCAAAGTTACCGCAATCAATCTTGAACCTAATGCGTGAGCGATAAAGATGAAAATTAAACTTGACAGATTGTTGTGTGGTTTATATTATGATTCTACTAAAGTTTCTAGACCTCCGATCTAAAATAAAGCGGGCGAAAGAGGAGACTAAAGTTTTCATTCGGGGTGTAGAAAACGGACACAGGTGAAGGAAAGAAGTTTTGTACGATCCAAGATTCGTCGTTAAGTTTTGTTTTTCTTTGAGGGCGAAACTTTTTAACTTGACGTTGGCTGATGCGGGTAAATAAGTTAGGGAGTCTGTTTGTTCTTTTGTGAGTTTGTTTAATAACAACAGACATGTGGGTGGTGTCGACACTCAACTGAATTCGAGATGCTGCGTTTTTCAGTGATATTGTCATCATCTGCCAAGCCTTTTCCTACAATATTGGGGTCGGTTTGCTTCCAGTCAAACCGGATTCAGCTGAATACCAGTGATATAACTAAAACCGACTATTGTCATTTTCAAGCTTTGTACTTAGCAAAATTGTCGAACGTTCATAAATGGAGTACAACGTTAAAAACCGGCCAGGTGCGAGTCGGACTCAAACACGAAAGTTTCCGTAAAAACTGAAATGTATTGGAGAACTTGTATGAATATATTTGTAAATGAAGTACTTAAATTTAAAAAAAAACCTTAAATTTTTAATTAAAGTATTCAATTCACTGACATTTTGACTGGTTAAAATTTTTCTGTGTCTCCGCTCCGCTATAATGGACAGGCACCCTTAAACTCTTACTGACTAAAACCGATCCGTGCTCTTCCTAAAGCCCTTTGCGTTCCAGGGCCGCGGTGACTCTTTCGAACAAATTCCGCAAATACTTCCATAAATTCTTAGTTATTTCGTCCACGTGAATTAATGAAATAGACAGTTACATATTTTATTAAGTACTTGTTTATTGACACAGACTAATCGAGGATTATTTACTTTTATGTTGGCGACTGAGTAGAGGACTTTTGTAGGATTGTTTGGGATTCGGACAATTTATAACTTTTATCCAGAGGACCAATTCTATTTATTTTTAGGATTCTGTATCCAAACAGAACCCTAATACCTACACACTCATAAAAGAAATACACACTGTGAATTTTCAAATTTTAATGTCTTCCCATTACGGGTCTTGAGATTTAGCCCGCTGACAGACTGACGGACGCACGGTGGAGGACTTACAATGGACATCCAATCTGATGACCCGTTATGTATGGGAAGACAGTTGAAATTTTCACAGAGTGTGTATTTCTTTTACCGCTATAACAACAAATAAACTAAATTAAAAATTAAAAGGGGTCCCCATGCAACAAACTTGTTTCATTCGGTTTATGGTACGGAACCCTTCATGTGAGAGTCCGACTCGCACATGGCCGGTTTTTGACTGATGCAAATACAAATGAAACTTTCCCTTGGGATAAATTTCAACTTTCGCGCGGGCAAAGGCGCTGACAGATACTAGTTATATTTAACTAGCTAATGCCCCCAGCTTCGCCCGCTCGACAAATGAATATACTAAAACATTCCTCAAGAACCACTGTATCCATTGGTAAAAACAGCATGAAAATCGCAGGAGTTATTGAGTTTATTGCGAACAGACAGACAGAAATACGCGGCGGAGGACTTTAGTTTTATATCCAGTGATGAATGACTGCTTCAATGAATTCAATAGATACCATTCAGCGCTAAAATAACTCGTCAATCAAATAAAAACTATAGCCAGTCAAACCAGTATTTTAATTGATCATCTTTTTATAGCATAGACAGACGCCACCAGAATTTCAAGGTTTTATTAATATTCAATAATAATATTGATATGCAAATGAATAAACGAAATAATATTATGGAATAGGTAAAAATAGAGTGATTGTCGGTCGACCGACAGACAGACAGACCGACAGACAGACATACATACATACATACAACACACGAGTGATATTAAAGGGTGCATTTATACCAGAGATGTTCGGGGGAAGTGTTTGTTTACCCGGCGTGAATGACGCTGGGTCATATTGACTCAGCGCGTATTAAAATGGCCATTTTTATTTACGCTGATTATATATTTCAAGCTTTTCTATAACTGGAGGTACGTCCTCTCCCTCCCCAATTCGCCGGCATGATTTTTGCTACGCCAGCTACACAGTGATATAACTTTGCGTCAAATCAAAGCGGGTAAATATTATGACCCAGCGTCTTCGCTAGTGTGTTATTTTTGTGGCAAACCTGTAGTAATAATTTCATGTTTTATTCAATGTGGGTAGTTAATTTACTTTTTTCTTTTTCTGTTAATCGATGAAAATGTGATCAATCGACACCGAATTTTGTCCTAAAGACGCGAATGAATTTTGCTCGCCTTTTGCGCAAAAGAATTGTAGATTTCGTGGGTAGACCTTCCGAGGAACCGCCAAGAAAGATTCCAGGAACTCCCAAGCGATATCAAATATGTCCGATCAAAAAGTTAAAGAAAACAACTCAAACTTGCCATCTGCACCATATTTACTTTTGCCCAGATCATATTATCATTCTTCGATGACTATCAATGATGTTGCAGCAGACTGATTTCTTATTATCTATACTAATATAATAAAGAAGAAGAGTTTGTTTGTTTGGTTGAACGCGCTAATCTCAGGAACTACTGGTCCGAATTGAAAAATTCTTTCAGTGTTAGATAGCCCATTTATCGAGGAAGGTTATAGGCTATATATCATCACGCTAAGACAAATAGGAGCGGAGCAGTAATGGAAAATGTGAGGCAGACGAAGTTGCGCGGGTCGGCTAGTTTATATTAGAAGTTTCTTTGACATCTTTTCTATAACCTAAGATTATTGTTTCCTATTATTCGTAAGAAAGGTTTAATAAACATAGAAAATAATATGAATGTTACATTTTCAACTTGATTTTGCATATTGTGTTATTTTGAAAGCTATTATAAGTTTGATTTACTTAAGAACCAAAAGAATCGCTTGCGCTGAGCGAGGCTTGGTAATGAGGCGATCGATTCTCTCGCTCGTGGAGACGGCTTCTTAGGACGCGTGGACACGAACGCAGCGGCGGCGGGCGACGCGGCGGCGCGGGTATAGGTCGCGTCACATAATAAGAACGCTGTATGAATGTTGAGCTCGCGCACGCGCCTATTCTTTTATTTTTGAACTAGACTTTCGCTCGCGGCGTCGTGTATTGGTTATTAGTAGGTAAATTGAAAAATTATATATGCTCCCGCGCCCCACCTCATACCACCAAATAGATCGATAAATCGCCTAATGCGCAGCTTGACCGCCAGCGTTCTTTGTACATGACGCGACCTGTAGTTCCATATGATATGATTTGACGCGACCATCGGCGCGTCCAAATGCATAGATTTACATGGAACTGCTCGCCGCCGCTTTTTGCCCGCCAAGTTCGTGTCCGCGGCCTTAGGGTTCCGTATTGGCTTTAGGGTTCTAAACCCTTTTTTAACCGACTTCCCAAAAAGGAGGAGGTTATCAATTCGGTTATATGTTTTTTATTTTTTTATGTTTGTTACCTCATAACTCCGACAATTATGAACCGATTTGAAAAATTTCCCATTAGAGTGGTCCCATTTAAATCATATCAAAATCGATTACGAACTTTGGATTTTAAACCGAAATCGCTGGAATTTGACTATTTAGATGATTCTTTGATAATCGAAATTGCGTATTTTGCTTTTCTGCGATTTTGTAGTGGTGTTGTTAGGTGTGGGGCACCACTAAAAAGTAAAAATAATCGGTGTCAAAATACGAAGAAACTAACAAAAACACCGACTTCCGAATTTAAAGTTATTTTTTACTTTGTAGTTTTTTTTTTTAGAAGTCGGTTGTATTTTTTTGTAAAAAGTTTTTCTTTTCTAAACCCAAAAAAAAATGTCCTTGTACAGTTTTTTATGTTTTTCCTTCAAAAACTAATCTCGTGGTAAACCCCAGTTTTTTCCACAATTTCATGCATGCTTGCATGTAGAAAAGCTGGCATAACTTTGTGTAAACTGTATATTTCAAGACTCAACCCGTTGGTTGAGTCCTAAAAGAAAAGAAGTTACTTAGTGCGTTCAGAACGTAATAATGAGTGATACAAGTTTGAGAGTGATTCAATAAATAGTGTTCAACATAAACATTTGTTTCTCCTCAAAAACACCGACACCTCGCTACGTACCCCGACAAAAGGTGTATGCACAAAATCAGCTCACTAGGAATCTTTCCGCAGATAAAACCTAAAATGACTGGACGAGATTCCATACAAAAACTTAAAACTTAGTTCATTATTAATTAATATTATAAAGAGGTAAAATTTGTTTGTAAGTCTGTAAGTTTGTATGTTTGTAAGTTTGTATGTAGGGGGTAATCTCAGGAACTACTGGTCCAATTTGAAAAATTCTTTCAATGTTAGATAGCCCATTTATCGAGGAAGGTTATAGGCTATATATCATCACGCTAAGACAAATAGGAGCGGAGCAGTAATGGAAAATGTGACGCAGACGAAGTTGCGCGAGTCGGCTAGTTCATTATATTTTTAGAGTATATTCAGGAATACATTACATTATACTTCTAAGTAAAGACGAAACTATAAACAAAAATTATATCAGCGCGCTGTGTGTATGTGTTAGTTTTAAAGTGTAAGTAATTATGTTTTAAATGTCTATGTGTAGTGTTGAGTGGCAGGATTAGTGATTAGGCTAACGCCTAAATCGCAATCACGCAATCAGTATTTGAGCAAGCGATGATCATTGTTCATTCATTATCTCTATGAGAAAAGGCCAGATGGGAAAGTAAGATAATCACTGGTATCTACTATCCGTAATAAGTACACCGTTGTACAGTAAATCGTCCGTCAACTTAAGGTCTGTTTTTTTTTCTGTTCCATACTTGATAGGAGCTGATTTACCGAGACCGAATCAGTGTCAAAATGAATGTCATTGAATTGAAGAATATTGGTTTCCTTTAAAATAAATCCTTTCGCTAGTACACGTCAAATCACATTTTGGTCCTTCGAACCGGATAACTTATTATGAGACATTCACAATTGAAATAAGAAATCGCTCCAATGATGGAGCGATTACTTATTTATTTTCTGATCGAGATTTCGTGATCGAGGTCAAAAGAAAATCTACTTTAAAAAAAGATTTTATATATTTCTCCGAAAATAATGTCATCTAGGTTTCTAGGCATTACAGCAAAGTTTTAAATGCTACCTTTTCTTCAAGCACTTAAAACATTTTCTATGAAGCTCAGCGTCATATTATGTCATATAGCTTCAAACAAGATTATGCGTCCTGATTTGACCAAGAGCATTTAAATACTGACGAAGGTATAAACACCTTGATATATATGAACGTTTTCTATGCAAAACATCCATTACGCAAAACAGTATCCATTTACTCAAATTATCATTGTATTCTATTTTACATAGCAGACAACTTAAAATTAACCTTCATCCATTTTACTTGATTACTACCATTTCAAATGCTAGCACAAAATAACATTACACAGGTCCATCCCTCTCCCAAAGTTTATACTCATGAATAATTCATGACAAACGCTGAAACTACTTAAGTACAAAGTTACTGAAATAAGCTAGCCTTTATTAAGATTACGTAGTTTAAGCTGTATCTGTAGATTTGTTACTTTTTAACCGACCAAAAAAATGGAGGAGGTTCTCAATTCGGTTGTAATTTTTTTTTATTTTTGTTAAGACCTCATAACTTGTAACGTAACGTTTTACAGGGGGAGCCTGTAAAATGTGAGGTCACATATAGCACTCACCTACCTAGGAGGGGAATGCGTACTAAAAGGGAAAAGGACAAATAAATAGTATAAAGATTTAATGATTACAAAACTTAAGAACAGATGATGAAAGAAAAGGATGAGTGGACGTGAGATGGAAATGAAAATCTTCGTTGAAGATCCGGAGGACTGGAGGGTCCGTTGAAGAACCGGAGGACCAGCAGGGTCCGTTGAAGAACCGGAGGACTGGAGGGTCGTCACTCTTCAATGGGCTGGAGAGGATGGGCCGAGTAACGTCTTCCTCCCAGGCTCGTTCAGCCCAGGCATCAAGGTGTCCTTTAAAGGCGGCAAGGAGAGAGGCCGACTTATAAGGTTCGAGGAGGTAAACTTGGAAACGTCCTCCTCTAAGTCTACTCTCAATATAGGAGGGAGGGCGACTTCTCTGTTTCTCAGGAGGCAAACTGTCCTCTCAGTCACTCTTAAGGACTTTTTCCGAGTTGTTGCTTATCTCAGCTCCAAACGTAGACTGACTATTTCTTTACGATGGCTCTAAAATGAAGGCTCGCTTTTATTTTGAATTTGATATGAGTTTCTAGAATTTGATGGAAAAGGAAAAATGGACTTTATGAAGGTCTGATGACAGTTTCATATGCGACCTAAAACTCCTAGCTAACTTCAGAATACAAATAAAAAGAAAACTAGGCCTGTCTAAATGACAATGTCATAAAACAAGAAATGTAAACAAAGCATTGAAGATAGCTAATTTGCAGAAAAACTTAGAAAATACAAGTTAAAAAGAATCTAGGAATCAAGTTATGGCTATGCAGCTATGTATTAATTTATCTAGGAAGTTTATAGAGAGCGTAAGTACAAAACAATAAGACACACTACAAACTCTGTCATTTATGAACCGATTTGAGCTGGAATTCCTTCACTAGGATGATGGTTTTTGTCATCCAAGTAATTTAAAAGCGTATTTTGCTTTCTTGCGATTTTTCAGTGTTGTTAGGTGTGGGGTAGGCACCACCAAAAAGTGTAAAATAAAAAACTTAACAAAAATACAACCAACGCTCAAATAAAAAGTCGGTCGGGTTGGAAGTCGATTGTATTTTTTTTTTAGAAAAACCAGTCAAGTGCGAGACGGACTCGCCTATCAAGGGTTCTCGTCAACTTGTTTGTAAATAGTTATTATTTCATTACTGGAATTGAATCTATTTTGCTCCGAATTTACTGAACTCCATAAACAATGAAAGCACCGAATTTTAATCGATATTTTATTGACGGAAAAACTTAGCTTTGTTTTTTAAAAAAAAATAGTATTTTGTAGGTAACTCTGAATATGTGCATATTTTTATAATTTCAGCTTTTGTGGGAAAATATAATATGGCTTTGAACCCTTTGTACGCGAGTCCGACTCGCACTTGGCCAGTTTTGTTATAGCGGCAATAGAAATACACACTCTGTGAAAATGTCAACTGTCTACCTATTACGGTTCATGAGATATAGCCCGCTGACAGACAGACGGACGGACGTACGGACAGCGGAAGCTTAGTAATAGGGTTCCGTTGGTCGCCCTTTTGGTACGGAGCCATAAAAACGATCCGTAGAAAAATGTTATAAAAGCGTTGTCGCATTTTCACGTCGCGCCTGAGCCAAAACTACAGTCGAAGGAAGCTGCACGTAGGGTCCTTGGGAGCTGTAAGAGATGATTTCCCGAAATTCCTACGGAAACGGGAAAAATTGGGATTTGCGCGTACGAAGTCGCGGGCAAAAACTAGTCAACAATAAAAAGGTTGATTAGCTGGCGGTAGTATTGATGTTGAGTCGATACTGACGTCATTCGATATGAATTACAAGTCATTACCATGGTCAAATAATAGTTCTACTATTATATTAATTCGTAATCGATACAGTTTGTTATCGAGCATTAGAGAGAAGGATAGAATATACTTTACTATTGACTTGACTCAGCTTTGCTAAGGTACAAATAACCTATAGGTCTTCTTTTTATCGTGTGAGTACTGGGTAGTATGGTCTAAAGTCCCCACATACCCTAGTGTCAGAGTTTCTAAACCGCCTCAAGGGCCTCTGACAACCGGAGTCGCGGGACTATTCGAAAGAGATACCGTGGCTCCGGAACACAAAGGGCACTGAAGGAACATGGATGGGTTTTAGTCAGTAGAAGTCTGACACTCCCTCTCGCTCCGCCCAGAGCGGGAGAAGTCATTTGATGATTTCCCATCCCCAAACAAAAAAAAAAAAGGGGCTCTGACAAAACTTAAATTTCGAACGGGCTTGCAAATAGAAAGCTGTTTATTGAAATAAAAAAATGAACACTTACGCGGGAATAATTATTTTTGTTGGTTGTTCGTCATTCATTTTGAAAATGAATTGTATTTTAATTTCCGCGCATTAATTTGAGAAAAGTACTATACAAGCCCTGGCCACAACTAGGCATTGATAGACTTACAAATGTGTCTCGGCTACGCTTCGGCCCACATTTACATGTACGTCCATCAATGCCTCTTTTACTGGCCGCTGAAATAATGTATTATTTATCAGAAAATCAGGTGATCCAAGGCTGCAATGTCCTACCTAGCAAACCTGGAAACAATTTTACAAAGTATGCTTCCCGTGGGAATCGAACCCACGACCACTAGGTCACAAGGCAAGAGCCTGAACCACTCGACCACGGAGGCAGTTATTCAAAATTACCTATTGCCCAACTAGCAAAATCAGTGCTTATAACGATCTCAAGACTACTTTTATTTTTACTTATAAGAAACTATGCTACAAAGCTGGATTTGGGCGCAGTTATAGAAGCGTTTACTTCTATAACTATCTTATAATCAACTTATAAAAAGTTACTAAGCCCTATAATGTACTTGACGAAGCGCAATAGCTTCTATATTGATATGAGACTACACAATTACAAGTACAAACGCTCTTATTAGTATCTGGCATAAGTATCTTACTAAAGCAATCTTGTTTATATGGCACTAGTAATGTACTTAATAATTAGTTATAAGTATATTTTATTAAAGGTTATCTGTGTTGTTGCTTCGGCTGGTGGTGGCGGTTGTTTTTTTATATAAAAACATAACATAACTAATAATGTATGGTAAATATAGTGTGTGAACTCTTGGGGAAGTCATATTTACTGTAAATGTGTACCGCAATGTAGTTATTTTTACGATGCCCTTCGAAAAATAGCACATTAGTATATGTTGTAAATAAATTATTTCATTAATTCTATTGACTATTCGCCATGTTTTAAAATTGCTCTTCATTAAGCACTTTATAGAACCATTGTAAGTAAATTAGTACTTATAGCAGTCTCTGTCCAAATAACTCGCCTCCATTTTAAAATAAATTAGGGTTCACTTGGAGTCTGCCTGCTAATGATTGATTTTTAATCTTTTTTAGGATCTAATTAACAAGATGGTTGCATTTCTGGATCTCGACTGTTTTTTGACAAAATCTTCATTGATTTTACTTAAAAAAATATGAGATGGCCTTGGACAAAAACGCATTTTGTGTTATCCAAAAGCTGCAATGGGTGTGGATTCCCAGTTTATTTATAAAATATGTATAATACAATATATTTTCTCAAGACGAAGACTGTTTAATACAATGTATTTTCTAAACTGAATGTCAAAAAAATGGCTGACGTTTACTAATAAAGTGTTTAATCTACTAACTTATAAGCTTTTTTGATCTTATATCGCTCTTTTTAAGTACTATTAGATTGATAAAAGTCTCGAGCAAGATTATGACGACAAAACTTATAGTCGTCTTGCCAAGTAAAAGTAAGCAAATGTAGTGCCCGTCTTTAAAAAAGGGGAAGCGGATAACGTAAAGAATTACCGACCTATCTCTATTTTGTCTGTATTTTCAAAAGTTTTCGAGTCTCTCATTTGTCCTATTTTAACCGCTCATTCTAAAATAGAGATAGCTCCACAGCAACATGGATTTTGTGCTCAAAAATCCACTACGACTAACTTAGTTCATTATGTTAATGATCTTTGCAAATTAGTAGACTCACGCAAGCAAGTAGACTCTATTTACACAGATTTTAGCAGTGCTTTCGACAAAGTAGATCACACGATATTGTTGCGAAAGCTGTCAGATCTTGGTATATTTGGTCAACTTTGGCTTTGGTTTAAATCTTATCTGACGGATAGAAAACAGAGAGTTGTAGTAAAGGGTCATCAGTCTCTTCTTTACACGTCAACATCCGGAGTCCCACAAGGTTCCCACTTGGGCCCAATAATGTTTATTATATTCGTCAATGATATAGCAAACAGTATCAAACACAGTACCTGTTCCATCTTCGCTGATGACTTGAAACTATACCGGGTCATTGACGCAAGTACAGATATTGCCTTACTCCAGGATGATCTCAGCTCTGTACAGAGCTGGTGTATTAAAAATCGTATGATTCTAAATGCTGATAAGTGTTACCATATAACATTCACAAAAAAACACCATACGGTCACTTCTTCATATTCGCTCAACGGAAGAGTACTTCAAAAGGTCGACAAAATCCGAGACTTAGGTGTTTTATTAGACAGCAAGCTCACCTTCATACCTCACATTGACTGTATTGTTTCTAGGGCTGGTAAAACACTGGGATTCATAAAAAGAACCTGTTACGATTTCAAAACAGTCCAAGCCTTAACGGTACTCTATAATTCACTTGTACGGACTGTTTTGGAATACGCGTCACCTGTTTGGAATCCAACTTATGGTACACATGTGAATCGCCTGGAACGGGTCCAAAAAAGCTTTACACGCTATCTGCGGTATAAATCTAATAGCTGTCCTCTGGACGCTGACTACTCGCAAAGGCTAAGTCACTTCAAAATGACAGCTTTAAAACAGCGAAGGGATACCAACGACTTGATTTTGCTCCACAAAATCATTAATGGATCTATACAAGTTCCGAAGCTTCTCGCCGAAATAAACTTATCTGTCCCTCGCCATAGTTCACCCAGATCCGAACGCATAATAGATGTGTTCACTCCATGCCCATCAAGAACTAACCTCGGACATTCGGCACCAATGAACAGGTTGATGAGGACGTACAATAAGCTCCATACACGTTCGAATAGCGTTGACATCTTTGCCAACAAGCTCTCGCAATTTCGGAAACAATTGTTACTATCCCAGTGACCACAGTTGAAATCTATAACTATACTAGTTGACCCGCGCAACTTCGTCTGCGTCGCAATTTTCAATACTGCTCCTGTTGGTCTTAGCGTGCTGATATAACACTGAAGGAGTTTTTCAAATCGAACCAGTGGTTCCTGAGATTAGCGCGTTCAAGTGAACGGACAGACAAACTCTTCAGCTTATTAGCTCTTCGTATTAGTGTAGTTACTTAGTTAATTATTACTTTTACCCAGCAGAAATGGATTTAGTTGTTTTTTTTTTGTTTTTCTCTCTTTTTTTTAATTAATTTAAATTTTGTTCTCATTTACTTAGTTTTGTTTCTTTCTTAGCCTATAAATGTACTTTATGTAATAAAGTAATAACTTGAATTATGTGAGTGCTGTGCACACCTTTAAGTGACAAATTCACTCTAGATTATAAGTTTAATTGTAACAGAGGCCCGAAAAATATGTTTGTGAAAATGTCGTTGGAGTGCCATAATTAAAATAAATAAATAAATAAATAAGTATGTTACAATATCTTTTTCTCTCAGAAAATGCTACTATTGGATCAAAATATTATTCAGGATTATTTAGTCTTACTGCAAACAATTATAGAAGACTTATTCCTAAAAGTGTCCTAAAAGATAATCTTGTAGTTAACTATAAGACTGAGATATAAAGGCAATTAGTCTTGAGGATATATGTGCTTGTGAAATGCTATTACTAGAAAATAAATCCTATAAATGATTGAGAGGTCAATCTTGTAGCAAACTATAAGACCGAGATATAAAAACTAATGCACTTGAGTATGTTAAGGCTTGGCAAATGCTATTATAAGTTAAGGAGTCTACCGCAATGCCTTTATAAGAACGTTATTAGTAGTGATAGACTTATAATCTTTCTTTATAGGATTACTTTGCTTGTTGGGTGGTACACGTCTATTAGTGAAAACCACGAAAACCGTATTAAAATTCGTTGCTTGGTTTTACAAAAGAAACAGACAGAGGCAAGCGGGGTATTTATTTACTTTTTAGAGGTTGTACACCAAAATTGTAACACACACAAAACCGAAGAACAATACGAGCGTACATGAAGTTCAGTTTCAATGGTGTGTATGAGTCATCACCCTCCTGCCCTTGTTTCAGAGGGCCAATTCTACTCATTTTTAAAAAACCTTCGCATTCGCATGTCAATCGCAAACAGTCAAAAAAGCCTTAATTTTCATACATTTTTGACAGTTTGCGATTGAGATGCGAATGCGACGCGAATGTGAAAATTAGTAAAATTGGCACTCAGGTCGGCGCAACAAGGCTTCTTCCATTTCGTCTTGTCAACAGTCACGCAATCATTGACTGCCTTTTCTTTCAAATCATTCCACACACAATGTTAATAAGAAAACATATTATCTTAGGCCTTACTCTCCATGAGTAAGGTAACGAGTTTTACTATATTAGAACTTTTTTCTATGGAAGCTCGCACAGCGGCCCCGCCACCGTGTACCTATATATTTTTTCCATGTTTCGGCGCACGATCTAACATTATATATGGGTAAAAGACACTTAAAAACAAGAAAAAAAAGTTGCAAAGTGGGGCACCACTTTGCAACTTTTTTTTCTTGTTTTTTAAAGTGTTACATTGCCAGAATACTTGAAGGTAAAGTCGCCAGGACTCCTTGAGCAGGACAGTCTAATAATCTCACTACCACCTTACTAACTAGCATATCTATCTAACGCGGATAGTTTTTCTCAATGAAACATAGCCCGACCCAATCGAACCGTTTTCAGCCTGACAAACGCAGGTAGCGACCATTAAAATTCAATGGTAATCGATCGAGGACCCAAACCCTTTTGTAACTACCCACAGCAAGTGACGTTGCGTATTTTTGGGGCTCGCCTATAACTGTGTAAGTATCGTTATTCGAGTAACATTAATATATCCATATTTGAGTGACTTCTAGAGCAGCTATACTCAACCTGCGGCCCGTCAAGCTTTTCCGTGTGGCCCTGTAGCCTACGATATTATTGGTGCTATATTTAGTGAGTGTACCAATGTGTATGTATCTATATTTGTTGGTTCTCTCCTTAATCACTTGCAAAAACTATTCCTCACCCACTCTTAACATGCAAAAGTTGGCCTGTGACATATGAAAACAGTCCCAAATTTCCGTTCGTGCTATTACTATTATAATAGGTAGAATTTTATTTTACTGTAGGTGATTGGGACCCATTATGACAATAATAGAAGAGCAATGTGGCCCAGAGAGAAAAATGGTTGAGTACGCCTGTACTAGAGTCTTGAGTATCTCATTTTTTTTCCTATTGATACGCACATTTTTGATCATTATCTCACTCTCTCATATTCACCAGCAATTTTTAGGGTTCCGTAGCCAAATGGCAAAAACGGAACCCTTATAGATTCGTTATGTCTGTCTGTCTGTCCGTCCGTATGTCACAGCCATTTTTCTCCGAAACTATTAGAACTACGCTGTTGAAATTTGGTATTTTGTGAACCGCATAAAGATTTTTACATAAAAATAGAAAAAAAAAACAATAAATTTTGGGGGTCCCCATACTTAGAACTGAATCTCAATTTTTTTTTTCATCGTACCCATACGTGTGGGGTATCTATGGATAGGTCTTTAAAAATGATATTGAGGTTTGTAAGATCAATTTTTCTTAAAGTGAATAGTTTGCGCAACAGACACTTCCAAAGTGGAAAAATGTGTGTCCCCCCCCCCCCTAAACTTCTAAAATAAGAGAATGATAAAACTAAAAAAAAATATATGATGTACATTACCATGTAAACTACCAGCGAAAATTGGTTTGAACGAGATCTAGTGAGTAGTTTTTTTTTAAAAGTACGTCATAAATCGTAAATCGCAACTTCTGCTTACGGAACCCTCAGTGCGCGAGTCCGACTCGCACTTGGCCGGTTTTTTTACGAGTAGCCGCGTAGCTTCCTGTCGGTACTTCTCCGTAAAAAATGACTAAATCGGACCGATCGCTAATCTTTATAAGGATCCGGATGCGGAATAAGCATTTTGTTTTTTTTTTACATGCCTGATATGACGATGACGAAACTCCCCCTTGTAATAAGCAATTACTTCGGATCTAACGAGGATAAAAGTGGTTGAAAATGGACAGCAAACTTACCCTAAGGTACTCAGGAAACCTGATACACTGCCTTCCGCATGCAGGGAGACAATGTCCCCCAGGTGCAAGAAACTGTCTCCCATTTTGGCACCTTCTCCTTACCCCCACCATGCAACAACACCTGTGAAAGAAAGAAAGGTTTATAAAAAAAATACCTCGTTGATCCACCATGTTAACCAGTAACTGGATTGTGTAGATCACAAGGTCTAACGACCCCACACACCGTAGTGTCAGAGTTTCTAAACCGCCTCAAGGGCCTCTGACATGGTTTACAACATGATGACCACCATTTGGCGGCCGAGATTAAAGATGATATATCTTGCTTTAAGCACACCCAGGCTAATCAAGTTTAAAAAAAAAGGGAAGACTTATTGATTCCTAAATTCTGTAAAATAATTTTATTGTTAGTGTTCTTATGTCAGTAACACTAGCACTAGCAGCATAAGACGTGTTAAGTTAGACCTAACCAAGATATAAGACTGTACAATGCGTTTCAAATAAGAATAGGAATGCCAAAGACCTCTATCTGTCAAATGTCTCTAAAAGTACGGTTTGTATAAAAAACTTAGTTGCATTTCAATAACGGTTTATTTTTCTTCGTTTAAATAAGTCTTAAATAAAACGTTCTATAGTAGTAAATTAGCTAAATATAATGTACTTATTTAAAATCATAAATGTCTCTTGAAATGTACGGTTTGTATAAAAAACTTAGTTGCATTTCAATAACGGTTTATTTTTCTTTGTTTAAACAAGTCTTAAATGAATTTTAAATAAAAACATTCTATAGTAGTAAATTAGCTAAATATAATGTCATTATTTAAAGTCATCATTAGCTATTTAAACCATACAATAACATTTATTTCACTCAAAATTTGTAAACAACAATGAAAAAATAATAATCTTGCTTTGCTCACCCTACCTAATAGGGAATATGCATAAAAAAAAATATTTATTATCTAAACACTTTATCTAAAAATATACAAAAATATATTAACTACTAACAGTGTACTAAAACCAGAGTACTAAATATATTAATTACTAACAGTGGAAATAGAATCAAAATTGCTCGAAAAACAAACGAGATATAATTATTTTACACGAGATATAATTAACAAATATATCTGTCCCTCTCGCGAAAACGCTGTTTTCTATGGCAGATGTATAGACGTCACGTAATGTGACGTCAAATTCCATGTCGGACTTCTCGTTCTAAAAGTAATCTTTGAAGCGATATAACTTCATCGCTGATGAAGATATTTAAAAAATATTTTCTAGAGTGTTTACTGGAGCTTATAAGTAATTCATTTTATAAATAAAAATATCGCGTGCATATTCCCTATTGCTTAGAATTGACAGTTATGACGTCACAATATGGCGCTGAGTCGATCTTATTTGAATCGCATTGTAGAACATTTTGGACCTCTAACCTCACAATAAGCCTACGCATAGAAACGCCAGTTTCCTTGGATACTGTCACAAAACTTCGTTGAAGTAGGATTTGCATTGGAAACCGAGAACCTTTCCCAGACAAATACGGCTAGTATTTTTGTAGAAAAGTCGTCCAACTTTGCAGCTGGAAAGGCTTTGCTGCCTTTCTACTGGATATGGATCGACATTCCGAAATACTTTTGCGATTCAAGATAAATGCAAACTTTTCTCCCAAAGACAAATGTGACAGGACCACCCATAAAGGAGGAGGTTATCAATTCGGTTGTATGTTTTTTTTTTTATGTTTGTTACCTCATAACTCCGACAATTATGAACCGATTTGAATTTTTTTTTTTTTTCTGAAAGGATATACTTGCAGATTGGTCCCATTTAATCATATCAAAATCGATTACGAACTTTGGATTTTAAATCGAAATCGCTGGAATTTGACTATTTAGATGATTCTTTGATAATCGAAATTGCGTATTTTGCTTTTCTGCGATTTTGTAGTGGTGTTGTTAGGTGTGGGGCACCACTAAAAAGTGAGAAATAAAAAACTTTTTACAAAAAAATACAACCGACTTCTAAAAAAAAACACTACGTAAAAAATAACTTTAAATTCGGAAGTCGGTTTCAAAATACGAAGAAACTAACAAAAACACCGACTTCCGAATTTAAAGTTATTTTTTACTTTGTAGTGTTTTTTTTTTAGAAGTCGGTTGTATTTTTTTGTAAAAAGTTTTTTTACTCTCAGGTACACACTTTTCATTTCTATTTAGGATTCTGTAGCTGTTGGAAGACATTTCTTTAGAAATAAGCATCACCTTTGTACCTATTTATCAATTACTTGTTCATGTCGGTTGGTTGTATTTGTGTCGCATTGTCGTGTCGTGCCTGTCACCGGTAACCTTAAGTCATTTCAGAGAACGACTTTTGGAAATCTAAGGTGATTGAATAATTGCAGTGTTCTATTAATTTGTCCTTACGGTGAGAGTAAGGGCCATTTTCCTGTCATGCGTGTTTTCGCTTGTGATGTCATAGTCTATGAACATGTGTGCGACCCGCGTCACAGTAAAAACAACACTGAAGAGTGAAGACAGAAGAACTTCGGAGCCGCCCGCATCCAGATAGCACGCACGTGGTTTGTACGCCCGCAACCAATCCGCATTCCACGCGCGTGCTGCCCGCATGACAGAAAAAACATGTAAGATGAAATGACAGAATGCGGGCTGAAAACACGCATTACAGAAAAAGGCCCCTCATCGTCACTATAAGTAGTAATAGGTTGTCAAAATACGAGCAGATAATACATAGACAAGTATGACATAACACGTTTGTAAGTCGTATCTAGGTCCGAAAATCCATATAAATACAGTTATTATCAAAATAAATATCTAAAGTACTTACGTCATAATAATATTGAATAAATCTCTTTCCTATCTTGCTGATCATAAATGCGTGTTTATTTAATGAGGACTATCCAGTTTTCATTCATGTGCAAGATTAACGGAACTATCTACCCGTCGAAGACGTATTTAAATAAAAATACCTACCTTATCTATATGAATGATTGATATTATCTTGCATGTGTTACATTATTATGATATAGGTAGGTAACGTTTATTTTTTTTTGTGCTCGATATTCGTGAGTATTGACCCCTGTGCTAGGAAAATCCTGTGTTATGGGGGCCATCCAGTCGTCCGTTAGGGTTGATGTACAAAATTAGGTAAGGTCAAACGTGTAACAGCGTGCCTATCTTAATCCTAATGTATAAAATCTTTTTTTTTTATACAAAACGGGGAAACTCTTGGCCCAAATCTCACCTGATGGAAAGTGATGATTAGGCCGAAGATGGAAGCGAGTTTCACCCGGAATCCTCTTACACAGAGGAGCTGGCTATCATACCTTTAACTGCCGGAACACAACAATGCTGTTAACATTGTTGTTATGGCGACAGACTTGGACATGATGGTGGTAGCTTGCCAGGCGGACTTAGAACAAGTCCTACCACCAACCAAACCGAGCAAAAAATTTACCCCCGCTGGGAATCGAACCCGGGACCTCTGGGTCTGAATCAGGTGGTATAACCACGAGACCACGGAGGCGGTTAGTGTCACCTGTTTAGCACCATCCAGGGACCACGTGTAGGGATTCGCTGAAGGGTATTCTCCTACGGACGCGTGTGACTCGGCCCCTTTCCGTCGGAGTCTTTCCGTTACTGGTGACTGAGTGACTAAGTGACTGACAGAACGTATAGCCGACACTTCAGGTCGTGGAAAGCTGTTTGGCATGTGGGTTTCTTCGGAAGTATATAAGAGCACTACGAAATTTCACGAATTTCTACGGGAACGGGAAAAACGAGATATACGCGTACGAAGCCGGCGCTAAAGCTAGTTTATTTCATAAAATATGTAAAGTTGTTAGTCTAAGTATAAAATATAATATCTGGAAGTACAGAGGGCTTAGCACGAATATTTTTGACGTATAGTAACGTTACGTAAAATTTTACTACAGCTACAATACTCGTTTTGCACATAATATTTATTTGAATTACAAACTAAATTCATATTTTTGAATGATATAAATTGTGTATGTCCCGTAAAATTAAACCAAAATAACATGGGGTTGTAGTTTTTCACATTCAAAATTCACTTACGTTAACGTTACTATACGTCAAAATATTCGTGCTAGGCCCTCTGATCCTTTTACGAAAAGTCTTTCTCAGATAGCTAATAGGCTTATTTTCATGAAAAAACATTACCTTCCTTCTGCGGCAGTCGCGTAAAAATGCACGGTTCCTGTGGCTTTGGGCACAGAAAAGTCTCAAGAAAATGCTGTAGTATTTGTTAATTACAAAAACACTACACTTTATGATCATGAAGTTTACACCATGCACATTAAACACCTCTATTTACTGCTAGGAACTGTTGATGTTGCCAAAGATCACAAACATAAAGTAGACAAAATTGCTTGAATTTAAACAGCACCCCGCAATGCAGTTACACCGCTAGGCTGCATTATAAACTATGGTAATAGCCTGCACGAATTCGGTCTTAAAAACCTCTTTTAAGGAGGTATAAAAAATATTTTCCAAGAAATCTTTTACCTAACGAAAACAGTTCTATCTTCTCATAAGCCGATAAACTATGGTAATGGCCTGCAAGAATTTGGCCACAAAAACCTCTTTTAAGTAGGTATAAAAAATATATATTCCAAGATTTTTTTTAAACGAAAACAGTTTCTTCTTATAAACCGAGTGCACGCTGGGCTTTCCCATCAGCAGATGTCAACTTCCTTATAGACTATCATCCTAGATGCAAAACACTATTTCGGTATTTAAAACTTACCGCGTGGATGCAAACGGGTAGCATGCGGTGCGCGCGGGGCACAGCTTTCGAAAATATTTTTAAGTGAAAACTTCTTTAGAACTTCTAGTGAGAACTTTTCTTGGGATGGGTATAAAATGTAAAACTCGCGTCAGGACACGTGACCTGATCGAAAATTCGTAAGACGGATGATTAAAAAATGCACAACAATCCCGGAGCGCAACCCATTGTTTTTTTTTTTTATTTTGAATACACTTGGTCAGAGATGACAGAGACAAAGGCTACGATGGAGCGAGCTTACCTAGAAGGAGCCTGTTCACTCTAACTTTGAAAAGATTACGGTTGTAAGCGTTCGGAAACACAGACGCAGGCAGAGAGTTCCACTCTTTTGCTTTGCGCATTATAAAAGTCGCTATCTATCACTATCAGTTATTTTCAATGTAAGGCCTTATTTTTTACTTTAAAAATCATTTTACGAAAACAATTCTGTCTTCTCATAAGCCGAGTTCACTATAGGATTTCCCATCAGGAGATGTCAACTTCCCTATAAACTGTCATCCTTTGTTTAACATTAAATTGAAAAGTATTTCAATATTTAAACTTTCCGCGTGGAAGCATGCGGGGAGCAAGCGGCACGCGCGGGGATCTCGGTGCTCATTTTCGAGCTTTCAGTTATTTTGGAAGCAGCCACTTAGTTCCTACTTTCATAACATAAAAACTCATGTGCAATGGCTGTGCGTCGCCTGCCAATTATTGAGTGACTGAATGATTACAAGATACAAACTTCTGCCACTGGCTTCACCCGCGTCAAATTGGAATATTATCCCAAGGGATAATAATTCTATGTCCTAATCCAGGACATGCTCTACCCGTGTGTCAATTTTCATCTAAATCCGATAAGACGTGAAGAGGCAACATAATTACAGACATACGGACAAAGTTACTTTCTTATCCTTTCTATGTGAAAGTTAGTTTTGATCGCTACTCTTTCATGCCTAAATGGCTGAACCAATTTTGTTGAATACTGGTACAGAGATTGGGTCGTTGCGGTGTTGAGGGTACTTTAAATACGCGGGCAAAGCGGGAAAACTGTAGTTTACTAACTTCTACCAGTACCTTCGCCCGCGTGATCGCTAGAGAACATAATGCCGGGATATATATAGCATGTGGTATTCTAGACAGTAATCTACCTCTATACCATTTCAGTAGTGCGATTCACTAAGGCAGAACATCTTTACAACCAAGAAATCATCGTTGAAACATCTGTTAAATATATGCCACATCAGATGTTTCAACGATGATTTCTTGGTTTTAAAGATGTTCTTCCTTAGTGAATCGCACTACAGGTGTTCTGACTTGAAAGAGTAACAAACATCCATCCATCCTCACAGACTTTCGCATCACTACATATTATTAAAACAGTCCTCCGCCGCGTCTGTGTCTGTCTGTTCGCGATAAACTCAAAAACTACTGCAACGATTTTCATGCTGTTTTCACGAATAGATAGAGTGGTTCTCGAGGAAGGTTTTAGTAAGTATATAATTTGCCAAGCGAGCAGAGCCGCGGGGATCAGCTAGATAATAATTATTAGTAGAATAGTAGGGTTAGTTAGAGTAGTCAGTAAGTAGTACCTATAGGATGATATTAGAATGCAATTTTAGAAATATGTGTAAACTTGTTGCCTGCCAAATATCAACCAAACGTTTCTAAAAACACCAATAAACCTCGGCCCCCAAATCAAAAGCTAACACGATTAAGCTTCAGCAGTTACCGCGTCACTATCACATGCCGACAAAATTGAAGGCTCTTTAGTTTGCTGAACACATAGGTAAGTGTCCTGTCCAGAAATATGTGTAAACTTGTTGCCTGCCAAATATCAACCAAACGTTTCTAAAAACACCAATAAACCTCGGCCCCCAAATCAAAAGCTAACACGATCAAGCTTCAGCAGTTACCGCGTCACTATCACATGCCGACAAAATTGAAAGCTCTTTATATTGCTGAACACATAGGTAAGTACCCTGTCCAGAAATATGTGTTAACTTGTTGCCTGCCAAATATCAACCAACCGTTTCTAAAAACACCAAAAAGCCTCGTTCTCCAAATCAAAAGCTAACACTATCAAGCTTCAGCAGTTACCGCGTCACTATCACATGCCGGCAAAATTGAAAGCTCTTTATATTGCTGAACACATAGGTAAGTACCCTGTCCAGAAATATGTGTTAACTTGTTGCCTGCCAAATATCAACCAACCGTTTCTAAAAACACCAAAAAGCCTCGTTCTCCAAATCAAAAGCTAACACTATCAAGCTTCAGCAGTTACCGCGTCACTATCACATGCCGGCAAAATTGAAAGCTCTTTTTTTTGCTGAACACATAGGTAAGTACCCTGTCCAGAAATATGTGTAAACTTGTTGCCTGCCAAATATCAACCTAACGTTTCTAAAAACACCAAAAAACCTCGGCCCCCAAATCAAAAGCTAACACTATCAAGCTTCAGCCGTTACCGCGTCACTATCACATGCCGGCAAAATTGAAAGCTCTTTTTTTTGCTGAACACATAGGTAAGTACCCTGTCCAGAAATATGTGTAAACTTGTTGCCTGCCAAATATCAACCTAACGTTTCTAAAAACACCAAAAAACCTCGGCCCCCAAATCAAAAGCTAACACGATCAAGCTTCAGCCGTTACCGCGTCACTATCACATGCCGACAAAATTGAAGGCTCTTTAGTTTGCTGAACACATACCCTGCCCGAGGCAAGGGGGCGATGGGAAAATTTCCTTTGTTGGTATTAGTTACACACTCTGTTATGCTTCCTCCACACTATTCCGAAGTTGCACGAGGCGAAGTGCTCTCCGAAGTTGATCGAAGTCCGAAGTAGGTGTCCACACACTCGAGCAACTTCGCGAGGAGCTCAGTCCCCCGTTCCCCTCACGATAGGCATAATGGATAACGTTCATGTGGCAACTGCCGTTGCAATGTGTACTCTCGAGTAATAAAAATACGTGGGTATTTACTATGGCTGACACGAACCGAAGTAAGCCGAAGTGAGCCGAGTAGTGTGGACAGACGCTTCGTGTTCGAACATCGAGTCCTTTGACTCGGGCGCAAAAACCGACAACAACTCGAAGTCGCCCGAGGCGAAGCGAAGTGCCCCTCCACACTATTGTATTCGCTCAACTTCGATCAACTTCGGGAATAGTGTGGTGTGGAGGCTACTTTAGGTTGGACGGAAAGTTCTCGCTTTTTACTCTTGTGATAGATTTTTCTGAATCGTCGTTTTATATGAATGTCACCGGAAAATTGCAAACGCCATAAGATTAAGTCATAAGTCATGTATTAATTTGTTAACCTGTAAGTATACAAAATAGTTGTTAAAAAAAAACAGGTGCGCTATGTTATGCCAGATGGGGTACAAATATGAATACACAGAATATTTCATCATAATTACACACATTATTTTTTAATATAGCAGTCATTGATTTTCTAAATAAAAATAAAATTGAAAAGGTAAAGAAAGTAAATATTAACAAATGTCAAAAAAACAAAAAAATAATAACAAAAATTCAAATAATGTGCAAACAAAAAACGTAAAAATAATACAAAATGTCACGAGCAATGTCAAAAACAAAATGGACTTAATAAACATACCATACCAGGTCAATTAGTACAAACAGTTATCACATTTTTTGTGTCAAAAATTCCGAAATGCTGTAATATGCTTTGATCAACAAAACACATGTCATGTCATGCGTTTTGTCATGTGTTTATTGAAGTAAATCTTTATCACAATAGGATTTCTTGAAATATTATGGAAAAATCGTATATATAAATCTACAAAAAAAATTTCACATTGTTTCTGTACCGTTTTGGACGTAAAATCTCTTTATAGATGAAATTTTCTTCTCGTATGTATAGGGATTTCTCTTCACTGGCTGATCTTTTTCGTAAATGCAGTTTGCAGTCATTTTTAAAATATGGCGCAAGATTCATATGAAAAACAGTTTTTCATCGCCAAAGTCCTAGGATTTTACAAAGACCTGTATTATTGGAAACTAAACAGGATTATCCGGACGATACGCTGAATGCTACTGTGAAAAATAAAATCATACTCTGAAGCTTTAGATTTTCATTTCCTGAGCACGACTTTTCGTTCCAGTCTTTCTTTTATCAAATACCACGCTACTTTCTTCAAAGATTTCTTATTCCGCCACGTCGCCACGTACCGAAATTGTATCATAAACAATATTACCTACACACGCAAAAGTTTCACGCCAAGAAAATCATGTTATAAGAAGCTTTTCGGAGCCGAAGTCACGTAATATCTCGCTCATATTAACTTACGAGCGCATTTTATGAAGTACCGAAGTTATATGAACGGGGGAAAAGTTAGTCATAGTAAATCTTAAGCTTTAATAAATTGATAGCTAAAACATGACTCCTGAGGATAGGTAAGTGATCTTTTTCTATATACTTATAGTCATGTCAGTTGTATATATCCCTTGGTGCCTATTATAATTGGCCTAACTCAAATCTGTCTTCTGCTTGATAAGGAGGGAAGTGGAAATTATATTAATTTTTTCCTACTCCTCCGCTGTACTCTTCTGATTAATTTCGATGCGGGATCCAAGACAGTTGAATCGTTTCTCCGGGACTCGTCGGGCATCATTGGCTCGGCGTTCTGGTGGTCGCCACTGTTGATTCTGGCTTTCAGAAGTTGCAGTGGTTGGGAATGTGTGGCGGGCTTGTCCCAAAAAATAAAGACTTTATAGTCAAGTAACGATTCCTTATTTATTTTGTTACAGGGGAGTTACATAAATCCTAACTAATATTATTTCATCATCATATCAGCCAATTGCAGTCCACTGCTGAACGTAAGCCTCCCCCAAAGAGCGCCAACCATCCCGGTCTTGAGCAGTCCGCATCCATCCACTGCCAGCCACCTTCTTTAAATCATCGGTCCATAGTGCCGCAGGGCTACGTTTGTCTACACGCGGTCTCCATAAATAAATAATATTGTTTATTAAAATAAGACGAGCTCGAGGCTAAACAATAACAAGCGCACAGGTCGATCTTCAAGGTTAAGTAACGCTTGCCGAGTGCCGGAACCACTAAATTTTACGCTTGAAGGAACTCTTTCATCTTTCTTCATGTCAAGGGGAAGCACGAAGCACAGTTCCGAGTTTTATGGTAGAAACAGCAAAAGAATTAGACATAAACTCGTTTCGGTGAAACGAATATGTAGAAGTTAGTTTTGGAAGCTCGAAAAATTGAGAACTGCTCAACACATTAAAATATTGTTTTAAATAGTCAAGAGCACAATGTTCACTCATAACATATTGAAGAGCAAGCAGTGGGATCTGAGGGTTCTTCTCTGACGGATTGGTAACCATTTAAACTTACACATACATCGGTCGTTAGGACAACCTTTTAGTACCTATTCACCTAATATTAAGAATTCGTTGTAATTACTTTATTAAATTAATCTAGTGAACATTTTGGGGTTTTTTTTACTCCTTCACTGCCCATCGCATTTACACCAAAACAACATTTATAATGATACAATCATAATAAAATACATGTACAAAGGCGAGCTTAACTCAAAGTTGAGTTTTCTCCCAACAAATATTTGAGTGATATAGAGTTCATCATAGAGTGTAGGATCCAGTGTACAAATAATACCTATATCTACATAAACATCGAACAGTAAGCAGGTCAATAATAATTTCCATAGAGCATTCAAACTGGACATAAAGCTTATTTTCTGCAACTATTTTGTGTGCTTTCACGCTACATTCACGTCTCATAAAATTTTCCACTCGACCAGTTTGTTGTGCCACCGACATAAGTTCCTTATCTTGAATACAAGAGCTAAATGCGAAAGCTGGTGAAATCGTAATCATAAAAGATCAAACGGTGGTCGCACGCCGTGAAACTACAAAGTAAGAGTATCATAGGCGAAGAGCTCTTAGCTGAGGTTATTAGGTGGGAGTATTTCAAAGAGTATTTCAGGGAGTGTAATTTTCGTCATAATTATGTAAGTACTGGTATGGGAAAATGTCGTGAGGATAGTTTTGAGAATGTGGCTTGATATAAGATTAGGGAAAGACCAAACAAATAATGGATGGAATGGATTTTGATGGACTGTGAAACATGATAATGCAAAAGATAATGCGAATGCAAAGAGGGATACTACTGAGATGTGTATGAAATAAAACATTAGAATAGTTAATAACGGGATTGCTACCATGTATCTTTTTCTTTGCGAGTTTTCGATATTTCGGGTTACTATTCTAATTCTTGTTCTTGAGTGAAGACCTCGAATCGCCAAACATAAGGTAGGACGCCCTCAGGCTAGGTGGAGCCCTTGCGGTGGTGGACCGGTGATCGAGCCAAATGGCGTGCACTTGGAGAGGCCTATGTCCAGCAGTGGACTGTTATAGGCTGATGATGATGATGATAACCTATTCTAATGTTAGTGGCCATGAAAGTTTAAAATGAAATAAAACATGTTACGATAACCCCTTTATTAGGATAAGTGTGAGAATGACAAAGGCTAACATTTTATTATATTTAAATATGAATGGCAATGGTGCTCATGTCGACAATTATTGTGCTAATTTGAGATGTAGCATGGAAGAAAAATTAAGACCAAAGACAGCGAGCAATAAAAATTAAGACCAAATAAAAAAATACATCAAACTCGATCAAATCCGGATTAAGCCAGCTGTTTCATTTCACAACACAAGTAATGATTGATACACCTGAAACTGCTAAAAACAATGACAGAGCGAAACACAGAACACCCTAATCTAACACCACGAATTTCGCGAAGCAGACAGTTGATACAAAAACATTTGAAAATGCAACACTTCCTCAAATCCTACCTACGGAAAGTTACAGTTTATTTGTACGGACAACGATCCGTTGGCAAGGCATGGTTCGTGTTCCAGTTACGTGTGTTCATCATCAAAGATATTTAGATTAGAAAATATCTTAGACTGAATAACAGCAGCTCGTTATTTTATAGGTTTGGTATGATTTTGAGAAATGAGGGTAAATATTGTTTAGATATTGTTTATGTTGAGAGCTAACTCAGGTATCTACTTCTTTTATGTTATGAGGTAAGATTGCGTTATCGTTATCTCTCTAATTAATAGTGTTGTAAAGATGGTAGTTTAGTGTGTAAACCAGATCTGCTTTCGCATAATTTGGCTCTTAGTGTGGTTACAGATTTGATTTTTACAGATTCTAATCGCAATTATTACATATCTTAGGTGATGATCTGCTCATATTTTGGAATTATTTATTTTTTGGCGTTATTTGGCAGTGTGCATAATTTGTTCCACAGTACCTTTTAAATATCAGACAAGCTCTAGACGTGAAGACCTGTAATTGGCCATTAAATACAATACAATGGTGACAAGTAACTGTATGATAATCTGACAAGATTATCATACAGTTACTTATCACCATTGTATTTAGCTGTAAGTCTTCCATAGTCTTTAAGAGTCCTATTACATTTTTTACGGAAATTCATGATTTTTGACGCTGTAATTTTCAGCAGCAGTAAGATATTTTAATTATTTGATCCTGAATAACGATAGTGCCAGTCTCTTTCTTGTAAGTTAGAATTACACATTTTCATTTTTCTTTTCGTGTAATTTACTATAAATATTTTACGAACTCAGTTTGCAAGAAAAAATGTAGGCGATGGAACTTTGACGGTCAAATTCACATTGTTACAATCAATTATTTTAAAAGCTGGAATGACTAAAAGGTAAGTTGAATGTTTTACTTGTTTATTGGAGTTCTAGAATTTCTTTAAATTCCTTGAGTTTTCACGGAAAAAAACGTAAAGAAAGCCTTATTTAAGCCAGAAATGTCTTGATTCAGCGTCCATTATATTCCAAATAAAAACAATTTTATCAAATAAATTAATAAAAAAAACAAAATTGTGTGGTTACTCGGAACCTTGGAAAAACTAATCTATACCAACTTGAGAAAGGTCGTCTGTCGGGTCAGGTAGTTTGCTTCATCAATAATTAGGTATATTTATTATTTAACACCAAATAACAAGGCATTAAAACAGTAAAGCTAACCTAACCCTTTGCTGATAAACGCCCACTATGCGCTGAAAATAGGTCCACCTTAGGCCGAGTAAACAATGAACTGTCGTTAGGGATAATGACCATGTTTGGCAAACAATTCGGTGACCGGGTTTATTGTTCACAGTTCAGCCATGTTGCCAATTTTCTAAAGGAAATGCTGGCATATAATTCAAAAGTAATCTTACTTAGGTACTTCAGTTTGCATGGATATTTGTTTCTAAATCACGCTCGAACGGCTCAATGGATCTGGATGAAATTAGCACAGAGCAGTATGTAGGCAATTATTTATCCCAGGAAATAGGTTCCCTTGGGATAATTTTCGACATTCACGCGGGCGAAGTCGCTGGGTGAAGCTAGAATTGTTTTAAAATTTCCTGGTGGAGTCTGTATTTCCTGATAACTCGACCTGCAGTGAATAGGTTACTTCTAGGTGAGCGTTCTTCATCGCTTTCCATCAGGTGAGATTGTGGAAAAACGCGAGCCCATCAACAATAATTTAAAAATGATTAGTTTGAATTACTTGATTGTTTGTAGGAGGTTAATATATTTGAAAGTCATATTGCGAAAATTATTTAATTGATGGAAATCTACGTTTTTGCTGCGTACGATATAACCCCCGGAAAATGCACGGTTCCCATTGAATACAACACGCAACAGGAAAGTTACAGAATGAAGTTAGTTGTTTCATTATATTTGAGGCGTTTTTCCGTGACATTGGTAATTAGCAGGTACTTAGCAGTTATGTAGGTCAACGAATTACATTTAACAAGAAAATCGTCAGCACATCTACTGTGGTTAGAAGATAAAACTGTAATGTCATCAAATCCGTGCAATTTGTTCAGATTGCAGCATGTAAATCTATTTGGCCATGGTCAGGCTGGTCAGGCATGATATAACGAGATGTAGTCCAATGAAATAATTGTAGTAGCCCAGCATCATACGGCTCGGCACGTGGACGCAAACTGCCGTTAGTAGTAAAAAGAGAAGATGTTTTCGCAACATGAACGGTTTTTTTATATTTTAATTTTATATCAAGGATAGAATTGATAAAAGGAAAGGCGGTATGTTTGAAAAGAGGTTAAATAATAATAAAGAGGCACCCGTGGCTACATAATAACAGCCGCACAGGTTGATCTTTAAGGTTAAGTAACGCTTGCCGAAGTTGGTCTGTGGATGGGTGACCATCTTAATATTCAGAGTTTCCTCCGTTATCATTTGGAGATCTTTGGCAGTCGTTACGGATAGTCAGCAGCCAGAAAATCTGACAACAGTCTTGCCAAGGAGTACCGTGTTACCCAGTTAATGGATTGTGGTGGTCTGGTAGGCAGCCTCTCCACGTAAAATGCTGATATTCAGCTGAATCCGGTTTGACTGGAAGCCGACCCCAATATAGTTGGGAAAAGGCTAGGCAGATGATGATGTTTGGAAAGGGGAAATACCTGATAAAATTTTGTCCGACTACTATTTAGTGACTTGGATCGTATCCTAATAGGAAATTTCAGCCATAGCACCGCATGGGGTTATATGAACTGTGCTGCTGTAGAAGAACGGGCGGAGGCAGTGAACCTCACCTTGTTGGATTTTATAAATTTCACCGAAAATAAAATTAATTGGTAAAAAACATACGAACAATTTTGGCGGCAGCACTCCTAAATTGGTATGTGAGTCTTTACATTGTGCACATACGAAAATGAGGGAAACTACACTTAAATTTATCGACAGAAAACGTTTTTTTTTTAAGTTTGTTCACAACTGTGACCCCAGTGCAAAAGAAACTGTGTAACTTTTAACTAAATGATATATTGCAATTGCAGTTGTAAACAAACTACTTATAAAAAAATCGATAAAAAAATATTTAAAAAAAAACTATTTTACGTCGATATAAAAAATTTTTTAGTTCGTAGTGTTTTTTTTTTTTGGAAGTCGGTTGTATTTTTTTGAAAAAAGTTTTTATTTTTTCACGTTTTAGTGGTACCCCACACCTAACAACACCACTGCAAAATCGCAGAAAAGCAAAATACGCGCAATTTCGATTACTTGGATGACATAAAACTATCATCTAAGTAGACGAATTCCAGCTATTTCGATTTAAAATCCAAAGTTCGTAACCGATTTTCATAAAATTTAAATGGGACCAATCTGCAAGTATATCTTTTCAGATAAAACAAGAATTTTTCAAATCGGTTCATAATTGTCGGAGTTATGAGGTAACAAACATAAAAAAAAAACATACCACCGAATTGATAACCTCCTCCTTTTTGGGAAGTCGGTTAAAAATTAGGTATAGTTTCCCTCATTTTCGTATGAGCACAATATAAAGACTAACACTGTATAAGAACAGAAAGATTACAATGATGTTTTAAAGACGATATTGTCAAGGACAAACTCCCAAAACATTTGCAAGATGTTCCAATGAACAATACAATTTCAGTTTTGATAATAGAATTTCGTCCACAGTGAGTTTGGAGTACAATTGTTGAACAGAACAATCAAATTAGCTGTTTAAGACTGAGAATAAACTCGGGGATTTTATCGAGACAGGAATCCGTGTTCTTACTTCGTTGAACGTAGCAATTTGGAGAGCGCTATATTTTCACAGAGGTAACCATTTCTGAAATGGAATTAATAATTAAAGTTTTAACGAACTATTTGTATTTCTCGACATTTAATCAACTGGACTTTATTGGACCCTTGTCAAGAAGTATAGCCATTTCTTTTTTTTTCTACTATTGATAGTCATACGTTTGACCGCTATCTCACCTGATATTAAGCGATGATGCGGTCTAAGGTGGAGCACGCTTGCCTAGAAGTAACCTATTCACTCTTGTCTTAAAGACTCCCAGGTTGTAGCTATCAGGAAACACAGACTCAGGCAGGGAATTCCACTCCTTAGCTGTACGCACAATGAATGTATTCCCAAAACGTTTTGTGCGTATAGGTGGGATGTTTCCATTTGAAAAATTTACTGTTAAACGAAGGGTTTATCCTTTTGTTCATTTATTGAAATTGCTACTATGAGGACCTCTGCAGAAGGCGTTTTCTAAACGCGCTTCAGAAGCAGACAGTCCCGCTTGTTGTTGGTAATCTACAGAGCGCCACGAGCGCGCGTTCGTAAAACGTGCGTATTCAGCGCGTTAATCATACGCCATTTGTAAAATTTACTAGTAAAACTGACTAGTAAAATCTATAAAATTATCGATTACTGCAATACCCATCTTAATAATCTTTATAAATAACTCTAACACTTCCTCAATATTACTAATACTTATAATTAGAAAATGGGCCTTAACGCGTAACACGTAAACACCATTGACCATCAAACCATCACCACTGCGCTCTGTTTCGATAGTAACGATCAATAAACCCAATATAAGCTAAGTGTAATCGAAACGTTACGATGGAAAAATCTCAGTTTAGTTGAATTGGAATTCAGTCCAGTCGTTGATAGGTATTGATCGCATAATTTGATGGTATTCATTAAGCCGTTTCTCGATATCCGAATAGCCTAAGTATGTATTAATAGGGGCTTACTAAGAGCTACCGTTTTACCCAGATAATGGGTTGTAGAGGTCTGGTAGGCAGCCGCTCCACGTAAAATACTGGTATTTTGCTGAATCCGGTTTGACTGGAAGTCGACTCCAATATAGATGGGAAAAGGCTAGGCAGATGATGTTCGAATAAGGACCCACTTACAATAACCTCACGTAACATATCAAGAGGATCAAGAGTGTCTAAACACAGCCATCACCACTGCGCTCTGTTTCGATAGTAACGATAAATAAACCCAATTTAAGCCAAGTGTAATTGAAATTTTCCGATCGAAAAATCTCAGTTTAGTTGAATTGGAATTCAGTCCAGTCGTTGATAGTTGTTGATCGCATAATTTGATGGTTAAACGGTAATTGAAGAAGTTTATTGTAGAGAGTCTGTAGACAAAGTGGCATTCTATCAGGGATCTCAAAGATATATGTTCTCTTCAAAGTTAGATTGAACAGGTTTATTATGGGTTAGCTCGTTCCATCGTCGACTTTGTCTCTATCATCTCTGACCTAGACTCTCAAGTCAAGAGCAAACCCACCTCAAATAAAAAAAACGCCAATCACGATTTTCAGTACAAAATGCATGGGATATGGATATCTGCAACCGAAATACTCGTGGTCAAACCCATTCTTTCGGCCTTATGACAATTAATAGTTATCGCTGATTGAATGCAATGGCCCCACAGAAATATAAAAAACAGATGAACGTCTTGATATGTTACGTGACATTAGAGTAAGGAGGCCCTGACTAGTACTTGGGCATTCGGACATCGTGAAATGTCTTAACGAATAAAAATGCAACAGAATTTGTTTGAAATTGCCTATTGAATATTTAGGTGGTGAAGCATGCCGAGTTTTCTGATATTCTAACAATGCGTAAGACGAGGAAGGCAATATGAGAATGGTGGCAGATCCACGTTACTGCGTTGTATGAGTATTGAAGAATAAAGAAATCGGAAAACGATTAAAAACAATTTTGCAATAGCTTACAGACTGATTAAATAAGTATTTATGCCACGCCCAACAATACGTCTTCCAATTGGAGATAGTAAAATCTTGTGGAAAGAAATAAAGTTTTCAACCTTCGTGCAAGCATGCAACGATAAATTAAAGGCTTAATCTCACCTTACCCCTGCTTGTTGCCAAGGGATACATTTACAGCCGACTCAAATTCCACAAACTTTTTGTAGGCCGCCAACGTCTTCCCCGACAGTTATTAACGATCTTGTAAAATAGAGGCTTGTTAACAAAAAAAAATAAAGGCTTTTATCCCAGACCATAACTTTAATCCACTTTTTCGAAAGAATGAGATTTGCCCACAACCATTTACTTGGTTAAAAGTTACTGTTATAGAAAAGAGCTTTATTGTCTTGAACCAGTCGATTGGTCGTATCGTACCTACTAGCTTTTGCAAGCGGTTTCAGTCGCCTGAAATTTCTTTATGGGTCTTGTTTTTTTCTCATTATTATTGAAATTAAATTAATTGATAAATAGGAGCTCGTGGCTAAATAACAACAGCCGCACGGATCGATCTTCAAGGTTAAGCAACGCTTGCCAAGGTTGGTCTATGGATGGGTGACCATCTTAACATATCGAGTTTCCTCCATGCCTAGGAAAGCACGTTGAGCCGTTGGTCCCGGCTGTCATTTGTAGATCTTTGGCAGTCGTTACGGATTGTCAGAAGCCAGTATATCTGACTCCAGTCTTACCATGAAGCACCGCGTCACCCATTTAATGGGTGGTGGTCTGGTAGGCAGCCGCTCCACGTAAACTACTAGTGTTCAACTGAATCCGGTTTGACTGGAAGCCGACCCCAATGTAGTTAAGGAAAAGACTAGGCAGATGATGATTATTGAAATGCTCGCGTTTCATCCTTTCACCTCATTCACATCCGAGGAAAAGCGTTGATGTGGTCGCCGATGGAACACGCTTGTCTGGATCTTAGTTTGCCAACTTTGCCATGAGTAATTACTTCCCAGAATTTGATCTATATCTATACTAATATTATAAAGAGGTAACATTTGTTTGTAAGTTTGTATGTAGGGGGTAATCTCAGGTACTGGTCCGATTTGAAAAAAAATCTTTCAGTATTAGCCCATTTATCGAGGAAGGCTATAGGCTACATATCATCACGCTAAGACTAAAAGGAGCCGAGCATTAATGGAAAATGTGACGCAGACGAAGTTGCGTGCAGCTAGTTAGCTACAATTTCGAATGGTGTAATAATACAGAGTGTTTTTTTCTTCAAAATCAACCGTTTTGATTCGTCCGTTTCGGAACTACGATTTTTCAAAAATCCAATGATTCAGTTTTACTTTTAATCAAAATCGGGCTCGAGACTACTTTCAGTTATTTTCGATATTCCTCATAGTTTCGGATTTGGCCTTAAAGGCAAACTTTAAAAAATCATTCCGTAGAATAGAGCTTTTATATCCTTGGACCAGTCTATTGGCATTATTTTTATAAGTACTTGCGAAGTCGCGGAGCGTAGACGAAGACTTGTAGTATAAAAGCTTAGATGAGAGCTCGACGAGTGGGTTGAGTATGGCTTTTATATCTACAACTTTTAGGTTGGAAGAAAAATGGTTCTACAGATTCCGAAGCTCTATTTACTGAGAATGGCTGATCTAGAAAAAAGTGTTGCAACTCGATTTTAAAACGAATTAGTGATAGTTGTTACTTTTGATCATCTATGATTTAGAAAATACAGAAAATAAACCCCAGAATTAGGAGTAATAAAATAAATAAACCTAACTAATATTATAAATTCGAATGTCAGTTTGTTTGTTACTGAGACCGTAACAAACAAACTAACATTCGAATTTATCCGCTTAATTTTCGATTGATGATTTCGATTTCTTTTTTTTCACGAATTTAGTCATTCAAATCATTGAACCGACTTTGATGAATTTTGTTACAGATAGATGGACCCTGGAGACGTTTGAGTGCTGCTTTCTTTTCTGAAACTTTTGGGGGCCGAGTCACCCGCGTCCGTAGGAGAATACCCTTCAGCGAATCCCTACACGTGGTCCCCGGGTGGTGCTAAACAGGTGACACTAACCGCCTCCGTGGTCTAGTGGTTATACCACTCGATTCAGACCCAGAGGTCCCGGGTTCGATTCCCGGCGGGGCAAATTTTTTGCTTGGTTTGGTTGGTGGTAGGACTTCTAAGTCCGCCTGGCAATCTACCACCATCATGTCTAAGTCTGTCGCCATAACAACAATGTTAACAGCATTGTTGTGTTCCGGCAATTAGAGGTATGATAGCCAGTTCCTCTATGTTAGAGGATTCCGGGTGAAACTCGCTTCCATCTTCGGCCTAATCATCACTTTCCATCAGGTGAGATTTGGGCTAAGAGTTTCCCCGTTTTGAATAAAAAAAATAAAAAATAAAAAAAAAAAAAAAAAAAACGAACGCAAACGAAGCCAAGGACATCCCCGAGTAATATTTCGTATAAACTGAAGTCATTTAAAATACATTAGCCTAACGCACTTATTAACAGCGGAGAAGGATGTGTTACATCAAAAAATACTTAGCGACTGCCCCTGTCAAAAATTACCTTTTTTTTTCCCCAATGTCAGCGTGCCAATTTTAGCAGTGTCAGTGGCTTAGTTGTTTTTTTAAAAGGCTCCACTTTTCCACGCAGAAAACAAGAAAGGAAAGTTAACAGGTACGGAGACAGAACAATTAAATCCCTGATAAAACAAAGCCGGGAATACTATCAGCGATTGTGAACTTAAACAAGTCTTCACAACTGCACCATTGTCTGTAGCCTGACCTCGTTTGCTGACATATTTTTGTTTTAAAGCTGCGTTTACACCAGAGATGTGCGAGGATGGGTAGCGAGGGATGTCATCATCTTACTAGCCTTTTCCCAACTATATTGGGGTCGGCTTCCAGTCAAACCGGATTCAGCTGAACACCAGTATTTTACGTGGAGCGGCTGCCTACCAGACCTCCACAACCCATTAACTGGGTAACACAGTACTCCTTGGCAAGACTGGTGTCAGATTTTCTGGCTTATGACTATCCGTAACGACTGCCAAAGATCTCCAAATGACAGCCGGGCCGGGACCAACAGCTAAACGTGATTTTCGAAGCACGGAGGAAACTCGGTAAGTATGTTAGGATGGTCACCCATCCACAGACCAACCTCAGCAAGCGTCGCTTAACCTTAAAGACCTGTGCAGCTGTTATTATTTAGCCACGAGCATTGTTAAAAAGCAATAGTTATCGCTTGCGCTAAGAGGCTAGGTAAATGAAGCAAGCTGCAATTTGTCGGAACGACACGGAGAACTTAAATTATCAACTGTAGCATTTTTTCAATAGCATCTTCGCTGTTTGATATCAAAAGTTCAACACCTATATTGAGGATGCTAACTGCCTCCGTGGTCGAGTGGTTTTTGTGACCAGGTTGTCGTGGGTTCGATTCCCACGGGAAGCAAACTTTGTAATGTTATTTCCAGTTTGGTTAGGACTATGTAGGCTTGAATCACCTGATCGTCTGATAAAGATGATCGTGCTTCGGAAGGCACGTATAATCCGGTGGTCCCGGCCGCCAAATGGCGGGCATTAAACCATGTCATACTCCCTTGAGGCGGTTTAGAAACTCTGACACTAGGGTGTGTGGCATCGTTAGACCTTTCTGCTCACACGATAAGAATAATTGAGGATGTTCTCTGCTACTATTAGGTACTTACGACGTTAACACAAAGAGATTAGGTACATGAAGCGATTCTATCGGTTCTTCAAAAACGCATTCCTCGCTAACAAATCTCGTACATGCCTGGTGGAAACGCAGCCTTAAACCCCCATTTTAAATGCTTTATGAAGTGAAAAGTTCCGTACTGGAACGTTGAAACTTTTCAAGTGAAGTTAGGTTAGTTTGACAAGATTGATGATCGCTTTGTATAAGGTTTTGTTAGTTTAGTTATAAGGGATGGGTAAGTTAACATCGAAAGTCGAAGAGTTTGTTTGTTTGAACGCGCTTATCTCTGGAACTAGTCGGATTTGGAAATTTATATATTTTTGCATATGAGAGCTAGAGGATCTCGTGGCTAAATAATAATTTATTTATTTATTTATTATTATGGCACTCCAACGAATAGTTCGCAGAAACATTACAGAAAAATAAAAATCTTATAAAAATAATTGTCACAACGAATTCTTCACTTAGAGGTGTGCACAGCACTTACAGAATTTTGGTAATTAATAGTATAATAAATAAAGAGAAAAGAAACAAGAAACAATAAAATACGGTACAAGGAATCAATCGAATAATCAATTATATAAATTAATTCGGATTGAGATAATATAAATTACATTATAATCCACTTTAAATTTCAGTGAATCACATAAAATTATGTTAAATTACTCTAAATTAAATTGAAAACTAAATTAAATTAAATGACAGTGAATTACATTAATTCAAATTAAATTACATTAAACCAAATTAAATTAAATATCATTACATTAAATTGTATTGAATTACATGATTAAATTAAATTAAATTAAATTATAATAGCCGCAGAGGTCGATCTTCAAGGTTAAGCAACGCTTGCCGAGGTTGGTCTGTAGATGGGTGATCATCTTAACATACCGAGATTCCTCTGTGCCTCGGAAAGCACGTTAAGCTTCTGGTCCCGGCTGTCATTTGGAGATCTTTGACAGTCGTTACGGATTGTCAAAAGCCAGAATAAAACTGATACCAGTCTTGCCAAGGAGTACCGTGTTACCAAGTTACTGGGTTGTGGAGGTCTGGTAGGCAGCCGCTCCACGGAAAATACTGGTAATAAGCTGAATCCGGTTTGACTGGATACCGCACCAAACATAGTTGGGAAAAGGCTAGGCACTTAGGCAGATGATGCATATGATAGCCACATTAATGAAGAAGGCTATTCGGGAACGGGATATGCGTATAAGAACTGCTTCTCAGCAAAAGCTAGTCCTCAAAATGTTCGTAAATTTAATTTTCGCTGTCGTTCCGAGAAATTGCAGCTGGCGACTAATCAGTGTACAGACGCCAGCACATCATGCTACAAAAATCTGTCAAATGTTTTAAATAGATTTTTAACTTTATAGCCAAACTGATTGGGTTCAATTTTAACTGTAAAAATTTTGCAGTTTCGGATAGCTGATGTGCTGGCCTGTACCTACACTGAACAGTTCAATTATTCGCAGAGATATTAACTACACAATTCAAAAGTCATTAATTCAAATTAGGCAGAGAGACTTTTTGAACGTCAAGTTCTACAAAAGACAGTCTCCCAAAACGCCCGCCCGTCACCACTTCCTAGTGTTTTAGCTGTGGAGAAGAAGTGGCCAACAAACTCCGCAGCAACACATCTGTCTGTTACGTTTTAGGAACTAGAATTTATACAATGAGTAGAATGCAAAGTAAGTAATTAATACATGACACAAAAAAAAATACAAAATACAGAATTTTGAGTCGCGCCTTTGTAGCATCAAGAGATTATCAAACCAGCGATCCAGATCCAAAACTTGATGATCTTGTGCGTTGATTCATCAAGAGATTAAATATCTCAAGGCATTTTATAATCTTATGGATTCTGCAACAGGGATGATTCCTGATTCAAAAATAATTGATTATATTTAGTCTGTTAGTTAGATTATCGAAAAAGATTGGACACGTATTTTTTATCAAATCAATGAAAAATATGAAAATAAAACACAGTGGGGGCTTGTGACGTCACTGTTCTGTAAAATGTGTATGACCAATTGACGTCACACGAGAAAAAATACGTCTGTACATGTTTTTTGGAAATCTATCGGTCGGACTATTTAGATTTTTTCTGTCATCTACCTTTTTATCCGGACACAGTTACAAGTGAAGGGCACGTCATAGCCACGTCACAGCGAAAGAAAAGCGGCCGCGACCCGCTTTCAGTGTAGCAGAGGCAGTATGGTTTCAGTAATTTCAGAACGATGCCGCGATAGATCGATAGCATACAAATGTCAAGGAAACTATGAGATAAGGCATTCGATATTAAATCGTAATAACTATAGATAAGTGTTGATTTTTTTAGAGATAATTATCACTACATACATACTATAAAACAAAATCCTCCGCCGCGTCTGTCTGTCTGTTCGCGATAAACTCAAAAACTGCTGCACCGATTTACATGCTGTTTTCATCGATGGGTAGAGCGGTTCTCGAGGAAGGTTTTAGTATTTAATTTGACAAGTTTTTGTATACACAGGCTAAATATATAATTATATTTGTTGGAGGAGTTGGAAAAAAATATTTAAGCTGTATGCGAGCTTTCAAGGACAACTTTGCCTAAACCCTTAGGGCACGTCACAGCGAAATAAAAGCGGCCGCGACCCGCTTTCAGTCTAGCAGATGCAGTAGGGTTTCAGAAAGTTCAGAGCGATGCCTCGATTGATCGATAGCTATGTCAGGGTAACTATGAGATAAGGCATTCGATGTTAAATCGTAATAACTAGATAAGTGATAATTTTTTTAGAGATAAAGATTACTGCTATGTATGGAACTTTGATTTAGTTTAGTATTTTTGGTATAGCTTTTTTTGTTGTGATGGTTTACCGTAGTTAAATGCTAGGCTAAACCAAACATTGTTTCTAATAATTAAACTAATAAATCATAAATCATATTTATTTTGAAAATAGGTTACATGTACTTAACTCTTTTACACGTCAATATTTTTTTTATATATTATTCTAGGTGATGCCGATGTTTCCTACCCTCAGAAGAAACACCGAAACAAACTCAGAGCCGAATTATATGAAAGCCATAAAATTATATTGATTGCTTGTTTATATGTGACTGTGCAAAGGAGCGGTTGCTGTGCAACTGCCGCACTGGAGATAGGGTCGGTGAGTTTGTTTTGTTGCAGAATAACTTGCTACAATCACCGGCACGGATCTTGAGCGCTGATCCTCACCTCCTCAAAAGTAAGTTATTGGGTCCCTTTGGTGGTATGAAGTGCGTGCGGCCGGAGGCGCGGGGGCGGGGAAAGTGCAGTGATTGGCCCGTAGCGCATCGCGCGTCATAGCCGTCACTCGGGATTCGTGCTTTACTCTTGCTGCACGTTCCTCACGACGACGTTTTATTTGTCATAAGGTGTACAATGCGCAGAGCGATCCCCACTCTTCCGCCGAGCGCTCAAGAACCGTGCCGGTATCTGTACTCTTGTCGCTAGCGCGGCAGAATTAGCTTCATTTATTTGACTGACATACCTTGACTATTCAAAAGTGCCTGTAAACTGGTCTATTTGAAATAAAGGATTTTGTATTGTATTTGCTGTAGCGACACTTGGGGAAGCCTATGTTGAGCAGTGGACGTCTTCCGGCTGATATAATGATGTTGTAATTGAGTAAAAATTTGACTTTGAAGGTAGGTACTGACTAGCCCCGAAAATACTACTGCTGACTAGCCCCGAATATACTACTGCTGACTACCCCGAAAATACTACTGCTGACTACCCCGAAAATACTACTGCTGACTAGCCCCGAAAATACTACTGCTGACTAGCCCCGAAAATTTTACTGCTGACTAGCCCTGAAAATACTACTGTTGACTAGCCCCGAAAATACTACTGTTGACTAGCCCCGAAAATACTACTGCTGACTACCCCGAAAATACTACTGCTGACTAGCCCGAAAATACTACTGCAGACTAGCCCCGAAAATGCTACTGCTGACTAGCCCCGAAAATACTACTGCTGATTAGCCCTGAAAATACTACTGCTGACTAGCCCCGAAAATACTACTGCTGACTAGCCCCGAAAATACTACTGCTGACTAGCCCCGAAAATTTTACTGCTGACTAGCCCTGAAAATACTACTGCTGACTAGCCCCGAAAATACTACTGCTGACTAGCCCCGAAAATACTACTGCTGACTAGCCCCGAAAATACTACTGCTGACTAGCCCCGAAAATTCTACTGCTGAGTGACACATTTGTACCGGAAAAAGCACAGTTCTCGAAGGATAGACCACGTTAGTGAATCCGAGAGAAAAATCTAAAAATAAATAACCTCGAAAGTATAAAAATTTATACTGACAGCGAAGCAGATTCGTCGTCTTCCTTCTTCCCGGATTTTCTGTATACACCTTGATTGATTCAATAAATTATTCTATTCGCGTTTCGTGAGGAAGGGTAAATTATTTAGAGATGGCACTCACAGCCATATGTATTCGCATAAAGAATTATATAAGGTTATTGTAAGATAAGGAATATGACGACATATAGCTAAAAAGGGTAATAGTAAGACCGTCCTGCATGAGTGTCACCAATTTGATAAATGATAAGTACCTGTTTGATTAAAATTTAACACTTTTACACGTCAGTTATTTTTCGTCAATTTTGATTGGATGAGGGCGGTGTTTTCTGGCTGACGAGAAGAACCCTACCCTTTTTTTAAAGGATGGGAAATCATCACGTGACTCTTCTCGCTCTGGGTAAAGCAGGTGGGAGTGTCATACTCTTACTGACTAAAACCCATCCGTGTTCCTCCTAGTGCCCTTTGCGTTCCAGGGCCGCGGTGACTCTTTCGAACAAACTCCACAACCCTGGCAGAGGAACCCTACCCTGAGGAGGTCTTTTGAGGAAATCACTACACAGATATGAGTAGACTTCGCTCTCGCGGCCACGGAATCGTTTTCCCAGGACATAAAACCCTGACACACAGCAATGATATGGAGTGGTTTTCTTACATTGAAATTATGACTGTAGTCAGATTCGTACGTACTCTACGTACAGAGATTCAATCAATCTGCCTTTTCCCAACTATTTTGGGGTCGACAGTCTTACCGCATGTAGCTGAATACCAGTATTTTACCTAAAGCGACTTCTTATCTGACCTGCACAAGCCAGTAACTAACTGGTGACACGGTAAACCTACCTCTTGGCGTTACCTCTCTATGGTCGCAGATAGACAGAGAAAATTTTTATCAAAAACTAGCTGTCCCCGCAGCTTCGCTCCCGTCAACTGGCTTTTAAACCTTCCCTGTATTCAGGCGAACTAAACAAAAAAATAATTACCGAAATCGGCCCAGCCGTTCTCGAGTTTTAGCGAGACTAAAGAACAGCAATTCATTTTTATATATAAGAAGAAGAAGATAATGACGATTGTATTATCAAGCAGCGGCGTCGGTACAAAAAACATAAAAAACCTTTACATTTATGTCACCGGAAAATGGCAGACTCCGTAAGATTGTAACAAAACTTGATTAAATTATTTAAAAAAAATCGTTTTGTGTATAACTTATTCCATCCAAATTCAATAGTTTCTCATACGTCCGTGTCTTATTTTATTAATTTCACGCGATATTTTACAACATTATGTTTGCCATTTTTTTTTCTGATGATGATGGAAAGTGATGATGGCCGAAGACGGAAGCGAGTTTCACCCGGAATCCCCTTACACAGAGGAACTGGCTATCATACCTCTAACTGCCGGAACACAACAGTGCTGTTAACATTGTTGTTATGGCGACAGACTTAGACATGATGGTGGTAGCTTGCCAGGCGGAATTAGAACAAGTCCTACCACCAACCAAACCGAGCAAAAAAATTGCCCCCGCTGGGAATCGAACCCGGGACCTCTGGTTCTGAATCAGGTGGTTTAACCACTAGACCACGGAGACGGTTAGTGTCACTTGTTTAGCACCACCCGGGGACCACGTGTAGGGATTCGCTGAAGGGTATTCTCCTACGGACGCGGGTGACCCGGCCCCGGTTTCCGGACACAAATACAATACAAACTGCTATAGACTAATATATTGCCTCGTATCCTAAAATAAAAATAGATGACTAAAAGCGCAAGACAATTCCCAAAGCCAGACATAAAAATAGCTTTGTTAAAAATTATTTATTCAACGATTTAAGTGCTTGCTAACTTTTTGCCACTACCTCGCCCACGTAGCGAAGATGAAAAGAACGCTACGCCATTCATACGTAGCTCAACTGTTTGGTTTGTATTGTACAGAGTTAATAAGTACCTATGTGATGACATCGTCATCTGCCTAGCCTTTTCCCAACTCTGTTGGGGTCGGTTTCCAGTCAAACCGGATTCAGCTGAATACCAGTATTTTATGTGGAACAACTGCCTACCAGACCACCACAACCCATTGACTGGATAACACAGTGCTTAATGGCAAGACTTGAGTCAGATGTACTTACTGACAATCCGTAACGACTGCCAGAGATCTACAAGTGACACCATTTAATAAAAAGAAGTAAAATATCTTTAGCTATGTAAATGAAATTAAATATTTCATTTACATAGCTGAAAGTTTTAAAGTTCGCTGTGATAGAATTTCTCGACACTGTCCCTAGAGGTGATCAAATAATTAATACCTTATTTGATCACCTCTAGGGACAGTGTTTGTCTGGGAGTCCTGCAACTCCGACCCAAATAAAATCGATAAACCAACTTAACGTAAGCAATCAAAGCAGATCGCAGATCAGATATAAACATCGAATAAGAATTGTTTGCAAAATGTAAGTTCGAAGATAGAGATTGAGAGCATTGATAGAGACAGAATTATCTCAAATAACAGCAAGAAACTAAATACAAATAAACCGACAAATGACTTCTAAAGTAGCGTAGCTGTTTAAACCAATTCGCTACACGCAGTTATCGCCCGCAGTGAGCCAAAGTTTCAAATAGTAACCATCGATGAAAACAAAATAAAGACGTTTACCGTGGTCCGGAGAGCTCATTAAACTGCAGTAAAAACCTACGCAACGAATCGGTCAGCGGGGAGAAGAAAATTTGTTTGTAATTTCTTGCGGTGGGTGCTTAGAACTGTAGATACGTCATGAACACTGAAACACTTTTGTTGTTAGGGTATGTGGCAGTTGGAATTCTTCATGCGGCGTACCCAAATTGCTTTACTTTGGTATTGTGCGTTTAATGGTTGAGCTCCTTAAAATTCTAAGTTTGAGCTACACGATAGCTGACAAATGCTTTCACTGTCTGGATAGGTCCACTTAAATATGTATGGTACTTTCCCCAAAAGATCGGATTGGACCAGTACGGATTGTATGGACCTTTAAAGAGACTTTGACCTCTGAGTTTGTTTCGGTGCTTTTTCTCAGGGATAAGAAACACTGACTTCCACTATTTTAAAATGACCAAAAAAGGTTGACGTGTAAAAGTGTTATGCTTAACCTACTTTCAAAATACTTAAATCTATAATTTATGATTTATGTTTTTTACTATATTTATATTCAAGCAGATAAATATTGTTTTACTAAAGCTAGTTTTAGCTCTGAAAAGTAGCTGTATAATCGAATATCAAGCTATAAAAGCTGATGAATAAACTAGAGCTAAATAAACGCACACCATCTGTATGCGTCGAAAACCGTATTTCATAAGAAGCTTCTAAGAATAACACACAAATCTGTACTATCCACTTACCCACACAAATCATTGTCTTCAATTCATACGTCAAGTTCAACCAATTTCATGAGTAGTTTCAGCAAGTCACACACGATATAAAAGGTATGCAGCACAAGCTTATACCACGCACGTTTCACGTCTATGTAGTAATAGCAGATCACTATAGCAAACAGACAGGCTGCGCAGTAGCATATTATCTTCCGATTTTCACTTATGACCATCTGAAACGCCGGCACTGCGTTCAAGATGTAAGTACTGAACGAATTTGTACTTTATGTTGGCACCTTTGGAATAAATTTGGTTTTGAAGACCCCTTGTTTTATTAGTTGTGATTTTTAAGACAAGTACTGAAGGTTTTGCATGAACGGATGGCATATTGGCATGCGAAAAACTTTTCCCAGGTTTTGAGAGAGCTTTGATAATGTATAATGTTTTAGTTACAAAATAATGAATGTGTGAAAAGGAATTCTGTCAGAAAAATATGACGTGTTGGATAAGAGGAATAAAATTGTTAAACAATGTTACTTTGAAGTGCTGCGTGTTTGGGCAAGGTTAGGGCTGTTAGGTGCCACCTGTTGCCAAACGAAACCAGCTTTTATAGGCACTTGTAGCTTCTTATAGCGACGGAACGGGCTTGCATTTGGGTCCGTTTTATTTGGGCGATAAAATATTCAAGATCTTTAGATATGGTTACGGCGAGAAACGAGAATTTCGTGAAGTTTTGTCAAAGGTAAAACTAGAAATTGAGACACATGAGGACGTTTTCGGAAATCTAAAATTCAAGGACACCACAATAGAGTAAATTAAATTCTTTATCATACAGGAAATCTAGCAACATACCCATAACAAACAAAACTGTACAAAAACAATGAAAAATGAACTCTTGAAGGTAACATTTCAATCACAGCACCAAATGAGTTCACATCCACAAATGAACATAGAACAGGGGTCTTCAAAACCCAACCGCGAAAATTTTAAGCTTTTTTCGAAAAGATTAACGTGAAACCGGCCATCGGTTAGCGTATATTATCTTGAACTAGCAGTAAAACCTAACGCTGGGCGGAGATAAGCCAATCAATATGTGGGCATGAGTGAGTGCGTACAAAACCTAATCAAGCGTCAAGCAGGGCCCTAACTCCATCGGGTTATAAATAAGGGGGCCTTTGGAGATATTTCTGCTTTTTTGCTAGCCAAGTGACCTGGATTTTGATCCTCTTGACCGTGTAATCCTGTTTCAGGGTTGCTGGGTGCGGTAGAATATGGAAAGATATTGGATTTATTTTCTGCTTGGTAAATATTGAGTTAAAAGATGCTTGACGCTCTTAGACCAGGGGTTTATAGATGCAAAATATTCACGGATTTTATTGGTATTCGCAGTGTTACTTTCACAGAACTTTTATTTTCTTCAGGAAAATCACAGTAAGAAACCCACTAATTTAGTCGTCCAACACACAATTTTCACTGAACAATGAGCACAAGAAACAAGTATCAACCGCCTCCCTTCAAAGGATTTGTAAAAATATCAATGTTTGTTTCTCTGTAGAATGATTGACGTATAGTGGGACCTCGCTAAAACTGCTAAAAGTGTTTATTTTGTCTAGTCTGTGCATTTTTCCTCGGCAATGTTGCCAGTGTTATGAGTTTGGGAGATAGTTTGTTACAGAGTGTACTGTTTCCTGGAAAAATGTAAATGAATTTTGTAGTTGTTTATTTAAAAAAAGAATTTTGTGGTTGTTTGAACATATGCTTTTTATTAGAATGGTGGTTTTGTTTCAAGGAAAATATGAAGCAGATTTAAGAAGATGACGATGATGAATCAATAATAACGATATTAATATTTATATTTTGTGACATTTCCTCAAAAGTATGATCCATTTGCTCGGAAACGTCACAAGCTTTTTTAATAGTTCGTAGAACAAATATTTATATCAAACAATATTTAAATTAGATGACAAGACCAGCATCGCGTCACAAATTATTTATTAAAATGATTAACTAGGTAATGAAGTATGTAGTGTACCTATGAGAAAAATGTATTTTAGAAAAGTGTATTTTGTTATAAACCAAATGAAGAAACGAAGTAAAAAACTTGTTTAAGTTTATTTTGTACCTTAACGATTCTATTGACTTGTACGAACCTGTGGAAATTAGTTCAAATGCCAAAGTAAATGACTTTGGCATTTGAACTGAGTTCGTAATAGAGATTGAGAACCGTAATAGATCTTCAGACATTCCTCATAACCAAAAACCCAGACTAAGTATTACTATCCCGAAGTACTCCCCGACCGAAGTAGCTAAAGTAACGACGACGTAATGTCACCCATAAAACATAACAGAGACATAATATCAAATGTATGGGCACTATCTCCCAGTCTACAGACCGGAGGACGGGACGGATACTTCTAGAATAATTTAACGGAAACTACGACGTTACGAAATGGGAATATAAATGAGGCTTTCATATCATCTCCCTTAGCGATTTGATTTGATCAAATTGCCCATTTCATCACTCCCTTGCGACATATCTATTTCCTACTATACGAGACTGGAAATATAAAATTTCAAAGACGTCCAAATGGTAAGGGAGTTGAATCGACTAAGTGCCTCACACACTCCGGCTTGTAGTATAGACGACGTCCGGTAGAAAGTCTTTGTATAGGTAATTATGAAAGCATTAGGTCGACGAAATGTCATCCATGTAACATAATACTGACATAATATCAAATGTATGGGCACTATCTCCGAGACTACAGACCGGAGCTCGGGGGGCGGATACTTCAAGAATAATTTAATGGAAACTAGGTACTACTTCGCGAAATGGGAATATTATTGAGGATTTTATACCATCTGCCTTAGCGATTCGATCAAACACATGTCGCAAGGAAATTTTAAAATTGGGAATTCCCAATTTCAAAATTTCCTTGCGACATGTTTTTTTTTGCTATTATATGAGACTAGTACCTAATATAAAATTTCAAAAAAAGTCAAAATGGTAAAGGAGTTGAATCGGCTAAGTGCATTTCGTACTCCCCGGCTGGTGATATAGACGATGCTGGGTAGAAAGTATTGATATAGATCCCTCCACTATTGGCATTCGATGAAATAGCAAAGAAATTGGCTTTGGCTAAAGAATTAAACAGTGATGTGATAAAAACAGGCACTATCATAGAGACGTTTAATTCATGTATAAGAAGTCGTACATCTCAAAAGACACTCCTGTTTACCAGCCTAATTGAAACCAAGCTAAGGACAAGTCGCAAATTAGAAAAATCTAGAAACCCGACTGCAAAACTTTTATGACAAAAACCTGTTTTCTTATTGAATTTATATTATGGATTATAAATATATTTGTATCATCATTTAATTTCCTTCATTTTGATACCCTACTCGATAGGTTTGGATAAAAAAATATATTAACGCCAAAAATCCGCCATATTGCTTCAAAAAAAACAAAAAAAAACTATCAAAGAACACTGGGGTATTTGAAATGAATCTAACGGCACCTCAATAGTCAAAATCCATCCAATCGTTCGGAAGGAACGAGGTAATAAAGAAATTTATAAACAAACAAACAAAAAAACGAACAAACATACAAGATACGTGCGAAAAACATAACTAAACTTTTATAAAAAACAATAATTTCACTCACAAAAACACAAGATCAACCTACTTATTATTCACATTTTGTAACGATCATCCAATACATTTTCTCGTATACCTAACAAGCGTGTATAAAACAAAGCATATCCTCAAGAAATATAGGATAATCGAGAGCTCAGTTAGTATAATCCAGCTCAATATTTCAGGGGACAAAGTCAAGAAACTTATTTACAAAATCATAGGAAGGTTATATTACGGTAGCAATTTGAGCCCGTCCGAAGTCGACGTGGAAAGCACTTCATCTCGTCTTCGTAAGCTACTGTTACCGTTGCCGTTTTAGGCGCTTGTCTCACGGCCGGCGAGGAAGGTATGCTATCGAATATTTACTCGCTGAGGAAAGAGACAAAAGATATAGATCTCGTGTGAGTAACAACCGACTTCCAAAAAAAAAAACACTACAAAGTAAAAAATAACTTTAATTTCGGAAGTTGGTGTCAAAATACGAAGAAACTAACAAAAACACCGACTTCCGAAATTAAAGTTATTTTTTACTTTGTAGTGTTTTTTTTTTTGGAAGTCGGTTGTATTTTTTTGTAAAAAGTTTTTTATTTTTCACTTTTTAGTGGTGCCCCACACCTAAAAACACCACTGAAAAATCGCAGAAAAGCAAAATACGCAATTTCGATTATCAAAGAATCATCTAAATAGTCAAATTCCAGCTATTTCGATTTAAAATCCAAAGTTCGTAACCGATTTTGATATGATTTAAATGGGACCAATCTGCAAGTATATCCTTTCAGATAAAACAAAAATTTTTCAAATCGGTTCATAATTGTCGGAGTTATGAGGTAACAAAAAAAAAAAAAAAAGAATTGATAACCTCCTCCTTTTTGGGAAGTCGGTTAAAAAATACACATACATTCATAGTCGAAAGCTGGCTGTTCTCACTGCTGGCGAGCGGATTTTACCTTTAGTTTATCGCAGCGACAAGAGCTATCAGATTGTACTTGCTCAACGACACTCGCACGGCGATGCTCGCGTTGCGGTCAGAACTCACAAACCAGAGGTCATTTGTACCTATGGTGGGGCCGGAGCGAGTATTGCGAGTAAGTTCGTTTCACAAACGCACTCGCTTAAAGCCGAGTGTCAAAACTATCGAAATTATTCACTCGCTACTTGCTGCCTCTCAACTGTTTTCGAATTTCAAGCTTTACTCGCTACTCGCTGATCGCCGGCGGTGAGACAAATGCCTTAGCCAAGAAAAGCCTCTAGAATATTAGGGTATTTTTCTAGGTTGGTGCGACAGAACCGTTTTCGAGGGTCGGATTGGAATGTCGGTTTTCTTAGAACTTTTACTGGGCATTCTTATTGAAGTGAGAGTAAACTTAAATGATACCTTCTGTATCGAGACGGCAGTAAATAGGTTAGCGAGAAACATTTATAACACTGTAGAAAATAACGGGCCATCCACTAACGTTCATTTCTTCCGACTTGTCCCGTTGTGCAAACTGTACAGAAAAGCGACGGGATAAAATAAAACCGTTGAAGCCACTAATTAAAACACAATCCTACGTTCTTTCCCCTGACTTTATCACAACACGCCAGTTCGACAGGAAAAACAATCCTTCAGTGACCATAAACACGTTTAGGTACATTCCTGTCAGTTTGCATCTTGTCAGTCATACCGAGGGATTGCGTGTCTGTGGATGGTTATAATCCTATCATTTTAAGAAGATTGTTGTCATTTAAAAGGAATGATCGTCATTTTGAATTATCTTTATGGATTATTTTCATTTTGCAACAACATTTGGGGGCCGAGTCACCCGCGTTCGTAGGAGAATACCCTGCAGCGAATCCCTACACGTGGTCCCCGGGTGGTGCTAAACAGGTGATACTAACCGCCTCCGTGGTCTAGTTGTTAAACCACCTGATTCAGACCCAGAGGTCCCGGGTTCGATTCCCAGCGGGGGCAAATTTTTTGCTCGGTTTGGTTGGTGGTAGGACTTGTTCTAAGTCCGCCTGGCAAAGCTACCACCATCATGTCTAAGTCTGTCGCCATAACAACAATGTTAACAGCATTGTTGTGTTCCGGCAGTTACGAGGTATGATAGCCAGTTCCTCTGTGTAAGAGGATTCCGGGTGAAACTCGCTTCCATCTTTGGCTTAATCATCACATTCCATCAGGTGAGATTTGGGCCAAGAGTTTCCCCGATTTGCATAAAAAAAAAAAAAAAAACATTTGTACCCGTACCTACGGGACGAAGACGAACACAAAATTATTACAAACGAGCGCTCAATCACGCCGGACAAATAAACAGGCACTAACTTGATCACAGAGCGCGTCGCGTCCTTCGCGACGGGAGGGGTCGCGGGGTTTTAATACCGTCATTCTTTCTTGCTCTTGCAAATCCACTGGCGTTCATTCCGTGAGGATTGTCCATTCCGGTAGGAATGAACGTTAGTGGATGGGCCGCTAATCACCACACAAAATTTCTTGTTGTTTTTTTTTTTCATTACTGATAAGCGCGTTTGACCAGTATCTCACCTGGTGGTAAAGTGATGTGATAAACAATGGATGACCACCATGTATCGGTGGTACATCGATGTACTGTAGTCCGTATTCCGACGACGGAACGGGCTTGTCGAAATTAAATTACGCAATTCACAGCGCACATTTGCCAAAATGGCATTCAGTGTGGCAAAAGACAGATTTTTAGCAATGAGCAGCATAGACACGTCGATCGACGCTAATTTACAGCCCGTCCCTTGTCTTACTCCTGAAATTTACTATCATTACTTAATACTACTATTACTAACAGATTACTATCATGAAAATTTAAAGGGCGACCACTTGAGAAGCATAGAAATAGCCACCCCAAAAGGCAGATTCCCCCGTTACCACCCTGTTGATTAGTTATCTATCCATACAGTATGTACGCGGACCCCGGGCTCCAAAGCAAACCAGCTGAGGATGCAACCAGGAACACGCTCAGATGAGAGAGAGAGAGGGAGAGAGAGAGAAAGAGAGAGAGAGAGAGGGAGAAAGAGAGATAGAGAGAGAGTATGTATGCCTTTCTTCTGGCTTTACGATATACAGAGGAGAAGGCTCAGGGTAAAGGCCCGGTATAATCTGCGCAAGCTCTACGGCAACTGAAATTCCAATATACAAGCCCGAACTACATGATATTGTTCTACAAACATCTGAAACTATATCGACTGTCCAATTAGTCGGTAATAACCCAAGGGATTGCCTTGCGGACGGACCGACGGACGTGACTAAGTTGTGGCATGTTTACTTGGGTTTTTATTAATTAAGTTTTCCTCAATAACAGTAGATAGGTCTCTACGTAATCCATACTCATTTTATAAATGCGAAAGTAACTATGTCTGTGTTTTACGCAATCACGCCTAAAGTACTGAACCTATACTGATCTGAAAAAAATTGGTACTAGGCTAAAGAACATAATAGGGGAGTATGTTATCTAGAGATCACGTGTACGAAGCCGCTGGTAGAAGCTATTTTTGGAACGAAGTTCCTTATCGCGCGTTGTGCTTGTGAAAGGGGGCTGGACGGGAAAAATTCTCACGAAAAGTTGGCACGACACTTTTTGCTATAGTAAGCTATTGTAAGCCGTGCGGCCTGCGCATGTTTCTCTGTCTGTCTCTCTCTCGCTCTCTCTCTCTTATAGAAAGCATGCCAGTATTCAAATTCGTTAGTCAAAGTCAAAGTCGAAGTCAAAGTCAAAGTCAAAGTTAAAGTCAAAGTCAAAGTCAAAGTCAAAAATTCATAGGATATTAGATACTTATGTGTTTTTGTTGAGTGTATACAGGTTTTTTGTACATAATAAATAAAAGGAACTTCGTTCCATCCGGGTGTCCCTTGACACATCTCAAGTTTTTTTTTTTAATTTTTGATGGGTTTTCTTAACTTTAGTCTAGGTCAGAGATGACAGAGATAAAGTCTACGATGGAGCGAGCTTACCCAGAAGGAGCCTGTTCACTCTAACTTTGAAGAGATTTGGGTTGTAAACGTTCGGAAACACAGACGCAGGCAGAATTCCACTCGTTTGCTGTGCGCATTATTTTATCAGTTTTGATATATTTAGAAGGGTAACCAGTATTAATACATCTTTTGTTGTTGAGAACAGTTCAACTAGTTCAAAATTACTTGTAGCTGCTTAGGATGTTTCCAAGACCCTGCCATCAATCAATCTGCCTTTCCCAACGATATTGGGATCAGCTTCCAATCGAACCGGATGCGACAACCTGTCTGGCCTTCACAACCCATCATTGTGTAGGATACCCCTTGGCAAGACTTCAAAAACAAACAATTGTAAAATAAGCCTGCTAGCTTGACAGTCGGATAAAGGCATTTTTCATGCAGAACTGTCATCTCCACGCTAGCTTACGCCAAAATTACAATACACTCGCTCGAAATTGCGGCTCTGAGACGAAACAAAGAAAGATATCTGTAGGTACCTACAATGTACAACTAGCGACCCGCCCGTTGCGTGGATTAGAACAAGTTAGCGGAGAAATACAGGTAGACAACAAAAAATAAATACTAATACAGAATCTATACTTAATATTATAAAAGCGGAAGAGTTAGTTAGTTTGTTTGGTTGAACGCGCTAATCTCGGGTACACTGGTCCGATTTGGAAAATTCTTTCAGTGTTAGTTATATATCATCACGCTTAGACAAATAGGAGCGGAACAATAATGGAAAATGTGACGCAAACGAAGATGCGCGGGTCAGCTAGTTATACTATATAAGTACACATAAAATGGAAAAAAAAAAACTCCTAGCCTAACCTCCTGTGTGACAGTGAGAACTGAGCCCAAAAGACTGGCAGCATTGCCACGTTGTACGCCAATGCTTATCCTCTGTTCTGCCGAGGTAAAAGCCAGCCTTTCGAGTCACGCGAAGTGTCAACCAAACGTTTAGTTAGTTAGTTCTTTAAATAACACGTGATCACTCGGACCAAGAGTTTGTTTTATACTTAGAGATTTCACTAAACAAAATCCACCGACCAAAACTAACAAGTAACCTAATAACAGAAAGTCTCCGAAACGTGAAGACGTGACTAGCACATAAATAAGGCCAATTAGATGAAAATAATAAACAGTGACGGATGCGGCACAAAATGGCTGCGTCGCGCGAAATCTTCCCGTTGTTTAAATTGTTTAATAGTGAGAGATTTTGCTTTGGAGAAACGCGAGGAAGTATGTGATTTGTAACCTGCTGTCTCAAAACGAGAAAAAAATATAGAACTATTTATTATTATTATTTTAAGCTTGTGCTGTGTCCTTCTACTTTACCAGGTCTTCTGCAATTTTGGGTCAGTCCTTTGAGAAGGAGTCTAGTTCATACCGTCATAAATATAACTTATATTTTTATTATACTAAAATGAATCCCTATTTCCCTTGGTCATAGCATCACGCGTGAACGGCTAATCACTCATTTTTTTTGTCGTGTTTGTTACTGCCAAGAGAAGGTTCTTATGAAAGAAAAAAACCGGCCAAGTGCGAGTCGGACTCGCGCACTGAGGGTTCCGTAAGCAGAAGTTGCGATTTACGATTTATGACCTATTAAAAAAAACTACTCACTAGATCTCGTTCAAACCAATTTTCGCTGGTAGTTTACATGGTAATGTACATCATATATTTTTTTTAGTTTTATCATTCTCTTATTTTAGAAGTTAAGGGGGGGGGACACTTTTTTCCACTTTGGAAGTGTTTGTCGCGCAAACTTTTCAGTTTAGGAAAAAATGATCTTAGAAACCTCAATATCATTTTTAAAGACCTATCCATAGATACCCCACACGTATGGGTACGATGAAAAAAAAAAATTTGAGATTCAGTTCTAAGTATGGGGACCACCAAAATTTATTGTTTTTTTTCTATTTTTATGTGAAAATCTTTATGCGGTTCACAAAATACATCTACTTACCAAATTTCAACAGCGTAGTTCTTATAGTTTCGGAGAAAAATGGCTGTGACATACGGACGGACAGACAGACATGACGAATCTATAAGGGTTCAGTTTTTGCCATTTGGCTACGGAACCCTAAAAAGTAAGAAAGTTACAGTCAACGGGAGCGAAGCCGCGGGGGACAGCTAGTTTATTATAATTAACATGAAATATGATTTATTTCCATTTATTTTCTGACATGTTCCAAGTCGCCTTGAACCCGAGCCGGAACAAAGAAGAGTATCAACCTGATGATCAAACGAAAAGATGTACCTTTTACAAGACCAAGACCGATTGTCTTGACGCAGACAAATAAGGAGACCCCACATAACGAGCCGCTAAAGTTTTCCCATAGCGGGAAAACGAAAGGACAAAGAAATATAAGACTAGCTGTTATAGTTTAAACGTTTTAATTTGCAACTGTTTTATTTAGGCTTTTGCACTCAAGAATACCTTAAACGCAATATTATTTGTATACCTCTACATCTGGCTGACAGCTGCGAAAGGTTCCGCTAACGGTAGGTTCTCTTCTCTTGACGTCTTCAAGAGGAAAGTTAAAGGGCATTTTCTTTCGGTTTTTACATAATATTCGTATTTATGAATGTGTATAATAGTTATAGTTATGTATGTAGGTTTATTTGTTTATAAAATATGAAATAATGTGTACTGGATCCTACCCTCCATTGTCATCTTTCTGTATCACTCAAAGGTTTGCTGGGAGAAAACTCATTTTTGAGTTAAGCTCGCCTTTGTACATGAACTTTCCATCACTGTATATTATATAAGCTGTTTTGGTGTACAATAAAGAATTAAGAAGCCTCCAGCCGAGTGTAAACATTTCATTTCCCCGAGAGAAATTGAATAGAGATAATTTCTCTGGTAATTTCAATAACTTAGCATACAAACTTGTAGTCTGAGGGTCAATTCTACTAATTTTCACATACGCCACATTCGCATCTCAATCCCAATCTGTCGAAGATGTATGAAAATTTTGAAAGTTTGAGATTGACAAGCGAATGCGAAAGTTGTTTAAAAATTAGTAGAATTGGCCCTCTGTTATACAAATGCCTGTGAATTGCACAAAAGTATACAAGGTATCATGCTAATGTGCCATGACAAGTTCTGTATAATATGTCACGATACTTCTCGCAGGTTACAACCACGTGTTTTCAATGCAGAGGTAAAATCTACGCAATGAAGAGTAACTAGTCCGCAGTGACTTTCGAACAAATTCCACAACCCTGGAGTCATAGATTCTACCATATTTGTAAATGTGAACTGTAGGGATGGCGATCTGAGATTGATTAATCGAAGAATAAATTTTTCAAACCCAAAACATCGACTTTTTAAATCGATTTGCAGTACTGAAGTGATCCAGTAAATCGATATATCACCCTTGAAAATCGCCTTTCGATTTTCTGAACTAAAAACAATCTGATTTTACTGATAAGAGATCATTTGTTATGTTATCTTTCTTGGTTTCATAAAATGGATTTTTATGTACATTTTAAATGCAAACTTGAAAAAAATAATCGATTTTTTAGAAATTGATGTTTTAGACCTCGATTTTTTTGTGAATAGATAAGCGTACGATCCGAATCGATTCAAAAATCGATCTTTTTCGGAAGGAATCGACAATCGACATCCCTAAGAAACTAGCTATGTTTAGATGATAATGTATTAAGACGTTTGCTAATCAATCAATTCCCAAGCACTCGACGGATTTTGACGAAATTTTCCCTCGTAGACCTTGACCTTGATCATCTCCTTATCGTATGGGCACTGCCCACACGGGCAGTAAGGTCTTACGGCCCTTGAGGCGGCCCGCGGCACGCGGCACTTGAGGCGGTTGAGAAACTCTGACTAGGACAGGGTTTCTCCCTCTGACATGGTTTAACGATTGCCATTTGACGACTGGGACTAACGGCTTACACACGTGCCTTCCGAAGCACGGAATCATCTTTTTATCAAACAATCAGGTGATTCAAGCCTGCAATGTCCTAGCCAAACTGGAAACAACTTTACAAAGTATACTTCTTGTGGGAATCGAATCCACGACCGGTCACAAGGCAAGCGCCTAAAACATTCGACCACGGAGACCGTTGACCTGAATTAAAATCGAAGATACTTTTATCTTGGTAATACGTCTTCCTAGGGAAATTTACGTTACGCGGGCGAAACTACAGGCAGTCAGAAGATTGTAGGTAAGTATTCAACATTCAACAGAATGAACAGATACAAATCTTTTTCATCCACAAGCCACCATATTCCACCACAATTTTCATACAGACATGTATAATTTATGATATAACACACGTACCAGGCAATGATAAACTGGAGTAATATCATGGCAACGTTTACACTTTACAGTAGTCAGTCTACGTAAAACTGATGTTTAATTTAATAATGCGGGCATGGTAACATGTTTTACAATGCTTGGAATATGAATCACATCTAGGGTTGCCAGTTGTGTGAAAAAAGCCAGGCATTGTGAAGTTTTTTGGATGTGTATCCATCCAACTAACATACAGTGTCCGTCTCTTCTGATCAAGTAACTCTTTTTACCTTTTTATAAATTCACGGCTGAACCGATTCCTATAACAAACGAAGTATTTTCTGGCTTTTTACTATTCGTAACAACTGACAAATATCTATAAATGGCAGCTGGAACTATAACGTGCTTTCCAAGGCACGGAACATCCGTGGTGGACCTTGGAGATCGAACTGTGCGACTGTTATTATTTAGGATCTCTTCAGGATTAGGCGCATTAGCGTACTACTCGCGCAACTTCGTCTGCTAACAACGTGACCGTTGTTCATTAATTCTCAGCTCCTATTGGTCGTAGCGTGATGTTATATATAGCTTATAGCCTTATTCGATAAATGGGCTATCAAGCACTGAAATAATTTTTCAAATCGGACCAGTAGTTCCTGAGATTAGCGCGTTCAAACAAACAAACAAACTCCTCCGCTTTATAATATTCCGGTTGGCATAAAGGGATGGTACTCATGTTTAGTTCCTTGAATAATGATGGCAGCGTTATAATACGGCACCTGGGTAACCCTAATTTATTTATTTATTCAAACTTTATGCACAATAGTGGTACATGGGCGGACTAAATGCAACAAAGCATTCTTTCTACACTGTGGTTGGTGTACCTACTACAATCAAATAATAAAAAAGAAAAAAAAAGAAATTGATTCTTTCACAACAACACAACTTGGGATAACATCATTATAGCTGAACAAAGTCTAGAAATCGAAGGAAATGTTTAAAACGTGTTTTATGTTTTCAGATGACAAAGCACTACAGGGACGTGTCTCATGAATTGTTAACTTGTGTCGCGAACATTTTGTGTGGGATGATAGTAGGGTTGATGTGGGAGGTACACGGGATTTGCTAAACTAAGTCATCTGCCTAGCCTTTTCCCAACTATATTGGGGTCGGCTTCCAGTCAATCCGGATTTAGCTGAGTACCAGTATTTTACGGATATGGAGCACGCTTGCCTAGAAGTAACCTATTCACTCTTGACTTAAAGACTCCCAGGTTGTAGTCAGGAAACACAGACTCAGGTAGGGAATTCCACTCCTTAGCTGTATGCACAATGAATGTATTCCCAAAACGTTTTGTGCGTATAGGTGGGATGTCCACCATGTACCGGTGTCACATCGCCGTACGTCTTGTGGTCCGATGGTGGAACGGGCTTGGCGGAATTAAGTTATGCAATTCCGTCGCACACTCCCCAAAATGTAACCGATATAAAACCGACAGGCCAGCAACTCGGCGTTGATGCTCAAGACTTTGGAGTTTCGATTCGACGAGCTTATCATCGCCGATGATCTTCTGGGCTCGTTTTTCAATTGACTCGAGGGCATCAAGCTGATATCTGGCAGATCCATCCCAAAGATGAGAGCAGTACTCCATACACGATCGAACTTGCGCTTGATACAGTTTAAGAAGCTGTTCCGGCGCGAAGTACCGTCTCACCTTTGCCAGGATCCCCAACTTGTATATTTTCAAATCGCACGAAGAACTCTGACATTGTGATGCATAATTTCGTTAGCAGTTTGCTGCTGGTGGGATGGCGTTGCGGTTCGTTTTGTTGCGATGTAGATTTTGCTACGTTGGTTTTCTTGTGGTAGCATTGATGCCGCTACACCTTTATATGTGTAGACGCCTATAAAGTAGGTTTTGAGACGAATAGATTTGCGTAGGTGAATTTTGAACGAATCTGACAGATTTGAACTTGATATAAAAAAAAACCAAGAACGGGGGTTCCCGGGCGTTCCCATAAAATTTAAAAACTTTACCTCTTTGTTGTTATAGTCGTTTAGATTAAAATTTAATACTAGCAGCTCTAAAAATAACAGCAGAAAACTTAAAAGCTCACTTAAAAAGTAAAAAGCCCCAGAAATACCTCTTCCCTTCCCCCCACTTTAGTCAGTGTACAATCGCAACAGTCCTTCAGTTAAGTTTTACATTGTACGAGAAACAGCAGACTTTCCACGTGTCCACATCATTTCAGTAATAAGTTTTATATATCTGCCTAGCCTTTTCCCAACGAGGTTAAGTTCGGCTTCGAATCCAAACATTGCAGCTTAATACCAGTGTTTAATACGAAGTGACTGCCTATAGTGGACCTCCACAACCCAGAGCTGAGGAACACTACCCCTTGGCAAGACGGGTGTCAGGTTTTTTCGTAGATAGTCACGCGTTTGACCACTGTCTCACCTGATGGTAAGCGATGATACGGTCTAAGATGGAGCACGCTTGCCCAGAAGTAACTTATTCACTCTTGACTTAAAAACACGGAACACAGTTGCATGCTGGAGTGGAATTGCCACTTCAGCTTGCAACGCAGCATGTGTACTGTCTGTGACTTTAGTTCTCAGACAAATGACTTCGTTGCGAATTCTATATCCACCAGAGAAACCCTGAGCATTGCTCTCTTCATTGCACTCTGAGCAACCCTGTGGACCAGGTCTACAGTTAGACCAGGCCACGTTTCGGCTCCGCAAGTCATTCCTATTAGAAAAATAATTAACCACGAATAATCTATACTTCTATACTATAATATTATAAATATAAAGAGTTTGTTTGTTTGAACGCGCTAATCTCAGGAACTGCTGGTCCGATTTGAAAAAATATTTCAGTGATAGATAGCCCATTTATCGAGGAAGGCTATAGGCTATATATCATCATAGCTAAGACAAATAGGAGCGGATTATTTATGAAAAATGTGACGCAAATGAAGTTTTTCTCTACGGCTACTCCGTATGTTTTTCGCGTAAATTATTATAGCCTAAGATACTTTCCTACAGTGTAACTTTTTATCAATTTAAGAATTTTCATAATCGGATCAGAACTTCCACAGATTACCTCGGACAAACTAACATAATAATTTATTGAACCTCTTTTTACATTCGTATAGATAGAATCTCAAGCAGTTTGCTTTAAAAATAACAGCAGAAAAACTCAAGAGCACTGTTAATAAAATAAAACTCATGTAATAAAAGTTCCCTACTTCAAAAGTCAGCGGAAAATCGCAACACAGCAAAGTGCTAACAAGTCGTTCTCATTCCTGAGCCGCACAATGCTCTACTTCCTTTAGTTAAGTTTTACACAACGAAAATGCCTGATCAATCAAGTTTCCATGCAATTTTAGTTTTTATAGTAAACGTTTTAATCTTCAGGACACGTACATTTTCCATAGGTATAAAGTATCGGCTATAGTGTAGGTACATAGCTAAAAAATTGGTGAGGATTGAGGAAGAATCCACAAAAAAAAAGACCAGTAACAAAAGTCGAGGTAATGGTTTTACTTTTCACTAATTGTTCCACAGTGAGTTCTTAATTTAAACATGAGAAGCTAAGCAATGAAAAAAAAACTCCAAATATCACCGAAGTTGAATCCCTGCCAAAAATATCCCAAATTCAAACAACAAACAAAAATATCTACCGAAATAAAATGCAAATGTTATTCTCAATATTCACATTGCTATTTAAAACGAGAAAAACTTGAGAAATGAACAAATCAAAACTTTGTGTAGAATCATAACAAATACGGTAAACTTCCAAACATTTGCCAAGTTGAAGTTAACAATGAGTGGCAGGATTCCAATAAAATACTTCGGAGATGGACTTCAGAAGTGCCGTCCGACTTTCAAGAATATTATTTTGCAGAAAATATTGTCGCTGGCGATCGTAACAGTAATTTCTTGTACTATCTAAATGTCGAAGATGCTCTTAATTTCGGTATCGCAAAAGTTATTTTTGAAGATCTGATTAGTCTTATGTGTATGTTCAAATAGGTATACTTATTGCATAAGAAAATGTTTTGCCGCAAGTATTCCACAGATATAGTGACCTATCTTGCGCCGTATGACATGTCACTTGTTGATATCACAACTATGACGGCGAGGGGAATTCGCGTGGCTGTGTTCGGGGCCAATAATGTTCAAACGAATTTCTTTTGTATTTAATTTCAAAATCAGACAAAAATTAACGAGGACCTATCGACCATTATAGAACTCGTTGATTTTTCTTCATTATGTGGAAAGCTCTGAAATGATTGCGTACCCAAGTAGGCAGCTGCAAACATAGCTAAGCGAAATGGAGGATTATAAGTACTTCTGGACAAAAAATGTCCCATCTGTCAGATTGTCTCAAATATCCAGTCACCAGTACCCACGATGATTTTAAAAAATGTCGCAGACCTCGCTATAAACGTGGACACTTGATAGGCCAACACAGTATACTAAGTTTACCATCAAACGATAATCTTTTTTTTTTTTTTCTACATACACAGCTTACAATATATATTTTTTTTAAACGTAGCCCAACACTAGGAATTTCTCCTGTATCGTGGGTACGTTTACAAACATACAAAGTCACATACACAAACAGCCAGACCCGGAACAACTATCTGTAGGTCATAAAAATATTTGTCCCGTGCGGGAATCGAACCCACGACACGCGACGCAGCAGCCGATCGCTCAACCACTGCGCCAACCGTGCCGTTTTCATACTAGTAGCATTTTTGCTATGGCAACAAAAACTACTAGTATGAAAACTAGATAGATACATAACTAGACTACTTGCAAACACTCTCGTTAGTAATGAATTAAGATTTGTAAACGGATCATGAATACAAGCTGTAATAGCTTCAGTAGCAATAAAATGATCTAAAGTCCATTTCCCGCTTATAAACAAGGCATCAATCTACGTCTGTAGTTAGTAATTAGTAATTCAGAAGACGTCGAAATGAACAAATGTTTTTATTATAAACGTTTTAATTAGAATACTTAATTAAAGAAGAACTTAATAATACTGTAAAATCTTAACAATATAAAATAATTAAAAAACGTTTAATTATGTTGGACGTATTCTTTAATAACTTGTTGCAATAATTCTTATTATTTTTCTACTGTACACCAAAACGCGTATTAGTTACAGTCATGATAAAATTAATGTACAAAGGCGAGCGTAACTCCAAGTTGCGTTTTTTAATATTACAAAGAAATGAGTTTGTCAAGTCTGAAACGGCATTCAGGGCTTTTAAATTTATCATATTTTAATTAATCAGGTCTTCATACAAAAATAAAAAAAAATTTGAACTGAACGATCTAAATGTTACGAATTCTATGCGAAGCAAAAGAAAGCTCTTTCTTTCTGCATTCAGAGCGTTCAATTTAAATATTTTTTATTTTTAAAAGTTATAGAACAAAAGTTGTTGATTATGCTGATCGTACCATAGTTCTGAGAGTTTGTCGGTTTTTTACAAATATCCCTTTGGAAGAACTGATGATCTAATATATTATCGAAGGCAGCACTATGGCTGAGTCTCATGAATCATTTTATTCGGACAAATTCACGATTCCTTCAGAAGCAAAACTGCTGGAAAGAACGAACCCAATATAACACAAAAGAACAATAACTAACGTAATTCGGTAAGAATTATGCCGTAATAGTGAGGAAAAATACAAGACACTGTGTTTACAGCTTGTCCATTCATCGACGAACACAAGTACCTACCTATACAAAAATAATCAAGAATGTTAATGGTATTTGTACCACTACTTCCTCGTTTACAAGTGGAAGAAAACAACGTCCGGGTGTCGGACATGAACGAATGATAATTCAATTTAGTAGTTGAATATCGAATAGCATTTAGATTTTTATGAATGAGAATATTAGCTCATTCATCTGTTGAAGCATGTGAGTAGCGGATACATCAATTTCATATCATGTGCATCACTTGGAGAAAATAAACAATTAATATGAATAGACTGCATAGGGGGTGATTCCCGACAGAATTGTCCGAACGAGTAACCGCGGTTCGGGAACGCAAAGAGTATTTGAAGGATTAGCCAGTAATATTCTGACATTGCCTTCCGCTCTTTCTAGAGCTCCAAGGAGGTATATTGCCGATAACCTACAAAAAAGGGGTTGATTACTGAGATGACGATTAATAAAGAAGGAAACAGTAGCTTTGACAGGGGAAGAGACAAAGGGGGGGGGGGCAGAGGCACAGGACAATACTGAAATCAGGAATGTTGTAAGAAATCTTTGTTTTTTTTTTTTATGTTTCAAATAATACTAATAAAATAAAACAAAACTGGGGTTGCTAGTTTGCTACACTAACAACTGCCTTCATACGAATCAGAATAAAACACTTTCACATGACAGAAAGCTCACACAACAGCAAGTTAACAATCAATGGACAACATCCCACAATTTCCACAACAACGTATCAAAATACATTGTCAGATAATGCGGCCACATTATCCCCGAGCGTCCCGAAGGACCCTCGCAACCACTAAACGACGCTTTATGCAACCCAAAAGGGATGTTTTAAGTACATTACGAGTATATTCAGAAATGACTAGCCCAATAGAAGGATATTCTAACTGAAAGGCTTGTGAATTTTTCAGGCAATCCTGTGGTTGACCGCCTTTTTATTACCACATATAAAGTTGGTGCTTAATATCGGCCCTTTGAGCCGGATACGTTTTTTCTATTGGTCGAATGGATTGGTCTTTTTATTCGTTTCCAATGATTTTGGAGTGTTTTTAACAGCCATTGGGAAGAATGATTTATATTTTTTTTAATCCATTCATCATCAGTCTGCAGCAATCCACTGCTGAACAAAGGCATATTCGAGTCCAAGAACTCTTGATTTGAACTAGCTGCAACAACAGTGAACGCACGTGTCCCGGATTTGCTCAAAAGAATACTTGTCCTTTAAAACAAAACCGGGAGTTTCAGTGTTCCACCACAGAGAGCAAACGATTGACCCGGTTTCGACAAAAGGCTTGCTGGATACGCCTTTGTGAATACTCAAAGCGTAGCAAAATTCTGCAAATCAAATGCGATGGCGCTTGAGCCAAATTTGTGCTTTTGAGTTTCAAGAATTTTTAGTTTTCATCCGTACTATCGGCACTAATGTCAGCTGAAGAGTTTGTCTGAAAGCGCTAATCTTTAGAACTGCCAGTCGGATTTGGAAAATTATTTTTGTATATGATAGGCACAATTAAGAGGAAGATTATAGGCTATACGGGAACGAGAAAAAAACGAGATATGCCCTAAGTTGCAGGCTAAGCTAGTAATATTTTAAATGTGAAGTAGCTATGTCTGTTTGTGGCTTCTTCACGTCTCAACGTGTGTACGAATTCAGATGAAAGTTGGAACCATAGAGTATATAACCACTAGAGAGCGTATAGGCCGATTTCTTCTAAGTACGCGGCTCACTACAGCGGGCCGGGGGACGAGGAACAACGCGCGGCTGCAATTGGTCCGTTCAAGGTCAAGTTGCATAGGTAGCCTTTGGTTAGTGGTGGCACTACTTGATTAAAGGAAAATAGTCGATATCGATAAAATGGATTTTAACATTATAAAAATACTCAATCCAAACAAACAGCGCTATATCTTGTTTAAACAAAGTTTCCCTATTAACCTTATCTTTCCACTTTTATTTTAATTCTGAAATCTTCGAAAATCTAAAATGAAAACATGTCCTATGTCAAACACACAGATGAAAAATCTGAGACCCTCCTCCTATTTTTAAAGTAGTTACGTGTTTAATGTAAGTATGTGAATTGATTAAAAATTGTATTAGTTGTAATTTTATGATCATCGATAAATCGACTTCAATCATTAAACGTAACAGCACAGATTTTTATGATAAAAATACAAAGGGGAAGAAAGGGATAAAAATATAAGTATTTCCTAATGAAAGAAAGAGACTTTTCCAAAAGACATCAACGCGCGCTTCTCACAGTGTGCTCGTTCACCTAACCACCATTTTATATAGACCCCTGCAGTGGCTCATCATCTGATTCAAATCAAAAATATTTTGCGTAGTCTTTACTCTCCGATGAAAAGTTATGCCATCATTTTTGTAACAAAAGGTCTAGGAATGTTTCCCACACAAATTCACCGGGTATGAAGGCATTTTTATGCGTTATAAATTGCATAAAAATTAAAACGATTTGTAAAAACTTAGCATGCCCACAGGTCTAACAATTGGTCACAACTAAAATGGTTACTAGTGCCGCTGACTAACATCTGAGCAAAAACACTAATAGTTTTCGTGCGTCGGGGCACTGTATGCGCAGTCAAGTGGTTTAATAGTCTTTGGTTGGAACACTGGTTATATTCAGATGAAAGTTGGTCACGTGGAATAGGACATAGGATACTTTTTTTATTCTGGAATATGCTCCATTAGAATGATTTTCAACAGTCATGTGGGCGCAGCTGCTGCCATTTAATTGGTATTGAAACTTTCTTTTTAAACATCGATGAGGAAATGATCCATCTAGATGATATCCATGTCTTTATTTCGAACTCAAAACCTGTGCCCAAAACACAGGAACCATTGGTTATCAGAGTTGGTAAGATTAAACATCCTGACATAAAAGCTATTCGTTGTTCTAAAACAATAGTCAAATCTATCGGTCCTAAAATGGAAACCCAATAAGGAAGCAATAGCAACTTAAGGCGCGTCCCCGTGCAAAACGCAGCGCTAGCCGTTTTTTGTGCAGTTTTTTGGAGCTATATACTCTTTATCCAAAAGAAATATCAACTTATAAAAAATACATTAAATTTCTACATAGTCTTGGCTTCAAAATGGTAGATTTTTATTACTAAGTATAATGTTTAATTAATCTCCTCACAACGAAACTACAGAAATGAGAAATAATTATTGAAAACTAACAATTATTTTGATTTTGTAAGTTTACACTAATAGATAGGCAATTTAATTATAAACATTTTGGTAAAAATATTTTTTTCAAACGACCAAAATTAGATTTTATAACGATTTTATTTTAACATTCTGAGCGTATTCGCTATTATATCTCTTGCGCTGTTATTGAGGCAAAATATGCTCAAGGTTATTTGGTCAGGGTACGGCCTTAAGACGTCGTCGTACCAGTACCCGAAATAGACCAAATTTTACTTAAATGGCAAAGTTTTAACCGCTGTAATTTGAAAACCAAATTTAATTTTTGAGTAGGGATGGGGCCCTCATCGTTTACGTTAACCGAAAAACCCAATTTCCGTCGGTAATCTACATTGCGAATTACAGCCCGAGGTACAGAACCTCTTTATAATCCTACTCATATTGTCAGAGCGCGAGTTTCAATGTTTCGGATGGGTATATTTAGATGTTTGAACGAATTTGGATTCTAACCTAATCAGCCAAATTCGTTGCATGGTGGTATGTATTGATGCTTGAAGACATTTATTTTTTGTAAGGTATCTTGGTATATAGTTTTACTAAACGACTACATGTTCGTTACTTTATACAAAAAAATGGACTTGTAAATACATATGACAATGCAATCAGTGTTCTGGTCATCTTCCTCATTGACAGCGAAGTAGAAGATTGTTAATGCCCTATGAGTTCTATACCAGAAACCTTTTATACGCGTTTATAACATATTTATATTATTAGGTGGATAGATCGATATCAGTAATTAGTATCTGACTTAAATCTTCTTTTATATATAGGTAAAAATTAATTGCTGTTCGTTAGTCTCGCTAAAACTCGAGAAAGGCTGGGCCGATTTCGGTAATTCTTTTTTTATTTAGTTCACCTGAATACAGAGAAGGTTTCAAAGCAAAAGGGTAGGTTGGGTAGCAAGTTGACGGGAGCGAGGCTGCAGGGCACAGCTAGTAAATAAATAAGAACGTTACTTACGTCTTCAGAGAACGTACAGTTTCTGATTAAGCAAGAAAAGGTCACATTCAAAGATATTTAAAAATTACTGATTCTGGAAACGTTTTTGGAACAATAGTCATCGTTAATGTTGATACTACACATAGCTGAACTTCGCTATTGTGCATGTTTGTTACAAAAACATGGCTTACAAATATTGAACAGAGTTTGTTGAAAGACTCGAAAGAAACAAAACAGTATCAATTGTTTACTGTCTCGTCAAGTCTTGTGGGTGTTGTAAAAGTCAGGGCTGGATAATGTTACTGGGTTGAACACAACTGATGGTAGATCAATCTGTTATGCGCCATAAGACTGCGGTTTATTGGTCTTCATAGTACGGCTTTTATCATTAGGTGCAAGAGACTCCTCATAAAGTTTCACTTGTGGATTCTATTGGTGAATAATATTCTGTTTGCTTTTCGTAGTATTTGAATTGAAATAAAAAAACCGGCCAAGTGTGAGTCGGACTCGTACACGAAGGCAATATAAATACACAAATCTGTGAAAATTTAAACTGTCTACCTATTACAATTCTTGATACATAGCCAGCTGACAGGCAGACGGACGGACAGACATGACGAACGGACGGACAGACGGACAGCTGAGGCTTAGTAATAGGGTTCCGTTGGTTACCCTTTGGGTACAGAACTCTAAAAATAAAGACCAATGAGAAATTGCACTTCTCTTGAAGCCATATCGTTATTCTATATAGCCATACATAATTTAGTAATAGGGTTGAAGGCTGAGGGTCCGGTGGGGGTTTTTATTAGCGCACAGGATGTCTGGTCCTGAGTCAGGACCAGACATTTTTTGTATGTCCGTGTGTCAGGACTCCTGACACACGGACATACAAAAAATCTACCTATTAAACACAATAAGATGGAAACATTGCAAAAACAATATTTTTTTTAATCTGTCAGCGAGCGCCCGCAAATTAAAAGAAAAATAGACTATACAACTTTGGCCCAATAGGGTGTCACGGGTGTTGACAAAGTTAAAGAGTACGCGTGGTATTTCCATAGGAAACGACCAATTCCGACCGAGCACCAGCTCCTGATATTTTATAAGTGCCTATGTGTGTGTGTGTGCTAAATAATAACAACCGCACAGGTCAATCTTCAAGGTTAAGCAACGCTTGCCTAGGTTGGTCTGTGGATGGGTGACGATCTTAACATACCGAGTTTCGTCCGTGCCTTGGAAAGCACGTTAAGCTGTTGGTCCCGGCTGTCATTTGAAAATCTTTGGCAGTCGTTAGGGATAGTCAGAAGCCAGACAATCTGGCACCAGTCTTGCCAAGGAGTACCGTGTTACTGTTACCCAGTTAATGGGTTGTGGAGGTCTGGTAGGCAGCCGCTCCACGTAAAATACTGGTATTCAGCTGAATCCGGTTTGACTGGAAGCCGACCCCAATATAGCTGGGAAAAATCTAGGCAGATGATGATGATATTTTTGCCATGACTCTGGGTACCGCTCGCGATACAGCAGACGACTTATAAGGAAAACTATGAACACAGATAAGAATACTTAAAACCAACTACGCGCCTATTCCCGTAGAGAATAGCGAGGGACATACATATATGTATAGAAAAGAGTCGGGCTACCGGCACAAAATTAATATTTACTTTGGCAATTTGCAAGTCAATAGCGTCTGGTTTGTGTACTGAAAAACTCGGGAAGTCACATACTATATCACCGGGATCGTTAGAGTTCTTTGTTCTTATTTTAGTTGCGAATGTTCGCTCTGACCGCCACTTCATTGGGGTAAGGGCCATTTCTAATCTATACTAATATACCGTGTGTATCTTACATCGACGCACAAACGATTTCCATGGGTCCAGGGCATGATTCTGGACACCCCAGAGTTGGAATTTTTCGTCGGTTCTTTTCTCATTTTTTCATTTTTTTTCAAGAGTACCACAAATAGGTATCAGCTCAGCTGAGCTGATATCTATTTGTGGTTTTATTCAGATTGCTCTTTTTAGTGAAAGTAGTTAATTAATTTTTTTTATTAAAAATCTCATTGGGTTAGGTCAGAATAACGATTATGAGCAGTCTAAAGTAAAAAAACCCTTGAAAAAATGAAAAATGAGAAAAGAACCGACGAAAAATTCCAACTCTGGGGTGTCCAGAATCATGCCTGGACCCATGGAAATCGTTTGTGCGTCGATGTCAGATACACGCGGTATATTAGTATAGATTAGAAATGGCCCCACACCTAACAACACCACTGCAAAATCGCAGAAAAGCAAAATACGCAATTTCGATTACTTGGATGACATAAAACTATCATCCAAGTAGACGAATTCTAGCTATTTCGATTTAAAATCCAAAGTTCGTAACAGATTCTCATAAAATTGAAATGGGACCAATCTGCAAGTATATCCTTTCAGATAAAACAAGAATTTGCAAATCGGTTCATAATTGTCGGAGTTATGAGGTAACAAACATAAAAAAAAAAACAAAAAAAAAAAAAAACATACAACCGAATTGATAACCTACTCCTTTTTGGGAAGTCGGTTAAAAACGGGCAGACAAGGTACCTTTCTGAGGACTATACTGGTTTTTTTTATGAATTGATCCACCTATGGCATGAAAACAGGCAGACTAGGTACCTTTCCACTCGTCCTTTGAAAGGTTCCTTAGAAAACCAGCGTCAGATAGCATCAGTCTGTCACTAGCACGCCTGCGCTCATAACCCCACCGGAATCGATCCCACGCAGGAGCAGTGGGAGAAGATTGCTGATGTTATGGAGGTAGGTTTATTAGTGATAGATGACGCATGACCACATCTCACCTGATGGTAAGTGATGATGTGAAGAGCGCGCTTGCCTAGGAGTAACCTATTCTCTCTTGACTTTAAAAACCCAAGGTTGTTTTGATTGGCAGAAAATTCCTCTTCTTTAGCTGTACACTGAAAGTATTCACAAAACGTTTTGTGAAAAAATACGGGTTGACTTTAGACCCTCATCCATCCCAACTAGCAAAATAATCCTGGAATGCGATTTTATAATGCCACGTGGACTTATAAAGCTCCTATGAAGGTTCTGATGGTTGCTACTACGCTTTTAACAGCATAAATACATGCTGTTTTTACTCAAGTACGTTGTATCCTATAATTTGTACTTATATCCGTATATAGGATCATATTTCCTGACAAATATAGGATCAAGACTCCTATAAAAGCATGAAATAAGAGTAATTACACTCAAGAGTAGTTTACTCCGGTAAGTCAGACTTATATGCGCCTATAAGATAACATCTGCGGGCCATTTAAATCTTAATACTCCTGTAGGAGCATGTACCAAGAAGATATGCACTGAGAAGCAATTACTCTTGTTATTTTTACTTATAGCCTCATATAAGCTAATATTTTGTGGCCAATTTATGTATTGGCAATTCGCAATACGGTCTTCGTATCGCGAATTGTTATTGTGTTTTTCTTATTATTAAGTTTTACCATGCACCGTGCGTGTTTTATGTATGTGCTAAATAAAATATATTCTTTATTTCTTTCTTTCCCAGGACTATACGATTTTTTAATATTATTTCTCCACGTTTGGCATGAAAACGGGCAGACTAATAACAACCTTGAACAAGACCACGAGGGCGTTGTGTAGTGTTCTATAGCCACAACAACTGTTCCATAACACAAGAAATATTCGTAGAGACTGACGTTTCATGTAAAACGACATTTTAGAGAGGAACAAAAATACTACTCTAACTAAAGGATAACCATTTAGTTCACAATGATCTATTGAAGTCTGCGTACATTAATATTGATAAATTGAGCTCTATTATTCGACTTTGGTCGAGGATCCCCACTTGTCACGTAGGTACCTACTAGGAAACTGTTATCAAATATTTAAGCGCCTGGCAGATGGCGCACGCTGAAGATATCATCATTATCATTAAACTGGATTTGATTAGACCGAAAACCGACCACAAAGTAGTTGGAGAGGCAAGGCAGATCATTATCATTTTCGTATTCTAATTTATTTAGAGACGGCCCAACATGTTCTTCCATCATTCTCTTCGAATAGGCCTATTATTTTTAGGGTTCCGTAGCCAAATGGCAAAAACGAAACCCTTATAGATTCGTCATGTCTGTGTGTCTGTCTGTCTGTCTGTCTGTCCGTCCGTCCGTATGTCACAGCCACGTTTTTCCGAAACTATAAGAGCTATGCTGTTGAAACTTGGTAAGTAGATGTATTCTGTGAACCGCATTAAGATTTTCACACAAAAATAGAAAAAAACAACAAAATTTGGGGGTCCCCATACTTAGAACTGAATCTCAAAAATATTTTTTTCGTCGAACCCATACGTGTGGGGTATCTCTATGGATAGGTCTTCAAAAATGATATTGAGGTTTCTAATACTTATGATTTTTTTCTAAACTGAAAGGTTTGCGAGAGAGATACTTCCAAAGTGGTAAAATGTGTGTGTGTCCCCCCGTAACTTCTGAAATAAGAGAATGATAAATCTAAAAAAAAATATATGATGTATATTACCATGTAAACTACCAGCGAAAATTGGTTTGAACATGATCTAGTAAGTAGATTTTTTTTTAATACGTCATAAATCGTAAATCGCAACTTTTGCTTATAATATATACCTACAGGTTTGTACGGAACCCTCGGTGCGCGAGTCCGACTCGCACTTGGCCGGTTTTTTCTTAAACTCGCACTGGGCGTTTCAAAACGTCTTTAATAATGCGCACAGCAGAGTAGAACTCTCTGCCTGCGTCTGTGTTTCGGACGCTTACATCCCAAATCTTTTCAAAGTTAGAGTGAACAGGCTACTTCTGGGTAAGCTCGCTCCATCGTAGACTTTGTCTCTGTTATAAATCTCCGACTTAGACTACAGTCAAGAGCAAACCCAACTGAAATAAAAAACAAAACCCGGATTGATTTCCTTCTATCTGGCTACCAAAAATAAGCTCATAAATAAACTGAAGCGATCGAATAACGTTCCTGTTTTGTTTTGAATGTGTGGAAATATTGAACGATTAAATGATAATACAGTAACAGCCTTGACCGGGGCTATAGTACCTTTAATACAAAGTTATTTTTAGTAGTGGTAGAATAGGTTATGTAAATCTGAAAGACTTTGTTCAGAATCGGCAATAATTCTATTGCCGATTCTGAACAAAGTCTTTCAGATTTCGGTATAAGTAGTTTGGGAACAATGTAATATTTTGCCAAGAAATCTATTTTTTTTTTTATATATCTTTATCTATACTATATATTCATTTTATATAAATATTAATCTTATATATAAAAATGAAACCTTATTTCCCTTCGTCACGGCATCACGCATGAACGGCAGGGCCGATTTCGCTACTAAGCTTAGTTTCCACCATCCAGAAATTGCAAAACTATTTAGTCCGTCAGTTAGAGTATTGAAAAATAATGGACACGTAGGTATTTTTTGTTTTTGTAAATTAATGAATATTGACAAAGATAAAACGCATCAAAACTCGGGAGAGGGGGCTCGTGACGTCACGACCCGCTAAAAAGTATTCCTGAGAATTTTATAAGCCGTAAACTTGGTCAATTTAGGTTCCCGTAACAAAAAAAAAATACGGGTCAAATATTTTTTGATAATCTAACTGACGGACTAATTAGTTTTTTCAGGACACAAGCCTATTCTTTTTAACCGACTTCCCAAAAAGGAGGAGGTTATCAATTCGGTTGTATGTTTTTTTTTTGTTACCTCAACTCCGACAATTATGAACCGATTTGAAAAAAATTGTTTTATCTGAAAGGATATACTTGCAGATTGGTCCCATTTAAATCATATCAAAATCGGTTACGATCTTTGGATTTTAAATCGAAATCGCTGGAATTTCACTATTTAGATGATTCTTTGATAATCGAAATTGCGTATTTTGCTTTTCTGCGATTTTGTAGTGGTGATGTTAGGTGTGGGGCACCACTAAAAAATCAAAATACGAAGAAACTAACAAAAACACCGACTTCCGAATTTAAAGTTATTTTTTACTTTGTAGTGTTTTTTTTTTAGAAGTCGGTTGTATTTTTTTGTAAAAAGTTTTCTTTGTTGTGTTTTTAACTGCCAGGAGAAGGTTCTTATAGAAGAAAAAATAAGTTAGATAAAGTTGACAGGAGCGAAGCCGCAGGGGACAGCTAGTACTACATAACTGAGGAGTCTGTTTGGTTGAACGCGCTAATCTCAGGAACTAATGATTCGAACTGAAAAATTGTTATCTTGTTGGATGCCCATATATCGAGGAAGGCTATAGACTATACCTACCTATAGGTAGCATCACGCTACGACCAACAGGAGCGGAAAATTAATGAAAAATTTGACGCAGACGAAGTTACGCGGCTCAGCTAGTTAAATCATAAAGAGGCAAAACTTAATTAAACTATTATAACTACTATAATAAATTAAATTAAACTATAAAAGTAAAGAACGGAATACAAAAATCTTTTCACGGGTAGAAAGAAACACACTTGCCGAATGTCATTGAGTACTTTTTATCTCGAAAATTGTACGGTTCCTATGGAATAGGCTACGGTCTTCTTGTTATGGTGTGGGCAGTAAGGTCTAACGACCCACACACCCTAGTGTCAGAGTTTCTAAACCGCCTCAAGGGCCTCTGACATGGTTTATTTGACGACCGCCATTTGGCGGCCGGGACCACCGACTTACACGTGCCACCGAAGCACGGAATCATCTTTTTATCAGACAATCAGATGATTCAAGCCTCTAATGTCCTAGCCAAACTGGAAACAACTTTACAAAGTATGCTTCCCGTGGGAATCGAATCCACGACCACCAGGTCACAAGACTAACTTCTAAGCTCGACTTCGTAGGCAAAACCGCAGGAAACACTAGCTGTACAAAATACAAAATCCTTTATTTGAAATAGACCAGTTTACAGGCACTTAGGTCTGTCAGTCAAATAGATGAAGCTAATTCTGCCGCGCTAGCGACAAGAGTAGCAAGTTATTCTGCAAAATAACACACTCACCGACCCTATCTCCAGCGCGGCAGTTACACGTTCCAAAGAGTAGATCCTATGGAGAAGAACGTGCAAGAAACTCCATGGACACTCGTTTTAAACACTAACTTTTTACAAAATCATGGTTACTTTCGTTTAACTGAACTCTGTACCTGCGTCTGTGTTGCCAAACGCATTCAACCTTTATCTCTTCAAAGTTAGAAACAGGTTTCTTCTGGGTAAGCTCACTCCATCGTCAGGTGTGTCTCTTATCAACTATGGCCTAGACTAGAGCCTAGAGCAAACCCTAATCAAATAAAAAAAAGAAAGTCACTGATCCGCACACAGTTGCATGTTATGTAGTGTTGAACTGCCTGCCTAGTTGTGTTTTATTTATTTATCTATACTAATATTATAAAGAGGTAAAATTTGTTTGTAAGTTTGTATGTTTGTAAGTTTGTATGTAGGGGGTAATCTCAGGAACTACTGGTCCGATTTGAAAAATTCTTTCAGTGTTAGATAGCCCATTTATCGAGGAAGGTTATAGGCTATATATCATCACGCTAAGACAAATAGGAGCGGAGCATTAATGGAAAAATGTGACGCAAACGAAGTTGCGCGGGTCAGCTAGTTTATTATACATATACTTTATTGTACACCAAAAATTAAATACAATCGAAAACTTAGAACTAAAATACATACAATGGGCGGCCTTATCCCATTTCGCGATCTCTTCCAGGCAACCTGGGATGGAGACAGTATTTGACTGGTTGTTATGGTGTGACAAAAGAAAAACAAAAAAAAAGTAATTTTAATATAACATAATAGATACACATATACATACATAATACGCTAAATAATAGATACATAAAGACTAAATAAAAGGTAGTAAAATTAAATTACGGATATCGACCCTAATCACTTTTTGTGTTTTGTTTATCTGTAAGCAATTTAATTTTCTTTTGTTTGCTTTGCTACTTGATCTGTGTTCACTTAATTTAAGTTCAAATTGCCAACTTTAATGAAAATCATTCTAGAGAAACTGCCTATGGAATAATAATTATTAAATTTATATATGAAAAGTTATATAATAGTTAGTTAAATAATAATATAACTTCGACTGCCATGATTTAAATTGTCTAAGTTAGGTATAGTTTCATTTTTCTCTATTGCATGATGTGGTCTCCTATAATTGAGAAAGCATTGGTTTTTTGTTCTATTACTCTATAATTATAGCAGAATACACCTTTGTATTCTTTGTTGGAGATCCTAATAGAATAAATAAATACTCGCACAGTAGCGGACCTCAGATAGCTTATTTCAAAGATTGTCTTATTGAGGTATATCATTTCTACCTACATCTCAACTAAACAGTACTCTAAACGCGACCCATTTTGTAGAAAAACAAAAATATCAAAGTTCACTACAACGATACAGTTTCCCAGCCCGAGGGACACAAAAGATTTCAACAACAGACATCGTTCCTGTTACGTGAAACTAGCTGTCAGACTGATACACTTCAACTGAAAATTGTTCGGGAAATGGGAGGAAAGAAATACGACATCAATTCGGCAGTGAATGGAAATGTTACAGTGGAATTTGGCAAATGGGAAACTGGGATGAATAAGTTATAAATATATATGATGATACAGGAGTGTCAACTTAAACCATATTATCAGATCTATATATCTTATATATAAAAATGAATTGCTGTTCGTTAGTCTCGCTAAAACTCGAGAGCGGCTGAGCTGATTTCGGTAATTCTTTTTTGTTTAGTTCACAAGAATTCAGGGAAGGTTTAAAAAAAAAATAGGTAGGTAGGTAGTAAACAAATGTTACCTCTTTATAATATTAGTATAGACTAGCTGTCACAGGGGACAGCTAGTCTTGTAAGTTTGTATGTACCCCTACATACAAACTAATTAATCTCAGGAACTACTGGTCCGATTTGAAAAATTCTTTCAGTATTAGATAGCCCATGTATCGAGGAAGGATACATTTCATCACGCTAAGACTAAAAGGAGCCGAGCATTAATGGAAAATGTGACGCAGACGAAGTTGCGTCAGTTGCGTGGGTCAGCTAGTATTCAATAAAGATTGAATGGGAAAGAAAAGCAACCTCGATACATTTTTTTTTTGGGATTCATTCTACGTGGCCTATTCATCACCATCATCATATCAGCCGAAAGACGTCCACTGCTGGACACAGGTCTCCCCCAAGCGTCGCCACAACGACCGGTCCAGTGCGTCTCGCATCCATCGGCTACCCGCGACCTTCACCAGCTCATCGGTCCACCTTGTGGGAAGCCATCCAACGTTGCGTCTTTCGGTACCTTGGCCTATTAACCTAATAAGATCTAAAAAGAGTGGCGGCTGCAAAAATAATGATAAATGAGAGCTATCGTAATGCCTTATTTGCTATTATGCCCTACATGACAGGCCTCTATTAGAGAATACAGCAAAACACGTCCCATAATATATGTAGAAAAGCAAAAATACCAAAGTTTCACTACACCGATAGTTTTCAGGCTACAAACGAGGCACACAAAAGGAATTTATTTACTCATAACTTTATGCACAATAGTGGTATATGGGCGGACTTAATGCAACAAGGCATTCTCTACCAGGTTAGCTATGGTTAAAAGACTACACTGTGGTAGGTGTACAATACAACAAACAAATAATAAAAAATTGAAATTGAATGTTTTCGGAACATCAACAACAACAACACCGGACAACGTTCCTGTTACCTACGTGAAAATCGCTGTCAGTTTGCACTTCCAGGCTTGCGGGATTTGTCACCGCGACGAAAAGAATGATACACTTCAAGACAGAAGTGCCAACTTGAACCATTTATAAAGAATGTGATTAGAAATTATTAGATTTTAAGCAAGACAATTAGTTGGCCTTAAAATATAAGGCGTCTACTAACACCTACTATATTACATAACGATTATATTTGTTAAAAACAAAAATATCAGAGTTCAGGGCCGAGGCACACAAAAGACATCAACATTGTTCGTGTTGTGTTTGAGTCAATGTGAGACTGCAAAGCGATTCTGTAAACATATTAAAGTGAAGGCTTAGGTGAAGTGATCACGATATGATCTGTCAATTCATATAATCAAGATGGAATGACGGCTCACTTCGCGCCCAATCCAAAATCGACCGGTTGATACGACTCGGTAAAAGTTCGGGAAATGGGAGGAAAGAAATATGATATCTAGGTATACGGTAGTGAATGGATAAATAAAGATGGTATAGTGGTTTCTGTGAATAGAAAACAGGGAATTGTGGTCATAAGTATAGATGCTACGAACTAAAGAGAATTATGGGCTATTGAATAAAGTTAAATAGCTATGGTTGAACTGTGTGAAAAGGGACACGACTGGAAAGTGACGACTCGTAAACGTCGGTCACACGCTGTTTTTTTATTTTTTTATTTGAGATTGGTTTGCTCTTGACTTGTCTTGGTCAGAGATGACAGAGACAAAGTCTACGATGGAGCGGGCTTACCCAGAAGGAGCCAGTTTACTCTAACTTTGAAGAGATTAGGGTTGCAAGCGTTCGGAAACACAGACGCAGGCAGAGTTCCACTCCATATGCTGATCGCGTTCAGTTTAATTGATGAAATCCCCCGAGAGCCCCCTAAATTAACAGTTTTTCATATTTTAGATTTTATTTGCTGGGGACAACAAAATTAATTTCGGTTGATGCGACCAGCCCAGGATTTATGTATTTAATACTTCATGCACACAACTGTACAGAGTGGACTTTATGCCTGGCATTTATTACCAGTCAACCCTTGGGTAATGTAGAGACAATTAGTGGTAGGACTGGTAGATGTAATTTTGAGAAAGAAAAGCGATTACTAGATATTTAATAAATAAAAAGATTTAAAATACAAATTGAAGAACATCAGCGTTCACTAAGGCCGCTATCTTAAGCAGCCCAAGTTTTCACAATTTTCCAAAGATCTCAACATCATAATTAGAACTCTTCAACACCGCTCACACAAATCAAGCATAGCAGCTATTTCCTATCAATTACAGCTATACTTCCGCCGGACATGAAAACGATTGATTGGATTAAGCCAAGAATAAAACAAAAAAACTCAAGCGACCGGTCAATCGTGCGTGCGACACATTTAATTAAATAGACAATTAACTTATTGAGTACCTCCCATCGATCTTAGTCAATGATTGTATGGACGTTGAGAGTATGGTTTTTGAATTGGAGTTAGGAAGTTTTTAAGGCCAAACCAATTCTTAATGATTTTCGCCATTATTAGGCTGCTTTTAAAAAGGCCAAGGAAAGGCTAGATTTAGTGTGTGAATGATGATGTCTGGAAACATTTTGCGCCGATGAGATGGATAGGAAAGAAAAAGAGTTTATTTGCGCCAAGAATAAGACATAGAAAAAAAAGGAAGTCCAATATGCGTCACATCCGCGCAAAACGGCCATCGCTGATGCATTCGGAATTTCGAATCATTGGGTGATAATCTTGTAATCTTTTAAAATTTTGAATATTATAGACAATAATTTAAAGCTTAAATGATGATCTTCTAATGTTTTTAATTGTAGGTAAAATGTCAACAGTGGTGCGGCAGTGAACTGGAAAGCATTGAGAACATGTTTTTAACTTCGGTTGAGTCATAACTCTTTAAAAGTCAACCACTGATATTGGGTTTTTTTCATTGCCAATTTGTGTTTTCCCGGAAATTAGAATCGAGTAGGTAAATCCAAGAACTTTTGCCTCGGTGAACCTATACCGTGTGGTAAAGATAAAATAGCGAGCGAATACATCAGCTCACGTTTACGAAATATTCTGATGACAGACACACTGACAGAATCCTTATTCTCTTTGAACCGTTCAATGAATTCAGGAAAAATATAGGTACAAGCATTTTTAGATGTCCGGTTATGTCCGGTTTTCTTATTTTTATTACACGTCGATTTGAACCGCAACAGGAAAAACGAACAAATAACACTTAGGTACCTATTCGATATAACTGTTAGTTATTTTCCGATTAATCTGTTACCTTATAGATTCTGAAATATTAATTTTAGCAAGACATCATACTCAGCAATGATCAGTGCCAATTCTACTAATTTTCACATTCGAATCTCAATCGTAAACCGTCAAAAATGTATGAAAATTACTTAGGCTCTAGACAGACGGACCGCATTTCAACTGAAATCCAACCGCAAATTGCAGTTCGGATGCAGTTTCAATGCAGTTGACACGACTGCAATAGAACTGCAAACCAAACGTGGATTGCAGTTGAAATGCGGTTCGTCTGTCTAGAGCCTTAGGGCTTTCTTGACAGTTTGCGAGTGACATGCGAATGCGAAAGTTGTTTGAAAATTAGTAGAATTGCCCATTTTGTTGCATCTGGTTAGGCTGGAAGCCGAACCGACCCTAATATAGTTGGGGAAAGGCTAGACAGCTTGGATATTCTTGCCTAAAACTTTTGGGGGCCGAGTCACCCGCGTCCGGAGGAGAATACCCTTCAGCAAATCCCTACACGTGGTCCCCGGGTGGTGCTAAACAGGTGACACTAACCGCCTCCGTGGTCTAGTGGTTATACCACCTGATTCAGACCCAGAGGTCCCGGGTCCGATTCCCAGCGGAGGCAAATTTTTTGCTCGGTTTGGTTAGTGGTAGGACTTGTTCTAAGTCCGCCTGGCAAGCTACCACCATCATGTCTAAGTCTGTCGCCATAACACATAACAACTATGTTAACAGCATTGTTGTGTTCCGGCAGTTAGAGGTATGATAGCCAGTTCCTGTGTGTAATAGGATTCCGGGTGAAACTCGCTTCCATCTTCGGCCTAATCATCACTTTCCATCAGGTGAGATTTGGGCCAAGAGTTTCCCCGTTTTGTATAAAAAAATAAAAAATAAATATTTGGGATCGCAACATGTGTCTTTTTCCTATTATTCGACATATCAGTAGTTCCACAATCCATCCATAATTTCTTGTATTATTAAACTAGCATATCCCGTTTTTCCCGTTCCCGTGGGAATTTCGGTTAATCGTCTCTTAGTGCTCCCCTGCGGAGTGTAGGAAAGCTACATGTCAAATTTCAGTTTTCTACGACCAGTAGTTTCGCCTGTGCGTTGTCTGTCAGTCATGCACTCACTCATTAACGGAAGAATTTTATAGACTAGGATTGATGATCAGGTTGTTAATTTTACAGTACATTTTATTATTAGACATACTTTCATCATATTGTTGCCATGTGAATCGTAAAGTAGGCGCAAGTGCAGATGCCGAGATTCTAGGGCACGGCTTAGCGTTAACATCTGTTGAAAATGTAGATTTCATCAATGGTTCTAATTTTATATTACTTATTAATTATTTTCGATATATTATATCGAAAAATTATAATGTAATTAAGGTTTATTACAATCTTACGGAGTCTGCAATTTTCCGGTGACAGTAACACTAAATCTCCAAAACAAGCAACCAACACTTCTACTTGCCCTCTATTACCCAAGCAATTCTAACACAAAATCCCATAAAACAAACAATTTAGAGCTAATTTATTAATAGATTCGCGTTGTTATCACGGCGCGCGAATCCTGCGCAGATACGGCGAAGGTCGTATACCAGTTATTATAATATCGTCGTCTGCGGATCTCTATAAGCGGAATTTAGAAATTATTTGTTGTGAATGAGGTCAGAAATTGATTTGGAATGCAACATTTGCGGTATTTAATAATAAAACCAATAATTTATTCATGAGAAATGCCTAGGAAACACTGAACACACTACAATAGTACTGTTTTTTTTTTTTTGGATTGCAAATCGTCAAATCACTCCTTCCTCTCTGAGCGGAGGGAGAGTTTCAGACTGTTACTGAAACCCACCAGTGTTCCTCCAGATTCCCTGAGCATGCCAGGGCCGCGGTAATTCTCTCGAACGATAACGCAACAAATATTAGAACTGATGGATTTTGAACTCTCGGCGCTGTACCAAACCTTGTACACACAGTAATGATTTTTAGGTGTCTGTCCGTTGGTTCTGGATGATATCCTTTTGTAGATCTTTGACAATCGTTACGGGTTAGTCAGAAGCCAGAAAATCTAAGCAAAGCTTTGCCAAGGGTTGTCATGTCGGGTTTCGGCCGGGTAAGGGTCGGCAAGATGGTCCTACGCCATAGAAGCTGTTGGAGGCGGCATGTACAGAGCGGTCCACGCTGCAGAAGACCAGACTGAGACGCTTCCGCGCACCGAGGGTTCTGTACCAACATTAAAACGTGAAATAATTCAAAATTTTCAGCGGCGAGGCCTATATTCGTCAGAGAATTTTACACTGCGGTGTATACTGCAGTTTTAGATCGCCGTCCGCCAATGTAATTTATGTTAGTGATTTCTGAAAAAGTGTGATATTTAGAGTCATCGTTTTATTTTTCCTGTAATCTTTACATAAACTATTTCTAATTTTTCTCTATGCAAACTTCGGTGATAACTGATAAGGGAATGGTTAATTATTTACATAATTCGTCAAAAGCCGAAAACCATGCGGCCTAAAAATAAATGGGAAAAATGTTTGAGAATCTGCAAATAGTGCTCTTTTATAATATACCCTACATGCTTTATCAGCGCCACTTAAAATTTTTAAGAACCCCTTTCAGTCCCTGTTGCAAAAAATAAATATATCTACGTTTTTATTTCTTTCTCATTTGCAAGAGTTGAGCAAATGTCACCTAAACCTGTTCCAAATTTCAAGTTGATAGCGTCAGTAGGTACTTAGTTCTTTAGATATCCAGCTGTGACAGATGGACAGAGTTAGACACACCATAAGGGTTCCTTTTTACCATTTTGGTACGGAACCCTAAAAACATAAACTCAACACCCGCCAAACAAGCATTACCCCTCCAAAGCCATAAATGAATGGAAATCACATCTTAATTACCTAACAACAAACAAAATCAAACAGTTAGAATCCAAGTACACCGTCCTACAGTTCCCAGTCAATTAATTAGTACCGCAGCGGAGTCTACGCTCATTTAGAACAATTAGCGGTTATAGATTGAGAAGCTGTGTCATTAGTAGTGTAGGGTAGGCGCAAGCGCATCATCTGTGGTCGTAAACACATCTTTACCGAGGTACTTGGTTAAGAATGAGTTTATTTATTTATTAATTTATGTACTTAAAAAAAAAAATTGTACAGAGAAAAGAGCACAAAGGTACTGCTTATCTATACTAATATTATAAAGCAGAAGAGTTTGTTTGTTTGGTTGAACGCGCTAATCTCAGGAACTACTGGTCCGATTTGAAAAATTCTTTCAGTATTAGATAGCCCATTTATCGAGGAAGGCTATAGGCTATATATCATCACGCTAAGACCAATAGGAGCGGATCAGTAATGAAAAATATTACGCAGACGACGTTGCACGGGTCAGCTAGTTTCAAAAGAAATTTCTACCAGCAAACCTGCGACAGAAGATTTAATTGGAAATGTGGACACAGTGTGTCAAGAAACAGCCAGCGTTGTGTTTATTATGTTTGCGAAGTAAAATGCTCTCATTCTTGAAGCATGGGTTAAGTAGATCTCAGATTAGAACCAAAAAAATCAAAGCACGTAAGTGTGATTGAGCCTTAATAAAATTTCAGTATGAGGATGTAAAATAAAAAAATGGAAAATACGTAAGCACAATATAATATACGTAAAAATCTTGTCCTGACATCCGTTTAGATCAATAGGGAATATGCATGAAAAAATATATGTTCTCTACCCTTAAACATACAAAAATAAAATACTAACACTGAAAATAGAATCAAAATTACTCGAAACACAGAAGAGATATAATTATTTTAAGCAAATATATCTGTCCCTCTCGCGAAAACGCTGTTGTCTATGTAGTTGTAAAGACGTCATCATCATGGACTTTCGACGTCAAAGTCCATATTGGACTTCTCTTTCTAATTGTAATCTTTGAAGCTTTATAACTTCATCGCTGATGAAGGTGAAGGTATTTAAAATGTAATTTTCGGCGAAAAGGCAGGATACCATTTTCATCATTAATGAAAGATAAAAAATAAATTTGATAACCAACAATGGAAATTAAAACAGTTCATGCAAGTTGTAAAAATATGACTATTTTGACAAAACCTCTGTTGTCGGCAACTTAGTAATTCTGTCGGAGGTTCAGTATTCTATTCGGAAGTTTAATTTTGTTATTCGAAGATCCATTTTTGGAAGCACTTCGTATTAGCTAACTGCCGTTTTTTATAGTAGGTATTTTTTTTTCGGTAGAATATACCTTTTCTATAGTAAATTTGAAATTACCAAAACGCGCAATACCATAGGTGCTGAAAAAAAAATCGCCAAAACTTTCTTTCGGGATTGGTGGGATAGTGGGAGTATTAAGGGTGGGGTAGATTATATGGCGACTCTATATAAGCTTTTAATCCAAATTAAGGTCAGGGGCATCTTCAGGGTCAAGGTCAAACTCGTAAAAGTCGAGGTCAAACACTTCAAGGTCAAAATATGCTTAAAATTGTAGAATATTGCCCTCTCAAACTCCAACGTCAAGAATATACTCAAGGTCATACTCGAACCTCTCAAAAATGTTAATTTGAAAGAAAATGTCGACGGAGCCCCGCTGCGCGGGGCTCCTACATCTGAGTGGTTTATAAAAAAATAACCTCGAAGGGGATGACGGGGTCGGCCGAGTCGGGGTGCCCCCAAGTCCAGAGCTCGCTCCGCTTGCTCTTGCATTCTGAATCGGGGACTTCGGAGACGCCATGGTGTCACTCAATCCTTGAAACAAACAGGAGTACGATAGACGCTCTCGACCGTGAGTACAAACGATGAATGACAACTGTCAAACGTAAACGTCGCATACATCATAATATTCTGAAATTACGTTTCGTTACCCACAATCGCTAAAATACTTTTTTTTTTATTTAAGTCTATTATTTGATTTTTATTTGAAAACATAATACTTGCGCAACTATTTAAAATAAAATAAAGTCAAAAACTATAATATTCAATAAAAAAAACTTTTAAATGAGTGGTCACTTAGTCTGACCGTAAAACGAAACGACCTTGGACCGGTCTTTTTAATTTATCAGTGGCAAAATATGTCATTTTTTCGTAAATAGGTTAGAAATAATTGATTTTTTAGGATTTATTTTCTCTAAAACTATGTGTTTGAGCGCTATAAAACTTTGTGATAGTGTTCTACAAGAAGAGTACTCTACCCAAAAAAATAATCAAGCTCCAAACCGAGAGTTTGTAATACGAAGTGGAGCCCAAAAGTCTGAACATCTGACAGCTAGATGATCAATGGGGGTGGTTTTAGATACCATGGGGTATTGTTTTTTTTTTACTTTAGATTGGCACACGTTTGACCACTAGCTCACCTGATGGTAAGCATGTGGTCGAAGATGGTGCATGCTCGCCTAGAAGTTACCGCAATTCACTTGCACTTAAAGGTTCCCAGATTGTCGCTATCAGCAAAGATTGACTCTGACAGGAATTCCACTCCATAGCTGTACGCACTCTGCATGTGTTCCCAAAATGTTTTCAGAGTGTGGATGAGTCCCAGTAACTGGGTTGTTGAGTTCAGCGGGTCGAAAAAGGTCACTTTGTCAGAATCATAATATTAACGACACAACAATCTGTCAAATTTCATCTTTATCACAAACGCATTAGATTCAAGGTTGATTGGGAAAATTTACAGTTGTTACAAAAAAAAAACTTACAGTTGTGTAAAAGTATGTTATTGTTAGCAACAGGCACACTATTGCACAATTTACAATGATTAATATCCTATCTTTATTAAGTTGTGACAAATTCAAAATAAACAACTTAGAATAATAAAAAAACACCAAACAACAATATTGTTTCCGAAAATAGATGCTGGTATTTGTAACAATATCACTTTACAGTCTTGTTTTACAACATAAATGGTAGCTCACTTAGTTTTTATTAGAGCCAATTACTAAGTGTGTGGGAGAGATTGACTTGCTACGGCCGTGATTGTGGTTGTGTGCTGTTTGTGATAATATCTCCCAACTATTTTTGATTCAGGCACATTTACAACAGTTAATAATTGGAATCTTTCTTTAGGATGGGAAATCATCAAGATTGACTTGCTACAGCAGTGATTACTGTTGTGCGCTATTTATGATAATATCTCAACTATTTTTTAATTAGGAATATTGACCGTTAATTGGAAACTTTGCAAAACAAGATGAGAAATCATCAAATGACTTTTTCCGGTCTGGGCCGACTGGCACGGCGGTGGCACGGAGTGTCAGACTTATACTAAAACCCATCTGGTACCTCCAAAGGCTCATTGTGGTCCAGGGCAATGGAGACTCTTTCTAACACATCCCACAATACTGGCAGGCACTGGCCCTAGCGGGTTCTAATTGGAATCCGGAACATTGATACCCTATTTTAATCAAAATCATGTTAAGCTGTTGGTTTTCGGCTTTTATTCCTGGATCTTTGACAGTTGTTACGGATAGTCAGAAGTTTAAAAATCGGATACTAGTCTTGGGGTACCATGTTACCCATTTATAGGGTTGTTGTGGTCAGATAGGTGGTTGCTCCATGTAAAATAGTGGTACTCAGATACAACTGGTCAGCCTGGAAGCCAAACCCAACATAATTTGGTGAAGGCTAGGTAGATATAACTGTGTTTAACATATAATGCAGTTTGGAGAAGGTTAGCTAGATATTACTTAATTGAAGATTTTAAATGTATTTAGTATATATCATCCATAATAATATGCATGAGTAAAGATCTTTGTTTTTTTTTCCGCTTTGTAGGGTAATTTCAAAATGCAATGTTTTGCCGATGTGGTCACACTCAAATAATATGTTATTACTTAAAGGCAACTTAAATGCTGGGTAGTTTAAAATCTTGACCTAATTTATGTACTCTACTAGCCAATGACCTATTTTGCTAGTCCTCCGTTAAATTGAGGTGGTGGAACTACTAATTAAATAAAGAGTGAAGGTACTATGCTTACTCAGCAATTAAAAATAACCTCAAGAACTAAGTTACGGTGAAAAAGAGATGATGGTCTTGATGTTTTTTTTTTTTTTCTTGACCCATATATTTCAAGGGTATTTATATATTGTCAGATTCGGAGTAATTTAAATCTGACAATATTCAACTTAAAAACAATAGTGAAAGTAAATTGAAACTTAAATCACAGTCCAGTAATAACTCAATTATAAAGAAAATGGTACCTACCTAACAAATTATTAATAATTATTAGTGTAGATCATGTTTTGATGCAGTAGATATTCACAATTTTAATTTTTTTTCAGTTATGTTGATGAAGACTTGCCATTTAATTCTTCTATGACCTTTAGAAGTTGATGGTTGGAGTAAAAACGAATATAAATTTGATGCATAGAAGTTACAAAGTTAGACTGATAACTTAAAGACATTCTTTAAAATTGGAACTAAGTTGGAGGTAGTTATAACATAGAAGTTTGAAGATGTTAATCTTGATAATTTTGCTAGTTAGACAACTTTCTGTGTGTTTGTGTGAGCCTATGTAGCCTAGAAAAAAAACTTATTAGAAATATATGAAGTTGTACTTTATTTAATTGTAGTTGTAAAAGAAAGTTTCAAAGTTTTGCAACACTTATAAGATTCCTAGAGGAACCAGCAAGGTTGCTGGTTGATACAACTGGAAACAACCTCGCAAAACTGTTATCATAATCATAACATGAAATATCCCGCTTCACTATTAGTAATAAGCAAAAACATTGAAAATCATATCAATAAAATAATCAACAAATATTTCATATCACAACTTTTTAGCACCATGGTCGACCACGTAAGGTAAAAAAAACGTCAAAATACACAAAGAGATGAATATTTTATAATTATTCTAATATTGCAATCATGCTATGAATGAATTTGAGTTTTTGAAGCACCGCCTGATACGGACAAACATTAGTATTTACAATATTATCTTACCCTTATCGTACACCTCTGGCACTCAAAAGATAACGGCACATAATCACAATAATATCACTCGAGGATTAGAAATGGATTTATATGCGATAATTCGAGAAAAAACATAAAAACTTTGATTTCCAGTGACACACGACGGAACGAAGTCACCTCGCATGAAGGCGCGCCACTGCGGTGTTGCCACTCGACAAACTACGTTTACCCAAAAAAAAACGTCAAGAGTTCGCTAAATTATTTATTTAATGAAACAAAACAATAATACACAGAACTATACAAAATACTTCTGGCAAATACCTTAAAAATATCGTCTTTGTTTCTTGCGTTTATTACAGGATTTTTTACACTTTCTACAGAAAGTCGTACAAGGATTTGAAATTAACCTTTGCCAGTCCTGGTGGCAAGGTAACGCGATGTTTAGTTGTGAACAACAATGGCTTATTGGTTTATTATCAAGTCGCAGTCGATAGGAGGAGTCACCTAACAATGCTAGAACAACGGGTACATTATCTCCAAATATTGTATGAATTCTCTGAAATTCAAAACACGATGTCGAAGTTCTCGGCGATCTGTTTGATGTGGGTTTTATCTTTGTCTTTCTTTTGATTCTTAATAATTTTCGGTTTTCTGGCTCAAGGATTTTGTGCTTAGATTTACAATCATTTCTATTTGCCTTTACTGCAGGTGCAGGGGTTTCCTCCCAGTTGTAATCGTTATAATCCTTCACACTTTGATTTCCCATAATACCTACCTACCTACTGAGAGTTTAAATAATCTTGTTGACTTCAGGGTTTTAAGAAATTAATAAACAAATAATTTTGAGCTGCAAGAGGATATTTTTTTTGACACTGTATTGTAATTTTTTTTTATTCTGTGTTGGTTGGATTTCTGAATGTAACCAGTATTACCTACCAAAAATGAGCCGGTGGAAATGAAGACTCCTTGGGTCGGGTCCCCTATGTTGTTTCGAACGCCGCTGTTGCGACACACGCTGTTGCGAATTATTTTTCCACTGCCTCACAGGTTCGAAAACTCATGGACTCGAATGTAGTAGTCGCGAAAGACGCTGTTTCGAAAAACATTCACTCACTCACTGTCTCATACGCTCGAATGCTTGTGATTTCGATTTATTTAGTAATAAAGTGTACAGAAAAATATTTAAAGCGTCCTCCACACTATTCCGAAGTTGCACGAGGCGAAGTGCTCTCCGAAGTTGACGAAGTAGGTGTCCACACACTCGAGCAACTTCGCGAGGAGCTCAGTCCCCTGTTCCCCCCGTTCCCCTCACGATAGGCATAATGAAAAACGTTCATGTGGCAACTGCCGTTACAATGTGTACTCTCGCTTAATAAAAATACGTGCAATTACTATGGCTGACGCAAACCGAAGTGAGCCGATTAGTGTGGACAGACGCTTCGTGTTCGAACTTCGAGTCCTTTGACTCGGGCGCAAAAACCGACAACAACTGGAAGTCGCCCGAGGCGAAGCGAAGTTGCACGAGTGACGAGGCGAAGCAGGCAGAACTTCGATCAACTTCGGGAATAGTGTGGAGGCTACTCCACACTATTCCCGAAGTTGATCGAAGTTGAGCGAATACGATAGTGTGGAGGGGCACTTCGCTTCGCCTCGGGCGACTTCCAGTTGTTGTCGGTTTTAAGTGGTATTAAGTATCGCTGTCCTGAAAAATACCACTAATAATTAATACCACTTGGGTACCTAGACAATTTTTTTATATAGATAAGTTTTGAGATTTTAAGATTTTTTAAGATTTTGTGTTCAGTACCTAATAGAAAAAAAAATTACAGTTGAGGTACTAATATTTTTTATTGTTACTTTGTTAATAATAATTATTAAATGATGATGTTGACACGGAATTTGATGATTTTATTTAATTACTGCTAAAGTAGCCTCCATGCTTCCTCCACACTATTCCGAAGTTGCACGAGGCGAAGTGCTCTCCGAAGTTGACCGAAGTCCGAAGTAGGTGTCCACACACCTCGAGCAACTTCGCGAGGAGCTCAGTCGCCCGTTCCCCCCGTTCCCCTCACGATAGGCATAATGTATAAAGTAACCTCCACACTATTCCCGAAGTTGATCGAAGTTGAGCGAATACGATAGTGTGGAGGGGCACTTCGCTTCGCCTCGGCCGACTTCCAGTTGTTGTCGGTTTTTGCGCCCGAGTCAAAGGACTCGAAGTTCGAACACGAAGCGTCTGTCCACACTACTCGGGTCACTTCGGTTCGCGTAAGCCATAGTAAATACGCACGTATTTTTATTAAGCGAGAGTACACATTGCAACGGCAGTTGCCACATGAACGTTATAAATTATGCCTATCGTGAGGGGAACGGGGGGAACGGGCGACTGAGTTCCTTGCGAAGTTGCTCGGGTTGTGTGGACACCTACTTCGTACTTCGGTCAACTTCGGAGAGCACTTCGCCTCGTGCAACTTCGGAATAGTGTGGAGGACGCTTAACGTTCACGTGGCAACTGCCGTTGCAATGTGTACTCTCGCGTAATAAAAATACGTGCGTATTTACTATGGCTGACGCGAACCGAAGTGAGCCGAAGTGACCCGAGTAGTGTGGACAGACGCTTTGTAGATATTTATAAGATCTACAATTAATTAGAACAATTTATGGTTCTATCTTTTATAGTTTAGGCAGCGTACGCAAAATAAGTAACTTTTCTGGTTGATTTTTACACCTTGTGTCCGAAAAACCCAAATATCTTACGGAACCCTATTTTTTACCGAAATAAAATATAGCCTATGTTACTCGTGGATAATGTAGCTTAAAGAATTTTTAAAATCGGTCCAGTAGTTTTTGAGCCTATTCATTACAATCAATCAAACAAACAAACAAACAAACAAACAAAGTTTTCCTCTTTATATTATTAGTGTAGATTACTGCTTAAATATTTTTCTGTACACTTTATGACTAAATAAATCGAAATCACAAGCATTCGAGCGTATGAGGCAGTGAAAAAATGTTTTTCGAAACAGTGACTTTCGCGACTACTTCATTCGAGTCCATGATGAGCTTTCGAACCTGCGAGGCAGTGGAAAAATAATTCGCAACAGCGTGTGTCGCAACAGCGGCTTTCGAAACAACATAGGGGACCCCTTGGGTCGGTACCTAAGTACTTACTTATGGCGGCCACATACGTAGCGGTATACCTGAACGGTATACCAGAACAAAAAGAAGAAGAAGAAACAAGTCAGAAGTCAAAGTCAGAAGTCAAAGTCAGAAGTCAAAGTCAGAAGTCAAAGTCATAAGTCAAAGTCAAAAGTCAAAGTCAGAAGACAAAGTCAGAAGTCAAAGTCATAAGTCAAAGTCAGAAGACAAAGTCAGAAGACAAAGTTAGAAGTCAAAGTCAGAAGTCAAAGTCAGAAGTCAAAGTCAGAAAGTCAAAGTTAGGTGTCAAAGTCAGAAGCCAAAGTCAGAAGTCAAAGTCAGAAGTCCAAGTCAGAAGGCAAAGTCAGAAGTCAAAGTCAGAAGTCAAAGTCAGAAGTCAAAGTCAGAAGTCAATGTCAGAAGTCAAAGTCAGAAGTCAAAGTCAGAAGTCAAAGTCAGAAGTCAAAGTCAGAAGGCAAAGTCAGAAGTCAAAGTCAGAAGTCAAAGTCAGAAGTCAAAGTCAGAAGTCAAAGACAGAAGTCAAAGTCAGAAGTCAAAGTCAGAAGTCAAAGTCAGAAGTCAAAGTCAGAAGTCAAATTCAGAAGTCAAAGTCAATAAATAAAAGGAACTTCGTTCCATCCGGGTGTCCCTTGACTGACACCTCTAAATTTTTTTCTTAATAGCTAGTACCAAACCAACTACAAGCCAAAACGTCATCATTTGTGGGTGCCGGTGGCATATTTCACAAAATACTTATTGCACAACACGACTTCTTCGGTTTGTCACAGGCGCAGAACTGAGACTGCACAGGCATACTTGAATCGTGTGTGGTCACTATGGACGTTAGGTATATACTTGCACAAGCCTTCAGTTCCGGTGTACCGTTCAGGTATACCGCTACGTATGTGGCCGCCATTAGACACCTGCGAGCGCTCAGATTGAGGACTATCCGCCCATAGCGAGGCTCATGGGTGACCGTTTTACCACAGTATAAATATGGATTTACTGACTCCCCAGGTAGGTAGGTATGTGCCGGGGTTCCGGGATAATCTTTAGAGGTCAAGCCTCTGTGCTGGTGGTTTTAGTCAGAGTACCTATCTGACGCTAGCCCCAAAGGCCGAGCGTAAATTAAATGGCGATCGAATAATCTAGTACTCTTGACAAGATGTGCTGTGGGATTACCATTTCACATCAATCTGCATTTCATTATGTTATTGAAATTTAAAATAAATTTCTTTGGTCTGAAGATTTTAGGTACTTAGCAGCAAAGGATCCAGTTAATCTATTAGTTCGAGCAAGGAAGTTTCTGATTAAACAAAAGCCGTTAAATCCGATATTATCAATCAATAACATAGGGATTAGAGCTTGGTGAAATTAATTGCTATAAATAACATCAGATTGGGGTTATGTTATCAAATGATCTGAACGAATTAGATAATTTGTACGTGCTTGATTGTTACTGCACATTATCGGATACCTACGTATCCATCACTGCTAGAATGTGTGGTAGATTTATACAGGTGTTATTTTTTTAGGGCTTTCTGAAATTTTATTGTTTCTAACAGTGAAGATATAGCTGATACTCGACTCAACCCACAGGTAGGTATACTTGGCGTGAGCTAAGTTTCAGTTGTTATGATGAGAACTAGGTTACATAGGTACACAGGGCCTGATTAACCCTTAGGCTAATTAGGCTGCAGCCTAGGGCGCGAGGATCGGGGGGGGCGCGCTGAAATCGTGTATTCGCATGCACTACCTAATCTAGTCTATCATTGCATCTACCCTACATATTTCAACTAGACTAACTAAATGCGCTTGAGAATCCCTGATTTTGACAATAAATGAAATTTTAAAAAGCGCGCGTGAATCAAACTGGGTGAGTGTGTGCATTTAAAAAACCGGCAAATTATTTATAATACAGTAAACACAAAGTTTGGTTTCCTATGGAAACTGCATGAACTAGACGACAGTGAATTTATTAATGATGATGATGACTGTTACCAACAGAGCTATTTCCACCAATACCGATATTGACATATTCAGTGACAGATTATCTGAACTTAAAAAAAAAATTATTAGTGATTGATTTGTGGTCGACTCCTACCTGTGATATAAAATAATTTATAATTATTGTTTAAATTTTTGTATAATTATTAATATTGTTGAATCAATGCTAAGTTGTATCTGGAAACTGGTCACTGTTTTTTTATTATTTTCATTGATGTTTTATGATTTTTATTGTTGTCAATAGGTATGTTTAATGATTATATAAATAATTCAATTTCAATACAATCTACTCAAGGAATTTCAATTTTAATCTTTATTGCAATAATTTCATTTAACTAATTTAATCTATTTTTTATAAATAGTAATTTAAAAAAGTGTCATATGTTAATTTAGGTATGTCTAATTTAATGTCAGATGTAAAAGTTGTGTAGGTACACCTGTAAGTGACATATTTGCACAGAACATAGCAATGTACAATTTATGTAACTTTTTTTGTAAATATGTCCTTGGTGTTCCTAAATAAAAATAAAATAAAATAAATTAGAAGTAAAGCAAAGGAGTTAAAACAACTATATATGCCACTGATTTAGAAGAAACCTTTGCAGAAGAATGCGTCCACTTGGCGCAGTTTTTAAAATCTGACACCGAGACCGAGCATTCTATTTCTACCAGAACCCCAAATGGTTTGTAGCAGTTAATAAAACGTTTTAATATTTCATGCATGTTCCCGAATGTGGAGATAATATTAAGGATTTTTTTGACAATGAGTGTTGACAACTGCAGCAGCGAAAGGTCTTTTTCAGCACTTAAAAGAGTAAAAAATTACTTGCGCTCCACACTCCGCCAGCAAAACTTGCAGCGCTCTCGCTTATGTACATAGAAAGTCATTTTTTACAAACTATTACATTTGAAGAAATTGTGGAAAGATTTGCAAACGCTAAAGCACGAAAAAGGACTTTTGTATAATCTAATAATAATTACATATTTACTATAATTTTCAAATAAATCATTAATTATTTGCAAACATGTTTCACTTGTATGATGCCTGTCTTCTTTTTTTAACAATAACAGAAGTGTAAATACGTATTTAAAAAATAATCAAGTCGAAGCAACTTCACAGACTAGATGACCACGCTCATGGTCAATGGCAACTAAGTTGTTTATAGAAACTAAGCCAATACAAGTCATCCTGCCAAACACGACATGGATTTGGTTTCCTACTTGGTAGCCTGCACTCACTTGTCATGATTTTGGTTTTATAATGCGTGAAGTACTTTGCCCTTATGCACGGTTTTTTTTTTGGGATGGTAAAATCATCAAATGAGTCCTCCCGCCCTGGGTGGGGCGGAAGGGACTGTCAGACTTTTACTGACCAAAATCCACCCGTGTTCCTTCGGATGCCCTTTTCGTTCTGCGGCCACGGTATCCTGTTTAGACAATCCCGCGACCCCAGCAGGCTGCCTTTATGTACGGTCAGCATAAAAAAAAATGGTTTGCCCCCCCAAAGGTTGAATGTCATGCAGATTAAAGGACAACTTTATTTCGCTTGCAAATCGATCTGAAAACTTTTGCAGGTATTATGAACCATGTTAAAATTTTCACACTACTACTCTACTCACTACTTTTTAGGCCGTCCGTAATACACCTGGCGAGGGCGCGTCCTCATAATTAGCCTAGGGCGGTCAGAACTCTTGATCAGTCGCTGTAGGTACAGGCACAGTTAGCTTCTCATTTGTAAGGAACTAGCTGACCCACGCAACTTCGTCTGCGTCACATTTTCCATGAATGCTCGGCTCCTTTTAGTCTTAGCGTGATGATATGTATAGCATTCTGCGACATAGCATTCATGCCGATAGCATTCTTCGACACATGTGCTATCTAACACTGAAAGAATTTTTCAAATCGGACCAGTAGTTCCTGAGATTACCCCCTACATACAAACTTACAAACAAATTTTACCTCTTTATAATATTAGTATAAGTAGATATGTATATAGATTACAGTCCATTTTAAGAGAAAATAAAAAATACAGAAAGACGAGCACAAAGGTGCGGTGCTGCTTTGTAATGCTGCTTTTGAGCCTAATTTGAATTTAACGGTTTTTAGAATTTAATTCAGAACGGTCAATACTGTATTTCCCCGTCCCAGTATGCCTGCTCCATTGTATTGCTATCATACCAACTACCTACTGCAATACTTACAAAAACGACTACAAATATAAATCATCCTGTACAGCTTAGCAGTCAATCATTGATAACCGCAGTGGATTACCACCGGTAGTATAAATTTCCACCACCCTCGTCAACAGTGTCTAGTTCAGTAGGTCAGTTCAACCATGGCTTCTGTCGCGTACCTGTTCCTCGCCATCCTGGCTGTTGGTACGTATTCTCATTGTCAGCATGAGATTTATACTTAGTTCTCCTTTTTTGCCGGGCACAACTGATAAGGTTAACTGTGGTGGAAAGACTATAGAAAAGTCAGTCAATAAAGGGTCATGTTCCTGCCAGAGTTGCGGAATTTGAGAGACACCGCGTTTTAGGAACACAGAGGTCATTAGGTGAAATACATATGGGTTTTATTCTGTAAGAGCCTGACACTCTACGACCACAAAATGGGAGGTATTGCAGGTTGACTGTTCCAGTTTGTTGTCTGACGTCCAAACGCCACTTGAGAAGGCTACTTATTTGTTGCTATCTATGTATTCGAAGGTTTTCAGCACGCATAACTATGGTCCTGTGTGCTGAAAACTTCGCTCTGGCCATAGCTGTGTTAGCATTAGAGTATTGGAATGGACTTAAGTGGTTAATGGCTGGCAAACAAACTGTTAAAGTTTGCTAACTAACCCGAATATGCATGAACTCCTCACAACTATAAAGTTGGAAGAAGTTTCTTAGAAGCTGTATATAACCTTTTAAATGAATTCATAGGACATTACACTTTTCCCTACAGCCTCCGCAGCTCCAGGCAGCCGCATCGTCGGAGGTGATCCTATCACCATCGAGGAGTTTCCTTACGTAATCGCTTTCACCTACCTCTACCCTGGACCCGGTATCACCGTGCAGCGCTGTGTGGGGTCCCTGATCTCCTCCTGGCATGGAGTGACTACGTCTTTCTGCTTTACGTAAGTATTTTGTGGCACAATTAACTTTTTTCCAGTCGATATGATATCTATCTGTAAAGCTTACATTGAACCAGAAGCTTCACGAAACCGAATAATCTGACCTTTCAGGGAAAACTGTTACCTCGAAAGGTCAGATCATGCGATTATAGGTAGGTACCTACTACCTACAGCTTCTTCGTCTGGTGACAATAGGGAATATGCATGCGATTTTTTTATTTCCAAAATGAAATACTTATTAAATCTAGTAAACAATCATTTAAATTATTTTTAAATACCTTCAATAGCGATGAAGCTATAAAGCTTCAATGATTACAATCAGAAAGAGAAGTCCGACTCCGATGTGAACTTTGACGTCAAATTACATGACGTTTATAGAGCTGCCATACAAAACAGCGTTTTCATGAGAGGGACAGACACATTTGTTTAAAATAGTTATATCTCGTTTGTTTTTCGAGAAATTTTGATTCTAGTTTCACTGCTATTGATATATTTTTGTATATTTTTAGACAAACTGTATAGATACAAAATATTTTTTTCATGCATATTCCCTATTGGCACTTGACGATTGACAAGTGGCCACTTACCATCAACTGGGCCGTCGGTATTTTTTCCAATACCATTTAATAACTTCAATGTCTTTTTTTACTACAGTGGTGCTGTCTTAAACAACATGCAAGTCCGCGCTGGTTCCACCGAAAGTCTCTCTGGCGGAACGGTCGTGACCCTCGCAGACGTGATCAAGCATCCAGACTACACGGAGGTCCCCAGGTCCAACGACCTCGCCGTCGTCCGGTTCCAGACCCCCTTGGGCATCAGTTCCGTTGTCAATGTGCTGTTCCTGCCTCCTCAGAATTGGGACATTGAAGATGGTCAGTCTCTCAAAGTTGTCAGCTGGGGATTCGTAACTGTGAGTATAATCTAAATTATGTAATATGTTTTCAATATATTCGTTTATATCTCTTCCTTTAACTGAGTGACTGACACACACAGCCAAAATTACTATACTTTACGCCAGATAAACGTGGAAGAAAGTACATTGACCCACATACATTTCTTGACTTTCTTAAGATCAAAATCAGAAATAATGACATAAAGCTGTCCTGAATCGACTTCTTTCGTAATCCTTTACGTTTTCTAATAATGAAAATCTTTGTTCTAGTATCTACGAAGAGATATTAGGGAAGGTCAATGTACTTTATACCACGTTTATCTGGCGTAAACTATAGTCGTAGGAATTTGGCATATAGTATAAGTTCCTTGGGCTTAAGTTACTTGCGGGAACCGGAAAATCCAAGATATGCGCGCACGAAGTCGCGGGCAAAAGCTTGTGTTATTTATGAGACTCAGCTCCACTTGGTACCTACTGTTGTAGTTTTAAACCAACACTAAGTGATTAATCAGCAGTAACTGGGTCACGTAGGTACATTAAGACGCCATAGATTTTAAAATAAAGTCCTCAGAATTTTTTTCATCCGCGCTCTTACGATAAAAATAGCTACTGAAAATTTTCTTGATCGTTTTATCCAGTTCTTCCAAGAGCTAGCCCGCACTAACAGAAAACAGAGTTGTATCGGAAAGACCGAGAAGTGTCTTTGACGACAGTTACCTACCTAGTTCATTTAATCTACCTAACCAGTTTGTACCAGTGCTGGGCAAACATACAGCACACCTTTTTCTACACAACACTGTCCTATTCTAGTTCAGGCCAGTCTTTTCGGTAGGAATACAGCTCGTCCCGCCATTTTCGTTTTGGTTCGCCTCGATGTCTTCTGACATCAATTGGGACCCATTCCATTGCCATGCCCGTCATTTTTTTGTCCATTTCTAAATGTAAAAAAAAAAATTTTAGAAGGTGATAAATTCAACTAATGCCTTATTGAAATAACAATCCAACAGGAAGACGGACCCCAACTAGAAACACTGAAGACTGTGTCCTTGAACAAGATCAGCGTGGAAGAATGCAAAAGCGCCTTTGCAGACACCGAGGACTCCGTAGACATTTCTGACAGTAAGCATTATCCTTTTGATTTACAGTGGATCTAAAACGGCCAAAGTAGAATCATATTAGGATCATAAAATTAATCAAACAACAATCTTTTCAATTTCATTTTCATCTTTATCGCTAAGGCATTAGGTTCAGCGAGTCTGCGGACAGCGAGCATTGGGTGGCTCTCTGTCCGATCAGAACCAGGCCCGGGTCGACGGCGCGTTGTGTTCCACGCGCGCCTCATAGAGCTGTCAGCATAGAAGACGGGGTCCGCCAGGGCCAGTGCCTGTCAGGGTTGCGGAATTTGTTCGAAAGAGTCACCGCGGCCCTGGAAAGCAAAAGGCATTAGCAGGAACATGGATGGGATTTTAGTCATTAAGAGTCTGACATTACCTTCTGCTTCACCCAGGGCTGCAGGAGTAATTTGATGATTTCCCATCCTTAAAAACAAAGGCATTAGGTTCAAGGTTGATTAGGAAAGTTTGACAGTTTCGAGTAGCTTGATATGCTGGCTGATTCTACTAAAGTGGAAAAATGTAATTCAAGAGACGTGTATTTTTTCGCCAGTTTTTTAATTTTTTAAATCGATGTTACCTTAATCATGATCGTTGTTATCACTAGTGTTATTCCCCCGATATTTAACACCATATTTCTTGTTACAGATGTGATATGCGCAACGGCAGCTGGCAAGGGAATGTGCTTCGGCGACTCTGGAGCTCCCATGGTCACCAGCCCAGTGCTGTTAGGTATATCCTCCTTCTTCAAGGACTGCCTTTCTGACGACTACCCTGATGTCTTCACCAGGATCGATAGGTATACCAACTGGATCATGGACGTCGCAGTTCCCGGTACCTCGCGCCAGGCGGGCATCATCAATGCTCCAGTTGTTGCCAAGTAAAAATCTAAGCTAGTCAAGCTATTAGGACAGACCAAAAGGTTTTTTTGGACATAAAGTTAAATATCAAAATTATGTGATCTGCTCTTTCTCATCAATGGCTGTTATGAAGCAGCAAATTAACTTTTAAGCTTAAATATATATTTTTTAAGAATATGTGGTACTTTTATTTTTATCTCCAGACATTTAAGTAGAAAACCCCACAAATAAATTAGAACATTGAAAATGAGGGTAAATTGAAATAAAGGACAAAGAGTTTAAATAAAAATATTTATTGAGTAAATCTCTCTTATAATATCGTTATACATTCGGATCTACAGATCTTTTGAACGGAATGGAGCCCTCTTTGGATATAGTTTTATACAAATAGGTTACTTTTTTCTTTTTCTTTTTACAATCTTGGGTAAGGCAAGACAATGTTTACATTAAAGGCACATTTGTTATTACAAACTCTTAAAACTAATTAATTTATAATACGGGTTTTAAGTGGATATAAATTCTTATTTTTGTGAATAATATCAAAAGACATGAGATGTTGGCGGAAATTCACTATCTTGATGGATTTGCACAGAAAAAAAAATACATTTGACATTTCACGCATGGGTGTGTTTTTAGAAAAACGATTTATACATACACCAGCTCATCAAAACTACAACAATATGTCAAATTTCGGTCAGTGGCTCGTCTTAGGGGCGAATTTCTTTAATAAATTTTCAACTTTATCGCTATCGTCTTAGGTTTAAGGTTGATTGGGAAAATTTGACAGCTTCAGGTAGCTCGAAATCTCTGTACAATGAATATTGCTGCCATGGTTTATAATTTTATTTACTTATTTTTTGAGAAAACAGATTGGAGGACATGGGTTTACATTAATTATCATATTACATCTAGATACAATAAAACATACATTTACAACAATTAATTCAAACTATGAATATCACCGGAAAATGGCAAACGCCGTAAGATTGTAAACTATCGCGTGAAATTGTAAACAATTTTATCTCAATAAGACAAGGACGTATTGGAAACAATTGAATTTAGACGGGATATATTATAACAAAACGATTTTTTTTTAAATAATAATTCGAGAAATTATAATATATCAAGATTTATTACAATCTTACGGAGTCTGCTACTTTCCGGTGACGAATACATTTTAAGTAATATTGGCAAAATATGTGTATCTTATTTATGTACGTTTTCCTACCAAAACACGGTAAAATTAGCTTAAAGAGAAAACTTATTTCTAGAACAAGTATTTTTCCAATCTCGGTGGTCCAAATTAATAATAACGATTATAAATATGTTTCTAAACGTGGCTTACATAAAATAATTTGATAATATAATCAGTCACCTTGATTATCAACTACGAATATTATGTAGTGGTAATTTATGTATTTAACAGTCAATTTATTCTTATATAAATATTGACATTATGAGGGGTGTATATTGCATGATTTATGGAAGGGATTCGATATCTTATGAACTAGATTTTTTTTACAAAAAATGTAACTTCAGTTTTTTTTTTGCTTAGCTGTCACCTAGTATTATAAAATTATCAATAATTTCATCTTGGGTTTTTTATCATGTGTGTGTGTCATGATTTCAATGCTACAAAAGAAACTACTTAAATATAAAAGTTTATTTATTTTCTAAATTCCATGATTACCAGCTACCGCTGTACTAGCTAACTTGTAGATGTAATATTTACAGAATATAAAGAGATTCACAACAGATTTAATAGGGAAGATATCATATGAGCCTGTTTTTACCGAGAGGGTTACAATAAGACTACCTAAAAGTTTTTTTTTATTAAAAGAATAAATGAAGGCAAGTACTATATCATATATGAATACTGAGCGAGAAAATGTTAAAAGGAGATAGCAGTAGCTACGAAATGCAATACGTGGAATCAAATCAAATCAAAGCGCGATTGTGGACCTTATGTCAATGATATAGCGGGAAGTTTTCGATCGACCACTTTGGTTCTAATGCTTTCAGGAATAAGGTTGAAACTCGACGGGGAACTTGCGCAGGGGGAACTTGCGCAGGTTTACATTAATTATATTATTATGAAGCGCGCTCTTGGAAATAACTAACATTTTCTATTTTAATAGCTGGCAAAATATTGTTTTATGAATAAAAAAAGTTATTCTACAACAACACAGTATCCTTATCTATAACAGAAAGGTATTGAATACATATTGAGCAGGGCTTTAAACTTTTAATAGCTGCCGGTACATTTAATACTTATGTTTAACATAGAAAAGTTTAATAATAACTTTTAATAACTAGTGTAGATATTCTTTATTAAAGCTATGCTTTTCTTAATTGGTTGCCTACCAAGTCTGGTATACATGTAATAATCGCATTCTTGAACGATTCTTAGAAAACTCTACAGTTAATTTTACTGTGAGTGTTATAAAAGAATTCTCTTCTTCAAAAAAATTCATGTATCGTAAAATATGATGCATGTGTTTTGAATACATTAACAATAGCAATAGAATATACTATTGGAAACGCTCAAAAGCGTTCCGGACAATATTCTTATTAGGGTCCATTCCCAGAGGGCAGTCTGTTTAAACGGAAGACGGCGGCCAGACGATCGGCAGATTCATTCACATAATATCCGATCCGGGCGTTTTACAAGGCTCTTCGCAGTAGCAAAACGTCCGTCTTTAAACCCAGAATTCGTTATGGGTACGTTTTTTAATATCGAAGATTAAAATACCATCGGTATTTTACGCGTAGCTATTTTAATCTTCGATATTCAAATACGTACCCTCCGTTATTTTTCTCGTTTCGTCTAAATGTGAAAAGTGTCGTATAAATTTTACTGCCACTGGCATATCCGGCTCTTTAGACGGACCGAGAAAACAGAGAGTCCGTCAAAGGCCCTGACCGCACTGCGATTTGTAATCGCGCGAAAACAAATCCGCACCGCATCATTGCGTACATTTGCATCAAATCACAGATTTTCTACCGCCAGTGCGGATACTCGTATAGGATAACAGTACAGACCCGCGCGGTGAAAAATCGCAGTGCGGACAGGGCCTAACTGAGAACAGGCACGTAAGGTTTTTTCAAACCTGCGCAGTTTTTGTACCATAATGGTAACGCTAGCGATATCCACTCAGGTTAGGTCTATCCAGGGATATCTGCTTCGATTTGAACACTAAGAGTAGCTCTTAGACACTCGGCTTTGTGTAGGGAATACCGCTTAGGTCTGAACAGGCCCTTAGTCTCTATTTAGTTAGTAGTTGGACATAGTCCATACATACTCGTATGTAACTAGTATTATTAACTACATTGTAACAGGTATATACCACTCTACAATTCCTTATCTTGATTAGATTTAAAGATGTAAAAACACTATCAATTCCACTGAGGTAAAGATTGCATTGCAAGACATTTTTATAAAGTACATACGTCAATTATACAAAAGACATTTCAACAACAACAATATTTTGTTTTTTCAAGATCTTCCCTTTTTCAGGAAGATAGGCAACACTCTATTTTACTTATTCATCTAATTCTATTTATAAATGTTTTTAGTACAAGGTGAATAAAGTATGGGTTTATTAACAAGGATATCTGCATCCAATACGATAAACTTTATGATACCGTGGGAAGCTACAACATTCAGAGTCGGTTTCCGAATTGAAAACTGATCCATAATTTAATTGCAAAGTTGGACATTAAGACTTGTCTTTTTTCTGAAATCGAGGGTATATTTTGTTCCGTGGTGGACGCCGCGGGCGTCGGGGGCCACCTGGTGACCTCCGGCCACCGTAGGCGCGGGCCTGTGGACGGCGAGCTATGGGTGGCTCGCCGTCCGTCCGTCTAGTGACGACAGGCCGTGTCGACGGCGCGTTAGTGTTCCACGCGCGCCTCAAAGAGAGTCAGCAACACAGAGGGGCCCGAAAGGGCCGACGCCTGCCGGAGTCGCGGGATTATTCGCAAGAGACACCGTGGCTCCGGAACACAAAGGGCAATGAAGGAACATGGATGGGTTTTAGTCAGTAGAAGTCTGACACTCCCTCCCGCTACACCCAGAGCGGGAGGAGTCATTGGATGATTTCCTATCCCTAAAAAAAAAAAAAAAAGGGTATATTTTGTTACGATTTACTTAGAATGAAGACTAAGGTCGGATTTCATCAATCTGAAACTGAACGCGTTTACGAGCTGTCAGTATAATTATTTTCTATGGAATATTGACACTGACAACTTGAACGCAGCTTGATCGGGATCAGTTTCATTGGTGAAATCCACTTCTAGAGATTATCGTAGATTGAGATTAATATGGAACATGAGATTACTACAAAAAGTGAGATAGAAATGAGATTTCAAATCGTATGATATTGGGTTGAGGACGCCAGACAGGCAATATCTTAATGTAATATATTGGTAGACAGCTGCATTGGCACGCGCTCTATGACAGCTTTTATATCAGAGTCTATTTTTCGGAGACGATGTGACTTTTCTTAATAATGACATCGTATTGTAGAAATCTTTCTACAGTGCATCATATTATTATATTTCGTTCCTTTGGCAGTCATGCTGCTGGCTGGTTATACTGGAACTAGACAAATTTATTCTTAAGGGGCATAGAACCATTGTGGCTTGGCCCCCCCGCCGCCATTTTTATTTTTTTCAAATTTGCGGCACCCGATCTAATGCATATATGGATAGAGGACACTTCAACAAAAATGAAAATTTAAAACCATGGTGCCCTAAAGTGCCATATAGCCGAGATATTGCGAGATAGTCGCCATGTGACAATCAATTATCATTAAAAATGACTTAATTATGAGCTTATATGCATTAGATTAAATTCAAATAGTTCCCAGCTTGAGAAATCATTTTCATAGCGACACTCCTAAAAACGAACTTAGAATACACGGGTAAGTGAACATATCTTTGAATTGTAGAGGTTAGATAGGCAGGCGTTACGTGTAAAATACAGAAATTTGACCTCAGAATACCGGGGTCAGTTTTTTTGTTGCTTCATGTTTGTACATTAAGTTCGTAGTAGTAGTAGTTGTGTAGTAGACTTGTAGTAGTGTTGTAGTAGTCGTGTAGTGTAGTGTCAGTACCTGTAGAGCGCGTCAGTCTGCGGCGGCAGGCTGAGCCGCCTCGCGTGTCACTGCTGGCGCTGGGGCAGCACGGTGAGCGCCACCGTGGTGCCGGAGTGCTTGATGAGCGCCACCACCTCGGGGTGCGGCAGGTTGCGGATGGACACGTGGTTGATGGCCACTATGGTGTCGCCCACGTGCAGGAGGCCGCAGCGGGCCGCGGGCGAGTTGGGGATTAGTTGGCCTGTGAGGAAGAGGAGAAAGCTAGAGTATCGCTCCATAGATGAGAGTATCAACAACGACGAGAATACAAAAGTTTTAAAATAGGTGCAAAATAGACCAGCATTAAATCCAACGAAACCGATTGCATTTGAAATTTGAAATTCTAATCAATCAATATTACATCATACTAGCTGACTCGTGTTGTTTTGCCATACGAAAAAAAACCAGGTACCCTAAGACCTATTCTCAGACCTACAAAATATACACGAAAAATTTCATAAATTTGGTCGAGCTGTTTTGGAGGAGTTCGATAGAAAACACGGTGACACGAGATTTTTATTTATTAGAAGAAGGTATCAGCTGTAGGTAAAAAGTGTAAAAACTTACCAATAGTACTAGTAGCCTTGTTAGCAGACGAGATGACGACGAAGCCGAACCCCTCTCCTTCATTCCTGGTGACTGTGACGTCATACGGTACGGAGGCCCATCCGCCCGTAGTTGTGTCGTATTGCACGCCATACCTGACGAAATGAAAGAGTTTTGATGACGTGGAACACGATTGGCTAGATTCACGTTCTACAAATGCAACCGCTGTTTCTTTAACGCTGATATCTAATATACAGAGTTGTGCGGAATAGGGTTTATGACCCGTGAAAAGTTGAAAGGGGCATTAAAAAGGATCCTCCCTTTTCAATTCCTTCAAATCGCGTGGAGAATTTTGACAGCGTGAAGTAGGACTGATGACGTCAGATCCATTTTTGTAGTATGTAGCGCTATAGATGCCTTTCATGAAGTATCGATGTACCAATTTAGGAAAACGGATTTTTGTGTGGAATAATTTTGCACGTTTATTGGGTGTTTTAATTCTTTTTGATGAGTTCTACTTGAAAAAGTTTTATTTAGTTGCTGGCTTATGCCTTTGGAACATAAATGAAGGTCTTATGTTATGCATGGGGTACTTACATAGGCACGTGCGCCGCCGGTGGATACATGGGCGCGGGATGCAGGATGTTGTACGACACCGGTGGCATGTTGTGATGCATCGCGGGGTCCGCACTGTGGAGCACAGCATCATTTGATATAAAATAAGAATATTTCTAAATACATCACCATCAGCCTAGCCTTTTTCCCAAGTATATTGAGGTCGGCTTCCAGTCAAACCGGATTTAGCTGAATACCAGTGTTTTACGTGGAGCGGCTGCCTACCAGACCTCCACAACCCATTGACTGGGTAACATGGTACTTCTTGGCAAGACTGGAGTCAGATTTACTGGCTTCTGACAATCAGTAACGACTGTCAAAGATCTACAAATGATAGCCGGGATCAACCGCTTAGCGCGCTTTCCGAGGCACGGAGGAAACTCGGTATGTTAAGATTGTCACCCATCCACAGACCAAACTTGGCAAGCATTGCTTAACCTTAAAGATCGACCCATGCGGCTGTTATTGTTTAGCCACGAGCTCCTCTCTACTGTTTACTAAATACACCATTTAATAATTACATTAGGATCTTTAAAGTAGAAAGATGTAACGAATTTGTAATACGGTGGCAATGGACCAGTGTAATGGATGATAGTATAGTATGTGGGAGATATATTATGTAAAGTCCGGCCACGAAGCAGGAAGAATTTCGTCCGTTGACCTGTTATTACCTGTCTCTGTCACTCCCGCGAAAATAGAACGAGTCTCGCTCGCACAGATGCAATGGCCGCCGTCCTCAGGGATTGTAAACCTTTGCCTGAGAGTGTAAGGTTTCTTCTTGTTTGCAAGTGTATGTCACGTAAAAAAAGAAGGAATCGAAATTAGTTAAACTAGATGATAATGTAGATAAAACTGTTTATTCTTTTGTAATAAATGTGATAGGCGAGACGTTTTCGGAAAGCAGTAACTCCGATACAGGATTCCTCTGTATCGGAGTTACTGCTTTCCGAAAACGTTTTCTGATTATTGAATTTTATTTTTAAAATTTTTGCCGTATTAGTAATTGTAACTCGATTTTTATAACTTATAATATAAAATCTAAATACATCATTTATTTTTATTATTTTCTAAGTTGGTACTCTCCCTTCAAATATTTCATGTAAACCGCATGTTTGTGACCACTGTCAGTAGGTAAAAAGGTCATTGTACGTAATTCTTCCTGCTCCGCGACTGGACTTTAGCTAGAAACTGTTTGAGAGTTGATTGGTTTGATGATGGGATCTTTGACTGCATGTAGGTTTGATATTTTTACCCTTAAGGATAATCCACATATCCGGGACGTGCACAAGCTACAGTTACAACGTGGTTCGACACGTCCCGAGCAAGGCCCGGAGATGGACATGTGCGAATGAATTCATGTAAAATGTACGGATTGATATCTTTTTGTGCTCGTGACGGACCGTTGTCCTTCCATGTGGATAGTGTGCATGTCCATATGGGTAGATTAACCTGTAGGCGACGACCTATCACAAAGCGATCATCACATGAATACACGATCGATAAATAATTTGTTCGGCAGAACCGAAAGGCACCCTCTGTTGGCGCGGCGATACGATAGAGTTTGCCGTACAAATGAACGCGACGATCGCTTTGCATTAGAACGATGCTTTAGTGTTTTTGTCCTTTTGAGTGCAATGCAATGTATGGGAGCATTGTGGGGATTTATGGTCAAGGGTTTGGGGTTACCCTTTACCTCAAACGACATCTTGTGCGTGACGTCAACCAGGTCATATATTCTGACCTCCTGTTATTCCGTAGTTAGCATGTAAGTAAACGGATGTGTCTTAAATGTGATTAATTAGTCAGTAAAAAAGTAATTTTAAACATAGCCCTTATTTATTATTTATTTATAAGCAAGCCCTTTTGAAGCATTGATATCATCAGCCTAAAGCCTTGGTAGTGGTCAGGCAAGGTAATACTTCTTCCATAGTACTAAACCACCTTTTGTGAATTGTCTTCAAGATTTGTCTCCATAATTTGCATTAGTCCTACACCAACCGTGGGTTGTCCTTGGGTATACTATAATCATGTGATGCTTTTTTAAGCTTTATAGCCTCCCCCCCTGGTGATACTTGGTGAGGTTTATGCTAAAGCATCAACCAATACCCATAATCATGCGTATTTTTCATAAGAGGGTAAATTAAAAATCAGAATTAATTATCTTTAAATGCAGGGATTATATAATTCAATTCAGGAAAATTCGCGTACAACGCAAAAACTTCCTCTTTGTTTTCTACCCCTTCCCCCTCTTTCAAGCCCCACATGATTAACGGACGACCCCTTAGGGGTAATCTTAGGTTGGTGCCTTATTATATTGAAATAGTCAAGGGGGCTCGACGAGTTGACTTCGGCCCGTCAAACGCCTACCAAAAGGGCCCGGGATCCGAGGGACTCGATAAACGTCCAAGACGCATAAAAATTTAATGAAATTAAAATACTAAAAAAAATATACTTACGTTAATAAAGGCTGGTGTTGATGTGGCGCCACCATCGTTGGGAGACCAAGCGGCTGAATATCAGCGCGGTTGTGTCTTACGCCTAACGTTACCTGTTACAAAACGGTATTCATAAATATAACTTCTATTGACGCTACTCTAATTCAAGTAATTTTAAGTTGTAGTCGTGCACTTAGGCCCGTTTGCGTAAAACAGAGTTATCTTTGTGTTAGTTGCAATGAGGTTGAATTATCCATCGTTAATGGCCCCGGTTTTTTATGCCACATAGTATCTCCTGTCCCACCCCCAATTGCCTAAAATGCTTTAATGTCTTAAAATACGAGTTATATGCTAGTTAAGTTTTTTACTTTTGATAGTGGTAAAACTATCTCACCTGATGGTAATTGGTAAGCGATGATGCGGTCTAAGATGGAGCACGCTTGCCTAGAAGTAACCTATTCACTTTTGACAAGACTCCCAAGTTTTAGCTATCAGGAAACACAGAATCCAGCAGGGAATTCCACTCCTTAGCTGTACGCACTATGAACGTGTTCCTAAAACGTTTTGTGCGTGTGGGTGGGATGTCCATCATGTACCGGTGGCGCATCGCCGTTCATCTTCGTCAGTTTTCCTTATATCAGAATTTCTAATTTTGTCACTGTCTGATTTCCAACATGTTCCTTTCTGGTTGTTTTTGGGAAATGTTTTCTATTCTATTCTATTTTTCTATCCCATTGCCCTTTGTAAACTAGTAGCTAGTCTCTCTATGCGTTAACGCCCATGATTCGTAGCCGTATGTCATGCACGGGAGGATGCAAGTGTTGATAGTCTTTCCCTTGATATTTCTGCCAGTTGGCTTGTTAACCACTCACTAACTTAATTAAAAGATAACTTCGGTTTGTGCAAGTCAGCCATAGGTAAGCAATTTTAAGTTTTTTTTGAGCACTTAGTATAAACACTGCTTTGCAAATCTCTGGATTGCAATGAGGTGTACATTTAGAGAACCCAATTCTGGATTAAGCTCGCCTTTATAAATTGGTTGTCTTGTTTGAGAAAATAAGAAAATTCTTTGTTGACGTCAGATACCCGTGCAATGACGGTCATTGACCTACATACATTTACTGCCTTGCTTAATATCACAAAACAGAAATAATGACAAAGTTGTCTTTTTTTTTTTTAGGGTGGGAAATCATCCAATGACACCTCCCGCTCTGGGTGTAGCGGGAGGGAGTGTCAGACTTCTACTGACTAAAACCCATCCATGTTCCTTCATTGCCCTTTGTGTTCCGGAGCCACGGTGTCTCTTGCGAATAATCCCGCGACTCCGGCAGGCGTCGGCCCTTTCGGGCCCCTCTGTGTTGCTGACTCTCTTTGAGGCGCGCGTGGAACACTAACGCGCCGTCGACACGGCCTGTCGTCACTAGACGGACGGACGGCGAGCCACCCATAGCTCGCCGTCCACAGGCCCGATGACAAAGCTGTCTTGAATCGACTTCAACTCTGATCCTTTACGTTCTCTATGAATGAAAAACGGTTCATAATTTATTATTCTGGTATCTACGAAGAGATATTAGGGAAAAGTCATTATACTTTAATGCAAGTTTATCTGTCACCTACTATAGTTAGTTGTTACTTTAATGAATCGCTAAAATTACGAAAAAGTATAATGATTTATATGAAAAATAACCTGAATAATTCGTTCGTACATCGTTTCTAGAGCATGCACCAGGTTCTACCTGGTTCTTTCAATGTGTGTGCAGACCCGGTTCCGGAAAGAGTAAACCCGGTTCCCTCGGTTCTTTAAAAAAATTGTTCGCGTTTTATCTTCGATTCAAAATACGCTGAAATGTGCAAGGGTATTGTAAATCTGATACAGCCTGTGTCAAGTTATAATAATATAAACGACGAAACTCAGCAACAAGTAGAAGGTGAAGTCGTTCTCGCTTCAACCCCAACCCCATCATTGTCAAAAAGAGAAAAATTAGATCTCGAAATCCTTAAAGCTACATCCGCACAAGACGAAACCAGGCGGCAAGATCATTATGATTGTTTAACAAAAGTCAAAATTGAAATGAATCTTTTTATGTTTGAATTGAAATTGTGGTAGTCGTGGTACAAATCTTGCGTCTGTATATAACTACCTAAAAGCTATACCGCCGACAAGCGTGGAGCCTGAGCGAATTTTCTCCTCAGCAGGTTATATTTGCAAACGCCTGCACAGTTCACTGAGCGACCGGAGTTTGGACGTTATTAGCTATTTAAGATCCTATTCATATCAGGAAAAAAGAATTTAAAAGACAACTGTTGTGAGTGCTGCTGTAGCTGTAGTGGGACTGTTATCTTTATTAACCATCTGTTTTTGTTATAGTTACTAAAATATATAATCTCTTCATTAGGAAGCGGGAGACGTAATTTCTTTAGATAGGTTGTATGCGTGTTTTGCTAGATATGTTAGATTTTATTAATGTTTTTGAAGCGTTTTAAAGATTTGATTTTATTTTACTAATATAAGATAATTATAAAAAGTAATAAAAGTACTAGTATTGTAACTGAGACTGATTTGTTATCAAAACTGTAAGACTGATTTGTTACAAAACTTGCAAATCTATGTTGATTAGACAAGTGTATACT